>CM048851.1:37718955-40130205 GCA_026545225.1 Cornus controversa
CATACTGGTCTCAGGTCAGATCCCTTGCCTTCTTTTGAAGTGTTTCTCAAATTATACTGCGACGTGTAAAGTTAACGTGGAAAAAATTGGTCATGTTATACTAAAATGCTGTAATTTGTGGTCGTCTCCAGGCTGACAAGTCTCTGGGTCAGAAGCTAGCATCTCGCCTCAATGTGAGGCCAAGCATTTGAAGGTGATCCGAGCCTGGAGTTTTGAGTTACCCAGTCTGAGTGAGAAACAGTATGTAAAGAGGATATTAGTTATTTGGAAGTATGAAGTCATTGTTAGTCCTCTGATGGTTGTGTTGTATTATATAGTAAACAAACTTGCTTGTCATGTGATTTAATAACTTGACAATGCCTATACATTAATAAATTATGATCTTGCTTCCAATATATGGTAATTTCTTTCCCTCGTTGTTGCAAGTTGTGTTAGTGTAAAATTAATATGGTTAAATCATAATTTTCTTATGGATTAAATTCTGGTGTTGTGTGCGTTGTTCCAAACTGAGTCGGCCAACAAAAACATGCCACAGCAGGTTTCACGATCTCCAAAATATGAAGGCATGTTGTGAAACTTTTGTGATTATGGTAATCGGATCACTCAACAGTCAACACTTCTTTGAATGGTGTTGAGTGATTGGATCGTACTACTGTGAATGGTAAAAAATATTAGATTTCGAGAGGAAAAAATAAATAAATTAAATTTCCACTGTTAACTTAGAAATAATCCGCCTTTAATATGATTCGAGAAAAATCCACTACTCTCATCATTTCATCTAGCATTTCTCTTGTTTCTTCTGGAGGATTAGATTTATATGGTGATCTGTGGTGTGTTCTAACACGGCTCCATAACCAAATATGGAAGATATGATGAGACAAGGATGTGGCAACGAGAGAGGATAGATATATGGTGGCGGTGCATGATTGTCACCGCATGTCCATTTAATAAAAATTGTACCATTTTAGTTTGTTTGAATAGGAGTTAGTGATTTAATAAAAAATGTACTATTTTAGTTTGTTTGAATCAGGAATTAATCATAATTGCACACCACCACAGTGTTGTTATACTCGCCTAAAAAAAAATTGTATCATTTTAATTTGTTTGATAGCAATTTTTATATGTAATTTGAAAGAAACGGATAATTGATCTGTTTTACTCAATTTAGAGAGATAATACGATAATAGAGGTGTAACACCGAAAATATTGGATCATTATCTTCTTCGGTGAGAGTTTCTTTCTAATCTCTTTAATGTCAATATTTGTTATAATTAGTGGTGACAAACACTTTTGACATCAATTACTAATAACTCATCTCACTAGAATTACCCATCTCATTTTAGTGACCAAATATTAAATTGAGACAATTTTTACTCAGAAAATGAATAAAAACATCCAACTCAAGTGGAAGTTTAAAAATGTGAGATTAATTTAGTCAAACTTAAACAATCAGTCAATTGCGTAGTTTGACTAAACATCTTTTGCCGTAAGGAATAGAATTTCTGCTTTAACATGAAGCTCAAAAGTATTTTTCTTTCTCCAATTTACCTTTGTTTTTTTCCCCAGTTAATTACTTTTATTTCTCATGTTTTTAAGAATTATGACATAACTTGTTCCAATTTGTCATTCTAGGCTCAGCTTAATTTAATCTTGAACCAACCAACAGCACATCAGTCAGGTAGGATCAGTTGAGTTCTTCTCTGTGTGTGTGTGTATTATATATATATATATATATATATATATATATATATATCTCTAAATACTATAATTGATCTCTCTCTAGAGCTGACTTTACTGCGGGAATTCCAAAGAGTTTGTGGTGGGGTCCTATCTGGCCATGAGAATTTTCACTCACAACCCCATAGACTTGGAATGGAACCATAAAGAAAGAGTTGGGAGGGAGGGACAGATCAGATGATAACAAAGAGAGAGAGAGAGGGGTTGGTTCTTTCTTTGTGGAGGGGATTTTACAAGGGACCGACCGGCCTCAATGCTCATGAATCATCTGTTGATGATGTTCCTGCATCTGAGACAACCACAAGAAGTTTTGGGTGGTATTTGAGAAAATACTCCGTACATATTTAAAAATTATATACCCAATTTGGAATATCCAAGAATCTTTGCACAGTGAGTAACTCCTGCTATTTTTCATTTGTTTTTTGTTCTTGGGTTATTATTATGGTTCTCTAATAACTTGTAATTAATTTTCAGTTTTCTGGAATGTATTTTCTTATTGAAATTTAATTGTTGCTTGAAACTAGAATCTTAAATAAGAGGTGAAAAAGTGTTCTTTTGATCTGGAAGGGACCAAAAGGGAAACCTTTTCGTCTGGGGATAAGGGACTGGATCTTTTGTCGAAATGGAATGGCCTTCTTCAATCTATTGTGGATAAAATGAATTTGGGGGTTGTGATATGAGCTTTATTTTAGTTAATATCTGTGTTACTTGTTGATGTTAGATTGTGTTGGAGTAAAAGAGAGAGACATCTTGGTAGAATACATCAATTCTTCTTTTTCATAGTTCTTAAGCATATATAATAAATGGGTGTTCCTTTTAGATTTCTTTGAAGTTATTTGGGTCTGAATTGGTTCTTTGATTGCTTTTTCTTTAGATTTTTATTGAAGATCCTTGGGAACCTGGTGAGGTTAGGTTTTTCCTTCAGATTTGATTGTGTTTGGAAACTCGACACTTCCAATATTCAGTTTGACTAAGAGGTACATGGTGAGGTTCTAAAGAAAGATCAGCAATGGAAGGTGGTGATATCCCACCCAATACTTTTTCGTGGAATCCACCGGATTTTGATTTCATAGATGAACTTTTTTTAGAAGGATGTTGGTTGGAGAAAACTGATGGCTCTGAGTTCTTACATCATAGTCCCTCTACTTCCGGTGCTCTCTTTGACCCTTCATTGATGTGGTATACTTCTGAAGATAATAATGGTGTATTGAGCACGAGCACATTGCAAAGTGACAGTCAGGAGGAGAGGCAGACATCAGCTTTCTTGGAGAATCAATTTATTAGTGAACCCCAAGGACAAATTTCTGCTAAAGCTCAGCATCATAGCGAGAATATGAGTAATGTTGTAGGGTATTCAATTCAATCTGAAAATTATATGGTTGAAGGTTCTGAGCTTAGCAGAAGGTGGTGGATTGGACCCAGAGCAAATCCAGGTCCATCATCTTCTGTAATGGAAAGATTGATTCGGGCAATTGGCTACATAAAAGAGTCTGCACAAGACACAGATGTGCTTATTCAAATATGGTTGCCAGTAAAAAAAGGAGGCAGACATGTTCTTACCACTAATGATCAACCTTTCTCACTTGATCTTAACTGCCCGAGGCTTGCTAGTTATAGAGACATTTCTGTGAATTACCAGTTCCCTGCTGAGGAGGATTCCAGGGAGATAGTGGGATTGCCAGGCCGGGTTTTCAGGAGTAAGGTTCCAGAGTGGACTCCTGATGTGCGATACTTTAGAAGTGATGAATTCCCTCGAGTTGGTCATGCTCAAAAGTATGATATCCGCGGAACCCTTGCCGTTCCAGTATTTGAACAAGGTAGCCGCAATTGCTTGGGAGTTATCGAGGTTGTCACGACTATTCAGAAGATCAATTATCATCCTGAGCTTGAAAGCGTTTGCAAAGCACTTGAAGTGAGTTCTCTTTACTTATGTTTGCCATTCTTTTATTTTATTTAATTTTATTGGTTGCTCTCTTTTCTTTTATAGTTCAATCTCAGTTGTTAAGATTGGTAAAGTCTTTTCATTATATTTTGATTTTGATATGGGCATTGATGAAAACATGTAAGAGGTTGGAATTGAGCCATCCTGACTGTGCAAATATCCTGTATAATTGATTCTCTATAAACGTAGGATTGCACCAAGGATCGGTGCTAAGCCCATACCTATTTGCAATAATCTTAGATGAGATAACAAAAAATTTTCAAAATGAGATTCCATGGTGCATGATGTTTGCTGATGGTATCATTTTTTTTTTTTTTTGATAAGTAATAGATGATATCGTGTTTTTGGATACCTCTAAAGAGGAGAACCTAGTAATAAAACTAGAAATCTGAATCGAAAGGATTGAGAATCAGTTGAACTAATTACGAGTATATGGAGTGTAAATTTAACAAAGACTCAGATTTGATAATATGATGATAGCACTTCAAAACCAAAAGATTACTCAAAACAACAAATTTCAGTACTTAGGATCAATAATACAAAATGATGAAGAGATAGATAGCTATATAACTAGTAGAATTGGTGGGGGTTAGACAAAATGGAGGTAAGCTAGTGGGATATTATGTGACAAAAAAATAACACATAAGCTCTAAGGAAAATTTTGTAGGACTGTTATTAGACCAACTATGTTATATGGGGCTGAGTGTTGGGCCCTAAAAAAGAGACAAGAATGACGCTTTCATGTAACGAAAATGAGAATGTTAAGGTGGATGAGTAGAGTGACTAGAAGAGATAATGTCACAAATGAGACTGTGAGAGAAAAATTAGGTGTAGCACCCATTGGTGAGAAAATTAGGGAGAGTAGACTTAGATGGTTTGGACACATATAGATGCGCCGGTGAAGCAAGGAAGATTAGCTGTCATAGAAGGTAAGAGACGGAGAGGGTGCCCAAAAATAACATAGGATGAGGGGATTAAAAATGACTTTCAAAGGTTAAATATGGTAGGGAAAATGGCAAGTAATAGAAAAGATTGGAGAGAGAGAATTCATGTGGCCGGTTAAATGGGGTTTTGGCAAGGATGATGATGAGTCATGTATCATTATGTGGCGTCTATAGAGGCAATATTTAAATGGGGAAGAGAATCAAACGAATGCATCTTAATATTACAAATGCAACCTAACTGTGATCTTCAACACTCCATATTGCAGTGCTACCACAGGAGGTGTTGGCAGGGTGTCTTTTACGGCTTATAAAAGAAACAAAAGATACAGGTTTCACACTTTAAAGTTATACTTGGAAGAGTTTTATTGTGCATTTGTAGGAGCTATGTTTCTGGAGAATAGGAAGTAGTTTTCACTCAGACTAGGGACTAATGCTCCGTTTGGTAAGAGGGATAGAAAAATGGATGGAAGGGAGAAGGGGAGCAATGGAAAAATGGATGGAAGGGAGAGGGGGAGGGATGGACGAGGCATCCCTAGAGAAGGTATGGGGTTCATCCCTTCTTTTGGAAGAAAATGCTATTATTATTTTACTAATATTTGCTTAAATATAAATATTAAAATATTAAAACGAGGGTAAAAACGTCTTTTCAAATTTATCTAAACAACTTTTTATTTTCTCTTTCCTCTTCCTCCCACTTTTGAAGGGAAGCAAAATGGTGGACCAGGGGGAATGGCTCATCCCTCCTACCAAACAATGAAGACTTGTTTCATTCCTCCTCTCTTCTCTCCTTCCCTCCTACCAAACAAAGCATTAAATGTACTTCCTTTTCCAACATTAGATTGGAAGGCATTCCTTGTACTTAAATCCATCAAGAGAAGTGGTAGAGTTGCTTTGTTGGACTTGTACTTAAATCTATGAAGAGAAGTGGTAGAGTTGCTTTGTTGGAGGTAAATATCTGTTATAATTTATGGTTTAGAACTTCAAGCTTTCTTTAGGGAACCTTATACATGCATCCTCTTTTCTTGAATCTTGATCAGTTAGTTTCCTTGTAGTGTCCCATGTATTTTCCTTTCTTCGGAAGGGTTCTAGCCTATAGGTAAATTGGTTATTGTGGTTGGTCACACCCTGGTTCTGCATAGTATCACATTCATGTATTTTCCATTCTTCGGAAGGGTTCTAGCCTCTAGTTGGTTATTGTGGTTGGTCACAACCTGGTTCTTCATAGTATCGCATTTTTTTTTTTCATGTTGGTTTTTTAATTTATAGTTTTAACATTGGCAGGAAGGCAGTGGTTGTAGGCTGCAAAGAAATGGTGCATTTGGAAATAGAATGATTTCTTTTTCATCTTCCATGTATAGTAATATGTAGATTTTAGATGTAGAGTGAGTAAAGAATGGAGGCAAAATGTAAAATTAGATAAAGAAACATGATATAATATAAGATCTTCGAGAAATTGGTTGAAGAGGGTGGGGAGCTGTCAGCCAATGATTCTTGCGTTTATAAGGAAATTCGTGTCTCCAACTTAAGAGCAAAAACAAGTAGAACTTGCTTTCTTCAAAAAAGTAAAAGTTTACCTAAATTGTATCTGAAAAAATTCAAGATGAGGAAAATCTTTTTACAATTGACAAAAAGTCTTCTATATGGACCATCCCAAACACACTAAACTTCTTGTAAGAGGTAAAAAATAGTTTTAATTACTCCATACTTTCTCTTCTATTGCAGAAATGTGTACTGGGTGCCTTGTGCACTGAGTACGGCCTTTTTTAGTAATCTTTTTAGCCTGCGTACTCTGACCCTCCCTAGACCCCACAATGACAGGAGCCTCGTGCACTGGGTTTGCCCTTTTTAGCCATGTTTTGTTCTTTTCTTCCCATCAATATTTTCTCGTGGTTCACTTTTTAAATGCTTCATTCTAAACTGAGGTTTTGCTTTCTGCTTCTTTAGTGATTAAGTTGCTTTATGTTCTTTTCTTTTTCAACATTTGGGTTTTTCTGGTTCACAGAGGGATCTGATCGAAACATGAAAGACAATGAGAACTCATATTTGTCCCTATTTTCTCATTTAAAAAAACTTCTTTGCTTCTAGGCATTTGATCTGAGGAGTTCTGAAGTTTCAAGCACTCAAAATGTCAAGGTATTGATAACATCTGCAGCAGAAAATTAGTTCATAAATGGTCAAGACTTCTGTGCTTGGGTATAATGTATAGGATTCTTTTTTATCAGGCTTGCAATGGGTCCTACCAAGCTGCATTACCTGAAATTCTGGAGGTGTTGAGATCTGCTTGTGGGACACATCAATTGCCCTTGGCTCAGACGTGGGTTCCATGCATCCAACAAGGTAAAGTGGGGTGCCGGCACACCGATGAGAACTATGTTTATTGTGTTTCCACTGTGGATTCTGCTTGCTATGTAGCCAATCCCTGTATCCAGGGTTTTCATGAGGCTTGCTCTGAGCACCATCTGTTGAAAGGTCAAGGTGTTGCTGGGAAAGCATTCACAACTAACCAACCATGCTTCTCACCTGACATAACATCTTTTAGCAAGACAGAGTATCCCCTTTCTCACCATGCAAGGATGTTTGGGTTGCATGCTGCTGTTGCTATACACCTCCGGAGCATTTACACTGGTACAGCTGACTTTGTCTTGGAGTTCTTCTTACCCATGGATTGCAAGGACCTTCAAGAACAGAAGAAGATGCTCACTTCATTGTCCATCATTATACAGAAGGTTTGCTACAGTTTAAGGGTTGTCACTGACAAGGAGTTGGAGGAGGAAACTGTTTTGCCGAGTAGCCAAATTATATTCCCTTCAGATGGTGGATCCAGGACTAAACAGAACCAAAACACACAACACGTTCATTCAGAAAGGTCTTCCCAACAAGTGTCACCCTGTACTGCCAGTATGGAGGTCCAGGGGAGTGTTAAAGTTGACCCATTATTCCGAAAGGAAGAAACAAGGGAAATGTTGATCAAGGAATCATCAGAATATAGGCAAAGTCAACATGATTCTAGTTCAAGTGCAAGTATTGCCTTTGGTGGAGACTGTTCAACTTTTGGTGAGGGTGGATTCTCAAGTATTGGTAAAAGAGGAAGGAAAAGAAGTACAAAAGCAGGAAAAATGATCACCTTACAAATTCTTCAGCAATATTTTGCTGGAAATCTCAAAGATGCTGCAAAGAGTATTGGTGGTAAGAAATGCTTATTGCAAATAATGGCTAATCTATTTCTCTCATTTAAAAATTATGAACCTTTGAACAGGAAAAAACATGTCACGACTTAATATATATAGACACTATGTATATCGAAAGAATATATTATTGGTCTGCTTGTTGGTACACATGATTGTGGGGTTTGTCCAATTTTGTCTGTACAGAAAAGTCATCTTCTGTAAGTATATTTTCCAAGTACGATATTTTATGGACTCACGAGCAAAAAAAACATTTGCATCTATCCTTTCTCATGAATTATGTTGTATTTTCTACATCGTAATGCTTTAACCTGTTGTTTTTCCTCTTTTCTGTTTTGCTTATTTATTGATCTATTATTATTTATTTATTTGTGTGTAAATTTTCAGTTTGCCCCACTACTTTGAAAAGGATATGTAGGGAACAAGGAATAAAACGTTGGCCTTCTCGGAAGATCAAGAAGGTTGGTCATTCCTTACAAAAACTCCAACTTGTGATTGACTCAGTTCAAGGAGCCTCTAGTGCTTTTCAAGTCGAATCCTTCTATTCGAATTTTCCAGAATTGGCATCTCCAAATTTATCAGGAAACCATCCATTCTCAAATTCAAAGCCAGACGGTCAAACAAAGTCTTTAGACATACTGCCTGAGAGTGGCAATTTTAGCCTCCAAGCTGCTGCATCTAAATCACATTCCTCTTCCTGCAGTCAAAGTTCCAGTTCAAGTCAATGTTGTTCCAGTGGGACTCGGCAACATGATTACACATCAGAACTTGCTATTAGTGAAGACCCAATTGTCGAGAAAATATCTGGTAATGAGGTACTAAAAGGTGTCAGAAGTTGTGCAGAACTGGATACTTCAATTGAAGGAGGACCAAAGCTCCTACCAAGATCCCAGAGCCATATTTCTCTTGGTGAGCACCCTAAATCTGAAAGTCTCCCTCCTTCACCAAAAAATAGTGGTGGGAAATCTCAAGAAATGGACTTTCATAGAGTAAAAGTTACATATGGAGAAGAGAAAATCCGGTTCCGCATGCAAAATGATTGGGGATACAAAGACTTGCTCCAAGAAATTGCGAGCCGTTTTAGTATAGATGACACAAGTGGGTTTCAGCTCAAATACTTGGATGATGACTCTGAGTGGGTCTTATTAACATGTGATGCTGATCTAGAGGAATGTATTGATTTATGCCAATCATCTGAGAGCCATACAATTAAGCTCTCTCTCCAAGTTTCTCAGCAACAATCAGGAAATTCTTTGGGTAGCAGCAGCCTGTTGTGATTTCTGCATAAATTCTCCAGCTTGGAAATGGAAATTGACATCCTTCCATTAGTTCAGATCTCAATGTTGAAAACTTGAAGGGAGAATGTGGTGCCTTGCATTGTAGATAAAAGATAATCAGTGAGTGGAATTTATCAAAGTAAACACCATCTTTTGAGGTAATAAGTGGATACTTGCAAGTTGATTTTTTCCTTGGACAATATGAATTTCTCTCGGGCTATTTTTGTGCGGTGTGTTTGGCGTTTCTTCCATCAATCATCCAGATTTACACTGTATATAAACATATTATGGCGGATTTGAAGAGGGGCACCAACTATTTAATCAGCTATGAGGTCAAAACATCGAACCTGCAGGTGCAGGTAGTCAAGCGGGGAACTTGGAGAATGGTTTAGTATACTGATTTTTGGGGTACAACTACACATACCAGCACATCATTTGGACTGTAAAGGCGACATGGCTGAGAATGAAATTCCTAAATTCACATTACTGTTGGTAAAACACTATGTTATATTGCTTTTGGCGAAAGAGCTTCAGAGTATGATGTGGTGTCTCTGATACTCTAGTTTGTTTTGCGACTTAAGGTATGACTGTACAAGTTGATCATGAACTGCTTCACTTAGTGCAGGAAGCCTAATTCATGAATGAAATGAATGCTGTTTTTTTCCCTTTGACCCTTCTGAAGTTGATAATGGATGTGGATTGAAATCTTTACTTTATTAGAAGTAATGTTTCGGGGTCATAGTGCCATAAACTGTGATCTTGGTATCTGATGGAAGATGGGTTTGCATTGTTTAGGTTTTTGTAACTGTTTCATTTGATTTTCTCCATCGTAAGAGATCCAAAGTCTCTGGTAAGAGATTGTATTAGGGTTCCATAATGCTCTTGCAACTCCATTGGTTCTCTAAAATGCATTCAAAGGAAAATTTCCAATTTTTCTTGTTGCATTTGTGCAGCCTGAAGAGGACACACGGTAATGAATGCAGTTGTTACTATTGGAAATACAACTGTTTTACAGTTTGTAGAAGCTCGATTAGTATTGATTCATTAAAATGAGTTGAGCTCAAGTCTAAAATATGAACTTGTTTATAATTATTAGGGAACCCAGCAATGATGGGCCTAAAACGAGCTGTAATGGATGGAACATTCATATAGAAGAAGCCATAAATAGGAACGTAAAAAAACAAGAGCAGTAAAGGCCCAACTCCCGATTCTTGATTCTATATTTCTATGCATAATTATGATCTTGTGAAATTCCAAGCTCGACTTTGTCAGTATATCTATATTTTTTTCTTCATTTTTTTCATTGAATGTATATTCATATTTTACAACATGGAATACCATTTCAATGTGTTTTTTCACTGATTATACATGTGATTGCGGCACTTGAACAGAAAAATTTTAAGCCTACAAGAAACAGCTCTTAAAATGCAACCAAATAGCTTATAGCTGTGATGAAGTAGATGGCCGATCTTCTTGCTTCTCAATGAGCACACATCTCGAAGGTGGACCAAACATGCTCAATAGTACCTGTAGGCACAAAACCCACCACCAAGTTAACAACCTTTTGTTATTGTTGTTTTTAGTCTCTGGTTTACTGATCAAAACAGAAAGAACTCGATTCAAAATCTGTGGAAATAATTAATAAAGAAACATATAAAACGAAGTCATATTATGAAAGCATTGCGTGATTATAGATACTCTTCTATATATGCTGCAAGTCCGCTTAAGGGTGTTAACTTTGTCAGTATTGTTCGTAAATAACAGCTCAAAAGACTGCATCACGGCAACAACTTGGTTGTGCATCTATAATTTGACTCTCACATAAACGTTGATGTTAAATAAACATCCTCTTTAGAGGGGTGGACAAATAAGTAGCCCATCCCTTTTCTGATGCTCCTTATGTACTTATTTGGTTTGGAGATTCTCTGTGAGCTCCCAGTACTTCAGAGAAAGGTAAACAGACGCGGTGCTAGTATCAAGGACATGTATAGAGAATGCTCAAATTAACTTACAGGTAAAAAAACTAGCCCATGCAAGAAACCTAGAAGAACTAATGCCAGGTACATCTGGAAGTAATAAACCTGCAAAAGAAAGGGCAGAATTTAGATTACTATAGCAAACTGGCCTATATGCCAAAAAATTCATGGGTAAGATCAGAGACCACAAAAACTTCTGTCCTTGAGAAGCAAAGAACAAGCACTCCAACTAGCTTTGTGAGAGTTATTCCACTGCAAAAGTACATCAGACAGATGAATTTGTTACATAACCGTTCATGTCGACAGGAAAAGAAATTCACACACATGAAGTAAGGAGAACGGACAACAATAACATATATTTGCAGATGAGTCTAATTCCCGCCTGTTGAAGGATTTAAATATTAAAGTTAACACCCTCTCTAACAGTTTAAACTTTTAGAGTAGATGATTGTCAACATAGTATCGGAGCCAAATGTATCGAGTTCAAACCTTACTGTCACCTTGATAATTAAAATCGAAACATGAGTTGGACAAAAAAGAAAAGGCCACACGTGAGGGGGTGTGTTGAAGGATTTAAATATTAAAGTTACACCCTCTCTAATAGCTTCAACTTTTAGAGTAGATGGTTGTCAACATTGTCCAAGGCCAATGGCTCTACACCCAAGTTGCTAGAAGAGTTTGGGCTATATGCTTGACGTGTTAAATTTCAGTCCATCACAGCACTACCTCATATTGAAGAATGAATGCATCAACTATGTTCAGTCAATTGGTTGAACTAAGCTATGATTTTCTTCTCACGTGCTTATACATAGAATTAAATAAGTACCACTAAGAGCTTAGCTCTAGTGGTATCTCCTAGTCTTTTCAAGTAGAAGGTTAATGGCTCAAGTCTCCGTGAGGGGCAATTTTGGGTTAAAAAAGGAATCCAACAAGTACATAGACCATTTTTGAATCTTCTAAGAATAGCGTACTTCCTAAATGAACAAATGTTTAACATGACAATGTTCGAATTCTGTTCGTTGTTTCTAGGTAGTAGTCCATCGCTCATTATACATGCATATGGGTCCAAACACATGCATGGGTCGCAGTCCCCTCTAGTTGGTCAATTGCTGACATATCCAATGCCTTTTTAAATAATTGTCATAGGCACAGCTACAGAAATCAAATTAAATGTTGCAAAGGTCTCATCATGGCAAAATTATATGCGTGCTTGCCAGAGGAGAAAAAGAACCTGAACACAGAAGCCCCCATTGTAGCCAGAGCCTCCTTTGTGCGCTGGTTTCTATCACCACTGGTTACCTGCATGAGAAATGCATAAGAACTCATCTAAATGTAAAATTAAATAGTAAACCAAGATCGTCACATTTGAAAGAGATTCGTAACAACCAGACAATTGTAAATTTACCAATGATAAATGTAAATACTTTTTCTCAAGAGGGAAAATTTTGGAAACCTGAAATTTTAATTTCCACTCCTTTTGGAATGCTCGAGTGTCTCATTGCTGAATATAATTGATTATTGTAAAATTACCTGGTGCGTCAATATTGTTTGTGCGGTTCAGAGTACTTTATTTATATTTCTTTTTCCTCTCAACACTTAATAAAATAATTTTGAACCATAATATGATTGGTCGAAACCCTGGATTTGACATGGTGAGGATAATTATCTACCTTCCCTATTTATGCATAACTTTTTACTAGATGGTGGCTCTGGATCCATTTGCGAAGCACCAGGCAAGATCATTGGTTAATGGACGCTCTGAGGTATTCTCTTATCTAAGCTTCCTTTTCAAAAAGATAAGAATCAAGGCATCGGTTGTTTGCAGCTTTCACGAAGAGAATGACCTCCGACCATGGTTTGAACATCCGCGCATATCATAATTATCAGGAAACAAGCAACTACGCCATTCGGGCCTAGCTCAGCATTCATTTGCAAATTCTGTAGTGAAATTGCTCTTGATACATGGATGTAAGCAATTTATGGGCAAAGACAGTTTCCTTAACCAGAAGGCCCGTTAAAAGGAAGGGCCAAAAATAAGCGCTTTACTGCATGGGCGTGGACCGTAAGCTCCTATTCCTAATAAGTTGCGCTCGTCTCTTCTTATTAGTAGCTGTCTCACTCCTACTATGCCGCCTGTCGGACCAAGAACCTCCTGACTGAAACTTGACTCTCACATTGGTATGGATGGTGGATCACACACATGCAGAGTACATCTCTTTTAATTGAAGTTTGTGAAAAAAAATTGGTTATAATTTTTAATAAATTCATCAAAAAAAGAGAGAATGATTACAACCATGTCTAGTTTTAGATTTTCTGAATTGTAGCAGAAATTGTGTAAACCTGTCAATTAGCCGTTGGAATTTGGAAATGCCTTCTTCAAGATATTTGAAGATCAATTATGAGACTAAAGATGGGAAATACTGACCGAGAAAGTATGGGTAATATGAACACAAAACTCAACAGCAATGCCCACTGCCATTACTAGGTTAACAACAGACACTGCATTCAGCTGGATATTCAGAATCGCCATTACACCCTGCAGATTTTCATCTTATAAGAAGAAACTACAAGCAAATTGGCATGCACACAAAATATATTATCAACCATAGAGTATGAGGTAAATTCATCACTTCAAATGTTAAAGATTTGATAATTACCATTGTGGAAGAAAACTTACCATTAGATCCACAACAATCATTGCCAACACAAGTAAAATGATTGCTGAACTCCATAAACTGCATTTGAAAAGGCGAAGAAATTTTTTTTAACATTTTCTAGTTTAAAAAGGAACACTACATCATTTAGGGATCAATAAAAAAATCACAAATGAGGGAAAAAGATACTGACCTACAAGTAATAACTAAGCAAACAACAAATACTGCACCTGTTAAATCATCAAATAGACCTTATCAGTGCTTTTAAAGCTGTGAACAGAAAATGAACATCTATTCTGGTAAGTTCAAAGATTAACTTTCTTTTAATTATTATTGTTATTATTTTTTTGGGTAGGTAAGCAACACACTCACACACACCACACACTGCCCCATGTAGAACTCAAACCACTCACCTCCCCCAAAGGGGATGAGAGCTCAGACCAACTGGGGCCAATGGCCTGCCCAGTAAAGTTCAAAGGTAACTTACTATTACTAAAAGTTGAAATTAAACAATTTTAAAGCAGGATAGTTACTGGTTAGAGTTTTAATCTCTCTCTTTGAGTCATGAGGAGCCATGAATCTATGATATAGTTGAAAGCCCACAGATTAAAGGCTCGGCACTAGGATTCATTTGGTTTTTACTTGTATTTATTTTAGAGGTCTGCAGCTCCTTAACTGTAAGACAGACCTTCTGTGACTTCCCACATCGCCTTGGTATGGTGTTAGGAGATGTGCTTATATGTGCGATTCTATCTCCAATTGGCATGAGGCCTTTTGGGGTAAAACCCACTAACAAAACCGTGCGGGCTTGGCCCATAGCGAACAATATCATATCATGTGGTGGAGTGGGTCGTTACAAATGGTATCAGTCTATCAGAGACGGAGCCCAGCCAGAAATGTGGCGGATGGCGTGCACAAGCCCATGAGGGAGACGTCATCGAGGACTCTGACTCCCAAGAGAGGGTGATTTTGACGTCCCACATTGCCTGGGTATGGCGAAAGGAGATGTGCTTATATGTGCGATTTTATCTCCAATTGGTATGAGACCTTTTGGGGTAAAATCCAAGATGCGGGCTTGGCCCAAAGTGGACAATATCATACCATGTGATGAAGTGGGTCGTTACACCTTTGATCACTATTCTAAGAAAATGAAGTGTTATATGGTGTTGAAAAAAGATAATTATAAGCGTAGTACCACCTTAACAGAGAGCTAATCCTACAGGAATTTAAGTCCACTAATGTAAAGTTTCAAGTAAATATGAAATATAGGGATCCCTAGTTTATGCCTTATAAATTGGCATCAAGTCCATCAAGAAATAAATGCACAGAAACTTAAAAACCAGCAGCATGCGTAAAATAAAGTGTATAAAGCACAATAATCCCAGAGATTCAAAGATAAAGAAAAAGAGTTCTGGGCTTTCAGCTTTGAGTAAGAGAACAATTTCAAATAATTACAAATTAATCTTTATCAATTCTGAGCAGTTGGAACAAGTCTATAAGAAAGTGCACCTGTGTGTGTCAACATTTGGGCATTAAAATTCACAAAAATTACTAACCAATAGCTATGGCAAGGTTGATCAATGCTGTCCTCCATATGTCAAGGTATTGCTCAAAGAACATATAGAATACTGAATATGGGAAGATTTCAATCTGCATTGAAAAAGAAATGTCAAAGCAGTTGACATAGCATGAAAATTACATCAAGCTTTCTGCAGTAATTTTGCTTAAAAAACATGGTTTACATGGAAAGGTTCAAGTTATTGTTGTTTAGCACAGGTCAATAATATACACAGCATAAAAGCAAATTCCTTGATTCAAAGGTAATGTCACGCAATAGGAAGCAGCACCATTTGCCTTCTACTCACCCAAGGGACAAGAGATTTGGGTACAGAATCCAACTCAGACACCTTCGGCTATGAATTAATTTAAAGGGAACAGAACTTAACATTATGGTCATCCAGTTAGAGGGTTTAAAAAGAAAAATAATTCTCTTTCAATGTATAACTACAAATTCTAAAAAGGCAGTGAATATATCATAAATTACAATATGACTCAAGTTACATTTTTACTTCACTCAAAGAAGGTGCTTTTATTGTCATGGAACTGATTTTAACAAATAAATGTATCTCTGAGTCATGATGCTTAGTGCAATTGAGAAAGTCATCTCATTAAAATTTCAGGGGCCCTCATGTTATAGGAAAAAGAGAGTTTATCTAGACCCAAAAAAGACATTTGGTGGTACGATCCAAGTTCTATTTTTTCTTTTTCATAGTATGTGTGTGTGTGAGAGAGAGAGAGGGATGACCATGACTCATGGACAGAAGCAGTAAGTTGCTAGTGGGAAGGTTGTCATGGACTATATTGCCATGTAGTTCTATAAGACACACAAGGAAACATTCTTTTCAACTCAGCCACCCTCCATCTTTTGGTATACCAAATGACAGAGCCAGAAATTCACTTTGGTTGGGGGGGGTTGAACAAAATAATAAATTTAAGAACTTAATATTGATTGATAATAATTTCATTTAATACATTTACAATTGCCCCCAATGAATTTTTATATTAAAAATTAATGTATGAAACTTGTCTCTGTGTTCGGAACTATTTTCAGTTAGGTTTCTCCAAATAAAAAACTAATTGATAACTAGATTGAACCAAATAAATAAGGCAATAGTGCGCTTTACAATATTGGTCTTCACATTTTTCTAACAGGTGCATATTCATGATTTTCAAGTATCATATACAAAAAAAGAGAAGTAGATAAGGATAGTTTATTTAAAGTTTATTCATACCTTCCTAGAGATTGTGATCCTTCATTAAAGAGAGAATCACTGGAAGAGAGCCATAGAGCATAGAAAAAGAGAGGATTAAAGATGGAAATTTGGAGTGTCCATTGATCAGAGAGAGAGATCAAATTGGGGCTAAAAATTGGAAGTGTGAGTACAGTTTTAGAATTTTAAAATTCTATATATACAAAACGAAAATTTAAAAAAAAAAAATTGAAGTGGCAAGTGTAGGGGCGGTTATAGAATCTTTAAGTTTTAAATCGAAGACACGTCCCCTGATGCAAGTGTGGTCGCAGTGTATTGGGCATATGTGTCAGTATCGGAAACCACGGTCATGTTTATTTTTTTTCAATCTTGTATACTGCGGCCTAATCAAGCAGATATAGAAGTTTTAACTCCAAAATCTAGTAAATATGGATTTGTAATGATTTTTAGTGGATTTTGATACTTAAATGTGTTTTAATACGAGTAACAGTCTATGCATGTAAAAACTTACTAATTTTTAGTTTCTACTTAGTTTGTGACTCCAAATGCACTTAAATACGAAATAAATGAAAAATGACCAAATAAAACACATTATAGCATATATAGAGCATGAATCTCACTACCAGAATGAGCGACATGCGGGAATAAGAGGATCTTGCGGATTGAATTGCAACTCTTGTTGGGTGCAAGTGTAACCTCCTCCCAGTTTCTAGGAAATATATCAAAATTCCAAGGAGAGAAACTATCACCCAGATGGTTTCATTAGATGGGGAGATCCAGATAAGGGGGAATATTGCTAGAATAAAGATGCACAGGGACAAAGTATAAGTTCTATGAACTTTGTCCCTCAATTAATAACCGGTAATTTTGTTGTGTGATGAATATATGTACATAAAGATTTTATAACTGTTAGTTCATAATGCATGAAACATTTTCAAAAAAAAAAAAAAAAGGCTAGATCAAGATATTTGGAACAAGATCCAAAGACAATTTATACAGCTAGCATCAATTAACATTTTTGTGTCAGATATAGCAGAACAAAATATAAAAAAGAAATACATCCAATTATTTAAAAGCTTTGAGTGCTTTGATCCAAAGATCTAACGCTAAAATCTAGTATTTGAGTTCTGATTCAATATATAGGGTTTAGGATGAGTTTGGAGATGAGAGAAAGATGTTAGAAAGAAAGAGATGCGAGGAAAAATGAGGTAAAAATGGCTGATTTAAGTGCTGAACTGCTGAGTTTGTCGTAAAAATGCATCAACCACCATTACAGGGTTGACTCAAACGGGTCTCACGAAGTCCCACTTTAGTCTGTTGTGAATTTTTTCCTGACATAGCAGCCTGTAACTGGAATGATCTAGGTCTGAGTCCTTTACAACTCCACCAAGTCACTCCATGAAGGAGTGATCTAAAACCTTGTTGCTGGATCTAGTGGTAAAAGCTATCAAGTGCGAAAAATGCATGTTTGAGGGAAATCATCTTGTAAACAATACATTCCTCCTCTGACCCCAGCTTGAGGTGACCAACGCGGGTGAGGGCTTCTTAAAGATAAGAGACGGCAAGAAACTCAACTAAACAAATTTCCAAATTCATAGGGTCAGCTAAACATTCAGGTTTTGGGACTTATCTGGATAGGTGGAAGCTCAAACCAATATATGAGAAGAGAGACAGTTCTGAGATTCTAAATTATATTGGAATATATATGCTCCAATTTGTGGAATTAAAGAAAATAATCCACACAACCAATCTGGTATTGCAACACATGTAAGACAATGATGTGTTGCATTATCCTAACCAACATGCATATACATCTAGGGGACAACATTGATCAACATGATATATTTTGCCATATTTCAAAAGAGAAATCCACTAATGCAAGGTGATTGTACAGAAGAAAAAGAAAAAAGTGAGAGAGAACGCCAGCAACTAATAAATATTGAGGAAACCCATGAAATTCTTGGCAGAGTCAGACTCAACACCATTTTATCTCCTATCACAGTCACAATAACAAAGGCCTTACTAGTTGCCAGTGGTATGGCATGTCAACACTGACATCATCATCATCACTACTACTACTACTACTACTACTACTTGGAATATATCAAAGCTTGTAAACAAAAGAAAAGCATTCTAATAATTCTTTGTTTTCATGTCTGTAGATACCTTCAAAGAATCAGAAATCCTAGAAGTGAATTCTCGAGCAGCCCTCATGGAGTTGACATAGTCAACCTGAAATTAAAGTAGCATAAAAAATTAGGCATTCTTAATACAAGATAGAAAGGTCACCATAACAAATAGTTTGACTATGTAGATAGACTGTCTTACTTGCTTGTTGAGAGGCGTGTGATATGTACGGAATGATGATGCTTGAATAGCACCATCCTCGTACCCTGATGACAAAATGCAAGTAATCAATCCCAAGTTCGAATAACAAGCAACAAATTATGGGAAATGAGCTAAACAATTACTTGCGTACTCAAATTATGCATGCAATATAAGAAACATTATAAAATTTACAGTTATTATGAACAAATAGTAATAAACTTTTACTGACCATTAAGTTCCACACTGCTCGTGTAAGCCCCATGACCACCTTTTGCACAATCGGCAGAGGGTAGAGCATTGAGGAACCATGGAAGTTTCTCCCTAAATTGTGCTGTAGATGGACGATCATTATTCAAATCTGAGTGACGGAAACACTGAAAAATTCCAAGAGTGATAGTTGTAAATTCCCACTACTTTAAAACTTAGAGATACTTTTGGCCTCCTAATTGACATAAAAAGAAAAAAAAATCTACAGAAAAACCACAAGCAGCACACTAATTGAAGCTGATAGACACCCTTTCCTTCACAATTTACACAGAATTTTAACTTAATTACCAAAAAATGGCGCAAATAATTTTAATTCTGCAGAAAAAATTCAGGCTGCAAATCTAAGAAAGTGAAATTACCGTGGTACAATCTTTGCATACTCCATCAAGGCCACAAGAACCATCACTAGATGAACAACAAGGAGGCTGAAATAAAATTCTACATGCTTCAGTAAATTATAAGTATTGACTGATGTCAAATTAGAGAAAATAATAAGAACAAAGTTAAATGTTAAAATTCTTAGCAGAAGAATGATACATACTATTTCTTCAGAATTGAGTATGGTTATCCGCAAGCCATCCAAAAAAAAAATCTTTGTTAAAGTAATGTTTAGAAGAAAAAAAACAATGGTGGATGACCAAGACATAATAGTTTAGAAGAAAAAAAAAGGAAAAAATGAATTGAGTCCACGGTTATAAAAATTTAAAGTAATTGCAATATTTCTTTTTTACTTATTAACTCCACCAGTGTCAATGCTCTTTTACATGAAAATTCTTGTATAAATAACTTCCAATATCAAATTTTCAGGAATTTAAAATGATCTAATAAATTTGAAACCAGGATATTCAAGAGACGATAAGTCATGCAAACAAAGAATATATAATATTTGACTGAAAAGAAAAACATAATTGGGAAAGAACATATTATTTAACAAAAATGATTTTTTTTTTTAATAAAACAGTGAATAAACGCCTTCATGTCAAAAGAAAGTCAATGTGACAGACAATTTGTTTGACCTGATCATCGGGGGGACAATAACTCGCATTTGTGAACTTCCTACAACAACCAAAAGCTTCTGGAGATATCCACACAAGAAAATCATCAAGCCATGAAGCAGCAGGTTTCGCAATGTAACTAGACTCTGGAATGAGAGATGCTCTTGCAATCTGCAGAAGTGGAGAACTCACAGTCAAGGAAAAAAAAGTATAGAGAGAAAGAAAAGAGAAATCAACTATTGGAGCAACATGAGACAAAGAATAAGAGGGAAAATCTTATAAAGTGGAGTACATGCTGATTGCTGAACCAAAACTTAAGGCCGTTGACGAAAGAACAAGAGAATCCTTGTAAACAAACCTTCTCAATGATCTTAACCTTAAACGAACAATCTTCATGGATATAAAAATTAATTTTATTTGATCAATCACGAAGGATATGAAGGTAACGAAGTCTCCAGCATTTGAAATTATCGGAGTCATATCCACACAAATCCATAATTTTAGGCATCCTTCATAAGGCATCTTCAATTTAATTACTTCTCAAAGATGTGACCTTTTATAACATATCACATGCTAATCGTTACATACCAGTAGTGACTTTAATAAATTTGATCAACGAATTATAAGAAAATAAAATAAGCCGAATATATAATAGTATATAATAGCTCAACACAATAATTCAAGAAAAACGTAATGAAATTATGTGCTATTTCACATTTAAGGTCTAGAAAATGTAAATGGAAATGTGTTGCAAAATTTTGTTCTTTCCAGATAAATTTTCACAAATACGTGTGTGTGTGTGTGTGTGTGTAGAGGATAAAGAATGCATCTCAAGATTCTCAACCATCACATACAACACCGGGAAATGTGTTAGATCAACCATTACTATACTGATATAAAAAATTTGTTGACTAAATCCTAAATAATATCTAAGTGTCTAAGAGTTACGAGTGTGGAAGTGGTGTGGTTGACTCTCAAATGTAAAACAGATGTAGAGGTGTAACCTAAGTCACGCAGAGCGGGAGCGAGTGCGAGTGCAGGAGGGCAAAAGGGCCAAATTTTATGTCATTAAGAGAAAGCGGTAGAACGCGAGAGTGGCACCTATTTAAAAGAATTATGTGACTTAGGGTGTAACAAATAGGTCTAGTCCACTATTTTCACTTGATTTTAAATTTAGATCAATTTTAAGTTCACAACCACACAATTAAGCTAATAAAAACAATATTTGACCAGTGAAAGAGGAAAAAAAAAAGGAGCTAATACACGGTTTTTACGTGGAAAACACAGACATGAAAAACCAAGGATACTCAATCATCAGGGGCAAAACTACTTGGAGACACGGCCCTCCAAAAATTTTGCCAAGTATATAAAAAAATAGGTGTGGGCTTCAAAATGGTAAAAGGATTTAACATGAATTCCCCTGAAACTTACAAATAACTGCAATTGAGCCCTTCTAAGTCTTGTATATGGAAGTCGCAATTTAAAGGAAAGGTAAAAAAAATTCCATATACAACACCCATCCTCATTCTTCTCATTTTATGCACTCTGTGGGTTATGGAATATTATTTTACTCGATGATCTTAGATCCACTATCTAAGAATTTTATTGTAATGAAACATAAAGTTTATAATTTATTAAATATTATTTTTATACTATTGATCCGACCCCCCAAGTGTTATTTGTTGATGATATTGTTTTAATTGATGAGACTAGAGGAGGAGTCAACGCCATATTGGAGGTTTGGAGGGAAGCTCTAGAATAAAAGAGTTTAAGATAAGTAAAAATAAAACTGAATATATGGAATGTAACTTTAGTAAATCTAGAAATACAAATGAGAATGTGGTGAAGATTGAGGATCAAGAGGTAAAAAAAAGAAAGTGAACATTTTTGTTATTTAGGTTCAATTATCCATAATGAAAGTGAAATTGGAAATGATGTTAATGATAGAATCAAGGCTGGATGGGTTAAATGGAGGAGTGCATCTAATATATCGTGTGATCAACATATCATATCCTGTTAAGATTGAAAGGGAAGTTCTACAGATCTGCTATTAGAGAAGCAACAGTATATGGGACTAAATGTTGGGATGCTAGGAAACATAAAGTGAGTGTGGCGGAAATGCGAATGTTGAGATGGATGTGCGTCAAGACAAAAAATGATAGAATTAGAGAAGAACACATTCGTGACATGGTTGAAGTAGCACCAATTAGAGATAAAATGAGAAAATCGGGTAAGATTATTTGACATGTGCAAAGAAGACCTTTAAGTGTGCCAGTTAGGCAGAGTGACACGGTTCACATTGAGAGTAATTCTAGGGGAAGGGGGAGACTAAAGTTAATGTGGGTAGAGTTAGTAAGAAGGATATAATAACATGTGGTTTAACTAAGACTATTGCCTTAGATAAGAGCAAAGAAGGATATAATAACATGTGGTTTAACTAAGACTATTGCCTTAGATAGAGCATAATTGAAAATTAGGATTCATGTAACTGACTCCAAGTGGTTGAGAAAAAGGCTTTATTTGTTATTGTTGTTGTTGATAAGACCCCCCAGTAAAAGTTAGCCATCGCAAGCGAATTGATCCAGTATAATGAGAAAGAATAACATAATTCCCACGAGTCCAAATGCTAGTGCTTTGGGAATCATCTGTTGTTACTTTACCTTGGACGCTTAGTGCTCTCTAATTTGTAGTCCAGACTCCAATGCCTTGGAAATCCCCAGCAACACTAATTCACGTCAAACCAATCACCTCATGATAATCCGCTTCTAGTAGTGATCAAATTGATGCGAAGAACTGATGTTGATTCGGTTGCTCTGACAATATTTTATGGCTCAAGGCACTTTGAACTCGCAATAGGTGAATCACAACACAACCCTTGAGTAAAATAGTGTGAAAAATCTCGCTATAACTTGCAGAGAATCAAAAGCAAGTTCTAAAAGAAAATAAAGTTCTCAAACGCTCCAAATCTCAAATTTTACATTTAGGTGCTAATATTATGAGCAAAACCCTAAGTTTGTGTTGCAAAACACTTTAAAAAGCTTTAGAAAACTTTTCATAAAGAGTTTTGAATTGCACGAGTTTAGAATCAGAAACACAATTCCTTTTGGGCAAACTTGCATGGTGCACATCAAAATATGTACAGGTGCATGTATCGTCTGGTACATCTGTACCGGTGCATGTCAAAATTATGTAACGGTGCACTGCCTTATTGATTCCAAAGCTTCCAGACTAAAAACACTCGCATCAGTGAGTTCATGCACTTGGACCGGTGCAAGACACTATTCATTCCAAAACCTTACAAGAATTTCATCCTTGGACAAACATTTAGTTTTCAAAACACTTCCGTGTCCTCACAAACCCTCAATTACCAGTTCCTTATATGTGTGTTCATTCTAGAAGCTCTTGAACAGGATTCAAATCATGAAAAAAAAAAATACAACTCAATATGGTTTTGATCTACATCAAAACAAATGATATTTGACATCATCTTCTCAATGATTTCTACCACCTGTTTTGGGATTTATCACGTAGCTGACTATGACCTTGGGTTGGAATAGATTGGGGGGAGGACGGAGGCCTAAAATCAATAATTCATACATGTTCAGAATTAGGAACAGTAAGCTCTCACAAACTCAAGTTCAAACTCTCTAATATCCCCTCTCTTTTTCTAAAATAAAAAAGTACACTCAAGTTCAAGAACTCCGATTACCATTAAGCAGCCAGTTTTTATATAATAACCAGGTCGAACAAAATAATCTACAGTGATACAGCCTCAAAATACAACATACATGTAACATTTTACAAAAGGCATTGTTTTAAGGTGTATGTGTGGTTTTCTAAATCAAGAATATCTGAATGGTGAATGGGGAGGCATTATATAATTGTTGTAAAAGGAAACTAATACTCTTAAATCTTTACCAAAAGGGAAAATAATTTTGTACCTCATTTAAAAGAGAGTCTGAATCACATTGGCTAATGGAGCACAACTGATTGGTGTGTCTTGATTCTGAGCTGAAGAAATAGAGAAAAATCAGCATGGAGGATATGAAATCCTTTAAACTTGGTATATTAAGTTGAAGACAGACACTTCAATAATGAGTCCCCCTCCCAAGTTATAATTATTTCTTTACTAGTATGGAATGGACAATTAATATCTGCCTCTTCTTTTATAGATAAGAAATGGCAATTAAATTACTTCAGTTATTAAGGAAGAGTTAAATATTTCCCCTTCAAACACTTGTTAGAACTTTGGGTAGAAACACATTTTCTGTTGCATATACACTACTAGCTGTCACTATACTAATAAATGGACAAGATAACGGGACTAGCCTATGCAACATGTTAAAGAACCTAATGTCATGATATGCAAGTGGATAACACTGCCTCTCTCAAGCATCAGAGGTTTAGTTTGAGACATTTCCAAACTACGCAAACCCAGGTATTTTGACTCAAGAAACAGACAAGTGAGCAACAATTAAGAAGAGCGTGATTATTGTATTAATATAATTTTGTAGCAAACCGTAATTGTCATTCAGAAAGTTAGATAAGAAATAAAATAAGTACTTATTGAGACATCACTGATTCATTTAACTGATTAATTTAGATCTCTGGCATGAATAAGCGACACTTCCCTTTTCCTTCTAAAGCATATAAAAGAACTTCGGAGGTACAAGATTTATAAAAATGTAAAATAGGCCATATTTCATTTTTATGGAGAAATTGGACCCTAAAAAGGAAATAAAGAAGATCAAACTTTGATATTGTATTCCTGAAATTTTTATTTTTATTTTTATTTTATTGAAGTTCTGTTCATGTGTTAGTGTTCACATTATTGTAGAAGTTAGACATAAATTTGAGATAAAACTTTTGAAGTTTTATAAAAATTGTTAATGTCTTAAAATGCCAAATTGTTGTTAATAAAAATGTGTAACATATAGCAGCCAGGGGAAATGAGAGCTGTCTAGTTAGCATTAAACAAATTGAAACCATCCACCAGTAGCATACAATTTTAGTGTAACATTTACATGCAATTTCTTAAATTCTTGTTGGATGCCCATACATATGTTGAAAGTTTTCATATTGTTGTCAAATATCCTCCATTTATACTCCTAGATATTTTTTAAAAAAAAGTTTGAACAGTCAAATTTGTATTTTGAACTGGATCACATGCAGTTGAATATCTTATCAGTGCTCACTGGCGGCAGGTAAAACTCTACTTTAGTACAGCAAGGGGAAAATCTGCATGTATTATATAACATACATGTGCATGAACAGAAACATTCATGAAGACAGAAATTTGTTGTCAACTTGTCTCAAAACAACAAAATAGCAATAATAAAGTATCGAACAAGAAGCATGGGGGGAAATAAAATGACACCATAGTACCTATAATTATAGTTTTTCACAACAAAGTATAGTGGCGGACCAATTCTGAGATATTCCGAAACATTGTTGAAATAACCCTGCAGGAAAATGAATGCTGCGGGTAAACACCATGTTATGAGAATACTACATCATATGTCTATTACATGAAACCAACAGAAAGCACCCTGTAAAACCTGAAGATATGAGTCTCGAGGAAGAACAATTTTTTGTTCTAAACCAGGTTGAATCCTCGTACATAATGCCTATGAGGAACAAAGAAGTGGGAAAAAGAAAAAGAAAAAGAAAAAAAAAGTTAAACAGAAAATGAAAGAAGCATGTGAAGGAAAATAAATTCAATCAGCACGTAAAATAATAACAAGAAAATAGGAACATAGGTAAAGCAACTTACAATGCTAGCCAACGTAAAACCAGCAAAGACAGAAATGACAACTACTTTGACTCCCCAAATACCCAGAAAGGGTGCATGAACCTCCTGTAGAAACAAAATGAAAACCAACTGGTTAAGAAAAAGAGGGTAAGCAAGCACAAACACAAGTATGCACAACTTACAAGAGTTCAATGAAATAGTATTAAGCAAGCATAAACACAGAATTTTAAAAGGAACATGTTACCGATGAGTTTGCTGGAAACCATTAGCCTAGAGGTTCGTGAGTCTTTAATATTCACAAGGAAAAGTTTACATTGGAGGGAACTTTATAAATGATCCCTCACCCAAAATAAAAAGGAAAGTGAAAAGAAAATTTCACACATGATGCACCTCAAGACTCAGTACTGTACAAGCAATAGAAGTAACTTAGACAGCGAAGCCAATGGCTGTGGTTGATATTTTCCTTTTCCATGGAAATATAAAAGATATTGTCTAGCCAAGCAAAAGTAACCAAGATTTAAGGATTTGTCAAGGCTTTGCAAAATGTCAATAAGAAGCATGTTTATCAACAAAAATATGATACATCACAGAAAATGTGCAGGTTAGCCCAGGTAACACAATCCCTGCATATTAGATCAGCAAATAGTTAATTTCTTGTTGTACAATGCACCAAACTTTACTAGTTCAACTAGCCAGATTTTATTTATTCTCTAGTCAATAAACCCTCGTTTCAACTAATTGGTAGCTTAAAAAAGTTTTAAGTTATATTGAAATTTGAATGGTAACAATTGTCCTCAAAATTTCGAGCCATGAATAATCATGATGCACAATATTTAACATATTCATGCTAATTGGAAATCGTATTCTTGTTCTGACTTCTCCAGCTATGTTTTTTAACACAATAACTTCCCCTAAAATGCATAAATGATGAATAATTAACAATAATAAGACAACACATGGTCAGATGACAAAATGTACATCATGTGATTACTTAGGTATGCAAGATCTAAATTATGCTTCAGAAGAATGCTAGACATATAAAGTAGAAATTAAAACCATACAACTCCTTTGCTGCACATTACACCTGTTCAAATTAGCAAGATATGCAATTATTATGTTCAAAGTACTAAGAATCTAAGATGTATGTTTCACAAAATATACACAGGTTTTTCTCTTCTTTTTTAAAAAAAAAGAAAAAAAGAAGTTCTAGGGACTAGTAGACGAAGTTTAGTAGTCATCCTGACCAGTGTTTGTTGTCTAAGTAATTTGTCCAACAGATTGCTTTTTTTTTTTTATAAGTATAAATTCTTTGTCCAACAGATTGCTATTTCTTGCATGACAGCAGATTCTTCTCAGATAAGGCGGTAAGACAAGTAAAGGAAAATCCACTGTTTGGTAAGTCTGTAATCCTATTTACTGTGTTATATTTTGTGAACAGATAATTCACATATTTAAAAGCATCACCAAATTTCCAATTATTACTAATTACGTATCCATATTTCTCTTTCACTCCTCAAATATGAAGATAGGCACTTCTCTATCACTTCCGCTAATAACTCCTACTAGAATAAAACATAAACATTTCTTCTAACTTTATACATTCTTCCCAAGTTTTACCTGGCAGTTTTCTAAGTGCCTTGGGTTGAACAAAATATTATTACCTTCATGTATCGAGACAGTAATCCAGGTTTTCTCTGGCCGATGCCTACACATTCATAATTTTTTCTTCAGTCAGCTTCCATGTATAGATTACAAAGTGAAATGAGAGATCATGGACCCGAAAAATGGAAGTATCCAGTAACGTGGGTACCTTGATCAGGGTCAGGGTATGATCCGGAAGTTCTTATACAAGGAAAACAATCAACCCTCTTATCTTCGGCTCTCATAAAATCAAATACAATCAACGCAACAAAAGCAGTAATTTGCAGAAGAAAGTCCAAGAGAACAGCCAATGCTGCAAGACAATGTGCAGTGGAGGTCAACTGATAAGGCTATAATGAACATAATGATAATTAGGATAATAATAATACAACAAAAGTATCATTAGTGTTAATATCACTTGTGCTACTATCGGAAGGTCACTTAGTTAAGATAGAGAGCAATTTCCTTACCTGCAAACATGGAGAACACACGGCATGCTGGCATAGGAATAAAACTTCCAACCGCAAATGCTAAAAACTCAGATAGACTGGCTAGTGTTATCGATGGTCCTACTTCTACAAGTGCATTACTCACACGTCCTTCTATTGGCAGTTCCAATGGCTGCCGCTTAACAGCATGTACCAGTATACACATGTTATCCACGCCAACCTGATACAAAAAAGAAAAGTTTAGAAAACTCTGAGCTACATGGAAACCAGGGACAACATTATCTAATAACATTGAGGCAAAGAACCACCATTTTCCAATAAAAAATGTAGAGCCCTTTAAAAGCAAATGTGAAAAAAGGGCTAAAAGAGCTAGCCCAGTGCATGAGGCTCTCGTCATTGCGAGGTCTAGGATGTATGCAACCTTACCTCCGCATGCGAAGAGGCTGTTTCCCGTTTTGAACTTGTGACCTCCAAGTCACAATGGAACAACCTTACCACTGCGCCAAGGTCCACCCTCCTTTAAAATCAAATGTATATTCTAAAATATTTGAAAATCAAATAAGAATGTTGCAACTGAGACACTTCTTAAAATCCAATAAAAAATTGAAATTTTCATCAGTCTTTTCAAACAATACTGTTGACAACCATCTACTCTAAAAGCTTAAGCTATTAGAGAGGGTGTAAATTAAATATTTAAATTCTTCAACACGCCCCCTCACGTGTGGCCTTCTTTTGGTCCAACACGTGTTTCAATTTTAATTATCAGGGTGATGGTGAGGTTTGAACTCGAGACCTTTGGCTTTGATACCATGTTAACAACCATCTACTCTAAAAGCTTAAGCTATTAGAGAAGGTGTAAATTAAATATTTAAATTCTTCAACAAATACAATTACCTCCATCCTGTGAAGCATGGACATAAAATGGGACATTGTCACACCAACACGGTAATCTTAAGAAGGCAGGACACAGTCAGAAAGAAACACAGCAACAATTAAATTTTTTTTAGTATAAAATTAATATTATATGCAATATTATTTTATGAAATGTAAAATCTAATATTCTGACTACTGAATTTTGTAATTTACAAATCATAGTAATCAATGATCCCCTTATTGCATCGACAATGAGCCAAAAGAAATATATATATACATATATTTTTGTATGTGAGATATTATATGTACATATATAACTATGCTGCCTCCTCTCCTACTCATATTCCCACTTTAATGATAAAACTTCTATATCTGCTACTTTTTGGTTTTTTATTACCATGGTGGAACTTTTTACATATTTTATATAGACCTTCAATTTTATTTTTTCATGTACTTCTACATTTTTCTATGCTACAAGAAAGTCATATCCAACGTCCAAAATTCCTTGATCACATACTAACGAGTGTCCAGGAACCATCGTCCATGTGTCCAAATTCAAGAATTTGTCTGAGAAAATGTCCATGCTTCTTAGCCTCCAATCCCCCTCCCCTCCATTGATACCAACAAGATTTTGTTTCAAAATTTGATTATTAACTATTCAATGTAAGAATAACAATGACATACAGGGTCCTCAGCCAATGTTTGTTTACACCAGCCAACTCAGGTGATGAATAGGGTCCTTAGTCACCTTCAGCGAACTCAGTGATACCTACCAAGTTTTATGCATTGGAACAGGTTGTAGCAGCAAAAATGGAGTTACATGATGTTGCCTTGGATTGATTGTTCATGCATTAAGTTGTGCTAATGATTAGTAGCCTCACCCCCCAACACAAAGGCCTTGTCAACACTCCCTTGATCATCGTGTCATCATGAGACCCTAATGTTGAGTCATCCACCTCTCACAGTGTTTGTCTATGTATATTGCTAGCGTTCGTTGTTGCCTTTCAGGAGTCATCATGTTTAGAACTTGTATCATAATAGACTCTGCTAACTTGATTATTCACTGCTTGTTTGGCTGCCAAGAATGGTTATCAGTACTTTGCTCCAGTTAGTGTCATTAGTGTGTCACCACTCAAGTCAACATTTTGGACCTAACTATAGTTCATCACTCCTATTGCTTATTTGACAATTATAAGCATTCAGTATCTACTCACAGTAGGTTGTCATCCACATCGATCAGAGTTGCAGGTTACCAACAACCAGATCAATCACCAACCATTTATTAAGTTGCCATTGTACTATGTAATTGTTGCATCAGTATGAAAATCGCTAAAGGCTACCCAAAAAATAAAACAAAAACCAAATCAAACTTACAGCCAAAACCAGAAAAGGGATGACTTCCACTATGATGAGTGTAGATTTTATTCCGATTGCACTGAAAAAACCAACTGATCCGAGAACAGAGAGCATGACAAGCATAACTCCTGAAAGACCGAGCAATACCTGTATCCCAATCAGTGATACAATTTAGGCATGATAAAAATAAAAATAAAAGGTCAACTTTATAGAGGCAAAAAAATAGCATTGTTGGAGACAAATAATTTTCTCCAAATAACAAAAAAATCAAATAAAAAAACTATAAATTGGCAAAAAACTTGCAAAGATCCTGTGGAATAGATGAAGTTGAAAGAATCATTTTCTGTGAAGCAATTCGCAAAGAAAACAAGCTGTGGATTATATATCCAAGAGCTTGTTCATAGAAATGTCAATCTCACTGCCATAAAAGAGAAAGGAAGAATTTGACCAAAAAGCTGAAGGTTCACTCTCAACAAAGAAACAACTGAAAGATACATTTTATTTCAAAATGCCAATTCATATTTCATGCTGTCATCATGGTGCATACTTAAAAATAAAATAAAAAACAATCTTTTAAAAAAAAGCAGAAAATGGAAAAAGGTATAGGCTTACTAACCACAATATAGTCTTGAACAAAATAAAACTATATACCATGTAGATGGCATAAACCTTTCAATTTTCAAATATTGTTAAGAATTTTTTGTGGCCCATAATCTAGCATATGAAGCCCAAGATAGAATAAAGATCTGCGAAGAGATAAAAAAAAATTGAAAACATGAATGGGACCATACCTTGGATGAAATATAAAAGGAAGTAAAACGAGGTGTATCGCCCAAAGTCAAAGATATGTAAGCAAACATCACAAGATAGCTTATCTGAAACAAAATTAGGCAGCAAAAGAAAACAAAAACAAGAAATTAAAAGAGATACACTTATTAAAATCAGAGCAAATTGACATATCCAATGGAACATATATGCATAAAATATTGCATGATCAAGTGTTTCTTTGATCACAACAAGGAAACACACTTCCAGTCATTTCCATGAGGAAGATGCAAATGTCAGTCCTCTAAAGAGGGAGGGAGGGAGAGAGAGAATCAAGCCTCACCAATATAGTTATAGCATCTGCAGTACTTTCTCTTTTTAATTCTTCCTCAATGGAGCTTTCAGATGAAAAGGAAAGTGTTAAGTTTTTAGATTGTACCATTGGCAAGAGGTCATCCTGTCCCAAAAAAAAAGATGGTTCAGCACAAACGTGAAATCATACAAACAAATGTTGTCACCACCATAGGAGGGAGGGAAGAAGAAGGAAAAGAGAGAGAGGAGTGGAGTAAAATCAAAAGAAACGAAAACTACCGGATACCAACAAATTAATTATGCAAATGGATGAATATACAAATGCAAACATATTACCCAGTTAAATAACATATTATTAAAATAAATCTTGGTTCCTAATAGAGAATCTTGACAATAAGGGCTTATCCAACTAATTTTGATGGCTATATAAAATTATAAATTTGCTATTTGTTCAATAATATACAATGTAAGCTTGTAAATTGCCATGAATTTTCAAACCATCACTACTCTTTGTAATAAAACAAAAAGAAGAGAACTAGACAACTTCACTCATACAAACCCTACTTTTTGAATAGTTTAACCATCACTCTCATTTTAATCCGAGTTCAAATTCATATACTCACTGTACAAATGATTATGAAAGAGAGGGGAGCATCCCATATACGTAAAGTCCCTTACATGCCCATTGTTTGACTCATATCGTGCTAAAATGCAATACTATATGACCAATCTCTTTCCATTACCATTACCAATAAACATACATGACCATTTTCCACTCTCCAATAAACTGAAAGTCCCTTAAGGTGCTCCTACTTGTGCAGCTACACACTCCTACTCGTGCCGCTAACTAGTGTTGTACACACTCCTACCCGTGCAACTCCTACTCGTGCTGCAAACCCGTCCAACTCCTACTCGTGCCGCTAACTAGTGTTGTAGTGGCACTCGCCCCCACTCGCTTGCACACTCACACACACTTAAGCAATTCACACTCCACACTTGAACACTTACACACTCACTCGGCTTGCACACTCACACACACTTAAGCACTTCACACTCACTCGGCTTGCACACTCACACACTTCACACTCACTCGGCTTGCACACTCACACACACACTTAAGCACTTCACACACACTTAGGCACTTTTGTTGGTGAGAGAATAACCATGGGGCTCACTCTTGGAGCTTCTCTACTACAAATGAGCCTATCTCGTATTTATAGGCATCATCCTCCCTAATGGATGGCTAGGATGCATTACAAACAATGGTTGAGATCTACTCTCTAGAACCCTCTACTCAAATATCTATAACTCTACAACTTTCTCTATTATTCTAGAGTATTCTCTACACTCTACAAATATTTACAAGATCTCCACTATTCTACAATCTTCCAACTCTCTCCAACATTTCATACTTTTCTAGACACATGTGGAAGACTCTAGAACTCCACTCTCCCCATGCCATGCAGACGCCATGTAGAGTCTTCAGCACTTGTGTGTTGCCTCGTGGCGTAGCCTCTCTCTACAAATGGGTCAGGCGTGACGTTAAGGTATCTTCTTTATCTACCGCCCAACCTCAACAAAAACGTTACTACAAAATGTGTGTCTGTGTGTGAGACATGAGGCTACAAAATGTGTGTCTGTGTGTGAGACATGAGGCTTAAACGCATGCTATAATCATATATCAAGAGCATGCCTTTAATTGGCCAATCTATGCAAAACCTCACACATATTCAAGGAATGCATATCATCGAATGGAATTTATTGTGTTCTAATAACAAGCATCAAATGCACACATCAATCAACTAACAATAAAATAAAGGAGTCATCACTAGTGCTGATGAAACATATTTCACTTGTTAACATTTTTATGATGAAAACTTCTACTTTTTGTTATGATTCTATGCACAGAGATGGAAATCTAAGACAATGATACAGAACTAGGTGTCAAACTGAAAACCAGAGAAATACAAGGACAAAATACAGACCTTCACTAATTGAATGAAGGCCCTCTCCCAGGCCACTGCCTTCCTAGAATCATTGCCTTCTTTATCAATTGCGTTGTTTACAGGATATGTTATAATAAATGCAGAAGCCTGTCATGGAATCATTATAGGGTCACTACATATCTTAATTATCATATTTGCAACTTACGAGGGGGAAGAAAATTACCTCAGAATAATTATTCCCAGAGAAACCTCCTAATGCAGTGCTTGGATCAAGGGGGGCTTTAAATGCACTCATACATGTGTCCGCAGAGGTATAATGCTTAAAAAAGCATATGGTATATGATTGTCAATAAGCATTCAGTTTATCATTGAGAAAAACATTATCAGCATGTTCATTAAAAGAATAAACACACCATCACAAAATACACACACAAAGCCACAAATTTAAATATTAGCTTTGAAATTCTTTTGCACTACTAGTTCACGAGAAAGGTAAACAATAAAAGAGACAACTAAGCATACTCGGATATTAGGAAGGGAAATGCTACATATTAGGTTGAGGGTGAATGTTTCCTTCTTCTTTAAGTGCTTCTTCTTTCACAATAGATGCTTTCTTTAAGTTATATAGGTATGCATAATTCTCAAATGCAAAAACCTTACTGTGCAAAGCAAATGAAATTCAGATATGGAAAGAACCACTTGATGAATATCCTATCCGAATATATAAATTGTCTGCATTTGATCAAATTTTCAAGAGATATATGTATTATGTCAAAGTAGTGTTTTGAATCGATATTCATCATGAGACTAGCATTAAAAATCTTTGAACCTTTGGCTCAAGTGCAACCTCCATTTTTCTACCTTTTTGATTGATGAGTATAGCAACTTTTAGTGCAATGCAATGAAACTTTACTGATAACAAAATCCAAGTTTTTTTTCCCTGATTGAGATTTCGACATTTTAAGTTTTTATCCACTGAATATTAAATGGGATCCAATCAGATTCTGGCCTTTGTTTAGTTGACAATGTACCCATGTCTGATTTTCCTATGGTCATAGTCGATCTACATAAACACTTATAATAATAAAGTTGCTGGTTATATTCATTTTAACTGTTTCTTGCACTACTCTTTCAAAAAGAAGGCACAGGACATCGAAAAGTCAGACAAAAATTATAATTTGTTGACTTACGCAAACACCTGATTTACAACATGAAAATATAGATCACCAGAATGTACCTGAAAACAATACTCAACATGGTCGACACCCCCAGAGTTACCATAATTTTCAGGATCCATCTTGAAATACTATCAGAAAAAATAACGTGTTAGTCACAAGAAAAGTAAAATGATAGCGAAGGAACCAAGCTACAACTATTGACAATAGAGATTATAAGAAATATACATATAAAAATTCACTATGACACACAAGGAATTCAGTATTAAACACATCAAACAAGGAAGAAGCAGACAACAATGGCGACAATCTCCATGAGAAATAAAAAGGAATTGTAAAATAATCATTGAAAGAACACACAGACCAGCATGTCATCCCAGGCAATGAAAGAAGGAAAAGGAAAAGAAGAGAAATGACAGAAACAGGTCTGCTTATACAAGATAAATGTGACATAAGAAAGAAGCATGTGTCAGTGGCAAGCTTCTGATATATTCACAAAATAGTTACCCACAAACGAGAACAAATAAGTATATGCATCCCATTCCAAGAACTATAGTAACCACTGGTAGTGAATGATGATGTATGATGCCACTAAAAGAATAAATCACGAGATCTATTTTTACATTTTAATCTGATGACTATCTCCAGTAACAAGATAAATCATGGATCTTGTAAATTGAGTTCAAAGTTTGTTAAGAGTATATAGAAAGTAAGAAGAGTTGAGGACAACAAGTCCTACAAAAGTTAGAAGAGAATATAAAGTTTATCAAGGGATTGTATCTCTACTAAATGGTTTGGTGAAAAGACAAGAACTTTGAACCGGTATCTTAGTCTACAAGACAGCTTCCAATTAAAATGAGATTTTAAATCCATTCTCATAGATGCTTCCAAAATACCCTTTGCCCTTCACAGTCCAATAATAAAGCAGTCAACTGAAAATAATCATGCATTTAAAGGGAAAGAAATTAATTGGGACAATTGATTTGTTCTACTAAAGATCCCGACAAATGAACCACTATGTAACCATGAACTTGTGGGAGTAAAATTGCAATAATGAATTTTAATAAGAATTGCAGATCTAGGATTGATCAAGTTGTTGCCATTTATATAATCTCTGCAATTTGTGGGACCTGCTTTGTACTTCTATAAAATTACATGTAATTTTGGTAAATCTTTGTATCAATAGAAAGTACGTCAGGCACACCAAACTTTTGAAAGCAATGTTTGTTTTCTATCAACAAGATCCTAATGACGAAAACTGAACACAACTAGATAAGAAAAAGAGCTTACGTAAATCCTACAATGGGGTGGTTTATATCCTTCTGAATCTCTGTTCCCAATCTCATTAACTCACATTGGACTTTAGTATATATTGGTCCACGCCGAAACCTCAAGTGCTTACAGTTCACCATAATCTAATGCCTTCGGAAAACAAGGTAAAATTCTGCGGAGCATTGCTCAAATCCTATTAATTGGTATTTTCATGAGAAAGAAGAGGCCAAAATATTTTTTAATGGATATAGCTCCTAGGATAGTGTGCAGAAAGATTAAACCATATGTTTCTTATCAGCACTAGTTTCTGAATGGATTCAGACCTACAGAATTTCAACATTTCATAACCTAATAAAGATCGATCATGCACATCTTGGAAATGAAGTCTGCATAGAAATATGTGTAAGATCATTCAAGAATGATACCTGTAGAACACTTTGAGTGGCACAGTCCTGACCAAGTGGCTTCATGCAAATGTCACTCAGAGATACCAATGAGCCAGAATAATTTGCCCGAATTCCATCCACCTGTCAAAATGGAGTAAACTTAATTCAAAACGAGAAAAAAAAGATCAGATCCTTAACAGCACTCAGTCAAATCATATCCAGCAGTAGTGAAGGAAATAATAAAAGAAATTTTAATCAATATCCATAATATTTTTTGTGTGTGAATCAAAGTTTACATATCTAATTTACTTTTGGAAAGTAACACTGCACAAAGATACCTTCGTTTGTATTTCAAAAAGCAACTTGATATTGTCCTCTGTGACAATACTTGGTGACTTGCCATGCTTTGCATCTGGAACTGTTGCTAGAATGAGCTGCAAATGCAATGTGTCGTTATTTTCTTGCAAATTTGTAGTAGAATTAGAAAAAACAGAAAAATAAACATTCTAATTCAAAAAAATAAACACATAGAACATTAGAAATGGATTAACCACGAAAGAAAAAGCAATAATTTCCAAGTGATTCTAATTTTTAAGTCCAGTCCACTTGAGTGGATATTCAGGCCGGGAAAGAACTACCAAGTTACATTCTAATTAAGGTTCTAAACAGCTCACATTTGGTGCAGATCATATATATATATATATATATAGCAATTGGAGTATTTTATGAATCACATCCAAGTCTGATCCAAAATTACAGATCCATAATTATTGAAACTGAGAATGAATTAGATTGGAAAGAAATTAAATTCAATTCAAAAACCAAGAAAGAAAAGTTTCTAGCCTAATTATATATATATATATATAAAATACCATCTCCACAAACATATTATCCTGAAAAAAAACTTGTTAACCTTTTTTTCCGATAAAAAATAATGGTGAATCAGGTTGTAAACACAAAAACATATAAATACTTTTGTACCTAATCAAAGAGGATTCATCCACTGACTCCCCTTAGTATACATAAAAGGAAAGCGACCAGTTGAGTGAGTTGAAGATTGGATAACTGGGGTCCTAAGATAAGTATCTTAAGTAAAACAATTAAAGGGGAAAAGTTTAGGCTTAAGGATAGCAATTTTGTTAGTCCCAATCCTATTAGTTAAAATAGAAAACAATTATATTAGTAAAAACAACTCAAAGCACATTTAGAAACATGGTGGTTAAAACCCTGATCGGGATGGTAGAATGTTACGATACTACCATCCCAAAAAGAAAAATCAATCTGGATCGTACGACGCTACTAAATCATGTTTTTTTTGTTCTAAAGGAAATGTTTTTGGGGTGATAGATAGAAATGGTTTGGATTATAGATGGGATAGTTGAGAGAAAGAAACGCTTTTTATTTGTTGTAGCATTTGCTCTTATAACATGAGACTAGATATTCAAGCTTGATATCATGTGAAATTCCTGGTGTAAAATAGCACACTTCCCACCTCCTTACTTTCTCTAGATTGTACAATCATTTATTATTCTCTAATGCTCTAAATCCTAAATATTTTGTACACATTTTTCACATGTAATTTGTCTTGAAAAATATAATCTATATTTTACACGACATGGTATCATATCTCAAGATTTTTTTTTAGGAATTTTTTTACAATAGTACATTGTTGTTAAAGAGTGATGTACAAAGATTTCTAAAAAAATCTTGATATTATTCAGTGTCTTTTAAAATCTAGATTATATTTTTCTAGACAAATGACATGTGAAAAATGTGTATAAAATGTCTAGGATCTTAACATGGGAGAATAATAAAGGATTGTAGTTTTTTTTTTCTAAATGAAAAAATCTATAGAAAGAAAGAAGGTGGAAGTGTGCTATAAATACACAATAAAGTTTGCACATGTAAACTAAACTAGCAAACTTGAATAATAAGTCTTCTCTTATATTTCGGAGAGCAAGTGCTTCAACCAATAAAAAACGCTCTTTCTCTAATTCCACAATTTTCAGAGATAAGTGCATTTCCAGATATAAGTGCAAGAAAACATGCCACTAACAAAGATACATACACTATACGATGATACAAAACCTGCTCAATTCTGTAAAAAGGGGCGAGATGGCTGTCAAAAAATTGTTTCTCTTCTGCAGCTTTACTCCCATGTCCCACCCATAGCTGAAATTATACAGATGTTAAAATTTGATAAATAATAAGAGTATATTGATATAAAATATTAATAATATTGTTATAAAAAAAAACTTAGTATATATATATATATATATATGAATTTTGCACTACAGTAGTCAATTTAGTCAAGCTTCTACTTTCTATCATGAGTTTTAAAAATATATATATATAAATTTTGAACTACAGTAGTTAATTTAGTCAAGCTTTTACCAAAAAACAGCATGTCATAAGTGTGAGCATCAAAATCAGATTTCAACCATATAAGCAAAGCCCAGACACAAAAGGAACTACCACGAAAGCACAATCAGTCACATTTGACAATGACGAGCACCACAGGCCACAAAAGGCATTTATAAGAATGTACTGATTTGGAAACTGAAAAAAGTTTTATCCATATAGTATGGTAAAAGAGACTTGGATGCCATATCATACCTTCTCAGGCCTTGTCTCCACCTTAAAACGGATTAAGCCTAGAATAAGTAGAAGAACAACCGCCAGTGACGAACATAATACAAGGATTGGATTTCTAGCAACCCATGTTCCATATTTCCTGAACAACATATGTGACTTCAAGATCAAAAATCACTCTCTCTATGCTGATAGAAGAATTAATGGAAAAGGCAGTAGTAACCTGTAAAATTTCAACATATATCCTTGCACGATTGAAAGTTGAACCCCTTTCGCAGTTTGGGGAACATCCTCAAGCATCTGATAATCAACAATGCAATAAAGAAATGCATGATATGGGAGTCTCATCAGAAAATAAATAAATAAATAAAAAGAACATGATAATAGAATTGACTTAGAGTAAAGCAACCAGACAATCAGGCTACAAATATAAAAAAGGAAAATAAAATTGAGAGACAATCCCAAAAGAAAAGCCCAATATGAACCAAAATTGTGCAAGGCTGAATAATAAATAAGAATGTTAATGCTGAAATTCAAATTCAAAATGTTTTAAATCATGAAAAATGCACCGAAAGAAATTAAGGGCAAAAAGATAGATGAACCACCAATAGAAGAAGAAATTAACTTTTGGAGAGCAAAGCCCCCACATGAAGGATATCGAGGTGCAATGACAATTCATTCTTCTAATGCATGCCTTTTTTTCTTTCTATAGTTGATGGCTTAGGCAATATTATTTAAATATAGGAACTAATAAGTAATGCACATACAATGAGAATCAGATAAGTAATATTGGCAAACAGACCCTAGGCATGAAAATAAGCCTATAATCTACGTATCCTACAACAACAATCGTATCAATTTTACTTATAGTAGCAAGAGAGAAAACTACAGACCATCCTCTAACCCAACTGCAAGGGCCATTACAAGGTACAGTGCTAAACAACTCGGGCTCTTAGGCATGAGAAGTCAGGATCATTCTAAGGGCAGTCACTCTGTGCAAATGATGCCTAATATTAGGTTCGCATGTAGTGTCCCTTCCCAGCACCCCATATTAGTGGGACCGATACTTCCATCATAACAATAAATCTTTTGGTGAAGAATGAAAATTAGAAAGTTAGAAACCATAGGCATTATGTTTTTAGCTTCTAATGTTCCATGCAAGTGCATGGATCAAAAAATGGATTTATAATAGTATACTAAAACAAACAAATCATTATTATATATGTCAGATTGGCATGCACCTGTATGGGGAAGTTCTCATCTTTTTGCTTGATGGAATTGATTTCACGGCCAGCCATGACATTCAAAAACGGTTTCGTTCTAGAAGCTGGGATCCTTTCCCTTGTTCGATGAAACAAACCCCATCCAAGAAACACAGAAACCAATATGATATAAAGAATTGCTACAACAAATTCAATACATCTTGCCTGCATTCATCAAAAATCAAAATCAAGTTGGTAAATGGTATATAAATTATATAATCACACAACGCCATGCAACAGAACAAAATCTTTCATAATACCACTTCGTCGTGAGCCTTAAGAGCTAAAATGCATTTATGGGCCTAAAAGACCATGTTCCATGAAATTAATCGATGCACCAGCCATAAACTGGATCAATACCATATTGAGTCCTCTCACCTTAAGAGATCCAATTCTCACTGAGCAGGACCCCTTGTTGTGAGGTGGAGGAGGAGCTGTATTAGAGCAGACAGGAGACGGAGGGCAATCACCACAGGAACAGCCTAGTGAAGTATCACCACATGAATAAGTAGATACATTCATAGGTTTCATTCCAGATGACTCGGGAGCAATAGGCTTGAAATCAATTGCATATGGTGAACCTGGCACACCAAGGCCTGCTCGTCTACCAATAAAAGCAAACCACTCTGCCAAAAACAACCAAGTTCCTATAAGCACTAAAAGTCAGAGAAGCTTAGAAGCATAATCATCAACATCTTCTTGAAGAGAATTCAGCAACTCAAATGATGAGCAAAACCATAATCCTTGTCAGTGAAATTTATATGCAAAAGAATGTAATTTAAGATGACCAAATTGCTCGAAAAGATCTAATAATAGTCCAGAATAAACGAAGAATTCCGTCTTACCTCAATCTCAAAATTTCCGCTAAGACGCACAAAAGCCAATTGCTTGATAGAGATATTAAAACAGAAAAAACAAAAACACACACACGCACACAACAAAAAAGAAAAAGAAAATGAACGAAGAATTTTTTAACAAATGAGAGTTGTGAATGCTTAGATATAGGCACACAATTCTATTGCAGTGTTGATATCTTATTTGCCACCTCAATCGTTGTCTGGTTTTTGGCCCCATCTCTTCTGAACATTATTTTCATCAACCTGTCTTATTCTTGTTCCCTACTTCTGTATGATCAATGCATATGTGTGCATAATAGAGAGAGAAAGAGAGCTTACCTTTAAAATTTTTAGCCCCAGCACCAATAAATTCTATGGCTCGAGTATTCATGGTACCAAACTTTACATCCTTGCAAGATTCAAATAACCCTTCACCAAAAGTGTCAGTAATATAATAATCAATCCCATCCACGGTCAAATTGTTATTAACCTGAAAGAAGTATATACAAAAGAAGAATAAGATACCTAGTCTGAAATTACACACTCTTACATAAACAATTGTGTGCATAAAGTAATGTACTAATACTTCTTAAGCAAAAGAGCTATTGACAGACCACTGTTATGAAAAAATGAAAACTGGTGTTTTGCAGATAAATTCAAACATGCAAAGAGATTTTATTATTGACTTCAGCAATTTCAAATTTTCAATTGACCAATAAACTCAAACATGCAAAGGGAAAAAGTGATGTAGGCTTTATAGGCATAGCACTTCAATTTATGGAAAATCGGACCAAAAGAAGACACCAAAAAGAAAGATTTCAACTTCTTTTTTGACTTTTTTTTTACTATTTTATTAGTAAGACTGTTCACATTATTCTGATCATTACGGCACCGTTACTGTTCATACTGCTGTAGTATTTACTGTACTGCCATTGTTAATGCCACCATATCAATCATTTGATGAGAAAATTTGTCTTTTATTATTTCAAGATGGAAATTTCACATTGGAGTTGATCCAAGGGTCGAGATTTAATTTCAATCAGGGTTTTGTTTAATCAAATTCAGTAGAACCTTCCAGGGACATTTTGGCTGAATTATTGCATAGAAATCATGCTTTCTTGTCCTTTTCTATTTCTTCTTTCACACGCTCATTTTGTCAAATAGGATAAAAAAGGGAAACTATGGGCTCTAATAAGACCAAATATGTTAACATTTATGAGTTCTACGTGACTTGCAAACATGCATATGTGATTATACAAGGAGAACAGTAACCATAAGCTACATGACGGTGTTAAGGAAAGTGTATTCTAAATCCAAGTGATTTTACAGACAAATATGTATCACTGCCACCACTCAAATTCAAAAGAAAATAAATGGATTTGTTGCCAATCAATCTTTAAATGAAATTTCAAATACAAGTTAGTCTTCAACTTTAAAGAGAACAAGATTGGTTACTCAAAATACAGAGGAAGGTATGAGAATAAAAGAGCTATCTTAAAGAGTCAGATAACCAATGGTTTTATAAAAATATTTATTTATGGTAGCACCAGAAATCATTAATAGGAGTTTCTGACCTTGGAAACTGAAGTCACATTAATAAAGAGGCTCTGGTTTGGGGAGCAGGTTAGCTCACAGAAAAGATTCAAAAAATTTCTCAAGCATGCTGGACAGCCTACAAGAAAAGGAATTGCCTGCAAAAAGAACATAAAGTAGATAAGTGACATTATTTTATGGGAGAGAGTAGAACTTACTAGCACGAAAAACAGCCATACCTCAGTCAAGCCTTAAATAGAAACAGTAAATATATCACCATTTGCACCATCTATGACATGTAGAAAGAATAACAGCAAACACAAAAAGGAAAATTTGCTCCAAAACATTGACCAGAAAGCAGCAAACTTTGCAGTAAGACCACTAGAGTACTGACAAATATAAAAAATGATTATATGTGCCTGCCTGTCGCTTATCCACCAAAATAGAGTTTAATGAAAAAAGGATAGGTAAAATCTCAAAGTACCACTTGAATGAGCTGCTCCATCATCCAAGGAATGAACGTAGAAAATACGGATAACTGAAAAAGAAACTACTATCTTGACAAAAGTATTTCTATAACAAGCATCAAACTGAACTCCTTGCCAACATATGTAAGAAACCCGTGCTCTAATTATCCCATTACTGCATTCTTTGCTTCCATGAACATGCGAGACCTAAAATGTTAATTGAGATGGAAAAATCATGTCTTTCAGGATAGAATGCTGTAATTATATAAACCATGAAGCTTAGAATTCTCTTTGTTAAAAAAAAAGTTATTAATCAACTTGCTGAGATAAACCAAGAAGTAGTGTGGAGGTTGTTGGAGCAGCTTGTGGTAACGGGGGAGCTAAGCTAACAAGGCCATTCTTGGAACCTCATGTGACGAAAGCTGGAAAAGCATGTTAATAATCATCGTGCAGGTGAATAGTGAATGAGACTTTATAAGCAGGGAATATGTTGCATTTCAAGTGAATATTAAAAGTTTAAATTTTATTTGAGGCCTTGATTTTTGGTTTGCAATCGCCATATAATGGACACCTATATTCACCAATAAATAGAAAACTTTTGGCCCATTTCCCATGCAACATGGTCGCAAGTCAAGATGACTCTACATGTTTCAGTTTTATTCATACATATTATGATCTTTATATTATATTTTAATGTATTTAGGCAAAGATAGATGTTACGTGGAGCTTCCAGATTCTCCATTGAAATAATGGAGAAAGCAAAAAACCAATGAAATGACTTTCCTCCATTATTTGATATCCAAATTGCTGAGGTCAACCAAGAGGATATCTAGAGGGAGTTGGTGCCAACTGGTAAAGCTAAGCTAACAAGGCTGCCCTTGGAAGCTCATGTGACCTGATTTGGCAAGATATGGGCCGGAAAAGTGTGTTGACAAAAACCACATTGGAAAGTAGCAAATCCTCTCCCACTGAATTCTGTTTTTTCTTCACATGTTCTCGGAACAAGATCGTTATTCTTTGAGGCGTTACATTGTGGTTATTTCCTCAATAAACAAGAAAAATAAATTCCAAATGTACAGATTGAGGAAAAGTACAACAAGGTGAGGTTGGAATCGTTGGATTGTTATATCATGATGAAAAACGTCATTCCTGTTGCAACAGTTAATATACCAAGAAAGACGTGAATACTCTTAGACAGAGCCACCTTGTATGTGCCTCAAACCGGCCGTATACTACTACTATTCAGAAGCAATTCCAACAAAAATATGATTACTTACTACATAATTAATGAAGGGAAATTTTCTATTCATGGTTTGTATTATTGTTTTTATTTAAATGTATATTTAGCATAATCACCAGTAGAAGAAGAAATCAGAAAGTCGAAAACTGATGCCAGCCATCTTGGTGATTTCAATGGCCTAAATCTACACATGAGCACTTCTACGAGACAAAATTTACGAGGACAATGCATTTGGGTGTCTTTTCAATTATGACTCGTTCCTCGGATGATGCATTGTATAAAGGACAACAACTAAAAGGGCATTCAGATCCCAATAAGTAAGCAACAGTATGATCGATTTCAAGTAATAAGTTGACGAGTTGTAAGAGTAACAGTGTGATCCATTCAAGTAAAAAGTTGATGACACTAAAAGTATATACTGCAGTGACAATGGCAGAAGTTGGTGGAACATAAAAAATCAATAAAATGAAATATCTTACTTGCTGGACTTGTGTCCTCAAAGTGTCAAATTGAGCCTCTGTGCAACAGACATTGCCAGTGATTGTTGGACACAAACTTTGGATCTTTGATGACAATAAATAATCTGGCTGGAAAACATAAAAAATAATATTTCGATCACCAGATAATAACAATCCAGGCAGTGTAATGCAATTAGTATCAGAAGCCAAAAGCAATACAGATTCTATTTATCCTGCTTACTAGAACAGAGCCCAAACCCAGAACCACAAATATAATTTCTGATGCTCAACTGAGTGGAAAAGATACAAAGGTGTGAATCAATAAAAAAAAAAAACATAAAATTGAGAGAGAAAATCAAGTGGAGAGTCTCACAAGTCAAACTTCAAGATATATAAACCATACAAAATGTCATGTTCTACTATAAAAGCCACTATTACATTCTCTTTACATATAAGAATTACCTTCACAGATGGAGACCCAAAAGGGCAGTTCAGTACTTTCCCATCAGTGCGTCCTCCACAAATGTCATACATAGCACAATACTCTTCAGAATGTCTTTGCCTAACCAGCAGAAAAATAATTATAGTGATACCTCAACTTTATAGAATAATATAAGAAGTTCAACCTTGTAAAATATTGCATCCATGTGGAAATAAGAGATATAATCATAACTGTATTACTGCAGCTATTTCTGACAAGACAAAAACATGGGCAACCAAAAACAAGGATTGAATACCTATTTGTAAATTAAAAACACTAACATGCATGATGTAATCCATTATCTGAACTTGAGATTGATAAAACAAATGATATATTAGCACAGACAACACCCAAAGCTTAAGCAATAGCACTTCCCCACCAAGGCTTGAATAAAAATTTCAGGCATTGCTAATTTTACACACAAGCGATGCCCCATAACAAAGTGACATGCGAGCATAATGCACCATTTAGAAGAGGAAAAAGACTCTAACCACACCACCACCAAAAGAAAAAGAGAGAACCAGGGAAAGACATTCTTATGTCCACACAAGTAAAAGGTAATGGATAATATTTGAGCATACAAATAAGCCTGAAAACAGTAGGTCTATGAGGAGGACATTTCATCTGAGAAACAAACTGTTTAAGAAACATGATTCTTTACACGTAATAGATAGTATTATATGATGAATTTAAGTGTAAAAAAAAAAAAAAAAACTGTGTTTCTCAAACAACAAAGAAGGACTGCATTGCCTGTAGGGTGAGAACTTACCCCCATGAGGTATTTGATGTCAAAAGAAACCGTGTATTTGACCTTTCTGCACTGGCTATAGATACAAGAAATAACACCTGCATAATGTAGCTCCGCAATTAAGTGAAAATTTCACTAAATTTGCCACCAGTAACTTGAAATACAAAGACCTATTCAAAGATGTGACACAACACATAGCATACCATGTCAAGAACATGAGAAAGTGATGTGACACAACACTTTTGGCTCGAGTATACTTTTTATTTGAATGAAAAAATGTGCAAAAACTCAATTGCAAATTTGGTGTAATTTATAGCTCAATTAAATTTTAGGCAGCTCAAAATTCTCTAAATTAATCGATCCCGAAACAAACAATTCTTGAGCCAAACGGAAATAAATAACTAAAAGCCAACAGAAAAATTCAATGTTTTTTCTCTATCAGAATGAAAACACCCATCCAGAATTATAAATTCAGTTAAACCGAAATAAACGTTACACATTATAAACTTCGTGAAACAATAATTTTCTAATAGAGAAAACAAGGAAAGGAAGGAAAGTGATTTTGCTGAGACTCAGCAAATTGCGAAACTGTCCCGGCAATTTCACTTCACCGAAAAAGATCAGAATTCAGAAGAGTTTCATGATTTCTAAAGTAGTTGAAATTCATAACAATCAATTTAGTCATAAAAAATATTAAAATTTTAGTTAATAGATGTTCCAAAAATCAACCAGAAAGTTCAAATTGTAAACCATTCAGATAAAAGAAACAGAACATTTGCAGTGAACAAAAAAAAGATTGAAATGCTAAAAAGAGAGCGAAGTTCCCGATACGACGTCGCTGCCATGTTCACAAGACTGCCTCTGTAGAAAAAAAGAAAAGCACGAAAGTTCGAGATCAAACAAAGAACGCACGCAAATGAGTCTTGCCTGAAACAAATAAACCGCCGCTCGAAACCCTAGGTGAAGATGAAGGTGAAGCCCCATTCTTCTGCTGTATGAGAAATCCATTTCTCCGTCCACGATACAGAGAGAGTGAGACAGCGAGAGAAGTAAGACGCTGATGGTGGGTGTATATATATATATATATAAAATAGAGAGAGAGAGAGAGAGAGAGAGAGAGAGAGAGTATAGCGGTAGGTATTTATAGTACTATTGTAGTTATTACTCAGCCAGTAGATACTACTCTATACAGTGTACACTCTGCTAGTAACATCGCGATTTTTAAGAGCAAATGAATCAACAGGGATAAATAAAAGGTCTGGTCTCGTAAATTTCCATAAATGCCCTTACTTTCGGTTGGTTTGTCGCGGTTCTTTGTCCACTCGCGCAATCTCAAAACTCAAAAGCGTACAAACAGATCACCGTTTCTAGGATGTCGTGTGCGTGTGGGGGGAACGAGGATTTTTCAGTAATTTTGACGAATGAAGTGTTAAAAGTATATATTAGTGATTTGAGGAGGACATTTCAGAACTTTCTTTTGGATAATACACACACGGAAGTGATTTGCAGTGGTCTAGGAAAATCACAACTAACACGTTGACAGTGATATGGCCTTATACGCAATCTTCACTGACTGCACCAACAGGCTTCTCAACTTACTTGGGATGAATGGACTATTATTAATTATTCCCTCTTTTACTTTTCTTTTCTTTTGATTGTTGGGTTTTCTTAGAAAAATATATTATTTTGACAATGTAAAACATTTGTAAAGGCCTAATTTTTTGAATTTTAAAGGAAGACATTCATGGAATTTATATACAATGTATTATCCAACAATAGAAAAAAATTATATAGTAGTACAACTTTTATCACAATTCTACATATATGAATAAAGAAAAAATATAAATTAGTAGCATTGAAGAAATAATTTTTATGTTTCTTACAACATATTATTAATTGCCTTTTCTATTGTGTTGTTTGAATCTATTTTAGGTAGTTAATAACTTCTCATTGTTTAAATTAGTTTTGCTTTAATTGGTTTGGGTGTAATTTTTATTTAATATTTTTACTATAAATATTTTATAAGTATTCAAGTTCCATAATCATCACAGTGTCTTTATCTCAAATGAATAGGATCATTTTTACGTTATTTTTGACTAATTTTTCTATTTCTCAGAACATCAGGTGTGTATCATGTTTTCTTGCCATCCATGTCAGCATAATGGGTTGAAGTGACTAGCCAAAAAAATGGCCAAGAAATCCAACAGGTATAGTGTTTGAATATTTTTTGTGGGCTCCCCAAGTGACAAGGCCTACATGAAACAATTTTTTTTTCTAAGTGACGACTCTCTTAACTACACTACACTTGATGTAGCATAACGGATGCTCTTACTTATTATACAAACTTATCTTCCTTTTTTATGTGAGTACTTGGTTTACATTGTATGTTTCTATGCCACCTAAGTCTATTTTTTATTATTATTATTACTAATAAATGTTATTCTTAATCTCTCTCACATACTTTGTCATGCATTCAAATATATTTGAAGCTACTAACCCAAAGAGTGGGCGGAAAGGATTGAGGCGATATGTCCTTAAAAAATGATAAAAGTTTGGATTCGTTTTTAAAATTGATTGATGTAGCAATCGTTGAAAAAATGAGAGAAATTATATCTTATTGATTATTGTGTAAAAGTTTTGTTACACAATGTTTATTAGAATCGTTAAAAACAAATTTGGATATCATTTACGTTCTTTTAAGATTTAATTTTAGAATAATGTTATATAATCCCACCATTTCAATAGAAAGAATAATGATATCAAGAGTATTGTCTCGTGACAAGATCTACAAGCTCTCTATAATTAACCACCGAATTGGAAGACCTATTAAATGATTAATTTGATTTTTCACAAATCTCAAAAAATTGACTCAATTCTGTGATTAAATATGAAGAACTCATTAGATGTTATCATGAGTGGTCATTTCCTAACATTACTACAATAAAAATAAAAAAAATAGTGGGGTTAAAAGCATTTCCCTTAATTCTAAAGGAAAAAAAAAAACCTAATTACCAAAGTTTCAGTATTTGCCCTTATTTTCAAATGAAAAAATAATGGGTGCGGATATATATGTTAACTTCTTTTTAAAAAAGAAAAAAGAAAAAACATAGAGAGATTCTAAATCAGCAATTAATAAGATTATAGTCATGTCATTTGTTCTTATAACACAGTCCACATTAGCTCAATTGGGGCTAATCTCTCAAAAAATGATTAGTAGAAGAATAAATTAGAGATTACTGCAAACAGGTGTTTATACAGCATGCAAAGGTGATCATTGCTCCTTTGCGGCTACTGATCACGAGCATACGCGTGGTTAGAACAGCACTGCGCACTTGGAAAGTTCTATAGTTGGCTGTTACTATGTTATTATTAATGCTCAAACACAAAATTCCATTGAGCGACCACTAAGTTTTTAGTCATCACCCTCTTTTATTGCTTATATATATATATATATATATAATATATATATATATATATACTGCAAATGAAAACAGTACTTGGATGATTAATACATAATTTTATATATATATATATATATAACCAAGCATATCATTTAAAACCACATCTACCGCACCAAGTTGGCCTCACTGTGGGGGGTGTTTCTTAATGTCTACTTACCGACAAGTGGTAGAGAAACAAATACGTACCTAAATACACCTTGCTATTAAAGATAAACTTCCGAAACACCTTTCTATTAAAGATAACCTTCCGAAACAAAGATCAGACAATCGAAATGGGTGTTATATTGCGGTAGTTGGTTGCTCAAGTCTTGCCACTTATGTTCACACCCGATTGTTGACTTTGATCATCTGAGTGGTTTTTATTACCGAGTGCGAGCATGTCACTTTGTCTCTCCCAATCCTGCTCAGCCACATCTTAAAGAAGGAATGGGTTCAATTCACATTCAAAATCAGTTTTGTCATGTCAAATGGTTTTCACTCGGCTGTATTTGATCACTCTAGGTTTGCTTGTAAGATTTACAAGTCATTAGGTGTTGCTTTTGTACAGTAGTACATGTTGACATGTGGATGATGTTTGATTTCTGGGCTGATTTATTTCTTGTTTGCGTAGTAAATTTAGTTCGAACATTCTTCTTCAATCATAATACAATGATATGTTTTTGTCTTTGGTCACCAAGTCAGATTTTTATATTATATACCTACTCAGATTCTTGACTCTCCTATTATCAGTACCCAGTACTGAATATGAAAAAGGAATGGGTTAGTGTCAGGCTTGGAAGCATGGATATGGATATGAGACACCAGTACAATATGATAAGAGTACGACGACAAATTTTTTAAAAAAGAATACGGCAATATAATACAAAAAAAATAGATTTATTTACATTTCTTTATAAAATATTATAATTAACAAACAGATTAAGAGTTAATAATCATATTGCATAATTTGCATGAATAAATTTTGTACTAAATTATGATATATATATATATATATATATATATATCAACACTTCTCTTTTAAATAAATTTAAACTTTTCTTAATAATTATACTATGATATTATTATTAGACATATATTCTGAAGTATTTGAGAAGTATCAGATACATGGTCAAAGAATCTAAAAAGTATCGAATACGTGTAAGAAATAAAAATATATATATTTTAAATTTATGGATATGTTATCGGACACTTGTCCGCAAATATTCGAGAAATATCGGTATTGGATACAAATACTATGATATTCGTGCTTCCTAGATGTCAGGTAGACAACTGATTGTAAAATGTATGTCAATTTTTTTTATGAATTCTCGTTCAATTGGTAAGAATTCATCTAACTTAAGGTAAGGATGATAATGATAAGTTCACTTGGATACAAGATCAACTAAAAATGAAAATCCTCTTCTTTTAGGTAAATCATACACACTTTATGTGTTTTATTGAAAATTTGAAGTCTCGATTTTGGATGGTACACCAACGGCTTGAGCTAATTAACCTAGCTAGCTTTTAGTGGTCATTTTTGTTTTCCTTTTTCTTCTTTCGGTTGCGATAATCACTCAAACTAAATCAATGAATTCGTTTTATGTTTAATAAGCAAAACAATATCACAAATTCACAAACGAGAGTAACTTCATGCAAAAATATTAAGATTATATATATTTAGTTTTATCAGCATTTCTTATGTTCAATTGAGATTCGAATTTTCTTATGGTCACAACTCAGTTTTAAATCGAATCGACGAAAAAAATTTTATTTATATTTTTGTCTTGCGAGTTTAAACCCGATTTCTAATATCTCTTGCAAAATGATGTATATAAAAATTAAAGTTTGTATTATTTTTTTGGTTAGGTGTTAGGGTTTGTATTGCATGTTGAATGAAAATACTTAAAAATCAAAAGAGAGAGAGAGAGACAGAGGATGTAACAGAGATTGAGAGACTTGTATAGTTCTATTTTCTCTGTCTATTAATTTTTTTTTTTTGTAGATTTTCATTGTGAACGTAAACGATACTCAAACAACATTAAATCTTTGAATTTTATATAACTTGTAATTTTTGTCTTTTTTATTACTTTTATTGATTGTGTTCGTGTTTTGTTGTAATTTGTCGTGACATCTTATATATACATGAGCAAAATAATGTATATAAATATTAAGGTTTGTATTATTTTTTTGGTCAGGTGTTAGGGTTTGCATTGCATGTTGAATGATAATACTAAAAAAATCCAAATAAAGAGAGACAAAAAATGTAACAGAGAGATTGAGAGATTTGTATTAGTTCTATTTTCTTTGTCTAGAAATTTTTTCTTTTAGATTTTCACCGTCAACATAAACGATACGTGATTGATTGTGCTTCTGCTTTGTTATAAATTCTCGTGAAATCTTATATGTACGTGAGCAAAACAAATGCTATTAACTAGCTTCAAACTTGCATTAAAATGAAATCATCAGAAAATCATCAGATATGATTTATATTATATTGTATTTCCAAACATTGAAAATACACAAGGGGGGAAAAGAATGTAATTTTTTCCACAAGAAAACACTACAATACTACTCCTATAATACTATTATTCTTTGTAATTATAATATTCTTGGTAATAAGTGGTACTAATGATGATGGTTGTGATGGTGGGACCAACTCAGTCGTTGGGAGCATTGGAGAGAGATTCTAGATGTGGGGCCCAAGCCAACACTCCACTGATGAGAGAGAGAGAGTGAGAGTGAGAGAGAGAAACACAACACACCCGCGGGATTTCAAGACCATTCACCCTCATCATTGCCACTCATCTCACGTTATCATCACTCTTCGCGCCACGCCTCGATTTTCCAAATTAAAACACCACCCATGTATAGTCTCCCATACATACATTGATACATAGACCAACATGCCTATATATATATATATAATTATATATAATATATTCTCTTTCATGCTATATATATATATATATATAATTATATATAATATATTCTCTTTCATGCTTTTCTACAGTAGTCTTGAAAAGAAAAGTTACTTCCTACTCGAATGCTTTTACACAGTCCTCTAAAGTCAAAAAGTGGAGCATTGACAGGTGGGTGTTTGTACGTAACGTATGTGTATTTACTAGTATTTATTATGCTTCGATCTGAAAGTGTCCATGTGGATTATGTGAGCGGCGATGACGCCAAACTCGAGTTCACATGAAATGTGAGCACCAACCAAAAAAAAAAAAAAAAGCACGTTACATAAGCTTCGATTCTGTTACATTATACCTTTCCTAGCTAGTCTCTGGATCGCGGAAAAGGTTAAAATTTTCCCGAGAAAGTGCAACATTTTATGGACCTACTTGGCTGTCTCTTTATTCGATAATGTTTTGTACATTACTGAGTAATAAATATAAAAACGTTTCCCGAAATGCAGCAAAATTCTATCCTATAATGTTTCCTACAGAACAAGTACTAGCAAAAAAAAATAAACAATTCTCAATAACTGAAAAAATATTTTAAAAGAACTATAAAAAAAGATAATTCTCTAGATCTTTTTCGTAATAGGAATTTTAGAAAATTGATTATGAAACAAATTTTTGCTTTGTTTTTTGATTTTTAGATATGTGAAAGTAATAAACTGTTCTTATAAATTAAGCCAAACAGAATCAATAATTTCAGAAAAAAATAGCAAATAAACTATTTAAAATTTTGTTTCAATGATTTTTTTTATTTAGAAAATAAATTCAAAATATAGTTATGGATATATGCAATGTAGGTTTGAAGATGTACAACTTAAAAAAAAAAGTATGAAGAAGGAAAGAGGCAAAAAAATCTTTCAAATTAAAATGAGATGATTTATCAGATACAATTTTAAAACATTAAATATAACAAGGGAAATGACCTTTAAATTAAAAAAAAATGATTAACATAGTGCAAGTTTTGTATGAGATCTCTACCCGCAAATAATAAAATAGGTACAGATGCAATTATTAAGGTTTTAGAGAAGTGTATATGAATGAAATAGAAGAAGTAGAATGTTTAATGGGAGTCGCGATGAATGATGAATGTAGGAATTGTCTTTTATGGCAAATCATCTTCTCTTGTTGTCTGTCTCTCGTGTTTACCAAAGCACGGGCATTTATAAGGTCAAGCTCTCTTGGATATTACTCAAGGGATCTAATCCATTCTAGTTATTACTTAGTACCTAAACTGTTTGAAAAATGATTTTCTAAACACTTAGGCCCTGTTTGGTTTGTGTTTTGTGTTGGGTATTTACGTTGCAGGCCTGCTACAGTAGCTAAATATAGGCCCAAAACGTGTTTGGTGAGATTTGTTTTATTGTGCACAGTAGTATAACATTTTCATATTTGAGGCCCAAACCGAAAACAAGAAAATGGTGTTTTTTCTTGTTTCGGCACTGTAGCGGAAGCAACAACCCAAAATGTTTGGGCCAAAATTACTGTAGCGGAGCAAACTTAGGGCCCGTTTTCGCAACACGTATATAACCGATTTTAGGTCATTTTTGCCCTGTCTTTCTCTCTCCTCTGTGTAGCTGATTTGGAGGCGATTCTTGGGCGATTTGCAAACCCTAGCTTCTGTGATCAACCACGACAAATCGAAGCACTTGCGATGCAAATCTTTCACTCTCTACTGTAAGAATCATTCTGAACTTGCCGTGATTTGCAAATCTTTCACTCTCTACTGAACTTGTGATTTACTTCAGTCAAGATCTTGACCTTCGATCTTCAGTTTTGTTCTAATGTTCAAGTATTATATATATATATGTATCAGTTTATGTTCTGAACTTGTGATTTGCTTCAGCCGAGATCTTGATCTTCGATCTTGATTTTTGTTCTAATGTTCAAGTATTATATATATATATATATATATATATATATATATGTATCAGTTTATCTTCTGAACTTGTGATTTGCTTCAGCCGAGATCTTACCTTCGATCTTCAGTTTTGTTCTAATGTTCAAGTATTATATATATATATATGTATATATATATATGTATATGTATATATGTATCAGTTTATGTTCTGAACTTCTGATTTGCTTCAGCCGAGATCTGGACCTTCGATCAATTGAGTTTTGTTCTTCAAATGTTCAAGTATTATATATATATATGTGTGTGTGTGTGTGTGTGTGTGTGCGTGTGTGTGTGTTCTGAACTTGTTATTTGCTTCAGCTGAAATCTTTACCTAAGATCTTGAGTTTTGTTCTTCAAATGTTTATATTTATGTTCTGAATTTGTTATTTGCTTCAGTTGAAATCTTGAGTTTTGTTCTTCAAATGTTCATGTTTATGTTCTAAACTTGTTATTTGCTTCAGCTAAAATCTTGACCTGAGATCTTGAGTTTTGTTCTTCAAATGTTCATATTTATGTTCTGAACTTGTTATTTGCTTCACCTGAAATCTTGAGTTTTGTTCTTCAAATGTTCATGTTTATGTTCTTAACTTGTTATTTACGTCAGCTAAAATCTTAACCTGAGATCTTGAGTTTTGTTCTTCAAATGTTCATGTTTATGTTCTGAACTTGTTATTTGCTTCAGCTGAAATCTTAACCTGAGATCTTGAGTTTTGTTCTTCAAATGTTCATGTTTATGTTCTGAACTTGTTATTTGCTTCAGCTGAGATCTTGAGTTTTGTTCTTCAAATGTTCAAGTATTATATATATATATATATATATATATATATATATATATCAGTTATGTTCTAAACTTGTTGTGATTTGCAAGTAGTGAACGAATGAGGAACTGAGTTATGTTATGTAGTTATTGAGAGTGCAGAATGCGTGTTCTTATTTATAATTGTTGTATTAAAATCAATCACTTCATAGTACGTGAATTTTAGCAAAAGCTAAGAATATATATCTGGAGATTGATAATTTTTTAATTAATTTATGATGGCTATTGGTAGTTTTTTAATAGATTTATGATGAAACAGAAGCTAAGAATGTTGACTGAAAAATAAATTTGAAGGCGTAAAATCTAAGTAAGAGAATTCTAAATATTTTTAATGAATAAATCTTCTCTTTTCCGTACATGTATTTATATTAAAAAAAAAACTTAGAAATCCTAGAACTGTCAAAATTGGCATTGTTTCTAAAAATTATGAGAACCTAATTACTAGATACCAAAAATCAGTTTATATCAAATTCAATTTGATGATTAACAAAAATTTCAAAATATTCGAAGTCTTGTAATAGAATTGAAAATTGAGATTTTAGCATCCCTAATAGAAGGAATTCGATCGAAAAAGAGCATGGCCTCTAACTTGGGTATTGATTGTACGAGATTTTAGTGCCCCTAAAAGAAGGAATTCCACAAAAAATAACATGGCCATTAACTAAAACTAGTGGGTATTGATCATTGGGTTATTTTTTATTGAAAATTGATTCTTATTTAATTGAATTAATTTACAACATCAGGAATTAGCCACATATCAATTTAACTGATGGTTAAAGCACTTTAATTGAAAAGTGTTGTTTCTTGTGAAATTAATTGATAAGTGAACAAATGTGATTTTGGCTCCTGTGTGACTAAACATAGATACAATTTTTTTTGAAACCAAAAAAATGTCCAAAAACAAAAAAAAGAGACACGAGTTGAACAACATGACGAAAAAAGTGCCTTAAAATATGTTTATTTTTCAACCGAGATATATTTGGGCACTATTAGGACGTGATGAGTAGTCTTCAAATTATTATTTTTAGAAAAATGTGATTTCAATGTAATTTTAAGACATATTATAGATTAATTAAAAAATATAACAAGAAATGAAATTATTAAAAATGATTTTAAGAACCAACCCACCCACCCCTACTCTCTCTCTCTCTATATAATTACATATAGGGTGAGGAAAAAGAGAAAGAAACTATAGAGAGAGAGAGAGAGCTTTGTTTCAGTTATTGCCATTCTCTTCGGCATTTAGTCTTCTGAATTTTGATGGGTTGGAGATACAAGATAGGGCTTTTTTTCATAGTGATTGTTCTCGTTATGTGGGTCACCTATGCAAAAGTCACTCAGGTAAATTCCAATAATCCCCCTCTCTCTCTTTCTCTCTTTGATTTTACTCTCTTTATTTTTAGGTATATATATATATATATATATATATATATATATATAGTTATACACACATTCATGCTTAGGTGAAGTGTTATATAGAGTACTGGTACCAATTTGAGAGAATTATCACTTGTATCTTTGTTTTGTATGTCACGTATTATTATATATGACCCTGTTTTATTTTTGGGTAGGACTGTGTTTGACAGAATCTCTAGAAGGAATTAATAATTTTTGTTGTCAATTTAAAAAATCTGAAGTATGATCATGGCTTTTAGTAACAGCTTTGAACATATAATATAACTTAAACAAAACTAGAAATACAAAATTTCCTAGAACCATAATATTATTTTGTTGAGGTCAAGACTCAAGAAGGCTGGCAAAAAATAAATAAATAAAAAACATAGTTGCCAAATACAAAATTATAAATTAAATAACTATACATAAAAATCTTTCGAAAGCTAAGTTACAAAATTCCAGTGAAGCAAGTTGGCAATAACTCTATAGTCTGATATACAAGCACCTAACTGCCAATTATACAATGCACAATTAGAACTACTCCATCAACCAAGCAGCCTTTTATATACCTCTCACCCCATCACGGCTATCCAATAAAAGATTGAAAATGTTTAACAAACGACTATTGTGTTGAGCATGTGATAATATGTGTGCAAAAAGTCTGTGTTTTAGAAGCACTCTGAACTGTTTGGATGATTTTCTATATGGAGTAGATTATGATATATTTTGATGTTATAATAAATTTTCCTTAACATGTTGTATGGAAGTAGTATGATATGTTTTGATGTCATGGTTATTAAAATTAAAACCCACTAAATTTTTTTCTAAAATTAAAATTTTGTTTGGGTAATTAGATGGATATCAATGCTGAGAATGTGGTTGGGTTTGGTAATGATATGCCATTAGAAGGAGAGGACTTGACAGAATAAAGCGATGATGGAAAATTAGTATGGGATGAGTCCCATATTGAAGTTTTTATTTTGCGTATGGAGGAAGAAGTTAGGGTTGGAAACCGAACTAATTCCACCTTTAACACTATTGGTTGGAGGAATTTAGTTGAAGGAATGAGGCTAGAAACAGGGAAAGTCTACACAAAGATTCAACTTAGAAATAAGTTCAACCAACTGAGGGCAATTTACAAAGACTTTAAAAAACTATTATCAGAGACTGGTGTGGGTTTCAATTCTTAGACGAGCATGGTTATAGTAGAGGATGAACAATGGAAAAGGTTGAACAAGGTTAGTAGTTTAAAAGTTAATGTATTATCCATTTTCATAAAATATACATTAACTTTTATATTAATTTTAGCATTTAGGATATACTAATATGGAAGATAATAATTTGTAGGTGGTTAAGAATGCAAGAAAGTTTCGCAAGAAGGGATGTCCCCATTACAGCAAGATGACCACAATTTTTGGGGACACATATGCTACAGGTGCGCATGTCCACCCTTCCACTAGAGCACCCACCACGTCCCAAGTGCCCACACACCATGTAGGCATACATGACCTTGATGAGAGTGATGACTTCGCTGAGGTTGTCGGTCGTGAGATCAGTCCCTCGCAACCACCTTCAAATAAGAAAGCCAAAAAAAATAACAGTTTTCATTCAACAATGTCTCAAGTCATGGTTACCATGACTGAGAATGCTAATATGAAAGCTGAGAGAATTGAAAGGGCCATAGCTGCAGCTTCATCTTCTAATCTTGCTGCATCATGTGACAAAGGACTTGAAGTCACATCTCCCGTGAAAAAAGATATGGAGAAAGAAATGTTTAACTCATGCATTAGGATTTTGGATCAATTGCAGGGGATTGACAATTATCATTACACTAAAGCATCCATGATGCTTCATGATTCTGATATGTGGAGGGAGTTCTTTATGAACATGCCTAAGGAGAGGAAGGTTGGTTGGGTTATGAACCTCTGATGTTGTTCTTGGATGACTGTATTAATAACTGCTATCTCGCTTATGGATAACTGTTTAATTTACCTGTTGGATGACTGTAATAACTACATTTAATTCTCAATGGCTTGTTGAATACTTTAATTACTTTATGACCTTATGTTATTCACTTATGTGTGTTTTATATGCTATTTATGCATTAATGATGCTATGTATTTTACTTACTTATAATTTGCATCTTATATTTATTTGTTCACCTAGGATATTATGAATTGGGATAAGATCAGAACAATCATTGAGTTATATGATGATGATGAGGAGGATGAGAGTGTCATTCTGGTGGCATGTATGTTCGAGTATCATAGGAAGCATTACGAGAAACTACCTTGTAGGGATTCTATCTTGTAAGGTGAAGCATATGTGTTAGAGATTCTAAATGGCAACCCAGACAGATGTTACGAGAACCTTAGGATGCTCCCCAATGTTTTAGGAAATTATGTAGTCAACTTATAGCTTTAGGGTTGAAAGACTCAAAAAGTTTGTCTGTCTACGAACAAGTTACAATTTTCTTGCTTACTTTAGCTCACAATGAAAGGAATCGTGTCGTAGCAGAAAGATTCCAGCACTCAACCGAGATAATTTCTAGACACTTTCACGGTGTGTTGCATATAGTTTATGAGCTGGGCAGAATGTTTATTGTTCCCCCAGATTTGAATATGATTCCTGATTATATAAAAGGGTCTACAAGGTTCTATCCTTTCTTTAAAAATTGTGTGGGAGCTATAGATGGAACCCATGTCGATGCAAACATCCCAGCAGATATGCAAATCCCATTTCATGGGAGGAAGGGTGATACCACCCAAAATGTCATGGCCGTTTGCTCATTTGATATGATGTTCACATATGTTCTAGCTGGGTGGGAAGGATCTACGAATGATTCAAAGATTTTAAATGAATGCATTAATGACGAGGAATTGCAATTTCCATCTCCACCACCAGGTAATTTTATAAAAACTAATGCTTCTATGACTATTTATACGCAATCTACCTTTATTTATAGTTCGTAAACATAACAGGAAAGTATTATTTGGTGGACTCTGGGTATGCCAACCAGAATGGGTTCTTGGCCCCTTTTCGGGGTCATTATTACCACTTCCAAGAATACCGTAGGACTAGGGCACCTCGTGGTCGAGAGGAAGTGTTCAACCATAGACACTCGTCTTTGAGAAATGTGATTGAGCGATGTTTTGGGATGTTGAAGATAAGATTCCCTATTTTGAAATAAATGCCTCCCTTTAAGTTTGAAACTCAAGTACTTATAGTAATGGCATGTTGTACTCTTCACAATTTCATAAGAATTCAAAGTCAAGCCGATCTTATCTTTAATGGTCAAGTCACTGAGTCATCTTCTTCTTCAAAAAATGAACTTGTCAAGATGTTGATGTTGATGTTGATGTTAATGCAAATGTTTCTACACCTCTGCTTCAACAAATGAATCATAAGCGTGATTTTATTGCTAATAGAATCTGGCAGAGTGTGCAACACAATTGATTGACATGCTAAGAGGTAGTAAATGGATAACTGTATAACTGTAGGTTTTTATGATATGGATAACTGTAGTAACTAATTACTAAACAAATGGATAACTGTAACAACTTAATGAGTTCAAACTATATTTAATGTGTTTAGTACTATATAATGCAGTAATGTATCAAGTAGAAGGTGAAGGACCTTTATGTGCATGTGGGAGAGGTCCCATGAACCTATATCAGGCTCAAACTAACAAGAATAAGGGACGTTACTTCTATAGGTGTCCAGGTTGGGAGGTAAATATGCCAATTGAAAATAATTGGTGTGTTATATATAATATTTTATGTAGCTAATCATCTTTTTTAAATAATTGTATTTATTATTATAGTCGCACATCAATGCTTTTATGTGGTTGGATGAATTACAACAAGGTGCAGAGGTTCATGAAAATGTTCATGGTGATTTGGAGAATATCGTTGCAAATATGCAAGTTCAACAATATAAACAAAAAATTCTCCTATATGGTGGTTGTGGATGCGTTGCTATTTGCATAATCTTTATATTGATTGTCATATTCATGATACTTATTGTATTGGTTGAGAAGAAATAATGAATTTGTAATATATTTGTAAATTAATTATGCTACTTATTTTGTTATAATTTGTATTTTGGCATGTAATATTAATGCTATTTATTTTGTTATGATATATATTTCGGCATGTAACATTTAATCTTAGATGATAATAGATATGTAGAATATCATATTGTATATCACTTGTGGTTGAGGGATGATGATTGGAGAGTAAGCAATTTTAACAAGTTGGGAACGAATGACATTGCGATAACTTGAAAAGTCTGAAAAAGGTATATGTTCTATGTTTCTTCTAATTTCAAAATTTTTAGAGTTAAACTGAATATATGAATATTTTTATTTGAATTCTAATACACTTCCTTTGCATGTGGGAGAATGTACACAAAATGATATGGATAACAACAAAGTCTGAAAAAAGGTATATGTTTTGTGTTTTTTCTCATTTCAAAAATTTTAGACTTAAACTGAATTATCTTTATTAGTATTCTAATCCACTTATTAATATTCTAATGCACTCTCTCTAATACACTTCCTTTGCACGTGAGAGAATGTACACAAAATGATATGGATAACAACAAAGTCTGAAAAAAGGTATATGTTCTGTGTTTTTTCTCATTTCAAAAGTTTTAGACTTAAACTGAATTATTTTTATTAGTATTCTAATCCACTTATTAATATTCTAATGCACTCTCTCTAATACACTTCCTTTGCACGTGAGAGAATGTACACAAAATGATATGGATAACAACAAAGTCTGAAAAAAGGTATATGTTCTGTGTTTTTCTCATTTCAAAAGTTTTAGACTTAAACTGAATATTTGAATATCTTTATTGATATTTTAATCCACTTATTAATATTCTAATACACTTTCTTCAATGCATTTTCTTTGCATGTGGGAGAATGTACATAAATTGGCAGAACATGTGGTAATTGTTTGATCCCATGTGTTTATTTATATGTATCTAAAGTATAGCAACAGGCAGTAGAGGTGCTTTATTTATTTATATGTGCTTGATATATCAACTCAAGCTAAGTTCCAGCATTTTACTTTTATGTTGTAACTAACATGGTTCACATTGGTTCAAGAAGGGTGGGAGTGAAAAATTGAGTGATGAAGCCATTGAAGACACACTAGACAAGGTAACCTTTAATCATTTTTAGTTATAAAAAGTTCTCTCTGAGTCCTATTGGTTTATGATTATTAACTACATCGTTTAATTCTGCAGGTGGTTAAGCTGCTTGCTTATGTTAGTGATAAGGATCTCTTCGCTGAATTTTACAAGTAAAATATATTTTTTAAGTAGGTGTTTACATCCTTCCATGTTTATACTAGTGTTTTGATTCACTGACGTTTCGCTTTTGTTTATCATGACTGATGGCAGGAAAAAGCTTTCTCGTCGTCTACTTTTTGACAAGAGTGCCAATGATGATCATGAAAGACTTATCCTAACAAAGTTCCTGCAACTGTGTGGTGGACAGCTCACATCAAAGATGGAGGGGATGGTTAGTTGAGCATGTGATTATTCTGTTAAGTTCCTCTGCTTTTCACAGTTGGAATTTTTGACATTCGGTACTTTTTCTTCTCCTAGGTCACAGATTTGACACTGGCAAAAGAAAATCATAACCACTTTGAGGAGTATCTTGCCAATATTGTCTTTTAAGGATCTCAATAGCATGGATATAGGTTCAACTGCATGAGTAGATTAGTTCAAAGTTAGATTGCGCAATTTAGATTTAAGTTTCAACAGCACGTATGGCACTAAATTCAGTAGCCTTTATTTATTTATTTAAACTCAAATCACTTGATTTCAACCATAAAGAGTTGAGCAACTTAAGAATCCTTGCATATATGTAAACTCATAAACAGTTGATTCTCTTGTTAAAAACCTTAATAAACAGGCATAAGGGCTTCAGTCAAAGCCTTGAAGGACAAAAGATTCTTGACCATCTAAGTGGTTGGTTGAGCTTTTATTATGGCGGTTTATTAGTTAAGAAGGTTTGAAATGGGGTAATTAGTCAAAATGAGTACATGTTGTGGTGGAAGTTGTAAATATTTGGTGTTTGAAATTGTGGTGTGAGGGCTTATATTCTTGTGATGGTTGGTGAATTTCTTGACTGTTGAGATGTTTTACTCATTGAAAAAATATTTGCTTATTGTCAAATAAATAATTATTTGAATTTGGTTGTGCAGCCCAATTTCAAGGCAATCAATAAGCGGATTGAAGATCTAATCATGAGGGACTATTTGGAAAGAGACAAGGAGAATCCTAACACCTTCTCATGCCTTGATGTACATGGAAGATGTTGTAACAACTGTTTGGTAATACCACGAGTAAAAGTGAATGGTAAAGATATCGCCTATTAAAACATTCCCAAGCCAAAAATCTTGTTTCCTTGCACTTATTCAAATACTTTTTTTTTCTTATAAAAGTTTTTTTCGTTACTTCCATCACATGAACATCGTGAATATGTACAACAATAGTAATGCAATACATAATGTTTATGCCATTTTGTATATGATGTGTTAAGCAACTACATGCACAGCTAGTTAGACATCACCTGAGGCTTGCCTAGGCTTTTTGATAAATGTGATGTGTTCCCCATTTTTATGACTTCATTTGTTCAACACATTTTTGATTTGAAATGGTGAAGCCTACATATTTGTTTGGAATAAAATTGATTCTCTTTCAAATATCAATTTCTGTTATTATTTTCTGATGGAACTTTGTGTGTCATGGTGTCACAGATACCGGTTGAGGTCCAAGGTCGATATTGAGAATGTGGCAAAAAAATTCTCTTGTTGGCAACGGTTTGGTGGGAACCTTTCAGAAAGGTCCTCATTTCTAAAATTTATGCATGTTATAATTGGCATGCTATTTAGTAGCCCTGATTAGTAGCTATCAAGCACATCATGTTTCACATAATGAACCTTCTTGGTGTCTATTGCAGCACCTTTGGTTGAGGCTGACAAGGAAACAGATGAACAAAATTACCTTCTCTGGCAAATAATAAAGGGGGTTGCAGAAGGGTCAATTGAGATCCCGAAAAGTACAGCTTTATTTCTTCTTAATCTTGTATGTTCTTATTCTCTTCCATACTCCTTTATATTTGTTTGTCATGCAGAAGTTCATTCTATAAACTGCAATTCTCTTTATACCCATATTTAAGGAATCTGTTGGAGAGAATTTATTTCTCAATCTTCTCTCAACATTTTGAGTCTATCTATTTGCATGCAGTGACTATGAGGTCTCTTTTGTTCTTTTTTTGTTTTTCAAATTATTTCTGCTAATGTTGGAACTCTATTATTTTTATAAGATTCACCAGATGTGGAACAAGCGGCCTAGTTCCTTGGCAGTGAAATTAATTTACTTTCTATAATTTAAATCTTCAAAGTTACTTCTGATCTGAATTTGTAACTATTCTGTTCAGGTGAAACTATTCCACTTGAATATAATCTTGCGGGTTTAAATGCTATAAGCTTTGACAAAGGTTACTATATGGGCCAAGAACTCATCGCTCGTACACATCACAGGGGAGTCATTCGAAAACGTCTGTTGCCTCTGAAGTTCCTTAATGATAGTGGGACAGGTAAAACTGTAAAAGAATTCCTTCCATTTTGGCTTCAATAATATTAATTTTAGGCAATGTAACACTTATGTTTTTGCTCGTTCAGATGTGGAGCAGAAAGTTGCTTCGGGATTAGATGTAGTTGATGTTGCATCTGGCAAGAGGGCTGGGGTCGTGACTACTGCACTGGGAAGTCGAGGTATGGGTGTTCTGAGGTTGGAGGAAGCCTTTAAAGGGTCAGGTACCTTGACCATACAAGGACTGGAAGATGTAAAGGTCGAAGCCATTAGGCCAGAATGGTGGCCTGCCGAGTGGTTTCTAGAGCATCAACAGCACAGTGCAGCTGCTTAGAAAATGTTTTCATGTATAGGACAGATGCTAGCTCACAATTCTCATCAACTTTCAGGGTCATGCAAGACCCAGCCTTGTGCATCCAAAAGGTTAAAAACACTAGAGCTTACTTATCTTACATTAAAAAAATAAATAAAGGAAGTTCTTTTGAAAGACTATTCATGCTGTTGTAGATTTATATTGTTTTAAGTAGTGCAATGCATTATATGAATTCTTTTTAAACCAATGGTCGAACTTTAGATGGGTGCTGTAGTGTGGGTTGAATGATATGTGGATAAGTCATGTGCTTCATCTATCTAATCTATATCTATTATTGTTAAATTATCCATCATCATGTGCTTTATCTATCTAATCTATAGCTATTATTGTTAAATCATCCATCATCGAAGTTCATTTTGGGCATTAACCGTGGCTCGGTGTTTGGAGGCCTTCCAATTTTTAAGAACCCGAATGGCCAACTGGAAAGAAGAGTGCTCTAAAGTATATTAAGCATTAGCTGACTGTGTTGAATGGGCCCTTGATTTGTTGGAGTAATGCTGCAATGCCAATAGATTGTTATATAGTAGAGAATAAGATATGTATGTAGACTTCTCATTGAAAAAAGGAAAGAGAGAGGGGATCAGGGCCTACATTTACTGAAAAACAAACAGCCGTAACAGTTACAACCCTTTTCCTACTCTTTGGAGCTTTTTAATAGTCACAATGATTGTCCAAGCTTCTTACAAGAGTTCAGATTAACAAGTACACGAGCAACAACAATATGGGGATTTAATTTCCCATGAATTCTATAGGATATCCTTTTCTTGCCTTCAATCTACAGAAAACCAACATATATGTACACTCCGAGTAAATGCAATCCTCTGCAAAAGGGGACAGCATATACAAGGCAATTTGGGTTTGGAGAGGGCCGGAGGGGTGTTGTTATTTCCTAGTTCATCATCTTTGGCAGTGCTCAAGTTGGAAGACTAAAATTTATGTCTATTATATAAATAATTAATTATATAAATAAATTTTAAAAATGAAATATCAAATTAGAAACATTCAATACCAAACGTGTTTTTTGTTTTTGTTTTTTATATTTTTGGCAGCAGTTGGAGTTACCAAACATGTTTTCAGTGTTTTGTTCTCAAAATTTTTGACGTTACCAAACGTGTTTTACATGTTTTTGTTTCAGTAATTCCAACAATGAAATTTCGTCACCAAACATACTTTCGCTTTCAATTCAAAACACCATACAACAAAAACATTGTTTCTGTTTTATCTAAAAACGAAACATCTAAAACAAAACGCATACCAAACAGGGCTTTAAGGAGTTAAGTCATTCACTTCATTGTACCTTCACTTCATTGTACCTTCAGATGGCATGGTGTGTTAGCTATTATATGCATTAAATGCATTCGGTTATACCACAATAATGGTAGTTAAGATTACAAAATGAGTTGAGCTTTCGACGAATAAGTCGATCTTGGTTTGTGTCCATTTATTTACTAAACGAATCAAGTCCAAACAAAATATGTGTTTAATTAATAAATGAATCAATTCCAAACACTCTTTTACTCGACTCATTAATTTGTGAATATGTTTGTGAACAAACTTGTTAATAGGCTCGTTTTTAGCTCGTTAATATTTACACACACACACACACACACACACACACACACACACACACATATATATATATATATAATAACGTTATAAGTTTAGGCCATTAATTTTCTTTTTAACTTAAAGGTACAGCCCATCCAAACTCAACCTAACCCAATCAAACAATTTTAAATATTAAAACAGCCCAAACCCAAAAAAAAAATTAAAACAACTCAAATCTAGGCTTATGTTCTAAAAGCCCATCAATATGTACTTTTTAACCATGCATATACTCGCAACCCTATCTGCAAATCGTGTTTCATCCCCAAATCACAACATCGACATACTCTCTCTTTCTGTGTGGTGGAAATAAAATGATTGGTGATAGTGGCTATGGCTGGCATCAAAACGGTGGGTGATGGTGGCTATGGCGACATCGAAATAATGGCCAAATGGCTTTGATGATTATGACTAATGATAGTGATTCTTCCAGGCCATGTGTGTGTGTGTGTGTGTGTGTGTGTATAATATACATCCCTATAATATATATGTGTGTAATATACATGTGTTTGTAAATGAGTTTCGAGTCGAGCTTGAAAAGCTCGTGAACTACATTAATCTAAGTTCGATCACAACTCTAAGAGCTCGAACCAAGCTTGAGCAGCCTGTTGCATAGCCGAGCCAAGCTCAAACATGCCTTACTTAGCTCGATAGCAGCCTTAATAGTAGTTGAGAGCATTAATGGCTCATAGCAAAGCATTAACGATGATTGTAAGGGTTTCTATCATGGCATACGTTCATTGTCCTATTAACTAGGCCCACTAGATGTATTAAGCTTTCTCTACTTCTCATCCTCTAATCCAAACTCCTTCAAAGTATCTCAGGAAGGTTAGTTACATCAATGTAAGGAGATCCTACCATAATTTCTCTTGACACTTGATGGTGTTTGAGGGGTCCCCTCAGGACCATGGAATCAGGGTTTTAGCGGTGCTCAAAGGGTGACTTTGAAGCTTTGATGGCTTGACATGCTATCAAGGCTTTTTGTAATACTCGAGAGATGATCTCAAGGCTAAAATGACCTGGTATGATGTCAAAACTTTTAGTGGTGTTTGAGAGATGATCTTGAGGCTTAGACGGCCTGGTATAATGTCATGGCTTTTAGTAGTGCTCGAAAGATGATCTCAAGGCTTACATGACTTGGTATGATGCCAGGGCTTTTAGTGGTGTTCGAGAGATGATCTCGAGGCTTAGACTGTAAGGCCCGGTCCACCATATGGTATGATACTGTCCGCTTTGGACCAAGCCCACATGGTTTTGTTATTAGATTTTATCCCAAAATGTCTTATACCATTTGGAGAGAACACACTACATATAACATACTCAGGTGATGTGTGATTGTCTAACCTGTAGCTCACCAGTGTGGTACTCACAAACACTCGCCCACTGTAAGGCCCGGTCCACCCCCCTAAGAGTCTCGACGTCTTCGTTGACACACTTTCGATTGGGCTCTAACTCTGATACCATCTATAACGACTAGCTCTACCACATGGTATGATATTGTCCGCTTTGAACCCATAATTTTGCTATTGGGTTTTACCCCGAAAGGCCTTATACCATTTGGAGGGAACACACTACATATAAGCACATTTCCTTCTCCACATTCAAGCGATGTGAGATTGAACACCTTGTAACCTGCCAATGTGGTAGCTCGCCCAGTGTCTCTCACACCCACCCAGATCAAACCTGCCCACAAGGGTCACCACAATCCACCCTCCTAGGAGGCCCGACGTCCCCATCGGCACACTTTTGCCTCGATTTGGCTCTGATACCATTTGTAATAGCTCGCTCCACCTGATGGTATGATATTGTCTATTTTGGGCCTAAGCCCGCACATTTTTGTTCTTGGGGCTTCATACATGAGAGAACACACTACATATAAGCACATCTCATTCTCCACACTCAGACGATGTGGGATTGAGCACCTTGTAGACCGCCAATGTGGCAACTCGCCCAGTGTCTCTCGCACCCACCCACATCACACCCGCTCACAAAGGTCACCACAATCCATCCCCTTAGGAGGCTCGATGTCCCCATCGGCACACTTCTGGCTGGGCCCAGCTCTGATACCAACTGTAACGGCTCGCTCCACCATATGGTATGATATTATCTGCTTTGGTCAAACCCGCACGATTTTGCTCTTGGATTTTACTCCAAAAGACTTCATATCATTTAGAGAGAACACATTACATATAACATACCCAGGCAATGTGGGATTGCCCAACATGTAGCCTGCCAATGTGGTACTTACAAACTCTCGCCCATAAGGTTATCACATTGGGTCACCACAATCCACCCCTAAGAGGCTCGACGTCCTTATTGGCACACTTTCAGTTGAGCTCCGGCTTTGATACCATCTGTAACGGCCTGGTCCACCACATGGTATGATATTATCCTCTTTGGGCCAAGCTCGCATGGTTTTGCTATTGGGTTTTACCCCAAAATGCCTCATACCATTTGGAGAGAACACACTACATATAACATATCTAGACGATGTGGAATTACCCAACCTGTAGCTCGTCAGTGTGGTACTCACAAACACCTGCCCACAAGGTGACGTTGGGTTGCCACATAGATAGCCTGACATGATCAAGGCTTTTAGTTTTTTAGTGGTTCTCGAGAGATGATCTCAAGGCCTAGATGGCCTAGCATGGTGTCAGAGATTTTAGTGGTGCTCCAGAGATGGTCTCGAGGCTTAGATGATCTAACATAGTGGTAAAACTTTTAGTGGTGCCCGAGAGGGGCTCTCAAGCACCACTAAATAAAATGGGGAGCGGTTTGAGTCCTACATGCACTATCTAATGAATGAGGCGTGGTTTGATTCTCCATTCAGTTGAAACTTTCACTATGCATATAAGTGCTCTTAATTTAAACAGAGTGAGAAAATAGAATTTGTGTGACCAATTTACTTCATATGCAATAAATTATAAAGATAAAGACCAACAAGAATTGTGATCTAGCTCATTTCAAAGTGAAATGTAGTTAATTATGAGGTACTCTAAGAGGTCCGACATCATCATCGTTGACAAAAGAAAGGAAAAAAAAAAGTATTCCAAAAATATTGGAATTTTTTTTTGCCTAGACAAAAGAGAAAAAAATATATTGTAAAAGTTATTTGCCAAGAGAAAAGAAGAAAAAAAAGAAAAAGAAAGATAACATGAATTTGAAAATACTAGAGTCTACCAATTGTGAAAAAATATTTAAAACAATTTACTTGATTAAATTTAATAACTTTAGATGAGCATCTAGGTGCGATCATTCTATTACAAAAATAATTTGTATGAAAATAGTCATGATTTCATGGACTTGAATATGCGTTGAACAACCATTTGGGATAACAAAGAGTCAATGCATATTAGAAAATTACACTCATCACCAATGATTTTCAACAAGTTTTTCAAGATTTCGATGCTTCATTTCAATGGGTTCCAGCCCACAAAATCAATGGAAAACCCTTTATATGAACAAATGGGCCCATAATTCTTAGTCGACAAGGATGTTTGGCCGAACATAAAATCACAAACCCGAATAATTTAATCCAGTGACCATCTATTGTCAATAATATTTAGAAGAATGCTTCTTTGTAGATTATACTACCATAAGTTATGTGCTTTGGATCAAGTTTGGTTCAGCGAATTGCTACTTTTTCATGTGTCAAGGAATCAAAACGTGATAACCTTTTATTTTTTATTTTTTTATCAAGGGACATGTTTGGCTGTTCGAATGAAATTCTGAATTCGGAAGATGAGATCGAGTGCATACAAGTGGGACTATACTACCATAAGTTATGTGCTTTGGATCAAGTTCGTTGAGCGAATTGCTACTTCTTCATGTGTGAAGAAATCAAAACGTAATAATCTTTTATTTTTTTTATTAAGGGACATGTTTGGCTGTTGGAATTCTGAATTCCGAAAGTGATAAGGAGTGCATACAAGTGCGACTAAGGCGGATCAAGAAATTAGCATATGTCAAATTCAAGGATCTAACATTCAGCTCACGCCGAATCCAAGTCCCTAAGAACCCATTACATTTCAAATTGCACAATATTGCACGAGTTTCATGGGGGTTTTGGATTTCCCGGGTCGTCCAAATCTTAATAATTTATTAATAAATAAACATTATAAAAAATAAAATGTTAAACTATATAACTACAAACACTTGACATGAAATAATACCACTCATATCATGTGAAAAGTACAAAATATATTGGGACTTTGGGTAATTAAGACTCGTGAAACTTAATAATATTCCTTCTTATTATAATTTGGAAAAACACAAAATCTTGTATTTTTTATTATTTGTTTCTTTAACTAAAATTTTAAAGCAAGCATCTCAAACTCAAGTTAATACTTATGATACTATAAATGATCTAATTTTAACTTTATTTATATGAACAACATATAGCTTTAAAAATATAAAAAATGATAAACATTTGTGGTATTTTGGATTCTCCGACTTAGTAAAACATTTGTCCAAATTCAGTTCAAAATAATTTTGGACTTTAAAGTTTTAACTCAGTTCCAATCCTATAGTGTCAAGTACTTTGTCCATGTTTGCAAAATTTTCAAGTAAGAATCGAGTCGCTCGAATTAGATCCACCCAAATCCCATTTTTAAGTAAGACCCATTACCTCTCTTTCACATCCCGAGTTTGAGATGTGTATAGTAGAGTTGTGATATGTAAGGTCACGATTGTTCAAGTTCAACTTTCGAATTTTGTGGAGCTCATAAATTCAAGGACTGAAATTGTGCAACTGTGAGCACTAGGCATTTCTCGTGTCTGGTAACAATGGTATCCCGACTCTTATACTAGGAACTTGACTTGAAGCATACTCTCGTATGTTTGATTAGTCTAGAAAATGTGACTCCAACTAAAGTACTAATAACATGGAGTATAACACTGAAGTAATGACTTTATTGTTTCCAGTTTTGAAAGTGGCTCTACTAGAAGCTCTAGTCAAAAGACGGAGCCCATTACACGATATATAAATATATATATCACTCGACTTTAACTAATTGAGAGGCTGAAGGAGGAGGGGGTCCATAGAAAATTTATTGAATTATTTATGACAAGGTTTGACCAAAACCAAATGATGAATGCAATTGAGTCAGAGTACTCGAACATGAAGTTCCCTTCATCAGTTAGTGCTCTAAATGGGCTCAACCTTTTTCTTCATTCTGACAGAGATACGTAGTTGCAATTATTATAGCATTCTTTAAGACTAACCAGTTCCCTCTGTAACAGTTACAATTTTGTGGTCCTAATGTAAGCTCTAGTTCTGTGCACTTGTACCTTAAGCAAGGACTAGCAAGTCTAGGATCACGAGCCTCTCAAATATCAAAGCTGAGTATATGTTGCAAGTTTAAATCGATAAAATAGTGCGAATTCAAACTAACAAATAGATATTTTTATGTGAAATTCACGTGATTTCATCTCTTTAATTTCTACCAATCGGTCTGAATTCACATTACTTAATCCTTTTTTATGTTTCACTTTAATTTTTTTAAAACAAATTCACTTTATTTTTCTACGAACTTATCTCAAGAGTGTTCTCATGATATTATTGATAATTTCAACTTAAAAAGAATCAAAATTTACGATGTTACAAAGATGAGGTGCTCTTTGACACCCCTGTTTAAACAGAAGGGTTAAAATTTTTCGATATGCAACTTTTTCCATCCCCTTTCTTAATGTTCAAATGTCTTGGAGAATGTTTAGAGGCAAGATCTATTTTCTAGAGCGCATAGCTCTTGGTTCAAATGATGTTTTAGCTAGATAAACATGATATTAAAGGCATAATTTCAAAATTTAGTAGATACATCATGCATGTGTTGTTCAACATATGTAAGTTGGGGTTACAATCTTTATGAGATCCCCAAGCTAGCATTCCTCATTTTTAAAAATTGATTACATTAATAATTTGCTAGACGACATGGCTAAGCTTAAAGTAAACATAGGGCTAAAACAATTGTGTGACAATCTTTATGGCTAAGAAGAACCAAGGTAAATAATAACTGTAATAATATATCCTTTTCTGTCAGAAACATTCAATAGATGCAATATTTTCATTTTTCAATATAAATGTTACTGTACTACCCTCTCTCTCTCTCTCTCTCTATATATATATATATATATATATATATATGTTGGTTTGTTCTTTCCAATTACCAGTACACTATGATTGTGCAGAGGCATGCACTTACAATCAAGTACAAGTTCAATAATTCACTTGACTTTGACAGTTCTCGTCCTCATCAAAACATTTCTCTGTTAGTTTCTCTACCAATTAAGGAAATTACTGCACAATTAACTTCATTAATAGTAGTATTCAAAATGGTATATCCTTGTTACCAAAGCAGTATACAACTAGGAAAAAACACCTTGCTACAACTAACAACCTTTTATACTTGTTTTCACAAAATTGCCTATATGTCTTCGTCCAACTTATTAGACGAAAATAACTGTTGATGCACTTTTCCGTCACCACTTCAAAGAGAGACTTTTTTTTTTTAAAAAAAAAAAAGAAGAAAAAAAAAGAAGAGAAGTAATCAAAAGAAGGCACCGGTGGTATCGCCCAGTACTTTCCGATGTTCAAAACAGTAATAGAAAGAAGAAAAGATTTTTCAACAATAATGTTTTAATAACTCTTTAGATCTACGGACTCCCACTTTATTAAGACTATGTTTGGTATAATGAAAAAGAAAAAAAATGAAAAGAAATAACAGTGTTAAACTTTTATCGTAGTTATGATAGTTAACATGTTTTAGAAAAGAAAAGAAATAAAACTATTGAATTTTTTTTATCATTATACTCTTTTATATTTAAAAGAACAACTTTTAGCTTTCATCAAAATAATGACAAAGTTGGTATTAACAAAGTTTCATTAGAAAATGGTAGTCTTTTATTTACTTTCCGTTCATTTTTGAGAAAATAACAGAAGTTAGTATTCATCCTTAATTTATTCCTCTAAATCCTTCCATTTCATTTCCTTTCCTTTCCATTAAAAAATTCATACCAAACAAAAAAAAAACATATTCCTTCATTTCCTTCCCTTTCTTTTCCTTTCATTTCTTTACAACCAAACTGGGCCTAAAGAGTCTTTGTAGTGATGCTTATTTATGTGACTGGTTAACTTTTCTTCACCGCCACAAATTTGGAGAATTATCTTCCTTTGATTTATTTGTCATTTAGAATTTTTTATCAATTTATCATTATCATCAACATCATCACATCATGATTAATTTGCAAGGTTGAACGGCAATTTTCCGTTCATACCCATGCTTAATTTCAGTCAGGAGGAGGTTGACAATCGAAATTAGCCACCCCAGTGCCGGCCCTAAAATCCATCATAACATATTAAATTTAAATTTAATAGAAGTAGGCATCATATAAAAGGATGGTCAGCAGTGGGAAGCATGCGGCATGTGAAATCATATTTTTAAATCGTGATTATGAGATCTTAATTATACAAACTGACATATATATATATATATATATTAGTGTCATGTTATATTATATATACAGGCAATTTGAGCTTTCACATGTACGAGCATGGGCTGCATGCTTGCAATCCTAATATATGCTTTACTTGGATGCGAAATATTTTCTTAAATTTAAATAAATTCTGGATTATTTTAAGGATTAGATGGTTCAAAAGTGAATCAACTATGTAAGCTTTAAACAAAATTAAACAATACCAGCCTACCTGCAGGCCTAATTCTTGTAAAGGTTTAGTTTCTGGACCACTAATTGCATGTCTGCATAATTATTGTCACACCGCATAGGGATTTGGGGCTTAATGATGTTCTCATTACATGCAGTGCATTGCATACAAATGTGTTGCAAAGATTCACCGGTGTTATCAAAGGCGAATGTATCATATATATATATATATATATATGACTTTTGTTATTCTATATATGCTAATGCATGCGTCCAACTTAATAATGGGATGGTGAAATTAATATGTTGTCGCAATTGGTATGCCCTTTAATAAAACGCACATCTTGTGTCCATTGTCCACATTTTCGGTCCACGAAATGATATATATATATATATATATATATATAAACACACACAGACATACATACTTGTGATTGATGTGATAGTAAATTTTTTCATCGAATCAAGTGGGTCTCATAATCATACTGTTAGCAAACCAAAATTAGATTAATTTCAATTCCTTTTGACCTAATATAGTACTATATTGCATGCAATACAATATATTATATATCATGTATAGTAATGAATTAAAAACTCTTAGCATCCAAAGTAGAGCACAATAACACATTGCACTCGAAGAGCATGGAACTGATGGGCATAGCTAACAATACTGATCCCACCATTCGATTTTTAAAATTTCAATTGAGTTGTTGACATGTTGATGGACCTTTAGGCAATAAATAATCTCTGTAAGCTTCATCATTGCAACCAATGAAAATGTTAATTAAAAAAAGAAAGAAAGAAAAGTGCCTATCAACATTTTTTCATTCATACACGGAACATATATTCAAACACACTTTATTTTGGGATGTTGAGTTTATACACAATAATAATAATAAAATTAACACATTCTAAAATGAGGGTGCTAATCGATGGCTTGTTGTACATAATGGATGGCAACGGGGTGGGTGTGGGGCAGGGGTGCCCCCATCTCCGTCTCCGTTTAGAAAAGTTTCTCCCATTCCAGTCCCATCCCATTTAATAAATGAAGTGGGACAGTTTTTTTTTTTTTTAAGAACTTTTTTTTAGGGGACTACTTTTGTAATTGTATTTTTTTTAGCCTTTACACTCTTATGTGATAAGATCTTTGGTAATTTACTTGTGTACTACCGATAAAATTTGAACTAGTACATCTTATATATATAACTATATAAGAGTAATTTTGTATATGTATTATATATATGGATAATATAGTAAATATAAAATATAAACAGTGCGGGACATGATGGGACGGGGATGTCTATCCCTATTCTCGCAACTTTGCGAGTTTTTTCCTCTCACTCTTATAACTGTCCTAAAACTATTTAGCCTCCTTCGTAACCGGTTTAAATGAGGTGAAAGGAAAAAACTCTATTCCTGATATTTTCTCTGATTTCAAAGTGAAAGGAAAAGTGTTCGAGTCTTTTTAGTGAAAGAGTTAATTAAACTCACATCAATATTATATTCATACTTATCCAGCGCGCGATGCTGCGTGTGTCCAAGAAACTAGTCTCATCCAAAAGGTGGGAATAGCTTCTGTTGAAGTTGAATATGTTTCTATTCCATACAACACATGCCCTGCATTAAGAGGATCACATTAACTTACTCCCAACAAAACTGTAAACTATAGTACGGTAGAAGTTATTGGCTTCCGTAAAGGACTCAAGAAACTGGAATTCATACACTGCACTGGAAAGTCTTGAATTGATGATAAAGGGATTGTACTATCCTTTTTTTTTTTTTTTCTCTTTTCCTTTCCTCCATAAATAATGTTATTATATATTTTCTTTTCCATTCTACTTATCCAAACTGATGAGTCTCAACTTGATACAAGTTCTGAAAAGTAAAAAAATAAATAAAATTGGGCTACATTTGTTCTGGGCCATTGACTTCCATAACGGGCCTTAAGCTGTGGGCCCAATATTCCCTCCAGTACACAACAAGTTGGGCCTCAACTTGATACAAATTTGAAAACGGGCCACACTTGCACTCGCCCACATGCTTCTCGGGCTGAAAAATTGGGCTCTTGCCAGGAATCTGAAGTTAGGAAGTCGGCCTAACTCTACACATTTAGTATTGGGCTTTCATGGGATAAAATGAAAGGTTGGATTAAACTCTTTGCAAGTAAAAGCGAATATATTCCGTTTTGGGATGCCTATTTTATTTTTTATTTTATCCACAAGAGGTGTTCCATCCTTCGGTACACTATACAGAAGATGCAACGACTATATATATATATATATATATAATCAGTTAATTAAATACAGTCAAGAGAGATCGAATTTTATACACATTGGGTTTGATTAATTGATTTGATTACCACAAGATTAAAGTCCGAATAATAACAATGAGAGAACATTAATATGAAACAAGTAAAAAACTACTTTCCGTTTAGTTGGAGGGATGAAAAAATGGATAGAAGAGAGACATGAATGGATCGATGAGACATGCTTAAGGAAGGGAATGTATCTCTCTTACTTTTTATTTGATTGAATGAAAGGGAGAGTAGAAAAAATGGATGGAATGATCAACTCCGTTTAGTTGGAAGAATGGAAAAATTAATGGAAGGGAGAAAGAGAGGGACAAATGAGGGAAAATAATGTGTCTCCCTCACGTTTTTGTTTGATTGAATAGAAGAGTTAGTAGAAAGGATGTATGTAGACACGAGAGTTTTTATATTTTTTTTACCAATATACCCTCATTATAAATAATTATAAAAAATAAAAAATTAGAATTATATATTTGTAGTACTCTTATCATTTGCCCAATTTTGAAAAATTGTAGCTTTTTGGAAAGGATAAAAAATCCAAAGGAAGGAAGGATGCTTCATCCCTCCTTGCTTCCTCTCTCTTTTCCATTCCTTTCAACCAAACACAAGAAATTTCTTCTATCATTTCTCAATCCTTCTTTCCAACCAAACAGAGTTAAAAATAAGGAGGGATACATTATCCCTCTTTGCTTCCTCCATTTCTTCCTTTCCCTCCAACCAGGCACAGACCAACATTGGAGCCGGTGGGAGCAGTGCCCCCACTCAATTTTATTTTTAGTATTATATACTTATACTTTTAGTATTATCTACTTGTATATGAGAACTTGCCACCCCTAAAATTACCAAAAAAAATTCACTAGGCCCCTTAATATTTTTTTAAAATCTCTCTTTTCCCCTCTTTGTCTCCTCTCTCTCTCTCTCTCTATATATATATATCTACAAAAAATAATTTTAAAATAATAAATTCATTTAATTTTTTAATAAATTAATTAAAAATAATAAAGTAAATGTTTTTTTTTTTTTTTTAAAAATCTTCATAAATAAAGTAAATGTTATCAATGAATAATGATAAATTTACTCAATATAATTATTACGATGTTTGAATTTTTTTTTTGTTAAAGGTTGCCCCTCACATAAATTTCTGAGTCCGTAACTGCCTCCAACTAAATATGAGAAGTATCATCTATCTCTTCTCTCATCCATCCCTCCTCAATCCTTTCTTCCAACCAAACATAGCATAAAGATCTGTCTCTGATAATATGAATGCATCTATGTGTGTATATTTGTACACATACATGTCTATTGAATTATTGATCAGGACAAATGAGAAAGACAACATCAAAATGAGTAAGTATATGGATCATAAATATCTTCTTCTTTAAATGACGACGGTTAATAATGGAAGTGATTTGCATGTTATAAGCACATATAGTACGAGGGAAAAAAAAAACAGCTCTAATGGTATGAATGGTCTCTTTGTACATATCCATATATACAAGTCAACATACATATAAGTATACATAAGTGTATCTATATAGTGAGAAAATTGATTGAGAAAACATTATACGTACTAAAGATTATTTCTTCTCCTTCAATTATGTCTCGTTCCTCGGATGGTGGATTGTATAATTACAATCTAAGCAGTGTAATGCAATTAGTATCAGAAGCCAAAAGCAACACTGGTTCTATTTGTCCTGCTTGCTAAACCAGAGCCCAAACACAGAACCACAAATATGATTTTTAGAAGAAAGAGAGACTTGAGAGAGGGTTATTCAAAGGATTGCGAGGTTGGGGGAGGAAACTGAAATGACTTGAGGAGGAAAGAGGGACTTCAGCTCTTTTTATAACCCCATACCCTAACTAACCCTGGCTACTTTATATCATTTCACTTTTTTTAATTTTTAATTTTTCTTTTTTGTTTTTATTATTCTTTTTACAACATTTAATTTTAGTAAATATATATTTTTTATTTTGTTTAAAAACATGTTTTATGTTTGTTGCTTTCAAATTCACTAAGGCTGTAAGTTATGGAACGTGTTTATTTTCGACAAAAATGCCAGCATAACATAATTATTATCCATTTATCACAAAATTTAGAAGAACAAAAAAAAAGTACTGGCAGTGTATACGTGATTGTACCAAAGTGCGTTGTCGGGCTCGAACTCTCCTTTTCTTTGACAATGGAGAGATTATATTATTGGACTACAAACCAAAGCATGTAGGCACATTAGTGACATAACAATCTCTTGTTGGTTCATGGGTGCGTTTGGATCGATTGTGTTTGTCAATCTTGATTTTATTTCTTTCTTGTGTTTTTAAATTTGTGTTATGAGAGCATTTATTTGCTTTTATTAGGCATATTTCACTTTGTTTTGCAGACAAAATAAAGAGCAAATTGCAAAAAACTCTCTTTCACCATCCAATTTTTGAACAAAATCTCAATTGACTAAATTTTTTACCTAAAACTCTCATTTACTGTGTAATTTTTGCAACAGTCTCCTAACGACATGGAGCCGTAAACGAGTTAATGACTATCAAGTTTTTTTCTACTAAATAATGACTAACAAGTTAACAATTAGTGATCTATTGGAGTATCAATTTTTATATAAATAATGAGCCATAATATGAAACTGAAAAACATTTTATACATTGTCGATGTTGTTACAGTGTGAAAATATTATAAAACACCAAATTTGGTTTTACTATTTGAACTTTTTTTTTGACAACAAATACAGTACTATTCAAATAACAACAAAAGTGTGATGATATTTTGCTTCGCTACCGTACACCACCCGCAACACAAAACACGTAACAAATACAGATGCCAAACAAGCCCTAAATATATGTGTGTTTACATTTTTTTATTCCAAAATAAGTTAAATTCTCTCTCTCTAAGTCATATATATTTATATATACATATGTCTATTATTTTTTAGGAACATATATTTATTCCAAATAAAATAATGACGAATTGATTGTGTTGAATTCTATATAAAAAAATAAAAAAATTGTGGTGAGTTTCATAATTCTTATTCACCTCTAGTTTTTTTAAACTTGAGTGGTCCAAATAAATAATTGATCTGGGCCATACAACTTCCCCGCTGCCCAAATGGATTCATTTGATGAGATGATCATGTTAACTGTGGTTTGCTTATGTATATGTACCAGAAGAGTGTAGGACCAATTAATATGATCCTTCAACTTCCACTTCAATTCTTTATATATGAATATAAACATCAAAATCAATATGGTCTTCTAGGATATCTTTTTCTATTTCTGTGGTGTTGCTATATAAATTGTACTTATGTATGTCTGTGTATATATAACATCTAGGCAGAAGATAGTGATTTAACAAGGCATCCGAAGAAAAGGAGTGATGAAAAATAGAGTTTCTATATTGGTTACTCTGTACTACTGTAATTTAACAAGACCCATTTATTGTATTTAAGTGTGGGAAGAGGACTTTCTTGACTATAATACTTAATGCCGCTGAAAGCTAGTTTTCATGTTGGTTATTCCTTTTTTCTTAAATCTTTTTTTTCCTTTTTTTACTAACTTTTTTTTTTTATAATTTAAACTAGTTTATACTAAGAAAATGAATTTGGTTTAAAAGTAGATTTTGGAATAAGATAACTATTGCTAATTGAATCAAGAGCTCAACTCTCCAACAATAATAATTCTTAACTCATAATATTTCTAATAAGAGAAGCCTATGTTTGAACAAGGATTAATTTTAATTTCCCCACCACACTACTCTAGGTTGGGCAATAGATCCTAGTGGAAAAGTTATACACACTTTTCTATACTTTGCATCGAGAGTACTTCACTTAATTTCTTCTCTGTTATTAGGTTTTGGCAATTTTATCATGCATTATTGTGACAGGAGACTTTTGAATAATCTTTTATATTTTTTCGTTAAATATGAAAAAATATAAATAAAACGACCAAAATTTTACATATTTGTCTTAATCTTGTTAGGTATAAGTGCTTTTTTTCTCAGTAGTCTATAAAAATACCACTATGACCTTAACTTTGGTGAGAAGAACATTTCTATATTCAAGTCAAGCATAACATGGAATTTAAACAAAGATAAGAGTTTTTCCCTTTTTTTTTTCTTTCTCATCTTGATTCATGCTTGTTTTTGTTTGTTTTTGGTTCCAACTTTAATTTGCTTTATGCTTGCAAGTTTGTGTTGCTTCTTTTACTTTTCTTGTTTTGGTAAGTACTTTTTCTTTTCTAACATTGTTTGTTTGGAAGTGTTTGCACTAGTGCCTTTTTTTTTTTTTTTTTTATTTTATAGATTCCATCACATCACAAATCCCAATTGGGTTGTTTGCTTTATTCCCTTTTCCACTTATCCATTATAATGAATTGCTATAAGTGGCTAATTAGATTTATAGGTATAAACATTTGGATAAGAATTGGATAAGTGGGTGACAATCCTTTAAACAAAATTACATTTAATATACAATTATAAAAGTACCCTTAAGTTATAGTATTTTTGTACAAAAATAATCTCAATTTTTAATCATTTAACTGAGATTAACATGTTTTATATATATATATATATATATATATATTTTATTTTTTTTTATTTTTTTTTCATCAATACCACACTAACACTACTGTCAGAGTAGTTTTGCATTTTGATTTTTTTATGTTAATTGACTTTAATAGATCTGATTGTCAATTAATGACAGGGGTACCCAAAATAAAGTCAACAAATTCTCAGCGAAGATTAACCACTATATTTTAAAAACTTTAATATGAGGATAATTAGACAAAACTTTAGGTAAGGTTAGAGTAATTTACCCTAATATTATTGACGGTTTTTTATGTGTTTAAAATGTAATGTAATGTACCACATCGTCTCAAGAAAGAGGCAACACTTACATGTATGGATATCTCCTAATTGTATTGACGGGTTTTAAAAATCATGAATAGCGATAATAGAGTGTGCAAAACGAACAATATTTACATAGTGAGGTAGGATCCTCATATCTCCATTTTGACCAAATAATTGATAGAATACATGTTAGGAAACGAATATTATTAGAAATATTTATTAGGCAATGTTATTTCTTTATTTTATTTACTTGCTTAGTTTGTCTATTATTTTCTTATTTTTTCTTATATAAAGATCTATTGTAATAGAATTAGGGCATCAATTAATTCAAAGAATTATTAGTGACTTATCCTCAATCAAAAGATCAATTTTGAGTCTAGAACCCATGCAGATTAGATGAGTTTAATTTTTAACCATGATCGTTTGAGTTTTTCGACCACAGTAAAAATTTTTTTTCATACCAGATAATTTAATTATAAAAACTTTTCTTCACCAAATAGTTTTACTAATAGATATAAAAAATGGAGTCCACATTAATTGATTGTTGTTAGTTGTACTATATATATTTTTTATTAGTGAGAAAATATGCAGAGAAGAATAGGTTTATATAATACTACTCTTTACTAAAATATTTTGGAAAGGCAAAATTTACAAAGTAGATGCCCATATATACTTTTGTTATTTCTTCCATGCATATGCAAAGCAAAAGTACTAAATTCCGAATACAATGCTTATTTAATCAACTCAAGTTGGAATATATATTTTTATATTTGGGTGTTTCACTTATACGAGGGATGAATATTGGAAGGGGCGAAAAATAATACAGATGGTAAAGCTATTTATTAATAACAAAAATCTTTTCTTTAATTTTATTTTATTTTGATCTAAGTCTCAATTCTTTTATATAGGTGTCCCCTATCGCATTCTTGCATGGTTTTGTTTCGTCACTTTCTATGTATGACATTGATATTATCGCTTTTGCTCTCGTACTTCGTCACTTTCTATCTATGACATAAATATTATCGAGTCATTTCTCTCTTCCTTTTATTCCACTTGTAAAATAACGTAAAGTACAGACCCTAAATTAATAATACTTGAAAAAGGATCCTATTAATCTCAATGTTTCAATCAAAGAGTATTTGAATAATTTTGATAATTACAAATGATTATAATGTACATTTAATTAGTTTACTTGAGTGAAAAATAATAATTTTACAATGAGAAAATTGTAATATATATATATATATATATATATATATATATATATATATATATATATATAAGGGTCGAGTATCATTTACACACACATAACGGATCTTAATTAAAATTAGCATAAGTTTAATTTTAATCACATGAGGAGGAGAATTACAGGTAATTACTTTAGGGTATGTTTGGTTGCATGGAATGGGTGCCTTGAATTCCATGCAACCAAACATATCCAAAGAATTATTTGCCAGCTGTTGGATATCCTTGGTGTGGGGTCAACTTTTATTGGATTATGCATAGCATGATTTATGCCTTGAGCTTGACCTTTCATTGTTCTAGAAATTTTTACCTCCAAATGGAGACAACCACCGGACTAGCTTGTCAAAACTGTGCGTTGTCACATTCAAGGAATTCGAAATTATTACTCTTTCAAATGTGGACAATTACTATGAAAGTGCATCTGTCTATTGCAGAACAATTTCTGCGTATAAAATAAATATTATACGTATATAATATATAAGAAAATTTTTATTGTTAGTGTAAAATATACATAGTCGAGATTTACGAGTATGTCTATAATTTATTTATCTGATGTAAATATATCGAGTTAATCTAAATCTTATGTACTATACATGTAAAGTAAAATTCATCTTGTATATTGTGGTTGCATAATTCAAATTCACTGAATATTATAAATGTTCTCACAAATTTACGTGTTATTTTGAGACTGAGTAATATTAGACACAAGAAGTAGGTAATTGTTTAATATGGAAGAGTACAAGTCTAATTTGTCTACTTATTAATGCTCATTGCTCAAACTCGTCCTCTCTCTTTGAAATTATTACCTCCTTTCTCTTTCACAATAAGCCAATTATTAACTATTAGTGTGAAACTCTCATCTACACAAGTCACACAATCACATATTCTTCATCTTTTATCACCACCCATGAAAGCTCCTCCCCTCCATAATCCACTATAAAAAAATAAATAATAATAAATCAATTAATTAAGATTATGTTTGGCTGCATAAAATTAAAGTCTTAAAATTATATCCGGTGTAATTGAAAAAAAATTGTTCATGATTGATTTTATTTTATTTTATTTTTGTAATTCCATCGATTCTAATTCTAAGACTAACATAGCCAAAGTAAAAAAGCAATATTCTTTGCTTTTAATTCATTTCCTTCCAAATTTTAGCGATTGCATGTCAAGAAGGAACAAAAATTTGTACCGGTCTTCTAACCAAGAATGCGACATGAAACTAACACCACTAAAGTCATCATTAAAGCTTCTCTCATCATGCGCGTCACGTCTATGATTGAGGGAGGGAGTTAATAGGCGAAGAGAGGAAAGGAAATGAAAGAATAGTCTATTTCATATTTGTGAAAAGAAAAGAATGAATTAGAGGGATGATTTAACTTTGTAAACGGTTGATTATACTTATGATGTATCCTCTCAAAAGGAAAAGAAAATGAAAGAAAAGGAAAATAATGTTTAATGAAATTTATATAATACCAAAAATGTACCCTTAAACTAATGAAAAAGAAAAATCAAATTACATCTCAAATCCTAGGGCATTTTTGATGGCAATCTCTTTTTTTTTTTTTATATATATATTTTTTAAAAATTAATAATTTGTAAGAAGTTATCAACCTGTTTACAAATCATTATAATTTTAGTATTCAAATTAGGAAGAAAAAAAAAATCAGCATTCACATATCTAGGAATTATTCTATGATTATTCATAAATTATTATCATGGTAGTTAATTTATAGGATAAAATGTATGTGGTTATCAAGAGTCACAAATTATTCTATGATTATTCATAATTTTAATATCATGGAACTAAGGAAGAAATGTGGCTATTGATTGCAAATGATTAAACATAGCTACATACACATTGATGGGTCTCACAAACTAATTAAACAGTATAAAACATCGTCAAGAGACCAAAGTCAACATTACAACTGTTTGACCTCTTTCCTAAAGAAAAAAAATATAAAAATTTGATCTCTTGACCAGATCAGCAACTCTTTGGACACTTAAGACGCGGTTTGTGGATCCCCCATTTGGGCTGCTGAATTGGGCTTAGCTGCAAAATATTGGACTTGTTCAATTTTGTTGTTCATACCCACTTGTCCATATAAAAAGTGGGAAGTTGAATCAATGAGGCCTAGCCATGGGTGAGCGTTGATGGGCCCGAGCTCCGGCTCCAGCCCCGGTGCCACCTTGCCCGTGTTGAAGCGGAGACCGGTGATGATCATGACGGTAATTTGCGGGCTGTTCTCGGCGTAGCGGCGTCGAATGTCTAGTATTGGATTTGGAGTCTTTTGGTTTGATCTTGATGGCATTGATCTTTTCTAAACTCTGTAGAACTTCTTCCATGGATGGCCGGTTCTTTGGGTCAGGTTCGAGACAATGTTGAATAAGTTCAGATGCTTGTATTGCCGCTTTTGGAGGGTACTGGTTCTCCAAATTTGGGTCCATTATTCTCCTAAGCTTTTTTTTATCGGCTAGGTAAGGCCTGGCCCATTCCACCAAATTGGTTTGCCCATTGGGCCGATTAAGATCCAGGACCCGTAGCCCTGTTATCATCTCCAGCAACACCACACCGAAACCGTACACATCGCTCTTGACGTATAAATGACCTGACCAATTCAAAGGCCTAATTAAGTATTACCATATTCAGTTTTTTTTTTAAAAAGTATTACCATATTCAATTCATAATAATGAGTCAACTTTAAATTAAGCAAATCTTGCCAAAATTTTGGCCTCCACGACCATCTAGTGCACTGAAAATGGTGAGATTTACTACGTGTGTGAGATTGACATCTCTTTTAGGATGATCTTTATTATCTCTTGTGCACTTGACGGTTCAGTGCCCATGAGAAATCCAAATTACTTTATCAGATCGTTTCTAGTGCATTGGATGATTTTATGCCTTTTAAATCAAGGACACACTACACTATGATGCAAATATTCATGCAACACATTTAAGATGTGTTCCATTGCGTGGAATTAGAATTAGTAGAATTGGAAATTTTCTTCAATTTTAAAGCCTTATTTCAAGAATGCAACATTTCAACATAATAAATCGAGAATTGCAACAACTTTACATGATTGTTGCATTACCAATTTATTATTGTTGAGTAGTATTTCATCCATTTAATTGCATTGTACATTTAGGATCCAAGTCCTCCAAAAAAAACCATGTTTTCCAGATTGACCATAACATATAGTCAAGTATTATATATATATGTGTGTGTGTGTGTGTGTGGATTAGAGTGTGTGCAAGTATTACCAGTGGCCATGTACTCGGGAGCTGCGTAACCATAAGTGCCCACAATCCCTGTTGTTACGTGTGAGTCGCCATTTGACGGGCCTAACTTCGCCAGTCCAAAATCGGAAAGCTTTGCATTGAAGTCCTATATATATCAAAATTGAAAAATTATTTGATTTCATTAAATTAATTAGTAGTAACTATACAAAAACGGAAATACATAATATGAATACACATATACCATATGGTCGTTAATTAAGAAAACTGGTGGAGTTAATTTACCCCATCAAGCAATATGTTAGAGGCCTTAAAGTCCCGATATATGACACACTTTTCTGTTGTGTGCAAAAAATCAAGGCCTCGAGCTGCTCCTATGGCTATATTAAGCCTTGTTTCCCATGCAAGAGGCTGATCTCCACCCTCTGCATATACATACACATGCACAATCAAATTATAACGTACAATTAATGAGTCGTAGCTTTCACTTTTATGTAATTTATTTTTTTCAAAAAAATATTAAAATTAGTCTGTAATTAAATGTTAATTATGTGGTAATTAATTAATACTATTTCTTACTTCTGAAAAGGTGGCTCTCTAAGCTTCCCTTCTGCATGTATTCATATACGAGGAGGAATTCTCTCTCTTCCCAACAGTACCCCAACAGCCTCACAAGATTGGGATGCTTAAATTTTCCCAAGAATTTCACTTCCGCCTGCACTCACAAATACATTATATACATATATATATATATATAATCAGTTAATTATATTTAATCAAGAGGGATCGAATTATATATATATATATATATATATATATATATTGCTTTCAAGCGTGACGAGTGGGTTGGATGACTAGATCATTAATTGGTCTGACTTCCACAAGATCAAAGTCTGAAGAATAGCGCAATAAAGATAAGAAAAGAACGTAGTGGCTGCTTCATGCTTGTACACTAAAAGAACAAGTCTTCCATGTGATAATTGAAAAAAATATACTTAAAACGAGTAATTGAAAAGATTAGGCCGGTCAAGGTGCTGGCCGAAGAGATTATTCATGTGTTCATACTTCATATTTAGTTCATACTATTAATTAAACTCCTAAACTAAATGTGTTCATATATAAATGTTATTTGACTTTTCAAATTCAAAGGACAAGTTGATCCATTCATGATTAAACTGAAGACATTATATAATATATATATGTTAGAACATTATACGATAGGAGTAAAAACAACTCTAAATGCCGGTCTCTCCTAATATATATGTGTATATATATGTACACACACATATATGTCTATTGAATTATTGACCAGGACAAATGAGAAAGACAACGTTAAAATGAGCATAGTAATTAAGGATCATAAATATATATCTTCTTGGTTAAATTACGGTTTTCGAAAAATAATGGAAGCTATTTGCATGTTAGTGCATATGATATGAGAAACAACAACTCTAATTAATGGTGTGAATGGTCTCTTTGTATTGTAGGTATCCATATAAGTCAACATGTGTGCATATATGTATGTATACATATAAGTGTATATACGCGCGCAGTGAATTATTGAATGCTAGTAGATGGAACTGGTACCTGCCATTCTTTGAGGCCTTGAACGCTATCTGGACTGGACTTCTTGACGGCGACGGAGATTCCGACACCGACTTTGGACGGCGCATAGGTCTTGTGGTCGATCCAGCCCTTGAAAACCCTTCCAAAACCTCCCTCTCCCACCACCGTGTCGGGCCTAAAATTTCTTGTTGCGCTCTTTAGTTCAGCAAAAGTGAACATTTTCAAGTCGGGAGTCCTGATTTGGCCACTGGGAGGCACTTCCTGCACACTTCTGCCTCCTCCGTTTCCAGTAGGTGGCGGCCGCGGCGGCAGCGGCGCCGGTCTGGTTTCGGGGCTGTTAGTGTTGTGCTTTCCCTTCTTTGCAATTGACGTCTCTTCATTAGTGTTGGCTGAAAAACAGAATGATTATTGTAAGACAAGTGCTGAAATATATATATAGCAGAAGAAACAATTAAAAAGTTATATATATATATATATATATAGGCATGGGTTTGTGTGGGTATACGTACATGGGCTAGAAGTTTTGGTGGTGCTTGGGCTATGATGATTTACCGGAGATGGCCAGCAGTTCCCCATCTCTCTCTCTTACTTCCTCTAGATTTAATTCTCTCTCTCTCTAGCTCGCTCTCTCTCTTTTGTATGTTGTTGGGTTGGTGTATTTAGACGGAGATATTGTATCACTTTGTGGTTCGAGGAAGGAGAGAAGAAGGATCAGGGGAAAGAGATGAACAAGTGCAGACAATATATAGAACAGTAGCTTAATTGGCTTATCTTTCTTTTTTCTTCCTTGAATTTTTCTTCGTGGAAAATGCTATCCCTCTCTCTCTCTCATTTGTCTCTTTCATTGACTACAACAATCATGCTTAAATAGTCATCGCCTGTATTTTCTAGTAAACTTTACTATATTATAAATAAATATATTCAGAAATGTGAAAAAAAAGAATTTAAAATTTAACGGAGAAATCTCCTGAAAGTCAATGGCCTTGTCACCAAGACTAATCTTCCATATATATATATATATATGTGTGTGTGTGTGTGTGATATTGTCTGTCTCACCTGTGAGCCCATATATATACATTTGTAATGGCAGCTTTAATCATGTAATATGGGATGGGTCCAATGGACTCCAATCACAATATTACATATACTGTATCAAAAGGTTAATATTTTGGATAATTTGCTGAACAATAGTTGCATAAGGAGAGATCATCACGCGCCTTTTATAATTTTAATGATAAAATAGGGAAAAAAACAAAAATTTTAAGACCCTGTAATATACACGCAATACTGTGAGATTAAATCCATGTTCAAAACAATACATATAAGAGAGTGAGATATAGAAGAATTTTTCTTGGAACTCCTTTGAATAACATGATAGATCTCTTAAAAGAAAATGGTTTTACTCAAAATTCACTATTCCAAAAATAAACGAGTTGAGTCTACATCAAGTATGGAAGTCAAGATAGGCTCGGCCCAGCTGGTTATGCGTGGAATTTGGGCTTGTGATTCTTGTTCGTGATATGTCTAGGTCGTCTATATATATATATATATATATAGTTAGTTAGTTAGTTACTGGTACTACCAAGGTTAAAGTATGCAGCCAAAAGCTGTCTGAAATTTTTGAACATTTAAGTAAGAAAATCAATTTATGGGATTTCAGGAGATGGCCTTCTCTTGATCTCTTGTGCTAATGACACTAGCAGCTGTGATTAAAGCACTCAAACCTATAAAATTTAGACTTAATACATGGAAAAACTAAAATTTCGATTTCCAGTTCAATCAATCGAATACTTTCAGGAAAGGACCTCGACTAAGTCAAACACCTAAAAGGATAATCTAGTCATCAACTAAAATATAACAAGAATAATTATATTTCTACAACCTTGTGGAACCCACCCTTCGGCTGGAGTTTTCATTTTACATTTTTGACGTAAATTGCATGACTTAGGGCCCGTTTGGTAACCGTTTATGTTTTGTGTTTATTGTTTAAGTGTTTATCTAAACAGTGTTTATGTTACGATTTTGTTTATCCATAAATATGAGTGTTGTTTGATAACGAAAAAACATTTGACTTATTTTAATTTTTTTTTTTTTTAGCATGGGTGCCCCTAAGTAACTATTTCTTATTATCAAGTATATTAGTAATTATTCATATTGTATCCAATATTTTTTTCTTAAGGCAATTGATGCTCTTTAATTCTGTCCACACTTGATAATTCTAATATTTTGATCGTTGTATCAAATAATAGTCTTTTATAATTTTTTTCTTTTCATTTTCTCACTTTTAGTTTTAATTTTTAATTAAAATAATATAATCACCATTTTAGATAAAAAAGAAAAAAAAAAGTTTTTTTTTTTTTCATAAACATAAACAATAAACATCATTTTGGTGTTTAGGATTTGAAGGCTTGTGAACAGTGTTGTTTTAAAAACGTTTATACAATTTATAAACAAAACAAAAATTATCAAACATGCTTATTCTAAAAATTTGTTTTTATAAACAATAAACACTAAACATAAACGGTTACCAAACGGGCCCTTAAACAACAAATTTCTATCAATGCTAACGCATTATGTACTACTTAGTGCGAAATGATTAGCCAAAATTAGCCATTTCGGCGGCCCATTTCACATTGTTTATTATTTTTATTTTGAATTTTCAATCTCATTGTACTTAGAAGTCAAAATAATTATCTCGTTGAAATCGAACCATCTAACACGACACAAAGTGATAGATCATACAAACTTTGTGTCTTGCTCATGAAATATTAATAGTCCATTGATTAATAATGGAAGTTGGGGTAGCTAAGAACTTGAATGCAAGCTCCAATTGAGTTGATGTGAAGAGAAATTTGATAATGACTACATGTTCACGATGGACCCTTTACAACTACTTCCTCTCTGTTTTAACTTACATATGCATAGAGTGTTAAATATATACTTGTATAGTTTAGATGTGGTAAATACTACTTTATTTATTGGTTGATAAGTGTAGATGCAAAAATATACTAACTAGATACCAATTAAAGCAAATGTACTCTAAAAGGAAATATATGAAGTTTACACCCTCCCTTTTCCATGGGCTTGGTTGGTGAATTTATATTCATTGTTTTGATAGTAGGTTACAGATATCTTTTCCAAAATTGTGGGATTGAGTGCATGACTTTATCCTCAATCATGGGAATAACATAATATATCATTCAAATAAATGCCGGGGGTAACATAACATATCATTCAAATAAATGTTGACCTATGAAGTACGAATACAGAATACGTATACAATACAATACGGATACGGCAATACGACAAATATATATATATTACAAAAAAATTAATAAAACATGAATTAAGTTTTAAGTTTTAACTTAAAAGATCTTTTTTTTTCAACATTAAATATATATATATATATATATATATATATATTATACAAAAAAATTAATAAAACACAAATTAAGTTTTACGTTTTAGTCTTTTTTTTTTCAACATTAAAGATCTTTTGATTTATTACAAATTAAGCCTCACATTTTAACTAAGATTTTTTAATTTTAATATTACAATATGGCTACCATTTAAAAAAAAAAAATTCAAACATATCCGAGAAGTATCCACCACGTATCCTGCCATATCTGAAAATAAAAAAATTATTTAAAAAAAAAGGATACTTCTCCGGAGTATCCGATACGTGTCCAGCCGTATCCGCATCGGATACGTATCCGATACGGCCACGGCGCCTCCGGGGAAGTATCCGTGCTTCATAGATGCTAACTAATTTCTTTTGACTATTTTGGGTAGGGGTGCACACGGTACGGTTCCCCACGGTTCTTGGTGGAACCGGAACCGTTACCAACGGTTCTTGATTTTCGGAACTGGAACCGGAACCGTTAAGGGTTGGAACTGTGAGGAATCGAACCGCGGTTCTCGGTTCGGTTCCGGTTCTGAACCGCAGTTCCTTAGGATTTTTTTTTTTTAATGAAGCTTGAAAATACAAAATATATATATATATATATTCATTAAATAAATGTGAGACCTACAATCTAAAAATGGCACCCTATATATATATAATTATTATATTATATTATATCTATATATACATTACATATAATAATTATATATAATGTATATATATTATATAATATATAATATATGATAATATAATTATTATATATAATATATATACATTATATATAATTATTATATGTAATGTATATATAGATATTATATATAGTTATTATATTATATATATATATATAAACATATTTAATATAAAACGGTTTCGGTTCTGGTTCAGTTCCAAGGAACCGTTACCCCCAATGGTTCCGATTCCGGTACGGTTCTACTGGTCCTGGAACTAGAACCGGAACCGTTGGTAATGGTTCCTAATTTTAGGGACTTGAACCGGAACCGTAGCCACGGTTCGGTACGGTTCCCCTCGGTTCCGATTCCGACGATTCTTTGTGCACCCCTAGTTTTGGAGTTGTTTGGTAACGCTGTCAGATTCTATTTTCTGATTTCAGAAAAATGAAATCTGAAAATTTGTTGTGTTGCTATTTTTGTCAAAAGTAGAATACGTTGAAAGCACAAATTTGAAAATATGTTTGGTAACCCAAAATTAATTTTCAAAAAGAAAATAGTATATTTAACTAAAAATTGTGTTTGAGTAATATGGTTCAAACTCATTTTAACCAACATAAATGTGATAATTTATATTCTTTTCTCCGAAATTATATTTGTTAGGACTTTATTTAAGTTTATTTTAATTAAAAATTTATTTTTAAGCATTTGCATATTTTTGGTAATTGTCATAATTTCTAACTATTTACATGTTTTTGGTAATCGTCAAATATAATTATATATACTTGTTTTATTTTCTTTTATATTTTTATATTGTATATAATTGTATTTATATATAACTGTTATTTTATTGTATTTTCTTCTTATATATATCTTTATATATATTATATAATTAACTATTATTATTATTATATATATTTATATTTATATATTTATTTATTTATTGTATTTTATAAAAAAAATTAATCTTATTGACTTATAATTTTGAATTTATTATATTATATTTTTATATTGTATATAATTGTATTTTTATATAGCTCTTATTTTATTGTATTTTCTTCTTGTGTATATCTTTATCTATATATATATATATATATATATATATATATCTTATATCTATCTTTATATTTATATATATATATATTATTTATTGTATTTTATTTTGTTATATTTATATTTTTTGAGTAACCAATTTTTTATTTATTGTATTTATTAATTTTTTTATTCTTTTTTTTTTATAAAATTTTAATTTATTTTATTATATTATATTTTTGAGCAAGCAAAATTTTTATTGATTTTATTTTATAAAAAATCAGAAATGAAAATTTGAACTGAAAAATAAAATCTCAAATTGAAAGCTTCATTATGAAGCTTTCAAATTATGCTTGAGGATTGTCAAAATTTTGACATCACTTTTATTTTTTCAGAAATGAAAACTACATTACCAAATGTAATTTATGCTGTGACTTCCAAAAAAATAAAAATTAAAGTTGAAATTTGTAATCGGAAGTGTTACCAAACAGGGTCTTTATAGTTAACTTGCTTCATTGGCTGCCACGTGTGCCAATTACTGCTATAGCTTATGCCATGTGAATTTTTCACATGGCTCTTTCCTATTGGTGGGATTTTTCCTACCACACTTTGCCCCAAACTTCTTTTGATTTCTGAATGCAGAAGTTGAAAGGAATTTCAGTTTCTTGGTGGTGGTTGAACCAAACAGGCGTTAGGCCTCAAGGAGCAAAATGGTGTAATTATATAAGTTTCCAAAATGTGTCCATTCAATACTTTATTTCGCTTTACTTGATCTTTGCTTTCTTGGATCTGTGACTCTTCGCGTATGCAAAATGAAGGCCTAAAAAAAGCCTAACTCAAGCTGTGCTTCACGCTTTTTTTGAGGTCAGTGATCTTCGTCTTTTCCTACTATTCCTTTAGATTTCTACTTTTGTTTACTTGACTACCATGAGTCGGTCTGAAAGAGTTAGGATTCTGGATATATTTGAGGATGGTGAAGTCGTAGAGAACGCTGATGATGCCCTTAGTGGTGAGGATAGTGATTTGAGGTATACTAACCTAGAGGAGGCTGACCCTTTCGATTTGATTAGGGTTTCTCCGAACCTAGAGAAACTTAGGAATGACTTTAGGATCCCATATAGTGTTTCGTTTAGGTCTTACCCTTCTGATTTCAACTTCCGTTTTGGTGAGGGGATCAATGACGGTGAAATGTTATTTTCGGCAAAACACTTTCTTGCTTTCCTTTTTCCCTTGCATCCATTTTACCATTTGGTCCTTTATCCTATGAATCTTGCCCTTTTCCAAGTCAACCGCAATTTTTTTAAGGTTATTTCAAGTCTGTTGGTGCTCAACCAAATTAGATCGCTAGAACTAAGGTTTGATGATCTACTGGTCTGCTATTAAGGGTGCACAACTAAATTTGAGAAACACCGGTACCATTCTTATCCTTGGTCGACAAGTCATTGTGCTTAGGTCATCCCTCTTCTGACAAAGGTTGGAAAGAGCAGTTGGTTGTTGTGGGTGGTGGCTAGAGAGTCCTTTTTTCTGATAAGTGCCCCATTCCGAAAAAGTTCAGAAGTGTAGGTTACCCATTTTTGATACATTCCTTGGTCTTCATTGTAATTGTGCAGTTTGTGAGGTTCTTTTTTCTCATATTTATTCTTACCTTGGTGTAGTTAGAGATTCACTTCCTCGTTCGGAAGTTGATGCTCGTTTGAAGACTATTTAGGAGTTTGTGTGGAACAACACTCCTAATTCAAAGACACTCTTAAGCCCCGAAAACCTTTGAACCATTGCTAAAAGTGCTTTGAAGGTTAAAGACATGAGCTTGCCAGTTAGTACACAACGGAAAGGGAAACAATTGACTGAAGAAGAGAGGGCCATTGCTGCCTCATTGAAGGAAAAGCACGCTCAGGATGAGATGGCCAAGAGGAAGTCTCCTGAGGCTTATTCTGTTTCTGTGAGCAAAGATGATTCATCGGTAAGTGTATCAATTAAATTACCACACTTCGCAATAGAACGAATTCCTTGCAGAATAGGGCGATCGAAAGGGGTATCAAACCTTTAGAACTGTGGTCTGATTGAGTTGGATATACGGAATTAATTCTAATTAAATTTAATAGAAAAAAGTGCTGATTTTTATATTCTACTTTAACTAAGGAAGTAATTAAACAAAAACAAGAGAAACTAGAGAGTGTAGAAAATATGAGATGAATCTAGGGTTATTGATTTCACCACTAACTTCACAATCAATTGCTAATTGAACTAACTATGGGGAATTATACAGTGCATAAGTGGTGTCGGTGGCTATAAGCTCACCTCCATCTATCAAGAAGATAATATATGATTAAGGCTAAATCATATACTATTTTCGATTGGAATGAGTCATCTGCCTAACTACTCTACCCTAGGATGCAGTATGGTCCATCTTCTTTAGGCATAATCCATCAAAACTTTTAATGATATATTCAGTGATTACCATTGTGTAATAATCACTCTTATAATCATAGAAAATAAAAGAGATTGAGTTCAATAACAATAATCAAGTATGTAAGATAAGATAAGAAATCATTGAAACTGAATTTGTAAGACTTTTATTGCTCAATTCTATAAGAAGAATCCTCTAAATTACACAATCTATGCATGAATACAAAAATTCCTAATAATTAGAACAATCAAATCATTAATGCTTAATTAGGGTTACATCAAAACCCTAGTGGATGAACTAGCAGCTCGTGGTAGAAGAGACTACTTCAACTATTGAGGAAGAAGGCGTCTTCTTCATGAAATACGCGCAAGACCTTGTTCTCCAATGGTTCTCCACTCCAAAAGCTCTTCAAAGCTGCTGCCAAACCTCCCCAATACAGCCTCAATTCGTCACTTTTAATAGCCAAGAGATTATAAAGAGTCCCCACCTAATTAGGAGACAATTAGGGTTTCCTGCAGGCCTTAATCAGGTGGGTTTTTCTGCTGACGTTCAGCCCAAAGTTTGATGCACTAGAAGTCCTATTGATAAAATTTACGTGAAATACAAAAGTGTCCAGAATTAAAATTTGTTCAACTTTAAAGAAATTGAGTCAATTTGACGCTCGAAAATAAGAGTTTCAGGTCGCTTTCGAAAATGGGATTAAAACTAGATTACACACAGAATTGGACTTTAGCCCGGAATCTCCTTAAGCAGTTGTAATTCTCTTGGGCTCTTTCTTTAAGTTGTTTTGAGTTGAAATATGGAGTTGAATTGATATATTTGATGTAGGCTTCATATAACCCTCTTGCATGTCATCTTTAAAAGTCCAAAATCATATTTTAACTAAAATAATCATTAAGGCCCTACAAATACAAAAAATACAAAAATGAAGTAAAATCACAAAATAATCTATCACTAAGAGAATAAAATATGTAAATTAAGAGGCTAGAATGCTTAATATTCAACGTCGGTCACACCCCCAAACTTACATATTGCTAGTCCCTTAGCAATAGAACAAAATAAAACTAAAACAAAGGAAACTAACTAAACACTAACTAAACTACCCAACTTCTTTTTCGTGGGAGAAACGATTGCATTTAGTATATGCAATAAGTCTTTAAACCCCTAGGTTCCCCCTAGTGGACGAGTTATAGTCTCGCAAGGGTTTCCAGAAATGTTACCCACAAACATTTAAAATTCTGTTTACACATTAATTAAGAAAAAGATTATAATACATAGTTACAAACTTGTATTCAAGAATAATTTCAAACTTTCAAATTTCATAATTCAAAGCAATGGTCCCCACACATAATTTACATCAACACACCTCAAAGCAACCAACTCCAGCTCCTTTGTGAAAAGTGAACTAGCAATCATCTCATGTGATAAAACCCAACTCCGAATATATTAAGTCACATACCCTTCAACTCATTAGATTCCATTATTGAACTCATACTTCCAAACATGAATACATGATTTTTTCTTCTTTTTTTTCCATTACTTTATTGGTTGTGCAATGTCTTAGTCCATTAAGCTCTTTAGAAGATCCATGTAACAAGCTTTCAGTCAGTGACTCCGAAACCAGATGACTTTAGGGCACTAGGAGTCAAGACACCCTGAAGAACCTAATAACTCAAATCAGTCAGGCTACAAACCAAGACAACTAATGCTCATCTTTTCTCACCCCATCACTTTTGACGCGAACACTCACTCCTTACTGAGGCAAGATGCCCGGTTACTCATGAAAATGATCAAATTGATTTTCTATTCATCACATATATTCTTTTTTTTTTCATTGAAATCAAGTAAAACACATCATCGGTACTCATTCTCAAGGGATACCAATTAATATTAAGTATATGTAACTCAATAACTCAAAGCCAAAGTTTATACCCCACAAGATTATGCTAGTGTGTCTGTGCATTATATCCAAAGTATGTCAATGCAAACAATGATTAAGAGCACTAATTCAAACCACAGTTTCTAAAAAATTAAAACATATTCAAAAATTGCAAATTAACCACCTACATAAAGTACTAATCTCTTGAAAAATGTAAAAGCATCCTATCTAAAAACAAAACAAAAGAAAATAAAATAAAAAAACTAAGAAAAATAAAATAACAAAAAGAAAACCTAAATAAGAAGAATTTCATAAAAAATTTCTCCCATTGTAATAAAGCACATAAAAAGGTATCGCCTCACCCCCAAACTTAAACTATATATTGTCCTCAATGTACATCCAATTAGAAGCATAAAAAAGGGTTAAAACGATGTTACGCTGAACCCAGAGTAGTGGCAATAAAATAGCACAAATCAAAAGCATGAAAGCAAAGCAAGTACTCCTCTAAACTTGGATGCAACAACTTGCAAAACAGACCACTATACTCCAACCACAAAGTGAAATGAATAGGGAAAGAAGAATGAAAATAAATAATAAAATAAAATAAAAAATTGATTACATTTATCTAATACAAATGAGAGGAAAAAATAAAAATAAATTTTTTTTTTCCTGATTGGGCGATCGATCCCCTAGAATTTGGGCGATCGATCGCCCACCTAGGAGCAAAAATTTTTCAAATTTGTTTTTCCCAGGCGATCGATCAACCTACAGGGGGCAATCGATCGCACTTACTGGTCCGACCTGGGCTATCTATCACTCAAAGTCGATCGCAAGGCTATTTTTAGGCCTATCTATCGCCCAAGGTCAACCGAGAGGGCCTTTTTTGCCTGTTTTGAGTTTGAATACCTTAGTACATCTCCCGGCATCCCTTAGAAGCAAATAAGACATCGAATACTCAAATAAAACACATTCAAAGACACCTAAACTTGAAAGAAAAATTAAGAAAACATGAACTAAAAATTAAAAGAAAGAAAAGCTAAAGAAATTAAATATTAGAAATACAAAATACCCCACAGTTAACATCCGTAGGCAACATTCGACTTCAATTAAAGGTTCACCCAACGCCACATTGCTCGAAGAGATTTAACTTCACCCCCTTTATATGATCCTCACCTCCTTGTACCGAACTCGAAGTAATTGGAAGGGTCCCATTGACTTCAAAAAATACAACTCTCAGCCTTGAAAGAAGATGTTTCAATTCTACCCATGGAGAACACTCCAATGATGGCACCAAATGAGTGCTAGAAAGAGGGAGAAGTGGCTCAATCAGAATCCTCTAAGGTGACTTATCTTTCATAGCCACTACATCAAATATAACATTCACCCCTTTAATGGACTTCTCAACATCTTGAGATAGAACAAATGGAGCAATTTCTTCCACACAATCATCAATGTCATCCATGAACAAACACAAACTCAATATCTTCTTTAGACACATGATCTCTCAAAAGATGATGTCTAATCTCAATGTGCTTTGTTCTTGAGTGTTGTATTGAATTTTTGGAAATACATATAGCACTTGTATTATCACATCTAATGGGTATTTGATCAAATGTAAGTCCAAAATTCTTAAGTTATTGTTTGATGTAAAGTGTTTGTTCACAACAACTACCGGCTGTCACGTATTCGACTTCTGCCATTGACAAAGTTACAGAATTTTGTTTCTTACTTGACCATGATACTAGGGAGTGTCCTAGGAAGTGACAAGTGCCATTTGTGCTTTTTCTATCCACTTTGCATAGGGCAAAGTCAGCATCCGAATAACTTATGAGGTCAAATGATGTATTCCTAGGAAACCAAAGTCCTAAATCAATAGTGCCACTCAAATATTTAAAAATTCATTTAAAGGCACTTAAATGGGATTCTTTGTGACATGATTGGAATCTTGCACATAAGCAAACAATAAACATGATATCCGGTCTACTTGTCGTTAAGTACAAAAGATTTTTAATCATTCCTCTATATTTCTTGATATCAACATCTTTTTTTTTTCATCTTTATCAAGTTTAGAGGCATTACTCATAAGAGTTTTTGCATGTTTGGTGTCCTCCAAGCCAAATTTCTTTAGCAAATCTTTAACATATTTAGATTGGCAAATGAATATACCATCCAATGATTGTTTTATTTGCAATCCTAGAAAGAAGTTAAGTTCACCCATCATGCTCATTTCAAATTCGTTTTGCATGATTGAGGCAAATTCTTTGCATAACTTTTCATTTGTTGATCCAAAAATGATGTCATCAATGTAAATTTGAATGATTAACAAATTTTTATCAATAATTTTTGTAAAAAGAGTGTTGTCTATTTTTCTTCTAACAAAATCATTTTATAAAAGAAAATCACTCAATATTTCATACCTCTAGGAGCTTGTTTCAAATCATATAAAGCTTTAGACAATTTAAAAATATGGTTTGAAAGATTGTGACTCTCAAAGCCCAGTGGTTGTTCTACATAGACTTCTTCTTCTATAAAGTCATTCAAGAATGTACTTTTTACATCCATTTGATATAGCTTGAAGTTCTTATAAGATACTTATGCAAGTAACATCCTAATTGCTTCTAATCTAGTAACGGGGGCAAAGTTTCTTCATAATCAATCCTTTCTTTTTGGTTGAAACCTTGGACGACTAATCTGGCCTTATTTCTAATTTTAACCTCTGACTCATCATTTTTATTCCTATAAACCCATTTGGTTCCTACGACGATTTGATCTTTGGGTTTAGGAACTAAATTCCAAATTTGATTCCTTTCAAATTGGTTTAGTTATTCTTGCATAGCTAAAATTTATGACTCATCATTTTTGGCCTCATGGATATTATTTGGCTCTATTTGATACACAAAGGCCAAATGATCACACATATCTCTAAGAGAGGATTTAGTACTAATTCCTTTAGAAAGGTCACCTATAACTTGGTCAAGTGGATGATAAGAAATGACTTTTTGACTTTTTGGAAGAGAGTCATGTATGTCATTTTAAGTGTTTTCCTCATTAGAAGCATTTTCTTATGATCATCAATGGTGGACCCTTTTGGTTTTTCAACTAGTATATGTCCGTCAATATTCTTTTCAAGTTCAATCACTTCATCATCCAAACCTTGCCTAGAAGTAGGTATAGGAGATTCATCAAATACTACATGTATTGATTCTTCTACCACTAAGGTTCTCTTGTTGAAAATTCTATAGGCTTTGCTTTTGGATGAGTATCCTAGGAAAACACCTTCATCGAATTTAGTATCGAATTTTTCTAACCACTCTCAAGTGAGAATTAGTAACAAGTCTAAAATTCAAAACCTAAATCTCTTAAGATGAAAAATGAATATTTAAAAATAAACTTCTGATTTTTTTAATACTAAAAACTAATACTAAATGTCTTTGATCAAATGATAGAACAAATCTCAAGGAAAGAGAATTCAGCACTATGGATCCATATAAATAAAGTTTCTAATATTCTTATATAGTTTTTCCTCCAATAATCAATACACTTCACCAATCCAATTAGAACTTGGAAAGATGAAGGAAAATATGGAATAAAAAAGAATGACTTGATTATATATGAGAGATACATTTCTTTACTTAATCTGATGCACATTGGCTAGGTAAACAGAGGTAGGAATTCTTCGAATTACCATTATTTGGCAAACACGAAGAATCCTCTCTCTAATTTTAGAAAATAAAAATCCAGAATAGAAAAGTAAAATAATGCTCTTGGGAGAAAAAATTATACAAGAAAATAAAATAACTTACTTATATTTCAGTCATGGTGGCTTCATCACTCCCTTGAAAATGATGATTACGCTTGCATATCAACAGAAAACAAATAAATAAAAATGAAACTACTATTCTTCATTGAATCAAGAAAACAATTACACTATTTTTTCTATAATTTCTCTACAATTTTTTAACTCCTTTCACCATCCCCTAAGACTCCTATTTATAGAGTTAGAGGGGAATGGTTTAAGTGAAAAAAATTTTAAATACAAAATTCAAAATACAAAATTTAAAAACAATAATTCAAAATACAAAATTTTGAATTTAAATATCTAATATCTTTAATTTGAATTATGGACTGCAGACGTGGCTGTGTAAAAAATATTTTGCAAAGTTTTAAACTTGAGACCTCTTATGAAGTCCATAGAATACCATCTTTCCTCCAATTCTTCTTATGTTCATCTTTGGCTATATATATATATCATTTTTAGCCCATTTTTGCTGCTTTTCTTCTTATTTGAAAATCAACCCCTAAAACATAAAATGCAAAGATAAGAACATTTAAATAAAATAAAAAAGTAATTAAAAACTTATTTTGGGATATAAAATAGCAAGTTTTGTGCACTTATCAATAACAAGTACTATATATATGTCCTTACTCTTTATAAACTGTGCAACGAAGAAGATTTCTCTAAAAATTTGAGCCTTCGAGCGCTCTAGCTCTCTGAATGGGCATGTTTATGTTCGAGTCTTCTCTCCGTGTTTGTCACAAAAAGAAAAAGAAAATATGAGTCCGACAACAATTATTTTTGTATACAAACTATAGACAAAAACAAAAAATTAGACCTATATTCAACTTGTTTTTTTATTGTCGCTTTGGGCTAGCATCACCTAAAGGTCTCAATAAATTTTTTGTTATAAAAATTGATAAATCGAAACAAAAAATAAAATAATAATAAGAATAAGGACATAGCCGACTTTTCAGACCAACTTAGAGCAACTAGTGTAGTGTGGCTAGCCACAATTTGTTGCCAGCCCAACCGCACGGTATAGTGCTTGCTGGGCTAGCCACATTTTAATATATTTATAATTTATTTTATTTTTGTAAAATTAATAAAAAGTAAATTTATTAATTGTTTGTTTGTGTTTTTCCAACGGCTATTTTTCAACCACTCATGTTTTGATTTTTTTTTCATGAACATTTTTGTTAACATAAACATGAAAGAAAATAAATATAAAGACACTACATATTTTCTCACGAGTAACTAAATAAAATAAAATAAAACGACATTACATATTTTCTCACAATTAACTAAATAAAATAAAAAAACATTACATATTTTCGAACAAATAAATAAATAACTTGCATAAAAAATTACATATTTTTTCAAAAATAAAAATACATTATGTTTGACCATCCACTTCAGTTAATTTTTTTAGATTTGTATTTTGTTTAGCAATGATCCATTGTCTTTTTGCTTCTATTGGAGCCTTCACTGCATCTTGAAGCATTATATTATCTTCACATTCTTCTTTAACCATTATTTCTCTCGATTGTATCTCCATCTATATAGTCTCTTCTTTCTTGGTGATCTCCAGTTATTTAGTTCGTTGTTTTTCCATGGCAAGTTCAAGTCTGAATCTCTCTCATTTGACTCCTGCTTTGCCAAACATGCGGCCTTGTTCGGTTATATCTTGTAATTCTGTAAGCAAGTTTTTTTACAATGATATAAGAGATATATTTTTGTTTTTTTTATCTTCTTCATTGCTTTTCGTCCAGCGAGGTGTGTGTCATGCGAACCTTCAGTATTCACTGGTAAGTCGTCATCGTCAAGGTTTACTAAACTTGAAGTTGATATTCTAGGAGTTGATGAACCTGGTGTTATTAGAATCGATTCAGAGCAATCTGCAAGCTCATTAATATCCAAATTGAATATACCTCTCTTATTTTTTTTTTTGTTAAGTTGGCTTTTGTTTAGCGTTGCAATGGATCTGCCATTTTACCAAATTCTGAAACACATTTCAACAATGCTCAAACTTAAATTCGTGTGTGGTTTTAAGTCTATATACTTCTTTATTATTCTCTATTTATAAAATAAACAATAATTGATATTAAGAAATTGGATTAAAATTAAGAATTTAACAAAATTACAAAGTAATAAACTTACTATCTCTTTATCGTTGTGGTCGCTGCTCGGATTGTCTGACACATTTTGGTAGAATCTTGAAAATTTTGTTTACTTTTGCTTGAAAGTTTGAAAAATGATTCATCAGAGCAGCACCATTTCTATCTGTCATGCCTCGAATTTGGCTAACAAATTGAGACTGAATTTCTTTCCACATGCTGAACCTACTTTGATCTATACCTGTCACAACATCTTCACCAATCATGATCCATGCTTTACGCAATGTTATATCTTCTTTTTTGGACCAATTTTCTGTTTTTTTACTTTGAGGAGAGCTCGGATTGAGAAGGTTGGAATTGAGAACGTTGATTAGATAGAATTTGGAATTGTGTGTACGAGGAATTATATGAATATTGGGATTGAGGTGGGTTTTGGGAATTATATAGGTATTGGAAATTATATGTGTATTAGGAATGAGACATATAATCAGATTGGGTTAAATCTTGAAGGTTCCACCCATAATTGAATTCATGTGGTAAATCAGAGTTTGCAGAATGGTTAATGTAAGGATTGTTGAATGGAGGTTGATGATCCATGAAGTGTCGAATGATATGAATTGTTGAATGATAAGTTTCGGATGTAAATTGAGTATTGAAAATGAGAATTGAGTGAAATAAGTGTTGAAGGATGAGAATTGAGTGAAATGAGAGTGATATTTATAGAGATTGTTAAAAATATTTCCAACGACTATATTCTCAACGGCTATATTCCTCACGGTTATATTCTTAATGGCTATATTCCAATGGTTATATAAACATCTCATTTTATCTTTTGTAATTGCTCAAGTCCATTTTATCTTATTTGATTCCTCAAGTTTGTTTTTTCTCTTATTTGAATCCTTATATTCATTATTAAAAAAAGATGGCTTCATCATCACGATATATTGTAGTGTCCGAGTCAAATTCTTCAAAAAATTTGTCAGATTTTGATCGAGAGACGGTTTATCAATTCCATCAGAAACGGATGAAAACGATTTTGGGCATGTTCATGCCTGAGATAGTAAACACATTATTTTAGTCGAATAAGAGTATATATATTAAGCGTGATCGGGAAGAGGTAGCCCAACGGCTTTATAAAGATTACTTTGTCGAAAATCCTGCTTATACACTTGAGTTTTTTCATAGACGATTCCAGATGCGACGAGATTTATTTTTTCGCATTTTAAATAATGTTACAGCTCATGACAACTTCTTCAAATAGAAATCCGATGCTACCGGTCGTATGGGGTGCACCCCTATACAGAAAATAACAGTCGTAATACTTATACTCGCCTATGAAATTTCAGCAGATCTTTGTGATGAGTACACAAAGGTTACTGTGATCTAAAGCTTCAAGAGGTTTTGTGATGCTGTAATTGCATTGTATGCGGACCAGTACCTACACTCACCAAACGAAAATGACATTGCACGTTTGCTTGAAGAAGGGGAGGAAAGAGGATTCCCAAGTATGCTTGGCTCTATAGATTGTATGCATTGAGAATGGAAGAACTGTCCTACAACGTAACATGGCACGCACAAGGGGAGAAGCCATAAGCCTACCTTCATACTGGAGGCGGTTGCATCAAAAAAATCTATGGATCTTGCATGCTTTCTTTGGTATGGTTGGTTCACACAATGACGTGAATGTCTTAGATCATTCTCCAGTATTCAACCGTATCATCAATGATACAATACCTCCGGTTAATTATGTGGTGAATGGGCACCAACGTACGTTGGGGTATTACTTATCTGATGGTATATACCCTAAATGGGCAATTTTGATGCAGACTATCCCGCACCCAACTACTGCAAAAGAGAAATTATGTTTTCAAAGACAAGAAATCGTTAGAAAGGATGTTGAAGGGACATTTGGTGTGCTGTAGATAAGGTGGGTTATAATGCATGGACTAGTGTATTATTGAAAAAAAGAAGACCTGGGCAAGATAATGAGAACGTGCATCATATTACACAATATCATTATAGAAGACAAGCATGATGCCAACAATTTGGATTGGACATCTCCGCCAGATGAAAATGTTTCTCTTCCACACTACAATCGAGATCGATCATTTTTGGCGACACACATACATGCTCGTCTTAACAGGATTCGTAATGGAGATAGCAATTTGGATCTCAAGAAAGATCTCACGAACCATTTGTTGAATAAATATGGTAACGAATAAGTTGAAAGAAAATATTATTTTCAATGTAATTTTTCATATTGTTTGTGATGAATAAAAATTATTTGTTTAACTTTTCTTTTCATATATTTGTTGACAATTTAAAAAATAATAATAATTCAATAGTCAAAGAACTATTTTTTATAAGAAACAAAATCATAAGTAAAGAAGCAAATTATTTTTTAGCCAATATACAAAGGCAAATAGACCCAAATAATGAAAGAAACACAAAAAAAATTATTATTAATAATAATAACAAAAAAAGAGAACAAGAATACATCCTTTAGTGTAAATATTATGTTTATATAAACATATATTTATATATAATTAGAATAAAAAAAATCAAGTAAAAGGAAAGCAAAAAAAGAAAAAACATATAATTAGAATAAAAAAATCAAGTAAAAGGAAAGCAAAAAAAGAAAAAACCAAATGTTTAAAAGGAAAGCAAAAAAAGAGAGAGAAAGGAAACTAGACCAAGGGGGGTGGTTAGTTGGGCTCTCGCCAGTACAGTGGGGCTGGCCCACTTCTGACCAGCCCCCACGCGGTTCAAATTGCTAGCTACATTTGAGTAACCAACTAGCCATTTTTTAACTACACCACTTGCCTCTTGCGATAATCATTGATTCTATTGTCGGTTCAAAATGTATTTTTCTTGCTAAATTAGAAGATAAAGAAGAAAATTAAGTAGGAATATTGCTTAATATTAATTACATTAATGTTAAATAAAAAAAGGACTATTTAATATATATTTTAGCTTGAGAAATCTGAACTTGTATACAACCCGTCTATTGTGAAAACTAAAAGCCGACACCGTACACCAAGACCACATGATTGACCATGATATATGGATAAATTATATATATTATAATATAATATAGGATCATCATATCATATAGTAAGATAATTATGATGACGGAAAAACATAGAAATGATAGGAAAAGGGAAGATGATCGAGGTGCATATATCACGTTTGTACGTCTAGTGAAGTTGACGAGTTTGCGTGACTCTTAATTTCCTCAACTTGGTCGGTGTAATGTTTTAAGATAGCTTTTCAAAGCTTAACTTTGTATATACAGTGGAGTATTTATCAATATATATATATATATATATATATATGTTCGCGCGCGTGCCCTGCTAAATTTACTTTTGACTGTCTTTTCCATTTTATTTACTTTCTAGGCATTTTTTTTTATCTCGCTAGTTGTTGGTCAAAGATGAGAGAGACACATTAGGGTAATTGATTGATGCCAAATGCATGTATATATTTATGGTCATTGGTCCATAAGAAAATATTAACAATTTTTGGATATAGTTACCAGTCTTAAGATCGTCCAAATCCAAAACGGTGACGTTAGCAAGGATGTCATATTGTCATCAGGTGAGAAAAGTGGGTGTAGAATATTATTTTTTTTGACCTTTTGAGTTTCAAAAAGAATAATATATATGTCATCAAGTTATGCATACTACTATATTAATATTATATATATTATATGTATGTTTGATTCAAAGATCTCAAATGTAATATTATTATTATTATTATTATTATTATTATATATATATGTTTGATTCAAAGATCTCAAATGTAATATTATTATTATTATTATTATTATTATTATATGTTTGATTCAAAGATCTCAAATGTATTATTATTATTATTATTAAATATATATGTTATTAGCTTCCACTTGAGGTAAATGTATATCGAGGATGTCATGAATGATCGATCCTCATTTTCCACGGATGATAAGTTCTAGAGCCTTTGTATAAGAAAGCTTTGAATAGGTATTGAGCTTGAAACCAGAATGGGTATTAATTGAATCGTTTTACTAGTTATTGGACTTCTTCAATATATATATATATATTGACTTGCCTGAAAGTCTGTCTTATATCGCGTAGATGAAAGGACCCACTAACACAGCTCATCTCTCTCTGTGTGAGAAGCCAATTAAGAATGTCAATTAATTCTTTCAATTTCACACACACAACCAATTAAGAACGTCAATTAATTCTATCAATTTCACACACACACACACATTCATATATATATATATATATATATATATATATATATATATAACTGTCTTAGTGGGTCCTTTCATCTACGCGACTTAAGACAGACTTCCATGCAAGTCAAGGAGGTTAGGTAGCAAAAGACACTAGTAGAAAAGGTTGTTTTTAGTCTTTTTTTTTTTTTCATAGAACGGTAAAACAAAAAGAAGTCTATAAATGGTTTAGTCGAATACAGTATTTTTTTTTTTATAATAGCAGTGATAGAAAAGTCGAATTCGATAAATGTGAGAGGGGTGAAATTGTAAAAATTAAAAGATTTATCATTTTCTTTTGAAAAAAGTGCAAAAAAACTCTGCTATATAAAAAATGTGCAAAGGTATATTCGTATAAATCTCTATAATTTCAAATTTTGGAACAAATTGTCCCTAATGCATATGATAATGTGAGAATTTTTTGAAAAACTTAGAAGTACTTTTTTTGTTATTTCACTATTTAGTTTTTTTTTTTAAAAAAAAAATCATAAAGTAAGAGTACTTTAGTCATTTATTGTTTAATTTCTCTCAAATTGAAGATTTGTCTTTATTTGTACAAATTAAAAAATGTAAAGGCGCTTAATAGGGAGGTATTTGCACATTTTCCATATAGCGAGGTTTGTTTTACACTTTACCCTTTTATTTTTTATAAACTGTTTTTATCATCATTATTGTCTTATTTATTTATATGGAACTTAACTTATAATGAATATCTCTCTTATTGTGTTGTTTTTCCATAATGTAGTAATTGTTTAGAAGCAATAGTTTGTTCATATATCTTATCTTTTGGAATACAGAGAATGATAGCAAATTTGGCTTATATAAAAATTGCTTCTTTTTCCATAATGTAGTAATTGTTTGGAAGCAATTGTTTGTTCGTATATCTTATCATTTGGAATACAGAGAATGATAGCAAATTTGGCTTATATAAAAATTGCTTCCAAACAAATAATAATATATATGGTACACTCATTCCCATCCCAATCTGGTACCTTCATTTGTTGGGTTGAAAGCACAATTTGAAAGCTTTGATCAAAGTTGAAATTTTAGGCAACTGCCTAGTTGTTTGCATCTAAATTCGACATTTGGTTCACCTGAAAATAACATAGCGTTATAAAGAGCTTAGCCCTAGTGCCCAACAAACATTAGGTCTAAGAATCAAGTTCTCTTGGGTACAAATAATTTTTTGGGGGTGGGTGTGTGTACCAAGTAAGAACAAAAATAAAAAAAATTGAACATTTGATCCACATGAACATAACGCGATAAAGAAAAGGTCTAGGTCGACAGAAAGGTAAAAAAATCATAACCAGATCCCACCCTGAATCACATTCCTCTAGTGTACCCAAGACACGTAAAATGCCATCTCCCACTTATATCACTTGCTTCCCAGTTCAAACAATAATTTCTCTGTGATACCACATAGACCCTAATAATTATAAATATTTGTACTCTCCATTTGACCCGTCACATGTGAGGAGAAACGAGACAAATATCCAATCAATTCGATCCGTGTTCACCCTAAAATTTATCTTTTTCCATTATAACACGGTGCAGTGTCTTTTCCTCGAATTTCCCAAGTTAATGAACATGTCTAGTCCACTCATGGTAGGACAGCCAAACCAACCACAAGAGTACAGATGCCTCTTCCTGATAGCTTAAGCATTTAGATTTCTTTTTTTCTTCTTCTGGGATTAAGTACATTTAGAAAAACGTTGGAAGAATTGATTTTCTATGCTTTTTTCCCCCTCAAACACTCTGCCAACAGAAAACTAGTCATAATTTCACAAGAAAAGCCATACCTACAAACCCATAAATATACATACATATATACACACACACACACACACACATACACACGCAATCTTTCGATGCACATTCATTATACAGAAATATGAAACAATCAGGGTTCTGCTATCTTCTCTGATGAAGCAAAAAACCTGCAAAGACACTGGGGAAAAGGAAAAGGAAAAGGAAAAGCACAAACAGTTAGTGTACTGCTTCAATTTTCTTCCTGATTTTAACACAAAAATCCTATCTAGATCGAATACAAAACATTCTCTTTTCTTTTTTGTTTTGGTAGAAGAATATAAGAACATCTGTTGAATTATAAAATGCTTCCCACTGTACGGAGGAAAAAGAACAATGAAGGAATAAATTACAGAAGCTACAACATAGTATAGAGATTCTATAATCTATCAAGCCCCAGCAGAGCATGACAAACAGCACTTGCTTATCGACATTCATGATATTAGAAATTGATATGATTCATACAAGAATTTTAAGTACATCTGCAATAACATGCTTAAAAGCAAATTTGTTCAGAATGGGGCATGGATAACAACCATCTTTTTTGCATTATGAACCAAAAAGAAATAATATCTAATTTGTAATAAAATACACTACTGGATTTTTTTTATTTATTTTTAATATAATCAATAATCATACACAATACAGTAAAAGGGAATGTATTGCTACCATAACACTAGTACCCTGTCTAGGTTCATGCATATTCAAGAGTGCAGATTTCAACTCCTGTCTAGATCATGCATATTCAATTTGTTGTAGACAGATAAAAGTATAGCTCTAGGTTATGAATTTCAGGCCAACCAACTGCACCAAAAGGGTGACATTGTCTGACTTTCTGCCAAAAGTGAATAAGAAAATTATATGCCCCTTCTATTTGGTGAAATGACAGACAACCCTTTAAATTGAGTATAACAATGTTCCTCATTCCAACTGCAGACACCGAAAATTAAGCATAAAGGCATACCGTTCACTGAAAATTTAGTCTAGTTATATTTACTTTTGAAGTGCCCAAAAACAAACCTGTTTTGAGTAAATGAAAAAAAAATAGTGAAAATGTAATTAATTATCCAACAAATTTCTGAAGCAGATCTGAAATGGTTTTCTTGTTTCTTGCTATTTATCCTCTGCTACTTAAGATAATTATTTGCAAGAAAAAAGCCAGTATATTAAATAACTATATATATATATATATATATATAACATAGCTAGAGGGAAAAATATGACTATAGTTGCACCTATTGTCATATTCTCTTAAATGTCAATTGGAAATTGTGTAAGCAAAATGTATCCAGGATATTCTTACCTCATGCTTCTACAAAGGCAAGAAAATCGACTTTTCTTTGATTCCTCTTATTGTACTAAGCCTTCTGAGACCAAACCTACAACCCCAATATACAGTGGGTTGGCGTCTTATAGTTATCAGTGTTCCAGAAGCTTATGCCCAACAACCATCAAACTGAAGCAGAAATGTTCTGCAAATCTCGTTCTCAAGAATAAATGTTTCTGTCCTTTTGCGAAGGTGATGATGGTCGGGGAGAGCGGGCCGCACCCCTACGGGATTCCGAGCTATCCGTTTTAGAGGCTAAATACTCAAGTGCCACAACAATGTCACCAATGAGAGGGCGGAAATTTGCTTGCTCCTGAAGACACATTGCTGTAATGGCAACTGCATGGTGCAAAGAACGGACTGGGAAACGTCCTTGCAGCGCAGGATCAACCAACTGGACAAACTTCTTTCGATCACTTAGAAAAGGGCGAGACTGCAATGAAGAAAAAGAAAAGGAAACAAAAAAGTTTTAGCCAAATTTAGAAGCAGACTTTTATCATCATGCCTAGATACTAAAAAATTGCTCTTTGACGGAAGTAATGGTTTAGAAGTGCATCACATTACTAGGGAAGAAAATAATCTCATGTATAAGAAATTCAGAAAGTCCAAGAATTGATTAAAAGCATCCAAGAAATAGTAAAGCTACCAGTTCAAATCTATTTAACCATAAATTCTATATAAACCAAAGAAGAGTAGATCAAAATAGTATGAATACCAGTAGGAATATATTCAATTTCCATGAGAATAGAATCCAGGTAAAAAGCATCCAAGAAATAGTAAGAGCTACCAGTTCAAATCTATTTAACCAATCAACTTCTATTACACCAAAGAAGAGTAGATCAAAAGAGTATGAATGCCAGTAACAAAATATTCAATTTCCATGAGAATAGAAATCCAGGTAAGAATACCCAGGTAAGAAGGGGGCCAGTACTGCTTACAAACAGAGCTATCAAATTCATATGGACAAGATTCTGGCCAAACCTACATTCTTTTTAGAACAATTTATCAAAGCGCAATATAACTCACCCAAACAACCAAGTTTTGCTCTCCCGGCTTTTTACTGCTGTCAATTGCCTTGCGCCCAGTGATTAGCTCCAACATAACCACACCAAAGCTATAGATGTCAGATTTTAGATTCAGTTTGCCAGTCATGGCATACTCTGGGGCGCAGTACCCATACGTTCCCATTACTCTTGTCGAAACATGAGTATTGTCACCAACAGGTCCCAGTTTAGCAAGTCCAAAATCTGAGAGCTTGGGATTGAAGTCATTGTCCAACAATATATTTGCTGATTTCAAGTCGCGGTAAATGACAGGTGGATTTGCTTTACAATGAAGATACTCGAGGCCTCGAGCTGCACCAACAGCAATCTTTATTCTTGTACTCCAACCCAACGGCTCTTTATCAGTATCAATATCTGAGAACAGGGAGTACCATACGTGTCCAGTTAACAATAACGAGTGATAAAAATTTTGCTTCAAAAAAAACAAATTAAATAAATCATTGTGTAATAGTAAAACAGAATCTATGTGGATAACAATACATGCTGCATGTAATGATATTCCTTTTCCCTTTTCTCTTGATGATTTCTTAAAGCAAGCCTCAGCCCCAAAGTTACCACTCAAAATAACACTCATAATATTCTTTCCCTTAAAAGTAAAGGAAAGAACAAGTGATTAATGTAACAGGATTGTAACTGTATTTAGCAGTACAATTGCACATCGCCAGCAGTCCAACAGCAAACAAACAGCACTTGGAATAATGGAACAAAATTGAAAAGCTATCTAAATATTTTCATTGTTATGGCATTTTCTTTCAATCGTTTCTTTCCTAACAAGCTATATTGGAGGCAAATTTCCCCCCTGTTTCAAATGTAGGAAGTTACGGTACAATTTATTGCTCAGTTTACGATCCTTCAAAACCAATGAACCACAAAATCAATTCATAAAAATTATCAACAGAGTAGAAAATCATGTGAATATGATGAGCTTAATCATATAAAAGTCTTGCTACATGCCCCTGCTCTTGTAATATTACTCCAAGGGAAAGAAAAAAAAAAAAGCTTCAACAAAAATTAGGAAAAAAAAGAAGCTTCAACAAAATATCTGAACAATTCCTCCAAAATGGATGACTTATAAAAGAATGAAAAGAAAATGGAACTCTGGATGTACTAATTGTAACTAGTGTATTTGTGTTCTTGTGCATGTAGTGCTTCAGAATTTATGTCTCAATGTAAACGATTTGAACATGCTAGCTCTTCTTGGCTGAGTTCGCAGAATCACCTAGGGCATATTGCAAGTTGCCCAGCAGCGAGTCAAATTGAAAGATGAGACCAAGCCTTGGGTATCTGCTAATTTAATATTTCATACTTCTGCACTTGATGAACCAGAAAAAAAGGTCGTCTCGGGCAGAAAATGAGGAAACCTTGTCAAATAAAAATTAAAAAAACAAATTATTATACTTGTTGAATTCGGAGAGAAATATGCCCTGTTTCAAAATCCAATGCACAAAAAATAATGTTAACTAAAATTGGAAATACACCGTTTTTAATAAGTATGTTATCAAAAAAGTTTAACATCCTCTGAAACCATCTAGATATTGAAAGCCTACGGTTTCACATAATTTGCAAGATTCAATTGTAACAGGAGTGTAAATTGAAATGAAGAGAACAATATGCTAAAAGGATTGAAATTACATCAATGATGAGGTTTTAAGTACAACGACTATTATTTACTTTGGAAATTTGTTGGAACGGCTACACTTTACGCCCTTAGTGCTTTGTTTTTTCTCTATTATTCTTGTTACCGAAGATGGGATGTTGCAAATAGGATGATTACATGTTTACCACTGAAAGCAAGGAGCACCTCAGAGGAAGAATTTTAAAAAAGGAAAATAAGTAGAATTATTTTAATTTATAAAATTTCATGTGCAATCTTATAATCAATCTGCATGATTTTGTCTCTTGACGATCCTTGCAGATATATTAGTTCTTCTGATCTCTTCCCCATGACCACAGACTACCAGAAGACATTACACCTTATTACAATGGAATGCAGCTCTCATACATGGTATTGAGAATAAAATGGAAAAAGTTATTTGTGATGCATGAAAAATGGCAGACACTGTTATGGCTTCAACAGGCTATGGAAAGAATATCAAAGTGCCAAAGGCACTGCTACACAACTCTTGTGTATGCACTTAAACAACAGTATCTCAAATAGCCGTTATGGGCGATTGTCTGGGCAGGGTGAATGCACAGGTAATGGAAGTTGTTTAAAACACCTAGGTGACCCTCACTTATATGGCCATGATGTGGGCAGCTACCCACCAGGTTTATAGATGCCCCGGCAGCCACCTCGGCAACAACAACTAGGTGACGTCTGGGTGGCCACCAGGGTTACTGAACAGTATAGATGTGTTTCTTTCCTAAGTTATTACTCTAACAAATTATACATCAAATAAGTAGTTACCTTTTGCATTGATTAATTTTTTTCCTACATTAGAAATAGGAGGCTTAGAAACACCAAACTGAACCTCAAATGATATCCGGAGTAAAATTGAAGTCAAACAGACTGATGCCAAGAATCAAACATGAAAGCAATTAATCAAATGTATAATAGTCAATAATTACCAAAAAGATGATCCTCTAAGCTACCCATCGGCATATACTCGTATACCAAGAGTCTCTGATCTCCATCAGTGCAATAGCCAATCAAAGTGACAAGGTTGGGATGGTGCAGCAGACTTAACATAAGAACCTCTACAATAAATTCCTGGTTTCCTTGAAGGCCTTCGAGATTAAGTTGTTTGATTGCAACAACCTGCTCATAAAAATCATATGATCAGTAACTAGGAAGGATCAACAAAGAACATATAGTCCAAGCATGGCCAATAAAAAAATTTTATTTTATGATAAACTAGCAAGAAAAAATGCACAATCTATTGCTTTTTAGTTCCAATGTATTACAAAATTGATAATTTAGAGACCAGAAAGGTTGGAATTGTACAACTTGCCTCCCCTGATTCCAAACGACCCTTGTAAACCCTTCCAAAACCCCCTTCTCCAATCAAATTAACATCCCTAAAGTTTCTTGTTGCCGTCGCAAGGTCACGGAATGTGAAGCTGCGCGCCACATTGATATTGGCCTTTATGCCAGGGATTCCCTTCCCTTTGCCAGTTGAAGAACCTGTTCGGCTCCCATTTTCTGCTCGTTAATGCATAATTCAACATGAAATTGAGAACCCAAAAAAGGGAAAAAAGAGAGGGAGAGAGAGAGAGAGAACTTTTTGGATAAAAAAAAATTCATCAAATTTAAGAGCTGTAGCAGAACTTCAGTTTCATGCATCAGAATTTTAGTGAACTTATAACTGCAAATCCAACCAATTGATTAACCAAAACAAATTAAGCAAATTGTACCCAAATGCTAAATGGTTAAATATAAAAAATGGGAGTGAAGCTGGACAAACCTGAAGACTGAACCGATTGATCCGCTATATCTTCGTCACAATTCCTAACATCCTTTCGGCTCATGCAAGAAAAGCAACTCATCTGTATAAGCACAGTAAATCTCAAGCGAGAGAGTAACACAGAGGAAGAAATTTAGAGAACGACAGAGAGAGACCAAAGACGTGTTAATTTCCGAAAATCAAGTTCATAACAATCTGAGACTTTACAAAAGAACACAGCGACAAAGACATCCAATAATCAAGAGAAAACCCTAACCCAAATGTGATATGAAAAACTGGCTCTCTCCTCTCCAAAACGGAGAGTTCGAGAAACACAAACCCTAGGGAAATCTAAGTCTGGCATAGATCTATACGAACAACAAATTGCCGCAGAATTCGAAAAAGGACAACCAAATAGAAACAATAGTACAATAAATATAAGTGTATATATATATATATATATCCCCAGATATAAACTTCAAAATTTTAAAAAGAATCAAGCCCTAAAACAATGGTTTTTTTATGACGGAGTTCGCAGTGTACACTGGAGGAGAAAACAAAATACAAATTACGGTGTGTCTGCTAAATTTAGCTGAACTTTTTAGCTCCGCTTATAGCGGGTAACTATATTATTTCTCACTCTAGAGAACTCACACTTTCTCTCTCTAGAATGGCGTTTGTGAGATGTGGGCCTGGTACAGTGTGTTTCTCTCTCTAGAGTGCATTAAAGCGTTTTGATGATTGTGCAGGTCGCTCTCCGTCCCTCTAACTCTCCCCCACAACCATTTCTTTCTCTTCTGTTCTCTGCATTTAAACGTTTCGGTCAGGGGAGGTGTATCGAAATTACTTTATTGCCCCCTCTCGGATTGATTAGTGACTGATTAGTCTGTGTTCTCGTCACGGACAGGACATTTTCGACTTCTAAGCCAACTCACCGTGTTCCACCGACATGACTCTGCGACAAATGTAACGTTAAATTTGCTCCGATCGGCAAAAACGCGTTCACGTGCCGTTCACGTGACGTCCATTTCATTATTTTACACTATTACCCCCTCTGGTCCCACAAAGCGGTTATCCCAATTCCATTCTCAGGAGGTCTGGATCTAGAAAACATGGACACGGACACGGGACACGGATACGACACGAAACGGACACGGCGATACGGAAAATTTTAAAAAAATAGGACACGGACACGGCGAGAATACAGCTATAAAATAATAATATAATATATTAATTATTCAATAAAAAAATACTACATTACATAAATACTTTGATTCATCATCAAACAATTAAAGACCAAACAAACTTATAAACAAAAATAGACAAATATATTAAAATAAATTAAAGAACCAAACTTATTTAGTTTTCTATATATATTTAGCTTAGATTTTAATCATAATTTAGTATCATTTAATTTTCATTCAAAATATTTGAATATACATCACTGCTATGAAGTGTCCGATACGTCTTCAAGGAGTGTCCAAGAAGTATTCGAAAAGTGTCCTAAAAAGAAAAATGTCAAGACACGGGTACGAAGTGTCCGACACGTGTCCGCGGAGTGTCCGACACGGTGTCCGAGTGTCCGACACGAGTACGGCACCCTCGGTGAAGTGTCCGTGCTTTCTAGGTCTGGATTAGAATTTTAAATAATGGATTAAAAATGGTTTAGATACTAGTAATATTCTTTATTTAAATTTTTTTTTTTTGAAAGGTATATTCTTAGAAATTTTGATTGGACAATGGACATAGATTATGTATGGACAAAAGTATTCGGATTTAACTAGATATTCTATTCAATGTATGATTTGGATATCGGATCTAGATTTTGTATATTCTATTACATAGGGTTTGAGTTGATTTTGATTAGACTCGTATATTAAAATATGGATATCGATTTAAATTTACATCAGTGTAACACTCCACTCCAGATCTATTTCATTTCGTGCTCTATTACAAGGTTGGACTCAATATTTGCACTCCATTTTATACACAAGGATTTATTTACTTCACTATTTTTTTCGTAATAATTTTATTCCGGTTTTGTTCTTTTCAACGTACCTTTCACATGTTTTATCAAATAAAAAAACAAGCGAAAGAATAGTCGAACGAACTTTTCGTCCATTTGATTGTGAAAGTGTAATAATATTTTAATCCCACTTGCACTATTCAAAGAATAAAAGTGATTCACATCTCTCTTTCTCACCTCTCTGTGTACATTTTTTTTCTCTCTTTAAGCTGTTTCGTTATTCGAATCAGAAGTAATACAGGGGACATTAATACTCCCAAAAGAAAGCCCATTTTGATGTTGGATTTGTGGCTCAAATTCAGTTGTAGTAGTTTCCTTTTCGTTTTGAAAGCTAAATACTTGTGGAGTAAAGCTAAAGACTTGAGGAGAAAGTTATATGAATCTATTTTAGAGTTGTGATTGAATTGGTAATTTCTTGTTAGACAAAATATATACTTGTTCAAGAAGGAATTGATTTTGGAGACTTTATAAATAGATGTATGGTTAAAGAAAAAAAGAGAGAGAAAAGTATAAGGGATTGGTAAGTGTTGTGAGGAGAGGAGGGGGTATATGTAATTCCAGAAAAAAGATGTCAACAGATAGTGAAAGAGTGTGTGTGATAGGCATGTTATCCGCGTGTTGTATATTCTCTTTTTAATATAGTAAAATCTCTCTTTGCATGAACGTAGTTCTAGACTTTGGTAAACCATGTAAAATATTGTCTTGTGCGTAAATGTGTTTGATTGTTGTTTTTATATATACTTGTGTGATTGTTGATGTGATAATATATTTTCGTTCTAGTAAATTAAAGGAGGATTAATTGAGTTGGTGACCTAAAATTCTGTCAGAAGGGTACGCGCACAGGTTTGAATTTGCTTTAGTTATTGCACCAAACAATGTCTTTTACCCTTATATTAATGCTAACACAGTGAATTGTGATTACTCCATTAATAATGTTATATAAGGACTACGTGTAAAAACTTTCAAATTCAAGCCATACTGTCAATGTTCCTTACCAAACATAAAACAGATCCATGACTTAAAATCAATAAAAAGAACAAAAACTATGCAATAATGTGACACAAACGAAGCAAAGATTCCATTTTTTCCACATTTCACACTATTAAAACTCAACTAGCTCAACTACCCCTTACCCAAAAAAAAAAAAAAATAGCTCAACTACTCAGAAAAATTAACATAATAAATCATAGAGGTGAAAATTGTACCCAAAATATCGCAAGAGCTTAAATGTAAGACGAGTAATCAAATAAGTCTGTGACACGTCATTATCGACATTTTATCAGAAAAATTGGTTACGACCACCGAAAATGGGAGAGTTAAAGATGTTACTGGTTTTTTTGGTAGTAATTGGTATTGGTGGTGATGATAGTACTATTAAAACTTGAACACATGGAGAGGAAGGTCTTGACTCCAGAAAATTGTACTCAAAATATCGTAACAGCTTAAATGTAAGATGAGTAATCAGATAAGTCTGTGACACGTTATTATCGACATTTTGTTAGAAAAATTGGTTACGACCACCAAAATGGGAGAGTTAAAGATGTTACTGATTTTTTTGGTAGTAATTGGTATTGGTGGTGATGATAGTATTATTAAAACTTGAACACATGGAGAGGAAGGTATTGACTCCAGTGCTCTTCTCATCTTCGAACTCCGAAGAAATGAGAAGATAAGTGGTAAACGGTCATTTCACTTGAATTTGATTTTTAATATTATCTTATTATATTAATATAAGCTAATTCTAGTCTTTTGAAAAGTATAGATCCTTGTTTGCATACTTTTATAACATAGGGGGCATTTTTTAATACACAAGGAGTATATGCAAGCAATGTATCCAAGAATAAATTTTTGGTATAGTTGTAGAATTGGCAATACTTTTTTAAGGATATTTGTGCTATTTAATTTTCTGAAAAAAATATCAGTCGAAGTAAGAGTCACGAGATATAATTTGATCATATAAATAAACCTTAACATTAAAATTTTATTTTATTTTTGGTTTCTAGATATATATAACATGTGCTTATATATTGTCCAATATATAACATCTAGCATAATTAAGGAAACATATCTGGTATATAGAAAGTCAAGCCAACCTCTAAGTTTTAGCCTTTAGGGGTGACCGTCCAAATAGCCTTTTCAATATTTTTCAAAGTGTTCGTGTATTTCTTTCCACCTAAATTAATGCGAAGTTTTGTAATCAATTAGTTCGTATATTTTGTGTCACATAATGTTTAGACTTCCTTAATACTTTATATTTTCACTTTAATATGTTTCTCTTACCCTGCACTTTTGTTTTTTATTTTTTATTTTTGCATGTTTTTATAAGGTGATTAATTTTCAACCAATCATAACTAGGGGGCACACACGTTCCGGTTTGGTCAAATCTTGATTTTTTGGAATTAAATCGTACAGTCCGGTTTTACTAAAAATGGAACCGAATCGAGCTGTTTGGACCAATAGAACCGAACAGTGAAGAGCCATTTTGGTTCGATTTAATTCTATTATTAGTGCCTTAATGAATTACTATATTATTATAAATTGTATAATAAATATTTTATAAACTATAAACGGTTATCATAATAAGATTATTATTACATTACATTATTAGTTACACATTTACACTTACAAATTTACAACTTAGTTATTTATATTAATTTATATAATATATATTTTTATATAAACAATTTGGTTCAGTTTTAAGAGACATGAAACTAAAATTGGACATTCACGATTCTAATATTTTGAAATCATGACTGAATCAAACTGTAAAAAAAGGACTGAACTATTTTGGTCCGTCCGATCCAATTTAATTTTTCAATTTTATATGATTTTTGGGCACCCCTGAACATAACCATAGTCCAACCACATTTGTGAAAAGCTGGGAAAAGTCAAGTTAGGCTCTGAGATATATGAGAAAAGACAATTGAATTTTAGGGAATTCACATTTGTGGGGACTTTGCCTCGTTGAAATGCACTGAAAATTTTGGCAGTTTCAACATAGTTCATGGGAGTGACTTGACTTTTGAGTGCAAAAAAAACTTGTTTGATAGCTAGAAAGATGAGTTTGTGAAAACTCTCCCGATTTTCGATGATATTAATCGCTACAAACAAAGATGGCTTTGACCTGTAGGCGAAAAGGTGTACATGCATGAATATATGCTTCATACTTGTAATCTCAAACTGATTGCTTAGCTTCTAGAATTTTTTTTTTTTTTTTTTTTAAAGAATTCAACTAAACTAAAGCTTTGGCTGAATTTTTGCTTCGACTTTTACGCAAAAGAAAAAAAAATTAAAAATTAAATGAGAAAATTGGTATCCATCAGCTTTCTTTAAACGCTCTTTTTGAATTCCAAAATTCTTCAGTCTTATCAATCCAAACACTCTACAAAACGACTTTTGAACTTGAAAAACCGAAAGTCGTTTTTTAAAAATCAATCCAAACAGGGCCTAAATATACTACTTCGTCAGCATCACCTAATGGTGAAGTTGGCAGACACAAAGCTTTCGAGCGGGTGTGCCTATATTTAAGTCCCCCTCCCTTATATTTGTCAAGAAAATATATGTATATAGACACACACTACGTTATAATCACTTACTTAACTTTGAATGATATGCCATGCTAATATCTTATAATTTCGAAAAAACTCTTATGTTGCGTTTGGTATGCAATAATGAAATGAAATGAGAATGAGAATGGAATGGTCATTTCCATTCTATTGTTTAATTTCAAACATGAAATGATGCAAGAATGGAATGATGATTATATTATTATTGGTAACTAGGTTTTATTTTTGAATGTTTATTAGAAATGGAATGATCATTCCATAGGTTAAGTAGTGGAATGAATTTTCATTCTCTTTCATTCCAAAAAGTAACGCGGAATGGTCATTCCCACTTCAATTTTTTTTACCAAACAAAGAAATTAATCCAAAAAAGTAATAATGACATTCTATTCTATTTTATTATTGCATACCAAACACAGCATTACGGTCATTTATTCATCATGAGCAAATTTTTACACACTTTATACATGTTGGTTTCAAGTTAGGGTTTGGCCCGTCCAACTTGCACCCCTACCTGTTACTTACTCGAATTTGCTGCAACTCCAAGCCAAAGTCTCACAAGTCACAACTTCTAGCCAAGCTTGAACCACAAGGTACGAAATCCTATTTTCTATTACCTTTAGGCCCAACCCAAATTCAAACATCCTAACTTGGCATGACTCTACCTTCACTTGTGTAGCATTAGAATGGTGTTTAGATAGATGATAGATCCATGTTTAAGTTTCAATCTGGAATTTATTGGGCCGAATTAAGTTAACCAGCAATGAGGCCCATAAATTTTACATAGACTTGGCCCATTAATTTATTTCCAGCCCACTAGTAAGCTTCATATAAAACCTGATTAATGGGTTGGCAATGTTCCTAAACCACGCAATTAGCATTCGGAAAATTCCCATTTGAGCTGTGGGTCCTACCACACCAGCATTTATGAGAAGCACACTCTCAAGTGAATTCAATACCCTAACATTAGAAAACTTGTGATTGTACAGCTGAATTAATCCCATTCATGTCTAGTCATTAAAGAAAGTTTATGCTATATGTGTGAACTGTGGAGGTACTAAATATCTCTTAGTCACTCCCAAAGAATCACAATCACCAACTTGTCATGCATGGAAAAGTTGGAAATATATATTTTTTCCTATAAGTATCGAATATAATATCTTACAAATATCTAATATAATATCTAACTCTAAAAAATATATATTGATATATATACGTGGCTCATAATCGCAATTCAACGATACCCTCACACACTTCCTTCGTTATTTTCACTTCGTTCTTTTTTTTTTTTTTTTAATGTCACAATTGCCTTTCATTCTCTCTTCTCTCAACATATTTTCTCTTTCTACAAGGTTCTTTTAACGCCGAGAACTATCTCCTTCAACAAGCAAGAACAATCACATTTACGACTAATTTTTAATTCCCGAACTCTTTGGTGGATACAACAGAGTGGATCAATTTCCGTCCTTCTATATATCAATTCCTAATTTTTTTTCCCCATGAAACAAACTTCTTTTTGTTCATTTTTTCTCTCTCTTTAATAATTGTTTCGAGATCCCTTTTAACATTAAATTTAGCAGCCAAAAAAAAAAAAAATGGTTATTGTGGGTATTTTAACGGGCTTGCTCTCTACCAAAAAACCTAAGCTGTTAGGTAATGCTGCATATCCACCCTTATATACTTAAGTCTTTCTCCATCCGGATCCAATGTAGGATAAAGTTAGCTCTTTTAACATTCTCTCCCACCCGAACTTGCAATGCTCTCGTTGCAATCGAGCCACCCTGCCTACCAGAGGTGAACCCGAACTCCCTTCCAACCTAGTGCTTAACGTGGTAACGGACCAAAGACTGAGTTTGACTCTGAGACCAAATATAACGGGTCGAATGCTTGTCCTTTATTCAAAAGCCTAAACTATTAGATAGTGCTACATACCGATCCTTATATGCCCAATTTTTTTTTCTTCTCCATTCCACGTGTAACAAAGTTAGCTCCGAGTTAATAACAATTAGATATAAATTCATACATGAATAATCCATCATATAATCAGATCGAATCTTATCACAAGGCATTACAGCCAATGAAATTTTTTGCCATAATAAGTAGGTTATAGGTATCAGACTCATGATTCCAAAAGTTGTGGACCCCACCCCACCTGAACCCGGCCCACCACAAAGAAAAAAAGAGAGGCCACATAGACTGGTCCATATATAGCTTTACCATCTGGCCCAAAGTGGATGGGGTTGGACTTGGACACCCGCTTTAAGTAAATCCTACATCCAAGTGAAGTTTCTCAACCCTATCTTGTGTACCACACAGCCAATGGTTAATAAACAATAGTTGCCAGATGGAAAATGACAGGCTAGCCCAAAGATTTTATATTTATAGAAATTCTATCGGCCGCAAACTTTTATTCCACGCTATTTTAGAAGATAATATTAAATAGTGAATTACTAGTATTGAAATTTTTCCAAAACACACAACTCCATTATTATTCAATAATTTAAAAAATGATGTCATTTCCCAATTCTTCATACATATCATCAAATAATTTCGTGATGTATATCATTGCTCTTGTCGGGTAATGTTTGAAAAACAATGAGAATATACTTGATTCAATCCAAATTTAGTGTGTTACATGTCATGGATTGTCTTAACACAATAATGGCCACTCTTTTGGAATCACTGGTGGGGTTGGTCCATTTGCATCACTAAAAATTACAGCGACTCTAATGTCACATGTAGCAGTCTTTTTATCAATTGGTCAAAAATCCAATCCCCAGAGGAACTCCCACTAACTTGTCAACCAATTTAAACCACAAAAAACTAATAAAAATTTAATTATTAAATTAGTATAACAAGAAATATACCTATCCTACAATCCCCAAAGAGTTCTTATCAGAAATCATTATAAAATTGAAAAATCATGTTCTTGAAGATGAGAATGACATGAATTAAATAGAGGGTGGTACTGGAGATATTATGGTTTATAATGATTTAACTTTAGAATTAGTTTTCATTCAAACCATTTTAGTTAGCATTAGGCACAGAAAAAGCTGGCCATGTGATACAAAATATCCATTAAATTAAGCAACAGTTAAACTGTCTTCTTCTAGGTATTTTAAAGACATGGTTTAATACCAATATGCCCTTTTTATATTGTCCAATTTAGTTGAAAGAGCAAGACTGACAAAGAGTCACTCTCAAATTTTAATTTGAGTTTCTCTTGCAGATGAGAGTGGGATCTTTCAACCCAATGATTGTAAGGGGACAACTCATGATAAAAACATTCCCTTATAGATTTTTCCTACTTGTAAGATCACTGGGAAAAAGGGTGTGAAATGGAAGGAGATGAATCTGAATTCTATGCGTAGAATACGCATAGTAAATTTTATAGTACATATACAACACATAAGATTCAGAATCACCTGATATATTTATATGCCAAATGTATTGTAAACGTACTCGTGAAATGAAGCTTGCAAGAAAGACATACTCTCAATAAGACAAGTTTGATTATGAGAATATACGAGATAGTGAGAAAAGTGTGAAACTTCGATGGCATAGGCTACCATCACATTTTAGAAGTCGAGAGTTTGAATCTCTTTTAGGTCACTCCAAAAAAAAATTCGTAGTTGTCCGGTACATGTGGGATGAGAAACTGCATATGTCTGAGTGTTAAAAAAATAAAAATAAAAATGAGAGAGAGAGAGATTCAACCCTGTGAGAAGAAGTGAGATTTAATGGACTTATGGATTGATCACCTTGCAAATTGTAGCCAACTCTCACACAGAGAACTATTAGGAATTGGGCGGTTGTATTAGGAAACTATTAAGCTAATTTTAAAAGATCAAAGATTAAAAAATGAATAAAAAAATGTCAAAGTGCAATAAACCCCCCTTTGGTTTCAAAATTGTGCACAATACACCCCTCTTTTTTTTTTTTTGTTGCAACAAACACCCTCCAACTTACAAATTAGTGCAATTTGTCCTTATTTGACACTATTTGGCATAAAAATTGACTTAAAATGACAAAAAATACCCTCACAAAAATAAAAAATAAAAATAAAGAACTAATTAATTTACTGAAAAATAACAAAAAAATTTACCCAAAAAAAAAGAACTTTAATTTGTCAAAAAAAAGAACTTTAATTCACCAATTTTTTTTGTAATTTTTTTTTTGGTATTTTTCAACAAATTAAAATACCAAAAAAATTACAAAAAAGTTCTTTTCAAAAAATACCAAAAAAGGATCTTTAATTTGTCAAAAAATACTAAAACAAATTACAAAAAAATACCAAAAAAAATTTGATGAATTAAAGTTCTTTTTTTGGGATAATTTTTTTTGACAAATTAAAGTTCTTCTTTTTTGGTATTTTTTAATAAAATATTCAGTTTTTTATTTATGTTTTTTATTTGTGAGGGTATTTTTGCCATTTTAAGTCAATTTTTAATCCAAATAGTGCTCCAATAGGGACAAATTGCACTAATTTGTAAGTTGGAGGGTGTTTGTTGCACCCAAAAAAAAGAGGGGTATTGTGCACTATTTTGAAACTAGAGGAAAGTTTATTGCATTTTGGCCTATAAAAAAGAAGTATTGATTAGTGGATTAATCGTGTCATATTGACAAACAATTCTGATAATTACTCTTCACCATCAGATGAAACGACCTTTAAATGAATATATCAACTGATAAAGGTAACTCATCCAAATTAGTACTAACTTTGATCTTTATTTTTTTTATACTTTGTATGTAGCTATTCTTATATTTTAATATATTTATTTCCCAAAATTTAATTAATAGAGGCTTAGATAATACCTTACACAATAATCACCTACTGTTCCTGAGAGATACTTTGGATAAATGTGGCAATATGCCAACTGATTGGCAGTTAATTATATTCAAGCTCCTTCATATAATATAAACAACAATGAATTCAGAAAAGGGTGTTTTGGTCATTTCATTTGTAAGATTTTTTTATTTAAAAAAAGTCCATCAATTGTCTAATGTCAATAAGCTTTGGTTAGTGTAATAAAAGTACTCAATCTCAATCACCGCGTGTAACAAGAACAAATTTGAAGAGCTATGAGTTAAGTTATATAATTCTTCTAAATGTGATTATCGTTATCGTGTTCCGCACTCGTTCTTGTTCTATCACTGTCTATGTATGTTATAAAATTTGCCGTTTATGCTCGTGCGACGAATGAGTGTAATTTATCTTAAATTGAACATGTATTGAGTATGTCAACTTGAAAGTGCCTCCAAAATCAATTAACGGAACATAATTTATTTGGGCTCTTTGTCATCTAAGAAATTTTTATAAAACAAAGTTAAATAAAATTTAAAAATAGAAAGTGGATAGAGTACTTGCATGGAAGTTAACTTTGGAAGCAATTAAAGTATAGAAAAGAATAGAATGTACTTGTATGCAAAGTGATACTCCAACAATGGCATAAAGTTGGAGGAATGAAGTTTGTGTGCAGTTGAAGGACAAGTTTATTATGCCAAGAAAAGTACGTGGCCCATTAGCTGTAAAGCCATGGCCCACGGTACTCTGTTTACTTCCAGATATTATAGATTTCTTTCGTCAACTCCACTTGATTCTGAAGATCACAAGTACTCAACTAATACTCAACCATCCCATTTTCCCAATGGATCATCCGGGTCGAATAATAGTTGGACTAGAGACCTCTCATTTCATTCCAAGTGTTAAACATATGGATCATGCATGTATATAACATGTGGACAACGTGTAGCCTTGTAAGACAAATCAATCTTTTCAATAAAAAGAACTTCCACACACAAGCTTAATGTTGAAGCTTTGAGAAGATGGCTGTGAGGTAGTAGTGTTTAAACCCTTACTTACTTACTTACTTTCTTTTACTTGTAATTATCGAGTTGAAGCTTACTTGTAATTATAGAGTTGAAGCTTTGAGAAGATGCTTGTGAAGTAAGTAGTGTTTAAACACTTACTTTCTTTCTTTTTTTTCTTTCTTTTATATGTAATTATCGACTTGAAACTTTGAGAAGATGGTTGTGAAGTAGTAGTGTTTAAACACTTTCTTTCTTTCTTTCTTTTACGTGTAATTTTCGAGTTTAAGCTTTGAGAAGATGGTCATCAAGTAATAGTGTTTAAACGCTTTCTTTCTTTTTCTTTTTTTCTGTAATTATTGCTTGTACCTTTTCAGCTTAGGTAATATTTTGATTAGACTTTCTCTCAGGTTTGATTATTCTTGATTACACACTTTCGAATTTTGAGTTTATGTATTTTTCATTTGTTAGTGCGACGTCAACAGATAAACGAAATATGCTGACTTCAATAGCAAAAAAGTATAGAATTGGTCATTTTGGCCCTTCACACCAACTTTTATCAATTAAATTCAATATAATAATCATTGGTAAAATCATAAAATCACAAAAAAAAACATTAGTAAATCTGACGGACATCACTGACAGAAGGTGTAGTTTGAAATATTGAGATCATAGAGAGTCTAATCGGGATACTGTCTAAACTGAAGGAGTGTAAGTGGTAATTACCCTTTTTGTTTTTGTTTTTTTTTTCTTTCTAATAAATATCTCACACACACTTTGTCCTCATGTGAATTTAATTTATGTTTGGGAGCAGCGGCACTTTGGATTTAAAATTTCAAAAATTTTAATTCAAATTTTAAACTAATTTTTTTCTAATTCCAAATTGAAGGCACTGATTCGGTGTTTCGAGACGCTACATCAGTCTCAACAAAGCACTTTAAAAGTGACCCCCTCAATTTTATTTATATTTTCATTCTTTATATATATAATTTAAAGATTCTAAAATTACCTCCACATTTTTTTATCATTGACAAGAATCTTCTCCCGTCAAATCTCTCTCCTGAAATTTGCAAATTTCAATTATTTGACTAAAGATGATCCATTTTCTAAAAGAAAAGTAGACAAGAATTCTTTAATTAGGTTTTTTTTTTATGTACCTTATTTAGATATTGTAAATTTGTAGATAGTCATATGGGGGTAGAAATAGAGATGATTAAAGATGGGGATAATGATACTCTCCAGCCAAATATCATTTTTACTCTGCATACAATCATGTGGTTTAGATTCAGCCACATCATTATTTTGTTAAATTCAAATTTAGAATTTCTATTATAACTGAATTGTTAAGTGCTAAAATTGAACAATACGATGAGATAGTTAAATCAAAACTACAGAATTGAGGTTCGCGAAATTCAGAAGAGTGATTTGGCTAGAGAGGATCTTTTCCTTTCTTTGATTGTTTATAATGCATGAAAGTTGTATTCATATGTTCAATTAAATTATTAATTGGTTTTTAATTCGGATAGCCTAATTGAAAAAGGTTCAGCTCACAATAAAAAGACAAGTTTTATTAATTAATTTTTGGTTGTTATAAGGAAGGACTTTTTAGGTTTGTGGAGTCTTAACTAAGAGGAGTGAGGGATTCACTAAAACACACATAAATGAAATTGTTTTCTTTTGTATAATTATATGACTTAAAATATACATAGTTTTTTCTCTTCATTCTGTATGAAAATCTTCTTTAACATAAAAAATCGTTGGGCAAAAAACTACCCTAAACTATGTCCAAATTTGCAAATAACCCCCTAAACTATATTTTGTATACAAAATCCCCTAAACTATCACATTTTGTTGCAAAATACCCCATACTTAGTTATTTTTATTGAATGACCATAATGTATTTTCTTATTGAATTACACTTAACCTATTTTACTTATTAAAATAAATTATGATTATTTTTGCATAAATTTAACTTTAATTCTTGAAATTATTTTTTTAATAAAATCTTAAGTAAATTTTTAAAAAAAAATTAAATAATTTCTTATTTTTTCATGAATATACTAGATGAAAAAGAATGTATTTTTTATTTAAGTAATTTCTTAATTTTTCATGAATATAATGTATGAAAAAAGGTATTATTTTTACTATAAAAAAGTTTTAACCATGTATAATAAGTTTTATTTGAATAGTAAAGTTTTAATAATAAGTTAGTTATTTTAGAAAATGGCTAAATTTAGTGGTAATTGCAACTTTGTGTAATATTTTCATTGTTATCATAAATTAATACCAATAATAAAATTAAGGTAAATGGTATAATTAATATTTTTATAAGAGAAAAGATAATGAGAATAATTCAATAATAGAGAACAAATTTAATAAGAATGGGTAAAATTGTCTTTTGTGATGAGTATGTCCTTAATTTTAACAAATCATTAGTTCATGAGACAATTTGTAGTTCAGGGGAGTAATTTACAAAAGAGCAATAGTTCAGGTTTTTTTTTTTTGTTCACTTTATTGTAATTTTTGTAATTGAAGAGATATTTCTGCCAAATATACTAAAAAGAACGAACCGACATAAATGCGTAACTTAGGACAAAATATTTTTCGTGAAATGCTTTTCTATTAAAAAACTAGGAAAGTTAGATTTTGGTGACCAAAATTAAAAAAATTTCCTTTATAATGACCTTAAACTCAATAAAAGGTAAATAAGAACCAATCTTGAAAAGTAATTGCCAATAAGTGACCATTTAACTTTAATGTCTAAAATACCCTCTCTTTTATTTCTTTTTCGTCTTCTCCAATAGCACCACCAAATACCAAAGCTTCAAAAGGTATACAAGAATTCTAGGAAATAAAGTATATATATAGGAGCTTCTCTATCTCTCTCTCTCTGTATATATATATATAGACATATATGTTGGGCTTACAATTAATGCATGTGCCTTTTTCAATTTGTTTAATGTATGTTTAGGTTTTTTCTTTTTCCCTTTTTGCTGCCAGTATGTCGAGGTTTAGCAAATTAATCCTAATTCCAATTTAAAAAAATGAACAATACCTTTTTCAATCTATCCTGGGTGTTCAAAAAACGAATATTTTTTTTTAATTCGTTTGGTTATTAATACTAAATGTGAGGTTTGTAATTAATTGCACCCAAATTAGTTTTTTTTTTGTTAATGAGATATTAATATATATTATTATATCTTTTTTAGAATGTATATATGCTTTACATAAGTCATCGGATTTTTTGAATTTTATGATATTTGGGGGTTGAAGTAGACTAAAAAAATGATGGGATCTATGGAGAGAATGAAAAATATTTTGGGCATTAATTTAGGTCACTCATTAACAATTAGTTTTTAAGTTTGGACACTATCTAGCTTTTATTAAGTTTAAGGTTACCAAAAAGCAAAAAAATAATTCAACTTTGGTCACTAAAATCTAATTTTCCCGATCATCTTCCTTATTTTTTGGTGTTCTTCTACAAATTCTGCAAATTCATATATGGAAAGATATATATATATATATATATATATATATATATATATATACACACACACACACACACACACACGTAAATAAAAAAGACTAGTTGTAATATAAGACGAGAGACGGAGACCGCGACCAAAAATAATATGAGATGAGGTGATTAAAAATGACTTTAAAAGTTATATACAGTAGAAAAAATGAGGAGTAGGATGATGATGATATACACACAAGCCTATAGGTACGTGTACATATTTAGTGAAGTATATATATAGCTACATATATGTTTATATACAGTATATATTTGTCTAAAATGTGTTATGAAAAAAAAATAAAGTCAGTTTTAGATTTAAGAAGTTACTCCGGTCATGAATTTTTTTTGCAAAATATTTACATTTTTTCAATCCTTTGAAAATGTTAAAAAAGAAAAAAATGAAAAATGATTTTACTTCAAAAATGTTGACAAAACACTTGGTTTGGTATTTTTTTTTTCCAAACCTTTTATTGGAAAGTAGAGATACCACAACGCATCAACAGTTCAAGAATGACTCATTTGATTTTCGATTCAAACTCATTCATCAAATAAATAATCCCTTTTCGAACTTGATTTTTGAGCTTATTCAGTAAACAAAGTCAATCAAGAATATTGTCAGACTTGACTTTGTTTAGTCCATAAATACTAAACTTGTATATAGACTCGTTGAATCGGTCCGATAATTTGAATATGAATTAAATATTTAATTCAATAATCAGTAAACGATCCAAATTCGATAATCCATTTAGTTAACAAAACGAATATAAATTATGGTCAAACTAATTTGACCAAATATAATATTTAATGTCTTATACATATATTATATACTCCTTCCGTCCTAAAATAAGTGTTTACCTTTTTAATTTTAGTTGTCCTAAAATAGAGAAGATTTATACTACACCCCCGGTGTAAATATACATGATGAATATAAATTTTACGTGTTATACGCGCACGATCAAGATTCACCCGATATATTTACACCGAATATATTGTTGAACTCTCTAAAATAATTGTTTCATTTCAAACTTCAGTGCACCATCCTTTTTAACATTCCTAATTTATCCTGGTGGGCCTACCATAAACCTGGTGGACCTACCATAAAGTGACATCACTGCACCATACAATAAAGTATAAGCAAACATTTAGAACGGTAAATTTGATATTATTCACTTCCCTCACAATAAGCAAACATTAAATAGTCACAATAAACGAACATTAAATAGTACATCCTTAAAAGTTAAGTTTTGTGAAAGAGAAGTGTTAGAGACAGTTGTTTTCCAGAATTGCTTTATTCATTGGTGGAAACCAATAAGAGTAATTAATGTTTTTTTGTGTAATAAATGTTTTACCTTTTTATTTATAAAAATGTCCTTATAGTTTTAAAATATTTACACAAGTGCTATCAACAAACAAATAAAGCTATTGTAATAAAAAAAAATTTTAATAATAATTTTTTATATTAATCTATATACTTATTATAATCATTTCCTATATAATTTTTTTTTAATTTTTAATTAATTAGTATATAAAAATACTTTATGAATTTGGTTATTAATTTAGTTAAAGAATATAATTTTCTTTTAAAATTAAAGAACCACTTTATGGCCTCTATAGTTTTATTTATTTGTTGATGACACTAGTGTAAATATATGGACATATTATTAAATAAAAAAGTAGGACATTTATTACACACAAAAAATATTAATTATTTTGATTGGTTTCCACCAATGAATAAAATGATTATGAAATGACAGTGACGACTGCCCTAACACTCCTCTCCCGACTTTTTTCATAATTAAACTTCTCACAATACTAACAAATTAAGCCTGAACAAATTCAAATTCATACCCCTTACACGTTAAAGGGATGAAAACTTTTTATGCATATTGAATGTGCAAACTAGTATGGTATTTCTAAAAGATTCAGTACTTTTTCCTCGACGATATTCAAACAATACCTCTTGTTTAAGAGTTCCGTGCTCCTAAATAGCACTCAAGGGGCTTGTCTGGAATTTTACAGCCAGCAAGAGAATTGAAAAAAAAAGGTTGGACCAATCAACAATAGAAAAGAATAATAAAAATTGAGAAAGGAAGGTCCAAAGTGTCAGCTCCTAAATGGATGTAGGTCTCAAAGGAACAACCAAATAAACGCCGCCTCTGCTGACATATACCTCACAAATTCACAATCAAATCATAACATTACATAATTCCTGATCCTTCGTGCTTAACATAACTTTTTGCACAATCTCCTTCATATCCTATTTGACCTCCACTTCCTCATTCTCTCTCTCTCTCTCTCTCTGTATATATATATATATAATATCGTCAGTATACAACTGAACGTTCTCCAAATCTGACCCACCCACTCGAACTCCATACAAATTCCATAACAGAAATGGATTTCGAAACAGCGCTCGAAACTACTTAAAAGTTCGCCGCTCCATCTTCCTCCTTTCAATTTCTTCTCTCTTTCTCTCTCTCTCTCTCTCTCTCTCTCTATATATATATATATCCGAATTTGTTGTCAATATACGAAAGATGGCCCGGAATCTTCGTTTGGCATTTATCTTTGGTATAACGTTGATTGTCTTTTTGGCTTCTCTGTATCACAATCTGCTCCGTGAAGAGATCTCCGGCGATTACCTCCGAGAATCTCCCGTCGATTTCAGAGGTCAATACGACAATACACAGAGCAACGCCAATTACGCCATCCAAGAGGAGGCCAGCCATCGGAGCAGTCGTCACGTCTCCTCCGTATCGGACTCCATATCCACCATTTCGGTTCTATTACTGGGATGGGATGTTCTCGTCGTCGTCTCACCGGAGACACCGTTCTCGTCAGGCACCCGCGTTGACGACTACACGTGTCTCTTCCAGAATAACGACACCACTCCGGCGAGACAGGGAAGGAGTCTCACGTTCAATCGCACGACGTTCAAGTGCGAGTTTCCGAGAAGAGTCCGCCGTCACAAACCGTACCTCCAGCCGATTCTGAAGAGATCAACGGAGGCGCCGCCGGATAGAGCGTCGCCGTTGCCGCAGCTGAATTGGTGGAACTTCATCGTCTACGAGTCTCTCTCCACTGAAAACGACGTCATTTTGTTCGCCAAAGGCCTCAACAATCGCCAGGGAACCAACCGATCACCAACGGAGTTCCGCTGCGTGTTCGGCGACGACGCCGTTAAGACCGCCGTGACGTCATCAATACAAGAGGTGTTCCGTTGCAAACGGCCGCAACCGAGCGCCCTTTCCTCATCCGACAGTACGGACGAAGAGGAGCGAATCAAAATCTCCCTCGAAATTTCTAACGAGAATCGGGTGCTACCCTCCGTGGCGTACCACACCGCGCGTCGCAAGGTAGCAAACGCGCAGCAGAAGTCGCTAATATGCGCGTGCACCATGGTCTACAACGTAGCCAAGTACTTGCGAGAGTGGATTGTGTATCACTCCAAGATTGGGGTTGAGAAGTTCATATTGTACGATAACGACAGTGACGATGATTTGGAAAAAGTGGTGGAAGAGCTGGTTCGAGATGGTTATAATGTTACTACATTATTTTGGATATGGCCAAAGACACAAGAAGCTGGTTTCTCTCATTGTGCTGTATATGCCAAGGACTCGTGCACTTGGATGATGTACATTGACGTTGATGAGTTCGTTTACTCACCTGTGTGGTTAAATTCTTCGCAACCATCAAATCACATGTTATCATATCTTTTGCCTCGAGATAAGGATATGAATATCGGACAAGTCATGATGAATTGTTATGAATTTGGACCCTCGAATCAGAACTCACATCCAGTGTTGGGAGTGACACAAGGGTATAATTGCCGGAAAGTGGCTGAGAATCGTCACAAGTCTATTGTGTTGTTGGAAGCAATAGATGAGTCTTTGCTTAACGTGGTCCACCATTTTCAATTGAAGGAAAGTTACAGGTCTAAGAAATATGGAACTCACAAAGTGGCGGTGAATCATTACAAGTACCAAGCTTGGCCTGAGTTCAAGGCAAAGTTTAGGAGACGGGTCTCGGCCTACGTCGTGGATTGGACACGATCTGTCAACCTTATGTCGAAGGACAGGGCACCGGGATTAGGGTTCGCACCGGTTGAGCCCATAGGGTGGCCTCAGAAGTTCTGTGAGGTATATGATGATCGGTTGAAAGAGATGACTCAGAGATGGTTTGGGCTCGAGTCACCATCAGGGCACCAAATGGCTTGGCAAAGATGAGGCTTTAAAACCCAATTCATACATTTTATGTTGTATTTGACTGACTCAAGGGTCATCATTTCACTGTTCCATTGGTTCCACCTTTTTTAGGGTTAAATTTGTGAAGGGGATGGTGCATTGTATACATGCATATAAATATAAGAGAGAATACAGATGGAAGCAAAGTAGGGTCAAAGTTTTGATTTGTTTTTTTCTCCCTTTATTCTGCTTAGGTTAGAGGAGAAAAGAAAGGAATTTTTTTCTTTGTTTTCAATAAAAAAACAATAGAATATTATTTTGAAACCAAGAAAGTTTGCGTGTATGCAGAGAAATGAAAAAGGAGAATTTATTAATGCATTTTAATACTATTCATGACTAGGACTGGCTTTTAAGTTGAGTGCACAAATTATCTTTGGTTAAACTAATAACAGAATGCTGCCATATTACTAATTGATATAATGAAGTAAATTTGTATATTATTTCATTCTGTAATTTATTTATTTTTTATCCACTAGTTTGGTTACATAATGATTAATGAGGCTTTTCAGTTCATACGAAAGTGGAATTCTATGCTCTAACTCTTTGGTAGGATTACCAATTACTAGACTAGTAGGCATCATTTTATAATCTTCTTATTGTGTTTTTGAATGTCATAATGATTTCTGTTAGTGAGTGTTCCACTGGCGTAGAATTGGAATTGAAACACACCCATTCCTGCAATTGCAAAAATAATTTGTGTAACAACATTGTCAATGTTAAATGTTAATAACTTAATATAGATAAATGTGTAAGCGAGCACACACAAAAACAGCCTATCACCATGTTAAGCAAGCTGGTGAGGTGTAGGATGATCTGTAAAAAGAGTTGACTCAGAGATGGTTCGACTTTGAGTCACCATCAGGCCCGGCACCAAATGGCTTGTCAAAAAAGAGTCAGAAGTTTTTATTCGTTTCAGTTCTCTCTCTTTCAGTTTCAGTATGAAGGCCTTTATTCCTGTTTAGGTCGGAAGAGAAGAATTTATGGAATTTAAATAGACAAAAGTTGAGAGAATTTGCTTTAATATTTTATGGAATCAGGTAGAAATTAGAATGTCTTGCATTGTGAATCACTCAAACCACATTTTTATAATGCGTTTTAGTTTAATTCAATCATTTACAAATTACAATCAGTTTTCCATTTTGTATTGGACACCCCAAACAAGTGTGATGTTTGACGTAATAATCTTCTTATTGTGTTCTTTAATGCGATAATGATTTCTGTTATCACTTTCTTAATGTTTCTTAATTCGATGACTATTTAAAATATATGGCTACATATATCTGTTATCACTTTCTTAATGTTTATTCATCATGTACATGCATATCTAATAATTGACGATATTATCACTCATTAAACAGCTTATCTTCGTGGTAAACAAGCTCTCTCCGCGACTTCTTATACTCCTCATTTTCTTTGTTACTCTCATGTGTAGAATTGTTCTTTTTTTTTTTCGGAAAAACAAAATCTTTTCTTTTGATTTAACTATTTATAAATCAATCACACGTGCAGTGGAATTGACTGAATAAGCGCATGTGCAGTGGAATTGACTGAATAAGCGGCAGTAAGTTACGACTTGGAACGGGACAAAGCTTGGCATGTGCAGTGGAATTTGACTGAATAAGCGGGCAATAAGTTTAAGACTTGGGATCGGACAAAGCTTGGTACCCTTTGCCCAAAGGATGTGTCACCGGAGGTTCGAGACTCTTCAAAATGAAGGCAAGACATTAATTTCAGACCCCGCTCAAGTAGAAATCTTGTGGGTACCACCATTTTTAAGGTGACATTAACTTTAAGAATTTTCCATCAGAGAATTTTTTTCATCTTATATTTGGTTGGAAACATAAAAGGGAGTAAAGAATTGCAATCTCAGATTTTGTGGTGACAATGAATTTTGGACAAAAATAGATGTGCTTGAGCAAATAAATTGTAATACAAGAACAAAGAACAAAAGAAAAGAAAAGCCAGAATCCCTGCCGATCTCATTGGAACAAATTCAGCATTCAAGAATAATTCGCCTAAAAATTAGAAATTTGGCATTCAATAAAATAATTTGAAGTTAAGAAAAATTGTTCGAGATTAGGGAATCATTCTCTGAATAAGGAAAATTTAAACTAAAACTAAGCATTCTATGTTAAGGAATTGAGATGAGAACAGATATTCCGGAATAACCCAAAACAGGGGATTTAGGATAATTCGAAGTGTTAAATATCACTATAAATTTAACAAAGTCCAAGACAAATTTGGTATTTGATCAATTGGTTAAAATATTGGAACAAGTTCAACGAAGACCAAGAATTTAGGTAATGTGACCAATCTATGTAATGTGTCCAATGACTTGAAGCATCCACGGAAACTCAGCCACGAATTAGCCTCTTTCCAGTCTCGTAACATAATGGATCCAAGTAAGGCAACTTAACCAAACTTTAAAATGAAGCCCCTCGGTCCACACCCAAACTGTGTTTGTTGCTAACCAACTTTCACTCCCACGAGCCTAATTCAAGTTTATTTGTCACTTAGGCATGGTTCCTAACAACTATTGACAGGGCTAATTTCTCAACAAAGACTGGAAGGGATAGGAGCACAGCCTATTAACTGGGTTTGGTGAAAAGATCATCCAATATATATATATATATATATATATATATAAATTCACCCCTTCCGACTCTACTGACCCAATTCCCAAGTCATATCAAATGTATCATTACTCAAATTAAAATTCATCTGGACTGGAAAATTTTGGTATATTACTGCTTAATTGACCTGCCACCATCAAGGGATAAATACAATGACCGTCTTCGTACTAAATACAATGCTGAAATCACAGGACTCGATGGAATTAGTTATCGGAACAAATCAGAGAGCAGAATGCCCACCCAGTAGACCCACCACCAACATCATCCACATTGGAAACAACAAAGTTTCCTAATCCACCGCCACCAATCTAACACCTATCTATCTCCATTTTAGTCGACTCCAATTTGCCATCAAATCTCCACCAGCATAACTACCTTCACTATGAGAGTGAGTTGCCATGGCTACCATGGCAATGACCTGCTCATAAGGGAGGTCAAACAATTTCAGAACAGCGAATAAATTTCTGAGTACAGAAATATATTTGTGTGTATGTGGCATATATATGTGTGTGTGTGTGTTCAATATCGATGGCTGGTTTTGTGTGAAGTAGTCACATCACACGACACTACTGTGATGTTTCATCTTGGTGGTTTGAATACACCACGGTTGCTAGTTTAGGGGTCATGGTGGTTTAGTTACAACATGTTGATGAGAGAGAGAGAGCTGATGGGGGTCATTCTCAGTAGGAGAATGATGTAAAAGTGAAGCAATTCGAGCGTGCCACCTCAATGTTAAAAGATGAAAAGAGTGGTTGATGCATCCAAAAGAGACAGAACAGAGAGTAGATGCTGATGTATCTTAAAATCATACGTGGTAATACAAGAGTGGTTCAGGTATTGTTTGTACTATTTTTTTTTTTGTAAAAAAAATTTAATTGAGGCTATATACAGTTCAATTATTTTTGTAAGAATAAAATGGGTATTTTGAGAATTTCATTGCTCGAGTAAGCACAATTCATTGAGTCAACAGATGGCTCATGAATGGGGGGAATCAGTTACCAACAATAAAGCAGGAGGGGTAGTGGTGCCATTACAAGAAATATAGTGTTAGTAAATAAGTACCTTGGATGAGGTAAGTTTGTTTAGCCAAGACCAATCCGCACTATGAACTCCAATGCTAATCTGGCTGCTGGGGTGAACCAATACCAAGACTAGAACCAGGCGAGCCTGGAGCCTGGAATCTGACATTCAGGTCAGGTGGAACAGGAAGAGAATAATGTCTATGGTGAGGTGACAATCCCTGCCAAGGTGGTTTCCTAGAAAATCCCACTTCAGGTGGGGTGTGTGAATCAGGACTGGTACCTGGGGCTAAAAAATTTCCGAAATGAATACTTCTAGAATTCCCTGGCAACTTGGGCTCTTCTGAAATTATATGATTTTCAGCCACTGGATGAGTCGCCAAATTATCTCCTCTGGAAACCAAGTCAAACATTTGAGAAGGCACTGAAGCTTCTTCCATCCCAGACTGTCCAGTAGGCCTTCCTAATCTTGTCATCCCCATTTGAGATGAAAGACCATATCCAGAGCCAGCATTTAAGCCATTCCTATCTGGGTGAAGTACTTTTGGCTGCATCTGGAACGAACATGTAGGTCTTACCCCACCTCCACCAGTCTTCACTACAGCCAAGTCCTTTTCCAAAACTAGTCCACCAATACCTATAACCATGTTGTCTTTAACATGCGAAGAAGACTCATATGTGCCAACAGAATTTAAGCCAGAGGTAGATGGAGTTACGAGTCTGCTTGGATGGCCATCATTGGATGAGTTGTTTAAAATTTTCTGCTTCTCAAATGATAAAGATGCTGGCTGTAGTGATGACTCATTTTCTCCCACCCAACCAGGACCAAACTTGAGCCCAGTAGGCAGAACACGCTCAATTTTCTTCAAAGCAATTTTCCAAACAGTAGGGCCAAGATTTGCAGCAAATTTTGCTAGGCTTCTTGCATAACCATGCTCCATTTGCAGACCTACCTGAATTGGGTCCCAAAAAAGAGGTAACAGAACATGCAGTTAGGTTAACATGTGCTACCAAACGCTTAGGGTTAAAAATGGTTACCATGCATATAGCAAAGCTGTTCCCAGCTCCCAACTAAGAACTAAAACAAGTGTATTAACTTTGTCTTGATACGTACTCCAATCAATTGCTTGTCATATCCGTTGAGGGTAGTCAATACAGAGGGATTATGACCAAAAGCCGAAGGATGGAATTGCTTGTAGGTGGCACGCCTGTTCTCATCTGATGAAAATTGTTTCTTCCCATGTTTCACCTCAGCCTTCAAAATGGAAGCTGCAAACCAGACAAAAATTAACTTTGTGGTCCAGTGAGGCAAAACTATAAAATGAAAAAATTGAGAGAAAAATATGGAGCTTAGCAGCAAAATACTGATTTAAGTCCTAAACCTGGAAATTCATCATTCCATTCAGACGATGAGTGGGTGTAAGTTTCATTATGGCGTGACCGGTGGAAATCTCCGACGAGTACATCGGTAGGTTGAAACCTGTACGACATAGGTCCTCTATTTAGATTGTAAGAGTTGGACCCGACGGCATTATCTCCTCCAGTAGCAACAGTTGCATCTGAGGAGAACTCAGGACCAACACGGTCAAGGGGGGGTCTGCCCACAGACTTTTCCAAGTTCTTGCTTGGTGGCCTGCCTCTCCTCACAACTATTGGTCGTGGTTCACCATCATCGCTAACTTGTCTCAAATTTTCAAAGTCCCTCTTTGCAAGCTCAAGTATGGACCGGGCCTAACAAAAAGTCCCGACATTCAAAACAACTTAAAAGTAAATGAATTAGGAAAACATGGAGTGAGTTCAGACTTCGCCACACCTGTCGAAAGTAAATAGTATCTGGAGCATTATACTGCATTGCATTTGAACATATCAAGAGAATATCTGCCTGCAGAAATTAAATGGTGAGAAGTTCAGGATCCTAAACTACAAACATCAAAATTTAGCAAGAGAAAAAACCAAATATCATGAAACCAAGCTCCACTATACAAGGGAAGGTAACATGACAAGTAAAATTATGATGCGATGAGTTCATGAAAAAAGCTAGCCAAAATATCATAAGCTTTGACATATAAATAACTCATGAAAATAGCAACAGAAACCATAAGTTTGTTATCAATTCAAACTGCTTTACTCTTGTAGACACAGCCCAAATGGTAACCATTTAAATTTAAAGCTCTCCAAAATATTGAATGGGAATATCATTTCATTGGCAGAAATGCCAAAGATATTCAAATGCATCTTAGATCACCCAATTTAATCAGAGGATGCTAGATGGCACATATAGAAGATCATAAACATTTTCAACAGAGCCTGTTCCTTCTTTATAAATGATTTTCTCGATAATAATAATGGTACTTCCCTTATTAGGATGTTTATAGCTGTGTTACATGGACTCTCTTATTCCCCTTAACGTACCCATGTCGACACAACATGAGATGGGTATGGTATGGGATGTGTCCTAAACCAATCAGACACTCGGATCCTCTAATCTTGATTGTAGAAGAAACTCAAATGCAGAAGCAAAGAAGGGTTAACTAATTTTTAGATATGGAATCTCTTTTTTTTAAACCATATTTCATTTAATTTCGATTATTATTGAGTGCATTTTAAAAAAATAATAGCAGCATGCATTATACTTTACTTTAGTGTAGCATGCAAGATGTGCCCACATACCCGTATCCAGGTTTTGGACGCATTTCAAGTCGAATTCATGTATCCTAAGATTTGGCATTAGGGAGGTCTGACATTCACACACGTACTCGTATCGATACATGTACCCGTGTCCAGGTAACATAGGTTTATAGTCATAAAAATGGCATGGTTATTGAATCAGAAGCACAGAAACCTGTATGAAGGTGTCATGTCGAGTTTAAACATATTTCACACACCGACATTTAGTTGACACTCCTAGATATGTATCTAACATTGTGACATCTCATGGATAATTCAGAAATAACTTAATTGTTTCAAACACTAATCGACAGATCTCAAACAGTCCACAATACTAGAATTATGAGGCACAAAACACATCTTAAGGAACCATGCCCAACACTCTAGGAAACAATATAAACAAACATGCAACTTACACTTTCTAAACAAAGTAGTAGAATATAATCGTAATGATAAAAATATAGTAAATAAGGGTAGTAATATATAGAATAATCTTTATGATATTATCAAGTACACATTATGGAACTCTTAGTGCAGAAGTTCAGTAAATTAATCAAAATTATATATTTGTCTTACATATTAAATGTATACATCTAATTAAGAGTAAATATTGATATATTCTCACCATGTTTGTGTCTGTTTTTAAAATTTCTGACCAGAGTGTATTCACACATATTGTGTATTTGTCTTGTGTAGTATTTGTACTAACTTGAACTATTGAGCAGCAATCATCGAGATACTATAGAAGATGGTACACCACACAAGCAGATTATAGACCTTACAGGTGCACATTACATGTGTCAGCATAAACTAAATGATAGTGAATTTATGAAACCAGCACAGATAGAAATCAATATAACTATAACTGGTCACCTTAAACAGTTGCAATGCTTATCAACAAGTTTCAAAACCTCGAAAGAAGTGGAAAGAGGGAGAGAGTGTTTCAACAAAAAGGCTATTGTTTAGATTCCAGTGTTTGTTAGATGAACATCATATAATCACAATAAAAATAAGTAATCTGACTGAAAGAGAAGCGAAAAAATAAAAAATTAGTACAGGGAGTCATATTCCCTGATGAAGTACTACTTCCATTGAAAGGTATACAACTAACAAATGTCTTTAGTTGTCCCCTCCATCATGTCCATGGGTAAGTTAAGGCACAGCCAGTGCACCTGCTTCAACCAGGACCCAAAGTAATATTAACTAGATAAGATGATGGTGTTTTTAGGTGCAATAAATAGTATGTGAAAGACACGGAAAAGAGTAAAGCAACCCATTAACACCATGATCACAATCAAGGGACATAAATATAGTGTAAAATGGATTAAGCATGCATGACATTGCACTGGAAATTCACATTCAACTGAACTTTCAGATCCCAATTCCCCGTTCTTCCAAATGTTAATGGATCTAAACAGGACTCAAAAGCAGATCAAATTTCAGACCATGGCCAAGATCCGACAAGAAAATATATTACGATCATCTTCTTTCAACCTCCTCCACCTCCAGATTCTCAAATCTCCCTTCATTATTTATTGTGGCTATTCTTTTCGAGAAAACAAAATAAATACTGACTACATATTCTAAAGTTCCTGCATCATTTATCATTAATCAATGTCTAAAAGTAAGGGGTCATACAATTTGAGGTGACCAACATAGTTTTTGATCTTTAGTGAAAGGCATGTTGAAGTCAATGCAAAAATCCAAATAAATAATAATTCTACTGCATGTGCAGTTACAGACAACACATACACATGCTAAATGCCATAACAGACACAAATCCAATAACAAACACAAATTTCATGTACCCAAAAAATAGGCTCGGACAGTCAAAAACCAACCTCAAATTCTTCTAAGTTGGAATAAAGCCCCTCATTTAGTTTCTTCCTCACAGTCCCAAAATCCATTGGATGCTTTATAATTTCATGGTAATCAGGAAGCTGCATAACAACTGTTCCAATATCAATTTAAGAAATGGGAATTCAAGTAGCACCAGTTATAAGTGTCCAACTTTTTGGAACTCAAGGTAGCATCAGGAAGCACCTCATCAGGATCAACAGGCTCCGAGAATACCCCATAAGTGTCCTTCCTGCAGTCAAGTTTAAAGAACCAAAAAGCTTATTACTAAAATCCAAATTAATAGTACAACAGAGAAGAAACTATAAGAAGTCGGAAAAGAAAAAACACACTTTTGAAGCCTGTCAAGGATGAACAGCACCAACTTTTTGTCTGGCAAAGGTGTTGTGGGGCCCGACTCCATTGGCGTCCCTGCCCTCAAATAAAAGACATAATTAAATTTAAATAGAACTAAATACTAGGAATTCCAAACAAAATTCTTTTTGTAAAACAATGAAGTTTTGATTGGAACCATGTAGAGTTTTCATTGCTTCAGAAAGCTTTTGACCCTGCAAATAGATCCACTACCAGACGTCAGAAGAAAGAAAAAAATAGAATTAATCTAGTGGTTATTGAAGATTCACAAACAACGACAGTTGCAGTAAAAAGGCCACAGAAGCAGATAATTGAACACACACAGAGCAAGTGCATGTGATAATAACTGAGAATAATTAAAGAAAAGACAAATCTAAACTTTTTCCAAGACATGATGGTGTGTGTACCCACTTTCTGTACATAAATAAAGGTCGTTCAATCAAGAATAAAATAATAATAGGAAGAATTTATACTAATTAGAAACTGAAAAACTATGACTCAACCAGATTACAAAACATTAAAAAGAATAAATATAGGAGAAATATGTATATATATATACCCAAAACCATAACCAAGTCAAACACATGCACTCAACTTCCGATCTTGGGAGCGACCGAGGGGAGCAGAAAAGAGCGTTCTAATTAAGCGCGAAATTCCAAAAGATTCAAATCCCATCGAGACACCGTATATTCTAAACAAACCAAAAGAAAATCAAAAATAGAAAAAAGAAAAAAAAACGATTCTTTTTTCGATTTCCAAATATAGAAGTAGAGAGATGCAACATATAAGTTTCGAAATCTTTGAAAAGCTAATTTATCGGAGGAGAAAATCTTAGAAAAGCTAACAAATATTATGTATACACACACACGCATCACCTGATCAGTAGCGATTTCACCAGATCCGTCACCAACGGCATTGATCCTCCGTTTCTTGGCAGAGACCTTGTGATTTTCACCATCCGCATTCGAATCAGAACCGTAAGAAACCGAATTGAGGGAGAGAGAATTGGCGGACGATCCAGACTGATGATAATGTTGATTGGAAGGGGGCAAACGAACGACGAGCTTGACCTTCTTCTCTTTTCGCTCGTCGTCATCGTCTCCGTCGCCCTCAATAAACTCTGGCGGCGGAGAGCTTCCGTCGAAGTTAGGGTTCCGACGAGTGGATCGACGGCTAGGGTTGTTGAAATTAGGTTTGGAAGTGATTAGGTTTTGTTGTTGATTGAGAATGCGTTTTTGGAGATCTAAGACAGAGGGTCGTCCTCTCTTCTTCTTCATCTCCGCTGCTGCCACCTTACCCGTTGTTGGCGTAATCTCTCTTTCTCTCTCTCTCTCTCTCTCTCTCTCTTTCTGTTTCTCTCTCTTCAAACAGGCGTTATTTTATTTTATTTTTCTTTTTATTTTTTTCTTATGAACATGAGATGGAGTTTGTACGTGCGAATCAGACAGGAATCGAAACGACATCGGAGAGAGAAAGGGTTCTTGGATCGGTGTGACCTGACCCGTGACATGGTCGGGTGTCTATAAACGGAGGAAAAGGAAATGCATTGCAAGTTAATTGAAATTTAGAGATATACGGAGTATATAGATTTGAACCGGCAACGAGAATTTCTTTTTTTCTTTTTTTTTTCTCTTGGGGAAATATCATGTTACAGTATTCAATTTTTAATTGCAACTTAAGATACTCTTGAAGTGGGTAAGTTTTCTTTTTGAATTGGATTTTCAACTTAGGTTCTCAGTAGCTCTTTTTAAATTATATTTAGAAGAATGATAAGCACAACAACTTTGAAAAGCTCACACAATACTTGATTTTAATAGAGTGAAGAGTAATATTGTACTATTTAATTTTCTTTTCTTTTACTCTATTATTTGATTTGATTTGATTAGTGACAATTAAATCTGATGGAATTTTTATCCCAATTCAATCTCGAGTCGATGATAACTCCTTCTGATGATCGATTTGGTCCAAATTTCAATAGCTACAGTAGTCCTTTTTCCTCTCCGGTTTGAATCAAAATTCTCTCTCCTACTACTTCCAAAATTAAGTTGCGGTACTAATTTGAATTTGCACAATTTTTCTTAAAATTCACTAAGTGGCAACAGCCCTTTAAATGCCGCCCTTTTGACTACAAAGATAAGTGGGCAATTTAGAGCATTTCGTGCCATTCGATCTCAAGTGGACGATGATTTGGGGCGTTTTGAGCCATTCGATCTGCACGGCATAGTATTGCAAGAAATGGTGTGAAGATTTTCATCCACAATGGAGAGCCTTACAGTCGATGATTAGTGTTAACAAGGAATGATAAAAGAGCAAGGACCGCAACAATTGATATCAGATATTGGAACAAGGCTACCACTGGAACAATATCATGAAAACCTGCATTTCTAGTGTGAAATATGGTTCTAGTGTGACAAAGGCAAGTGTGATCAGCAATGAAGTTGTTATGAAATGGGAAGAAACATAGTAGCAAAACGTACCATAAAAAATCAGAAGAGAAGCAACACACAGATCTGGTATGGAGAGGATTATCGCATAGACCGTACTAATCTTGATCAAAGTCCCCAAGATGGTTCAAGCATGTACCATGATCCAGACCAACTAAAATTACAATCTACAACCTATATCAATATTTAGGCCTCACACAATTCATCCTCTCTCGCTCCTTGTGACAGAAGGAGAGGACTATAAGCAAGTAAACCTACAATCCATTCTCAAAGGAACCAAGTGAGATGGTGTTGCTATATCAAAACTTACCTTAATAATTTGATCAACAAATTATCCCAATGGCTAGTTGTGGAATTAATCTTTTATCAAGAATCAATGGCTATATACTTGTTGGCTGATGTATCTAGTCACCACCCAGAGGGATGAGTAGGAGTCTTGAATTATAATACGACACATAAATAAACTAGTTCCATATGGCGCATTATACAAAGAAATGTTAGTAATAAACGGGTATCACCAAGAAGGATGGCACAAATGAAGACTGATTGCATTTATTATGTCATAAAACACAAATACTAGAAGAATCTGAGCTATTCGTAACAACAGAATCAAGGATCCAAAAGATGATAATAAAAACGGGTATATGAGAGTAAGTTGTGAGATTTGCTACACCTGGAAACCGCCAAGAATACTTTTTGGACACAAAATACAAAAAAATAAAAATAAAAAACACATTTATCGATAATTACATTCAACAAGTCACAAAATCTAAAACGCCTGACCTGCTTTACGTTTGAAGTTGCAACAACTCTGACCTCATTCGCTTATCCAATATGAAACCTGCCATTTCTGCCTCCTTGCAAACCTCTTTACACTTTGACACCCTCCCAAAGACCTTGTAGATTGTGAACAAGTCCTGGTAAATGTCATATGATGGAGAGAAACCCACCTCCTTAAGTTTCGAGAAATATCTAACAGTCCTTGAGAGATCATTCAAAGCAACTACAAGTTTTATTGCTGGAAGATCAAACAGACAATTCAAATCTTCCATTTCCCAGACCAGGGCCAATGCCTCTCTGTATTACTTTGCAGAATAACGGCTATGAATCACAGTAGTGTACATAACCACGCTTGGATCATGCCCGGATTGTTTGAACCACTTAAAAAGACTCTCCAACGTTTCAAACTTCCAAGCTTTACACAGAATTCCATGATAGCTGTGCAGTCCTGGCTTATATTCAGATCTTCTCTTTCTCCGAGTTCTTCTAATAAGGTCAATACCAGCATGAGGTTATTTCCTAGTTCTAGTATAAGTTTAGCATAGATGCTGGAACCCAACGTTCTTTTACCATCCTTGGCAATTAAAAGAAGCTTCAAAGCAAGTTTGAAGCTTCCTCCTTTAATGAACCCCCTTATCATTGCCTCAATCACAGTCCGACTAGTCAAGCTAGTGAACTTCTCCAGGTCGAATGGCAATTTTAACTCATGAGTCCTTGCTAAGACCTCAACAGTTGAAGCTAGAATCCGATCATCTGGGAATAGTTGAGGTTGCTTCTGAGCCCAGGAGAACGTCTGCAGAGCACAGTGACCTAACTCCCAGATTGTCAATGATAAAGGACCCCTTTCGTAGGAATGGAACCCACTTCTTTATAACTGCAGATACATCTTCCTCAGAGGGAAGGCTTTGGCCAGATCAACTAAAACACTCGGGTTCTTGTATATTTGTTTGGATAATGATTGCTGAGAAGAAATTGCAACCGAAGCTTGTTTCTTCGGTGTGGGAGTCCCAGAGGTCGAAGTTTGTAAGGAAGTGCAAGTGGAAGAGACCTGTACCTGCTCAATTTTCCAGGTTTTTGAGGAATCCTCCCTCTAAAGAGAGATGAAATTGCTTCAATCTCATTTTGGTCCCAAACTACGCCACCACCTTCTTCTTCTTTTTGTTCCTCCTCATCTTCACTATAATCAGTTTCAGTGTCATACTGCCCATCAGACACAAGACTGTCATCGAAAGAATCAGGTGTTCCATTTTGAATCAAATCTGTATGTGAAGTCGTATCGGTGACAGTGGGTGTGTCCTCCTTCAAGAATGTGTTAGCCCCGAGGTCTGGTGGAAGCTTGGTGCGTCGTGGATAACCAAGGTTCTTGGGCAGTCTTCTATGGTAAATTCTGGTATTAGATTGTGCCATGAAAAATATTCTACATATGTTTGATGGATGTCTTTTGAATGCAATTCTGCTAAACCATTCGCCCCATGAAAGAATTGCATTTCTGAGATAGGAAGCAGACAGAAGGAAGAAAGTAAGCTCTCCATGTCTCAATTTTGGACGATGAATGTGATAGTTGCTGAGATTTTGTATTACATGATGAGAGAGCAATGTGTTTCCCAGAAGGGATTGAAAGGTAATGGACATAGCATGGGAATTTCATCAAACAACTCGCAGGCATGAACAGAGTCGCAGTGATCAAATAACACATAGCACGGATGCGTAGGTGATTATGGAAAAACGATGTCAACAATCAAGGAATTGAATCGGACCAAATTGAAAGGCTACTAGTTTCAAACGAAGTAAGAGACGCATATTCAGGAAAAAAGTAAACATTAGAGAAGGAACCCGTATAGGCGAACCACAAAAGTAAAGAATCAAAATATCGGTAATTCTGCAAATGCGTGGTCTTCTGAGTTCTACGATGATGACATCGGAAACCGGCACGCACTCTCTATTAGTTATTTTCTGATCTCTCTTTCTCTCTCTTTTGTTCAGATAAAACAATCACTACGCGTTTTTACAAAGAAGAAAAGGAAAGGAATTTTTCTTCCCAAACAAGTGTGAGATAGGTAAATTAATACTGGTGTAGAGGTAGGAGTGCAGGACTAGTAACCAAAGAAGCATTTACACCTGTGTCCTTATTTCACACCCATACAATGTCGTACAATTTTGTTTGGTTAGAAAAATAAGACTCTCTCTCTCTCTCTCTGCAATTCTGAAACCATTTTCTCTCTCTTCATCCTCACACCGTGCCCATACTCTCTCTCTCTCTCTCTCTTCTTGCAAAGCACAAACCCAAATTACACATACATATATTCTCCTAATATCCTTCAACAGCAAACCCTTCCACTTCACTTCTCAAATTCACATAGAGCCACTCGATTTCGCAACCACAGTCCCCATCCAAATCCTTTCTCGTCAAACAATTTCACACCCAAAGTTCTCCGGTATATATATATAATTAAAAGAACCAAATAGCGGTGAATTTGAGATTAAACCCATATACTAGATCACACCAATTTTTTTAAATTTTTTTCCTTTTAAAGTGTAACTAAACATCTAAATTATGTACATGAATCTCTGCAAACTTCAATTTAATTGATTAATTTGAAAGAGTGATGTGTACTCACCGTGTACCCAAAGGCCATAGAAGTCCTCTGTTTTCTGTCTTCTTCGTCTGGACATTTTTAACTGCTAATTCATCCAAACAATGCTTCTCATCAAAAGAACCTAATACCGTTGAATTTGAGAGAGAAAATAAAAACAGAAGTTGAATTTTGGTGGTCTTCTGTGATAGGGTCCGTTTAGGGCTGCAACTCGGGGACCTATGTCAACCCTACATATGAAATTCATATGTTCATCCTATCCGACTTTAATTCCACTTTTAATTGTAACTACAAAACTCTAGCCCAAAACTCATCTTTAAACTTTTTAAAGTTGGATTAAAATTTCAGATTAAAAAGTCGAGTAAATCCCCATATTAGAAATTTTAAGTTATATTTAAAAGTTTTTACATTAAATTACTCCTAAACATACAAAAAATTAAAAATTTAATACAAATTTTAAAAAATTACAAACAATTGTTAAAAAAATTAATTATTCAAAGTGTTAACATACAATAAATTAATATTTAAATAAAAAAGTTTAAAAGAAGAAGGTTATCATAATTTGAATATTATATTTAATATATTTAAAATAAAAAAATATGCATAAAAATAATAGAAAAAACTACACTTAAATAAAGTTAGGAGACCTAAATTACAAAGTAGTCTATTTAAAAGTTTATTTTTGACTTTGGTTGAATTAAACAAAATAATTACATATGCATTGAAAATTATTATTCAAATCCAAAATGTTATTTAATCTCTTATTCCAATCGACACTAAACTTTGTTTGGTTCCTCGAGCATTTTGCGTGATTAAAGAAAATCTAACAAATTATTGCATTTTTGTCTCACTAGAAGAAAATTGAATGAATTGCAAACACTATTGTCTGGATAAATTATTGGTCGTTGATCATCTCTCATTACAAAAATATGATCTCTTATTTTACATTAATGAATTTTTTTTTTTACTTTTCAAAAACAATAAATTAGTGAACTAATTTTTGAATTGTATGGCAAATTAATGTGCCAATGGTTCTTAATTTTGAGATTTTTTAAATGTGATGAACGGTTTCACTAGTCACTTTTTTAAGTTGTCATTATTAACTATCTATTTCATATTTGCTTGTTTAAATATGTTCTTAATTTGATTTAGCAAACAGACATATTCTATATGGAATGACTCATAATTTATTTGCTGATAAAACTCAAATTTTGTTTAAATTTGTAGACATACTTGAAATTTGTAGGAGTTGTGAAATTTGAATTTTTCTTATTTTTGTGCCTCATGTTTTAATGTAATATTTATTCATGATGCTCATATTTTTTTAGGCATACTAGACTGAAAAATTACTCAAGTACATCTGAAAAATCTAATTAATTCTTATCAAAATATAGTTGATGTGTTGTGATATCACAAGTGTATCAACTTGCATTAATCTAAGAGGAAAAAAAATTAGCTGTCATTCAGGGTCATATCAAGCGGTCTAATTTTAACTACTTTACGACATAACAGCATGCTCACAAGCACTTGTATAAGATATATTTTGCTTTACTTTATGGGTTTGTTTAGTTTTACTATATTACTTTTAGATTCCTGCAATTTCTCAGAATCCAAACAATATTTCAAATATTTTCTTATTTTATTGGGTGAATGAATTATTTGATTTAAAAAAAATACTTTGATATTTTAGAATAAGAGATTGAATGTCGTTTTGGACCTGAATAATAATTTTCATTGTATATGTAATTACTTTGCTTAATTCAACCAAAGTGAAAAATAAACTTTTAAAATAGACCACTTTGTAATTTAGGCCTTCTAACTTTATTTAAGTGTAGTTTTTCCAAAATAATATTATAATTCGAGTTTGGCTTGGGTTGTTGGCACCTCAATCCAGGCTCAACCTTAATTAAATTCAAGTTGAAATTTTTTAACCCAAGTTCAACATTAATTGTAAAAATAATTGTCTAAACTCATAAAAAATCAAGCTAAAGTCATGTTGAATTTGAGTTGCCCAATCCAAATTGCACCCCTAAATCCACTAGTGTGAGAAGAATTAATTTTGAAAGGCAGTGGTTGTGCGCTTTGAGCTCATATTCTGGTGGGTGGAGATGGGTTCATTCATTTGTATGAGTTAATATACTAACAGTGGTTGTTAATCATTTATAATTTATTCTTTAAACTTTTAAGTTTATTTTTATTCTCACTCAATATGATAGTTTGTGTATTTGATAGAATGAAGTACCAACCCGCTTAAGTACAAAAATTGCTGATGTCACAATACTTTTAATCTGAAAATCTAAAAAATGCCCTTAGAAGATTTGAAATGACTAAAATAGCCTCATTTGACATAATATTTGTGAACAATTTTGTCCTTGCTCTCAATCTATGCATACCCTCCTTCGACACAAAATAAAAATAAAAATGTATTTATTATAAGAATAATAATTTAATTTAATCTAATCTAATCAATAATTTGGGATACCTTCAATGCATTTTCATCTTTACAACATGGTACAATTGGCATGCCCTATAGAATGTGATTCATTACAAAAGTTAGTGATTGATTTTCCACACATATATATATATATATTTGCAATTTGGGTAAAGTGCGAAAAACTTCTCTGTGATATACCATTTGTGCAAAAACACCTCCTACTTTTTAAAAAGAGGTGTATCAATTCATATTTTTGAAATAAGGTGCGAATATCCCCCTCTAACCACTTTTTGACTTAAAGTAATAATTTTATTCCAATTTTACCCTTTTACGACACCCAAAATGCCCCTATTTCAAAACCTCACTTTAAAGACCATTTTTTTTCACATTCTCACCCCCCCTCCCCTTCTCTCTCTCTCTCTCTCTCTCTCTCTCTATATATATATATATATATATATATATATATATATAAAGCTTTTCTTGTTTACAGATTTGTCTTTACTTGTTTTTTCTTAAGCTCTATAATTGAAGTGCTTTAGTTTGATTTCAGAGCTTCAATCTTCGAATTTGGTGAAGGATTTTGGCTTGTGTTAGCATGACATTGAGTTTGAAAAATTGATCACGGGTTGGGATGTAGTCGAAGATTTAGGGCCCGTTTGGTAACCGTTTATGTTTAACGTTTATTGTTTAAGTGTTTTATGTTACAATTTTGTTTAGTCATAAGCATGAGTGTTGTTTGATAATGAAAAAACGTTTAGCTTATTTTAAAAATCATAAACAGAAAAACATGTTTGTTAACCCTACACTGTCTTTTTTTATAAAAAAAATTAATACAATAAACTGCATAAAAAGTTAAGTTTATGCTAGAACAAATCTATACAGCAATAAAGAGCAAAAAATATGCATAAAAAAGAAATAAATAATATTGGGTTACATATATATATTACACACTGCAAATGATACTGTAAATCTAGAATGATCCACAATCCAGAAGGCCCTAACAAGTAGGGGATGCACACGATTCGGTTCTTTTCAGTTATTGGGAGAACCAGAACCATAACCGTTCCCAACGATTCTTTAATTTTGAAACCGAAATAAATAAGTTCGATTCAATTCGATTATTATAGGAATTGTATTTAACCTTATAATAATTAGAATAACTTCATTGTTTAAAATTTTTTACATAACAAAATGTTATTATATATATATTCAAAGGTTTCAGTTCATGTTCTAAGGCTTGGAACTGGAATCGTAGTAAACGGTTTCTAAAATTTGGAGCCGAAACCGTAATGAATAGTTTGGTTGGATCCAATTTGTATGGAATGAGAAAAGGAATTTGAAGAGCATACTCTTTCTCTTAAACTTCTTATACTACTACTTTCTTTTTTATTTTTTTGATTTCTATTTTTCTTTTAACACTGAAAATGAATGAATGAATGATACGAGTACAAAATGTCATTCTTGTTTCTTTGATAAGGAGATAGTTGAAGCTTCTTTGTTTTTTTCATCAAATAAAATTTTTTTTTAGCATGAATGCTCCTAAGTAACTATCTCTTTAATTCTGTCAACACTTGATAATTCTAATTTTTTATTGTTGTATCAAACAACAGCCTTTTATAATATTTTTTTTTTCTATTTCTCACTTTTAGTTTTAATTTTTAATTAAAATAATACAATCACCATTTTAAATAAAAAAGAATTTTTTTTTTTTTAATAAACATAAACAATAAACATCATTTTGATATTTAAGATTTGATGGCTTATTAACCGTATTGTTTTAAAAGCGTTTTGATAATTTATAAACAAAATAAAAATTACCAAACATGTTTATCATAAAATTTTATTTTTATAAACAATAAACACTAAACATAAAAGGTTACCAAATGGGCCATTACTTACGAATTAGTTGGTTCTGTGTTAATCGGGGTTTGATCTTCTATTTTGACTTCGGTAGAGGGAAAGAGAGAAAGAATTTGGATATATATAAAAATTCCCATATAACTGTGTGTATAATCGTGTAATTCAATCAAACCCATGCATTACCCTTAATTCCCTATAATTTTCTATTGTAATTCAATCAAATCCTAAAGAAAGAAACTAGTGACCGCCATTGTCATCGACATTTTGGATTTCTCCAGATTTGTCACCAGTTATTTCAGTCGAGAATCTAGAGAGAGAGATTTTGTGTTAGTGGGTGGGGTGACTCGTGAATCTATTGCCTCTAGTTTTGGGTTCTATTTCGTGAGTCTTAGTTTGCAAATTGATTCAATGGATATGGTGTATATATATATCAGGTTTGTATGTGACTAATATATATATATATAAATAAAGGGAATTCCTGATCGGAGAGAAAGGTTGCACTCAAATACCCAATTGGCGCTACCCATCAGTAATATTCTAACATAGCCTTTCGTTGTTCATTCGTAGAAAATGAATTCGTTTTGGGACATGTTCAAACAGTCATGTTAATTGTTTAATATTATTTTAGTATATTAATACAAGCTTATTTTAGTCTTTTGGTACACAATTTTAGAACATGGAAGTGTTTTTTAATACAAAGGGGGTTATATGCACTATATGTATATCACATGAGAGTTTTTCACACTTTACCCCCAAAAAAACTATTTCAGAAGCTATTGTAATGGAAAAACTATTTCAGAAACTATTGTACAATTGAATCCTTTTCAAAAAAAACAAAAAACAAAACTTTCATTCAAAAGAACCGTGGTTCAAAAACAGTTCCATTCCTCAACAATTTAAGTTCCACCAAAACCATAAGAGTATCAAGGCATTGGGAAGTGAGAACACTCGATGAAGCCAGCAAAGAAATTAATAGCCACTCATAAGTTCAACTACTTCGACAAAGTTCAGTTTCTTGTATAAGGGTTTTGAAATGAATGTCACAAAACAGTACATAAAAGGGAGTCAACACCAACATAATCCTAAAACAACACCTTGTGATCATTTTATAGCAGCTTGTCAAGCCCCATAGAAATAAGTTTTATGTCCCATAAAAATATCATGTATCCAAAAGAATGATAAATTTAATAACATTAAAAAAATATCATATATCCAAAACAATGACAATTCCTATAAAAATATCGCATTCCTACGAACAACCAAATCAATTATAAATTTGATGTCCCGAATTAAAACAATGATAATTCCTATAAAAATATCCCAGGACATTCAACTGATAAAACATTCAGAATCCAAACTCTAAAATATAGCTTACTATTCAACACACAATTTGGTAGTACTGAAATTTTTAAAAAAAATTGACTACTGAAACTGACAACATGTGTTGCAGGCTGGAAATCAAATATAATTTACCCGTGAACAATTAATAGGACAGATGATATTTAAATCACACTAAATGAGACGCCACAACAAAACATGAATTAAACAGCAAGTGCAAAGACTAGTGCATCAGCGATAAAAAGACTTGTCAACATGTGAACTTACCTGAAGTTCAGAGATCAAGTGTAAGCCATCATTTGAACTAACTTTGCACAAAAATACCAAAAATAGATAATAAATAAAAACAAGATGAGAAAAATTATGCGATTATTTTCAGTAAAATATATGAATCTTTGCATAAACATGAAATGCATGTATATAAGATTAAAATTGAAACATATAACTAATTTTTTTTTTGATAAATAAAATTGAAACATATAACTATATGTGTGTGTGGGTTTATATATAGTGGAAAAGGCACATCAACATATTTGTTGCCTTTCACCGTTGACTGCTGGCCAGGACTCCAGCATAGTATATCAGTGCAGGTGATATATATTTGGAAGGGAAATATGGTTTATGAAGAGAAATTTGATCTAAGCAATGCCACATGATAAAACACCTTAGTACAACATTATGTATGCTATAGTGGAAGCAAATAAAGAGCAGAAGGAACATGAAGGTGCTGCATTATGGCATTAAAGAATAGTTCCATTATTAGTATCATTCCAACCAAAAATAAATAAATTACAGTTCTAGAACACCCCATCAAAGACCATTGGATCAGATGAGCCAGTAAAATTCAAGAATAATGCAAAATAAATAAATTAATTAATTAAAAAAGTAAAAATGAAAACTTAATCTAATTCTTCACTTTTATTCTATTTTTGGTCTCAAAAAATTTAGAATCAATAGTTGAGTTATGCTGCAATAAGGATAGCCGAGAACAAACTTTACCAAATATCAACTAATAAATTTGCAGTAACCCAGCTGATCATTTACCCAAAAAAAAAAAGAGTAACCCAACAAATCTTTCATGCCAATTACTGAAATTTTAAAAAAATTGACAATTGAAACTGATGTGTTACAGGCCTCTAGTGTGGAAAAAAGATCTTAAAACACACTCTGTAAGACCTCTCACACCATCCCTCAGAAAGGAAATCAAAGATAATTTACCCATAAACAATTAAGGGAACAAACGATATTTAAATCAAACTAAATGAGAAGCCACAATAAAAAATGAATTAACCAGCAAGTGAAAAGACTAGTGCATCAGCGATAAAGACTTGTCACCATATGAACTTACCTGAAGTTCAGAGATCAAGTGTAAGCCATCATTTGCACTAACTTTGCTTTAAAATACCAAAAAATAGATAAATAAACAGGGTGAGACAAATTATATAATTATTTTCATGAAAATATATGAATCTTTGCATAAACAATGAAATGCATGTATAAATTGAAACATATACCTATATATGTGTGCGCGTGTATATATAGTGGAATCCAGATTTACACATGTTATATTGGTGCAGGTGATAGATATTTGGAATGGAAATACGGTTTATGAAAAGAAATTTGGTCTAAACAATACCACATGATAAAACACCTTATTACAACATCATGTATGCTATAGTGGAAGCAAATGAAGAGCAGAAGGAATGTTAATGTGCTGCATCATCACAGTTCTAGGACATCCCATCAAGGACCATTGGTCAGATGAGCCCATAAAAGTAAAGAATAATGCAAAAGAAAATCTAATTCTTCACTATTTTTGAGCAACTGCTTATTTTATTTGTTTAGGTAACACCCTGTAACAACTGTGATTCCATACTGATTTCATCAACTTTTTCTCTCTTGATTGGTCCATATGAATCAGTTGGGTCATCAAATCTAAAATAAGATCCAAACTAAAATGAAAAAAATGGGAGAAAATACAAGCCAGGAAAAGAATACAAAAGAAAAAATAGACTAAGATTTCTAAATGCAAGTAGCCAAGTACTATCCGACAAGTTTTGTTAGACCCGCATCAATATTCTCGGTCTTACTTCATATTTTGGAAAAAAAAAAAAAAAAATCTTTGATGTTTCCACTTTAAGAACTGAAGTGATATGGCATAACTTCGCTAAAGAAGAAACTATGGAATGGGAAAAATTACATCAGAATGAAGAAAGAATAAGCCCATATATCTAACAAGATTTCTTTAGCAATAACCAGTCACTGGCCCGTGTTAATTACTTTTTAATCAAAGTATTTGCTAATTAGACTGAGCTAGAGGTGCAATTTGAGTGGGTTAACTTGAATGTAATCCAATTTTTTCACAGGTTAGGCAATCATTTTCTACTTCTAGAATTGGTTTGGGTTAAAATAATCTCATCTAGAACTTAATTAGGATTGGACTCGAATAAACATATCAAAACACAAATTCAAATTTTAACTCAACTTCATTATATTTAAAGTTTTAAATATACTTACACTTGTTATCAACCATTTCTATTTCTGTTCATATTTCTTTAAATATTGATTTATTGAATATTAGTCCTTGAAATTTTGTTTTACTGACAAATATGTTTACAATTTTCTTATATCTACATTCAGTTTTGTAACCAAGCCAGGCTCAACCCAAGTTAATATTTGACATGTTGCTAGGGTTGGAAGACTTGATTAAAGACCAGATTAGTTGACTTTGAGTTGAATGTTTTATAATTTGGGTTGAGTCTAGATTGACTCCTCAATAAATCAAATTGCACCAACAAACACTTTCGTCTTAAATTATCACATGGGGTGTTGGTGACTAAAATTCACAAAGTTGTAGTCGCGTGTCAATACATCAAATCTCAAGGGGTGTCAGTGATATTTACCCTTAGAGTAATGATAGGCTCTCTGAAAACGGAAGGCCCTACAGATGCTGAAGCATCCAGCAATTGTTGGATGTTTTAAAGTGAGACTCATGTAAATCCTACTTTGCTGAATGCTTTGGTTTCATTTTCGGACCTCCGTTTTCGGAGTGTCAAATCATTTTCCTTCTCCTTAATTATTGAGAGGAGTGGAAAGGTCTTAACCATTACTATCTTCCTTAAACTCGAAAGCCATTCTGCATTTTTACAGAGTCGGATTTATTTGTATTATTATTATATTATTATTAGGGTAAATTACACTGACCTCCCCTGAGATTTGGCCTAATTACATGCGGCATCAAACTAATGCATTTTGTTACAATGACCTCTCCTGTAACAAAAATGAAGTAATAGAACGTTAACTTTAGGGTGAAATGTCTATTATACCCTTAATATTATATTGATATAAAAATTAAAATATTTATATATATAAAATGACACTTTTGCCCAGCTAATATATTTTATTTTTAATTTCCCTCCCTTCTCACTTCGTTTCTATCTATGTCCTCTCTCTCTCCTCTCCACCTACCACTGCCACTACCCCACCAATGGAACCGCCACCACCTTCTCACCCCACTTCAATCACCACTAACAGCCAAACCAAGTCATCTCCATCTCCATTTGCATTCAATTTCAAACCCAAATCATCTGTGTACTATATCCAAACCCAAACCCATCTTCATTCAATCTCAAATCCAAATCATCTATGTACATATATACATACATATACATATATATATATTTGCGTAAATCAAAACCAAACCCATCTCCCTTCAATTTCAGACCCAAATCATCTGTGTACTATATCCAAACCCAAACCCATCTTCATTCAATCTCAAATCCAAATCATCTGTGTACATACATACATACATACACATATATATATTTGCGTAAATCAAAACCAAACCCATCTCCCTTTAATTTCAAACCAAATCATCAGCTTGTGTGTGTGTGAATATATATGTAAATACAAACCCAAGCCTTGACATTCCACTGATTGCCACTGTCAAAATCAAAACATCCTCTCCACGCTTCGCCCTCCCCAGCACCCCCACTGTTAACGCCCAACGCTGGATCAGAATAACAGTCGACCTCAGCAACGAGAGTGCCTTCACCGTCAAATGGGCGGTCCATCACTATCTCTGCCTCGGAGATGCCAAAATCCTCATCCACATCCACCCCACCTCTATCCTCTACAACGCCGACTCGAGATCTGTCGACCTAACCATGGTCGACACCACAACAGAGTCTCTCTCTACTTTCTCTCTATATCCCTACCTATTTATTATGTCTAAAAAGGGAGAAATTAATGCAATTGAGGGTTAATGTATAAATCTCACAATGGGGTTTTGCAGATGAGGAGGCGATGGGTTATGTTAGGGTTTCGGGTGACAGTTGGGTACTTGGGTTGCAGATAATATATATGAATATATGTCTATGTATAATCTTATTATAATCTAAAATTCATATATATGCATATATATATATAGATATATATATATACACCCACAGACTGTTTGGTTGTCGTCTTTTCATCTTAGTTGATGGGCATTTGGTCCATTCAATTAAATTTTTTGACAAAACTGACGAAATTTTGAACGGAGGGGGTCTTTGTCATAACGGAGCAAACCTCAGGAGAGCACGATGCAACAAAATCCATTAGTTTGATGCCGAGTGTAATTAGGCCAAACCTCAGGGGAGGTCAGTGTAATTTATCCTTATTATTATTGTTTTAATAATACTTATCAGTCCCCTCATTTTCAGACTTACAAGAATAAGTAGACTATATGGGCAAGCATGCAAATGGCATGTCGGGATTTTTGGTGTTGGAAAGTATCAAATTCAAATAAAAGAATCCATATAGGTTTGAGAATGTCCCAATCGGCCGTCTAGAATATGTTTAAACTAATTCGAAATACATGCACTTTGAGTTGATAATACATTAGTCTAGTCCCCAAACAGTCATTACAAGAGGAGAAAATGAAGATGTGATTAAGTGGATGATTTGGAGCATTTTGTGCCATTCGATCTACACCACATGGTATTGCAAGAAGGCGATTATACTAATGCTGATCAAAGTCAATTATCGCATAGATCATACTAATGTTGATCAAAGTCCCACGAGGATCTAAGCATGAACCATGGTCCAGACCAATTAAAATTACAATCTTCAACCTATATCAATATTTAGGCCTCACACAATTCATCCTCCCTAGCACCTTATAACAGAAGGAGAGGACTTTAAGCAATTAAACCAACAATCCATTCTCATAGGAACCAAGTGAGATGGTGTTGCACCTAATAACAGAAGGAGAGGACTATAAGCAATTAAACCGACAATCCATTCTCATAGGAACCAAGTGAGGTGGTGTTGCTATATCAAAACTGACCTTATTAATTTGATCAACAAATTATACTCCGTAGTAAACATCAAATATCCCAATAGCTAGTTGTGGAATCAATCTTTTATCAAGAATCAATGGCTATACTTGTTGGCTGATGCATCTAGTCACCGCACAGAAGGATGAGTAGGTGTCTTGAATTATTATATGAAGCATAGATAAACAAGTCCATATGGAGCATTATACTAAGAAATGTTAGTACTAAACGGGTATCACCAAGAAGGATGGCACAAATGAAGACGGTGATTTTACATTTACTATGTCATAAAAAGCAAATACCAGAAGAAGCTGAACTATGGGTAACAACAGAATCAAGGATCCAAAAGATGATCATAAAAACGGGTATATGAGCTTAAGTTATGAGATTTGCTACACCTAGATTCTAGAAACCACCAAGAATACTTTTTGGACACCAAATACAAAAAATAAAAATAAAAAATACATTTATCGATAATTACATTTAACAAGTTACAAAATCTAAAACCCCTGACCTGCTTTACGTTTGAAGTTGCAACAACTCTGACCTCATTTGCTTATCCAATATGAAACCTGCCATTTCTGCCTCCTTGCAAACCTCTTTACATTTTGACACCCTCCCAAAGACCTTGTAGATTGTGAACAAGTCCCGGTAAATGTCATATGTTGGAGAGAAACCCGCCTCCTTAAGTTTCGAGAAATATCTAACAGTCCTTGAGAGATCATTCAAAGCAACTAAAAGTTTTATTACCACACGATAAGCTGGAAGATCAAACAGACAATTTGAATCTTCCATTTCCCAAACCAGGACCAATGCCTCTCTGTATTGCTTTGCAGAATAACGGCTATGAATCACAGTAGTGTACATAACCACGCTTGGACCATGCCCGGATTGTTTGAACCAGTTAAAAAGACTCTCCACCATTTCAAATTTCCCAAGCTTTACACAGACTTTCATGATAGCTGTGCAGTCCTGCTGGCTTAAATTCAGATCTTCTCTTTCTCTGAGTTCTTCTAATAAGGTCAATACCAGCATGAGCTTATCTGGGTTCTTTCCTAGTTCTAGTATAAGTTTAGCATAGATGCTGGAACCCAACATTCTTTTACCATCCTTGGCAATTAAAAGAAGCTTCCAAGCAAGTTTGAAGCTTCCTCCTTTAATGAACCCCCTTATCATTGCCTCAATCACGGTTCGACTAGCCAAGCTCGTGAACTTCTCCAGGTCGAATGGCAATTTTAACTCATGAGTCCTTGCTAAGACCTCAACAGTTGAAGCTAGAATCCGATCATCTGGGAATAGTTGAGGTTGCTTCTGAGCCCAGGAGAACGTCTGCAAAGCACGGTCTGGAAGACCCATGTGACCTAACTCCCGGATTGTCAATGATAAGGACCCCTTTCGTAGGAATGGAACCCACTTCTTTAGAACTGCAGATACATCTTCATCGGAGGGAAGGCTTCTAATTTCTTTGGCCAGATCAACTAAAACACTCGGGTTCTTGTATACTTGTTTGGATAATGATTGCCGAGAAGAAATCGCTGCAAAAGAAGCCATTTTAGCTCGTTTCTTCGGTGTGGGGAGTCCCAAAGGTCGAAGTTTGTAAGGAAGTGGGAGTGGAAGAGGCCTGTCCCTGCTCATATTTCCAGGTTTTTGAGGAATCCTCCCTCTAAAGAGAGATGAAATTGCTTCAATCTCATTTTGGTCCCAAACTACGCCATCACCTTCTTCTTCCTTTTTTTCCTCCTCATCTTCACTATAATCAGTTTCAGTGTCATACTGCCCATCAGACACAAGACTGTTATCGATAGGATCAGGTGTTCCATTTTGAATCAAATCTGTATGTGAAGTCGTATCGGTGACAATGCGCGTGTCCTCCTTCAAGAATGTGTTAGCCCCGAGGTCTGGTGGAAGCTTGGTGCGTCGTGGATAACGGAGGTTCTTGGGCAGTTTTCTATTGTAAATTCTGGTATTAGATTTTGCCATCAGAAATATTCTACGTGTGCTTGATGGATGTCTTTCGAATGCAATTCTGCTGAACCATTTGGCCCCACGAAAAACTTGCATTTCTGAGATAGGAAGCAAACAGAAGGATGAAAGTAAGCTCTCCATGTCTCAATTTTGGACGATTGAGGAATTCAAATGTGATAGTTGCCATCTCCACGCAATCTAGCCACACCCGTGCACACCAAGGTGCCCAAGGTGTTGTACCTCCTCTTGACAAACTAGGAATTCAGATGTAAATGAGTAAGTTAATGTGGGAAAAACCATACAAGAAATGGAAAAGTATAAGAAGCCTAAATATAACTTTTCATCCAGAAATGAAGGAAATAGAATCATGAGATAGAGAGAGAGAGAGAGAAACCAGCAAAAGATCGCAATTGAAATGTCATAGGGTGCAAGTTTTGAGTGATTCGAATAACATGCACGTTCCTACAAACAGCCAAATCAATTACTATAAGTTTGATGTAACTGACCCTAAGAATTAAAATTATAAAAACCAAAACAATGATACAACAGATAAAACATCCCATGGCATACAACTGATCATTCCTACAAAAATATCCCATGACATGCAACTGATAAAACATTCAGAATCGAGACTCTAAAATATAACTCATTATTCAACAGACAATTTGGTAGTACAGAAATTTTAATTTTTTTTAACTGAAACTGACAACATGTGTTTCAGGCCTCTAGTGTGGAAAAAAGACATTAAAACACGACCACTCACACCATCACTCAGGATGGAAATCTAAGATAATTTACCCATGAACAATTAAGAGGACAAACGATATTTAAATCACACTAAATGAGAAGCCACAATAGAAACAGAATTAAATGTCAAGTGCAAAGACTAGTCCATCAAAGATAATGACTCGTTAGCATGTGAACTTACCTGAAGATCAGAGATCAAGTGTAAGCCATCATTTGCACTAACTTTGCACAAAAGTACCAAAATATAGATTAAAAAAAAATGGAGAGAAAAATCATGCAATTATTTTCATGAAAATATATGAATCTTTGCATAAACATGAAATGCATGTATATAAGATTAAAATTGAAACATATACCTATAACCTATATGTGTGTGTGGGTTTATATATAGTGGAAGAGGCATAGCATGATAGCAACATATTTGTTGCCTTCCACCGTTGCCTGCTGGCTATGACTCCATCATATTATATCAGTGCAGGTGATAGATATTTGAAAGGGAAATACAGTTTATGAAGAGAAATTTGATCTAAGCAATGCCACATGATAAAACACCTTAGTACAACATAAAGTATGCTGTAGTGTAAGCAAATAAAGAGCAGAAGGAACGCAAATGTGCTGCATCATGGCATTAAAGAATAATTCCATTATTAGTATCATTCCAACCAAAAAAAAAATACAGTTGTAGAACACCCCATCAAAGACCATTGGATCAGATAAGCCATAAAAATTCAAGAATAATGCAAAAAAAAAAAATAATAATTTATTAATTAAAAAAGTAAAAATGAGAACTTAATCTAATTCTTCACTATTTTTCCATTTTTGGTCTCAAAAAATTTGGAATCAATAGCGAGTTATGCAGCAATAAGCATAGCCAAGAACAAACTTTACAAAATAACTACTAATAAATTTGCAGGAGCCCAGCTGCTCAATTACTGAAATTTTAAAAATTTTGACCATTGAAACTGACATGTGTAACATGTGTTAGATGCCTCTAGTGTGAAAAAAATATCTTAAAAGACTCTATAAGACCTCTCACACTATCGCTAAGGATGGAAAGCAATGATAACTAACTTACCCATGAACAATTAAGAGGAAAAACAATATTTAAATCACACTAAATGAGAAGCAATAGCAAATGAATTTAACGGCAAGTGCAAACCTAGTGCATCAGCGATATAGACTTGTCAACATGTGAACTTACCTGGAGTTCAGAGATCAAGTGTAAGCCATCATTTGCACTAACTTTGCACAAAAATACCAAAAAATAGATTAAAAAAACACAGTGTGAAAAATTATGCAATTATTTTCATGAAAATATATGAATCTTTGCATATACATGAAATGCATGTATATAAGATTAAAATTGAAACACGTACCAATATATGTGTGAGCGTGTGTGTGTGTGTATTGGAATCCAGATTTGCGCATGTTATATTGGTGCAGGTGATAGATATTTCGAACGAAAATATGGTTTATGAACAGAAATTTGGTCTAAGCAATGCCACATGATAAAACACCTTATTACAACATTATGTATGCTATAGTGGAAGTAAATGAAGAGCAGAAGGAACGTGAATGTGCTGCATTATCACATTAAATAATAGATCCATATTATCACATTAAATAATAGATCCATTCTTACTATCATTCCAACCAAAAAACACATCACAGTTGTAGGACATCCCATCAAAGACCATTGGATCGAATGAGCCCTTAAAATTCAAGAATAATGCAAAAATAATAATAATAATAATTAATAAAAAAAAAGTAGAGATTAAAACTTAATCTAATTCTTCACAGTTTTTTTTTATTTTTTTATTTTGGTCTCAAAAAAATTAGAACCAATAGTTATTTGTTTAGGCAACACCCTGTAACAACTATGATTCCATACTGATTTCATCAACTTTTTATCTCTTGATTGGTCCATATGAATCAGTTGGGTCATCAAATCTACAATAAGAAATCCAAACTAAATTGAAAAAAATAGGAGAAAATACAAGCAAGGAAAAGAATACAAAAGAAAAAATAGACTGAGATTTCAAAATGCAAGTACTATCCGACAAGTTTTGTTGAACCACACCACTGTTCTCTATCTTACTTCATATTTGATAATAAAAAATAAAAAAAACTTTGATGTTTCCACTTTAAGAACTGAAGTGTTATGGCATAGCTACGCTGAAGAAGAAACTATCGAATGTGAAAAAATACATCACAATGAAAAAATACTTCTTAAACAATATTTAACAAATTCCAAAACGAGAAAATTCCGTAAATTGTCAGATATTCATAAAATGCACACATGATAATATCAGGGGAAAAATAAACCCATCCTTCAAAAACAATCTGTTTCGAAAAATCAAACCGTTCATTTAGCAGTAATTCTCGAGTACAAAATGAGGTACGGACAGCCCATATCGTGTAGTGATTTCTTATCTACAGCTTTGTTGTGTCAACTAGGGTTCGTCTCCTTGGTCTAGTGAGAGTGATGGAGGCTTTTATATGGCGCCATTTAGAGTTTTTATGTACCACATATGGGCCTGGGTTGGACCAATCCTCAGATTAAATTTGTTAGCCCAAGTCTTACAGCTGTATATACTTGGGCTATGATAAGTCCAGCCCAACTGAGCGTACAATCTTTCTAACAGATGTGCGCACAGGGCACGCTTCTAAACTAAAATAGAACCGAAATCAATCCAATGGTTTCTTTATTTTGGAATTGGAATCGGTTTGATTCGGCCCGGTTTTGAACTGCGATTCTGAGACTTTATTAATAAGCACTATTATATTCTCATTCAATATTATATTCTATAATTGTTTACTCTTATTATAAAAAACAATATTATTTTTTACAGAATAACTTTGCATTGCATGCATACAATTTTTCTTAATGAGAGTACCAAAAAGTTCAAAATTAAGGAACCATAGCGGGTGCTTGTGTAACGCGGTTCATCAAGAGAATTGTTATCTAAGAAATTCTCGCATGTGAAAAAGTATTTAATTTTAGTTAGAAGACCTAAAGGATTAGAGATTGATTGGGGTTGAACACTGAAGATTGGATGAAGATAAGCTTAGGAAGATGATTTCAGCAAGGACTCTAATCATATTTTGTGCAAGGGCTCGAGGTTGTTACAAGCATATCAGTTATACGAATGACATATGGATGGGTTTTAGTTAGAATTAAATTATAAGTAGGCTTGGGATAATATGTTACGTTTTGATTATTTATTTTTATGTATTTATTTTTTGTTTCTTAGATTTAGGAAGTACGTTACTTTTAGTTTTCTATAAATAATTATAATATGGAACTGATTTCACAACCAATTGATAAACTAGACTAGATTATCTCTGTTTCTCTCTAGTCTCCTAACTCTATATCTCGATCATACATCTTGCTCTCTAGCTCCTCTAGCCGATACATCTATTACTTCTTTTTGCAAAAATTAAAGTTCTCTTTATTGAGGTAAAAAATAATTCAACAGTGAGTTTGGTATTCCTTCTCGCTACCTAATCCAATACTATATTCAAAAAGTTATTATGTTCGATCAAACACTACTTTCTCTTGAACAGATTGAACGGTTATGACACGCTTGCACTTTATGCTAATTCTAATCGGTTTATCGAGCGGATTTATTGAATGAACAAGTTCATTGATTTGATTTATTTTGTATTTGACAATTATTAATATAATGTCCTACTATTCCACATTTATAACATTTAACAGTTTTCTTTCTACTTTGTTTTTGTTTTTTTGGGAAGTCCTTTCTATAATTATTTTTGTAATATTTGGATTCTTTTATTATATGTTTTACATATCTACCAACATTTAATTCAGTTGGATTTGTATTGGTTTTTTTGTACACTCCTACTTTCTAATTCTAACGAGGTGACTCTGTCATGATATAAAAGTAAGAGGTGACACAATTGAACACAAGTGTAGGAGGGTCTGGGTCTGGGTCTAGTTTTGATAACACTTGTAATGGGTCAACATTTGAAAATCTATTCTTCTAAGTGCATGACCTTTCCATCCAAATTGAGTCTAGTTTTGATAACACTTGTAATGGGTCAAACATTTGAAAATCTATTCTTCTAAGTGCATGACCTTTCCATCCAAATTGGGTCTAATTTTGATAACACTTGTAATAAGTCAAATATTTGAAAATCTATTCTTCTAAGTGCATGACCTTTCCATCCAAATCCGATCTTTGGACAACCTCAAACACCTTACTCTCATTCTAGCACCTCTAAATTGACTTTGACACTATTGTCACAGTGGCCCAACTCCACACCCTAAAGAACTTGCACTCACGTGTGAGATTCCCATCATTCTTATACTAATTCCAAAATCACCCAATACATGTCTAGTACTATTTACGGTAGAAAACATTTATAATGTATTTGATATAAATATATAAGGTGAATTTTATCTGTATGTGTATAATACGTAATATAAGATACACTGCGTATTATATATAAATATATTAAATCTCATCTATATATATATAATACGTACTATAAGACCCATTATGCGTCATATACACACACAACTCAAATTCTAACCCATAGAAATACAACATGGATAAGGTACATCTTCTCTTTACGGTGAAAGCAGAGATGCAAGACCAAATCAAGGGCTCGGAGAATGCTCACAATCATTATTTTAAAAAGTTCTTGCGCTAGGCCCACTGATTAGATGTGTTAATTGTATGAAGCATAGCGTGTGTTCTAAACAAAGCACGTCTGAACCATATATTGTTTTTTGTTTAATTAAAGCTTTGAAAGAACCAATAACTGATGATTGGTTGTTAGGTGCACCAAACTTTGATCTGTGGAGACCAAAAAGAAAGCCTTTGCTCTATTAAAAATCGAAAGCAATATCAATTATCGAGTCACTGGCCCGCCTTAATTACTCTTTAATCAAAGTGTTTGCTTACGCTGAGATAGAGGTGGAATTTGAGTGGATTAACTTTAATCTAATGTAATTTTTCACAGGTTAAGCAATATTTTTATGCAACTAGAATTGGTTTGGGTCGAAATATTCCTAATCAAAATTTAATTAGGATTGGACACTTCATTATATTTAAAGTTTTATTAGCTGAATATACTCTGACGATTAAAATCGAAATGACTTAAGAAGTTATAAAGGCGTTGAATAAGTATTAATTGATCGCTATTATATTTATAAAGGTGAGGTGCACTTGGTATCTAACTAAAAAATCAGCTTTTTAAACCCCCAATTCATCTGAAAGTAGAAGAGACTAGTTAAGATTTACCGCCACTGTTATTCTTTTACGCCATCCAAATTTTTTACCGCCACTGTTATTCTTTTACGCCATCCAAATTTAATGAGAGTCAAATTCCCTTATCACTTGATATTGCTATTGAGGTACATAAATCCTAGGCTGATATGTAGGTTACATTACTGCTCCTTGGTTATTGTAAGAAAAACCAGGATGATTCCTCCATATTGGATTGTAAGTATTACCTCGTGGAGGATTCATTGGTCTAGTGAATAGAGCTTGGACTTGCTCGTGTTGAAGATTATGGGCCCGTTCAGGTCTTGCACTGCGTTTTCAGTTTTCACATTCTTGCACTTTTTTATGAATTTCTTTTATTTTACAAAACATTCTAAACTTCAACTCCTTGAACAAATAATCTTGGAAAAATAATTTTTTTGTAACAATATTCTATAGTTATGCATTCAGTTTTGTAATAAAGTCAAGCTTAACCCAAGTTAAAATTTGATGTATTGTGCTAAGGTCAGAAGACTTGGTTAAAGATGAGGTTATTTGAGTTTGAGTTGGAATGTTTTATAACTTAGGTTGAGTCGAGATTGACTCCTCAATCTATCAAATTGCAGCAACTAACATGAGTGGTTACCATTTTATACTTCATTCCTTAATTGTTATTAAAGGTGTGTTCGACCTCGTGAAATTGAAATTTTAAAATTAGAATTGAAAAAAAATTTATTAATTATTTATAGAATTTTACTAACAAAATTTAATTCAAATTTATCAATTCTAATTCTAAAATTTTAATTTTACGCAATCAAACACGAGTAATGATAAGCTGTTTGAAAATCGAGTGGAATAAATACGGAGGCATCCATCCAACACGATGTTCTCATCGTTTCACTGGACAATGAGTTGCTTTACCCAAACTGGTTTGCCTAGTTGGGCTTAATGCGCCCCCAATTTACAAGGATGCCCCACCCACCCCTTGGTGCGCTTGTCATTTCAGATGCTTCAAAGTGGGACTCCTGTGAATCCCACTTTGCTGGATGCTTCGGTTTCATTTTGGGCCCCTCTATTTTCGGAGTGCCAATCATTTTCGCATTTTACATAGTCGGATATTATTATTATTATTATTAATTTTTAATACTTAGCAGCCCCCTTATTTTCTGACTTAAGTAGATTATATGGGCAAGCATGCACATGGCATGTCGGGATTTTCGGTGTTGAAAAGTAGGAAATTAAAATAAAATAATCCATATAGGTTTCAGAATGTCCCAATCAACTGTCTTGAATACGTTTAAACTAATTTGAAATACATGCACTTTGTGTTGATAATACATTAGCATTAGTATAGTATTATAGTCTAGTCCACAAACAATCATTACATGAGGAGAAAATGAAGGCGTGATTAGGCCTAAGGATATATAACCAAGACTCTGGAATTCTTCTGCTCACAAACTTCCAAACATAGTCAAAACCAATAGATATTTAGTATATACTATATTGCACGCACATGCACATGCACATGCACATGCACATGCACCGTCCGTGTAGTATTATCCGTTCTGTGAATTTCATCCCATGTACCGCATCAACAATTTAGATACGTTTGATACACGTTGTTGTGTTTGAACGAATATCTTTTCTACATATCAAAATAAATAATATGTATTTAGCTAATCATATGAGATTAGCTAATTGTTGAGTGGAACGTTTGGTTTCAATGGTTCGTTGAAATTAAAAATATCATTTTTGTTCTTTAATTATTTATTTAATTACTTTGTTGAAATGTCATATAAGAATAATTTGGTAAAATACATTCAAGACAATATATTTCAATCCCACCTACCAAACAAAGAAAGGGGTCACTTTTTTTCCTTTCCTTTCCTTTCCTTTCCTTCCCTCCGCGCTCAACTGAATAAAAGAATGGATGTGCACCTCTCTTCCCTCCTTCCTTTTATAATTCCCTCTACTTTTTCATTCGTTCTTACAAATGAGACATAAGTATATTTTCTCATCGACATAATTCCTAAAAAAAAAATCTCACATGTCTATCTCTCATATGTAATTCTATATTTTCTAGTTATTTAAACCATTCATCTTAACGTGCTTATTTTCGTTATGTGAATGTGTTGCTCTTGTTTTTATTTATTTATTTATTGAAGTCAAACATTTTGTCTAATATAGAATAGTGAACCTAATAATTGTTCTATAAAAATTTTCTTTTAACCTATTTGTTATTCTTTTAAAGAACAAATGTGTCTATAATTGTTTAAAATTATGAAGGACAATACTTATTCACAAGTGACGATCTCTCTCCTGACTACTTATGTAGTTCATTTTTTTACTGATAATTCATCTTTAATTATATATATAATATATATATCACATTCATAATATGAAAAAATAGAACATCTTCCCTCCTTTTTAATATTTTTTTTATTAACAACTAAAAATAATGTATCCAAATAAGATTGCGCCAGTCATCAAGAGAGTACCTCCACATTGGTGCAAAGACAAATAATTTCCAATTATTAATACATGTAAGCGAAGCAATTCGCGTTTGATTTGTTGACACTTCATCCTCCAACATGACCCTAATTCAATGATGAGTTTTGCAAAACAATTTATTGTAAATATATAAAAAATTACAAATAATTGTCAAGAAAAAAAAATTATAATAATAAATCATAATATAAATTAAAGAATAAAAGTTAAAAAAATTGATCATACGTTGATCATGGTTATATTATTTAAATCATATTATAGTTCCAATTTGGGTTATTAACACCTTATAAATACATTTACCCTTTCCACCTCTCTAGTGATAACTATATATATAATTATATATATATATATATTTGAATTTTTCTTACCAATTTTTAATTGTAAAATTAGTAATTCAACACAACCAAACCACTAGTCCAGATGGTATAAAATTTCTTCGCTAAAGAGAGGTCAATAATTTCAAAGAATATGTTGTAAGTATGGATCCTTTGAAATAATAATAATAATTAATAAATATTAGTTGAAACTTTAAATCCAATTTGCCCAAAAATAAATAAATAGAAACTTCAAACCCGTGAAAAATACGGGTTGGGTTACTTGGATATGGTTATGCACTAAAGTGCGCAGGGAATTACGGTCGTACCTAAAATTTGCACGCCATTTGTGGTGATCCCGTCCGTTTTCAACTTTCTTCTGTTTGAGAATAATTATTCTTTATATATTTATCTGTGTGTATATCCGTTACTTCAATTGTACTCCGTTTTGTGATTGCAGCCGTGGAGATAGATGGGCATGGCCGCTCATGGGGCTTAAATGAAGTAGCGATTGATCCTCCCTCAGAAATGGGTATGGTGAGAAATGTAGCGGAAGCTGATGAACAAGTGGGATTGATGGAATGGAACAAGCAAGAACAACAATTGAACCACCAGTATATTGGTGGTGGTGGTGGGATATACGCGAAGGTGATGACTGACGAGCAGATGGAGCTCTTGCGACAACAAATATCAGTCTACGCCACCATCTGCGACCAACTTATTGAGATGCACAAGACCATTACGGCTCAACAGGATCTTGCTGGTCTCTCACTCACTCTACTCGTTTTATTTCCCTAAAACATGCTTTTGGTATTAATTGCTCATGTGGGTGCAGTAATTGTTGGACTGATGTTCTTATGTTGGGTTTTACTGATTGAAGCATATAGGTTATTAATGGGTTTTTGATGGCATTTAAGATTTTGGGTTATTTTCTTTTTGTTTGGTTTCTCTGTCTGTGTTTTTGTGTACTTTTTGAAACTTATTTATACAAATAATTATCTTAATTTTTAATTGTCAATCTTTCAGAGATGGATTCTTATGCTTATACCATTTCTTTCCTTCTTTTCTTTGATTATGTCCGAATTCACCTTTTTTTTTCTTTTTTTTGGTGGATTGTCTTTGATGGTTGATGTATTTTGGGTTTATGATGCTCTCTCTCTCTCTCGGGTTTGTTTGTTAAATTGATATTGAGTGAAAGCATTCCCTCTTACCCCTTTTGCTATTCTGGTAATCTGGTTTGTGGAAACAATAATACTGAAAAAAAGTGTGATTTGGAGTGTTAATTCTGGTAGGAAGCAGCATAGTTTGAGGACAAGAAGTTGAAGGTTTTTTTTTTTGTTTTTTGCCTGGACAAGAAGTTGAAGTTAAACAAGCTGCAGTTTCTTCCAATCCTGACATCATGCCGTATTTTGTCAAATTGTCGAGCAGAGTGCGGTGTACCGGCTTGAAGTCATATTGTATGATATGATTTTCAATAACAACTGGGGTTTTTGGGTTTGGATGGTCCTTAATATCTTCTTTCCAACCCTGAGTTTTTATTTTTATTATTATTATCTTGTTGAAGGGGAAACATGGTCATTTTGTATCTATCCTGTTTCGGGTATAAATATACAACTGCATGTGATTTGGCTTGCATGTCTAGAAACTGTCTTCTACTTATTGAATTACCAATAAAAAGAAAGAACATGTCTTCTATTGTGGTAGTCTTGGTTGATCTATTGAACCGTTAACTCAAGTGCTCAATTGGTGTCATTTATATTCTCCATTTCCTAGAAATTATGTTCATAAAGAGGACAACTTATCTACTGTGTCATTCAGTTTTAATTTATGGAATACACTTCAAGAATTTCATGTATATTTGGCTGTGGTTGTTTCAACTTGTATTCCAAGTACGGTGGGTGAAGGGGTATTTTATATGCAGGACGGTTATCAAAACTAGATTTAGATTTAGCAATTTATATTATTAGTATTTCCAATCAATTGGTAAGATATCATAAATGTCCACTAAGAAATCATAAATGTTCACTGTGCATAAGTTAGCATTTGAATTAAATTGTAATATGTAATTTTACATGAAGAAGATACAGGTATTATATTACTTGCAGTTCAGTGTTTTTAGTTTTCTCATTCTCTTGATCAATACTTGTAGAATTCAAATTCCTTGCTCGAAAGCTCCTTCTGATTTTGACTTTTAGCTTTTCATCTTTTATGTCTTTCTGAGTGAGTAGGAAGTAGACGTGGAGCAACTAGACTATTAATTGACATGCATAGAAATATGTGGCCACAGGCGGTGCTGTATGAGGCTTGGTTATACCTCTATTGAGTTGGAATCTGGTCCAAGTTTGCCTTTTTCTTTTACATATATCCTTGCTTTGAGTGGGATTTTAACAACATTATGGGGTTTCCTTCACGACTTCTCATTTTTTCAGTACTCTCCTACCAGAAAAAAAATAAGTTAAAACTGCTTCACGTCTTTTTGTATCATAATGAAAGTTTCATTGTACTTTCCCCTTTTCAATTCTCATAAGATACAGAGTGTGATGTGGTGTGTATTATCTACCATTTTCCCCTTTCTAGCTCTGTTTAAGAATTTTATGTTTATTTCCTTCATCTGATCTTGCAATGATGTGTTCATGATGTTCCGGGTTCCTTTTATGTTAATTCAGTATTTAAATTAAATTTATATTGCTGCATGTCTCCTAGAATATAAACAAAAGTTTCAACTTCTTATTTGAATAGACATGAGCATTGTTACTCAATTAGAATGTGAAGCATTGAAGCAATAATTCTTATCTCCTTTCATTGGTGACTTTAAGGGCCTGTGGTCAAAGTTTCATAGAATTGACAATGCATATATGAGATTATTCTTTTATTGCACTGATTTCTAGTGCAATTAATATTTAATTTTCCATTGTTGAAATTTTGATTCACTTTCAGTAATTAGTTCCCTGTGATCTTTTAGAGATTAAGCTCCAAATCGAAACTTGGAGTCAATTAATTGGTGTCGAAACATCTTCATGCAAATTGAAACGTTAGGCTTCTGATTATGGTCTTTTCTGTGCTTGTTTAATTGAGATCACAAATGAACTATTTTCTTTCCCCCCTAAATGATCAGATATGAACCATGTACATGGATTTCAAGCCCCTTTGCACAGTTTCAACCTTTTTCATACTTCCCTTTTCGGTTATACATATATTTGTATGACAACAAATGTTAATACATTTATTTGATATGCCGGGCCTCTACTGTCCTTTAAAAATTATTCGGCTCTTTTCTGGTTTAGGAATGAGGTTTGGTAGTCTATACTGTGATCCGTTGATGACATGTGGTGGCCACAAGATCACTGCCAGGCAGCGTTGGACTCCAACTCCTATGCAGCTTCAGATTCTTGAGCGTATCTTTGATCAAGGCGGTGGGACTCCTAGCAAGCAGTTGATCAAAGAGATAACTACCGAGCTTTCGCAACATGGCCAAGTTTCTGAAACAAATGTCTATAATTGGTTCCAGAACAGGAGGGCTCGATCAAAAAGGAAGCAACCTGTTGCAGCATCAAACAAGACAGAATCAGAAGTAGAGGCAGAAGTTGAGTCCTCAAAGGAGAAGATGACAAAACCGGAGAGCACCAAATCCCACGAGAGCACGGCTGCAAGGGCTGAAAATGTATATTTCCAGGATCATGAGATAAGTGCTGAGATGCATTGCTTGGATATGCAGTCCAATAAGGAGGAGCACATGTTCCCATCAGATCATGTTTTGCGATCTTCAGGCAGTTTGGGCCATTTATCTCTGCATGAGAGTGTTCCAAGTACGTATCCACTTGTTTATTCTCTCTTGTTATTGCCCCAAATCCAGATTAAAATTTGATAACTACACATTCACATGCATATATGTCATGTATACATTTGAAATCTTTGATAATCCTGTCAGTACTGGTTTTGTGTGCAGGAATTGACCAGCTGATTGGTAAAATGGAAGTTTCAGGGGGCTTTAGTCCTTATCATCAGGGAGATGGATTTGACCTCGTCGGATGATCCTCCTGTGCTATTATGTTGCTGTGGCTTGATCACATACTTATCAAACCTACTATCTGGAATATATATCAGCATTTAAATCAACCCTCTGGTTAAGGAAGTATATAAAACCATAAGTACCTTAGTAAAGCATCTACATGCGCTGAAGCTTACAATTTGGCTAGAATTGTTGGGGTTGAGAATTATGCAATTCTATTCTGCATTTATAGGAACCTAAAGAGGTATACTAGTTGATTTTCATAGTAAACACTGATTGTTGTTTGTTGTGTGTGATTCTATTGGAACATTAAGTTGCTCTGGTTATAACTTGTACCATTGAGTTTTTGGCTTGTGTTGAACTGGGCTGCTTTGATGGGAACTCTAGTCTCTCTCTCTCTCTCCCTTTCTCTGGTTTGACTTCATAAGCAAAGGGTAAATTTGTGCCTTTTCATTTCTGATAAAATTTGGTGTATGAATAAAAATTAAAAAACCAATACCTGATAAAAGGTTGAAAAAAGATTGTAATATGCCCCTTAAAACATCCTTGAAGGTTGAGATTGGATGCTTGTAAGAATTGGGGGTGGTCAAACCCTCTTCAAATTGGAGGAAGCAGCAAAAGGGTTGGTTTCCTCCAATGTTTTGCAATGAACTTGTAGCTTGGTGCAATCACATATCAGTTACCTCTTTTTTCATCAACTCTGAAATCAAATTTCAGTTATGGATTCATTTGTTATATTTTCACTGAAATTAGACTAATTACTCATTAACATTGTCATGTGATAATAAAATATCACATGAGCTAAGATGGTTACTAGCCAACCATCTTATAGGAAGTAAAGTGTTGATGTTAAAAAAGAAAAAGAAAAAGAAAAAAAAAGAATAATTATATAGCGATGGAGAGATTTGAGTAAACCTTTTGGTAATAAAATAAGGAAAAATTGCCTCAGGTGGTATGGACACAGAGAAAGTAGATTCACTGATGCACCTATAAGCAAATAAGAGGGTTTTTTTTTTTTTTTTTTTTTTTTTTTGGGGTTAGAAGGTAAGTTGTATAAATAAGAAGAAAAAAAATGCACATGAGACCTCAAAGAGGGTACAATGCTGGGCCATACAAGGGAAATAAAACCTCAAACCAAGCCAAGATGAGATCCTGGCAAAGCAATAACAGACTACATGACTAAAGAAGTGAATTCACGAACATGCATTAGGGAAAAAACAACAACATAACTAATGTAAAGAGAGTGTTGGCCTTGAATAGAAAGGCGAACCGGAGGATGAAAGGATGAGCATCATCTTCAAGGGTCCAATAACCATTTGCTTCCAGCAGCCAAATCATTAGCTTGAATCAAAAGAGAGTCAAACTGCATTGTCGAATGAATCTGCCTAAGCTCAAAATCATTTTTGAGCTTCATGGATGTTAATCTGAGGCTAACTAGTATTTTGATAAGTTTGAAAACGCTAAAAGGCGAATATGAACTGCCTTTGAATGCTCTCCTATTTCTCTCCTGCAAAATGCAGTAAATGGAAATTGTAAAGATGAGTTTAACCAAAAGGACAGAGAATGAGGAATTGTTCCTGCTGCTACCCCATTTGTTAGCACATCAAAGCAGAAAATCATGCTAACTTCCGGATGGAGAATGGATCCCAAGCTTGTGTTGAAGAAGGTTCCATATAGTGGCAAAGAATCGGCATTCATAGAAAATATGGCTAATTGACTCACACTCATAGTGACACAAATGGCAAACATTGGGCCAATGCAACTTGGCCAGAGCAGGGTGATCAAGAGTCCGGAGTCTACCCTTAATTGCAAGCCAAAAAATAAAGCTAAACTTGGGGACATGGTGCTTAAACCAAACAATGTTGGACTAGAATGTCAAAAGGAATGGGGCAAAAAAACAATTAATGGTGTGAGAAAATGAAAAGAGCGAGGTTGGTGAAGCAAGCCATTGCACAATGTCCTCATCATTAGATGGGGGAGGAAGGACAAAAAGCTGGGATGTGAACCGTGGAGAATGAAGGAATGGAAAGAAAATGTCGTCAGGAACTGCCCAACAATAAGACAATTGGTGGTCCTATACAAGAGGTTAGGAGACAGTGCCAATTGAATTGATTCAGGGTCACTTAGCTAGTCAACGATAGGGCCATTGGGTAGCCAATAATCGAACCATAGATGAGTAGAAGTGCCATTACCCACAATATGCTTAATGAAAATCTTGGTCGTTGTTTCCAAGAACCTGAACTAGATGACCTAGCTTTCACTGTCCAAAAGAATTTTGTATTGATCAAGTATTTGTGAACCAATGAAGACCAAAGTCTATTATGCTTAAAAGAGAAAATATTCCATATGTGCCGCAAATTGGCTACCTTATTGGCCATTTCTAAGTTGGGAAGGCCAAGCCCACCAAACTTAGTAGGCAAATAGATAGCCCTCATGCCACTTTTGCACCAAAATTTTTCATGTCATTTCCAGTCCATAGATACTTTCTCAAAACCTTATTGACTTGATCAATGATTTGCTTAGGAAGAATGAAGGATTATGACCAATACAAATGAATGGCCACCAAAGTGGTTTTGATAAGTGAGACTCTACCTGCATAGGAAAGATGCTTAGCAGTCCAACATCCAATTCTAGAGGTAATTTTATCCACCATTGTCTTACAATCTCTAGCATAGATAGTTGTGGATGTGAGCAGTAGGCCGAGGTATGTAGCTGGAAGAGTGTCATTTGCAAAACCAAGGAGATGCGAAATATCAGACTTCTCATTTGGATGAACGCCTGAAAAAAAGCAACACTCTTGTTGGGGTTGATAGTGAGTCCCGAGAACATAGAGAACAAGTTCAGTGCCTGGTGGAGAACGAAAACAGAGGCAATATTGCCAAAGGAGAACATGAAAATATCATCCGCAAAAAAAGAAAAAAAAGATGAGTAAGGGCAAGCTTGCTGCATCTCCAGTGATGCTTAAAGCCAGTTGAAAAGGCAATGATGACATTGGTAATAGAGGTAAAAACTTCCATAGCAATTACGAACAAAAGAGAAGAAATTGGATCACCCTGCTTGATACCTCTCCTGCCCTTGAAGAAACCAAACAATTCACTATTCAAATATATTGAGTGAGAAACAGTTGAAATGCAAACTTTAATCTAATTCACAAAGCAATAAGAGAAGTTAAGGAGGGTCAATGCATCAAGAATAAACTGCCAATGAATTGAATAAAAGGCTTTATTGAGGTTAATTTTAAGGGCACATCTAGGCTGGGGGGATGCTCCATGGTAACCATTAAGAAGCTCACGAGCAAGCAAGCAATTCTCACGTATCCTTCTACCTCTAATGAAAGCATTCTGAACAGGACTAACAATGAATGGCAGAACAAGTTGGAGTTTTATAACAAGAAGCTTGGAAGCATTTGTAGATAAGGTTGTAAGAGGAGATAAGCCTAAAATCATTAACTAATGAAGGCTAGGGATTTTAGGTACAAGAACGATGGCAGAGCAGTTAACCTGCTTGAGCAATTTGCTAGTGACAAAGTCCCTTATAGCAGCTGTGATGTCAGTGCCAATAATTGGCCAATCATGTTTGAAGAAAGAAGAGGAAAAACCATCAGGTCAAGGACTTTTATTGTTATGGAAGGAAAACATACATTGCTGTATTTTGAGCCAGTAAATTTTGGATTTCTGTTTGTAAAACAGTTCTTCAGCAAGAACTAGCCCATTCAAATCTTTGGTGAGTGCTTTCTCCCTCAACCTCTGTTTGTTGTCAAGAGAATTGTCATCCAACATGGTTTGGCATTGAGCAAGCTCCTCTCTGGCAGTGATAACTCGATCACGCAAACCACTGAACTCTCTCTTGTTGAGCTGTTTAAGATGAGACTTAAGAGTCCTTAGTTTAGAAACAAATTGATACATTTTACAACCAGGAACAAAGTAGGACCAGTTATGGGAAATAATAAAAGAAAAGTTGGGACTAAGGGTCCAAAAATTAAAAAATTTGAAGGGGAGATTTCTTTTACAAGAAATGTCCCCTAGTTTCACAATCATAGGAGAGTGATTAGAGATGCTGGAGGGAAGGAATTGGCAACCAGAAAGAGGAAAGAGGGAGGTTCAAACAGCATTGCAAAGCACTTTATCAAGCTTCTTTGATATGTTGGCATGACCGAAACTTCTGTTAGACCAAGTGTGAAGAATACTAGTGTATCTCAAATCCTCTAATCTATTTCTATTCAAACAGGATCAGAACTCTTCCATTCCAGTTGTCCATCTCATAGCACCCTCAAATGACTCATTAATATGAAGAAGAACATTAAAGTCACCCATAATGAGCCAGGGATCATGAGAATGGTTAGGCGAGTTAAGAGACCTCCATAGGGATCTCTTATCAACAGCCAGGTTTGTTACATATGCAAAGGATGCAATACAATGGATCTACAGGTTGTGGGAAGTGATACAACAATTGATGTTCTGCATCAGATTCATTGATGATGTTGACACTGAGCTTAGACGGGTTCCAAATCAACCAAATTGTAATACCCTGCTCTAACACATGGTATGATATTGTCCGCTTTGGGCCATAGCCCGCACGGTTTTGCTCTTGAGTTTTATCCCAAAAGGTCTCGTACCATTTGAAGAGAACATACTACATATAAGCACATCCCCTTTTCCATACCCAGGCGATGTGGGATTGAACACCTCGTACCCTGTCAGTGTGTAGCTCAGCCTAGTGTCTATTTTTGCACCCGCCCACTCACACTCGTCCACAAGGGTTACTACAATCCACCCCCTTACGAGGCCCGACGTCCTCGTCGGCACACTTCCGGCTGGGTTCAGGCTTTGATACCAACTATAATACCCCGCTCCAACACATGATATGATATTGTCCGCTTTGGGCCTGAGCCCGCACGGTTTTGCTCTTGAGTTTTACCCCAAAAGGCCTCATACCATTTGAAGAGAACATACTACATATAAGCACATCCCCTTTTCCACACCCAGGCGATGTGGGATTGAGCACCTCGTACCCTGTCAGTATGGTAGCTCAGCCCAGTGTTTAGTTTCGCACCTGCCCACTCACACCCGTCCACAAGGGTTACTACACAAATTCTACCCAAAATATAGTGAGCATGGTTGATAATACACAACCAATAAAGAGCAATAAGTCGATGAAGAAAATTTATGTTCTCAAAACTGACTTTAGAATCCCTGATGAGACTCCTTATTTCCAGCTGCTTGGTAGAGGAATTCAAACTCCTGTATTCCATGCTCCCCAATTTATTGAGATTTAGTGAGGCTCTTTATACCTCTATACCTTTTGAGAGTGGCAATGGGTGCTTTCTATTGGCATTACATCCAAATTTAACCGTTTTGCAGCGAGCCTTTGCACTATTAGGCTTTTGCCCATTGTGAAGAGAAACCTCCAAAGAAGGAACAACAGAGAGTTCTTTGGAAGAGGGTTGGGGGGAAACAACCTTAGCTAGTGAAGGTGAAAAAGGTACTCCTTGATTAGATTGTTGACAATGTTCCTCAATCGCGAGAGGGTCAAAAACATTAGCTTCCACTAAAGGCTCAAAGGAAAGTACGTCACCAGAAAAATGAGACTCACTGCCAAAACATGCATCATTTTGACTTACAACAATAAGAGTGTTAATGGGGGAAGGAGATGAAGAAACGAGTTTAGAAGTAGCAAGATCAGGTTTGACAGGAAGGTTAAAAGGTGATTGCAAGGAAAAATTGTAATACGAGGGTAGAGAATATGAAAAAGGCGAATGGTTCTTTTTTCTACAAACAATTTGCCATTGCATTGAGGATTTAGGTGCAGAGAAATGCTACAAATGGGTTTTGGGACAATATTCATAAGAGTGAGCAAAGGTATTACAAGAAACACAAGATTTTGGATTCCTGGGATATTCAACTTTAATGAGGTTAAGGAGACCATTCTGAGCTTTGACATTGAAGGTTTCAATAAGAGATGACCGAGGAGTGATTTCAACACAAATCCATGCAAAGTTAAGTCTAGTTCTGCTTTAAGTCATCGTATTAGCAATTATAGGCACTCCGATAGCACTTGCAGTGTCCAAAGATCAAATGGAACATTGTGAAGCTTGATCCAAATTTGCATGGAGTTGTCCTTATCCTTTTCTTTTTCCAAGCACAATTCAGTGGTAATATGCTTAAAAATGATAAACCTGCCTGCAAAACACCAAGGACCAGAAGCAAGAACCCCTTTTGATGCTGCTTTGGATTTGAAAGAGAAGAAGAATGTGTCATTCTTATTCGCAACAACCTGGAGAAGGCCTTTCTTGTCCCATATTCTATGCGAAATATATGGATGAAACAAAGCCTGAACAACAATTTCTTATGGAAGAAGTGACCCATGAGGTAGACTGCCAAATCAACAAAACCTCATCCTTGATCGTATCAGGAGGGTCCATCGGGGTGCCACCTTCGTCGATGCATGGTTTGAAGAATTCAAATGTCCAACTATCAACTGGGGATTGCACTATTATAGCCTAACTTTTGCTAGCTGAAGAAGGGGTGGGGACATTGGGGGCAGTTGCAAATGTGGTAAAAGCGTGGGAAACAGATGGAAAATGAGTGGAATCATGTGGGACAAACAGTAGAGGGGTCCCACCCTTATCCGAGGATGGCAAAGGAGACTAGGAAATAATTGGTGGATTGTGCTCAGAAAATTATTTAGAAGAGGGTGAATGAAAGCGTGAGGGACATGGCTCACATGAGGTGATAGTAAAAAATGGGGGATAGCTTCCAGATGTGCTGACAGCGGGGCATGTGTTACATGAATCTGAAATTAAAGATTGGAAAAGATTCTCACTGGATTTGAAATCCAAATCAACTTTATTTGGAACCACACCCACATGTTTAGTCACGTGATCATTAATATTTATGCCAAGATCGTCGGTAACATTGACTGAGGTGCAATAGCAGGTGCACCTGAAGACTTGTTTTAGAGAACCAAAATAGTGTTCTTCAACTACTTGATCTCAAATTTATATTCATCAAGCTTTATAATTTTTGTCCGTGCTGTTTCGAGTTGAGCAGGAAGATTTTCAATCATTTTATTTGGTGGCCTGGGTAAACCTTGTTACCATCAGTGGTGTTGTCAGCATGTCTCCCATGCTGAGCCTAGAGATGTTTGACTTTAGCTCTCAAACTCATTAATTCCTGTTTTCGGGCAAGCGAATGCTTCAACTCTAATCCACGATCAATGGTGGGTTGAAGCTATGGATGGCAACGGGGCGGAGCGGCCCCGTCCCCACCCCCGTTTAGCTTTCGCAATCCCGAACCCGCCCAAAATTGATTAGCAATTTCTCCCTCCTACCCCGTCCCTGCCCCATTTAATTTTCCCCCGCCCACACCCGTCCCGCACCGTTTAAATTCCCATTCAACATTTTTCTTACTTTTTTCACTTAAAATTTAAAAGATAAATCAATAAACAAAATACAACTTCTGTACATAAGCAAAAACCCTCTCCCTCTACAATACGACTTTTAAAACATCTTGAATTACAGACTAACTAAGCACCAAACAAAGCAAACTTAGCCTGACAGTGATCGCTGAGGCTGGCAGCTTCAGATCTGCCAAATACAAACAGCTCCAAACCCTAGCCCTATGGTGTCAACTCGACCATGGAATCATCTGATCTATTTTCAACGACACTGCCAGCACCACTCGATCCCTCACCTCTGCTTTATCGTCCTCCCATACGGCGCCGTTTCAGCCAACTTTCACTCTCTTATCTCACCGAGCTGCCTCTGACTCCGACACTTTCCTTTCAAAGGGGAAGAAGAGGGTTGAAAATGTAATGTCGATCGCCACCGGACACGAGCGTGAAGAACTTTTGGCTGAGCTTGAGGGGAGGAACATTCTAGAGATGAATTATCCTGTTGGAATTTATCAAAAAAAAATTCATAGAGTTCAGGAAGAAGAAGAAAAAAGAAGAAGAGAGAGAGAGCTCTTACCATAGCTTAATAATGGTTAGCGAGGAGCTTGATGATGGCAGATAACTGTGAGGTCGTGAGGGTGAACGAGTCTTGAGTGTGAAAGACGTATTTGTGATTGTTTGAGTTAGGTTTAGGGCTAGCATTTCTTTATATATGATATATAATATATATATATATATATATATATATATATATATGTGGTCGCAACTTGTAATGGTGTAATTGTATAAATGTGCAACTTATATATAAATAAATATATATATATATACCTAAACGGGGCGGGGTAGGTAGCTGTCGGGTTATGGCCTTACCTCGCCCCCGCCTCGAACCCGCGCAGGTTATTCCCCTAATCCCTATCCCCGCCCAATTTTCTCAAACGATTTTGTAAACGAGTTTTTAACCGGCCAGGGCGGAGCGAGTACCTGATGGGGCGGGACAGATTGTCATCCCTAGTTGAAGCTCCCTAAGCTTTTTATGAAGCAACAAGTTGTTGGTCTGAAGTAAGTGAACAACTTTAGCTATTTGCTTGAGCTCACGTGCTATAGGAGGCTCCTGGTCAGATTGGTCCAGGTCAAGCTTGTAGATGACTCCATAATCCTTTTCACCAAATCTATCAAAGGACGAATGACTCGGATTGTGGAGAGTCTGGGCAACCGTTGGCGTAGAACAGTTGGAGAAAGGAGGATGAGAAAATGAAGTGAGAGGTGAATTGAAGAGAAAACATGACTATAATACAAAGAATTGAAGAAAATAATTCATGTGATTGACTCCATTCATTTAGGATTAAGATAAGAATAATATGTTGATGATCCCATCTTATTATTGTTGACAACATTTTTTCGACAATTTCTGTGTCTTTGTTCAAATGAAATAAAGGCAAGAACGATAATGACGATGAAATAAACTTTAGGTTGAAGGTTTTTCTCAAAAAGTTAAAAAAATGTTATTTGATTTTGTTCCCTCCAAATAAAATTTTCAATTATTTTGAAAAGAAAAAAATGAAACATTTTTTTTCTTTTCAAAATAAAGTATTTCTTTAAAATCTATTTTTATAACACTCCATTTGTTCCATTATTCTTGTCCCAATATATATGTGTATTTGAGTTGCAGTTTTTAAAGATGGACAAAAATTTTGAAATGGAGGGAGCACTTTTTAAAATTTGACCTGCCAAATTTGCTTTTAAATTATTATTTTAAAAAAATTCTCGGAATAACACCATTTTTAGATAAATAGATCTAAAGATTAATATAAACGAGTTCCAAACATTGAAAGAGATTTGGTGTAAAAGGAAAACAAAATTAAAATTAATGTTTAATGAGTCAACAAATAAATATTATTAATAATAATATTTTTAAAAATATATAAATAAGCTCACATAAAAATTTTAAAATTAACCTCCGTTTGTTTCAACATAAAACATTTCCCGGGAATAATTTTTTTTATTTTCCAGTGTTTGGCTCCCTTTTAAAACTTGTAAATCTCAAAAGGCTAAAAGAGATGAAGAGTGCCCGATGTTTCACGTCAGTACACTCTGACGCCTGCAATTGTCTCTGAACGCCGGCAACAGTTCTGTCGCCGGTGAACTTTTTTGACGCCGACTATCTAATTGACGGTGAGTTTTAGGCTGTGAAACTTAAGGTTCTTGTTGTTCTTTTTATCAAAATAAATCCAAAATTTTTTTTTGACGTTTGAACTGATTTGGTTTGAAGGAGTTTGGATTATACTGTCTTCAAGTCTTACCTGATTCATATCCTCCTAATTTGAAGTTGCAATTATACCTCATCTTTTTGTTGTGTACCAACTGTTTGATACAATGTCTCACAAACAAACCTCAGTCTACTTAGTATGTGGATTTATATGATCGTGGAAATTTTAATGATAGAGGTAACAACTTGAATTTTTATATAAAAATATTTTCAGAAATCAAACACATGAATTTTTTTTTTTGTAAATTATTTCCCAGATTTGAGCCAAACACGAAATACCGAACACTGAAAAAAAAAATTTACAAGTAAAAGATTTTACACCGAAATAAATGGAGTCTAATTGTCATTTTTGGTATTCCCAGTGAGTGTGTTGTGATGGAGGCGATGGTGAAGAAATATCAGCAAAAATTCAGAAAGGTGAGGGACGAAATGAGCCGATGGGATGAACTTCAATCTCGATTGCTTTCACAGTTCAGAAACGCATCTTCCATCATCGAGAGATTGCAGGTTCTTCTGCTATTATAACACGCGTACACACAGACACGCACACAAATACTCCTAATTGTAGCTAGTTCCTTTCAGAGCTTTTAGTTCATAGTATTAGAATGTGTTTTGTCTTTCTATGGTCAGGTGATCCAGGATCCGAAGAATTATGGTGCTTTGAAATGTGTTGGTGGCATCGAAGATGCAGTTTTGAAGAAGCAGATGGAATCTTTGGAAACCATCTTGCTTTCAATGAAGAAGACTCTGTAAGTTTCTACTATCATATCTTATGTTTCGTTTGGTTGCTGAGGAAATGTTGGAAAACTGTATAACTTCCAATATAGTTTTTGATTCTCTCTTAAAAGAATTGTTCAGACGATGCTTGATAAGGAGCGGGGTATATGAAAATAGGAGAGTGGTATGGTGTTGTTTTACTTTCAAACTAAGGGCTCGTTTGGTAACCGTTTATGTTTAGTGTTTATATAAACAGATTTTGTTTATCCATAAACATGAGTGTTGTTTGATAACAAGAAAACGTTTGACTTATTTTAAAAATCATAAACAGAAAAACATGTTTGTTAACCTTAAACTGTTTTATTTTTATAAAAAAATTGTTAGAGAATATTTTGTTTATTTTAGTTCTTATGGGTAGTGGCTTCTACGGATGTAATTTGATTTACATGCTTTACGATTGAATAACAGAGAACTTCTCCAAAGTTTACATGGTATTAGAGGAGGTTTGATTTTGGCCTTAGGGTTTAACCCTAAACCCTAAAAGAAAATCGCAGATTCTTCTTGAACTTGATCGGAAATTGCAGTCATTCTTTCTTCTACAATAATTGCAACGTTGCAGGCATAATCACAGCATTCCAACTCTCGGCTTCTTCTGTTTCTCCTCTCTCTGCAAGATCGCAGAGCCAGTCCCTGCTCGTCCATGCCATTGAGTCACTATTTCTCTTTGCCATGCAATCACAGTCTTGCCCTTAATTACAACATTGTTTGACATCTCAACTTTCGCAATTTATTCACAATTTATTCGCAATTAGTTCACATCTGTTCGCTAGCTCCTCTGTTTGTCGCATCTCAGTTTAAACTTAGGTGTTGGTAGCAATTTGTTTGCAAGTTCACAATTCGTTCATCATAGTCCAGTCATCTTTCTTCTCCTATGTTCAAATCGCACGTCTACCTTAGCTTCTTTGCCAATCCTAATTTGAAACTGCAATCGCATTGTGATGTCATCACAATCCCTTGTGTTCGCAATTTTTGTTCGCAGCTTCTCTCTCTCTCCGTGTTCACAACAACTTTCTCTCTCTGTTCGCAACATTGTTTGCATCAATAGCATCAAATCGCATTGCAATCGATTGTATCGCATCATCTTCTCGTCTTTCTCATCTCTGTTTGACTTTGCATCACCGATTTCTGTTCGCTTCATCGTTTCTGTTGGATTCCCGAATCAGACCATGCATGGTTCGTATTTCTTTTAGCCCTAATTGCATTGTTCCTGGTAGCTTGAAGTTCATTGCAACCTATCGCAATCGCATCTCAGTCTGTGTTTGTTTGCAAAATTGCCGCATTACAGAAATTTCTCCCTCTATATTCTCTTTGCAAAATTGCAGTCCTCGTTCTCTTACTTTGACGATTCGTAACATCATCCTCTTCTCCAGTGATTTCTTTTGCATCAAGATTTTACAGTTTTGGGTTCTTTGCATAAGAGTAGAATGGCAGTGTCACATTTCAATTTTCTTTGGCTTCTTGCAACTACAACATGAAGTTGAAATTGCAATCTATTTGCATATTTATTCGTAGAATTTGCAACAAAATCAACTTTGCACCATTTTTCTGATCTTGGTTTAATGGTTCGCATGACATCTGAGAATTGTAATTGTTTAAAATTGCATCAGGTCGCAATTGTGTCAATTTTCTGTTCGCAATTGCACCTTTTTGAAGCATCTTAACTAACAGCCTTGGCTAATTGATTGTTTCTCTGTTTGAACAACAATCTTGTTGATTCTCTCTGTTCAAACAAAGCATTGTCAATTTTGCATCTTCTTCAACTGTGACGCATTGTTTACATCTAGACTTTGTATTTTTGAATCTCTTAGCATTGATCGCAACAACTCATCGCAACCCATCGACGTCATCACATCACGTTTCTTCTATCTTTTCATCTATCAAATTGCAGAAACATTTATGATAGCAGCAACAACTTTTTTGCATCGCATGGCAACCCAGAGTTTCTATTTGCATTGCATCGCTTCTTCTTCTTCGTCTTTTGTTCGAATTGCATCACAAAAGCAAGAATTGCAACAACATCATCAGTCTCACTTCTCTTCTCTCATTGCACAACATCGTCTCTACTCAGTTTGCATAACAGACCAGCTGTTTTGGCAATTTCTTCTACAGTAGCTTGACACTATTTCTTTACCATATGTATCTTCTTCTATGCAATTCAATTATGCGTTTTTTCATTTTTTTTTTTGACAAACTCTCGGTGCTTCTCACTGTCACATCGTGAGTTTGAGAAAGGGTGTTAGAGAATATTTTGTTTATTTTAGTTCTTATGGGTAGTTTAGTCTTTTTGTCTTTTCCTTTCATAGGTAGGTTAGTCTTTGTTAGGGCCTATATATAGGCTTCTACGGATGTAATTTGATTTACATGCTTTAAGATTGAATAACAGAGAAATTCTCCAAAGTTTACAAAAATCAACACAATAAACTGCATAAAAAGTCAAGTTCATGCTACAACAAATCTATACAGCAATAACAGAGCAAGAAATATACATAAAAAAGAAATAAATAATATTGGGTTACATATATATCTACACACTGCAAATTATACTGTAAAATTAGAAGGACCCACAACCCAGAAGGCCCTAACAAGGGGATGCACACGATTCGGTTCCTTACGGTTATTGGGAGAACAGGAACTAGAACCCTTCCCAACGGTTCCTTAATTTTGAAACTAGAATAAATGAGTTCGGTTCAATTCGGTTATTATAGGAGTTGTATTTAACCTTATAATAGTTATAATAACTTCATTGTTTAAAATTTTTTACATAACAAAAGGTTATTATAATTATTACAATGATTTTATATATATATATATATATTCAACGGTTCCAGTTCCGGTTCCAAGGCTTGGAACCGGAATCGTAGTGAACGGTTCTTAAAATTTAGAATTGGAACCGGAACCTGAATCGTAGTGAACAGTTCGATTTGGTTCAGCTAGAGTTCTTTATGGTTCCACCAGTTCTTTGTGCACCCCCTACCAACAAAACAAAATATATATAACTATGGAAAAGTTGAAAGTTTTCCAATTTGTATGGAGTGAGAAGAGATATTTGGAAGGCCTTTCTCTTGAACTTCTTATGCTACTACTTTCTTTTTCATTTTTTTGATTTATATTTTCCTTTCAACACTGAAAATGAATGAGTAATATGAGTACAAAGTACCATTCTTGTTTTTTCGACAAGGAGATGGTTGAGACTTCTTTGTTTTTTTTCCTCAAAAGGTTTTTTTTTTTTTTTTTTAGCATGGGTGCCCCTAAGCAATTATTTCTTATTATCAAGTATATTAGTAATTATTTAATATTTTTTTCTCAAGGCAATTGATGCTCTTTAATTTTGTCCACACTTGATAATTCTAATATTTTTATCGTTGTATCAAATAATAGTCTTTTATAATTTTTTTTTCTTTTCATTTTCTCACTTTTAGTTTCAATTTTTAATTAAAATAATATAATCGCCATTTTAGATAAAAAAAGAAATTTTTTTTTTATTTTATAATAAACATAAACAATAAACATCATTTTGGTGTTTAGGATTTGAATGCTTAGTTGCAGTGTTGTTTTAAAAACGTTTTGACAATTTATAAACAAAACAAAAATTATCAAACATATTTATCCTAAAAATTTGTTTTTATAAACACTAAACATAAACGGTTACCAAACGGACCCTAAATGTAATTAAGTAGAGACATTTGGTGTTGGTTTACTTTCAAATATATACATGATATAGTAGAGATTTCGTAATGCATTGTGATGTTCTGTATAACCTAATTGTGAGAACATTGATGGGCATTTTTGTTTATTGTTTCACAATCAAGTGGTTTCGTAACTTTCGTTTGTTAGATGTTGAAGTTCATGGATGCTTCTCACGAGAGTTTTGAGTGTTTGTGAATCGATTTCAGGGAAGAGCTTCATGGTATAGTTTCGTCGCTGGAGAAGATTCTTCGTGATGGTAGACAGTTAGTTAAAGGGGGTTCTATTAAGCCAACCTTGAACCAACTGCATCAACGAGTCGGCATAAAACCAACTCTTGCAGATTGCTTAAATGGGCTTAGTGTTATTCATGAGATGCACCAAGCAGAGTAGGGGCCTCTTCCATTTTGCTTTTTTTCTTTAATAAATCATTGTCAATTGTGATATAAGATGACTGTTTCTTTGTCTGCTAAATGAGCTATCACGATACTTAATGGGTTGGTAGCTAGGTCACTCGGATATAATCATTTACTATTAACTGGCTGAGTGAATTTTTATACCATTAGAAAATGACCAAGATTCACTAACCTTTAGTCACTTTCTAATTGCATAATTTTGTATTTAGCTTGACTGAGCAAAACTTCACATATGGCATTCTTATATTGTTGTAAGTATAGGTCATAGAAAAGTTATAAATTTAAAGTTACTTTGCTATGGCATTCATCAAATGAACTGTATCAGTGTTGTTTCAGTGGAATAACTTGGTTTTTTTTTTTTTCCCAATGTTGTGGAGCTTCACGAGAGTATGTTTTGGTGTTCCCTGCTGAAGCAACACTAAATTTTTGTTGCCTGGTCATTGAATTTGTTGACATCATATATTCTTACAAACTAGTTATGACTACTGCTTTGGAATAATAAAGAGTCAAAAGGCATTTTGATCTTGGTTACTAGTGTCTCTGTCAATTGTAATTTCCAGGTACATACTTAAATCATCAGTGGTATCAGCACTTGCATCACTTACCTTGAAACCCAGGTATGCAAAGGGTTGGGGTTATTCTACATCCATTCGTAGTCTTTTATGTCCTATATTTTCACTTCGAAAATTATTTTAGAGGTACTTTCTTGATTCAATTTAATTGAGCATTTCTTATTGAAAATGAACATCAAATGTAATATTAAACATAAAATGAGTTGCTCATAATTTTCTTTCAATGCAATTTTGTAATTTTACTCATGGTGCTTTCTTTCTTACATAGAAATCCAAGTCTGTCAATCCTTATCTGTTAGAGAATTCATTGACCATTTCATCGCCTTATTGGAACTCCGAAGCTGACATTTGCTATAAAACATGATCTTGAAGAAGTAAAATTTTACTATTGATTACTCTAGATAATTATTTCTAGGTTTCCATGAGTCATAGGTTTCCCAAAATCAACACGCAGAAGGGTAAAACAGAAAAATACTTCTAATCTCGTGAAAGTAGACATTGCTGCATTCCCCCTTCTTATTTGGAATTTGGGTAAAATACACAAACCTCCCTTTTAAGTTGGGCACTTAGGCTTAATTACACACGGTATAAAAGAATGACCTTAATTACACTGGCTTAACTTATGGACTTTAGTAAGCTTACGGACGTCATGTGGTCTTATAAAATGTCCTTTATACCCTTATCTTATTTAATAGTATTTTAATGAAAAATCATTTCACATCAAAAAACGACATTACCCATTATTAATACCCCTAGCCAAAAGTTAAATCTCATTTTATTCCCTCTCTCTGCATTCTCCTCTTCTCTCCATCTCCTTCAACTGTTGCCAGCTCCTTCAACCACTGCCACCTCCTCCCATTACTTCCACAGCTGCTGTCACCATGACCACATCTCTTCTCTCCTCTCCATCTCCCACGACCTTTATCACCTCCTCTCATCAACTTCAGTAATTTAAACATGTTATAAACCTGTAGAGTTTCAATCATTACAACACACACACACACACGTATAATAGTTTTACAGGGGAAACAGAGGATGACTAAAGCTGTGCATCAAATGGGATTTAAGTAAGGGCTCTTTCACTGTAGTACTAGCAATTACAGCAAAAATACAAATTGGAATCTTTCCCTGTCTCTCTAAAATAAATAGAAGGAAGATTATGTTTTTTCTGAAATTGTTTCCAGTTCTCAATTAGCACAATGCCCTACCATCTCAAAACTGTTGTTGCCATTAATCACAAAAACCCATTCCCTCTGTTCCCACCTCTATATTTTCTAAGCTGACGCAGAAATCTTTACCACTACAGCAATGTTTCAATACTTAACATCCAACACACGTCCATTGATGAGAGGTTACACAATACACCTTTTGCAAATGACAGAGTATGGGTTCAGAGATAGTAGTAGAAAGAGAATTAGAGTGACTTCAATTTTGAGAAACCAGATTGCACCAGTCATCTTGGAAATAATTACAGATGATTCTCTACTATCGGAATTCGGAAGTACTATTTCTCTAAAAATTGTTATGAATTAATCCCATTTGTATCGGCTTGTTAGAAATTAATCCGCCCAAGATCACACAACAAATATGCTATGGCAACAATAGAAAATAAGATGAAAGTAACACACACAACGGGTGAAGAACAACTAACTTTTATATCAAGAAAAGAGAGTATTACAAATCTCAAAAGATTACTAAGAGGTATTCTACACTCTAACCAGAAAAGATACACACTCTTCTATAAAGAATACACTCACTCTTGGCCTCACAACTTTCTCACTCAAATTTTCTCTCTCTGTTATCACACACTGTGTCTTCACTACTCGATAGTTCTCTCTGTTATCTAGTCTCCACTTTACCATGCCTATGTATATTTATAGGCTAGCTTTTGCCGTCTAATATTGCAAACCTTTAGCTGGCACATTTAATACAAAGCCCCATTCACTTTTGCACCGCTACACATGCCCATTTATTCATTTACTGTTACCCACATAATTCACACCAATCATCTTCTCCCATTTCACCAACACACACATGCACCAATCACTTATATGCTAACACCTATAGAAACACACATCACCAGTCCAATGAATTTGAGCCACTTCAACAAATTTTAAATACAAAGTTTATCTCATCTCAAATTACCCGTGTCAATTTGGAATGACCCATTTCTTTGAAAATACATACCCTCAGGATTCAGGAAGACCCAGTTCCCTTCTAATTATCCTAAGGCTACTTTGCAATGGCTTCCCTCACTGCATCAAATGGCCTCAGGTTTTTGCCAAAGATCGAAACATGGTGGCAGTGATTGAGGGATTTTCCGTACTAAAGATCAACTGTTTGAGGTCCAGCCACGGGCAGAGACGATATCTATGCATAAATATACACAGGTTTTGCTGAGAGGATCTTAATGATCAATCTGGTCCTGGACTAAGGGTTTGTATGTTTTGCTGATAGAATCTGTATGCTCAAAGTTGGGTCCTCCATGAAGGGTTTGTAGGTTTTACAGCATGCTACAAATATGTGTTTGTGTGTATATACACGTACATAGGTCTTCAAGATATAGAAGACGGAGAATTAAGGATGTTGCCTTCTCCTTAAAAATGATGCCGTTTCATTTATGGTCACATTTGGGATTTTACAATTTTTTTATTTTTACTCATTTTTTAAATAAAAAGGGAAAATAGGTCATTTATGGTATGATTAACAGCAGCTTGACATGCTGGACTGATTTGTGACTTTTTAATAGTTTGGGGGCGACAATTGATAGTTCAAGGGTTCTTTTTGCATTTTGCCCTACATTTTATACATTTAATTTTGTTGGGAATATTGACGTGTCTTGGATTGATTCTTTGCAGTGCAAGTGATCTAGGAGTTCTCCAGCAACTTTTGGTTGATCAACCTAACATTCCCAAAGAGGAAGGTAGGCAAAGGAATTCATAAAAAAATGATGTAATAAAAGGATATGTGAAATACAGCTCAACTTCAGTTTTTATTTTTAGGGTTCGAATATCAACACACAACACACAATCAGGTATTTCTATTGGTGAATAATTTATTTTAGTCCAATTTTATTAGTCATCATTAAATTGATTTAAGTTGAGAAGTAAATTAGAAAATGCGGGAACTATAATACATACTTACATGGACTCGGCTATGTGTGTCGGGTGTGAGTGTGTATCCACATGTCGGACATGTTAAATGTCAAATCAGACATGCGGATACTACCAAATATTCATATTATTTAATATTTTTATTTTATTTTCTAGAGTAAAATAATGTCTTTATGTAGCATAGTTTATAGACTTTTCACTTGTTCTGAAGCAATGACATGTTATATATATATATATAACAAAATTAAATTATTGGATATGCCTTTTTAGGTGTGTCCAACCAAAAGCGTCAGACACACATACAACAAAATTAAATTATTGGATATGCCTTTTTAGGTGTGTCCAACCAAAAGCGTCAGACACATTTCATGTACCCATGTCCGAGTATTGTGTGTCTGACACGAGTACTTGACCAACTTTTGTAAAGCCCATGTAACAGAGCTATAATAAACAGATAATAATGTGTACAACATAAAAGGAAAATGTGAGAAGTATGAGATGCTGCTTGGTACTGTTTTATGGTCCAATTGGATAACCTATGCTTTGAAGTCAGTCTGTTCACATAGCATTGACAAGTGGATGTAGGAACAGATACAGTAACAATATCTTGAAAGTTTTAGGGAAAATTGATACAAAAGATGGATATGAATTGGGAATCTTTTTCTTTGTTTAATTAAGAACTTGGGTACAGGGCTAGTGGTAGAATAAATCGTTGAGGTTAATTTATTTGGATCGAGATCTATATGGTTTTTTCTTATGTGACAGATCATGTTGCTGCTTGAATTGGGAACCCTTACCAGGACCCTTCATTTTCTCTGGGTCCTCGTAGGGCAGTACTATCAAAATCCTTAGATATCTATGAGAGAACTTTCTCTCGTGTTCTACAAAACAATTGGTTTTTTTTTTCTCCCTCCTATTGAATTGGTAGAAAAAAAACTGACTAGCACAAATATTTGATCCTACATTCCTTGGCATCATTGATTCTCCACTGATTTTTACTTATTTACCTAATTACCTTGTCTGATAGCAATAGTTTCTTTGCAGTGCAATACATACTCGACATCATATTTGCAGAAGAAATCTGTTGATTTTTTTTCCTAAGCGAATGAGGATTGAAACATTGAAGTATCCTACATTAAGAGGTTTTGTTTCAGGGTGAGAGTGATGATTGCAGTGTGCTTGTTTCTTCCTGCCGAGACTACAAAAGATGCCTGCAAAGGACTTACAGTCACTTCATTTTTGGCAGTCCTTATTACTCAAGATTTTGTATCGAAACCAACACTTATCTGAGCTTTTGGAATTTTTGGCAGTCCTTATTACTCAAGATTTTGTATCGAAACCAACACTTATCTGAGCTTTTGGAGGGAAAATGATGAGTTCGATGGCTAGATTCATTAATTAAATCACATGTGTATTATTTGTTGCAAAATTTTGTAAAAATATGATATTCTTCTCACTAAAATTCGATGCTGTTTATTTCCAGTTTCGGCATAATTGTTTGTTTGGAAAACCTCATTTTGTGATGATAGCTTTCTTTAGGAAATTTGGCTTCTTGCCTCACTTTTATGCATGTAAAGCTTATTCGACTTTGGCTGAGATATTGGTGAGTGAATATATATCCTTTTTTTCATAGTGATAGATGAAACTTGCATAAATTTCTGGTATAGGCTGGTTTGCTGGTCCAAAATTTATACGCAAGTCCCAGCTTGTTGCTTGGGGTGGCTCTATGCCAGCATGTTCTGTTAACTGGAGCTTCCCTGTCATCTGCAACAGAACTGCAATCTTTGAACAGTAAGTAACTGAGTCGGTTCAGCTGTGCATGATAAGTATACTTCACATGTGAATGCTTTCACTTCAACCAAGTATTCTGTGCGAGTCAACTGACTGGTTTAAAGAGTTTAATGGACACCACTTTTATATAACTTGACCGATCATCTAAATTTGGAGATTCTATGGCACAACTCAATTTAACATTGAAAGAGCTTCAACGCAAAATTGTAGATTTTAGTCGTCCTATTCTTTTGGATTCTGTAAGCACACTCAATTCAACAAAACTAACATGATCGAACTGGTGCAGAATACCAATTAAGCCATCAATGATGTACAAGTAAATTCATTAGGCAGCCCGAATCATCGGTTCAGGTTGAAATCTCAGACTCAGGCAAAATTTGAGCAAGTCAAGTGCTGGCTGCTCACTCCGTGGCAACACCACACGCTTTTACCAGTATGAAAGTCACAATGCTCGATGGATAAAAGTGTAAGAATTGATAACTGGATAGGCATATTAGGCAAACAAATTAAATACTTGACCAACTAATTCATGCATAGCGCAGAGTTCAGGCCTTAAATATTGAACATAGCAAAAGAAGTGCCAACTGATGAAAATAGCAAAGCATTGCAATGATAAATACAGAGTCAATTTCTTTCAATGATTGAACAAATTACAAGAAGACCTAGAAAGCATACCTCAAATAAGAATCTGAACAAGAAATAAATACCACATGTAGTCGCCATAATACAAGTTCATTAGCCAAAAGAATTCAGTTGAGAAGGAATGTCACATGTCCCCCATGCATAGTCAAAATCTCTAGACGAGAGCTAACAGTTGCCCAAACTTTTCTGCACAAGGTACACGGTCTGGAAATGACATCACAGATGTAGCACTGCCATTGATTTTGTCATGCACGAAGAAGCATCCAGTTCATGAGCCGCATGATTCCTTGAAATATGGTGCCAGTTTGGTGCCGTATCAGACACATTACATGTAGTCAAGAAGTCTAAAACCTGTCCAAATATTTTGAACATTTCAACCCCGAATATCAGGTTTTTATCAGCCACAAATACAGCATTCCAATCCATTGGGGCATCCGGATGTATTGAAACCTCGGTCCAAGTAAGATACATGAGATCTAGCTCCCACAGCTTTCTAACAGCTTTGTTTCTCCTGCCTATTTGACCATCCCCTTCACACCAGGAGACAGAAAGCATGAACAGCCGGCCATCACATGATATGAGTTTTGGGTAGTACTCATGAACACGGGGTGGGGACGGAGTGGTTTGGATTCCAACCCAGTAGCCCCTTTCTATGTCATACCCTGCAATCTTGTCCATTTCAGAATAAACATAAAACACCCCATTACAAACGACCCCAGAACAAACAACTCCAAAGTCTACAGGCAACCTCTGGATTTCCATCCATTTATTTGATACAGAATCATAAATTTCCCCAGAATCCAGAGGCTCGTCCCAGGGTCCAAGACCCCCTACAGCAATTACCACAAACCTTTTACAATCTTGTGTATTTGAGCGATCACTTTTTTGTTTGACAAACTTGGAAGTCTTTACATTGGGCAACAACGAAATCTCATTTTCATCAAGAGAATTTCTGAATTGACGTCTTACAGAAAGCCTGTGAGGATCCTCATAAACATCTGACACCCCACCAAGTCGTGATCGGGGGAAGCGTCTCTCTTGCCGATTTTGCTGATTTCGAATAATAAGACATTCCAAACTGACCTCAGAAATTCCTAAAATGGGCGTTGATCTTGCATACTTCATGGATGCAACTTTACGCCACGATTTAGTTAAGGGGCTAAAGACCAACACACCTTTATGTGTCTTAAACGAGCTCCTGTCAACCTTCCCAAAGTTCGTCAAACTAGAACAACCTCCAACTACATAAACATCATACTGGAAACTGGCAACAGAGAACAAGAACCTTCCCTTGAGAACTTCAGCATCTATTCGATGCCATTGGTTAAGAGAGACATCCAATGCATGTATCTCCCCAGGGCAATAGCCATCTTTAACCATACCAAACAGAAACAACCATGGACTCTGAAACAAACCTTCCCGTCTAATCCGCATGAACTGAGAAGTTGTGGTCAAGTTTCTCCATTTCTTGCACACAAGGCGGGCATTCATGAGACTAGTTAGTGGGAGTCTTACCAAGCACATTTCCAAAATGTCATCCGGCAGAAACACGTGCATTCTACTATTTTGTGGTGAGTCTTCAAGCTCTAGACCCTTTTTGTTATTCCTCTTCCAGAACTTCTCCTTCACACCGTATGAGAAGCAATCCACAGCAGTTTCCTCGGTCCCACATATATTTGTGTACCCCTTGCCTTCTTCACTTGCGCTTGACCATCTTCTACCGCCTGAATCCCCAAACTCTTCACTTGTGTCAGCGCCAACTTTGCAACCACCACCCCTACCATACAGAGTGAGACATCTCAAGGAAACCCCCCTTCTATTATCCTCTTCCTCAGCTTCATTTCTATGGCTCTTCTTTTTCAACTTCTGGCTAACACTTCTGACAAGACGTTTCGAGACACTCATAGACTCAAAATCCTGATGAAGAGATGTTTCTCCCATCAATCTTTCAGAAATCATCTTGTTTTGATTTCTTTCTCGAGATAGTACAATTAAAATGCATGCAATTTGCATAGGACATCATTCTCAACCCATCTTTTCATCATTCACCTGCCACAAAAACATTCCAGAAAGGTTCTCAGAGAGGAAAATGTCAACATGAAGCTGTTCATAAAAAGTACAACCTAAAAGGATATCTAATTTACAATACCCATTAAGCGCATCCCTATGGCTATATGAGACAAGGGAGAGAAAATGAAAAGGATAACAAATTGAAAATTTATCCTCTTTTTGTTTGTTAGGGAAATTAAAAAATTCGATGAAAAATAAACAAATTAAAATACTGAATCTTGTTTTTTTGCATATTTCATCCTAGGGTGGAAAGCTCACCTCAACTATGCAAACCAGTCGCTTTCGGTGAGGTTGGTTGGAGATTTTCTATTTCTTCTATTACCATTACCTAGTGCGATCTTGTTAAGTTATGGAAGGGGCAAATTGAGTACGGAGCTGACCTTTGGCATAATTGACACACAGTGGCTGCCCACATGCTTGAATATGCTTTCTTCAAATTCAATCCAATATGATAAAAACGTATAAGCACGGAAATATTAATTTCCATTATATCCTATCCTTTCTAGGCAACCAAACAAACAATAAAATTTAAAGAAACAAGAAAACGATAGGTGCAGTTACATTTTACTTCCAGAAAAGGAATCAAACGACACACAGGTACCCCTGAAGGCTTGAAACGCAGCACTAAAGATGGAATTACCAGATCGACACCGTCAAATCCAGATCAAATCACTTGTATATATATCCAGATCAAAACAGAAAATCAGTTCTAGCAAGAATGATTAATACTAATGAGATTCATCAGTTCTATATCAAATCCAGGACGATAAACAACATTTTCAAATGAAAACAAAGCCATAAAAAGAAACATACAGATACAAATGTGTATATATATATATACACACACACACCATTTGAAATTCGAGGGTACCTCAACAAATTGCATGAGATTGCAATTGTCTTTGTCGATTATCCGATGAAATCAGAATCGAAATTTGAGGGTGAATAGAAGATTAGATCCAACGGCATTGACTGCTTCCGGCTATCTGCATAAAATTGGAGCTTTTGCTCCTTGGGGACATTCTATTTACGCTCTACTACATAAAAAAGGAAACAAATCTAATGATCTAAACGTAATCGATTATACAATCTAATTGACTGTTATATGTGTGACTGTATATAAATATATACACACACAACCACAAACACATACATACACATGTGTATGTTGGTACGAATGTATGATTTTAGGTTGGAGAGTGAAAATCTGGAATTTAGTAAAGCGACGCACCCACTGATATTAAAAGCGACGCGTCAGCCCTCATTTTCTCTCTCCTCACCATGTGGAATTCTCTGCTATCAATTATCTTATCTGCCTTTTGTTTTGTTCTTTCATGGGTTGCCCAATCTCGGTCTTCTTTTTTTTTTTTTTTTGTCTTCTTTATATATATATATATATATATATGCGCGCGCCCATACATATATAATCAAATTACTTTGGCCAGGTGATAAATATACTTCATTTTTTTATATATATAACTCACTCTTTTAATGTGAATTGATAATATTGTCTTTGATTCAATTAATAGGATCAAATATAAAAGACATTTACGTTATTTAATTTAAGAGGAAAAAAATGCATTTATATAAAAAAGTGATGCGTATTTATCAGTTTCCATTACTTTGGGTTGTTCGAATTTGTGTCGCATCAAAAAGAAAATTAAATGTAGATACTCTATTGTGAATCTTGCGAAACGAAAGTCGAATTTTATTTGATTCGTATGAAGGAAACGTTTTACACAATGTTTTGAAAATTAATCGGGGGCAAAACTTCAAATACTCCAATTATTGGAAAAAAAATAATTAAGAATTTTGAACCAAAAATTATTAAGATATGAGTTCATGTTGCGTTTAAAAGGATCCAATTGAGACCTTAAAATTGAAATTAAAGAAAAATTAGTTTAACTTCTGATTTTAATTCCAAAGTACCAATTCGGTGCTCCCAAATTGTATGGGTGAAATTGATCCATAATAAACTTGCCTTTATATATAAAGAAACGTTTCAAACTTTAAAATAGTTTTGTTTGATTTAGTTATTTTAAAATTTACCGTGTGTGTTATACACGCACAATTTAAATTCACCAGTGTATTTATATGAGAACTATTACAAGTAATATATAAAGGCAATATACAATTTACAATTGAAATTGAGATGTGTACCAATATTAATTTAGTACCATTTTGTTTAATACATCAAATTGAGATTATTTACTTTTTTTTAGGAAAAAAAAGTACAAATTTTTATATAAAATGCTCATAGCATTGAGGGAGTTATAGACAGATGGCATCTCTTCTAAATGTATACTAGCTATGGACTAAAGTAAGAATAAATGTTGGGAAAAAAATTGTTTGCTTTTTCAAAAGATACTTGTGGAAACCCCTTAAAACGTTCCAACATAACTTCATATGTGTGTGTCATATATATATATATAGATGTTCACATGTTGATACCTGTATATGAATGCAGGCATCATTTCTCATCTTTATTCTATCAAAAAGACTAGAACTTTGATTTTGGGGAGTGAGGTGGTGTCCCTACCCTCTAATGATAATAATTTTGGTAGGTTAGAAGTGGACTCAATACCAAACAATCTTTTGTCAATAGTATGATACTATCATTATTCTATTGAAACTACTCTCAAATTCTTACTACTATTATTCAGTGCTGTAGGTGGGTGACCATTTCTTTTGGTGGTTGAAGGTGATTGATGTCTACTAAAAAAGATGGCTCACTTGATGATCCTATTATTTAATTTTAATTTTAATTAAATTAATTTGTGTGTACTAAAATATCTAATCAACTCACTTATACAAGTTCAAATTTAAGGACGATAAAAATCTTTACAAAATCTAAAAGTTCTTATGGGGGGAAAAAGTTTGCAAATCACAATGATGAGACTCCTATAATGGAGCTCTGTGAACAGTTATCGAAAGAGAGAAAAAAATGACTCCTCGCCTCCCGAAATAATTTTGAAAAATGTCCAACGGAATTTGTGCACAGGAGTGAGAGAGTAAAACCTACGCAAGTTTTGGATGAGAATTGGAAGAGGTGTCCCGTGCCATGTCCTACCTCGTTTATGTTGAAAAATTAACACAATACTTGTGTAATTTATTTTTTAGAAAAGGTACGAAGATATATTAATTGATTTATTATCAAATAATTCAGGATAAAAAATCTTGTGAAATATATCAATTAACTTTCTTGATTTGCTTATGTTTATTTCTCATATTATTTTTGTGTTGGATTTTATTTCATTAATAAATTAAGAAAATATTGAATATAATTTTTTTGTTAAAATAATTGAGGGAGGAGGGCGGGGTGAAGAATTTAACGAGGATGAGGATGGGACATGAGGAATCTCCAACTTAATGGTTTTGAGTAAAAATGAGAAATGTTATGCTACATGTGAGAGAGATGGGGTTGGAAGGGAATGACAACGGGACGAGTTTGGAGCGGGGGACCCCAACCCCATTCTCGTTTAGCAGAGCTCCCCATTCCTCCTCTCCAAACTGTTTATTAAACAAAGCAGGGCAAGAGTAGTGTAGAGACAGGGTTAGGAAAGTACTTTTATAGTTTTACTACGAAATTAATGAAAATAAATAATGAAACAAATTTTCAACCATGGTAATCAATCCTTCTTTCTTATTTGGTTAAGAACAAGATTTAAATTATTGATCAGAACTTGAGATTTATTATTTCCGTAGGAAAATCAAAACAATACATAGAGATTCTCAAATAAAAATAATACAAAGGTATATTAAAAGTAACAATATTCTTAATATTGTGAATAGAGATGTAATATGTGAAGAAGAATATGCACATGTCAGTCTCTATGTCTAGAATAGAATAATCTAAGATTTGCTTAATATATACCTAATATTTTTTAATATAAAATATACTATAATAAAAAAAAAATTGTAATTTTTCAATCCCGCCCTCAAATTGTTTGGATTTTCAATCCTAACTTTCATCCAAAATCATTCAACCATTCAATATAAACGGGACAGGGCAGGGTGGAGCCGGGCGAGTGCCCGAGTCAACAAGTGTTTTGCCATCCTGGGAATGACCCCCCACAGTTACAACCCCCCTGCTATTCCTAGTTATCAACAACTGACTAGTCAATGAGGGCATATTGGGTTATGCACTTTTATTTGTCACTCACTGCAAGTGCTTGACCAAGGTTGGTTGGTGCAACTAGCCCCAAGCCAATTAAAGAACACTTCTCTCTCTCTCTCATGGGTTTAAAAAGATCATTCATTCTTTGGAGGTCCCTCGTCAGAAGAAGAAATGGACTTGGGATCACACATGGTGAGAGGTTTCAAGAGAAGAAATGCTAGCACAGCAAGAAAGTCGCACTCACACACAGATATACATACATATATATATATATACATACATATATATATATATATATAGCATTTGAATTCCGTAGAATTCTTCCATGAAAGAAAATTGTTTATCATCTGTTTATGGAAGTGTTAGAACTGTTAGCCCATACCTCTTAGCATATAAAGATTTAGCAAATGCCCCCAACATATTTTCTACTAATAAGAAAATGCCCCAACAAATTTCAATTCATATGAATGATAAAAACCTGCTATATATATATATATATATAGATAGATAATTAATGCGGTTTAAATCATTGCCGTCCACTTCGTAGTAGTCCCCCTAGTTACCAACTAACCAGGCTAGTGTTGAATAATAAATTTGACTTGGTCACAACCATGCTACATAGCAGGACAGCCAAACAACACTTGCTCTCCATTAATGACCCACATGGGTTTAGATATACTTTCACATTGTGTAGAGTAGAGATCCAGACTATATATATATATATATATATAAGATCAATAGGCACTTTGGAAAGAAAAAAAGTAGTGCAATGGATGAGTCACACATTAACTCATTTGAGGGAAGAAGAAAGCTAGCCCATGAAATAAAATTGGTGAACGCTAATGGTGGACCATCATCACCCTTTTTCTTGATTTGTATATGCCTAATCATGTTTTCGAATTAGTGGTCCAAAGTCCAAACACGTTATATAATATTATACTATATTATATTATATGGCCTTTGTTATATAACTTGTATGTAATGTAGTAGCACAAAAAAACCATCATTTTTTTTAATTCTCTCTCCTATTTTAATCATGTCATTTCTACTAATGGTTAAACTTTTATTTTATTCCTTTTCTAAACGTTACATTTCAAGTATTCAAGAACATTTCATCCCCATGTTTCAGCATGTACACGTACAAGTACAAAATATATATATATATTGATCACTACGAGAGAGAGAGAGAGAGTTACATTAATTTAACAATGTATAAGCTAGTCTACTCGACTGAGAACTTTATTTCATCAATAGTAACAAATCTGCAGTTGCTTAAAGGCAACCGAAAGTTTGGGTGGGTGTTTCGAATGTACATACACCAACCGACTGCTTTTTAGCAAATCAAACACATATATTACTTCTTTCTCAAATATTCCCCCTTGGCTGTCACTGTTTGTTTTGCTCGAGATATGGGGGAAGGTGAAAATATGTCTTTACTCTGATAAATATATATATATATATATATATGAAATTTTGTTCTTTATGGAATAAATTATGTTGGGAAAGATGTTGAAGATGTCAGCTGGTATAGTTGCCGAGTTATTTTGACAGTAGAGGGAGAAATTATAGCCTACCGGGGTAATCCTTACCGTGTACACGGCTAGGGATGTCAACGGAGCGGGTTCGGGATGGGCACTCTTTCTTCAAATTCGTTTCACGAATAAATTTTTTTTTTCAAACTTGATTTGGGGCATCTCGCATCGGAGTCGGGGCGGATTCGAGACGCCCCGACATATATATATTTTAAGAAATATAATGCAAACTTGAACGAATTTACGATAAATTTTGTAAAAAAAATTAAGTATAGACTAATACTTACAAATGATAATAAAAAAAATGTTGTTAAAATTTAAAATTATCATAACTAATGAAAAAAAATAAAAGTCATAGTTAATAAAATAATATTTATTTATATATTTATCATTAATCGGGACGGATTCGGGGCTTAGCGGATTTTAAACTATTTTCCCAAACTCGTCTCTAACCCGATTAGTATACTCCCAAATTCGTTCTATTAGGAATTGGACGGGACGAGTTAAATTGACATCTCTATACACGGCTCTCAATACTCTATGTTGTTTATATAAGGGTTAAGTACATGAAAAAACCCCTAATGCAGTCTCAGTATCACTTTGACTTCCTACTTTTTAAAATATGTGGTACTGTTAGCTCATATTTTTGAGAAATTGTGCAAATACCTCCCTCAAACAACTTTTGGTGACAATTGATATAAAATAAATTTGTAATTTCGTTTTTGCCCTCTTTCTCTCTCAACTCTCTCTTTCACAGTACCTCTCTCTCTCTCTCTCTCAAACATGGCATAATTTAAAATTTAGAAATTAAAATTTGTAATTATAATTCTAAACAGAAATTAATTTATAAGCCAATCTCTTGTTTAACCATTTAAAGATGCTTAAATTTTATTGTCACCAATTGGATGTTTTTTTTTTCTTTTTGTAACTTTAATAGTTTTTGGGAATTTTTTTTTAATCTTACAACGTAATTTTTGTGCAAGAGGTTATCAAATTTGAATTTGAAAAGAATTAATTAATTATAATTTAAATTCATAATTTAGTATTCATTATTTCATTTAAACTTAAAAATAAGATAAACATATTTTTAAATTTAGAAAAACTACTGATGAACTAAAAATCAAATATAGTAAAATTATAATTATAATTATAATTATAAATTACAAAGAGTAAAGTTTGAAATTTGAGATATTGAAAATTAGTACGAAATATTTACCAAAAACAAAACTTAATAAAAATACTATCCTCTCAATAAAAATACTAAGGAATAGAGGGCTTCGTTGCTATAAGGAGATCCTTATTTGAACACTTTTTAAACTTCAGGGGGGAGATTTATTAAACATCACAGGGGTATACCGTATATGCATTATATCGATATTATAAGAGTATTTTCAACACTTTACCCGTTTTATATATATGTATATATATATACACACTCTCTGGAGGTGATATTCAAGGATAACTTGGGACAGCTTGTGTATTTAGAGTGAAACAAGAAAACTAATTATGTAATGAGAGCCCCAGCTACCTCACATTTCGGCCCTCTGTCCAAAAGATATATTTCTCAACTTTGACCTGCTCTGCTTAGTTTCTATCAATCAACTATAATTCAACTGATTCACTGTCCAGAAGAAGACGAGCCCATCAGAATTTCAGAAGGAAGTTGACATGATAGGCAGATATCTAGCTTAAGCATATCCAAGCTGGAAATCTTAAGATGATACAAAACCCCAAATCAACAATAAAACAGGCAATGGATAACTCATAGGAGTAGTAAAATTACAACACACCTCTAGAATTCTATAGTGGGGGATGGGAGGACATGGTCCCATGCAGCTGGAAAATTAAACAATGAATTCTTCCAGTTGATACAACATAACTTAACTTATATAAAATGTACAGGAATTAAATTAAAAAAACAAATCCTACATTAAATTCCCCCTTTTTTTTTTCCCATCATGATAAAAGTGGCCAAGGGAAAGCAGCAACAGCAGCAGCAGCTTGGGATAAAAAATGCCCCATGAATGGTTAAACTCATCTTTTTGCACATGCCATTTTTCACACCTTTTACTCTCATGAGTTACTGTCCAGTACACCCTTGAGAATATTCAGCCCTTCTGCTGATATACTCCTCCTAACTCGGGATTGAGGTACCTCTATCCGAGGGGGAGGGTCTGTGGAGAAACAAACCACAATAACTGTTAGATTATCACATGTATTGCGCTTGAGTGCTTCCCTGACCAGCTCTCTCGAGCATCTTTCAGGATCATTGTGGAGCATAAGTTCCTTCCTTGCCATTGTCACAGCACCCTGGCTGCTCATTACGTCCCAGAGGCCATCACAGCCAATTATCAGGAACTCATCATCCTCGGTCAATTGTGTCTCCTGCAACTCTGGCTCTGCACTCAAGGGACATGCAGATCCTTTAGGGCCCTTCATGTGCCAGTCTCCAAGGGCACGTGCCACGGATAATTGGCCATTGAGGTAGCCATCATATACGGCTCCACCAAGTTGTTCTATTCTTAGTCTTTCAGACGTGCAGTTGGGTTTGTGATCTTTGGACAGCTCAACTGCTCTACCTCGCTTCCCCAGCACAGCCCGACAATCCCCAGCATTGGCGATTAGCATTTTTCTGTCAAAGTAAAACCAGCTCAAAAATAATCCAATCAGAACTTTTTACAAAACTTATCATTCATAATGAAGTCGCAGTGCCACTTTCGAGAATAAAAAAGACATTGATGGTCCTTTGTTTTGAAATGACGGGAAACCAATTCTCCACATCATTTCGAATACATAAATTTCCAGCACTTCAATAGATCCTCACAGGCCTCACCACTCTCTCTCTCCCGGGAGCTCAACAACTAGTGACAACATGAAGTGTAGTAAAAGTATCTCTTTCTACTTACATTACATACAATCCTTATTATAAAGTAAATAGGATATGGGTTAAATCTACCTACCTCTCTCTCTCTCTCATACAATCCTTATTTTTAAGTAAATAGGATATGGGTTGAATCTCTTTCTCTCTCACACACACACACATTCAATCCTTCACAAAAAACATTGAATCACAGACGTTTCTCTTCTTCTCAAGGTGATTCCAATGACAATATATAGCGGTACCATTTTTCAGTTCATATTTACACTGACAAAAAAAAACAGTTTTGCATCTCACTTACCTTCCAAAAATGAAAGCAGTCAGAGCAGTGGTGCCAGAAGAGATGTCAAGAGAAGTATCATCTGCAAATGCATGATCAGCTTTGACAAAAGCATTCTTAATTGCCTTCTCCACACAAACAGGAAAATGGGAGTCCTCAACTATAAATTTAAGGATGTTCTTTCTGATAAATGATGCTGCATCTGTACCACCATGGCCATCAAACACCTGTGGAAATTAAATAATAAATCTCAATTCATGAAAAAAATAATAATAAACAAAGAAATTGAATATTAGTCCATGTAATCTTGGTAAGCCATGGTGATGTTTCAGTATATTGAAAACCTCCCAAACTCACCCTAAGCCATAAAAATTGAGAATTGCCAACACCCACATATTAAGCTGAACAAAGAAAGGTACTATATATAATTTGATAGAGAGTATATCAGAAGAAACAAGACAATTAAATATAATAAGTAGGGAACATATTAGATAGCTCCCACAAGTTTAAGCGCATATCTGTACCCTGTCATGGCTTCTGGGTATTAAAAACCTCTTGATGCTTTCCTTAGTTCCATTACATCAACCTTCAACCACTTTTACTTCACCTATTTTTAGCCAATTCCCCTTAATGTTTCAATCAGGAATAAATTGTAATTCAATGTCCAAGAGAGAAACACTATTGTTAAAGAAAGGTAACAATTAAGGCCCATTATATTTCAAAAGCCACGAGGGAGGTCAGATCAGTTATATTTTAAAAGCCATGAGGGAGGTCTGATCCTTCTGATAACGTCAGGTGTACAATTTTCCCACATATTTAGGATATTAAAATCCAAAGCCATAACGTGAAATGGTGAAAGGATTTCCAAAATTACATGATCTTCTGCTAGTGATCCAGCTCGATGTTACACCTCTTCAATTAGATGCGACTGATTATAATGTCAAATGGTCCAACAAAAAAGCACTAATCAGATGCTAAAAGAGGTCACCTAAGTCCCAATTCAGTATAACCTTTAATGGAAAATTTGGTCCATGAACAGCGTTACAGTGGTTGTATATCATGTGTGCAGGTCCATCATCCAGTATTGTTCCATCAATGCGGGATGCTAAGGGGTCTAAAGAGCGGTGGAAAAGGTAGAACAAGTGTACAGATCTGGACCTTATGTATCCACCCGCCTATCATAAGAAATCAGAATGGAAAGCAGAAGAAACATTATTGCATTATCTAATTAACACTCAATTCCAAAGAGTTACACACCCCATAGAAAGCTCCATAAGAAGGGAAATCCGCAGCTGCACCTAAATCCTCGAGAAGATTATCTATGCACACGTGCTCATCCTCCATGTACTGCTTAGGTCCTTTCTCAGCACAGCTTCCTGATCGAAACACAGGTATAAAACCTGAGTTTCCATCTGAAGGGGACTTAATGCCAACAGCCCCAACATCAGAATCCTGGCAAGGTTAAATAGAAAAAGTCAGTAACGACACTTCAAATACCTTATGCAGAAAAATATAGATTAAATTAAATAAAAGATTTTGGGAAGATGATCAGTGCTCCATTCAGTTGCCTATAATACAAAGGAAAATATATGAGAATTTAGAGTTTAAATGGCTGTCATAAGGTTTCAAATTCTTTTCTTTCTTTTTTTTTTTAATTTATAAAAAGTATACGGTTCCAAATTAAAATTATTCATAAAGTGTGAGGTTCATTTTTACCCAGAAAGGGACAAAAGTGAGAAGGGAGAGAGCACAGATGGATTGATTCTGCAAAGTCTACAACAACATAAGATCTCAAGCAACAAAACTGTGGAAGGCACGGACAACCAGAGAATATAAAAGGGTATTATTTATATTATGGAACCAGGAAATTAGGTATGAAAGATCCTTTTAAACAGGTTTATGATATCTTAATACGCAATCACCAGTGGCGATGGCTCCATATTCTTTAAATGTTCCAATCATGATGATGGACCATACCAACATAAACAATGAGAAAAACAATAGAGCAATTTAAATTCGATGGGATATCTATAGTTGACCTTACAGTTACACCAATTGAAATTAAACTGAAGGCATACAAAGTCTTAAACTACTTCTATTTAAACTCAATTACTTCATTAGTTGAATTGATTTGTTAAATTTGTTTGAAGCTTCGAACAACTAAAAGGCTAAAAAGTATGGACATGGTATATAGGACAGGCATAAGATACAACACGAACACACGGACACGGCAAATCTTAAAAAAGTATATCGGTCATGTGTTAAAATTAAATAAATAAATTATACACATAACCAAACTGTTTGGATGCATTGGGAAGTCTCTAAAAGGTGCTAGTGCCCACCACGTGTATAAAACAGAAACAACTTATATGTGTCCATGCTTCTTAGATTAAAGGTTGAAACAGGACACCCACTTAACAGAATCATAATAGACAATTAAGAACTTAAACACCAACTTGATATATATTATATAGAAACTGGAAATTAGGTATGAAAGATCCTTTTACGAAGGTATATGATATCCTAATACATAATCACCGGTGGTGATGGCTCCATATTCTTTAAATCTTCCAATGATGATGATGGACTATACCAACAATAACATAAACAATGAAAAAAACAAAAGAGCAATTTAAGTTCGATGGGATATCTATAGTTGACCTTACACGAAGTGAAATAAACTGAAGGCACACAAAGTCCTAAACTTCTTCTATTTAAACTCAATTACTTCATTCGTTGAATTGATTTGTTAAATTTGTTGGAAGCTTCGAACAACTAAAAGGCTAAAAAGCATGGACATGGGATATAGGACAGGGATAAGACACAACACGAAAACATGGACGTGGCAATCTTAAAAATGTATGACTTGAAAAGTCATACAATAAGAACATGACAGTAAAATATATATTTTATATGGAAAACAGTACTTCGTGACAGCTAAACATAATATTTTATGCTATGACTAGATAAAATTCTTAACTAAAGGAAAGTCTTATAATCTTATGTGATGTATAAGGCTCATTGGTCATGTGATAGTGAGTTTCCAAGAAATATCGGTCATGTGTCGAAATTAAAAAAAATCTTTTTCAATTATAGACATATCCAAACTGTTTGGATGCATTGGGAAGTCTCTGAAAGGTGTTAGTGCCAGCACGTGTATAAAACAGAAACAACTTATATGTGTCCATGCTTCTTAGATTAAAGGTTGAAACACAACACCCACTTAACAGAATCATAACAGACAATTAAGAGCTTAAACACCAAATTAATATATATTATATAGAAGCTGGAAATTAGGTATGAAAGATCCTTTTACCAAGGTATATGATATCCTAAAACTAAGGGAAAGTCTTATAATATTATGCAATGTATAAGGCTCATTGGTCATGTGATAGTGAGTTTCCAATAAATATAGGTCATGTGTTGAAATTTAAAAAATTAATTTTAAATTATAGACATATCCAAACTGTTTGGATGCATTGGGAAGTCTCTAAAAGGTGTTAGTGCCACCACGTGTATAAAGCAGAAACAACTTATATGTGTCCATGCTTCTTAGATTAAAGGTTGAAACTCGACACCCACTTAACAGAATCATAATAGACAATTAAGACCTTAAACACCAAATTAATATATATTATATAGAAACTGGAATTAGGTATGAAAGATCCTTTTACCAAGGTATATGATATCCAAATACATAATCACCGGTAGTGATGGATTCATATCCTCGATGCTCCAATAATGATAATGGAGTAATGGACTATAGCAACATATACAACAAAAAAGACAATAAAGCAATTTATGTTCCATGGGATATCTATAGTTGACCAGACACCAAGTGAAATCAAACTGAAGGCATACAAAGTCCTAAACTTTTTCTATTTAAACTCAATTACTTCATAAGTTGAATTGATTTATAGAATTTATTAAAAACTTCGAACAATTAAAAGGCTAAAAAGCTTGGACATGGATTCAGGACATGAATACGACACAACACAGACACACGGACACGATAAACCTTAAAAAAGTATGACTTGGACACAACAAGAACATGCCAGCACATATATATTTTATACAGAAAACAGTACTTCATGAGTAGATGAAATTCGAAGCTAAAAGAAGTCTTATACTCTTATGCAATGTATAAGGTCCATTGGTCACGTGTTAGTGAGTTTCCAAGAAGTGTTGGTCTGTCGTCGAAATTAAGAAATTTATTTTTAAATTATAGAGATATCCAAAATGTTTGGCCACACTGGGAAGCGTCTAAAAGTGTAGAAAACGTATACAAATTATAAGTTCCCACTCTTCTTAGATTAAAGGTTGAAAGATGAAACAATGCACCCAATTAATAAAACTGTTGCACCCAATTAATAAAACTGTAATAAACAACTAACAGCTTAATAACCAACTTGATATGATCAAATTTGACAAGTAAAGGATCATCTCACCAAATTAGTGGCAGCAACCAGCGTAGCAGAACTTATAGAATGGCGTACAACCGAGAGGTGCCGTGGAGGTTTCCTATTTGTCATTTGCTTCAAATTATCTGAATTCTCTGAAATTTCATCTTCCACGGTGGAGGCATTGTCCTTATTGTAACCACCTTCTGATATAGTGAATGTAGGCGAGAAATCAGTACCTGCAGCCATATTCTTTTCCACAACATAAACTATGTTCCTTGAGAGAGACCTTAAACCAGACAATCTTTCAACCAAAAATCCTGTGAACGCAAACGACTTTTTGCAGACAAACTCTATCGAACTTCAACACTGCTTACAGACAATCAATTTCAGACTTAAGTAGAAAACCCCAAACAGCCAAAAATTGTCAACCAAATGAAGCAAACTAAAAGCTGATTCTGAAAAGATGCCCAAATCTACAATATACCAGATACACTTGAGCCTTAATCTTTGTCAGTGTCCTTCAAATACCAAACTTCTACAACGTTCACTTCAACCTTCAAAAACCCACAAATTGTCAAGTCTCCAACTTTATTGACCCGAATCAATTCGCATATCACACCATTCAAACTCATACAAACCTTCAGTCACTTCTTAATAGGCAATCACTAAGAATTATCAACCTAAAAACCAATTTCACATCCAATCCTCGAAACCCTCACCAGATTTCGAAAACTCGCCAAATTCGGAAGCTTGATAATCCAAAAACAAAAATCAACTGAGAACAATAATTCATATACAGAAGCTGTTGAATTCGTTAAAAACCAGCAAAAAAACCCAATATTTCATCCAATCTCTAAGAAATCGCATTAAACATACAAGAATTCAATCCTTCCTACAAATAGGCAAAAAATATATATCTATAACCCTTAAAAATAGAAATTCTCACAGATGACGATGATGATTGCTATGCTTTTGCCTTTTCGTTAGTCGATGGGTAAGAAACCCTAGAAAGGCGTCTCCGAAAGAGAAATACAAAGAGAGACAGGTAAAGTTTTAGAGAGAGAAAGAGAGAGAAAACAGAAATGGCAGAGAGAGAGAGAGAAGGAACAGAAGTAAATTGTTTGTTGGTATACGGTTGGCAACCGGCGATTCCAAGTAATCCGGTGGATCTTGTAGCTGTCAGGCGGGAGATGCCGTTTCTGAAACGTGTTAGGTTTTTATTGGTGCCTCTTCTGGTTGACCGGATGGCCTTCAGTTTAGTTGATGGTCAATTCTGCCAGTGCGTACCAGCCGTTGGATCTCCTCAGTTGAGAGAATCGACGTTTGGACGCTGTCCAATGGTTTCTTCCGTTGTTTTGAGAGGGTAGGTTCGCTAACGGACGTTATAGACGATTGTCTTGGATTCTCGAGGAATGCGTGTCGATTCATGATTGGAAGATAGTGGTCTTCCTACTAGGACAATAGGTCCTACCAAAACAAACAAATAAACAATTAAAATTTTCGACATACTAATTTCACAAATTGATTAATCTTCAAATTCGTGCTACTAAAATCGATCAGTATTTTACTTCGAAATCATGCACCACCCTTCACCAACCAAACAAATGAGTAAATTTTTTTTTATATGTTGAAAAATTTATTCTTTAATTTTTGAATAAATTATTTCTATCTTAGATTTGGCTAAATTAATTCTGAATGAAACTATTGGAAAATGTATAGTCAATCTCACTTTTTGTTTTGCATAATTACTTTGACGTCAATTAAGGGTAAATAATTTTTAAATATCAAGAATACCCCTGCATGAAACAAATTGACGTAGGTATCCCTATTAACTATATATCAAATATCATTTGACCCAATTTTAATTAGACCAAAACCATTTGTAACATTAATGTAATTTATTTAATCTAATTATTTTTTGATATTATGTTATATACTAATTATTTATACAATGATATTATATTGTATACTAATTATATATACAATAAAGATATAGACCAAAAACCCATTTCTTGTTGAGGAAAGGAAAAAAGAAAAAAAAAACCATTTCAATGGTTGTTGAGTGCAAAGAGATGGGAAGGTTAATTTTGTTCTTTTTAATTTTTTGGTCGCTTGTGTCAGCATGACCCACACAGTGATTGCATTAAAGAGAAGAATAGCTTGGTAATTTGACGTCTTTCATTAACTAATTTGATTTAAATAGTTTCATTCCAAAATAATTTAATAACCCCCTATGTTTGTGTATCTTTATTTTCAACCTCGATATTTGAAATTATACATCACTTTAGACCCTCATGTCATTGTCAACGGTCAGATTACTTACATCATGCAAACAGTAGTAAAAAAATATCCAGAATGCCCTTCTACACTTCTACGCTTATTTGTGCCAAATTTTCCTCCAATATAGTAGTTTAGTCATTTCAGTATTTTGTTGACTAAAGTCAACCAAAAACTACTAACAACAGGCGAAAATGAAGATTTGCAAACGTGAGAGGGTCAAATTGACATATAGACAAACCTCAGGATATCAAAATATAATTTGCCAAAACTTTAAAGGTTAGAAAATAAGAGTCATTTTATATTAAAACAAAAATATTTTTAAAATCTTAAACAAGTGAGTCATTATAAAGAATACTATTAGAAAAAATAGAAAATTTTTAGATTTTAATTTCTTATATTTTAAATAATTGATTTAAGTATATTTATTGTATGATTGAAAAAAAAACTTAATATTTTATGTATACTATTATATTTTTATTTATTTATTTATTTGACGTATTCGTATCTGTATTCTATTTTTTTTAAAAATTTTATATCGTTGTATTTGTATCGTATTTTATTCGTATTTTGTGTCCGTATTTTCTTTAACACGACTTAGCTAATAATAAACAAATAAAAAAACTGATCGACTGTGATATGTGATTGTGACATGTTGCAGTCAAAATTGTAGAGTTGTTAAAATCATTAAAAAAAAAAGTGTTCAACTGTGCAAAGTGGGCTGATAAGTGGGACTAACGACAGAATTGTCAGGTATACAATTAGTTCCCGTAATACAGGGAGTGGGCTTAGCTAATGGGCTGATATGGATGACGTGTCAACGAGAAGAATTAATTAGAAGACTCTATTCTCAAAGAAGTGGGTCACGAAGTGGGCTAACTGGGTGCTAAATAAATGGGCTAAGTGGCAGATATGGATTGGATTGCCATGATCAACATTAAAGCACAAAACAGTCCCTAATGGATAATACTTACCTACTCACCAGTGTATAAGTAAGTCCTCCTAACCACTGATGTATCCCAATAAATATTGAACACATTAGTTTAAAGTGTAATAAATAAGTATAATAAATGAAGTCAATCTCATTTATTATACTTATTTATTACATTTTTAATTTCATTAATTATATTTATTTATTGCATTTTAAATTTAATTTTGTAATTAAAGTTGATGTGTTAATTTTTTATTGGGACACATCAACGATCAAGAGGGTTCACCTACACACCAGTGAGTAGGTAAGTATTGTCCATAACTAATATCATGGAAATGGGCTGCAGAAGTGGGACAATACTTACCTACTCACCGGTGTGTAGGTGAGCCCTCCTGACCGCTGATGTGTCCCAATAAAAAATCAACACATCAGTTTAATTACAAAATTATTTTTAAAATGCAATAAATAAGTATAATAAATGAGGTTTAAAATGCAATAAATAAGTATAATAAATGAGATTGACCTCATTTATTATACTTATTTATTACACTTTAAAACTGACGCGTTCAATTTTTATTGGGACACATCAGTGATCAGGAGGGCTCACCTACACACTGGTGAGTAAGTAAGTATTATCCGCAGAGGTGATAGAACATGGAACACTTGTCAGAAGACTGAGCAATTTACTTGGTGAGCACGCAAACCATGAAGTAGTGGGCTGATTTTCTGCAGATCATGGCCTGCCAACAACCTATATCTGAAGGCTTGCAAATAGAAGACTTGGGGCTTCATGAAAAGCCCCCATGCATTTTATGGTTCTTTCATGCAGTTCTCTGTGAGTGGTGGTTTTATCTTGGAGTATTTGCGAAAAGGATTTGCAAGTTTTGGGTTTTTTCTTGGAGTTCTGTTTGAGTCGTGGTTTTATTTTGGAGTCTTTGCCAAAAGGATTTGCAGGTTAGCCGGAGAAGAAACTATCAGATAGATGTAAGAAGGCAGTGGCGGGAAGAGAATCAAATTAGAGAGAGAGAGAGTCAAAATCATATTATAATTTGATTTGGATTTAACTCCTATAATTTCTCAAAACTTTTAGTTTTTATTATGGGTTGAGTGTAAAAAAATCCCTCATTATACAGAGAATGTTCAAATACCTCGTGATGTTCAATTAATCTCCTGCCATTTTCAAATTATGCAAATAATGACAAATTATCAATTTGTCGGTATCAGAATTAAAAAATGACAAAAATACCCTTACAGTATTAAAAAGAAAAAGAAAAAGAAAAAGAAAAAGAAAAGATGTAAAATGTCCAAAATAACAGTTAACGGTTATTTTTGGACGAAAATTCTCAAAAGGGGGTATTTGGTCATCAGAGATAAGTAGTGGAGGATGATATGAATACTTTGGGTGTTCATAGGCAAAATCATATGTTTTTTGAAAGTGTACTCATGGTTTTGTTAATGAATTTTGTGACCTATTAATAAATACTCATGGTTTTGTTAATTATTGATTATGTCAGTCTGACGCTCAAGTCCTTACAAAACATAAAGGATGTGAGACCGGACCTCCAACTAGGGGTGCACACGGTACGGTTCCTCACGGTTCTTGGTGGAACCGGAACCGGAACCGTTATCAACGGTTCCTGATTTTTGGAACCGGAACCGGAACCGTTAAGGGTTGGAACCGTGAGGAACCATACTGCGGTTCTCGGTACGGTTCCGGTTCCGAACCGCGATTCCTTAGGAATTTTTTTTTTTTAATGAAGCTTGAAAATACAAAATATATATATATATATATATATTCATTAAATAAATGTGAGACCTACAATCTAAAAATGGCACCCTATATATATATAATTATTATATTATATTATAGATATATATACATTACATATAATGTATATATATTATGTATAGTAATTATATTATAATATAATTATTATATATAATATATGATAATATAATTATTATACATAATATATATACATTATATATAATTATTATATGTAATGTATATATATATATATTATATATATAGTTATTATATTATATATATATATACACATATTTAATATAAAACGGTTCCGGTTCCGGTTTCAAGGAACCGTTACCCCCAACGGTTCCGATTCCGGTACGGTTCTACTGGTCCTGGAACCGGAACCGGAAACGTTGGTAATGGTCCCTAATTTTAGGAACCGGAACCGTAGCCACGGTTCGGTACGGTTCCCCTCGGTTCCGGTTCCGGTTCCAGTTCCGACGGTTCTTTGTGCACCCCTACCTCCAACCCTCGATTCAGTGTTAAACGTGATTAAATGAGAATATTTATAACTTAAAAACACTTGATCCTTTAATTTTTGCGTCACATGAATAGTTAGTAAGTAGGAAGTTCCTACCCGTGAATACATAAATATTGTCCAATTATATATACAAATTATTCATACAAAACAGTTGTCACCACCTCATGCACACTAGATAGTCAAAACTTTTAGTGATTATATAATGAAGCGGTGATTCGAATTTATGCAAAGTTATGAACAGGTATAAAGTATATAAACCTTTTAAGAAAAAGAAAAGCCTTTGATTGAGGAGCTGTTTTTAACTTTTATCATGTGCATGTTTCATCTTTTTTCTGCTCCCCATAAAAGAAAAAGAAAAAAAAGGCTTCAGACCCCACTTTAAGAAAAACCAACCAAAAATTCAAAATACTTCAGACAACCTTTTGATTTTCAAAGTTTGTCAGTGACCAAACAAACGAAATCTAGGCTCTTTAAAACCATGCCAAACAAATTAATACCACATATATCTTTAACGCTCCAATAATAACACTACTAGCTAACAACAAACAATACAGAAGAAAAGAGCTGTCCACCACATTGCACACCTCTCTCTCCGTCTGTCATTCCCCGTTGAGTTACTGTTGAGAATACCGGCATCTCCCATAGCCTGCTCAAATATATTGACTCAATATATATATAGTCTAAAGAATATTATATATATATATATATATATATATATATACACACTCCATTCATGTATGAATTCAATATGAGAAATGTTAAACGTCACAATTTTATTTCATGAATTTTTAACTCGAATCTATGTGGCAGGTGATAATATCATAGGGACTCCGTGTATGGGGGAAATTCCACCAATAATAACTTACCATTTAATTTTATTTCCTAAAATAATGGTCTATATCACCTACCACATAGATTCGAGTTAAAATTTGTGATATTTATTCGAGACGTGTAGCATCGCTCATTCAATATTACTTGGATGAAGTTGTTATATATATATATATATATATATATATGAACATGCAATTAATGACAAAGTGTGAATAATAAGTAAGAAATTAATGTGATGTACTTACTTGGATCACTGAAGGTAACAAGACCAGTGCCTTTGAAGTCACAGTTCCAGTAGTTCCTCCCATGCATCTGATAGTATGCATTCATGGCATATGATGCATGTGCATGAATCTTATTGGTGGGCTCAAAACAATTCCCATTCTCATAGATCTCCCTGCAGTCCACACCACCCGACCCGCAGCAGAAATCCAACACCGCTTGGATCACCTTCTCGTCCGCATGTGGCTTCGCCACGCACCAAACCGATGGCCCCCTCGCCACGCCGGATAATTTCTCCCCAAACCCTAATTTCTCACCACCACTGCAAAACTGGCAGCTTAAATCCACTTCATACACCTTAGATCCATCACCATTAAAGATCCCAAAATTCCTCTCACTAGCAATCCCTTTTTTCTTGTTCTCATTGAACAATGCAAACACAAATATCTCTATAGTGTCCTTAGGCCTCATGGGTGTGCCTCTACTAGACTGACCACGTTCAATCAATCTAGTATTGTAAGTTCTTGCATTTTCCGGTGTGGCCGCGGTCTCACCGGACTCACCCTTCGACGGCCACCCGGATTCCGATACTGTAATTTCCACCGTACGGTTCCCAAACCCTAGAGCACCGATGGCTGACCTAACCGCATCAATTTGTGCGTCCAACATATTGGTATACATGTACCCCTTAGGGTCGCGTACCCCGGTACCATTGCCTAATAACGCATACTCTAGACTAATCATACCGGGATTGTCCCGGTACGCGAAGTATGGATAGGCATTGACCATGTAAGGTGCTCCTGTGTCGGCTAGGAAGCCGACGATGGCTGTCATGGTGGGGATGAGGTTGATGGCAAATGTGGAAGCTGAAGGAGGAAACGAGGAAGCTAAAACAGCCATGCTATGTGGGGTTGTGACCTTAATCTTACGGTCGAGCCCACGTGATATTAACACTGCATGCAAGTTCTGCATGGCTTGGACCAGTGCCTTGGGGTCCAAGTCATCATCATCTGTGGTCAGGTACTCGTTGCCCACGGCAATGGCCACCACGGAGGTGGCCGGAATAAATGGCACCACTCGGGTGGCGAGCCACTCGTCGGCCGCGGACGTGCTGGTGCTTATGTTGGCGACGTGGTAGTTTTCTACGGCGACGGTGAGGTCAATGCCGGTGTTGGAGAAGGCTTCGAGGATGTCTGGGTTGGTGTCATAGATCTTAACTTTGTCGATGAGGGTGGATTGAAGTAGCTGAGCCACCCTCTTCGGCTGTGGAAGGTTGTTTCCGAGTGTGCCGTAGTTTATTCCGACGCCGGAAACATTTTGGAATAGGGTGAGTAGAAGGAGTGAGAGGATAAGGAACCTGGTAGGACTAAGGGCCATTATGTGTCTTGACTAACTATGTGTTTGTGTTGGGTGTAATATTTAGTGTGAATATATGTACCTATTGTTTGCAGAAAAACCCCATCGAATTCAGTGGGAATTACACGATTGCCACTGATTTTTCTGCCCTATTATCATTTTTTTATAATAATAATAAATAAAAAATTGGATTAGGGAATGAAGGTGTGGCAGAACGCAAACACAATGAGAATCTTTTGTTATAATAATCTAAGGTATAATTTAATTGATTTTTTTTTTTGTCCATACTTCAAATAAACAATACCTATAATTTTATGTGGATTATAAGCTTAAAAATGTTTTATTTTGGTTTAATAATAGCAAGTTGTATGAATATGTGTTTTGAACTTAAAAAATGGTCGGCAAGATTTAGTTCTCCCAGGTGATATCGAAATTGAATTGTCTTACTATAATAAAAAAACATATAAGAAATACATTTTGAAGGCTTAAAAACAATCATGATCTAGTGTTTAGAACATTTTATTTTGAATCTTTATATCTTAATCATTGTTTTTAATGAGAATTTATCTTTTAACACACGTACATTGCCTTTCGACCAATATATATATATATATATATATATATATATATATATATACACACGATCACCTCTATTGGTAATATATTTTGCTGGCAAATTAACTGTCTTATCTAATGTTAGTCTAGATATTAAAAAGCGTATATTACACTCACCTAGTCACCTCTCTTGTAAATAGGCTAAATAACATAAAACTCCATTATATTTTCAAAAATAATACTGAGTTCTCCTGTATTTTGACAATTATACTCCTGTATAATTTTTTTTTATTAAAAAATATTTTATTTTTTTGTAAGTAAAATTAGAATAAAATAAAGAAGCAAAGTTACATGATTAATTATGAGGGTATACCCCATGTGAAAATTTTAAAAAAATTATAATTATGTAAAAATTCTAAAGATATTTTTGAAAGTTTGAAGTAATTTTTGTACATAAAAAACTGACAGGAGAGGTCAATGTTACAAAAACTTGCAGACAGAAGAGGTTAGTGTTATTTTTGAAAATACATAAGAGGTCTATGCATATTTAACTTTTGACTAATGTTAGATTTAAAGTTGTATTTTTATGTTTAACGATTCAAACTTTTACATTTATACCAAAAAAATAACTTTCACTATTTAAAAATCTCAATTTATTAGTTTAATTTAAAAATATTCATTAATTAGTAAAAGAAGAAGTAAAGACCCATAATGCAATTGGTCTAATCGATTATATAATTTAGTGACATAAAAGATTTTTTTCTAAATAATCGTCACTGAAATAACCATTCACTGTATAATTTCTATTACATTCACTAGAACAAGGAATGGCATTTTCGTTATTTTAGGATTAAACAGGGCTATCTTAGCCAAACTAGAATACAGTCAAATCGATGAGGCATAGAAAAGGGTATCTTTTTGGTACAGGCGAGCTTGACTATTTCTCATTCGATTTTGATATGTACTGAATTGTCCTCGTCTTTAACATAGTATAACATTATTTCACAATAGATCTGAAGGTTATAAATGGAACTCCATAAGACGAGCTGTGGAAGCCAGCAGAGCTGCAAGTGACAATCGGTCCTTTATACTGTATATGCTTACGTCACTCTGGTAAAATTTGAAAAATGTTTCGGTGATTTATATCTTTTGCAACATATATGCCAATAATGTGTCCAAAGTGCAGACACAATTATTGGAATTTTTGAAAATAAAAAAAAAAAAAAAAAAAGTCTTCTTGATTTGAAGTTGGGATTTGGGAGGGGTATAAAAGTCCATTTTGGGTTATGGAGTCTGATTCCAATAGAACCCATGCTTAAATTTCTTGAGTAGGAATGTGAAAGCATCAATATTCTCATATATATATATATATATATATATATATCCACACCTATAGTAAGACTAGATGATGGGATATATTAAATTTGATTAGTCTTAATCGACGGTGGCATGTGTGGTCCAGGTGATTATTGTAAATAAATCCTCCCGATATCTTATCCAATTTGTTTAACCTGACATGCAAATTCTTCTTAATTGGTCAAACACTATATATCACACACACACATATATATATACACACAGAATCAATTGTACTAATACTTTAAATTAGGGTGCAATTTGAATTGGACAACCAGAATTCAACCATAATTCAATCCGATTTTTTACGAGTTTGAACAATTATTTTTATAATTAGAGTTGAGCTTGAGTTAAAAAATTCTAACCCTAACTTAATTAGGACTAGACTAGGGTTGAGTTGTCAATAACCCGAGCCCAATCCAAACTCGAATTGTAATATTTTTTTTATACGTATTTTTTATTTTAAATATATTATATATAATAATATTCAAATTATGATAACATTTTTCTTTTCAATTACCTTTATTTAAATCTTGATTTATTGTATTTTAACACTTTGGATAATTAATTTCCTAAAAATTTGTTTGTAATTTAAAAAAAATTTGTATTAAGTTCTTAATTTTTTGTGTGTTTAGGAGTAATCTAACGTGAAACTTATTAAAATTTACTTTAAATTTTTAATATGGAGATTGGTGATATAGATAACTCGACTTTTTAATCCGAAATTTTAACCCGAGTTGCAAATTCGAGTTTAAAAATTTAAGATTGAGTTGAGTTAAGGATAAGTAATTAGGGTTAAAAATAGAATTATGGTTAAATTGAAGTTAAACATTTCATGTGAAGAGTTAAAGCTGAATTGTACCTTTAACTAGGATAACACGCATGAGTTACAGCCGTACTTTAAATTATCTCCGCAGATAAAGTAGCGTTTCACAGTTTCTTGAAGTTTGTTCAACATAAATCCAATGGAATCAGTCAGCAGCTGATTTGAGATCAAACCTTTACTGACTATACGTACACATTGTCACTTACCGCATTGAAATGGTCCAATGATGCACATATACCCACAATGTACATAAAAAGAGACGAGAGAACAAGTGTACTAGATCACATGCAGTACTAGATCATGCAACAAACATGTACCACAAGGTGTTTGTAAAGTTGGGCCAAGTTTAGAAATTATATAAGATGTGACTTTATGGTACCATCACAATTCACATATTTGATATTTATAGGAACGAGTTCGAGAACTTCTTTGGAGGCATTTACAAATAGGGGTGCACAAAAATTCTTTAAAATGACAATTGGATTTTATTTTTCTACTTTTTGATTCAATTACAGTTTCAAATTATTAGAACTTTTTTTACGATTCGATTCTATTATGGTTTCAAAATATTAAAACCGTAAATTAATGATTCGATTTGATTTCATGTTCCAAAAGACCAAATCGAACTGTTTATATGTTTATATATTATAAATTAACATAAATAAGTTGTAAGTGTAACCAGTATAATAATATATTAATAGTCTAGTCTTACACTCTTATATTATACTTTATATATATAATATATATTATGTAATTTATAATAAAATATATAAAGGTGAACCATGAAATTGAACCAAACCAAACCGTGTCTTCACAATAAGATGCGATTTAGTTCGATTTTATTTTTAGTAAAATTGGACTTTACGGTTTGATTTCAAAAAAACACGGCGCACCTCGACCATATGGTTTGATTCCAAAAACAACGGCGCACATCTGCTTACAGGTTACAATATGTAATTCGTAAACCCTTCCGTTATAGCAACATACCCAACTGGAATATCAGCTAATGCACCAAATAAAAGACAAATAAAATTTAAAAAAGTGCTTTAAATAAATCAGCTTGAACGCTGAGCACTATTTATTTTTTTTAATGGTATAAAGAAAAACATATTTTCTCATTCTAGGAACCGTCATATTTCAACCACATTCAATGTCAAGAAGATTAAAAAACAAATATAAGACAAGAAAATTCAACTATTATTCCTTAATCCCGCAGTTACTAGTAGTGAAGGCCAATGGCACTATAATGTGAACATGAGCATCTTATACAGCAGCTTCAAGTTCATCTGAATTTACAGAAGCCACACCGTTCGGGGGATCTTCTGGTCGGAGCTGAGCAGAAACATCATCTATAGCTGAGTTCAGTTGGTCAATCTTCTGTGTCAGTATCTTCCGAGTTTTCTGTAGATAAAATATCACATTAAGCGTTTCGTGAAAGGAGATATATTAATCAGTGCTCTGTTTGGTTGTTAATAGTTTTGGTCAATTAAACTAATGTAAAAGTTTGATTCCAAATTAAAAGAATAGACATATGCTCCAAGAAATTAAAAGTTCTAGGATTCAAAGAAATAAAAAACAATCACAAATGACTGGCAAACAAATACTAATGAAGCGTCCATGAATTATTTCAATGACAGTGAAGGAAAGCACTTCAGCTGTATCATGTATTGACCAAAAGGGGAAGACAAAATCATTTTTAGAGCCGCTCCACATATTTGCAACTTAGGAGTTGAATAATATATATATATATATATATATATATAAATGGGTATGACACACACCTGCATTTCCCTACGGGAGATGAACCTGTATCTACTCCTTAGGGAGTGGCAGGAATATCATTCAAGCTAACAGTTGGAGTTTCAATACCAAAGAATACTTTGGTATTCTACTTCTATGTAGTTTCCAACCACCATTTGCTTGTTTTTTTACCTCTCCTTTTCAAGTTGTGCATATGATCCACTTCATGCTCTCATATACGGAGAACAACTTTTCAAATGCGTGAATTATACATATTTAAGCACATTGCTGGTAGTCTACTTGCATCAGAATGCCGAGGGGAGTAATAATGTATATGTGATTTAAGTATTGACAGGACATATCAAGAAGGTTTAGACATCCAGCTCTTTTGGAGGCACAGTGACACAGAAATTTTGTAGAGACGAGCAATAATTCTTGTACATAGATATGGAAATTTAAGCAAAAAGACGATATAATTAAGAGAAGAATTTTGAATGCTTCCTCAGAAAAGAAGGGGTGGGGTTGATCATGCAAAATAACTGATTACAGATGAGAGTAAGGAGCAATTACTCACTTCAAGAGCCTTTTCTTCGTCATAGATGAATTTGGGCAGTTTCCTCATTAAATCCTGTTTGTCAGCTCCGGCTAGTGCTTTACTAATCTGAAGAAGAACTAAAATTTCAAGTCTGATATGACACTAATTGGCACTAAAAAACATCTTTGCAGCAAAACATTTATAACAGTGTATTGACTACTAGAAGTCTAGAATCAACTGGCCCGTGAATGGCAGACATAGGAATTGCATCCATTTGAATAAGATAATTATGGTAGGTAAAACAACAACCTGAGGGGCACATATACAACCGAGGGAGCCAACAAGTAATCCTCCCAAAATAAAACCACCAACAAACAAGCCGCCATTGATAGGTCTTCCATCATCACTGTAATAACAGAAGTAGCAATAAACTGTTCGTAAGAATGCTATACTTATAATAGCCCAGGCTATTGATGGAAGAAGACAACACAACATGGGTGAAAACAGCTAAAATTACAAAAGGAAAAGCAACCATCATATTTGCACTTAAACCTGAATGGCCTTATCAAAGGAGGGCTAATGAAAAAGATGATACCTATACCCTGCTTGAACAGTAAGCGCCCTCCTAGAGGTGGAAAGTTGCCGTCTCCCTGCTCGACTGGTACTGAAGGACAAGTTGGTGGGCACACACCCCCGACATTGGTCCACTGATTTCAAGGGTGAGCCTAGCATTAAATTTCGTGAAAGTAAAAAGAATTAGGGAATTAAGCATTATGATTAAACATATGATGCATTCATAAATGTGCCAAAAATTGTTTTGGTGGCACACCGAGTGGGTGATACTGATAAAATTCATATCATGCATTTCAACTTCAAAATCCAACAAAAAGACCAATTGGTGTTTGCATTTTCATCTCCTTTTTTTCATATTTAGAGGAGTATGCAGAATTCGCGAGAAGGTTAGAGTTTAGTGGTCAACAAGTTACATCGTACATAAAGATGGTTTTCAAGCTCCTAACAGTACATGAACCCTATCTGGGGTGTGATCTCCAAACACTGACATCAGAAACTGATGGCATTGTTGGAAAACAATGATTCCCATTTTCCAAAATGGGAACCAAAATATTAGAAGACACATATGAGATCCTCTTAAGTTTTGTTGGATGAAATTAATTTTAGCACCAATAACATCAGTTGTGTTAATTGAAGTCATCAATCGCGTAATAAGCTAGAACTCATAAAATTTACTCCATGGAAAGGTCTTTTATCCAATAAACCCCAAAATCAAAATGTTACGTACAAGAGGTTCAACTGTTAAGTCCTACTTAACATATATTTACAAATTAAATCTTAAGACCAAATTAAATAATTAACCATCGCTATAATTTTCAAAGCCTATAATTGGCCTCATAAACACGCAGTTTGTTGAACTAAAAGAGAGAAGAACTGAGCCACTGCCATTCACAGGCAGCATTTCCATCAACCATTGCAGACCAAACCACCCCCCTCCTCTCTCTCTACACAGTCCAAAACTCAAACCGCTATTATCGTAGAATTGTAATCTCACGAATAGCTGTGGCCACCACAAATTTCATCTACAATGGTCTCAGCCACCATGTGTATCACGAGTGAATTCCATCAAAAGTTTATGACTATAAAAACAACAAATCATACAAACACAACGAAACCACTAGACTTACAGCCATCATTGTCGAAATCACCCCAAATCATCATTACAATAACTTGCTTCAAACCCAATATGCTCCCAAAATCATCAACATAAACTTTTCAAAGTTCTAATAACCATTCCACCTAAATCTCTATCTTAAGGGGTTTAATTTGAATTTCATAGAAGAAGCAGACCCACAAAACATGTAAATAGTAAACCTTAATCTGTTTGATCCATGGACAAGTTTATTCGCAATTAAGAGATTAATGAAAAATACTATAAAAAAGAACACGTGATTTAGCCATTTTAAGCATTTTTTGGTTCTATTTTCTTTCATCCTTTTTCCAGGAACCAAACAGAGGCAAACAGATTTGAATGGTAAACACAAATATACAAAGATTTCCGGTAAAAAAACGTATTTTGAGGCATTCAGCATTGTATGAATCGTAGAAGAAAATACACATTAAGCAGCAAAGATGAGATAAAATTGTGATTACAATAAGATAGTGGACAATAGATTTCAAATAATAGGGAAATACAACTAAAATAATCAGATGGAACAATGGAAAGTTAGTGATCAAAATTACCCAATGATGACTGGGCTGGGAAATTCCAGGTTGAGACCAACGAAGTGGAGAGACAAGTCATTGTTTAGATTTATAAGAGATCAAAGCAGAGAGAGAGAGAGAGTATGAGGAATGTGTGAGGCGGTTGAGCAGAAGACCTTTAAACAGGGTTTTTTTTCTTTCGCTGTTCGATGCTTCAAACATGTTATTTTACTTTTAAGAAAAAGAAAAAATAGTGATACAGTACATTGCGAGTATTGAAGTGATCATGGTTGCGATATCTTTGCCGTTTATTTCGTTCTTTTATTAGTCAAATAGAGGTGGACCCATCTTCTTGCATTCGAATGTCTCACGATATTACACCGTAGGATGGTGACACGTGATCGTCCAGGAAATGAGCTTGTCACGTTCCACATCATCCGAGAGAGAAGTTACTGGAATGTATAGATGCATCCTGAAAATTATGAGTACGAAAAGAGTGTAGAGTGGACAATTTCTCCCTAGCGTGGGGTTGGGATCTCATGGGAGAATCGTGCACAGTCCCATGAGGCCTTACCAGTGAGTGGTGATTGTATCGCCCCGCATAGTCTGGGGCGTAACGTTTGAGTTCTAGGAGATGGTGATTGTGAGAATGGAATAAAGAAGTTTATCTGAAATAAGGAATAATTATGATGTCTCGCATCGTCTGAACACAATATGTTGGGTTCAAAAAAAAAGATGATTGTGGAGTGAAACGAAGACAACGTAAGACAGGTCCTAACTGAAGAAAAAAAACTAACTTGAATGGGTCTCAAGAGAGAGTGATTGTGGAGACAGGATAAAAAACTTCATCTGGAGTAAGGAGTGATTGTGAAGTTTCATGTCTCGAGTCAACTACAACTGTAGATGTAAATGTACCACATGTGTGAGATCACCACCACATCAATGCATTGGAGAGCAAATTTTTTCTCCTAGTGGCCACCACTTGGTCTCATTTTGTAGAGCTAAATTTTGATCCCATGAAAGTGGCCCACACGGAATATAGATAGGGCTACGTTGGTTAAATAATCAGCCGGGTCTGCAAATGCTTCTATTTTAAGCCCAGCCCAAAAATCTCCTATGATTTATTATTATTGTTGTTATTATGCCTTATATTTTTATATTCTTGTAGTACTTGTTTAATTTTTTATTTATTAAAAGTAGAGTGTAATAGTACTTTTTAGAATAAATATTTTTTTTCCTAACAAATAGATAAATTGTTGACTCAGAAGCAAAAACATATACCATTAGGAGATCCAAAGGGAGAAATTGCTATCCATGACATTGAGTGTTACATCACAATGAATATTTCTCCATTCTATGAGCTTGCTAATACACAAAGTCTTTACGATAAATATTACTACTCCCAACCAGAATGCACCCAAGTCGTTGTAGTATAGTGGTGAGTATATCCGCCTGTCACGCGGATGACCCGGGTTCGATACCCGGCAACGGCGGTTTGTTTTTTATTCCCCCCCCCCCAACTACATATTCGCTTACCCTCTCTCAATTTTGGTTGATATATACAGTTCTTAATTCCCTGCATACTATATACTGTTAATATTGAAGGTGGCTCTTCTCCACTATTCTATTTTTGTTTATTTGTTTTTAATTAAGTAAGGTCCGTTTTAATTTTTTTTCCTGATTTACATTTATGAGTAAGTTGCTCCACACATTTGATGTCCTCTTATTTTGTTAAATTTTCATATTTCAAGGGCATGACTTCTCGACTTTGCATGAGTTTGATGTCCTCCTATATATATATATATATATATATATATATATATACAATAATCCACTGGATTCGAAATAATAATAAGCCATAACCGAACACACCAACTGTGTTAAAGCTGTTATATTGCATATGAATTGAAACTGAAAGAAGAGGTCACCTAATACTTGGCGACTCAAGTGACCAAAAACGATCTCCAATGGTGGCCGCTAGAATTAAAACAGTAGCAATTATTTGTAGGGCAGCAGTACCACCATTAATTTGTTGATATATCTTGCACTACGATTAGAAGCACCACAGTAGTCCACGAAAGCAGTATAAAGGGTCTAATCCTGCTAATAAATCCCATGACTGTCAAAAAAATAAATATTCAAATCATCAGCAAGATTGAAGCCAAACATGACTAGTAAAGCAATAATATATTTATTGCACAAATGAAATTAGTGATAATCATCTTGACTGACTGTTCAAGTAATTTGCAAAGTGTAGTGAGTATATGTTGAAAAAGATAAGTTGAATAAGGATGGATAGTCTAAACCAGTTTAATCCATTAAAATGGCACTCAGTCTGTCTGTTGACAAATTAACTCCACAAGTAAATTTGATCCACACACTACAAATCATACTACTTCCCATTCTGTTCACCCCATCCCATCCCTCCCTTTTAATCTTACCCGTTGATATTTACTCGATTGTGGTTTTTCAACTTTATTTGGTGGAATTTAATCTAATCGTTGATATCTAGATTTCCATGATAGGAAGGGAGATTTAGGTATTTTATTTGTAAAGAAATCGTCCCCCTGTGTTGTTATTATAAATAAGAGTTTCATAACCCTTATTCAGCTCTATCGTATGACAACTCTCAAAAGGAGGTAGTGCATTTTAAGAAACTCTCGCAGAAAAACTCAAAGATACTCTATAGTTTAATCTTCAATCAGGTATGTCAATTAAATCTCCTCTATAATTATTGCAGTAATTTTTATTTCTACGAGTTAAGTATGGATTAATCTTCAACAATTGATATCAGAGTCATTGTTAGGGTTATGATTTTTTATTATAGAAATCAAGGAAACAAATATAATAGATTTTTTTTTTTATATATTGTTGCCGATATGGAGATTTGATCAATTAAAGTACATATATCTCGATGGTGATTGTTAATGCACCGTTCAGTTCACTGTTTTTATTTCCTTCGCTTTTGGGTTAAAGTTTACATGAGAGTAGCATATGAAAAAAATAAAATAATGGATGACGTCAAGTATTCGTTGACTTCGAGATATATATATATATATATATATATATATATATATATACACACACACACACATATACACACACTAGTTTAAGAGTTCTTCTTTAAATGAATTATTCTCAAGTGAAATTTCTTTGATAGCTGCCACCATAAAACTATTTTTTACTACGTCATTTTTACTGTTGTCTATTTTAATCATAATAAGAAACGATTTTTCTTTGCAACTTGTCACTTTGTCGTAAAATTCATTAATTTCCTCGTCCTACAAAAAGAACAAATTTATTTTAGTAATATTGATACATTTCAAATGAATTGTTTTATAAATAAATTTTGTAAGTGAGGAAAAAAGTATTACTTGACTTTTTAACTGTATTAGCTCATCTAGTGAACAATTTATTAATGATTGAGAATCATCAAATATTATTAGATAAGCATTATTTGTTATATCTTTGACTCGACATTGCATCATAAATCTACATAAATGAGTATACTTCATTGATACATAATAATAAAGAATGACATATTTATCACATTGTAATTTTTTTTATTTTAAAAATAGAATGTTTGAAGATATAATAATATATTTGAAAGCATTTAGCGTCTTTTGTTTTGCAATTAGTACAACTGAACCAATTTGTTTGTACTTTAACTTTCTTCTTGCATTACTTACATGCATTGTACTATGGTTCGGATACATTTTTAATCTCTATAATTCTTGCTTCAAAAAAGTAATGTGTTTTCTGAAAGTTGAGTGACAAAATATATTTTATTAATAGAAATTAATTATAATTATGTGATATAACAAAAAAAAAATTAAATGAATACATAAAATAATAATAATAATTTAATACCTTGCATGTCATTGCAGATTTTTCAATTATATCTTCAAGTAGAATTTTTTCAACCTCTTCAAATAATTGATATTTTGAATTTGAAATGAAAATATCTATGTCTTTGTCATATACGTTTTCTTCAAATCTATCAAAACATAATAAATTATTGGAATAATATGTTATTGATATGTACAAATACACTTCTGTTTAATTTTTTAATTATTGATAGTGGATTAGCTTCCACCAACCATGTCCTACGAGTCATGATATTTTTAAAGTAAAATAAATAAATAAAACCTAATGTAAGTAAGAAGAAATAAATAATCAGCCAATATCATAATGTTTTGACTCTTTCAATTTTCATATTAATTTATAATGTAGATCTCATTTGTGTTTGAAGACCCAAACCTGAAATATAATATTATTTTTTATTCTATGTTCAGTTAGATATAATAAAAAAATATAAAGTAAATAATCTCAATGTAGTGTGATAAGTTACCTTTGAATGTGTTGATTGACAAATGTGTAACTGTGATAATAGGTCTTTCGTTTATTAGCTTCATTATCAAATTTTTATTATTCTCAGCAAGATCGTCCCACAATGTTAAATTAATTGTTCTTTAACTGTTATATAAAATAATTAGTTCAATAATTTATATTGGTAATTATGAGCATTTATGTAGTGTTGTAATGATGTACCTCATATTCATTATAATGATGTCTCGCAATTTGGATGTTCTTCCATTATTCTTCTTAGCTATGTTGAATGTAGAAGATGCTTTAATAACGATTCCCAAAACATCTAATGAGAGTAAAAGGAAGCCAAAAGACTAAGAATATAGACACCATCTCCAACTTCAGCTTCAAATGTTTGATAGCAATGAATTGGATAACATAGCTCTCATCAAACCAATCATACAATAACTGAACATAATTCTTCGCAAACAACTTTCAGACCAGAAATAACATTAAGAGAGTGAAGATAGAATATTGTATACATAATTCCATGAATAACAAACAAAACCACAATTTGCCTTAGCCATATAAGCATAAAGTTCTTAATCTTAAACTTTTAGGAAGACCAAAGAAATTGCATCACATTGATCACCTTTTGATTTAATTTTATTTTTTAAATGAACTATCACCACTCATTAAAAATAAAATCATCAGACAGGTTGGTTCACGTATCGCAGACTAAATGAGAAGTCTGGAGGGCATGGTGTTGGATGAAATCCAATTATCCCATACGTTTTTTCAGTGCCTCAAGACTGGGAAGAGGTAATAGTCTACTTTATCAAAATAGAGTTTGAACTATGTTTGAAGAAATTTATTGATCTTAATCAAATAAACATAAATTAGTCAATCATATTTATGTCTAACTGGTCCATCTCTTGGTCTCTATATCTTACCTTGCAGAGTTTAGTTTTTATCGAAAACCTTAAATCACTTCTCTAAATTAGTCTCTTAATTTATGTTTCAGGTTCCTATATCGATTGCAAATTTAGGTGGATAAGCGTAATTTTCTATTAAAAAATTTTGATTTCAAGAGCTAATAACAAACAATCAGGAGAAAAAAAAAGAAGCCAAAGAAAAAAACTCACATGTAAGCTGAGATGAAACCGAATCAAATGGTTGTTGATAAGATCCGAGAGAAAGCTGAGAGCCGCGATAAGAGCCATGTTGATGAGAGCCGAGAGGAAGATGAAAGCCGCAATGAGAGCCATGTTGACGAGAGCTGAGAGGAAGATGAGAGCAGAGAGGAAGAATGGAGAGTCGAAGCCCAGAGAAATAGTGATTTTATAGTTTAGGGCCTCATTGTACACTTTTTTCTCGCAGAAAAGAGTTTTGCTTTTTTAAATTTATAAATTAGAAATAAAAATAAAGAGTTAATAAAAAAGGAAGATGAGAGCGGAGAGGAAGAATGGAGAGTCGTAGCCAGATGAAGAGTGATTTTATAGATGTTTAGGGCCTCATTGTACACTTTTTCTCGCAAGAAACGGTTTTGCTTTTTTAAATTAGAAATTAGAAATAAAAGGAAATGGTTAATAAAAAAGGAAAGGGTTTTCTTGGGAAATAATTTAAATAAAAAAATAAATTTAGAAATTAAAAATAAAAAGAAAGGGTCGCGGGAAAAGGTTTCGCCCTTTTAATTTTAGAAATTAGAAATAAAAAGAAAGGGTTAATAAAAAAGGAATTTTTGATTGGGAAATAATTTAAATAAAAAGTAAATTTAGAAATTAGATATAAAAAGAAAGGGTTAATAAAAAAGGAAAGAGTTTTGGTTGGGAAATAATTTAAATAAAAAGTAAATTTAGAAATTAGATATAAAAAGAAAGGGTTAATAAAAAAGGAAAGAGTTTTGGTTGGGAAATAATTTAAATAAAAAAAGAAAGGGTTTGACTTGGGTAATTCTATTTTTTTTAATTTATAAATAAATAAATAAAATAGTGTACTGAAACTAAAAAATTCCTCTATACTTTTAATAGTATATATATATATATATATATATATATATATATATATATATTTGTTTGACGGTCACTATTTGCGAATAAACATACCCACTTTGAAAGTTTTTTTTATAAAATGTTTGTTGTTTGCTTTAAAAAGATTGTTGGGTCATGTATAGACATATATATATATTATCAATATGTCACATATACACACACACGTAAAACACACCTATGCGTTCACATGTTTTACAATTCATTTGGGCCAAACTTATTTGATTGCCAAGTGGCGGCTATTGGTGAGACCTGTGCAATTAAAGAATGTATATAATATATATGAGTTTTTGGTTTCTTTGCAAACCCAGTTTCATCAAGTTGTGAGTCTTGATTGACATGCACAACATGCATGGGTATTTATTAATTGCCTTTGTCCAGCAACTATACATGTGTGTATATATATTAGGGGTGCACAAAAATTTGTTCAAATTGGAAAACTAAACCGGATCGGATAATTCGATCCGATTTTTTCACGGTCTGATTTTTTTGCAGTTCAGTTTGGTCACGATTCTAATATTTTAGAACTCTTAAGTAATGGTCTGGTTACGATTTCAGGTCCCTTAGAACTGGATCGAACCGAACCTGATCGTTTCTGCTGTTTCATGTTCTGAGCTTGATATATGTATGAAATAGTTGGTGCCAATCCATCAGTCAATTTCTTTTCGTAAATGTCTAGTAAAATTTTCTCCTCATCTTTTCCTTCTCTTCTTTTGGCAGCTCTCTCTCTACACACACACACACACACATATATATATTAGTTTCCTTTTTTTTTACACAGCAGTTGTATATCTGCTGTTTTTCTTTTCTATTTCTACATTTTTTTGGTTCCTTTCTTTTTGTAACAAAAACAAAACCCTCTTTATAATATAGAAGAAAATAGGTCTTATTACAAACTGATGGAATATTAGAAGTGGTGCAGCCATCATATCATATTAATACGCCACAATAATGAAGGCCATATTTTTTTAAATGTCACAAGTGTTCCTTATTTCTGCTAATTTTCTCTCTTATATTCGTAAAACACTACTGCCATTTGCTTGAAATTTTCTTAATCAACTACTTTACCATCAATCTTGCCATTAGCTCATCCCATTACCTTTTTTTTTTCTCTACAGTTGTTTCAACCTTCATTCCATGTTGGTTCCAACAGTTTCTATTATTTTGCCACCATTTAGCTGCAATTCAACCATTCTTCCAAAATTGATTTTGCCACCCTTAAAGCATGAGGAATGAAATGGAGAATCATGTAAACATTTTTGATCGCATGATAGTTATAAAGTAAGGCTCTTATTAGGCTCTTTTGCTTTAAATTTGGTCAGTAGTGTGACTTTTGTTGTATAAACTGCTGAGAATTTTGTTAGAAGTGGGAGTGTTGGATGGGATAAGTCCAGTTTGGTTCAAAAGATTTAAAATTGATGCTTGAAATTGAAACTTAAAACAAGTTGACAATAAAGCTGAGTATAGACTTGAAAGTTTGAAATAGGTTGGTGAACCGTTGAACCAAACCAGTTTTTCTTGGTTCGGTTCGCTCCGGTTTCATATGGTCAAATAATTCGGTCCGGTTCTATTTTTAGTAGAACCGAACCATACGGTTTGGTTCCAAAAAAGAAAAAAATCAGACCGAACCGGACCATGTGCAGCCCTAATATATATGCTTGGTTCTTGTTAATTAATTAATTAATTATATATATATATATATATATATATATATATTTATCATGCATTCGTTAATTGCGATGAGATGTTAGTTTCTAATTTTATACTAACATTGCAGAATTTGCAGTTTGGTCTATTTAGTATATGGACATTGTATAATATAATCATGGTTGTGTGCATGATTATATATATATATATATATATATATGTTCAATTGGAGAAAAGTTATTTCAGTTCTCTATACAAAACTGAGGATTCATGTGATTTATTGAATGTAATTCTATACCAATATTTTATTCGTAAAAGAAAAGCAGTGTATACTTATTTTATAAATTCTTTAAATGGTTGCACTGATTTTATGTCTTATAAGTGATTTTGAATTATTTATTTATTGAAGACTCAAGTTCAAGTGTTCTATAATGTTTAAGCTTGTTTATGTGCATTTATTATATTAAAGAAATTATGAACCTAAATAAAATAGAACTTTTAAAGTTTAGGTCTTTCCTTGAGGTTTAGGAGGACCAGTAAGGTGATCGTTTCAAGGTGGTATCCAAAGTGGGTGATGCCTGCCCAACGGTGACATTCACTTATAGAGGTTATTCTTTTTGAAATTTTAAGGTCTTACAATATATTTGCTCACATTAGGGAATTTGTTCTACCTAAAGGTGATTAATGTCTTAGTTTGTGTTAAATGAATAGAATAGTTGAAAGTGTTTGGACTAGAACTAAATAACCCCCTTGCCTAAAGGTAGTGGAAGTATTTAGTAATAATTCAAGCATAATCAACTAGGTCTATGTGCGATTTTAGATGACATCTTACTTGTTCCAACATGGTAGAAGACTTTGCACATAGTAAAACACCATGATAAATTCGACTTAAAACTCTAAGTACGAATTAAAGTGATAATCCCTAAAGTTGTGACGTATTATTTTATATGTTTTTTATATGGTGTTATTTAATATAACATATATTAAGGTTATTAATGCTTTCGCAATTTAGATATAGCTTACAGGGATTGAACCACTGGATAGTTCAAATTATACTTACCTAGAGGACATGTTTTGATATTATATTGGGTTTCTTAGACTATGGGTTTGTGCCTTTTAAGGAGAAACACTCTATGCTTGTTGCAGAATCTTCCGAGGTAGTAAGGTTGTTATATTTTAAATGAACTAAAGGTAATTCAATTGCCATAAGGTTGATTTGTGCTTCTATTGGTGTGACTTGTGGGGGTGGTATTCTAATATTTGATACTATTAAGGAGTTTTTTGATCTGATCAAGATTAAAAAGCAGTTTGTGGGTATGAAGAAGCAACTGCATTATTATTATTTGACACAGCTCATGTTAATAAAAAATTATGGCAATGGTTAAGTGAGGGAGCATATCTATAAGATGTGCAAATTGGTTAATGGACTTGGAGCAGAGAATCATATTTAAAGATGATGATGAGTTACTAGTCCACATGATGATGTATTCTCTGCCCAAGTTTATTGAGACTTTTAGGATAAATATAATTCACAAGAAATAAAATATGACATTAACCAGTTTTTGGCTCTTTTTGTGTCAACGAAATGGAGTGACTCAAGGGTAGTTCATTTTGCCATAAGTAATAGCCATAAAATATTTTTTGAAAGAAAATAAACTGCGAGAAAAGAAATTAGGCTGAACAGAAAAGTTAAAACTAGAACGATAAAAAAAAATGCATGATCATAGTATTGATGAATGCTAGTTCTACAAAATGAAAGGGCATCAAAAAAAAGACTGTTACAATTTTAAGATTTAGTTAAAGGAAAATAACTCATGTATGAAAATTATTGTGGTAATATTTGAGTCTAATTAGGTAAACGTGCCTAAATATATATAAAGATTAATTCAAGAGAGATCATGCATGCCTCTTGTTTATCTATAGGCTCGATACTTTTCAGATAAAATCATGTTTTGTTAGAGAAGATTAATCTATGCTATGACATAGGGGATTGGGGCATGTCTCTTGAAGAGACATAAATGCTTGGTCAAATATGGGATCAATGGACTACTAAATTTTTTCAAATTATGATTGTTGTGTTGACTGAGTCAAGGGAAAGCTGCAGAAGAAACGCAATTTTGAGGTTAGTCGGTCATTTGGTCTTTTGGACCTTATTTATACTAACGTTTGTGGTATGTTTTTCATTGCTGTTCGAGATGGGCAAAGGTATTTCATTACTTTCGTTGATGGTTTCTCAAGGTATTCTTATATTTTACTTAATCCACTAGAAGTTCAAAATATTAAAATTTTAATATTAGACTGAGGTGGTGAGTATTATAGGAGAATGGATTAGGAGGTTGTGAATTATGGTACTTTTAGTACATATCTCAAAGAATAGGGCATTGTGCCATAGTGCACCACTTTTAGTTCTCTTACGCATATGGAGTTACAGAATAGAGAAATCGCACTTGTTAGGTGGTTGTTATTCACAGCATTATGAGTCGTTCTTCACTAGATAAGCTCTTAAAACAACTATTTATATTCTTAATAGTTGTGTAAAGAAGCTCTTAAAATATCCTTCACGCTTTGAACAAGTTCTCTGACATTTGCATATGTGGGGATGTCTTGCAGAGGCAAAATTGTACAATCCAGATATTAAGAAGCTTGATCCTCGCACTGTCACTTGTCATTTCATTAGGTATCTCGAGAGATCCTTTGGTTATGGATTTTATTATCCCTCTAAACCAATAGAGATTATTTAAATAGGTCATTACGAAATCTATTTAGGATGGGCAAATCCAGTGGGAGTCTAGAGCTTTATAGTTTTCTTTTTTAGCAGAGGAGCAGTGTTTAGTGCCCATTTCATTTACTTTATATTTTATTTTATTTTCTTTAGTGGTTTCAGTCAGAGCTCTTATTCCACTCCTTTAGTTATTCCTTTGCAACATCTTCCTTCAGTTTTAATCTGGTTCTTGAGTCCGTTCAGCTTAGGAGATTTTCAAGGACTTTGAGGTCTGCTATACTTGTCAGGCATTATGATATGAGTTGTATTAGATGGATGTCTAGAGATCGTTCCTCAATGGAGACATTAAGGAAATGATATACATGTCTCAACCTAAAGAATGTCATGGACTAATGCATATACCTCAAGTTCAGTGGGAGTTAACTTATTATCCTTGTTCTGTATATTGATGATATTTTGTTAGTTTAATCTTCTTAGAGATAAATGGTTATTCTGATAATAACTATGCAGGTATAGAAAATTCACTTTTGAATTTATTTTTATATTGCCTCATAGAGCTAGTTGTATTGTGAAAAAATCTTTCATCAGTGTATTATCACAAATTCCACTATATATGTATAGTTAACCAGTTGTTATGAAACAATCAAACTTGCCATTTGGTTGACAAATTATATTGCAGATCTTCTCATTAAAGGTATTTAGCCACAAATTTTTAAAGAACACGTGATCCAAATATGTGTTCGAGAGTCATTGTGTTATGATATATGATATTTCTTTTATATCATCTTACATTGCAGCTAGCTTTCAGCTTATTTATGTCTTATGGTGACAGTTATTTTTCTTCAGTTTATTTACACCTTGTGGTGACAGATATTTGCATGCAAAATGAAGTTATGATGCATCATTATTATTATATTCATATATATGGTTTATGCACGTGCTATTATATTTGCCTAGGAGTAGTGTTACACTCATGAGGGTGTTTGGGCTAAATGTGAGATTGACACCATATCGGTAAATTCAAACATAATTATTGAAGTTTGCCTGGGAAATGGTATTACACTCCATGAGGTTGTTTAGCTAGATGTGGGATTGGCACCACATCGGTAAAGTCAAACATAATTACTAAAATGCTTGTGGAAATGTTTCACACTCCATAAAGATAGTTTGGGCTAAATATGAGATTGACTCCATATCGGTAAACTATCACACTGGACAGAAAGTTGACAGTTTATCGTAATATGTTCAAGTGACATACCATGATGGTATGAAGCAACCTGTGGATAGCTTGGGCTAGATATGAGATTAGCTCCATATCGGTTAACCCCCATACTGGATAAGAAGTTGGCGGTTTGCTGTAATGGTATGAAGCAAGACAGATAGTGAGATGTGCGTTTAGACTACAAGCAATTTGCACATCTCATGAAATGCAGTAAAAATCACTATATTTGCTCGAATCTCAGATAGAATCATTTTGAGACCATGAAACTGTTTAGACTAATATATTACTTGTTTATGCATTCATGATCCACTATTGAGGAATTTTATGGAAGAGAGTATTTTAAAGTTTCAACTCATTTGTTTCGATAATTGTATTTTTCTAAAATAAAATGAGTGGCCACTTGACTTTTCTAAGTATTGCAATCCACGGTGTCGTTTTACAAAACTTAAAGTACATGCACCAAGTGGGAGATTGTTAGAATATTTTAATAAATAAAATATTTTTTATTTGTGGTCATATGCACTATTTCTAAAATTGGATTGCAATATAATTATTGTTACTTGATGGGTTGGGATTATACTTGTCAATGGTGGTCTAATTGACAGTATAATATTTATACCGTTGGATTGTGGTTTTCTGACTTTATTTGGTGGAATTTAATCCTAACCGTTGATATCTAGGTTTCTATGATAGAAAGGGAGACTTAGGTATTTTATTTGTAGAGAAGTCGTCCCCTCTGTTATTGTTATAAATAAGAGTTTCATAACCCTTACTCAGTCCTATCGTATGACAACTCTCAGACGAGGGTAGTGCACTCTAAGAAACTCTTGCAGAAAAACTCAAATATATTACACAGTTTAATCTTCAATCAGGTATGTCAATTAAATCTCATCTATAATTATTACAATATTTTTTATTTCTACGATCACACAACAGATACTTCGACTCAAGCATAACAAAAATACTAAAATCACATATAAACAGCACCAAATGAACCAAAAAGAAATACATATCAAAAACAGATTACTACCTGATAAGAGAGTATGATCAAGCACAATACAAAATCAAAAGCAAAATGAAAAAAAAAGGGTTAATCGAGATTATATTTAAGTTATAATAATGAAAATAAATATGAAGATCGACTTGACAGTGATAAAACAGAGAGAAGTAAAATAGTGAAAAAAGGAATTTTGGATTTGTAAAGAAAGTATACTTGTGAGAAGCAATTGGAGAGGGAGAGGGAGAGACAGAGACAGAATGTTAGGGTTTAAAGAGTGAAAATGTAGAGTGTTAGGGTTTGATCAATGGTGGGTTAGGGGTTATAGTTGTTTGATTGATAGTGTGTTAGTGTTTGGGGTTAGGTTTGTAGCTCAGATCTAGAGTCTTGCAGAGGTGAGAGAGAGTCTGAAACGTTTGGGAGAAAAGTAAATTTGGCGGGTGGGAAAGGGAGTATTTGTACTAATGAATGCGGATGGGTAAATTGGTCATTTTGCAAACAATATTTTTTTTATTAACACAATAGAAAAAAAAAACAGAAAAAAGAGACCCCTCCCTTGTATTGTCTAAAAGGGCAAACCAATTCTAAAAAAGAAAAAATAGTATATATATATATATATATATATATATATATATATCAAAAAGAACGTAACAAAAATTGCAAAAGATTGAATTTGTTTCTATTTTTTTCCACTGCCATATTTGCTTGCTCTTTACCCCAATTTAACTTCCGCGTTCACCATCTCCAGCTCATACACAGTATGTATTCACACACAAAAGTGGTTCGTGGGTTTGTTTGTGATTGGTGGATAATTGGTTTTTATAGTACGAGAATACCTCCTCCCATTGTATAAGGTAAGTATCACTTACCTTCTTGAGGTCTGTCAATATTCCACATACTTTTCCTTCTATATTCAATAATCCCACTGACGTCCCTTGTTAGGAACGATCATCTAATTGAGTAACAGTATTGTGTGATTTTACCATTATACCCATAATATTATATATTAATATATACAGGGTTTTGTAGTTGAAAAAAAAAGACTAAAATGTCAATTTCTATTTTATTACACTCCAAACCGAAACAATGTATTTTTCGAAACTGTTCGACTTCCTCACCATGATGTGTAGCTTGTTGTAGTCATCGATCTCAGCATCAGTCCTGAGAAAGTCATGGTCATCGAGTGAGACGACGTTTATTTTGCAATCTCTATACTACTTACTACCTTTTGGAATTTTTTAACAAATTTTTGCATCAACCAGTGAGGCTTTGCCATCGTGTTACCGGATACTACTACATCTTCATGGATAAATAATGGAATAACACACGATAGCATTGCGATTCTTACTGTCAATTAAGCAAATGAATATGACAAATGGATTAAGACCCATTTACATTTGTGGTGGGTTTGGTGGTGGTCAGCTTAGTTTTTAATCAATTCAAATGATATATTGATAAACGATAACATTTGAACCCAAACCTAGCAATATACATATACATGAATATTTAATTATTAAAAAAAGTATATGTATTCAGGATTTGCTCAATATTAAATTTTGAACTATTATTATGGATCTCTTTTATATTGGATGAGTATTGATTAGTAATTAGGATTTCTAATCCATCAAAACTAATGGTCATCACCTATTTCATTGGAAGGATTTTTTTTCCCTATTGCTCCATGAACAGGGTCTTGGTGTCACGATACTTGAAGAAGAAGAGGAGCAAAGTGTACCAGATGATTCACTGCAACACCACCACCTGAACCATGAGGTTGCCGGAGAAGTTGTCGTACATAGCGATTAACAGAGATTCCCCATGATCAGAGTGTTGGGAGTATAGAGAGAGAAAATATGGTGATCATTTACTCGAAACTGCCATTCTTGGTAATGTTGATCCACAGTTCGAGCACCACCAGTATGATGATCTCCTGAAAGGTGTCAATGACAATGAAGCGAAGGTTTATTGCACATGGGTAGTTGGTGGAGATAAAGTGGAAGGAGGACAGAACGGTGAAAGGGGGAGAGAGAGGAGTTAGGGTTGGAATGACAGAGATAGTAGTTAAGTAATGATATATTAGTCAAAAGGTTAAACATATTATTTCAGGCGGCATAGGAAGGACAAAATTAACCTTTCATCTATTTACTATAGCTAATGTCAGCAAATTATGTTAGTCTCTGTTAGGTGCAGTTACGGGAATGGGGAGTTTATTACATACATTACAAACTCAAGGGAATCAGTGATATTATGAAACGTAGAGGGGATGTATGTAAGATATTGACAAATCTCAAATGAGGTAAGTGATATTTATCCAAAAAAAAATATATATATATATGTATGCATATTTTCAACTAGCTTTAATAATGTACATTGGATTCTTTTCTTTGCAAATAAATGTTTGTCTTGCTATTTTCTGTAATTTATCAAATCAATTACTCCATTATTCTCTTCTTTGCACCGTCGACATTAAGTATACTGCACACTTACTATCTATATATGGAAGGTCGATTTGGCATCAACCATATTTAGACTTAATAGTATAACATATATATTGGAAATGGATAAATGATACATATACGTGCACCACACTCCAATGTATTCATTTTTCTCTCCTTCTATTTTTATTTATTTTCAAGTCATAACGTACACCATAACTTTGACGGTCATTAATGATTGATTCTATGTCAAGCTAAATGAATCAATTATGTAATTTTGAGTTCTACAAATTTCAATCCCTTTGTATTGTTAATTGTTATACATTACTATACTGATGACATGTAATACAATCAATCAATACGACGTCGTGTCACGTCAAAATCTGCTTCATTTAATTGATAGTGGGTCTCCTGGTTGTCAACATAAATTAATAGTTAAGCTAAAAAGCACGAACACTTCACCGAAGGTGTCATACTTGTGTCGGACACTCAGACACCGTGTCAGACATTTGGATACTTCTCGAATACATGTCGAACACTTCGTAGAAGTGTCCTGGCATTTTTCTTTTTAGGACACTCCTTGGACACTTCTCAAACACTCTTTGAACACTCCTCGAATACGTGTTAAACATTTTATAGCAATGATGTATATTTAAGTATTTTGAAAGAAAATTATATGCGACTAAGTTATGATTAAAAATCTAATCTAAATATATGTAGAGAACTAAATAAGTCTGGGTTTAATCTATTTGTCTATTTTTGTTTATAAGTTTATTTGGTTTTTAATTGCTTGATAATGAATTGAAATATTACTATAATGTGTAGTATTTTTTTTGTTGAATAATTAATATATATTATATTATTATTTTATAACCGTATCTTCGTCGTGTTTGTATCCATGTCAATTTTTTTAAAAAAATTTCGTATCGTCATATTCGTGTTTGTGCTTGCCAGGAGTTAAGACATCACTTTTAATCAACTAGAATGATGTCATGTGAGCAATCTGATTTTTGGTGTTGAAGTAAAGAGCTGTCTATTATAATAGTGGGTCTCCTGCTGTCAACACAGAGACTTGTCATGCGAAGCCATGTAAGTTTATGTCAACATGAAGGGACATAAAAGAGCTAGGAGTAAACTTCTATAACAAACAAGGAAAAGTGAAATTGTTGTTTATGTTGCAAGTGGGACTCACTCCCACGTCAGTTGCAAGTGGTGATATAAATATGCTGCAAACGGATTGGTTTAACAATATACATAAAAAAAAAATTGGTGAAATCACGTAGAGAGAAGCTAATTGGTACAATAAGGCAACCTTTTGCCTATATATATATATATATATATATATATATATATATACACACACACACTAGTGTATACCCGTGCCTACGGCACTATCATGCACTCGCAACCGTGATCATTAAATTGAGTGATTGTAGACCGTAGATAGCGAAAGACATTTTGGACCTCAGGATTCAAGCTGAAATATTATATATATATATATATATATATATATAAGACTAGATGTACATAACATGATATATCTTTTGAGAATAAAATAACAACAATCTCTTTTTTTCACTTATTTCTCTCTCTCTTCCTATCATATAACTATCTATCTTCTCTTCCTATCTCTTACTATATATTTTAATAGTCATCTACTATTACAATATAGTAGTCATTTACTGTTACAATAGTTTTTTTTTCTTATTATTAGCACCTAAAGTATTCAAAATTTAAATAAAAAACATTTACTTGCGAAGTGTGAATTTTCTTTTCTATACCTTAACTTTGTTTCTATGCACGTACAATATAAAAGGAAAAAAAGAAAGAGAGAAAAAAGGCATTGTCATAATTCTTTTAGGAATACCAAATTTATTCCAAATTCATCACCAAAAAAAAAAAAAAAACCTACTAAAAAAAACATTTTCTAAAAGAATATTTTTTTAGAGTCCAAATTGAACAAGTCTGAGAATGCTTTTATGTGAATAGAGGTGGTAATCCCATCGCATGACCGATACTACATCAAAGATGGAAGATGAATTAGATCAGCTAATGCACATTTAAATTGAAAACCTTTAAGGAAGGCTTAAAAGGAGCAACTTAGGCTAAATCAAAAAAGAAAAAGGAAATACAACTAATCAAGTATGTAAATTACATAAATACCTCTTTAAATGCCCAACACCCTACATAAAAATACGTGCAAATGGATCATATTGGTTCAGTTTAGACATAAAACTAAAATCTATATGATCTTTAACGGATTCATAAAATTTGAAACCAATTTGATGAAGGCCTTAAACTAATTTGATTCAATTTGTGAAACATCGGATTAGTTTTACCAATTTAAACTTTTATAAACAACTTAATAATTTTTGTAATTTTTTTGGGTCAATGTGAGATTGAGATAAAATAATTTATTATAATTACATAATCAAGAGCTTTATCATTGTCTATCCTTTAGTTTCAATAGTTTGGCTTTGCAGATAAAATGAAATCTAGGAGCATGGTAAGACCACTTTAACGTTAACATATCATCTCTTACTACTAAAACAAATAAAATAAGATCGAGTTATTGAACATTAAAGAATGTGAAGAATAATTGAAGTAAATGAAACAGATATAATTAATGAAATAAATATTAATATCCCATTAATAAAGACCAAAATTTATCTAATAATAGGGTTTGACCTAATTACACACAACAGTCATGTTTGACGTTTATTATAACATGTTATCTTGAGGTTAAACGCGTATCATTAACGACCTCTCATCTAGTAATGAAATTTCAAAAAATGATTTAATTGCCCTTGACTACAATGAAACGACAATAATACTATTAAGATGTTGACAAAATTGCCCTTGTATATGTATAAAATACTCTACAGAATATATATGTATATGTATATATATGGTGGGTAGGCAAGATGGTATTTCACATTAAAAGATTCTTTATTTAAAAGTATTAAAATATTAAAGATAAAAAAGACATTTTATAACATATAGGGCACACAGTGTAATAAACGCTAAATATGACTATTGTGTGTAATTAAGTCAAATTTTCGGAGAGATCAATGTATTTTACTCATTCGTATATGTATTATATAAGTAATGAATCAGATTAGTTTTTAGATTCAAATATGTGATTTTGATCCATACAAATTACTTATTTTTGAAATCATGATGAAATCGATGAACTAAAAAAATCAATTAGAACTATACGGATGAGATGAAATTGAATTCACAGTTTAAATTTACACTCCTGTAATTAGAATACGAGGGCGATATTGATGTAACTATAAAGTTGATTTGTTGTTACTAGGAGGTTTCTTGACTGTGACGTGAAGATCGGATATTTGAAAAGGACTAGATACAATATCTGTGGTAGGCTGCAGACATCTCAATCTCCCCGTACCCTTCAATGGTGGGGCTTTGTACACTGAGGCTATTGTTATTGTTATTATTATGATTGTTATTCAGTATCTAAAATTTAGAAAGACTAATTTTTGTCCTTTTTTCTAGTGGCCGTATAGTTCACCTAAAATAGCCCAATCCCTACTAACACTCTCGTCAATAGGTTTATTTCTAAACTACAACCATGGGCAAACCATAACCCGCCATTCTTTCTGTCCTTTCCAAATTCCAATCCCGGTCCAGTTCCGTTGCACCAACAAAACCAAAAAAAAAATTAAAAAAATAATAATATGGAACCGCCCTCCTCACCAGATACAAAGAGAGAGAAACAGAACGATACATACACTAAATAATGGTTCATTGCTCATTAAAATCCACCATTTCTGAACCCTTCTGAATTTCTTCTTCTTCTTCTGCATTTTCATAGTTATTTTGGCTCTCCCTCTCTGGTTGATTGAAAATGGCGGGAGGAGGAGGAAATACTCCATCCCGAGAGCTCGATCAAACACCCACCTGGGCCGTTGCTTTGGTTTGTGCAGTTATCATTATTATTTCTATAATATTGGAGAAAGTTCTTCATCATGTTGGGGAGGTAATTTTTTAATTATGTTTCTTAATTTTTTCTTTTTCTTGTTATATATTAATACAATTTCATTTGATCAACTCGTTTCCTTTTTCTTTTTTTTTCTTCGGTAGTGGTTTGAAAAAAGACGCAAAGCAGCTCTGGTTGAAGCTCTAGAGAAGATTAAAGGCGGTAAAGTTACCAACATTTATATATATATATATATATATATATATATATATATATATATATATATATATATATTTGTGTGTAAATATATGTATGTATCATGTATGCAAGTAATGGGGCCTTCTCTTTCACACGGGACATTAAGCAACCACCTTAATGACCTTAATGTGGAGTCTGTTCTGCCTCATTGTCAATATCTTAAAGGAAATGGTTTCAAGCTCTTATGTATATCAATTTCTTTGATTGATCTAATTGGGTGCATGGTTGTATGGTTCTTACTGACCCATTCGTGTGAACTTCTTTCTGATTAATTTTGCAGAGCTTATGGTTCTAGGGTTCATTTCCCTTCTCCTGACATTTGGGCAAAACTACATTGCCAGAATATGTATTCCCATAAAGCTAGCAGACACAATGTTGCCGTGCTATCTTGATCATGACAAACACGACGATGACCACCACCACAAAACTCATAAAGCAGAGCATATGGTTTTAGATCCTTATGGTCTTGAGCCAGAACACCACCGGAGGCTGCTATGGAATGAACATAGATTTTTAGGGGGTCATGGTCCAACTAAAGGGTGCAAGCCTGTAAGTTTGTCTTGCAAATACTATTAATGTTGCTTTTGGGAGCACCAAATCCGCGCCTTGTGATTGGAATTGGAGGAAATTCAGTTTAAACTTTGAACTAAATTTCCTCCAATTCCAAATCCAACGTGCCTATTCTTTGCCCCCAAACATAGCACTAGATTTTAAATCTTGACTTTGATATGCATGGTTTGGTGCAATGAAAAGCTAGCTTGTATGCGTAGCTATGTTTTATGCACAACAAAGCACTGTATATTAAATTGTTGATAGAGCAGCTAGCATAATTTCTTGATTGCCAACTAAGACATTAATTTCAATAAGACAAGGCCATGCACCCATTATATAAGAGAGGTGAGTTTGAATATTAGAATTGTACTTGTTGTCCCATTTCAAGATGAAACTAGTTTTTCATCTGTGACTGGCAGAATGAAGAGGGGTCAAATGCAGAACTGGGGTTGCTGAGGGATGTTTGGAAACAACCATTTTTCAATAGGAAATGATTTTGAAATTTTTACAGGGGGAAGATAAAAACGAGCTTGAAAACCTTTAGTGTGAATCCTGATTTATGTACACGAACATAGGATAAGATAAAAAAAAAAATGGTGATTCCAGCTTATTTTTACCTTCTTCAACACTCAATACTCTTTGAAATTCAATTACCAATCTAATTAATCCTTCCTGTAAGTATGCTGTATATCTATTATCCTTGGGTTTTATACGTCCATTATCTCTGCTGGCCAAATATGTGAACTGGCCTTTTCAAGTTAAACTTTCCTTTCGGTTAGATTGGTGAAAGAAATTGAAAGGAGATAATGGAGATCGAGGTGAAATGGAGTATAGCACCAGAGACGGGAGGAGAAATTGGAAATGTGGATTAGTTTATTTTGGTTTTACATTATACGTGAAGTTGAGGAAAGAAACTTGTTACAGCAATGAGGCTAGCTATGCTATACAGAAAGAAAATGTTGGCACTGAAAAACAAATGCACTGAAAAATCTTGGAGTAACAGTAGTGGGTGTATCTGTGTTGAAGATGATGACACAAATGAATTGAAATATTACGAAAAATATAAGATTAGGCATGAGTATGAGTCATGAGAGTCGTACGACTTGAAGGTGATGAAATTAAAGGGGAGGAGAGGGGAGGGGTAGGGAGCCAATGAAGGCATGCCAAATTTACTGGAAGAGATGAAATCTCAATAATTAATTGAATGATGTCCTACATAGTAATTCATGGGATGTGTAGGTTTCGTATTATTGACCACAAATTGCCGAGGTATAAGTAGATGCTGATTGTGGATTGATGTCCAGGTGAAAAGTCAAATTGGAGCTGTTATATCAAATGTTCCACAATCAAGGTGCATTACGCATATGCAGAACCAACATTGAGTAATGGCATCTTATAATTTCTCTTATGCTAAACATATTAATACATGTATAGTATCACCTAATACCATCTGCAGGAATGATCATACCATAATTTTATTATCACTTTTAATCAAAATCACAGCTTCTAATAACAATATGAAGTTTAACTTTAATGCAGATTGTCCAGCTATTATGTTCTCAAGCTTTACTCATCGTCTCTTTAACTTTTTCATTTCACATTATGGATTTGTATTGGTTCTAAAAAAAATAAGTTTTGATATATTTATGTATGGATTAGATAAATTCCTGTTCTTCATGGGTAATAATTAATCCAGTTCTTATCAATAGGGGCACGTGCCGCTTATATCTGTCCATGGATTGCATCAAATACACATCTTCATATTCTTTCTGGCAGTGTTCCATGTTCTTTTCAGTGCAATGACGATGATGCTTGGGAGAGCAAAGGTGGGTGCGCGTATGTGATTGCTTTTAGTGTCTTTCTCATGATACTTGAAAGTTGTGTTATTTAAAAATAAAGCAACTGGATGCAAGTGCCATGAGGGATTCAAGAATCACCTTGAGATGGTTTTCTTTTTTTTTTTTCTTTTGGCAAATGAAGTTGCTTAGTTGACCATGATTGGTTTCCTCCTCTGTGCCAAAGATGGCCTTTCCCATTCAGACAGCCTTCCATCCTGATATTAAATATTATATATATATATACTACACTTAACTTTCATTTAAAATTTTCTTACATGCAGATACGAAGATGGAAAGAATGGGAGATTGAAGCTGCTCGTGAATATGAAAATGGTATTTTGTTGTATTATTCTAGTAGCTTAACATATTCCACTTTGACGTTGTCATTCTCACAACTGAGAAGCTGCTACTGTCATTAAATTGTTGCTTTTTAAGTGTATGTGTGCCTCTCATGCAGATGCTATGAAATTCAGGCTTACCCACGAGACATCTTTTGTGAAAGAGCACACCAATTTCTGGACCAAATCACCATTCTTCTTTTATATTGTAAGAAAGCTGAAATGTGTTGCTGAATCGTTCATTCATCTTTTACTAACATATTGAATTTCTTGCAATAAAGGTGATAATATGCTACTGTGTTGAATTATTCTTTCTCTGTAACATTTTCAGATATTTAATTTAAAAACAGATCTTGATTGTTTGACAGATTAAGTTGAACATTTTCATTTGCAAATACTTGATTCTTTTTTTTTTCTCTCTCTCTTTTTTTACAAAAATATCCTGAATAACCCTTCGATTCCTTATGATTTGTTGTGCTGATTAATTAACTATCTACATTGTGGGCTTTTAGCACTCTGACTATTTGGTTTGAATTCGAAAAGGAAATTTACAACTATTAAGAGTTGTTTTCCAAAAGAAAATAAAATAATTTAGAGTCAGATTTATTGGAAGCTCAAAATTCAACACTAGTTGGAAAATAAAGTCCTTGACACTCGCCACCTTAAAATATTTCTTAGTGGTGGTTAAAAATGAGGTTAATATTTTAGAACACCTTATAGAGTAGCACGATGAATCTTCATTATTGAATTAAAATTCAACTTATATAGTCAAAAATAGTAAAATTAACAAATTTATTACTCAAGAAACACTCTTCTAGTCTAGTGGAACTGTATTTTCCTTCTAATTTGTTGATTTGTTTGGTTTTCGTACCATTACTAGGTTGGTCTTCTTTTGTACTACAATTTAGACTGATTTAATGCTCAATTAATTGAAACCATTTCAGGCATGTTTCTTTCGGCACATCTTCACATCTGTTAGACAATCCGACTACTCGGCCATGCGCAATGGATTTGTCTCTGTGAGTCTTTTAAGTGCAAGAATATAAAATTTGCATTCATACTTTTTAAATTGGGTCAATTAGTTCCTGGGATAGGAATTTAATGTGAGCATTTTGACATTATGCTAGAATTTTTATAGTTGGTTGACTAATTGAATTATTTCCATAAAAAATATTAATTATTAAATTCTTATAGGTTCATTTAGCACCTGGAAGTAGGTTTAACTTCCAAAAATATATCAAAAGGTCATTAGAAGATGACTTCAAGGTAGTTGTGGGAATCAGGTACTTTTCTCTCATTAACATAGTGATTACAGTCCTATTACTTGCAATTTTATATTAATTATAAAATTTTGCCTTGGGACTGACCTAATGTGCTCGCAAATTATTTTCTGCACACATCTGACTTAATATTTTCCTGGTTCTGTTAGTCCGTTGCTATGGGCTTTTGCAATCCTCAATCTGCTTGTTAATGTTTATGGTGAGTTAGTTTTTCGTTTCCTTCATTGGATAATGGAGTTTAGTTTAATTTATGGACATTCCCATTGAAGTATATATTTTGCATTCGAAGTCACATTTAAGACCCTGCCATTCATTTAATCATTTCATTTCTCGCAGGCTTGCGGCTTATGTTTGTGCTGTCCTTAATGCCTCTAGTTGTAAGAAATTTGTTTCGTTATAATATTTATTTTGTTGCTTTTAGTTTAAAAGGGAAAGGGCTGATTATTGGATCGGTTAAAGGTTCTCTTAGCAGTTGGAACAAAGCTTCAGTCTATTATAACACAGATGGCTGTTGAAATCCAAGAAAAACATGCTGTAGTTCAAGGCATACCTCTTGTGCAAGTCTCTGATAGACATTTTTGGTTTAGCAAGCCTCATTTGATTCTCACTTTCATCCATCTCACTCTATTTCAGGTAATAAATTGCCTCCTTTTACTTGATGGAAAATGAGAGATATATAGTGGTGGAGGTGGCATGCATTCAGTGGATTAGGACTTAGGAGCCACCTATGTTTCACATAATGAGTCGGGAGAGGAAACAATGAGCTCGTGTAGTGGGAACATGTTTTAACCATTTCTTAATAGTATATATATATATATATATATATCGCATTTACTTGCTTATAATTTGAGGCTCAGTATATGCTGTTTTCAAAATTCTCTAACAAGTTGATTTCCTTTCTTATGTGTTCAGAATGCATTCCAGATAACATATATCATGTGGACATCGGTAATAAACTGCTCTCCTCTTTTTCCCTCATCAACTTTCGGCAAATTCATCACTAGTTATACGAAGTAATCTTTCTTTGTGCAGTATGAGTTCGGGACGAATAATTGCTTTCTTGAAAGTCTGCCTTTTATAATAATTAGAATTATGGTCGGGTAAGTCGGATTTTCCATATGGGGAAGCAATTCCATTGAATAATTACATCTACTGTAACTTTTGCAAGAGATCTCCTTAAAAGTACCTAAATCTTGTTCTAGCTTGACAACTTCAAGCAAATTCATTGCTAATCCCTTTACAAGAAAATTTTAAGTCATTCATCCAATAAGGTGCTTTGATACACACAGTAATCTTTCCTGATAGAGTAGCAGAAAATTTTGTTCCGAAGAAAATTCTGATCAACTAATTGGGAGATTTGATTTTGCAGGTTAATAGTCCAATTTTTGTGCAGCTACATTACACTTCCACTATATGCCCTCGTTACTCAGGTACTTATATGATGCATATAGTTGCTTCTTCTTTATCCTTTTCTTTTTCCGGCTGATGGTGTGGGGGACGGGGAATTTAAGTTGTGGGAAAGCAATAGGAACTTGCTCAAAGATTCATAGGTAGAATGAGTTTCATATAATGAATTCACGTTGTCGTGCATTCATATGGCAACTTAGTTATCTAAAGCTTATTTCATTCATAGAGTGTTAATTTCAATTAACAATGGTGTACTCTTTGCGTTTTGGGAATTTTCAGATGGGATCAACTATGAAGAAATCTATTTTTGATGATCAAACTTCCAAAGCTCTAAAGATCTGGCAAAAGAGTGCCATGAAGAAGAAGCAAGAAGGGAAGTCAGTACCAGCTCCAACTCGGACTTTAGGTGGGAGCCCAAGCGAGTCACCAGAGAGTTCCCCCAAACTTCGCGCTGGCAAGTAATAAGGAATGCTGGTTGATGTCATGGTTGCACCGGGGCTTGCACTTGCTGTGATGCCTATCAGTGTCTGCACGGCACATGTATCTACTATGAGTATACTCACAAATTCTAAACTCATTTAGCTCTGTTCCGGTTACACATGTATCAATTGTAGTTTGATTGTATAATGTATACAGATAAAAGTTCTGTTTCATTTCTTATGTACTTTTCTTTCCAGTTTTTGTTACATTTATAAACTTGTAACTATCCTAATGTATACCCTGAATTTGTACAAGTTGTACATTTCGTCACTACTTTGTGGAAAATCTTTTTTAGTGTGAATATGTTAGAAGCTTGTGACTCTTGTTCAATTTCTTCTCATGTACCTACTATGCTCAGGGTTACTGCCAAGCCTTTAGTAGTGTATCTCCTCTTCCTTGAGAAGTTGGGTTCAAATAGGTAAATATGGCATAGTGTGTGTTAAGTTTGGGTTCCAACAAAAATTAAACAACTGGACAATTCAGGCCTATTTGGCATGGGTTTTGTTCTTGTTTTTTCTGTTTTGTTTCGTCACTGTAGAAACAAAATATGTTTGGTACTGTCCGTTGTGTTTTGAATAGTGTCAAAATGTTTTAAAATTTTAAACCGAAATTGGAAACACCATTTTTGTGTTTTTATTGTGTTTCGGCTACTGTAGAGGGAAAAATAAAATAAAAAACTTATAACACATTTTCGTTATAAAATATGTTTTCGATTACTATTCAAAACACTCATAACAAAAGCAGTTGTTTCGTTTTAGACAAAAAAAAAAAACAAAAAACAAAAACACATGTCAAACAAATCCTTCTCGGCTTGTTATGGCTTCAAAAGAAATCGGATATCATGCTGTTGCTATGAAATTTCTTATCATGATCAGATTATTATATCATGCTGTTGCTATGATCAGATTATTTTGTCTAAATTGAAACCCTAAATTATGAAATTATGGGACCATGAACGTGGTTGTTTAGCTAGTCATGGTGATTAGGTCCTCTTTTATATGTGCTTCAGGTTGTAGTGATGAATATTGTGTGAACTTTGGGGAAGCCACTTGATTGGATGGTCTGTTGTACATGGATCTATTGATAAACAAATTAGAGTATCATTTTAGTTCTTTATTGCAACTTACATGTCCTTACTTTATAATTCTAAGAAAACAGTTTAATAACAAAACTCTCGTCTCACTTCTTTAAAATTGCGAATTTGAATTTCCTTCTAGAAATTTCTCAATTATCCTATTAAGCATATCAGACAGAGGGCTAGATGTGTGGAATGGTAAATTATGTTTAAAAAGCTTGACACTATTATTATATAAATAAATAAAAAGTGTTGTCCGTTGAAGATAAAATGGTATTTGCTAAGGTGGTATGAAATAGTAATTTCAAAATTTTTTACTTCCAAATGCATTAAACTTGGCCAATGCATAAATCTTTAGGAATTAAAATTATTTATGAGAATTCTCTAATTGAAATGTCTCCTTTCTTCGTATATATACTAACATATTGCTATGTGCTTGTAGTGAGTGAATAGTAATCGTTAGATCGACGATAGAGATAGTTATTTTAGACCGTAGATAAGTATAAATATTTTGAATCGTAAGACTGATTTTTTAAATATTTTTTACCATTAGATTGTAATTTTTTTTTAGAAGAAGATTCAAACACAATGCTTTTATATATATATATATATATATATATATATATATATATATATTCTAGCACATAAAACACAATTATATATTTGCTGTGGGATTAAATTATATCGGGGTATGTGTGTGTATCATGGTACACATTTCTTTTACCTCTCAAAATCACAAACATATGCAACATGTATCAAACAAAATCACAAATCTCAATTGTAAATTTAAAAGGATTAAGTGCATAAAACTTCCCACTATACAGAAAATGTGCAAGAAATACCCCTACTATTTGGTATGTGCATATAATTTCAAAATTCAGAACAAATTATCCCTTATTGCAAATTGATGATGTCAGATTCTTTTCAAAACCCAAAAGTACCATTTTTGTCATTTTTTTTAAGGCAAAGTGCAAAAAACTCCCTCGTGTATAAAAATTGTGCGCAAAACACCCCTACAATGTAGTATGTGCATATAACTTCTAAACATTTGAAAATTTTGTGCAAATACCCCATCTCCGTCAATTATGATAAAAAAATCAATGAATTTTTCAGAATACTCTTTTTAAATGACCAAAATGCCTCTCACAACCTTTGACACCCTTGTGCTATATTTTGATGTCATATTTTCTATTTTTTATTTTTATATTAACTAAAAATATATTTTATTATTTTGAATGGACCCGAAAATGGATCCACTAGTTAGGCTTGGTGAATGAAAACGAATGGGGTATTCAAACATTTTTTAAATAAATAAGAAATTGATAATTTTTCTTATTTTTTTATCAATTAAAAATATTTTTTAATTATTTTATTATTTCGAATAGGCTTGAAAATGGATACACTGGTTGGGTTCGACAAGTAAAAATTAAGGATGTATTTGCACACTTTTTAAACAAATAAGAAATTGATATTTGGATCGGCCATTTTTGGACATCCACACATAGCACAAGGGTGTGAGAGTATTTTAGATATTTTAATTGTTAAATGATAAAATGTCATTATTTGCACATTTTCAAAAAGGCAAAGGGGTTAATTGAAGGGGTATTTGCACATTTTGTATACAATGTAGGAGTTTTTTTTTATACTTTACCATTTTATTATTTATTTATAAAGTAAAGGTACTTTAGTCATTTTATTGTTCAAATTAAAAATTTGTCACAAATTGAAAAATATTAGAATTTTTTTTGAACAACCGAAGTATTTACACATTTTATATACAACAAAGGAGTCTTATCCACTTAACCCAATTTAAAATTGCATAACCTATTGACTCCTCAAAGCACTAAAAGGAAAAAAAAACAAAATATGTAACGAAATTATAAGATGAATGCAAACGTATTTTCCAACTTCTCCATGTGATAATTGTCCTTTTAGTTATATTCACACAAACTAAACAATTAATAATAAAACTTGAACAATGAAAAAGTAAAATTAAATGTAAAAGGATTTAGACATAAATTACAACATTTAACAAAATTCAAAAAGTTCAAATTCTTCTATGCGTTGGATGTCCAAAACAATTATACAATAAATAAACATTTACACATACAAATGTTGTGTGCCAGGAAGCATAAACACTTCTAGCAGGAGCTATATCTATGTTGTATCCGTGTTAAACGCTGACGCTTCGTGAACATTTTTTTGAATATGTGTTCGATACTTTCTACATGTATACAAAATTTTAAAATAAATTTAATTATCCTAAATACTTGGTTGACATTTTGCCTACACTTCATGGACACTCGAGCACACTTAGCAAAAGAACTCTAACACAAGTTTTATATAACACAAATATAAATATGCTTGGTAAGCTGGAAAATAATATGAGCGCATTTGAAAGTCTCTAACTTTAAAAAAAAAAAAAAAAAAAAAAAAATTGACATTATTCAAATGCCACAATTAAAGCATATAATGATATTTTTGTTGTAAATTTAATCTCGCGAAAACATATAATCAAATTCATAATTATACAAGTATAAAGGGAGATAATAATCAAACACATCCACGTACACTACAATATTTTACATGGTTTACTCAGACTACCTCCATGGAGGGAGAGACTTCACTATAATTGAGAGGAGAATATTCTAACACGGGAGAAATATACCTAAGACACACTCTTTCATTATCTCGTGACATATTTTTTTCGAAATTATATATACTCTCTCATCTCCTTACAACACTTATCAACCACTTATATCTTTTTCATCTCTCTCTTTCCTTTAACCATACCTTTCTTTATAGAGTCTTCAAACTCATTCTTTCTTAAACAAAGATTCTCATACATTGTCTAACAAAAAATTACAAAATCAATCACAACTCTAAAATAAATGTATATAACTTCTTCTCCAAATCTCTAGTCTTGCTCCACAAGTTTTCAGGCTTATAAAACGAAAAAAAAAAACTGCCACAACTGAATTTGATCTACAAACCCAACAATTTTTTCATATATAACAAAAATATAATTATAATGTTAAAGTTGTGAAACAATGCTTAGGTATAGATAACAATCATTACAATAATCGCACAACTTCGTCTTCTAAATTTGTTGGAGTAATTTTTAGTATATTAATTAAAAATGAAGTAAAATTCTATAATAGTCTTGGTCAATATATGTATGTATTAAAAATTTATATTTATATACATTTGTGTCTATGCCATATATATTTCTTACTTTTTAAGTACTTGATGTGTTAGGTAACAAGCAACGAAGCGCTTGACATTCTACCACCTTAAAGTTTATTTTATCCTATTTTGGCACTAATATAGGTGCTATTTATAATCTATCCCTTACAATTTGATTAATAAATTTATATCTTTTTAGTCTCTCTCACTTCAATATTCTCATTTCATTTGTTCTTGTTTATTTTTAATGTCCAATATTTTGTCTCCTATTTATAATCTATCCGTTACCTTCTTTTTTTTTTCATTATCACATATGATACTAAGTAGCCACTCGTAGTTTGATTCATCTTAGTACTAATAATATCGTCAATCTATTTTTTTTTTCTTTTGTTTTTTGTATTTATGATACTATTGAATATTGAAAATAATGATTATGAAGTAGGAAGCGCGAATATTTCTCCAATAATAACGTATTTATATTGTGTCTATATCCGATATCGATACTCTTCGAATACTTGTCCGATATTTTTTAAAAGTATTCATAATTTTAAAATATATATTTTTATTTTTAACATGTATTCGATACTTCTTAAATATTTCAAAACACATTTTTAATAAATTTTGAACATGAAAATGTAATTTTTTCAACAATAATATTATATTATTATTGTTAAAAAAAGTTTACAATTCATTTAAACTAGAAGTGTCAAGATACACATCATGATTTATTACAAAATTTATTCATACTAATTATACAATACAAAATTTATTCATACTAATTATATAATAAGTTTTAACTCTTATTTTATTTGTTTATGATAATATTTTATAAAGAAATGTTAATAACTCATTTTTTACATATTTAAAATATAATTTATTATTTTTATATTGTTGTATTTTGTCTGTATTCATATTATGTTTTTTTTTAAAATTTATCATATCGTGCTACACGTATTATATCATATTCGTATTTTATATTCTTACTTTCTAGATTACGAGTAACTTTGTATGGTCTTGAATTACTATCGTTATATTATTAATCTATTTTGTTATTTTTTAGCCGTTTGTTTCTAATACATTTCTCCAACAAATAAAAGGTCAAAAATGAGTGAGAATTAGTTTGAATATTTTGCTAGTGTAGAATACAGATAGAGCACACGACAAATAAGCGATAGATATTCATATACCCTACGAATAGTTTGCACCATATCTAGGGTTCTATTTGTTGTTGCGAGGGTCAGCCTTCGACTACTAGTAACAGAGTAATGGAGACTTCTCTGAGATATGGCCGCGATTCAAGAGCTTTAAGAATCCATGCGAAGGAGAAGTTCCCCATCGACTCCAAAACCCACTTGCAGGTACACTCACTCTTCTCTCAACCCTTATTCGTTTCTGCTACTTCTTAACTTATAATCTTTCTTAATCTCATTACATATAATGTTTGCCAATTAATATTACACTTTCAACAAGTAATTCCGAATCTATGTTGATTTTTATTTGCTTTTGTTGGTTCTTTAATCTGTTGGAAATGTTAAAAGAATGTCATTGCAGTTTACAAAGATCAGCTATATCTCAATTTTGAAATTTCAGTTATATATACATGCCTTACATTCGAATTCTGGTTCAAAGTTTCGTATATATTTTGTTGTGATGGACTTATGATCTTCTAGTCAAGTGTTGGTATGTTGTGCATATGAGGCGGTTTAATTGTAAAGTTTGAATGATGTGTCCCATTGTATTCATCTTCTTTTCTTATGTTGAAGATGATAAAATTGTAAATTCGACCAAAATTACTGATATTTTGGTGTTTAAATTTACATTGGGAACTTGGCTGTGGGATTGTAGCTTTTTGCTTCCCAGATATATCATGTTCTTAACCTAACATCTCATCCCCACATAAACCCCCCAATATATATATATAACTAAAAAAAATTATTTAGTTGATCGCCTTTGCATGCTTTATGCATTGTCCCATTCATTTTACTGTAATGGTATTCTTAGTGGGATATATTAGGTGGATTTAAGTATGCTTTCCTTTGTTCTGTTTTTCATCGTGGGGTTGACATTTGGCTAAAAAATCTAAAGATCAATTTCAGTGAGGTTCTATACAATGTTACTTCGAGCTTGAGCTTAAGTATATGAACTTTCCTAAAAGTTGCTTTTCTTCTTGTGTGTCTACATGTGTTTGCCAGGTTCATGGTGAGCTAGATACAAAAATTGGAGCGCCATGTTATTTAAGTGCAGTTATAAGACACTTCTACCCGGATGTATGTCCTCATTCTTTGTGGTTACAGCAATTACTGTGAGAAGTTGTGCAATTTTTCTGTCCTTACAGTAACTTGACATATCTGATAATCCTCTATAGATATCGGCCAGCCTTGGATTGGGGTTGCAATATGATAGACATGAAAAGCTCCGTTATAGCATGCGTGGAAAGAAGGCATTTCCTGTGACAACCAATGGGTTGTTAAGCTTTAATATCAAGGGGCAATGTGACGTCGATAATGAATTTAAAGAGGTTGTTTGTTTGTTTTTTTTCTCCTGTCTTAACGAATTTGCTCATAAACGAAACTGTTGATATGTGAGAATCGATCCTCAATCGTCATAGTACAGTTTGCTGGAGGAGGACATATTTTTTACTTTACCCAATTCTTTTTTAATGAATTAATGAATTTTCAGATTCTTGTACTGCGTATCTTTACACTGTTCCCTTTTTTTTTGGTTTGGGCAAGTAAAAGTGAATTCACTAAATGCTCTAAGGGTGCAAGATTCATGTGAATTTACTTTGAGTGAATTCACAGTTGCAAATAAAGTTCCCTTCATTTTTCTCTCACACAGGGATGGTGCAGTATAAAATGATCAAGTTTTGGGCATTAATCTTTTTTTGTTTTTGTTTTTGTGGTACTTATATATTGTCATACTTTAACAGAGGAAATCAAGAGGGGCTGCTGAATTTACTTTAGGCATATTGAATTTTCAGAAAGACCAAGATGTAAGGCTCAAAGTTGGCTATGAAGTCGTTAACAAGGTACATTTCCTCGAATCAGTACTCTTCAGCATAATTATGCATATTTCGTCTCCAAATCATATATAGTAATATTCCCCTTGCACTGTTGGTTTTCTACGAGACAATATTATTATTATTATTATTTTTTAAAACATATCTCTTACTTGCACATTAGCTTCTTTTTGTTACCCCCTTTTCTAATATTTTTTTTCCTGGAGTGAAAATGTGGTTTTGGACATGATGCCCAGTGGCCAGATTGAATCTAACAGTACTGGGTCCAGCACTACAGCATACATCACTCCCTGTGGATACCTACCATGGTGTTTCGGAGTTGTTCATTCTAGTGTTTAAGTGGAAGTTTGGAAATTATGAAACAATGACTTGTCTTGCTGTTATTGATAGCTGCAGAGGAAAAAAAGGTTGTTTCAAAGGATCCCAGTCCTTCAATTAACTGAGACGATTTTAGTGTCATAATCATCGGAACTTCTTGGACAGAAATGAATTTAAATCGTTGAATGACTCTTTTTTGATATATATATACACATATGTGTGTGTGTGTGTGTGTATGTGTACCCGTGTTTCACTCTACATTATCTTTATAGTATATGATTTTGTTCAATGTTGAAAAAGAGTGGTCACACCAGAAGCTTAAGGTTCTGTAACTATTTGATTAGAAGGAATATGACGGGTGGGGTTGAAAGGTTTGATTATCTAACGGAAAAAATAAAAGTTGGAAAGGTTCGATCATGAATAATATTTTGGCCAGTATGACGAAAACTTGGAATCAATAAATTAACTCCAATGTACTCTCTAATAGTTTGTTACCCTTTGATCCTGCCATACCTAATGGTTAGCTTTACAGGTTTAAATCTGTTAAGACTCTTAGAGTAGTTTCCTTAACTTCAGGAGACCTGCGTTGTGCAGTGTCTGTAACATGTCTTTTGTTTTTCTTGAAGTTCTTTATATTCACCTTCTTCTACTCGATTCATTTTTTCTTTTCTATTTCAGGTTCCATATCTGCAGATCAGGGAAAACAATTGGACGCTCAATGCTGACATCAATGGCAAATGGAATGTCAGATTTGACTTGTGATTGAGGGAGGGATTGAGATACTATTTTGAAGGTGATATGTTAATTACAAAAGATAATTATTTTTTCTGATTCTGATGGACAGATTCTGAAATGACCCTTATGGTCCTTATCAGTGGGGTTAGTTACATTCTTACATTATAGGGCCCCCCATTTTTTGGGTGAAATTTCTGTCAAGCTGACAAAGAGGTTTATATCTGCCTCCTATAATGTTTATCCAATGTTTATCCAGATCTTTGATCTTGGCTTAATTGCTCTGGAAGTTGGGGAAAATGTCCCTACGTTGGTGGTTAGGTGGACAATGTTTGTTGAATGCTGAATATGTAGTTTGAGGGAGAACTTCAATCATTAAAATCTCTCTAATTTTTTTTTACGTAATATACTTTCTTCTAAATACATGTCTATCTAAATTTTTTATGTAATATATTTTTTTCTAAATATATGTCGGTATGGTACCTCAATCTGCCCTTCTTACCTTTTTATAGCTGAGAAGAGTTGCATTATTCCACTTCCACTCATTTCCCTCTTAGATTTCCTTGGCTCCTTCGGCTTCTTATCGCAACTATCTATGTTAATGTTAGGTAGGGTGGGGACTCTCTCTTTGTCTTTTGCACTCAACCACTTATATTTTTAAAAGGTTGTTAACGTGCTGAAAATTTTGAAACCCAAGATTTCATTCATCTAAGATTGAGTGTGCATGCACAAGGATCATCTTTTTTCTTTGTCATTTTCTTGGTAGGGGAGATCACATTTACACTAAAACTTAGGCCCTGCTTGAATTGACTTTTGAAAAGCGGCTTTCGGCATTTTAAGCTCAAAAGCCGTTTTGGAGAATGTTTGGATTGGTAGGGTTGAAGAGCTTGAGAGTCCAAACAGTCCAAACAGGGCCTTAAGATGTTATCTATCATTCTTCTGGAGGGACACATGCATTGCACCACGTTTTGTCCGTGTTCTCAGCTTAGCACCTAACTCCTTGAGAACTTTTACTTTATTTTTCTGCCATCCATGGTTTTTTCACGTGCCATTTCTTTCTTTTTCTAGGCACCATCAGCCGTTGTTCTGTCCTTCAAACCAGGTGATGAGAATTGAGAGGTTATTAGAGACAGGTACCAAAGAGACCAAAACTCACAATTAATTAGTTTAATTAAAGTCTTTTTTTTCCAGCCGTTGCTTGATTTATTGATTATTGTGATGTTTTATGGTTTAGATATTGGTGTGCTGAGTTAGGCAACAATTTAATGTTGAGAATAGAAACAGAATTGTATTGTGTATGCACATGGGAGCATATGGTTTGTCGTTTTAAAACACAGTTGATTTGGGGGTGGAAAGGACGGTTATCCAACTTTTGCTCCTTGTCACGTATCCGAGCAAAGGGCTTTTTCTTTATCTGGAAAGTTAATTGTATTTGGTCCCTTTATACTTGGAAATTTGCCTCTTAATACATTATTGTTATTGATAAATACATAGTCGGTATTTGATAAGTAAGGTGAATTCAAGTTTTGCAAACAGTCAAAATTTTTTTTTTTTCATAGTAAAAATTTGATAATGATGGATCAGTTAAATAGTTTCATGTAGCAATTTTCTAGGACCAAATCAGGTTCTCCTTAGTACCTTTATATTCGCCACTGTTATCATTCAGGCGATTGTCTTCCCAAACCTGTCAAAGAGGCGACAATTGATTTGTAATGGTATATTTTTTTGGTTGTGACTCGCCTTACAGGTACCTTTAAAATGAATATATATATATATATATATATATATATATATATATATATATATATATATATCACAATCTAGGAAGAATGGACATGGGTAGGACATGAACACTGTGATACAGGAATTTAAAAAAAAAATAGGACATGAACATGACAAAGATACGACTATAAAATAATATAATATATTAATATATATTAATTATTCAAAAAAAAAGTACATTATAGAAATACTTCAATTCATCATTAAATAATTAAGAATCAAATAAACTTATAAACAAAAATAGACAAATAGATTAAAATAGATTAAAGAAGTAGACTTATTTAGTCATTTATATATATTTAGCTTAAAATTTTAATTAAAATTTAGTCGCATATTATTTTTTTCGAAATACTTGAATATACATTACTGTTACAAAGTGTACGACACATGTTCGAGAAGTATGCGAGAAGTGTTTTAAAAAGAAAAATGTAAAAGACACTTTTACGAAGTGTTTGACACAGATACGACATCTTCAGTGAAATGTCCGTGTTTTATAGATCACAATACATAAAATCAAGGAAGCATGGACATGGATACGGGTACGACACGATACGAATGCGTCGATACGAAAAATTTAAAAAAAATAGAATACGAACACGGCAAGGATACGTCAAATAAATAAATAAAAGTATAATATTATACATAAAATATTAAGTTTTATTCTTCAACCATATAATATATATACTTAAAACAATTATATAAAATATAAAAAGTTAAAATCTAGAAATTTCATATCTTTTATAATATTCTTTATAATTATCCACTTGCTTGAGAGTTTTAAAAATATTTTTGTTTTGTTATAAGATGATGCTTATTTTCTAACTTAAAAAGTTTTTAATATTATAATTTCAACCCTATTTTATTGAACAAAAAGTTACAAATTTGTCTCGAAAAGCATCATAAATATATTTCAGACGTATTTAAAATATATTTTGGCATATCTCAAAAATATTCGACATTTAAAAAATAAAATATTTTTTAAGAGTATTGAACACCTATTCTGTTGTATTTTAGCCGTATTCATATCTACTATGTGTTTTATAGGGTTGGAAGAGGGTTTTTTTTTTTTGGAATATTTGTGCTTTCTAACTTAAAATTGTAGAGAGGATCTAAATCTGGAAAGAAGAGGCGGCCTTTATTAAATGGATAAGTACGAGAGAGAGAGAGAGAGAGAGAGAGGGGATCCATGTGACCTGGTGTGCGACATGTTTCTGTTGGGTGTCTTTATTACACATTTTCTTTGCTTTCACATGAATGCCTTTAGCTAGTCACTTTTTTGTCATTGGAATCTACAACCTAATAATAGTAGCTTGGTTCTTATTTTTTGGATCTTTTTAGTTAAAATCTTGTTTTCTATTTCCTTTTCATTTTAGATTTTACTTGGTACATGTCTTCTATGATTAAATCAAGCTTGATAGCACTCCGAAAAAAACAGATAAACCAACTATTAAATGAGCAGAAAAAAAAAAAAAAAGGTTGTGTGGTTTTTGTTTTCTGATTGATAAATAACTCATGAAGGAGAAAGAAAGCCATCGTGTGGGTGTTGTGTTAAGTCAGGTATTGGAATAAGCACTCCATGAAATTGACTTCTCTGACAAGAATTCTACTTTTATGACATGATTGGATTCCTTCAATTATTGTGTTTTGAAAGAGATTAAAATGGTCTTAAAAAATAAAAAACGTCTCAAGGTAATTCTTGTTTGAAGTCTAAAATAACAGGCAGATGTCCAATATAGTCTACAATATGGCCCAATAGCAGCAATTGTCTAACCTCATTGGATGATGAGGTAGGGTTTACAATAGACCTCGCAGTCCTCGTCGCTGCCACCATCACTACAACCATCATCATTTTAGTCTTATTCTCGTACTAACAGAGTTCGTCACAAGAATTCTCTTTCTTCATTATTTTTTTATTAGTTATTATTTCACCAAATATGTTTAATTATTTTAAAATTATTTCTGATAACTTTATCTTACGTTATATTAAGTTGTCATTTTCGTCTCTTGCCCTTATACTAATTGACGTCTTCTTACAGACACATTTATAGATCTTGATTGTACATGACCAAATCACTTGAATTTACTCAATCTCTTGTTTATTTGATGTAGTAACTTTACCATAAAAAAAAATAATAATAATAAATGAAAAACCAAACAAGGAGAAGATGGACTTTACTAAAATGGTAAAAATGGGGTTGGGATGTACTAGTAAGATGAGTGGCCCAGCAACTATGATTCATGTTGCCAATAAGTAGGAGTGCAACTTGGGTTGGGCAACCCGAATTCAACCCGAGCCCAGCCCGATTTTTTACGAGTTTGGGTAACTATTTTTATAATTAGGGTTGAGCTTGGGTAAAAAAACTCCAACCCGAACTTAATTAGGGTTGAGCTAGGGTTGAGGTGCCAACAACCCGAGCCCAACCCGAACCCGAATTGTAATATTATTTTTATATATATTTTTTATTTTAAATATATTACATATAATATTCAAATTGTGATAACCTTTTACTTTTCAACTTCCTTTATTTAAATCTTGATTTATTGTATGTTAATATTTTTGATAATTAATTTCTTAAAATTTGTTTGTAATTTTTTATAAATTTGCATTAAGATCTTATTTTTTTGTGTGTTTCGGAGTAATCTAATGTGAAACTTATTAAAGATCACTTTAAATGTTCAATATGGAGATTGGTGATATAAATAACCCGAATTAACCCGACTTTCTAACCCGAAATCTCAACCCGAGTTATAAACCCGAATTTAAAAATTTAAGGATGGGTTGAGCTAGGGTTGAGTAGTTAGGGTTGTAAGTAGGGTTAGGGTTGAGTTAGGGTTGAACATTTTATATGTAGGGTTGAGCCCGAGTTGTACCTCTAACCCGCCCGAGTTGCAGCCCTACCAATAAGTGAAAGCGGGGGAAACGATAAATCCGTACGACGTTAAAATATCAAAAAGTTTCAATAAAGTTAGAGATTTGTTTAGTTTTGTTTTTTTGAAAATAACTTTCTGGTTAATATTGAATAAAACATAAAAATACAAAAACAAAAACAAAACCTTTTTTTTTCCCCAAAAATTCATTTTGGTCAATGTTTTCTGACGTGGGATTTTTTATAGTTAAAAAATGATTATTTCCTAGGTGATGTTTTGTACTAGTAAAAAAAAAAAAAAGAGATGGGTATTGCAAATTGGTATTGCATTACACGTACGTATGTTGTAATTTGATATTGATGATTTGGAATGGTTGCTTGAATTATATGTGGCACCAACTTTGTTTTATTGAATAATTTTTCAAAATGAGAAACACTCCATGAAGTGGACCATTGAACGTCATGGCATGTAGGTTTGTAGTCTTGCCAATGGAGCTATTGGTACCATAACATTTAAAAAGCAATTTTAATTATACTTAAATGTTGAGATAGATAGATAGATATATAGATAAAGTGGTAGTTATCTTATCTTGGACAAGAAAAAGGAAGTGCTAGTATTATCCAAGGTAACAAGGTACAACTAGATTAGCTCTCCCCACTACCACCAAAGTTGTCAATTCAGTTTCACTTGCTTGGAGGAAAAAAAAACAAAAACAGAGAGATCAAAGAAAATGAAATCCATATTATCACTTTTGGTTATCCTCAAATTCAAAACACTGCTCATTCTTATATTAATATCATGAATATGGTCCATCACATCAATTATCCGGTCGATATATATTTTTCTTTTCATATGTTATTTCACTTATTATATTTAATCTTTTAAAGTCATTAAAACGTTATCTTGGAGTGCACTATTATTCTTTTACTTTCTATTATAATTACTCTTTTTTGTTTGGTGCACGCATTTTTATTTAATTTAGGTTATTGTTTAATATTACTCTTTTTAGTTTTTAAAATAGAAGATCCGGAGGTTCAAGTTTATACGGTAGTGAGCTGACTTTCTTTCCATGATAAAAGAAAAAGAAAAATAAAAAAAAATCTAGAAGCACACTGAAATAGATTTGACGAAGGATAAGGGTATAAGTGAAGAAAAACTAGGGAAAGGAGGTTGGTTTAAGAATTATAAGTACAGTTCTGGTCGGATTACCAATAAAAAATATAGAGTTTTGGTGAAACAGTCAACATGTTCCTTATAAAACACCAAAAGTTCATTATACATGAAATTATAACGTTAAAAACTTGAAGAAGGTAGAATACTCTCTCTCTCTCTCTCTCTCTCTCTCACACACACACACACACACAGCTCTCTTCACATGAATGATGAGTCTTCGTTCAAGAATTCTCGGAAGCGTAAATTCGACGACGACGGAGTCGGCGGATGTCAATACCGTCGACTCGGACTTCGTCGTCATCCTTGCCGCCCTCTTGTGTGCCCTAATCTGCGTCCTCGGCCTTGTGGCAGTAGCTCGATGCGCCTGTATTCGCCAGATCGCAGGCAGAGTCTCCGGCCGTTCAGCTCCTCCACCTCCGGCGAACAAAGGCCTAAAGAAGAAGATCCTGAGGTCGCTTCCCAAAGTCACCTACACTGTCGAAGACGCCGGGAAATTATCCGATTGCGCTATCTGCTTGAGTGAATTCGTCACCGGAGATGAAATCCGAGTGTTACCGCCGTGCGGCCACGGATTCCACGTCGGATGCATTGACACGTGGCTTGGATCTCGTTCGTCGTGCCCGTCGTGTCGTAAGGTTCTGGTGGCGAGGTGTCAGAAGTGCGGAGGCTTGCCGGTGAGCTCAGTCGCCGGAGCTGAGACTGAGGCCACATTGAACCAAAGAGAAGATGATATCAATAGGTTCTTGCCTTAGCTTAGAAGGTTTCTTTAACCTTTTTTAAATTCTTCAAGCAATTAGGGTTTGTATTATAATTTTCTTTAAATCTGTACATAATATATATTCTGAACCTACCCAAAATATATATATATATATATTGATGGTAATATTTATGAAGAATGCTCTTTTTGGTTGTAATTTTCTTTTCTGTTTTTGGTAGTGGGTTTGCCGGTACGGCCAAAACTGGACATAAATGGAAAAAAGTGACTTGTGTTTACAAAGAAATGTCATAAGACATTTTAAAAAAAAAAAAAATTCTTTGAAATAATAGCGTTTACAAAAATTGTATGTGGATCCAATTCAATTTCTTGAAAACTATAAAAAGAGTTTGTGTTCTAACTTTAGATGACCCACGGAATCAATTAAAGGAATGGGGCCAAAGTTTTTGAATTTTGACATTGATTTTAGCTTTAAGGTGAGATTAATGGCCCACTTAATAATTATTTGATCTTAAACCTCCGAAAGTAAGTCGTTCAGCCAGTAATTTTTTTACTTAGTTCTTCAACATCCCTTACTTAATTATTTGATGTTGAATTTGTATCAATAGGTATTTAAATAATCTAAGTGCATCATGAAGAATTCGGCTCGACGAAGGTCAAGTCTAAGTCATGTACTAATTTATTACACCAATTGAGCTTCAATACCATAAGTTTGGCTACAAGTTGGATTTTCTAAACCCATATGCACCGGCAACAAGTTAAATATTACGAGAATTTTGTGTATTGAAAAATTTCACTGCTAGTAAGACTATATTTTTTATAATAATAAAAAATAGTGTTTTATCGTGAATAAAATTCTTACATTCAAAGAATTTTCAAAATACTATATAACTACTCACAATGACTCTAGAGAAGGATCACTCACTCTGAGAGGGAGAGAGAAGAGAGTTGAAAGTGTAATCACATAACATAACCACTTTTAGTATATTCATTTTTATACAAAAGCATTACTTTAAACTTCTATATAATGGAAAATTATTGAGTATCCTAGAAGTACCGACAATGTAATATCACATTCACTAATTTTCTTAATAATAGGAAATAATTGTTCATCACTGGACAATAATACTAGGGTACCTAAAAATTTCTCACATATGAAGTTTACACTAATAAAAATTTGGGTAAATTACTCTTGACCTTTATTGAAATTTGACTTAATTACTCTCAAATTAAAGTTATTAAAAAATTGTTGTGACACCATCTGTTACACTAATGATCCGTTAAACAAAATCACATATAATATACAATTACAAAAGTACCTACCTTCTAGTTATAATACTTTTGTACAAAAATAATATCAATTTTTAATAATTTGACTGGAATTAATGTTTTGTATAAATCCAGAGCATCATTTGATTGAAATTAATGGTAGACATATCCGGAATCAAACTTTAGAAGAGGTTGAATACCATATTTTAAAATTTTTAATCCGAAAATAATCGGGCAAAATCTCAGTAGAAAATATAACCTAATTTTTTTTGGTGAACCTTAAAATTGGGTGCTTTGGGGTGTGCCATGCAGTCAATGCGACTGGTGCAAGAAGTATATGCCACATAAAGGTAGAATATTACTGTTTTCAAGATAAAAAAAAGTCTGTTTTCCCACTTATTTATGTAAGATAATAGCATAAATAAGAGAGGGGATATTGTAAAAAAAGAGAGGGAGATTGAAGATCTAACATTAAACTACAAAAATAAACCCTTGGTAAAGGTATTAATTGTTAATATTATTTCATGATTTTCCTCAAATATAATATTAGGACTGGTTAGTTCCTTTTCATAAGAACCACTGAACTAAAGTAAAATATTTGAGTCTAAATGGCAATAGTTGGTCCAATGTATAGGTCAAAGCGAATTTGTTCTTGTTATATAAACAAGTGACAATTACAATAAGTTGGTAAACCACTAATTAAGCTACTTAAAATGGTAATGGAGTAAAATAATTTCAAGATATCATTAATTACTACTCACCAAGGAAATTCCATTCAAACAAGTAGTATATTTTCTTGTCTTTAACCTAACTATGATAGTGTCACTCCACCTTATTGGAATTATATATATTAAAAAACAATGAACCATAATTCCCTTTTGTTTGGAGCCGTCCAACAAATAAGATGGATGGCCAACCACAATGACACTAGAGCCTAATATATGGTCAACACGTGCGCTTTGTTGATTAAAGTTTATTAATCAACAAAGTACAATTAATTATATCCTAAAAGGGATTAGAATGCATGAGTTCGAATCAAGTTCGTGATGACGAAAGTTATTATTAATTCAGTGTCCGTAACAATATACGTTATTCAATATATATGTGATGATGATCTAGCTCGATGGATGTGAATTGAGTTTATGTAAGTAGTTCTCGATTTTTTTCTATAAACAATGAAACGATAACATGTTGTTTAACTGAGACAAAGACTTTAAGAGAAGCGAAGATTCTAAGTAGTTGGCAAAATCACTTATTGTTATTGACGTGTACTTCAATTTTGTAGAAATGCATTTGGAATGAGCAAGAGGCTGTTTATTGGTGGATGTATTGTCACCATTTTTTTGCCTGCAAGATTGAAGCTTTCACGTATTGTGTGTGCTTTTAGGTTGTTGATTTGTTAATTGATCCTGGAGTTGAGAGAGGTTTTGACGTACGTCTTTCAATATGGTTTGACTAACTTATAATCCACGACTTCATTCCAAAGCAAACCTTATATTAGTAATGTCACTTGTATAGTTGTATCTCTCCTTTTGAAATAAGTGTAGTTGGAGAGGAGACATCGATTTTAATCAAAATGAGTTGGAATGCCATGACTTCCAGGAGTTGTACTTACTCCAACAAAGAAAACCTCCCCAGTTTAGGGTTGCAAATGAATTGATGAGTTGTTCGTGAATAACTCGGACTCAACTTGTTTAATGTTCGCCGTAGGATTGTTTGTTAAGTAAACGAGTTGAGGTCAAACTTGATTTCTAGGCTCGTTTAGTAAACAACTCGATCGTGAATAGTATTAAGCTTGACTCGTGTAGACTCATGAATATGAGTTCATGTAGACTCGTATATGTTCATAAACATATAACATGTTCGTGAACATAGACTCGTATAGGCTCGCTTACGTTCATGAACAAGTTAAAGCGATTTTAAACACGAGCTCAAATTGAGCCCGAACCATTTTTTTTATTTAACAAGCCGAACCCGATCTCCACTTTTCAAGCTTGTCACGAGCTTAAACCGAACCCAAGCTTAGCCCACAAACAAACGAGTCTGAACCCAAACAGATTCAAGCTTGACTCAGCCTGGCTTGATTCATTTGTAGCCCTACGCTTGACGAGAGTCCAACCAAAGTTTATTCTTCTTAGCTCGTATTCATTAATTTAGACTCGGTTTGGTAAAGATTAGTTAGGTTAAGAGAGTCCAGCCAAAGTTTATTCTTCTTAGCTGGTATTCATTAATTTAGACTGGGTTTGGTAAGATTAGTTAGGTTAAGCTCGAGCTACTACTATAACAATAAGAATAAGAATAAGAATAATATAGGTCATGTTTGGGTTTGGCACCTCTCCTAAGCTAAATTTGAGTGGAGGTTAAATTGGAAATCTTTAATTCAAATCAAACCAAGAAAGAAAATGAACTGTCCAAAACCATCAAAGACCAAGTTTAATGCCCGCTCAAGTTGCATATTTGGTAGGGGTGCAACTTGGGTTGGATAACCCGAATTCAACCCGAGCCCAACCCGATTTTTTACGAGTTTGGGCAACTATTTTTACAATTAGGGTTGAGCTTGGGTTGAAAAACCTCAACCCGAACTTAATTAGGGTTGAGCTACGGTTGAGGTGTCAACAACCCGAGCCTAACCCAAACCCGAATTGTAATATTATTTTTATACATAGTTTTTATTTTAAATATATTATATATAATATTCAAATTATGATAACCTTTTTCTTTTAAACTTTCTTTATTTAAATCTTAATTTATTGTATGTTAACACTTTGGATAATTAATTTCCTAAAATATTGTTTGTCATTTTTTAGAAATTTGCATTAAGTTCTTAATTTTGTGTGTGTTTAGGAGTAATATAATATGAAACTTATTAAAGATCACTTTAAATTTTTAATATGGAGATTGGTGATATAGATAACCCGAATTAACCCGACTTTCTAACCCGAAATCTCAACCCGAGTTTAAAAATTTAAGGATGGGTTGGGCTAGGGTTGAGCAGTTAGGGTTGAAAGTAGGGTTAGGATTGAGTTAGGATTGAACATTTCATATGTAGAGTTGAGCCCGAGTTGTACCTCTAACCCGTCCAACCCGCCCGAGTTGCAGCCCTAATATTTGGTAATGAAGACAGCCCACCCAATCACAAGAACTTCGACCCACTTGCCTTTACATCAAACACGAAGTCAGTGGGTTAGCCCATGCGTTAAGCAGGCTCAACTAAAGGCCCAGTTGTCGCTGTCTTTAGTTGAGTTGAGAAAAATCTGTAATGAATGAATGGGTGATGTGACTCGGATGGGTATTGGCTAATGAAATGAAAAACCAGGAATATATTGTCCGCGCAGCCAAACAACCCGTGGAGCTGTAGGAGGCCTAGAAGCTGAGTGAAGTATTACCGACTGGCGGTTGAATTCATCTCGCAAACAAAGGGTAACCCTACAAAACCCTAATTCTTATATACTGATTTCGAATCGTAAGCCTAATACATACATATTTATATATATTGTGTTTGTCAGGATGAGATTTTTCCTTGTTCTGTAATGGCATCAATTTGGACTCTCCAACTTCACACAGTTTCTTTTCCGGTATAAATCACATTTCAGATTCTTTGTTTCTCTTGCGTTTCAATCTTCCACTGTTATATGCATAAAATGTAAGTATATGTATGTATTTGCTTTCGCGCTACCATCATTTACCCTCATTCAATTTGTGATTTGAAGCGTCGATATTCTTCAAATGTACTGGAAATTAGAACCTTGTTGGGGTTCGATTGTGGTTATCTGAATTGGAATCGAAGGAAGATATGTCGAAAGTTTGTGTTGAGAGCGTCAAGCGATTCGGTGAGTTCTGGTGCCGACAAGCGAGTTGAAGATGAAGTGGTCATAGAGACGGAGAGAGATAAAGCGGTGGGTTTTAAAAATCGGGTTGCAAGATTGCAGGAAACAATTGGCTCTCTTCCTCCTATAATTTTCGTGGTAATGTTTTGCTCTATCTTTTGTCTGTACTGAAATGTGTCGTCATGACATTGATCAATGCATTCAAGTGGGATTTCTTTGTTCTTAAGCGTGAAGTGGCAGGTTTAAGCACACTTGTGAAAGTAGTTGAGACCATCCTCTGTTTAGTGTGTATTGCTCAGTATTACAATGTAGTTGAGACCATCTTCAGTAATACCTCTTTGTCACCGTGTTTTGCCTTTCCTTGCATTTGTTCAACACTTGAAATGGAACTATCATCCCGAACTCTGCAACTTATCCTAGGATTGTCTTTGGAGAACTTGAAACAAAAACGTAGTAAAGTAGTGAAAACATACCCAAAATTGGTATGTTACATAGCATATTCTTCCACCATTCTTTATTTGAAACAAAAAATAGCATTCTGCAAAGTATTTCATTTAGTGAGAATTTATGTCTATGGCAGCTCTAAGAGGTGAGATATGTACCAAGTAACTGATGGAAGCAAGATTAGGCTTTCCATGATGGGGAAACATATATGAATCTCTTATGTCAGGCTGCTTTCCATAATTGGAAACATAAACTAATACTTATTGAGTTATGCTTCTGTGATTAGCCTCCTTGATTTGGAATGTGGTCTGGAATTTCGAAGTTAGAATTTAGGTAGTTTATGCTTATGTTGTTTGCCATTTATTCATCTCAGACGAAAATTCATTCTGGAACTACGTTTGCAATTGGGATATGTCTCATGGCAACAATATTGGCTATTGCGATGAGAGTTCACGTGGTGAGGAAATCAAGGTCCAATCGTCCTGGAACAGTAGCTGATCTTGTCAGGCGTGGCCAGCTGAGATCTGATAGAAGAGGCATGTATGATTCTAACCCTTACTCTCTGACCTGTTTTGTGTGTGGATTTTGACAGATTTACTTTCCATGGTTTTGAATTGCAAAAGCATTCACACAACATCATATGAAGTTTAAATGTTAGCTCATCCACTAGTAACCTCAATAATGCCCATTTTTACATGACTGGTGTTCCCTGGGACTTCTGTTATATGCAGATATTTTGCTGGTGTTTTAATTTTGTTACAAACCAAATTCACATTTCATCTATAATGCTCTTGTTGCATAATTATGATTGGTGCTCCGCATGAAATTTCTTCTTCATAGTTCAACGCCTCTCAAGTACGAGGACCCATTCAACAACCCATTGGTGAAGGTTGGTAAGAGCAATTCCACTGTCGAAATGTGTGGGAAGGTTTATCGCTTAGCGCCGGTGACTCTTACAAAGGAGCAACAAGCTATCCATCAGAAAAGAAGATCACGTGCATATGAGTGGAAAAGACCAACATTATTTCTTAAAGAAGGTGATTCAGTACCCCCTGATGTGGACCCTGATACAGTTAGGTGGATTCCTGCAAATCATCCTTTTGCAACTACTGCCAGTGATATTGATGAAGATTTGGCACAAAACAATGTGTATCAAAAGCATGGTGTTCCATTCCGTATTCAGGCTGAGCATGAGGCACTGCAGAAAAAGCTTGAAGCTTTACAGAATGTAAGTACTTATAGCACCTTGTGGTTTACTTTTTTTAGGAAGCTGAAGAATATAGCTCTGGTTTCTAATATTTTTAACATTCAATGCCTATAATTGAGGCTAATAAAAATGTCTAGATAATGCATCCAGTATCATTGAATGGGCATTGAGCCTTTAACTCAAGTGACATCTGTGCCTCGTCCCATGTGGAAGGTTGAGGGTTGAAGTCCCTTTTGAGGCAACAGTAGGTGTGTGTGTGTCAGTTGGGTGTATGCAATTACCATTTTTCTGGTGGAGGGTCCACCAATTACCATTTTTATTGGGGACCTAGGTAAAAAAATTACTTATTGTATAAATGCCCAGACACTCGTTATATGCATGTGTTTCTACATTTGATCACGTGAAGTCTTTGTCCCTTGGAAATCCTACGTGAAAACCCAACAAAGTGCTGCCACATGGGTAAAGTATTATGTAATTTGTACTATCAATATGTCAGGAACATCCCAATCAACTTGTACTTATAATTAGAATGATTTAATGACTTGGATGCATCTGGTTTTATGTTGTTCTATTGTCATATAATGGAAACTTTTTTGAAAAATGTAGAAAGTTAATGAAATAGGTGGTCATACATTATATGATCAGGATAAATTTTCATAAACAATCACCTAAATTGACCTATTTTTTTATGTGCCTCTTTGGTTAAGATATGCCACATGTATGATGTTTCAATAAATAAAAAAATAAAAAGGAAATAGTTCACATGTAAATTTTTTCTGGTATTGGACCCTGCTTTAGGTGAAAGCCTTGGTCTCATGTTACTTCCTTTTTCAAGGACTTATATTTTGAACCACGGATGATTTTAGCCGGAAAAATGTCTTGTTTGTTACTGAAACACACAACATTCAGTGACAGACATGAGAAATTGGACAGAAATATATAGCTAATAGAGATATGATCATGTTTGCTGCTGCTCCAATTTTCTTGATATATATTTAAATTCTAATACATGATGTCAGTGCACCCTATCAGCCATCCAGTTTGTTTTTACTACTAGATGATTTTAAAGTGCTCTACTGCAAATTCAAAATCAGAAGTGTGCCGCACGTGATGGCAAAAACATTGTTAACACCCTTTCTCAACCATGGCCAACCTGTTTGATTAGCTTAGAAAGTATTGAAGAATTTTTTTAGAATTGCTAGATTTTATCTTTATTTTCGCGTTTATTATTATTATTTTGTGATTTTTTTTTAACGAGTAATGATACTTGTTCGTTTGGGACTTTGATGTCTGCCCTTTATTTCATGTATGATATAACACATGTAGGCAGAAGATAAATAATTTGTTTACTATATGCATGGTTACCAGGGCAGGGAACCTAATTTCATTGTGATCTCTGCGCCCAATCATGCAGCACCTCTCTTTAATAAAATTTACTTTGCATGTTTACAGGAGCAGAAATTCAATAAATTATTTATTGATCCTGGTGCTGCCAAAGAGTTTGAAAGACCATTTAAGTCGAATTTGAGTCCGGATGAGCCAGTAGAACAGAACCCATCTAATAATGATGTGGGCTCTAAGCCTTCCAAATCAGATCATGCTCCTAGTTCCTTAAAAAGCAATTCAACCTCTGAGGAAATGTAGAAACCCTAGTCTACATCTTATTTCCAGTAAATTCTCTGTACCTGCAAAATCTAATTCCTCTTGCAGTAAAGGCGGATGTTTTGAATTTTACCCAAGACAAATCCTACAATCCATTCAAGATTGACACCTGTTTTTTCAATCCTAATGTCACCAAAATATCAACATCCAGTTGAAATAGCAAAGGTTGGACTGTATATAGATTTTATGTTTTATACATTTAAGCTGAATTTGTCGATTCCTATATTGCAGATTTCATTGTATATTTGTGGAGAGAATTTGTTTGTGCAACACTTGGTTCAGCGCTCCATTATACCATCTGCTATGAACTTTTTTTTTTAAAATGACAATTTTCATACAAGTCCCGAATAATAATGTCATGGTTTGATGGACTCATGTTAATTGCAATTCACTTATTTGAGGTGAAGTCATTTTGAACTACCAAGGTGTGGAGTCCTGTGGTATTTTCTCAGTGGAAAGTTGAGACCTTGAGGGTTGGGTTCTCATATAGGCAAAATGGGTTTGTGTGTTATTTGTTAGAAAGAAAAAGAACAATGTAATATTTTGACACTTTTTATTTTTCGCCCGTACAATAACCACCAAGGGTTGTAACATGGTGTTCTCTCTTCAACTTCCCCATGTGTTCTCATAGGGCAAAATATGTTGGTGTGATGGAGAATTGTTCAGTTTGGAACTTAATCTTGGGTAGTGGCCTGATCGTTATATACAGCATTGGTTTCGGGAGAAGAGGCTCAAATAGTATTCTGAAGCGCAGGAAAAAGGTTAAGCCAGATTGGATACTTTTCCCTTTGTTTATTCTGGCGTTTTGAAATTTGGGTAACGAGTCATAGTTCAAGCTGAAAGGGTTTTATTCTGATGTTTCTGTTGCAAATATAGTTATTTTTTTTACCTGCAAACCACACATATCATTTAAACTCGGGTGTTTCCGAGTTTACGGTTCACGCCAGGAAACGCGCCTTATTCACTCGACCACCCGGGTGTAATAAATATAGGTTTTTGATTCCATATAGTAATGAGGGATTTGATTTCCTCAGCAATCAAGGTGGGAAAGTAACAGAAACTTCAGAAACATATGGGAGTCACACCTGACATTAAAAGCAGTATCGGTCATAGTAACTCGTTACAAATGTTAGGGACTTGTTATATTACTTCAATATGATTACTAAGAATCATGACATCTCACCTAAGTCAGAGCATTTTGCATGCAAGGTATACTTGCTTGGCTGCTCTGGGTTGTCAGAACAGGCCAAAATTTTGATTGATGAAATATGCCCCCTTGAACTAAATGCTGCTTTTTTGGGAGCTCTGCTTGGTGCCTTGTGCATCAAAGGCAACACAAAACTAGAAGAAACTCTATTGAAGAATCTGTTAAGAGTTGAGAGTTGTATATTCAGATTCGGGCAAGTCATGTCTTTCAACAATGGATCTTGTTCTTGCAAGGATTTCTAGTAATCCATGGTACGAAAATGGATTTAAATTTCTTACAACCTGCTTGACTGTTTTGAATATCTTTATGCTTGCATCATTTTATTGTCGCATACAAGGGACACCATCCAAAATAAATTAAAGAAAAGTGAAATCCATTTTCGAAAAATTGAAGTAAAGCTTCTTACAACTGAATCAAATTCATATTTAGAAGTCTTTATTAAGATGTACAAAAATAACTGATATTGCTTACAGGGATATGGAGAACCATCTGTTTTACCCAAACTGGTGCCTGCACTTTTCTCTTCTTGTCTCCCTTGCATGTTTTTCAGCCTAGATTGCAGGATTATAACTATATGCATACATGAATTACTGTACTTTCAGACTTGTGGAGAAAAGAAACTATCTTTACTTGGTGAATTTGACGTCTGGATTTCTGATTGATTTGAGCCACATTTCAGCCACCACCCGCGAGGAAATGCTCCACAACAAATCCTGCTCCTTTGACAGCACGCGTTTCCCTTTCTTCCCTGCCTTCCCCAATCCATATGCCACCAGCCACTGCATTGCAGTCAGCCTCTGCTTCTCAGTATCCCACACATTCCTCTTTCCTCTAGTCGTTACCTTCAAACCACCAACATGCATACTTGCTACTTTGAACCTCTTTTCCTCATCATAGTTTTCAGGTTTGATGTCAATACATGATGCTTGTATTAGTGCTATCATGGGGCCTCCAACTGCCTCATACTGTCTCAGGGGATCTCGTAATTGGACAACCACTGATATTATGATGCTTTCTATATCCCCTGAAGTAGCTTCACTGTGATTCTTTATCCAATCTTCTAGTGGAACTGCAGATGACAACGGGTGTTTTTGATCTTTTCCACTATCATCAATGGCTTTTTTGTTGAGTGGGGAAACTTCAAAGGGGGCGTCTTCCTCGGCCATTTCTGCCTGAATTTTAAGAGCTTCAACTGTCATTGCCTCTATCTTCTGCATTGAAAATGCCAGAACCTCATCCACTGTCAATGGATCTTCGTTCACATTCCAAATTCCTGTCGATATCCTCTCTTTCCTGCCACTACTCAATGCAGATGACATGGTCTTAACGGAGGCAATTGTACGAGCAGCACTTGAGCTAGCGCCTTCTTTATTCCTCCCTTGGATAATTGCTGAAGCAATGCCTTCAAAAGCTATCTGTTCTGCTGTTTTACCTATGACTTCATCTATGGGCATCAAGGAAAAAATCTCAGAGCTAAGTTCCTCGAGCCCAATAGCTGGCATCCTCTGAAATAACTCAAAACCATTCATATTTGATGGAAGAACTAATGGTTTTGATATCTGCATTGCAAGTTTTGGAGTGTCTTTCCTTGCCACTGCAGTGTCTAGAGGATTCATGGCAGCCAAGTAGCCTCCATCTCTGGTTTGAACCACACATCCCAAGCCCTTTCCTAGATCGGAGACAAAAACCTTTGATTCTGCCTCTGTAGAATCCTCAAATCCTTCCAACTTGAGAGGAGGGATATCCAGTTGGGTGACATTGAATTCCTTGGTGTCTTCTTCATACTCAAGCATTTGAAGAAATTCCCTTGTCACCGTCTCTTCGTCTGCATCCAATCTTTGCGATTCAGATTCTTCGTCTGTTTTGAAAGGTTTTTCCTCTCCCATCATGGATTCAAGAGCTTTTATCTGCTGAGCTATCGAATCAAGCTCCGTCAATCTTGTCAGATGGACTTGATCATGCACAACTTCCTTGACAACCTCACTTGAGACCGACCTTTTGTCAGACAATTCTTCAGACTGTCCTCCCTCAGACTCCTCCTTCTCTTGTATCTCAACTCCTTTATCAACAACCTCGAAATCAAGAATATCTATATCTTCTGGCTTGGACTCTGGTTCTTCAGATTTCTGAACAGACGACGATGATGAAGGTATTGGGGCCGGCTCATCAAGATTCAAGTCGTCCATTCCTTGAATATCTCCTGTTGCTCGTGCTTGTGAGGGTGTCCAAACTTCTGCTCTGCTAGTCATCCTCGGACTAGGAACACTAAAGGATGATTTTGATTGCCTGCGCGCAATAGAAGATGAGTAGTTTTTACTTTTACTGGATTTCTGTCCCTCAGATTGACTATAAATCCCAATCCCTCCGTCTTTCTCCATAATCTGAAATCCTAATTTCAGAACAAGTTCTCCTCCTTTGGCCTTTCCTGACAGATTGAAACTTGTGTCCCACTGCCTAATTCGCGAACCTTCCTGGCTCTTCTCTATGGAGTCCTGAATCAGGCGACTCAAATCCACGGTGGTTCTTCCGAAATCAAGTTCTTTTGCATCAACTGCAAGCACATAAATGAGAAATGGACGTGGCTCGAATTTGAATTGTGTCACACTGCCAGGGCTGCAATAAACATGGCACCTGATGAAGAGAGTCTCTTCGAAATCAGCAGCCCCCTGAGAGACCCTTGAAGGCATTGTGTGAACGGCTCCGTCTTTGGTTTCTTTCTTTCTGATGCAAACTGAAAGGCGAAGCCCATTCATGGAAGCCGGAAGGCCTTGGATTGTGACAACTTCAACAGAAAACAAGCAGCTCAGCTTCTGCATTCTGATATGGGAGAGAGCTCTAATTGGCTTCCAATTCCAAAGTCCTTTCTTTTCTGAAGTAGTAGCTGCTTTGTCATCCAATGCCTTGAACTCTTTCTGACGAGGAACATCACTACTTCGTTTGTTGTGGTCGGTTTCATCATCAAGCTTAGGCCGAGAGCGCCATGGGGACAATGACATACGTCTTGACCGCGGTTTGGGATTGAGTAGTTTCTCATCATTTTTAGCAGTGCCAATCTCATGATCAGCTGCTGAAATAGGAGGAACTGAAGTTCGAGGGAGGACAAGGGAGGCGGTTCTGCGAGTGGTTGAAGTGTGTGATTGATAGAGGGATTGGCTTAGCTCTTCCAGCTCTTCTAGGAGTTGGGTATTGGAATTTCTCCTGACTGAGGGCTCTGCTGCCATTATAAACTAAGAGAGAGAGAGAGTGTGTGTGTGTTTGTCTGCTGCAATGGGTGGTGATGATGATGTTCTTACTTTGCAGAGGTAGAGAGACGGGAATGGAAGGAAAGATAAGGAGTTGAGACTGATGGAGGCTTTTGAGGTGTAGAAAATGCCATGAATGATTGGTGTTTTGGGAAGTAGCTGGTGCTTTCTAAACCAAGAAATTTTGTATGGGCACAACTTGTGTGAAGGACAAGAGCTAGAAGAGAAGAGACTTAATTGGGGTTGTCTGTTTCTCTGGTGGAAAGAGACAGGGATTGAAATAATAGGAAGCTGGTCCCAGAGAATTTATTGCTTGTTTTGTTGCTTGTTATAGTTAAATTTGTTTTTATTGCAGTCTGTTTGGGTACATCACATGGCTTAAATCAAATTTGATCAATCTGGTGGCTGAAAAATGACTTCCCTATAGTACCATGTAGTAGTTACTGATTCTGTGCCACTTCAATTAGAAGCCTCAAGAATTTATGGCAGTTGAGAGAGTTGAAAACTGGTTCTTATGATAAATTCAATGTATTAAAAAGACTGATACATTTATATGAATCAAGAAAGCAGGACACTTTTATTTTAGATAGAGAGAGATGATAACCAGAAAATACAATCCATGCATGATGCAACTGTGTTCTTCAATTTCAATTGTCATGCTTATATTGCTCTATTATGTTTGGGTTGGGGGAAGTGAAGGAAAGAAAACAAGAAAGAAAATTAAAAAAAAAAAACTGTCACATACAAGGACTAACAGTACTCTTAAAGATTGGTTGTTTTATTCGATGATATAAAATTTGCTTCCAACTCAAATTCTTTTTATTCTAAACACATTTTTTTTAATTCTAATTACATATGAATGAGTAAAAAGTAAGAATCAAGTATTCTATAATGATTGTACTTTTATTATAAGGAATAAAGAAAATGGAGTGGATAGTACTGGTGGAGCGCAAATACTAGCTCTCTTAATATTTTACTTTGAATAGACATGGCACAAAATGCTTAAAACTAGCTGTTTGGGTTACACAGTAAAGATTTGGGACCACATATCCCAGGGAGGAGAGGAACCCACTTAGCTTTTACTCTTTTGTTAGGGCCATGATCAGGAATGGCAACGGGGCAGGTAGGGGGAGGGGGTGCCCTTCCCCATTCCTATTCTCGTTTAGAAAAGCTCTTCCCATCCTCGTCTCATCCCATTTAATTAATGGGGCAGGGCGGGATGGGTATTTTTGTTTTTTTTAAAAGCTTTTTTTTAAGTAATCACTTTTGTAATTGTACTCTTTTTAGTCTTTACACTCTTGTGTGATAAGGTCTTTGAAAATTTACATGTGCACCGTCAATAAGATTTGAACTAGTAAATCTTATATATATAACTATATAAGTGTAATTTTGTATGTGTATTATATATATAAGGGTAATATAGTAAATATAAAATATAAACGGATTGGGGCGAGGCAAGGCGGGGGTGTCTATCACCATCCCCGCCCCGCAACTTCACAAGTTTTTCCATCTAATCTCATAATTGCCTCAAAACCATTTAGCTTCCTTTATAATAGGTTTAAACTAGGGGTGACTACGGATCGAATTGGATTAAGCATAATCCTAATCTGATCTGCGGTCTACGAATTAGAAAATATGCAATCCAATCTGATCCGTAAAAAAAACTCAATCTGATTTGATCCGTGAAATAACGAATTAAATCAAATCGGATTGACGGATTGGCTTAAATCTAAACAACCCAATATAATTATTTTTTAACTAAGCCTAAGCCCAATAACAATTTTTTAGCCTAAAAGATAAAAGATATTATAATAATATTATTAAAAGTTATAAGATATTATTTTTATATATAATTATACATATATAATAAATATTATAAATTCTAACGGATTGCCACAGATCAGATCGGATTTCTGATTCTCCAATTCGTGGCTTATAGATTCTTATTTTTTTAATTTGCAACCAATCCTTTAATCATTCGATTCGATCCAATTTGCACGGATCAGATTCATGAATTGACTGATTTTTTGTTGATCGAATTCACGAATTGACAAATTTTTTGTGCACTCCTAATTTAAACAGAGTGGAATATAACAGTTCTTTGCCGTAACGGGTTGAATTGTGATCCCTAACCATGATCTATTCGTTGATGGCTGAAGAGGTAGCAGTTGAACGACTCACTAGGCCCAGGCAGGGGTCCTCTTAATTCAACCCCAAGTTATTACCTTTCAGGAAAGAAAAAAAAAATAAGAGAAAAAATAAATTTTCCCAAGTTAATGTGGTGCTTCTTTTAGAGTAAAAACAACGCTTTTGTTCTCCTTTTTTTTTTTTTTTTTGATTGCTTTATACTCAGTTTGTAATGTGATTGTTTTGTTACATTCAGATTCAAAAAAAAAAAAAACTCACGCTATTTGTAAAGCTGAATGTGCTGATATGTTGTTTTCCTCTTCCCCTTCAGAAAGGAAAAAAAAGGATTCCCACCATATTTTGTAGTATTTAATGCATATTACTTCCATGATATATATATATATATGATTCACCAAAACAAAATCCTAAAGTGACGAACAACTTCAAGAAAGGAAGCCTTGTAGACAGAAGCAAGCATAGGTTATCCAGCACTCACAGAAGTAGTCTAATTCAGAGGCTTCTAACATAGTTGCCAAACGAATTCTTCAATTGCACTCGATTTTTCATCTCTCAATGTATATGATGCATTGGATTAATTATCAGATTTGGATCACTGACGGGTTATCGAATTGAATGTTTCAATTCATATCCTAATTACTCGAAGTCAAATTGGAATTAAATCGGATAAACATCTAACTAAAACTTAATAACTTAAGATCATACGTAATTTTAGAACTTAAACCATACTTATAGTCTTATAGAGGGTATGTATTTGACTTTTTATTTAAGGAAAATAATAATAAAAGATGACAAAATAGAGTGAGGGAAGAAAAAGAAAATAATGATAAAAATATTTTAATAATATGGAAATATTATATATTATAGCATTAGATAATATATTTATATTATATTATATCGAATCGGATTATTATCGGACCTGATCAAGCATAATCAATATCCGATTTGTTTAGATAACGAATTATTGAATTCGAATCACTAACTTATTATCAATTGAATGTTTCAATCCACATTCTAATTATTGATTAATCTACTTCTAGGTTTGTAAATTATTTTTCATAAAAATTTATGAACTAACTCGGAATCTTTTTATTTATTTATTTAGGATTAAATGCATAGAACACTCTAGCTATATACAAAAAGATGCAAAAACACTCCTCTAATTTAGTATGCTCATATCATTTTTCGATAGTTGTCTTCGATTAACAAATACTCCTTTCAACGTACCTTCAATCAAGAATAGACGTTGACTGTACTTTTTCTTTTTTTGGAATTCTAAAATTATCCTTTTTTAAAGACCAAAATATCCTCAATGATTATGTACGTATAACATGATCGTCTTCTTGGATAAATCTTGATACACCGGAGAATATATATACACACACATATAAAACAATTCCATGAAATAGAGCACAAAGCAAAGAAAATAAAAAATGGATAAATCTTGATACACTGAACACTATCGTATTCTTGAATCCCATATATATATATATATATATATATATATATATATATAATGATTGAGCCGAAAGCAATCTGTTTATGGGCTTGAGTGAATTGCCAGAATTCGACTCACAACATCATTTTTCTGGTATAATTTCATTTTATACCAACTTAATGACACCTAACATATACACATACAGAGACAACCCTTTACAAAAGCCAAATTCTCAATTATCTAACTAGAAGTTAATCAACCATTTGCATACCCACTTGTATTCAACCATGTGGATAGATCTTAAAGTTAATCAAGTAGAAACAAAACAGAGACCAACACAGGTAATAAGACCACCAACCATATGTTATATATATATATATTGTTGGAAATTCCGGCAGTGTTTTGAACGAGAATTCGACAGAAGGTGTTATCAATTTCAGCTTTTTTTTTTGCTTAGAACGGGGATGTCGGGTTCGGGCCTCTCGAAGGACTTGCCAAAGGGGTCACCGACGCTGGCTGTGGCGCCGCCCATGAGGGCTTGTGGCCACAGTAGACCCGAAGAGGAGGGAGTGATAGATCGGAGCAAACCAGCCGGAGATTATTGCCGGTGAGGAGATAAGTTCTTGAAGAAGAAGCAATTGCCGCCATTTCTATTCTCTCTTCCCTCTGTAGATAGATGTTTGGAGATCTAGAAGTATGGTTCAGATTATGTGAATTGGTTTAGTGAATTCCATTCGATGTTTTGGAATATCTTTTAAAATTAGTCCAGATCGCTGAGATACATACATATATATATATATATATAGAGAGAGAGAGAGAGAGGGAGGGGGGAACGTGGTTATTGTCCTTTAGTCCTTTTTGTACATTTTATATTTTCTCTATTTTTCTTTTCTTTTTTCTATTATTATTATAAGGGTGTTTTTGTCATTTTCTATTTTTGGTACTAGCAAATTGATTATTTGTCCTTATTTGCACAATTTGAAACATGTGAGGGAGGGGGTTAATTGAATATCAGAGATGGTTTTGCCTATTCTGTATATTATGAGGGGTTTTTTTTTGCACTTAAACTTTTATTTTATTATAGCAAATCAATTGTAGAAAAAACTCAAGAGCTGAAGGGCAGAGCCAGGAAATTTATTTTGGGAGGCTAAATTTGTATTATGTAATTAAAATTTGAAAATATTAGCAACCAAGTGTAATATAATTTTTTTAAATATTAGTTATAGTGTATATATCTTAAGAAAATTGTTTAGGAAAAAAAATTCAAAATTGAGAAAAATGCAACTTAAATAATTAGACAAAAAATTGATATGAGAAAAAAAAATTAAGAAGATGAAACGATAAGTGACAACTAAAAAATAGGAGGTGAAGAAAAAAAAATTATGGAACAATTTTCCTTCAACAATTAATTATTTCAATTTTTCAAAAATTCAATTTTTAGAAAAAGATTTTCAGTAATTTAATTCTACCTCGAAAAGATATATTATTTTTACCTAGATAAAAGATTAAAAAAAATAATTGTTTTAACTAAACAAAATCTCACAAGTTTTAATAAAACAAAATTATTTCTTCAATGACTTGTTCATAAATTAGTCATAGAATTTGTTATTTGTTAGTAAATGACCATTAAAAGTCTTAGTATATATACGATCATTGTTGTGATTTACAATCTCACAACACTTATTTTTTCTCCTTTCAATTTGTCATTTAGCAAATGAAGATTGATATATAATTCTAGATGTTTTTCTTGTAAACATTAATTTACAAAAATGTTTGATAAGAAAGGTTCATATATTTTTATTGAATATGAGAGGACATTAGTGTATTTCTCTCTTGAATTTATATAATATATATCGCACATGTGTATATATAAATGAAATAACGGTTTGCTGCGGTAAAGATTACAATGTTAATGAACTTAAATTTTTATTTCATAATATTTGAGCGTTCAAAAGTATGACTAGAAGGTTTAAGTTCAAATTTTTATATAATTTTCAAGGAGACACAAGCTAAATTTATTTTCAAATTCTCTATTTGAGACAATATATGATTGTTTTGAAAAGATGTGGAGCGGTTAAATTAAAATTTTAATAAATTTTAGAGTACTATTTAAAACTAATTAATTTTTTTTTGGAGGATATAATAAAAAAAATGTGTGGGGGCGATGCCCACCCCTGGCTCCGCCCCTGGGAGCTTAAGTTCGGCAACCGATGTTTGTCCTTATATCACACAATGGTGGGAGTGGTGGGCTTACAAGTACTAAAAATGATGGGAGAAAATTTAAGTTTTAATAGCTTCATTTTCGATAATTGGACTATAAAGGGTAAAGGTTAAATGAGTCCTATTTTCGACAGTCGAAGAAAAAATTGATAGTGGGTTGTGGGGAGCAGAGAGAGAGAGAGAGAGGCGAAGAAGGAAGGAAGGCTCAATGGTGTTTAATGTGTTTATGAGAGGAGAGTCGTTGGTGGCGAAGCTGGCGGCGGCGTCCAAGTACGTGGTGCTTCCGGGGGCCATGGTGGCTGCGTTGATCTATTCTCCTCCCGATTACTCATTTCCGAAGAAAAACGATTCATCCAAGTAGACTGATCCCCTTCATCTCCCGATCCAAGGGTTCGTTCCTTCTTTCAACTCTCTCATTATTTTAGGGTTAGGGTTTCGATCTAATCTTCTTACACTTCACTCCTATATTTCTTTCATTGATGTCAACTCTGCGAATAATTGGTCTTGGACCTACCTGTGGGTTTTGTCTTTTTAACGATTGCATTGATTTTTAGTACGAGTCTGTCTTAATTCTATCTTAATTTTGTATAAATATGCAACAAATTTCTTACTAGGTATGATCTCAATCTTAAAAAAAAGATTTTTTTTTCTGTGAACATATATTTATTTTGGTAGAAATTTGAGACGATTTTGCTCCTCGCGGACCGTTATAATAAACCTTGATTGTCATTTTGATGGATGTATAATATAATTTGATTTCGATGAGGTTGCTTTTGTATTATAAAATTCATGAAAATCTTTAAGCCAGTTAGAACAGAGCCTGGTAAGAATACTTGTGAACTTATTTTGCTTATTATTAGTGGAAGTCATATATTTAATGGTCTATAGATGCCCCAACTCGCATAACCCCTTTGATTTATTATAATCACAAATTGATGAGTGCACTACAGCTTAATCACGCCCCTTACATGAACATAACAACTTGTAATATGAGAATTTGAGAACATACTCAATCCGTAGAATTGTGCCATTGTTTCAACCCGTAGTAGATTGAGTGGTTTGAGTCCATGGGATTACTGGTCTGTCTTCCAGGTTTGGAAAGCAGCCTATAAATAATTGGGCAAAGTATCTTATAGGTTGTAGCTTGTATTATTATTTATAGTGAAATACATTCAACTACTCTGATGTATAGTATAAATACACAGGCTTCCATTGTTGATTCAGAAATTACATTGGCCTCCCCTATTAAACGTTTCCATTGGATGGCGGTAGACGGAGTGTGATTTTACCTTTTTGTCCTCAATGACTTATATTATTTCAGTTGGAAATTGGAGTTAATTTTAAAAGACAATGGAAAATATTTGGTGCTTTAATTTTCCGATGTTAGCAGATTCCGTTCTTTGGCTTTGTTGACCATTAACATAGCAGAAAATATGTTATGAAGTACTAACCTTAGCGAGGTCATTGTGATTTTTGATTCAACAGTGGAGGCCAGTGTAATTATGTTATACCTTAGTAGAGGCGAGTCTAATTACCTTATTATTTATTTAATGGAGTTATGTTATTAAGCTGCATTAAGTTGTTTTTAGATTGCTCTTTTGACAAATTTTATTCTCTTATTATTATTATTATTATTACTACTTTTTCCTTCTCTTTTTTCACGCTGGTTGCCAACTCTTTTAGGTCAAACAGTTTTAACTGTCAAACTCTGTAATCGATGAATTATAGATAGGAGCGTTTGAGTGTCCATATAATTCATTAATATTATACCATATATACAATTCACAAGATATATTTATAACTAACCCGCAGTTTGTTGGAGATGAAAAATGGGTGGTGAAGGGAATGAGACTTGAAAAAATCCTGATGTATTTTCTGACAACTTCTGTGTAATCAAACATCATGAATGTCAAAACATTATTTTGCAAAGTCCATATCATACAGCATACTCTATTAAACATTCAAGAGAGATTCTGTGATTTCTATTTTGAATTATGTTGGAATCAGTTAAATATTTGTTTTTTTATTAATTTTTTGTCGCTAGCTTTTTGTTAGTAGTACACAGAATGACAGAAGTTTATATGTTCTTTGTAACAGAAGTTTCTTTTTTGTCATTTTTTGAAGAGAAGTAGATGCAGGATCGGTCATAGGGTTTACCACTAAATCATCCTGCTCTTTGTACACTGGAAGATAAATTGCTCGAAGATTTGTGGAATTTTGCACCAGTCTTCTATTCAACATTCGTCATAACTTTGTCTCGATGCACTTCTATATAGTTTTTTTTTTTTTTTTCTGAGCACTTCTACATAGTTAAAGCTTTATATTTTTAACTACCTTTAAATTTTCCCCCATAATTCTACTTTTAAGATGTTGAATCTAAAATCTGATTTTTCTTGGGAAGGTGAAAGCTATGCCTCAGTAAATCATATTCGGATCAAGTGCTCCTCCTTGTGGAATTACGTTCCTGAAACATTTTGAACTGATTTTTCTATTCTAATTTTTTATTGGGCTCCTGGGTTGAAATGTATGTGAGGTTTAGAGAAGCTTGAAGATACTTTAGTGCAGAGAGTTTAGTTATGCTCTGGTAATCATTTTTTAGTTTGACAAGATTTTGTCGAAGTGATTATTTTATTTGAATCTCATTTTTTTCTGTTGCACCATTCGTCTCATCATAAATCCTTCTGTATGCCAAGAGATTTCCTTTTAGGGAACTAATCTACTGGTCCGCAGGTTTGTACATTTTCTCTCACTAAGTAGAGCATTATTCAGGATGAACTACTCTTGGTTATGAAAGCAAAATAAGATCTCTATGATTGGATGGGAGAAGACCTGTTATAAGGTTGGATTGATGATTGTGAAATCACTTGTCAGTAGCTGATTATTTGCCCTTTTGAATGTAGATCAATAATTTAATTCTTGATGTACTACTAATAAGTAGTTACATTTTTGCATTTTCAGTTCTTTGCGGTTAATTCTTGATGAATTGTGATAAAACTCAGATATCTGAGATTTAGCATTAGTGGAGTACCTAAGATATACTATAAGACATGTTTTGAAGAATGTTTATGCTCTGTAATCATATACTTTTTTTTTGTCATTTATATCTAAACTGTTGGCTACAAAAGGTATACTATGGATGATTCTCCAATAGATTGAAGAAATGATTGTAAGAACCTATTCGGGTGTAGTGGATGGGTTTCTGATGGTTTACATTGTTATTGAGAGTTGAAGGATGACAAAAATAATAATTTAAAAACACAAAAAAGGAAAAAGAAATAAATAAGTAATGAAAACAAAGATAGGGAGGGCGAATCAAATGGTAAATAATTTCTCTTTCCATCTACTTAGTAGTGTCCTTGGGCGTTCTCTCTCTCTCTAATTTAAGTGGGAATGAAACCAGCATTTAGTTGTGCCTTCTCTTATACAAGTAGTTGGAAGTACACAAAGAATTGCAACTAATTGGCAATGTTATCTTTGTACAGGGACTCTTTTACTACAGATGCTTCTTGGTGGCTGTGTGAGCTTTATAGAGGGATCTGGTATGTAATAATGCTTATGGCCTCCATGGTGTTGTATTCCATGTCGGCATAAGGGAATTCAAATATTTTTCTTTTCCTTTGAAGAACATTGAGTAGTAACCTTTTCTTCTTGTGCTTTGGAGATGGTTTTATAGATTCTAGTTACTCCTTTAATCTCAAGTATAAATTTTTAATATGTAGAATGCTTTGAATTAATTTTCTTGTTTAATGATTTCTATGGCGCTGTGCAATTAATGGAACCCAGTCACTTGGAGAGAGAATTCATGTGGCCGACACCATTCATATGGGATTAAGGCAAGGATGATGATGATGACAGTGTGTGTGTGAAATATAGAGGGATAGGAAAGGATTAAGGAGGAGAGAAAAGAAAAGATGGAAAAGGATAGCGGTGACTCCCCCCTTGTTTACATGTTTAGGGATGTAAAGAGAGGAAAAGAGATTCTCTTGTTTGGGAAAATGGAGAATGTGTATAGAAAAGTAAAATAAGAAATCACTTGTAAAGATAAACAAGAGGTTTAACATGACGAAATGCATTTTAAACTTCTATAAGCTCGTCATTTTTGGACCAAAGCATTGCAAAAGTCCTCATTCAGGTGGCATTAAGAATTTGAGTACTCTTACTGTTAAGAAGGCCCTTACCTTTATCTCTTCCCATTTAGTTTCTTTGCATGTTTCTTTTTTAATTTCCTACGATTACCAGCTTCTATTCTTTCCTGGGACAGGTCCAAGTGCGCAAAAGTCTACCGCCCTTTTATTCACAAAAATCCTATTGTTCTGGATTTGAAATAAACATTTTTGATTTTGGATAGACGCAGAGTCTTTATCTGCACAGTGGTGAAGGCCCTGATGATTAGGTCTGTGTTCAATTAACCCCCTACTAGAAGATGTGTAGACGAGACCAATATTGGGTAATTGCTTTTCATGTATATATGTTTATGTAACTTGTTGATTTGGTGATAGAGAGATTTGCTGTAGGGAAATTGAGTGGATGTGGTGGGGTTTTGTTGTGGTGGATTTGGTGATGGGTTGGTTGGAGTTGATAATGGTGGTGGTGGAGGATTTTGTTGTGAAAGTCCTGGTGCTGATAGGTTAGGTTGATGGTGGTATTAATCATAGTGGTATTAGGTTGTGTTTCTGAGAGAGATCGGGTCGAAGTGGTCATGGAGGTTAATGGAGTTGATGATTGATTTGTTGTATACAAAGTGAGAGGAAATGGTGATGGGGGTGGTTTTTTTGTGTGTGGGGAAAGTGTATTGTAGATAGCTCAGGTTTGATGGTGGTTGTCTTTATTGTGAAAAGATAATGAAGTGGGTCAAGGTGTTGGTGGTGGTCAGTAGGTTTTGTTGTGGAGTGAGAAAGTGGATGTAAATCTTAATCACTGAAACTCAAACTCGGTATTTTATCCTTCGGTACAATAATAATGATGGGCCCTGTTGATTTAATTTTCTACAATTTTCTGTTTTCAGATAACTGAAAATTAGAAAATTTTCTGAGCACTATTTTTTTATAAATGAGTTAAAAAACGTGATTCAGTTTAAGATTTAGTCACATATGAATGAATATGAATCAAGAGGAGTGTTAGGGATAGTCACTTCCTTTAACTTTCGTTTTACTGATTGGTGAAAATTAATCATAAAAATTAAATGATTTTCTTGTAATAAATGTTCTATTTTTTCATCAATTAATATGCTTTTCTAACTTTAAAGTATTTACATTAGTGTCATCAATAAACAAATAAAATTATAAATATAAAGTATTAAAATATTTTTATTGATTTTTTTTTATGTTGTCCTGCTTTTAAATGTTTTTAAAAATCTATATACTTATTCTAATCATTTCTTATATAATTTTTTAATTTTTTTAATTATGGTTAATTAAATTAAAGAACATATTTTTAAAGTATTAAAATATTATTATTAATACTTTTTCACATTTTAATGCCTTTAAATATTTTTCATAATCTATATACTAATTAGAATCATGTCCTATATAATTTTTAAAATTTTGTAATTATGGTTAATTGAATTAAAGAACATGTTTTTCTTTTATATACTTATCATATATGTCTTTTATAAATAGTTTTATTTATTTGTTGATGACACCAATGTAAATGTTTTACAACTAGAAGAAAAAGTCTGACATTTTATTACAGGAAAATATTTAATTTTTGTGATCGATTTCTTCAATTAGTGAAGCGATTGTGGAAGAGTAGTCTCTTAAGTGACTGTACCTAACACTCGCTCGTGAATCAAATTTGGAATTTGGTTTGAAATTTTAATTACTGATTCAATTTTGGAATTTGGTCTGTGAAAAAAATGAATGCTCTGTCACTATCTTCTTCACTGACGTTCCTTCGGAATCACTGTTGTTAGCCACTTAGGCTTGCTCCCTGAGGGGATCTGTTATGCAAAAGTGGCTAACTTGCAACCAATTATTGGACTGTGTTGAGTGTTGGAAATGAGATAACAAGGTGTATTTAAGCTAAAACTTAAGTGATTATTAATGTGTTTGTGCACTTTATTCAAATTTTAATACGTGATTGAGTTGAGATATGGAATAATACACACAAATGAAGACAATTATTAATGCAAGAGAATTATATTTCATTAGATTGTATATTAAAGACTCTCTGGCACATCTGTTGAAGGCAAAAGAAAGACTTAAATGCCCTTTGTGTAATATAATATTTAAAAACATGAGAATGTGAATTGACAAAATTGGATATATTCCAAATTTTAACGCAAACGTATTAATAATCACTTAAGTTTTAGTTTAAATATATTATTTCATTTCCAAGGCTAACTACTGAAAGTCCAAGAATTGTTGGCCAATTTTGCATAACTGATCCCCTGAGGGAGCCAAGGCTAAGTGTGATTCGGAGGATCTTGTCTTATGAAGGAGCGTCAGTGACGGATCATGTCTTGGACTGTGATTATTAATCCTCTGAATCACAGTATGAATTTAAGATTGGAGTCTTATATTGAATTCCGTATTAAAATTTCAAACCTATATGTATATATATATACTTTTAGAAGGAAATTTATTGTAACAGGGGTCCTAATCTCTAAAATCAGGTAATGAGGGAAAGCATGAAGTGTCTATGTTAGAGATAGCTGAGAATCATTCAGCCTCCAAGGGTTTTCCATTTCCTAGGAGTGTTGATAACAGCTAGCTTCAATTGTCCAATTTAAAGGAGTATGCATGCGATATGGAAAAGCTGTCATGAGCGAAGCGGAAGCTGCATTTAGCCAATGTCCCAGCCATGATCATGGACTCTAACTCAGCCTTTAAGTTCCCTAACCTAGCATTACCAGTCCCCACAGAAATACTTCTGTTTCAAGGGTTCTTATTTACATATATCACTCATTGTAGGCTACTTATTAAATGGTAAATGGAGGGCTGATATGATATCCCAGACATGGAAACCTTCCTACTGCTTATTTTGGGGTCATTCTTCGATATCACCAAGACCCAACCTCTGATCTGATCCATCATCATATGGAAATTCATATTCCACACTTGCTTTCATATGTCTCTGAATATATATATATATATATACATACACACAGACAATGAGATAAACACATACGGACACAAGTATCCATAATAGAGGCACAGGTGCTCCCACACATCTCTCTAGTCCTCTACACGAAGCCTAGAGGCAAGGTGTTCAGATCCGTACTAGTGCTTCTGCATGCATGCATGCAGGACGGGCCCAACCCTACCATCAATCATAAATAAAGGTGACGTCAAAATTATATATATATATATATATATAACAGCTCCAATCCAATCATGCTGTCACATCAAACTGAACCACGTCATCCTCTATTCCCTCCACACCTCCTGGTATATGCATATCTTTAATTAATTATATAAAACAACCATACATGCAAATTCTTCTCAAAAAGAACAATACAAATAAGGCAATTAATCTTTCGATAAATACGGAGTAGTTAATATAAAAGTCCTCCTTAGATGCAGCAAATCTCCAATATTACATGGTTACATGCATGGATGAATTATGGGTAACAACACTACATACATATTAGAATGCATATATATATATATATGGTATATATATATATATATTGCATGTGTACTGTAGAGATATAATTCTACGATTAGTAGATGATCTCAAGCATCTCCAGTGACACTGATGTGTTGATCTACCAACCTCTGAAGCCCGGCCCGATGACAGCAATTGAATTAGACATCTCATGAACAGTAGTAGTATTTTCTGCCATAGCACCAGCTCCTCCTGATGGAAATCCCATTACAGTAGTACAATCCATACCAAAAAATAAGGGGTTTTTATTGGAATGATCAGATAATTGATGAAATTGATCTGCAGTGCACTGTTTGGGAATATTAATTGCTTGCTCCTTCAAAGTACTGCAATCTTGATGTGAGAGGAAGGACTTGAAATGGATGGACGATGCTGATGGGTTGTTGGTGTCTGTGTTTTTATTGTCTGTTGTGGTGATACTGGTGGCCATGGGAGTGGGTGAAAAGGAGGATAGAGCACCACCATTCATTGGGATGAGATTGGTTTGAGAGGCAAAAACTTGATTTATTAGAGCTTTCAGGTCACTTTCTTGGTGGTGATTCACAAAAGGGTTTTGGTTTTGGTTTTGGAGGGCCTGCATTGAGTTGTGAGACTCCAACAGTGCTGTTGGGGTCATAATCAATGCCGGTAATGAATTTGTTGTAGTAGATGAAGAAGCTTCTATTAGATAACCTGATCGGCCTTGGAAAATTGGATTCTTCTTCTCCCCAATCTTGTGATATATTCTGCAAATTACCCATTCCTCCTGCAAATTTCAACAACTTAGACTCAAGAACAGAAGTTTTTGAACACCAAATCAGCAACATAGCTTGTTTAGTAACTAACTATGAGCATAAGTTGGTAGTAATTATGGATCGTATTTTTATTATAATTGAATTTTTATTTTAGAATTGTAATTTATTTGATATTTTTTTGTTAGGAATGTCTTGAATTTAAGATAAATTATAATTCTTGTGCAACAGAAAATGGGTTTGAGACTATAAATAGAGACAATGTTAAAAGAAAAAGATATAGAGAGAGAGGGGGGTAAGATGTCAGGGATTGGTGTGAGGAGAGAAGAGCGTATATGTAATTTAGAGAGTGAAAGAATGTGTGGGGTTGGTGTGAGAAGAGGAGATAGTATATCTAATTCCGAGAGAAATATGTAAAAAAAGAGTGAAAGAATGTATGTGATAGGCATGATTTTTACGTGTTGCATATTCTCTTCTTAATTATAGTTAAATCTTTCTTCTATTAACAACGTAATCTTGAAATTAAATGAATCATGCAAAATATTGTCTTGTATGTGAATGTGTTAATTTTTATTTCCATATATGCTGACATGATATTTATACGATGACATGATCCCGCTACGCGGAACCTAAGTCAATCTTTTTCTTCTCTCCCCAAATATATACCTGAGTTTTAAGTTTTGTTGCCAAACCAAGTCAATCTTTTTCTTCCCTCCCCAAAAATATAAATACCTGAGTTTTAAGTTTTGTGTTATCTTTTAATATATATATATATGTATATATGCTTATGTTATCTTAAATTTTTAAATTTAAGTGAATTACATGCTTCTGAAGATGATTTTGTAGGTTATATTCTAATTATGAATTTATGACCATAGGTATACATACTATTGCCGCCAACAGTGTTGTTCTAAAATTATCACTTATAAAGTAAGTCAACCCGAAAACGACAACAAAGAAGGGGTGAAGGTTGATTGATTCCCACTCCCTGCGCACGTTAAGAGTGGAGTGAGGCGTGCGAGTGAGTGGTCAGGTCATACCTTGCACGTGTGGCGATAGGAGAAGTCACCGTCGAGGCGGTACTCGTGCATGACCCACTTGGTTTTCTCACCACGTGGGGCTCTGCCCTTGTAGAAAACTAGGGTTTTCTTCATCCCAAGTAAGGCACCATTACTTGATGCACTGTAAACCTCTCTATCTTTGCCCGTTGCTTTCCAATACCCAGCTCCGGTGGCTCGGTTTGTTCTCAACCCAGTTGGGTACTTCCTGTCTCTCAAGCTGAAGAAGTACCACTCTCTCTCTCCCATTTTTGCAACATCTGCACATAAAACACATATATATACATATGCGTGTCTCTGTGTGTGTGTATATATATATAATAGATATATAGACATACGCACAGCATAACCATATACACTATGAAACAAACTAGCTCTAGTTGATTTTACGAGGAAAGACCATAGTAATAATAGTACTCTTTATGTATACGTGTGTGAATAAGTACTTGTCATCAGAAATTAAATGATTCCTGCAGGAAGATAGATTTCCTGGCAGAGAAAATTTATGGCGGGGGTGGGTAGAGAGAACATGTGTGATTCATACTCAAGTGCATGCACTGTATAAGGGTCAGAGTTTTATCATTTAAAATATAGGTAAGCAAAAACAATGCAATGCGAGACAGTTAAATCTTAGTTTTGGGTTTCTGGGTCAAAACGAACTAGATCCATTATTAGAATCTAAATGCATATGCTACAACCTAAGCCTTCAAATTTTCCGGGAAAAAAATAAAAAGAAAGACTTGGAACAAATTATAAAACATAAGTAAAACGGTGTGATTCCATTTTTGGGCAACATGAAGAAGAAGGAAATAAATGGTGGTTTAGTAATATAAAACATAGAACGGAATTATCCATGTTTAAGATGAAACAATCATATATATATATATGATACCTGGAAGATCCCATGGCTCACATCTGTTGAGGTCAACCTCGGCAATGTCGACACCACAGAAAGTGCCATTGAAGACCTTTGAAGCCAGATAAAATGTTAGAAGCTCTTCGTCAGTTGGGTGGAATCTAAACCCTGGTGGCAAACCTTGCTCGTTTATGTCTCCTCCATTCAGTTCACACAAAACTTCTTCCATTGCCAACATATCCACACACACACACACAGAATCTAATATATATATATATATAGAGAGAGAGAGAGGTCGTATGGCAAGCGTTAAATACGGATGTTTCTAAATGAATGAAATGGAGGATTGGTAAATGAGTGGAAGGACTAGCATAACATGAGGTGATATATAGAGGGGGAAGCACTGAAACCGAAGGAGGAGAAATAGAGGATTAGAGAGAGAGAGAGATATGGGCTACAGAAGGGCACCTGAAAAGGTTCCAAAACAGGTAGGAAGATTGAAGAAAAACAAGAGATATGTAGAGGGTGAAGGAAGGGCGTAGTAAATGCAAAATTGGATGCAGAGATTTATGCGTGCTCGTGTGAGCATGTTTAGAGTCGTCAGGCCTCACACATCAGAGACATAACGATAGGGGTATGTTATGTTTATCCATAGCCCTCTCAGAACAGTGAGATCATCCTCCACCTAACTCCTTCAAAGACCCCGAAAATGCTACAAGATATATATATATATATATATAGCCCCTAGCTAATACGTACTATATATATATATATATAGCCCCTAGCTAATACGTACTATATGTAATCAATCGCACTTTTCGATGCACACCCTTCTCTTCACATTTGTGTTACTTGAGGATTTTGCATCATTTCGTATATGATAGCTCGGAAACTTCAAAAAGTTTAACTAGAAATATAACGAGGTAGTCCAAAAATACAGTACTTTGCTTTATATATTTTGAAATGTTATTATTATTATATATATATATATAATTGTCATATCTGAGGTCCAGCTCTTTACTACTGTAGTTCTATCCATTTCTTTCCTCCAGTCTTTCTCCTTTTTCTAACATTTGTGATTACTCTAGTGTTATGTTTGGTACTTGTGAATAAAATGAAATGAAATAAAGTTGAAAATGGAATGAGAATGAGGTGAGATTGAAATAAATTTTAAATTAAATAAATTTTCCAAAATATATTTTTTAGTGACAAATAAATTAAACCAACAGATAGTAGAAGAAGGTGGTGATATGAAAGTGGTGGCGGTGGAAGAAGATGGTGATGTGAAATGTGGAGGCGGTGGTGATATGGTGGCAGAGGAAAGTAGCGATATGGAGGTGGTGATGTGGCGGTGAGGGTAGCAGTGGAGGAAGGTGGTGATGTGGCAGTGGTGGTAGAGTCGGTGGTGGTGGTGGTGGAGGCGAAGGGTTTTCTGGTTATATGAACTATTTTTTAATTTTACCGGGAATGGAATTCTCATTCCATAAATTTAACTATGAAATGAATTTTCAATCCAAATGAATGATTATTCTCACCTTAAAATTCATACTAAATAAAGAATGGGTAGAATGAGCATTCCATTTCGCTCTTACGTACAAAACATAACATAAATAGTAGCTTCTTTTTAAAAAAATAAAATAAAAAATTATGTATTTATCCCCGTTTGTTTGAATGTGAGAGATTTTAATTATATGAAATAATAATTTCATAATATTTTAAATCACGTTTCTTTTTTATATTTTATACTGGATTAAATCCTTGAAATAAATTTTTATATATTATCAGGAAAAAATCCTTTAGGCAATTAAGTATAAGCATATACAAATGCAATTATAGATGTTCCCGTGGGATTTGGTGAGATGTAGCATAAGTTAGTACTTAGTACACGCCAATATCTGAACAGATGTATATATATATATATTTTTCATGTACTCTTGGAGCTTTTCAAAAATATTATTTTAATTAAAAATTCGTCTAAAATATTCAGGTCATGTTGTTGGAACATATTTCATATAAATGTTTTCGTTTTCTGTAAATATGAATTTCCATAAAATCCTAAACATACCTATATAAAATGGAAAAAAAACACTATTCATAAATGCCCTATTGAATTCTAAAAAACGGGTAGAATTTTTTTTTTTTTTTACTTATCTGGGAGCTATCAGCTACCTAACCTATTTAATTGCATGATATATATCAAATCAATCGAGGTAAAAATGACACGTGTAGTGTGCTTACGTATGCATAACTAAGCGCCTAGATCTTAGTGACTTAATCAAGCGAAAGATCGCAACAGTGATACGATTCCTGTTCCCTAAACTAAAGGGAGCCGGATCCTCTGCAGTAATCGGCTAATGCCGTATACTGCTGTAATCCGAAAATCATATCCCTCATTTTTTTTCTTTTCACTTAAAAGACCATAACTTTTACCACAAATAATATTTTTTGATGAAACTAATTTTTTTAAATAATATATTCCGAGAGCTTCAATATGAGTATAATATAGGCTATGTTTCGAATTAAGACGAAAAAATTATAATATTTATAATTCATGTCAAATTATGATATCCACACTACTAAAAGTATTTTCCACGCACTTAAAACAAAATTTTTTTTTTTTTCTTTTCAAAATTTTTTTTAGAACTCTTAGGCACATTTGAAAAATGTATTTTGCACACAAAAATAAAAAAAAAATTATATTCATATTTTTTAGGCTAATTTTTTTCTCACTTTCCACACTTTTAAAGTATTTTTCACAAATTTAAAGTTTTTTTCTACACATTTAAAGAATTTTTCCACACACCTAAAACAAATACTTTCTTATGTTTTTTCTTTCCAATTTTTTTATGAACTCTTAGGCATATAAGAAAGATGTTTTTGCACCAAAAAATTCATAAAAATTTATATTCACATTTTTTAATCTCATTTTTTTATACTTTTCACACTTTTAAAGTACTTTTCACACACTTAAAACAAATATATATATACAATTTTTTTTTTTTCTTTTCAAATTTTTTTTTAAAACTCTTAGGCACATTTGAAAGATGTATTTTGCACAAAAAAATAAAAAAAAATTATATTCATATTTTTTAGGCTAATTTTTTTCTCACTTTCCACACTTTTAAAGTATTTTCCACAAATTTAAAGTTTTTTTCTACACATTTAAAGAATTTTTCCACACACCTAAAACAAATACTTTCTTATGTTTTTTATTTCCAATTTTTTTAGGAACTCTTAAGCATATAAGAAAGATGTTTTTGCACAAAAAAATTCATAAAAATTTATATTCACATTTTTTAATCTCATTTTTTTATACTTTTCACACTTTTAAAGTACTTTTCACACACTTAAAACAAATATATATATATAATTTTTTTTTTTTTCTTTTCAAATTTTTTTTTAGAACTCTTAGGCACATTTGAAAGATGTATTTTGCACAAAAAAATAAAAAAAAATTATATTCATATTTTTTAGGCTAATTTTTTTCTCACTTTCCACACTTTTAAAGTATTTTCCACAAATTTAAAGTTTTTTTCTACACATTTAAAGAATTTTTCCACTCACCTAAAACAAATACTTTCTTATGTTTTTTCTTTCCAATTTTTTTAGGAACTCTTAGGCATATAAGAAAGATGTTTTTGCACACAAAAATTCATAAAAATTTATATTCACATTTTTTAATCTCATTTTTTTATACTTTTCACACTTTTAAAGTACTTTTCACACTTAAAACAAATATATATATATAATTTTTTTTTTTCTTTTCAAATTTTTTTTTAGAACTCTTAGGCACATTTGAAAGATGTATTTTGCACAAAAAAATAAAAAAAAATTATATTCATATTTTTTAGGCTAATTTTTTTCTCACTTTCCACACTTTTAAAGTATTTTCCACAAATTTAAAGTTTTTTTCTACACATTTAAAGAATTTTTTCACTCACCTAAAACAAATACTTTCTTATGTTTTTTCTTTCCAATTTTTTTAGGAACTCTTAGGCATATAAGAAAGATGTTTTTGCACACAAAAATTCATAAAAATTTATATTCACATTTTTTAATCTCATTTTTTTATACTTTTCACACTTTTAAAGTACTTTTCACACACTTAAAACAAATATATATATATAATTTTTTTTTTTTCTTTTCAAATTTTTTTTTAGAACTCTTAGGCACATTTGAAAGATGTATTTTGCACAAAAAAATAAAAAAAAATTATATTCATATTTTTTAGGCTAATTTTTTTCTCACTTTCCACACTTTTAAAGTATTTTCCACAAATTTAAAGTTTTTTTCTACACATTTAAAGAATTTTTCCACTCACCTAAAACAAATACTTTCTTATGTTTTTTCTTTCCAATTTTTTTAGGAACTCTTAGGCATATAAGAAAGATGTTTTTGCACAAAAAAATTCATAAAAATTTATATTCACATTTTTTAATCTCATTTTTTTATACTTTTCACACTTTTAAAGTATTTTTCACACACTTAAAACAAATATATATATATAATTTTTTTTTTTTCTTTTCAAATTTTTTTTTAGAACTCTTAGGCACATTTGAAAGATGTATTTTGCACACAAAAATAAAAAAAAAATTATATTCATATTTTTTAGGCTAATTTTTTTCTCACTTTCCACACTTTTAAAGTATTTTCCACAAATTTAAAGTTTTTTTCTACACATTTAAAGAATTTTTCCACACACCTGAAACAAATACTTTCTTATGTTTTTTATTTCCAATTTTTTTAGGAACTCTTAGGCATATAAGAAAGATGTTTTTGCACAAAAAAATTCATAAAAATTTATATTCACATTTTTTAATCTCATTTTTTTATACTTTTCACACTTTTAAAGTACTTTTCACACACTTAAAACAAATATATATATATAATTTTTTTTTTTCTTTTCAAATTTTTTTTTAGAACTCTTAGGCACATTTGAAAGATGTATTTTGCACAAAAAAATAAAAAAAAATTATATTCATATTTTTAGGCTAATTTTTTTCTCACTTTCCACACTTTTAAAGTATTTTCCACAAATTTAAAGTTTTTTTCTACACATTTAAAGAATTTTTTCACACACCTAAAACAAATACTTTCTTATGTTTTTTCTTTCCAATTTTTTTAGGAACTCTTAGGCATATAAGAAAGATGTTTTTGCACAAAAAAATTCATAAAAATTTATATTAACATTTTTTAATCTCATTTTTTTTATACTTTTCACACTTTTAAAGTATTTTTCACACACTTAAAATAAATATATATATATAATTTTTTTTTTCTTTTCAAATTTTTTTTTAGAACTCTTAGGCACATTTGAAAGATGTATTTTGCACAAAAAAATAAAAAAAATTTATATTCATATTTTTTAGGCTAATTTTTTTCTCACTTTCCACACTTTTAAAGTATTTTCCACAAATTTAAAGTTTTTTTCTACACATTTAAAGAATTTTTCCACACACCTAAAACAAATAATTTTTTATGTTTTTTTTTTCTCCAATTTTTTTAGGAACTCTTAGGTATATATGAAAGATGATTTTGCAGAAAAAATTCATAAAAAATTTTATTCAAATTTTTAGGAATAATTTTTTTTCACATTCCACACGTTTAAACTACTTTCCACACACTTAAACACAATTTTTTTTTTTTTTTTTGTCTTTCCATTTTTTTAGGAACTCTTATGCACATTTGAAGGATGTATTTGCACAAAATAATCATAAAAAGTTATATTCAGATTTTTTAAACTAAATTTTTTCTCACTTTCCACACTTTTAAAATACTTTCCACACATTTAAAACATTTTCCAACACATTTAAAGTACTTATCCACACACCTAAAACAAAGACTTTTTTATCTTTTTTCTTTCCAATTTTTTTAGGAATTCTTCGGCATATATGAAAGATGTTTTTGAACAAAAAATTCATAAAAATTTATATTTACATTTTTTAATCTCATTTTTTTCACATTACACACTTTTAAACTACTTTCCACACACTTAAAACAAATACTTTTTTATTTTTTTCTTTCCAATTTTTTAAAGAACTCTTAGGCACATTTGACGGATGTATTTGCACAAAATAATCATAAAAAGTTATATTCATATTTTTTAAGCCAATTTTTTTCTCACTTTCCACACTTTCATAGTACTTTTCAGACATTTAAAACATTTTTCCACACATTTTTTAGTTTCATTTTTTCTCATTTTCCACACATTTAAAGCACTTTTTCATAGACTTAAAGCATTTTCCTCACAATTAAAATACTCTCCACACATTTAAAACATGTATTTTTTTATGTTTATCTTTCCAATTTTTTTTAGAAACTTTTAGGCATATTTGAAGGATATTTTTCTACAAGTAAATCATAAGAAATTATATTCACATTTTTTAGTTTTTTTTCTTCTTACTTTTCAAATACTTAAAGCACTTTTCCACACATTTAAAGTGTTTTTCCGCACATTTAAAGTAATTTTCACACATTTAAAGTGTTTTTCCACACGCTCAAAACAAGTACTTTTTTATATTTTTTGTTTCCAATTTTTTTAGCAAATTTAGCCACATTGGAAGGATGTTTGGCGGTAGAGAAAACTGGTAATGAGATACATTTTATTTAAATAAAAATCAAATTTATACATACACATTTATTAAAATTATACTTATTCTTGGAGAACATTTATGTCATCCTCTTAAAAAAAAAATCGAAACTGAAAAAAATAAGATTAAAAAATATAAATATAAATTTTGATGATTTTTTTGGGAAAATATTTCTATTAAATAAGGCTAATATTTTATAAAAAAAAAAAGAAAAGAAAAAACATAAAAAAATATTTTTTTTAAGTGTGTGAAATGAGTGGAAAGTGAGAAAAAATGAGGCTAAAAAATGTGAATATAATGTTTTATGATTTTTCTCTGCAAAAACATCTTTCGTATATATACCTAAGAGTTCCCAAGAAAAATTGGAGAAAAAAAAAACATAAGAAATTATTTGTTTTAGGTGTATGAAAAAATTCTTTAAATGTGTGGAAAAATACTTTAAATGTGTAGAAAGTATTTTAAAAGTGTGAAAAGTGAGAAAAAAATTAGTCTAAAAAATGTGAATATAATTTTTTATGATTTTTTGGATAAAATACATCTTTCAAATGTGCCTAAGAGTTCCAAAAAATATTGGAAAAAAATAAATAAAAAAAATATTTGTTTTAAGTGTGTGGAAAGTACTTTAAAAGTGTGAAAAGTGAAAAAAAAATGAGATTAAAAAATGTGAATATATATTTTCATGCATTTTTTTGTGCAAAAAAATCTTTCATATATGACTAAGAGTCCCTAAAAAATTGGAAAGAAAAAACATAAGAAAGTATTTGTTTTAGGTGTGTGGAAAAATTCTTTAAAAGTGTGGAAAGTGAGAAAAAAATTAGCCTAAAAAATATGAATATAATTTTTTTTTATTTTTTTGTGCAAAATACATCTTTCAAATGTGCCTAAGAGTTCTAAAAAAAAATTTGAAAAGAAAAAAAAAAATTATATATATATATTTGTTTTAAGTGTGTGAAAAATATTTTAAAAGTGTGAAAAGTATAAAAAAATGAGATTAAAAAATGTGAATATAAATTTTTATGAATTTTTTTGTGCAAAAACATCTTTCTTATATGCTTAAGAGTTCCTAAAAAAATTGGAAAGAAAAAACATAAGAAAGTATTTGTTTTAGGTGAGTGGAAAAATTCTTTAAATGTGTAGAAAAAAACTTTAAATTTGTGGAAAATACTTTAAAAGTGTGGAAAGTGAGAAAAAAATTAGCCTAAAAAATATGAATATAATTTTTTTTTATTTTTTTGTGCAAAATACATCTTTCAAATGTGCCTAAGAGTTCTAAAAAAAAATTTGAAAAGAAAAAAAAAAATTATATATATATATTTGTTTTAAGTGTGTGAAAAGTACTTTAAAAGTGTGAAAAGTATAAAAAAATGAGATTAAAAAATGTGAATATAAATTTTTATGAATTTTTTTGTGCAAAAACATCTTTCTTATATGCCTAAGAGTTCCTAAAAAAATTGGAAAGAAAAAACATAAGAAAGTATTTGTTTTAGGTGAGTGAAAAAATTCTTTAAATGTGTAGAAAAAAACTTTAAATTTGTGGAAAATACTTTAAAAGTGTGGAAAGTGAGAAAAAAATTAGCCTAAAAAATATGAATATAATTTTTTTTTATTTTTTTGTGCAAAATACATCTTTCAAATGTGCCTAAGAGTTCTAAAAAAAAATTTGAAAAGAAAAAAAAAATTATATATATATATTTGTTTTAAGTGTGTGAAAAGTACTTTAAAAGTGTGAAAAGTATAAAAAAATGAGATTAAAAAATGTGAATATAAATTTTTATGAATTTTTTTGTGCAAAAACATCTTTCTTATATGCCTAAGAGTTCCTAAAAAAATTGGAAAGAAAAAACATAAGAAAGTATTTGTTTTAGGTGAGTGGAAAAATTCTTTAAATGTGTAGAAAAAAACTTTAAATTTGTGGAAAATACTTTAAAAGTGTGGAAAGTGAGAAAAAAATTAGCCTAAAAAATATGAATATAATTTTTTTTTATTTTTTTGTGCAAAATACATCTTTCAAATGTGCCTAAGAGTTCTAAAAAAAAATTTGAAAAGAAAAAAAAAATTATATATATATATTTGTTTTAAGTGTGTGAAAAGTACTTTAAAAGTGTGAAAAGTATAAAAAAATGAGATTAAAAAATGTGAATATAAATTTTTATGAATTTTTTTGTGCAAAAACATCTTTCTTATATGCTTAAGAGTTCCTAAAAAAATTGGAAATAAAAAACATAAGAAAGTATTTGTTTTAGGTGTGTGGAAAAATTCTTTAAATGTGTAGAAAAAAACTTTAAATTTGTGGAAAATACTTTAAAAGTGTGGAAAGTGAGAAAAAAATTAGCCTAAAAAATATGAATATAATTTTTTTTTATTTTTTTGTGCAAAATACATCTTTCAAATGTGCCTAAGAGTTTTAAAAAAAAATTTGAAAAGAAAAAAAAAAAATTATATATATATATTTGTTTTAAGTGTGTGAAAAATACTTTAAAAGTGTGAAAAGTATAAAAAAATGAGATTAAAAAATGTGAATATAAATTTTTATGAATTTTTTTGTGCAAAAACATCTTTCTTATATGCCTAAGAGTTCCTAAAAAAATTGGAAAGAAAAAACATAAAAAAGTATTTGTTTTAGGTGTGTGGAAAAATTCTTTAAATGTGTAGAAAAAAACTTTAAATTTGTGGAAAATACTTTAAAAGTGTGGAAAGTGAGAAAAAAATTAGCCTAAAAAATATGAATATAATTTTTTTTTATTTTTTTGTGCAAAATGCATTTTTCAAATGTGCCTAAGAGTTCTAAAAAAAATTTTGAAAAGAAAAAAAAAAAATTTTGTTTTAAGTGCGTGGAAAATACTTTTAGTAGTGTGGATATCATAATTTGACATGAATTATAAATATTATAATTTTTTCGTCTTAAGTCGAAACATAGCCTATATTATACTCATATTGAAGCTCTCGGAATATATTATTTAAAAAAATTAGTTTCATCAAAAAATATTATTTGTGGTAAAAGTTATGGTCTTTTAAGTGAAAAGAAAAAAAATGAGGGATATGATTTTCGGATTACAGCAGTATACGGCATTAGCCGATTACTGCAGAGGATCCGGTCCTAAACTAAAGATGCTAAAATATATTTGAGTGTATATATATATATATAATGTATGTATGCATACACATGGGTTACATCATACATGAGCCTATACATAGCCTCTATCGCCTATAGCTGTGGTTACCTGTTCACCTTTCTCCCATAATTACGTGAGACGCGATAACATCTGTGTGAAAGAAAGATTAAAAAAAAAAGTTTTCTTCTGTAGATTGGAGTAGGGATGTCAACGGGCGGGTATGTCAAAATCTTATCATCTTATATCAAGAAAATATTAAATTCATCTTCTGTTAAGAACCCTAACGAATTTGTGATAAGTATACCACCACTGTCCCATTTAAAGAAAGATAAGAATAACAAAATCCTTAAAATCCTTTGCTTTATTTGCTTTGAATTCGATGTTTGAACTAAATGTATCCAAACGATGATACAACACTCCTATAATTAAAATCTCAATATATAAGACAAAAGAAAATGACACAAACATACATACATATGTAGATGGAGATAGAAACGATTTTGGTCTTCAAGAATTTTTTTATTATAAATCTATTATGTACACAATATAGAGAAAGTTCTCTTTTAGCCCTAAGATAAAGAGAGAAATAGAGCGGAACAAAGTAATCTAGTGGCTGACATATATCTACTATACTATATTTATATAAGTAATATAATAATAAAAGAAATGACACATTTCATACAATTATGTCACTATATATATATATATATATATATATATAATCGGTGCTGGACGGGTACTAGGTGGGTTTTCCTAAAAAAATTATACCCGCCCCTACTCTTATTAGGGGCAGACCAAATTCCCTCTATTAGGGGCTAAAATCCGTCGAGGCGGAAGAAATTGCCACCCCTAGATGAGAGGAAAGCTAACCCCGAAGTGCTTTCACTGTGAACTCATATATATTACAGATGGATCACTGGAACAGCACAAATAATTTTATATCCCATTCTAAAAATTATCATGGGTGTTATTCTCACAATGAGTGCATGGTGAAGCAGAGAAATAGTGTACTGATGGTGTTTGATCTTCAATTGTTTTTAGTTTTAGGGGAAAGTATGATGGCCTTCTCTCAAATTTAGGGTCGTTTGGTAACTGTTTATATTTAGTGTTTATTGTTTATAAAAATAAATTTTTACGATAAACATGTTTGATAATTTTTGTTTTGTTTATAAATTGTCAAAACGTTTTTAAAACAACACTATAGCTAAGCGTTCAAACCCTAAACACCAAAATGATGTTTATTGTTTATGTTTATTAAAAAAAAAACTTTTTTTCCTTTTTTTTTTATCTAAAATGGTGATTATATTATTTTAATTAAAAATTGAAACTAAAAGTAAGAAAATGAAAAGAAAATTTTTTTATAAAAGGCTATTGTTTGATACAACGATAAAAACATTATAATTATCAAGTGTGGACAGAATTAAAGAGTATCAATTGCCTTGAGAAAAAAATATTGGGTACAATATGAATAATTACTAATATACTTCATAATAAGAAATAGTTACTTAGGGCACTCATGCTAAAAAAAAACTTTATTTAAGGGAAAAAAAAAAAGAAGTCTCAACCATCTACTTGTCAAAGAAACAAGAATGGTATTTTGTACTTGTATTATTCATTCATTTTCAGTGTTAAAAGAAAAATAGAAATAAAAAAAATAAAAAATAAAGTAGTGCTTCTCACTCCATACAAATTAGACCGAACCGAACTGTTCACTACGGTTCCGGTTCCGACTCTAAATTTTAGGAGCCGTTCACTACGATTCCGGTTCCAAGCCTTGGAACCGGAACTGGAACCGTTGAATATATATATAAAAGCTCCTATAATGATTTTCTATTATATATATATATAATAACATTTTGTTATGTAAAAAAATTTAAACAATGAAGTTATTATAACTATTATAAGATTAAATACAACTTTTATAATAACCGAATTGAACCGAATTGAACCGAACTCATTTATTCCGGTTTCAAAATTAAAGAACCATTGGGAACTGTTCTAGTTTTGGTTCTCCCAATAACAGTAAAGAACTGAATCATGTGCATCCCCCTACTTGTTAGGGTCTTCTAGGTTGTGGGTCATTCTAATTTTACAGTATCATTTATATATATATATAATCCAATATTATTTATTTATTTTTATGCATATTTCTTGCTCTGTTATTGCTGTATAGATTTGTTGTAGCATAAACTTGACTTTTTATGCAATTTATTGTGTTGATTTTTTTATAAAAAAATTGTTTAAGGTTAATAAATATGTTTTTCTGTTTATGATTTTTAAAATAAGCCAAATATTTTTTCGTTATCAAACAACACTCATGTTTAAGGATTAACAAAATCGTAACATAAACACTATTTATATAAACACTTAAACAATAAACACTAAACATAAACGGTTACAAAACAGGCCCTTAGTAAGGGTAATTTTGTTATAAATATTTGTAGGTGTCACATGACACTAATGACATGGCACGTTGAAAAGTTAACACCAGTATGACCTAAGAGAGCCCAACGAGACAACCACATAGCTTGTAGAAGAGTCAAAAGAAAGCTCAAGGGCATGTTTCTCAAACAAAACCCTAATATCATGTTAGGTCACCAAATCTCGAGGAGCTTGTCTCTTGAGTTCAAACAAAATTCTGACATCTTGCTAGGTTACTAAACCTCGAGGAGCTTATCTTTCAAGTCAAAACAAAACTCTAACACCATGCCAGGTCATCAAACCTTGAGGAGCTTGTCTCTCGAGTTTAAGCAAAACTCTGACGTCATGCCAAGGCACCAAACCTCGAGGAGCTTGCTTCTCAAGTCTAAGCAAGACCCTAACATCATGCGAGGTTCCCAAACCTCAAGGAGCTTGTCTCTTGAGTCTAAGCAAAACCCCAACAACATGTCAGGTTACCAAACCTCGAGGAGCTTGTGTCTCGAGTCTAAGAAAAATCCTGATGACATGTCATGTTACCAAACCTCGGGGAGCTTATCTCTTGAGTCTAAGAAAAACCTTGACGTCATACCAAGACGTTACCACATAATCTAAAGTAGTTAAATATAAAGCGAAACAAAGTAGGCCCTCCTTGTTTATTTACAACTATCACTTGGGGACACTTAGAAGGATTTTGGACTGGTGGATGAGAAGTTAGAAAATGTCTAACATAAGTAATAGACCTAGCCATAGGGATGGTGAATATATATTGTGACAAAGACCCTTACAATCACCATTAATGCTCTACTTAGAGTCATTAATATTTTAACCATTGTCGTTGTCACTCAGCCAAGCGCATTTAATGTTTGCATTAAAACTAAGGGCTCCATGCCATCTTAAAGGATGGTGAGAAGAAAGTCTTGACCCTTTATGTATACAGAGAAATCATAACCTATGGGTTTAGGTACTACATAAGGACCAAAACAAGTCAAGGCCCATCAGGTAATACGTAAGGAGCCTAAGACTATAAATATGGCCATCGTGGCAAACATTAAGGAAAGATCAAGCTTATGCTGCAATCCCTCATAACAAACAAAGAATCTGTCACAAAGACAAACATCATTACTTTCACCATTAATCCATTTGCGAGTCTACTTCCCCTCCTTCATCTATATCACATTCCTAGAGTTGTGTCTGATATTTACAATATTATAGTTTATATTGTCATACGTACCAAATAGTTAATAAGGTTAATTTTATCATTTTCTTGCATAGAATGGCACCCTTAAAAATATGTATAATTACAAGGTTAATTTTATCATTTTCTTGCATAGAATGGCACCTTTAAAAATATGTATAATTACTTTTTAGCTACATAGATGCTCAAATAATACAGTTTTATCGACAGAGTTTCAAGATATTTCATTAAATCATATAACAAATAGATTCTTCGTGTCCTTTGAAGCAAATTATAAGAGAAAAAACTATTTTCGATGACACATATATTTGATATATCTTTCTAGACATAATTTTTGGACTGAGAGATATAAGCATATCTCATTTTAACTATTAACTCTAAGGGATAGTTTAATGGTAAGGCTCTCATCTCACATTTTGGGGACTTCTTGTGCTTAGTAAGTGGACTATGGAGTTCACTAAAAGGCCGATACTTTCATTGCTGGCAAAAAGAAATCTCATTTTAACAACAATGAACTAATCAAATAAATTACTCCCTAAAGAAATCTATCATTTTTACATTCCATAAAAATGATTGCATAAAAGAGTTATTCCCATGAGTGGATCAAAAAACACAACCTAATCTAAATTATTATGAGCTTCAAAATCAAATAAATATATGTGAGTTTATTGGCTAACCAAATTCGATATCAAACTATGTTTATTAAATAAATTTGGAAATTGAATTTGAACTTGTCTGGTTTATTTATTAGTCCTTTCATCCCTAAATTAGGGTTCCTAATAAAGATTTCAACTTTCTTTATAAAAAAATGTGAGTTTAATATATGTCATTTTTTGAAATTCCAAAATAAGTTCACGAGTTTATGATAGAATAAGATTATTAAGAAATTCATGTCATGACAAGAGTAATGTAACATGTTTATTAATCATTGGATTGAGACACTTTTTAAAATTTGTGAAAATTCAAATGAATCTTTTAATAAATCTCTCAATTCAAATCATGAGACAATCTCTTTGTAATCTTTGATCTACATTATTAATTTTTCTTACAACTAAAAGAATAATTTTAGAAGGTTTTAATTTTTTTATCATTGATTCTTGAATATAAAAACTCAAATATAAGATTTGATTAAAATTTGAGAGAGCATCAAACAATAACATTGAATTGAATTTGAGTTGAATATGAATTGTTCATTAATACATCCCTTATTTAATCCTTATCAATGATCAAAATCAAAGGCAGTCATCATAATATAAATAAGGGTAAATTACTCTTAGACTCCCTAAGGTTTGCTCAAATTATCTTCAAATGAAACTTTTGAAGAAAATATGGTCAACCTCCCCAGAGGTAAGACCCCTCAAAAGTTAAGCATGCCAAACAATAAATATGAAATACCGAAGTTACCCCTATGAGAACCAAAAGGACAAAAATAACTCAATTGTAAAATGAAATTACCATTTGAACTAAAATTATGATTTTGCCCTCACACAATCTCTTTATTTACTTTTATATGCCATTCTACTTCTCTCTCTACATTTAATCTCTAAACCCCCAATTTACATATCTGTGTTTTCCTTCTTAACCACCACCACCGTCAAACTCTTTGCATCTTTACATATCTTTGCTCATACTAGAAATAAGAAAAATACTCCTCTCTCTCTCTCTCTCTATATATATATATATATATATATATATATATATATATAATTCTTTCTCCGTCATTTTATATCATGAGAATTCATTTTCCTTCACCGTCAAATCTCATCTTCAGCATCATGCTAGCAATATTTCACCTTGCCAATAGAAGGCATATCAATAGAGTTAGCGTTAAAGAAACAAAATACAGAATATCAACTAGATTTTCTTCTCCATTTTCACACTGTCTATGCGCTACTACTACTTGATGTATATAGCATGGCTATTTTAACCATAAATCCAACAACAAAATGCCCAAACTTTGTTAATAAGTTATGAATTAAAATACCAAATATTCATATGAGTTACTAGAGAACTAATTAAATAAAACTATTAACCAATCAATTCCAAATAATGAGCATAAAAATTTGTTAATAAATTATGTTGAGAAGAACTGTGTTATGCAAATTGGACCATAATACCTTGCCTAACAAAATATATCCATGCAGTAAACACACACACACATATATATCAGTGTGTATATATATGGAGACATATAATCCAACAAATTGAGTATCACGCATAAGTTTAGTGTGACAACAGGGACTTCGATAGCCAATCGGATTGTGGGTTCTTTTTTTGGTGAAAAATGTTTTAGTGTTGGGTTGCTAGTGTGGAGAGAGAGATGGTGGAGGCGCTGTTGGCTAGGAGCTGGTGGTGGTCGATGATGCTAGTGAAAAAACTGACATATTACGTATATAGATGTATATGTGATTTATATATAGTAATATACATTAAATTTGGGTTTAATTTACAATTTTTTTTTGCTTACAAAAGCAATAAGGTAAGTATTGCTTTATTAAGTCAAGGGTATTTTTGTACTTTTGTAAATGACAAGATGATGTCAGGGTGATTTTGCAAAAAAAAAAGGGAGCTGATATTGGCACTCCACCAATATCCTCTGGCACTCCACTTCTACCTTTTTGTAAAGTACAATTACAAAGGTATCCCTCTACTGTACAATATTGATTCTTATATTTTTAATACCCTAATTGCCCTTATTTGATAATGTTAGAATTCTTAACTCCAAATTATAACTTCTCTCTCACGTTCTTTTTTGGTGTGAAAATATGTCTTTGTTGATTTTAAAAATATTATTTTTTCATGTTGAATCAATTTATCAATATTTATTTTAGAAGTAAAAAAGTTTGGGATTCAATATAATGATTTAGAGAGTATCATCAAATGTATTTGATTCGGATAATAAAAGTTACATGATTAGATAAGTTGGGAAGAAATTGTTAATAATAGATTACCTAGAGAAATATTTAAAATGTATTTGAGTTGGAAACAAACATTATATCAATGAATAAAACCTATTTGAAAAAAAATTAATTATATTTAAAATCAAAAGAAAGTTTAATTTCACTTGAATAAAAATTATGATATATAGTTCTTTAAGAAAACTAAGGAAATCTTTTTTATTTTAATAGAGAACTTTTAGAAATTAAAAGATGAAAAGAGAAAAACATGACTTTATAAAATATTTTTTCAATTGTAGTTGTCTTAATTTAACTGAGGAGCCTTTGCACCAAAATTTCAAAAGATAAAAATAAATAAACTAATATGATATTTTTCTTCATTTGCTTTTTATTTTCTCCTCCTTCCTTTCTATTTTGTTTGTTCACAAATTGATGGTATGTTTCAAAATTTTAATTTATGTTATTTTATAAATAAGACACATGGAAAATAAATTACATGTTTGGTGAGTAAAAATAGAATATTTCAAAATTTGGATTCTTTGAGTTATATAGGATAAGGACACTAACAACAAGTTTCAATTGAAAAACGTCTAAATTATAGTATTTGGGTGGTAATAAATGGATTGTTATATTGTAAACCTAAAGTAAAAAAGTTGAAAAATTTTTTTTTTTTAAAAAATAAAATTAAATTAAAATTGAGTCTTTAATTAGAAGGGCAATTAGGGTACTAAAAATATAAGAATCTAAAATGGTATAACATATGACCACTTTTATAATTTTACTTTACAAAAATATAGGAGTGGAGTGCTAGAGGATATTGGTGAAGTGCCAATATCAGCTCCCAAAAAAAAATCATCTGATAATTTAAGCAAAACAGGGTCCGAAAGTAATCTACCCTATAAATAAATAAACAAAGCAGTGTGTGCACGCACGTGCGAGGGCGGCAGACTACAGAGTTAAGGACGACACAGCTGCAGACACGAAACTAGACTTTTAATATAGGTGAGGGACCACCTGCTACTGTACTGTTTTTGTCGTTTAGTCACACTATCCTTTCTGTATTGACTTTTTATAGTACTACTGTCTGTGCCCCCATAACCTGGATGCATCAACAATATTGCACCGACTCTGAAACCTCAATAAATATTCACTAACGGCCGACCTAGGTACCATAAATTGGGCTTGGGTTCAATTGCGACTTGTGGGTTATTATTGATCATATGTGCCTAAGCCCAATCATTTTGAAACTTAATAACACAAGGAATATAAGCTCGATCATATACCTTCATCCCCAAATCGGGCTAAATCCGGGTTAGTCCGGAATAGGGATGTCAACGGGGTGAGTTTCAGACAAGACACTCCTTTTTCAAACCCGTTCCGAAAATAAAAAGTTCTTTTTAAACTCATTTCAAGATGGATTCGGGTACCCGATATATATATATTTTAAAAAATACAATGCAAACTTGAACGAATTTACGGTAAATTTTGTAAAAAAAAAAAATTAAGTATAGACAAATACTTACAAATGATAATAACAAAATTGTTAAAATTTAAAATTATCATAACTAATGAAAAAAAAAATCATAGTTAATAAAAGAATATTTATTTATATATTTATCATTAATCGAAGCGGGTTTTAAACTCTCTTTTCAAATTCATCTTTAACCCGATTAGTATGATTCAAAACCTATCTCATTAGAGACAAGTTAAATTACCATTCCTAATCCGGAATAACCCAATCTCGGGTTAGTTGAACACACCTGATTTGTATCCCTAATTTTTATCTCGTGCAAATAATAAGAAGGTAGATATAATGATAATCATTTTTATTGAAAGAAAATGATGATAAAAAAGATTTCCAGTATGAGAGTCTACTTCACAAATTTACCGAAAGGAATATGATGTAAGAGGAGGCGTACGTTGGACAAACGGAAAACTTATGAATGTACAGATGCCCTTTACACTAAATTTTGCCCCTTTAAATAGAAAAAAATCTTTACAGGTACCTGCTCTTCACAAGAAGTGTTAAGACATAAATTTTTTTGTTTTTGTCGGTGGATCTTATCCTTTCATTTGATGTTGATGTTATCCTTTCATTTAATTAATGAGATTATGAAATTCATACTCATCCATTGGTGGTGTAGACAGAGGACTTTGAACAAATTAACGTACTTCTGCTTTGAACTTAATTTTTTCAAGATATCAATATTAAAATCAATTAAATTGTGACCGTAACCGTGAATGATTGATTAATACTTTGATTTATGATTAAAGCAGTTACAGTATTTCTCAGTTTAATTTAAACTTTTGAATGCTAAATCATGTCATAGAGTCTAGTAATGATTGATTAGAGTACTCATGATCAAGTATGGTCGAAAGAATTTTGTTTTTTTCGCTCCAATCAATTATACTGAAAATTCAAAATCGGAAGTATCTTCGGTATTTCCATGGCTTAGATCATTTGTGGTTGAGGAATATTCCGTACTCATACGTTTGAACCTCTAGAAGCTCAAATAGGGGTTTTGACACATTTTTTAAGAGTTGCAAGTGGTCCGATTTGGCCCACCACTCATTCCTGATTCAAAACCACGGAGAGACCAAAAGTGTCATTGCTTTGTTCCGGATTGTTTCTAAAAAATCGTTTTTAGGGCTCTATTACTTGTATAATACTGTAAGTTTTTTCTCTGCAAGCTTAGTGAATTCTAAATAAATTAAAATAAATTTAATTATTCGTTAACATCAGCTTTGCCAGCATATGACTCCGTAACTAAAACTCTTTGATTATGTCCAATGAAACATGTCTTTCTGGTCAATGTTTGATTGGAAAATATGCCAATTGAATTCAATGTCTGGGCCAGTATACTCCTACTACATACATAGTCTTGTGTTCAAAATGTTGTTCTCCAAAGTTTTTTTCTTTATTTCAATTCTAAATTAAAGATAGGAAACAATTCCTCACCACACACCTCTATCTCTATCTCTATCTCTATCTCTATCTCTATATGTGTGTTATGTTTATTTATACGATTTTTGTGAAGTAACGTGACAACAGTCAAGTTCACTAATCGCCCAGATTATGAAAAAAAAAAAAAAGGCCAAGTGTAGAACTTGATATATATCATTCTCATTTTGGTTATATAAATCTAACTGACAAATTTGAAAACCCTACAACCAGGTAAGACAATAAGACCTTTCTTGGTGAGCTAATAACAGGTTGTTAATTGTGAATTTTATAACCTTACAACCAGCCAAACAGAACCCCCAGATTATTAATTAATATAATAGGACCATCAAGAACAAAGGTTAAAGACAAACAAAACAATCTAACGAACAAGAAAACCTAATTCTCCAAAAGTCATTATCATCAGTATTGTATAATTTCTCCACAAGAAAACGAGACATTAATTGAAATTAACGGAAATTGATACAGTTCGATTCGCATCTTTCACGGAATCATGGACTCCCTCCCTCCTAGTCAAAAGTCTATCCTTTTCCTACTCAACGAAGCTCCCTCGTATTTCCTACTTATATATGTGTGTGTGTGTATATATATATAGGTAGATACAAATCGGCAAAGAAAATACGTACGAGTCTTGGCTCAAGCATTGGCAATGGCATTGAAAGTGCTTTCAGCGTTGGACAGTGCGAGAACGCAGTATTACCACTTCAAAGCGATAATAATCGCCGGGATGGGATTGTTCACCGACGCGTACGACCTCTTCTGTATTACTCCGATCATGACGCTGATCGGAAGGGTACACTACGAGGACGCTAAAGATCAGTACCGAACTCCACCCGTCGTTACATCGACGATTGTGGCCGTGGCTCTCCTCGGGACGGTTATCGGTCAACTGGTGTTCGGACGACTCGGTGATCGAATCGGTAGGCGGCGAGTGTACGGCCTCTCATTGATGCTGATGGTGGTGAGCTCTATCGGATGTGGATTCTCTATAGGCAGGTCGAGGGCGTTTGTTCTGTTGACTCTAGGGTTTTTTAGGTTTCTGTTGGGGATTGGGATCGGAGGGGATTATCCGCTGTCGGCGACCATCATGTCTGAGTTTGCCAACAAGAGGACACGTGGAGCTTTCATAGCCGCTGTCTTCTCGATGCAGGGATTTGGGATACTGGCGGGTTCGACGGTCACGATGGTGGTTTGCGCCATCTTTAATCGTGCGTCGGACCCACAGAAGGATGACACGCCGGAAGGGGCTGATATCGCGTGGCGGCTGATCTTGATGATCGGTGCGGTTCCGGCGGGTTTGACCTATTACTGGCGTATGATGATGCCGGAAACTGCCAGGTACTGTCATTTGTTGACTTCATTAGGTCAATTTTTGTACGTCAGATGTGGTCGGATATTTCACGTCTTGTGGACTTTTTTTCCTACTTTTTATTATGATGACCCAAAAACGAAATTAGTCATGGTTTTTGCGTCATTACCTGGACTAACATCATTTTTTTTTCTTTTATTGTTTTGTATCGAGTTAAATTGTTTTTGCATACAAAAAAAAATTCTAGATTAACTATTAAGTGGGGGATTTCTTTTTCTTCTCAACAATGGTATTGGTGGGACAGTAGTGTGCTTTTGAAGTTGTAATTATAGGACTGTGATCCCCTCCCGTGCGGAGGGAATTTGGTGTCCCTGCTGTGCCAAAAAAAAATAACTTTACACTAGAATCGGGATTTGATAACAGCTCCATATTTGTATTTGTTTGTTAAGTAAACAAGTTAAAATCAAATGACATTTGGCTCAGTTGACCGCGGTATTATTTTTTGAGTGGGTGTGTCCATGTTCAAATTTTTCACTTTTGTTGGTTCAAATCAAAATCAAATTCAAATGACATCTAAAAATTTAGTTTCTTGATTAACCAAGCGACTCCTTTGGATGCTTAATTTGTTGAATTGTACCCTAGTAATCAAAACATGGAGGATCTGTGTTAATCTAACAGTAGTCTTTCATGCAAGCTGGCCGGCTTAGTGATTTTAGACTACTCATGTGCTATTGTTATTAAGTATTTTTCCCAAGTAGTAGTGCTACTGACAAAAACTGTTCAATTCACCTAATAATTAATTAGGATTGATTCCTAATTTGTGCTATAATAGTAGTTCAAGAATTTTCATTCTTATTTTGATGAAGTTGGTTTCTTGATGGTGTGTGTGTGTATATATATATATATCACAGATACACAGCCTTGGTAGAGCAAAACGTTGTACAAGCAGCCATTGACATGGAGAAAGTGCTAGACGTTTCATTGAGTCAGATTGCAGAGGATCAAGCACTAGAACCCCGCCCAAACCCACCATCTTACCCCCTTCTCTCCAAGGAATTCTTTCGCCGCCATGGCCGCGACCTCTTCTCTTGCGCCAGCGCATGGTTTCTGGTGGACATTGTCTTCTACAGCAGCAACCTTTTTCAGTCTCAGATATACAAGCACTATCTCCCTGGAAAGTCCAATCCCTACGAGGACGCCTTTCACGTCGCCAGACTACAGGCCATCATTGCTATTTGCTCAACAATTCCGGGATACTTCGCCACCGTTTACTTCATCGATCGCATTGGGAGAGTCAAAATCCAAATCATGGGCTTCTTTTTCATGGCCATTGGCTTGTTTGCAATAGGAATACCTTATTACGCGCATTGGGAAAAACACACTAACATAGGCTTCATGTTCCTTTACGCCCTCACATTCTTCTTCTCAAATTTTGGACCTAACACAACCACCTTTATAGTGCCGGCAGAACTTTTTCCGGCAAGGTTCAGATCGACTTGCCATGGCATTTCCGGGGCTGCTGGGAAGGTCGGGGCGATCATTGGGTCAGTTGGGTTTTTGTGGGCTTCACATAATCAGAAAGAGGATGGTTATCCGAAAGGGATTGGAATGACGGCCTCATTGGTGATTTTGGGTGGAGTTTGTGTAGTGGGAATGATCACCACTTATTTGTTCACGCGTGAAACTATGGGGAGATCATTGGAGGAGAATGAGATCGAAGATGAGACCACTGAGCTGTGTTTCTTGAGGTGTTTTACCAATTCTTGCGTGCACCCACAATCTTGTGTCAGTACTGAAGTTGATACCCCATGATCATCCATACATATAAACACCCTCTCTCTCTCTCTCTCTCTCTCTCTCTCTCATATACACACACAAGTATGTATCAATCCTAAAACCATTATTATAGTTCATTAGTTCCCATTCTCTTCTTCTATTAATGCACAGGTTAGGGCCACTAGGCTGTGCAAATTTTGTAAATTTTTGGTGTCCAGACACGGCAAAATCTGTAGTTGTTCGAACTTTGAGTTGTTGCAAATTTTTATGTACTAGTCTATGTAAATTAAGGTTGGAAGAGTGTAAGTGGTGTATTGTAGCATATTTTTATGTACAAGTCAAAGTAAATTAAGGTTGGAAGAGTATAAGTGGTGTATTGTAGCATATATAAAAGTGAAATGGATGAGGTTGTTTTTATTTTCCCTTCTCTCAAATTTTCTTAGTTGCCCAAATGGATATTGTCTGTTTACGAGTACATCAAGTGAGAAGAAACGTAACGTTTGAAGCTTATTGTTCATGCTGTTTAGGTACCTATCAAATGACACCAGTCAAGTACCCAAATTTGACATATATATATATATATATATATATATATATATGCTACTCGTGTATTGTGGTGTATGCTAAGTTATATTGTCTGTCCTTAATCAATGATTCTTTAATTTTAAAAATTAAAATCGGATCAAACTGCACAGTACAATCCGAACTGATTTTTAAATGCCTTATTTTTCTTCTTATGTTTCACTTTTTAAAGAGTCATGACTCTCCCATCACTCAAAAGGCAACAGTGATTCTCCAAATTATTCCAACACTCAAAAGGCAACAGTGACTCTCCAAATTATTTTCCTATTTCAGTTATTAAAAAATTGAAGTGTGATATCACAAGTCCGAATTCAAACATGTATTGTTCATTGTATCTTTATTAAAAGAAAAAAATCTTTTTATTAGTAGGTGACTTGCTCCGACGCACTTCACGCACCCACTATTCTATTATGTTACGAAACACGTACACTTATACAAAGAGTCACATCTAGTTATGTATGTGTGAGACACCACTGCCTTAAGACACTCTTTAGACTGACAAGTACATGTTCATAATTTAAAAACAAATTTAATTATTTTTGACATTTATCAAACACTCCCGAATATCCCTAATACAGGTCTTATATAACACAAACATCAGATATGTTTTGACAATCTTAAAAATAATATTAACACATTTTAATTTCTCCATTTTTTTATAAAAAAAATTAAGCAGCGTGATTACAGGTGATACATATAATTATAATGGGTAAAGTTCATAAAACTTCTCTTTTAAAAAGTATGCAAATGTCCTCTTTTATTCACTTTCCTATTTGTATTTGTATTTGATACAAATAAACCTTTCCGAGATAAAAACATTCTTTAATATCAATTTTACTCTTCTACTAAATTTCTTTATATACTTTCTAACAATAGTATTTTTATATTTTTTTTTGTAAAGTAATTATAACTTAAATATTCTTGTTTTATTATTATTTCTTGGTCCAACCAAAATAAATAAATAAATCATCACTTTTTAAAAAAAAACAAAACATTTGGCATTGTTTCAAAAAAAATGTCATTTTTTTTAAAACAGTGCTGGTTTTTTTTTGTTGGGCCATGAAATAATAAAAAAATAAGAATATTTAATTTATAATTAAATTAAGATTTTACAAAATATATATAAATGGAATAAAAATGCTATTGTTAAAATATATATATATATAAATTTGGTATAAGGGTAAAATTAATATTAAATAGTGTTTTTAGCTCAGAATGATTTATTTGCATCACATACAAACTAAATGGGAGAATTTGAACATCAAGAAAGTTTTTTGCACACTTTTTAAATTACAAAAAAGTTTTATGCACTTTACCCATCACATAACTTTATTTTATAAATTATGTTTGGAATAACGCTTAGTTAGAAATGGTAACAAGGTGACATCTCTTTCCTGCCCCATTTAAGTTCTGCCTTGTTCTCCTCAAAAAGCGTTTAGCAAACAACTCCATAATCATTTAAGTTCTTTCGTCGTACCCCTCCCACCCCACCTTGTTTAAATTTGAACACAAATTTGACTTTTTAATTTTTTTTGACTCAAAATTTTAAAACTCATATTAGTAATGTAAATCAAATAAAAATTTACATAATTGTACCAAATATACATTAACATTTTTCAAAAACAAAAATAATTTTGTATATAACATAAGGTATAAGGGTAAAATAGTATTTTGTATTATAAATGGGAGGGGTGGAGTGATCTTCCCCTGTCCTGCATCCTTGCAGATTTTCACCATTTAACCATGTTCATGCCCAAAATCATTTACGGACTCATATGACCGTTTAAAAGATGGGTCAAGATAAATCGCCATTTACTATGTTTATAAATAAATGGGTAAATTACCTTCAAATTTCTTGAGGTTTACAACTTTCGCCCTCAACTTTAATTATAAATCAAAATCACTCTAACCTTCTATGAGGTTTCAACAAAGTAATAAGTACATCCAGTCCGTGAGTTGCTCTCTCAGAATAATTTTTTCAATACCAATATTACTCTAACCAAATGAATGAAATTACAATTTTATTCTTAATTAATATGTGTGTGACGAAACTAACTCCAAATATTGAGAGAAGATGAACATTATGTAAAAAAAGATTGAGGGTATGTCGGTCTTATATTTGGAATTATTTTTGTAGAGAAAGTTTACAATACTTTAAGAGTATTTTGACACATTGTTTTATCGCGTCACATATTAATCAAGGATAAAAATATAATATTATTTTGGCGTGGCAAAAAATTATTCCAACGATCAACTAGTCTACTGGACCTAAAACATCAAGAAGAGATGTTAGAGTGATTTCATGTCATAGTTTAATACGTGAAAGTTGCAAATGTCACAAGATATGAAGTAATTTACTCTAAATAAAAAATTTATATTCATATATGCAGTGGTGTTTAGGTTGTATCTGTCTTGTAATTAATCCTAGGAAAAATTCTTTATAAGTCAGTACTTTTTCACTCTAAGGATCAATAAATTCTAAAAAAAATTTGTTAGGACAATCAAGTCCTACTTTTAGTTAATATTTTCAATTAAGTTAATAATTATACTCACATTGATTTTCTTCCAATAGTGCCCTTTTCTTTTTATATAATGTTATTCTTATATAAAATTATTCAAAAAAAGATTTATATAATTTTAATAAACTTTAAATATATATGTATGTGTAACTTAGTCTTAAATTTGCATAAAATTAGCTTTAATTCTTGAAATTTTACATTTTAAAAATAATATAAATAGAAAAAACTAAAAATATATATATATATAATTCATTAATTGTATATAATTACACCTCATTGAAAAAAATTGTGAAACTTTTTGACTTATTTTAATATTGATTTTTATTATAACTGGTTGAATTTAAATAACTTGTTAAATATTTTTAAAAGTTTCTAATTTTGGTGGCAATTAAAACTATGTGATTTTTCATTATTATTGTAAATCAATACTAATTATAAAATTTAGAGATAAAGGTTATATTAAGTTATGTTAATTAAAAAAATTATTTAAGACATTTACAAGGAAGAATAATGTTGGAAAAAAATTATTGTTAATGAAGCTATAAACTTAATTGGAAATATTTGTTAGAAACAGGACTTGGTTGCCTAACAAATTTTTTTTTATTTTTCTTGGACTTATTGGTCCGTACAATTGAACATGAGGACTAGTAAGGAATTTTTCCTTAATATTATCTGTATCCACGTGTACGCTAATTATGTTTTTTGGGCAAGTAACTACAATGGAATGGACCAAAACGAAATTGGTCGTCTGTGAATAAAACATACACTGCGTTTAGTCTCTCTCGGAAGGTACCGAATTGCCGGCATCCTGTAAACGAAGTAAAATCGTGGGACGGAGGGGACGATTGTTTGTTTGAGTTAATCGTGGGAAGGGAAGGGAAGGGAAGGGAATCGGAGGGAAGAGGATGCATTTGAGCGAGAACGAGGGAATAGAGAACAACACCTTCGTGGTCACCGGAGGTCTGGGCTTCGTAGGCTCTGCTCTCTGTCTCGAGCTTGTAAGAAGAGGTGCGACTCAAGTTACAGCCTTTGACCTTCGAACCACCTCTCCATGGTCCCACCTTCTCCACACTAATGGCGTCCACTGCATCCAAGGTGGAGTACTACTAGTACCTATTTCTTCACTCTCTCTTTCTCTCTCTAACCATCGGTCTTCACTTAAAACCTAGCTATTCCATCTGTTTCCTTTATCAATCTCTCACCAATTAGACTGTCAGTTGCCTTTTGATTTCCAATAGTATTTATTTGTTTACTCCTTCAAAACAATTAGGGCAAAGAAAATGAAATGTACTTGAAGATTTCTGATCCAATGGCTTCATTCATTAACCAATTTTATGCATATTCTAGCATGTCGATCCAATCGGCAAGTCATTACTCTCTTGTAACACATTTTGTTGGTTTCGAAAATACGATGATCTCACCTTAGTTGAGCGCAATAATAACATTAGGTACAATCTATTCGAATTTATTGTATTAATGGCTCTGGTAAATTATCTGAATCTGTCACTGCAGGAATTTTGAGCTGTATGCCTCTATTTCTGGTGTCCATATGATACATTTGTTTCAGTTGTAGCACATCTCATGTTTCCATTCCACTATCATGTATGAACCGATTGCATTTGATGACAACAATTTTTATTTTCTTTTCGATTCTTTGTTTTTTATTTTTTATTTTTTATTCTTTCTTTTTCCAATTATGTGTATCTTTGTGGAAGAACACCTCTAAAACTATAATTGTTGAGTTTCCACTTGCATGTTCTATTGTCTAAATTGTGAATGAAGCTGTAGTGGATCTAGTGGTGTATTTTTTCAATTATGGTTTTTCATGACTTAACCTGGATATACCTGAAATGTATTGCATTCATGTTATTGTTAACTGCCATAGATACTTATCTGGCCACAACTCACTTGGCTAAATTCTTATACTTACAGGGGATGTCAACCACAGAAAAAATGTTGAAAGAGCTCTACGTGGTGCAGATTGTGTTTTCCATCTTGCTTCTTATGGCATGTCCGGGAAAGAAATGCTCCAATATGGTCGTGTCGATGAGGTGAACATTAATGGGACCTGCCATATCTTGGATGCTTGCCTTGAGCATGGGATCAAGAGGCTTGTATATGTGAGCACATACAATGTCGTCTTTGGGGGAAAGGAGATCATCAATGGCAATGAAACCTTACCTTATTTCCCTATAGATGACCATGTTGATCCATATGGACGCAGCAAATCTATTGCTGAACAACTAGTTCTAAAGAGCAATGGCCGTCCTTTCAAGTGAGTTTGTAGGTCTCTCTTTTTGGATGTCTTGTGTCGTAGGTGTAATTCTTAGTTCTATCTTTTGGTTATTTATGCAACTCCGCACTTACAAGTCACAAGAATCTCATTGAACTTGTGTTGGTGGTAAAGCATTCTGATAGCGACTTACAAGTCTCTCATATACAAGAAGAGATATAGATGGAGAGAAAAGAGAAGGGAAGAGTGTGTGGTTAGAGAAAGAAAGAATATCAATGCTCTTCAAAATATTATTCCATTTTTTTCCATTTAACGTGAGGCTTATTTACCAGCCCTATAAAACCCAAATTGATCATAATTACTTTCTAAAATTGACCCTTCTTGACATGGTAATAATCTAAAAACCTGAGTATTATTCTTAAAACCCCAAAAATCAAAAAATAAGAAAATGCCACAAGTAGTATTAGAAAAAGACTCCTAATAAAACCCTAACATCTATAGTACATATGCAGCAATTTCATTTTCTCTGGTCTTATGTCAATATTCCCTTTAATGATATATCTATATGTTAATGGTATATCTATATAGTAGAGTCCAATGTGATCAAAAGGCATACCGTGGTGCATCAGTTCTAAATAGTTTGGTGTGCTTCAAAACTGATCTGTATACAACATATGGTTGATACTGATGAGAGCGGGCCCTGTCACAATAGTTCCATTGCAACCTGGAGGTCGTGGGTTTGAAGCAAGAATAAGCCTCTCCACATACAGAAGTAAGGATGTGTACATCTAACCCTTCGCAGACCTATAGTGGTGGGAGCCTCATGCACTAGGATGCCCTTTTATATTGGTTGATATGGATCAACTGATATGAATGTAAAATATTTTGTATAACATATTCTTCAACTATCATGACTGCAACATAAGACAATATTTTAATCCATCAAACAGCTTAAAATTATATTCATATTTACTTATGATGATTCTTAAAAAACCTGAAATGAAAATGTTAAAACAATACTTCAAAAATGTCATAGTGATTCACTGATTCGGCTTTGGTGATGAGTAGTGTCGCAATACTCTAGTGGACCTTGGAGGCACCATTGTTGGTTTAAAGAAGTCATTAACCTTTCTTATGGGTTATTGGGTTCTCTTTTCCCTAATCAGCTGATGCATTTATTGACAATTTGAGTAGAGGGTAGGCATGGGTCCCTATTATGACATGGTTTTTTGTGGCATATATTTGACAATTGAGTGTTCAAAACTTACCTTGGCTGCTACATTGCTTCATTTTTTTTTGTTATTGAGTAGCTCATTTTTTTTTGTGCATTCTCACTTTTCATAAATGTGTTTGTTATCTAAGAATAGCTAGAGAAATTCAATATGCAGCTGTAAAAAGATTTTGTGCTTAAAGGTAGCATTGAATATCATGACTCATGAGCCACCTTCTATATACAATAATACAGTTATACACTAGGTTCCAGATCTGTAGTGATGGCAGTTCTGATTCTTGAAGTCTTGTTCAGAATTTGTAGACTTCTCTCATTTCCTTTTTCTGGGTCGGAGGAGAGGTTGTCCCCTTATGTATAACAATTTTTTTATGTTTCTCTCTGATCAAATAACTTAGTAATTGTTGTTTTCTAGCTGGTAGTACATATGCCAAGTGCATTCACAATCCTCTCTTTCTCTCTCTCAGACAAGCACACAGGTCTTAGAATTATCTGTCTGCTCTTTCCTTTCAATATTGCTAATGGTTCTCACCTTTTGCCTTTGTATTTTTAGTAATCAAATAGTGTAACATATATTTAGAAGGAGAGAGCCTATCTACAGAACTTGTGTTTGTGACTTTAGGAACTCATCTAGTATATAAGACCATGATTTGTATAGAATGTTTCTGTGTTACGTAGAAAGAAGAATGGGAAATGTCTGTATACCTGTGCAGTCCGTCCGGCAGCTATCTATGGACCGGGTGAAGAAAGGCACCTCCCTAGGATCATCTATCTTGCAAAGTTAGGTCTGCTGCCATTCAAAATTGGCGAAGCAAATGTGAGGACAGACTGGGTTTATGTGGATAACCTTGTACTTGCCCTAATAATGGCTAGCATGGGACTTTTGGATGACATTCCTGGGAACAAAAGACATCCAATAGCTGCCGGTCAACCATACTTCATCTCAGATGGTAACATTCATCCATTGCTTAGAAATTTTTTATATTTTGTCTTCTGAGAACTAAAGTGTAAAGATCTAAATATCGAACCTTCGATTCTAAGGGACTACTTAAAAGCTTGAACTGAAATTACAGGGTCTAATTGTTTGCCAAAAGCAATACCTTATCATCTGACTTAATGATTGCTCTACCATTTACAGGGTCTCCAGTCAACAGTTTTGAATTCCTCCGCCCACTGCTCAGAAGCCTGGAATATGACCTGCCAAAGGCAGCGTTAGCTGTTCCTCATGCTCTCCTTCTCGGTAGAATTTTCTGGGGTGTGTACACTATTTTATATCCATGGTTGAGTCAATGGTGGCTTCCTCAACCACTGATCCTTCCTGCAGAAGTATACAAGGTGTATTTTCAAATTTCCTTGGTTTACTAGTTGAATATTATTCACTGGTTTCTTAGTGCACCTTAATAATTATCTGGAAAGAAACCAGAAGGGAAAGGGTTCGACAATATAAGAAAATTCTTGGTCATCTAAAATAAATAGAGACTTATAATTTGTATAAACGTGGTCCCATATAACTCTATCCTTTCTTTTTATTCCCTTGTGAGGAAGATCACACCTGAGACAGGGAGGTGATCCTTCAGAACCATTTCCTTCTTAGGTCTTAGGAGGGATTGTCTTAGGTTGGATTATCTGCTTTAAATTCTTTTATCTTGACAGGTTGGTGTTACCCATTACTTCTCCTTCCTAAAAGCAAAGGAGGAGCTTGGTTACGTCCCAGTGGTGAGTCCTCGAGAGGGCATGGCTTCAACCATATCATACTGGCAGGAGAAGAAAAGAAGAAGTCTTGATGGTCCTACAGTATATGCATGGTTGTTTTGTGTAATTGGAATGCCTTTACTATTCTGTGCTGCATACTTGCCAGATTTTGGACCCGTGCCACTGCTCAGAGCAATTGCTCTTTTCTTCTTCCGGTCAGTGGGGGCAATAAGAATAGTCTTTTTTTTGGCTGCTGGAGCTCATCTAATTGAAGCTATATATGCGTGGCACTTGGCGAAGAAGGTGGATCTTGCAAATTCAAGAGGCTGGTTTTGGCAGACTCTTATTCTTGGCATGTTTTCATTGCGGTGTCTGTTGAAGAGAGCCAGGAAGTAAGATGGAAATCTTTTACGTGATTTACTCTCTAGTGTATGTACAACCTCTTTTAAGAGGTTGAGCTAAAGGTGAAATTACCTATCTTGCCAATGTTGCCAGAGATTGTGTTGGCGGCAAAGTTGTTCACTCAGAAACAATGGTCCTTTTTGTTTATTTATTTATTTTCAAATTTTCTCCCTTTTTGTAGGTTGGAAACCATTGTTAGATTCTCTGCTAGAAATTGTAAAAGCCAAGGATTTCAATGTGATCTCTAGATGGCTTTAAGTCGGGGCTTTTATTCAATGGTGTATGCATTGTTAATTGATCCAATCACCACCCTGCAGTAAAGCCTGAAGGGTATAAATCTGGTTAATTGAAGAGTTGATGATTAGTACCAGTGCCCTTGTTTTCCAGGTGGTGTATTGCCAACGTACTTCGTAGAAATATTGGTGGGAGAAAAATGGAGTTTGAATTCTATTGTGATCTACTTGTGAACGAGTTTTTTAATCTAGTAGATAATATTGGTGGGAGAAAAATGGAGTTTGAATTCTATTGTGATTTGACTTGTAAACAAGTTTTTTTAATATAGTAAATATCAGCCTCCTTGCATTTTGTTCTTGGATTCATCAGTCTGCATCTTCCCAAGATCACTGTAGTTTCTCAAGTCATATTTTGAATCAGGGAAACACCTTCATGTTATTCTGATTCAACTCGTGTTTTGTAGGTGAGTCAAATCCAGAAAAGATATACGAGAATTATTTTTGGAATATAAGCTTTGATTTCTTGAATGCAATGTCCAAGTGTAAACACAAGCTGCATATTTGATTTCTGGGTCTGAGGGGCATTTTAGCCAGCTGGTTGGCCCTATCCAGCACTGTGCCTTCTAGTTGGATGCTTGCAAGCTAAAACCAAAGAGATTTCCGGGGCCTTTCTTGCACAGTTTAGTTCAAGGACCCAGGAATCAAGCTTGAGCAGTATCATTGTGTTACTCAAGAACATGCAGAGGGCCAGCAAACCAACCGTTGAAGGAAGGAACTCGACTCGCCTTTAATTGACATCACCATTTGACATAAAACAAGCATATAAAGCTGATGAAACTACCAGAACCAATTTCAGAACGAGAACTGTGCTGAATGCAGCAGAGGTTATTGCTTGGATTCCCCACTCCCTACCCTCCACTCAGATAATCCATCCCCCCATGGGCTCTTTTTAGACCAACTCGGCACACGGAGAACTACATCACAACACCATTGTTACAGAATGGAAAACTTAAAACCTACCAGAACAACTGGGTATAGAATCAAATTAGGAGACATAATACCATGGTCATTGGAGAAGCAAAGAAAAAAGTTCAATACTTAGACTAGAAGAACAACAACACAGACTACAACAGCCAGAACAAGGGCAAACTAAGATACCAACCGTGTTATGAGACATCCTACAAGTACAAAGCTAATTTATAATGTTTTAACACACAATGGATGATGGGCACCTGTCACTGCAAGGTTGGCTATTTCCAGCAACACTAAGGCCAAGCTGGAAAGTCACCTGTGGTCCTTATTCTGCACAGCTAAAGTTACACAGGGTGGGGGGGGCTTAAATTACAAATGGGAAATATTCAAGGCTTGAAGAAATTAGCTACTAAACAACAGAGCCCATGCCTCCATAAATTAGTGAGAATACTTAGCCGCAAAAAGATCACTTCCATGGCATACTCGACATGCCTTGGGGGTTACTGTTATTGCAGGTTCCCGTGCTCTGGTTGAGCGGGCTACTAGGCCCACCAGAGGATTCACTGAGTCTCCCACGTGAAGATGGGCTGCTAGCACCTGTTGCACCGCCACTTGGGATGAGCTTTGATGGAGCAGATAGCGGCTCAATTTGGTTTATTGGCTTTGATTCCTTGCGACCATCTGAAATGAAACTGCCAACGATTACCTGCAACAGAAAAGGAAGAAGATCTATAACGACATCGTAATAGAAACAACTAACAAAAATGTGAGAGCAGGACTCTGGAACATATCAGCAACAAAGGTAAATACCACAATTCAATGTGAAACCATGTGTCATCCTGTTCTACATGTCACCAATCAAAGGCATTTCGGAACGATTTGTGAATGTGAAACTTTAGTTAAGCAAGATAAGCCGACCAGAGTCTGGTTTCTCAAAAGCCACCGCTGATATTTCGCATATTAACCAAGAAAGCCCCCTTTCTATTAAAATAAGAAATCCATTACCGTGACAGAAAATAGGAACAAATCCACAATAGAATGCCATGTGTGAAAATGCGTAAACCTCTAATTAGCAAGGTAATTAGGTAACCAAAAGGATTTAAGGTATCCCTGGTAACTTCTAAATGACAGAGTCAAAAGGGCAGACTACGAGCCATTCTTTTAAACAATTAAATGACAAACAGTCAATCTAATGAATGATGCAATAAAATATGCTCAATGGTGCAACATCATCCCCAAACACCAACTGTCAAGGAATAAAATAACACTGAAGTGCATTGATCAGTCATATCAACATTTAGCATCTAAATAAGTAGGTTGCTGCAATCATTGCGCTTGATGGTAAATCTACAAAAGGTTAGTGGGAAGATTTCAGAATAAAACTGAGCAGATAAAAAGAAGAGAAGAATGATAAGAGAATCTAAACACTCCCCAACCACAGCCAAGAACATAGCATGTGTGATGAGCTACACTAAATCAAATCTCAACTTCAATGGCCCCAGATCACAAATGACCATACAGTCAAAAGCATGCCCAATGTCATGCCCTGCCAATACACAAGAAGGTTGTGCCACACGGGCAAAACTGGGCATGCTTTTGATAAAAACGGATTGGCTACTAAAATTCATAAAATAAACATAATCAAACAAAAACATTTCTTTAACTATATTATAATATATAGAATTTGTAGGTAGTGGATATTTGTTATCCCATGTGGCACTTGCCACATCACTTAATAATGACCCACATAGCAAAAAGTCAAGTAGTCAACAAGTTATGTGCCACTTGCCACATTACCAATAAATCTCAAATAGAAGACCAAAGACTTTTGAAGCCCTGAGTTGGGAGTAGGACTCTAGAATATTTGGGATCCGAGGAGGTACTTAGTTTGGTGGTTGAAGTACAGGGCCCGTCGAGAAAGGCAAACCACTCTCTCATAGTGGTGCAACTGACCCTCAACCTGACTTGTAGAGAGAGAGACCATTTGACTCTTTCATTCTATCCTCACTTTACCCGGCCATGATAATATTATTTATCTCATTAAATAATTACCCTTACTACATCTACAATTACACATTCTATTATTGTCTCCCATTACTTCAGTGTTTTCCTCATCGTTATGTTTTCCTCATCGTTATAATAATGTTCATATATATCACCTCAACATAACATCATCCACATTCACTCACTTGACCTATAAAAGGACATGCCAGAAGGCCAAGAAAGAAGGGGGGCAGAAGAAGCAACCACCCACACTCTAAGCTCTCTTTCTCTCTCACGTCATCCTCTAAACCTTCACCAAGGAAGTTGTTGAGAAATAAGCCATCAATCACGAACCACCAAATATTACGATGTGATGATAAGTAAACAAGCACAAAGAAATTTGCAAGAACACACTAAGAATTATACGTGGTTCAGCTAAACAAGCCTACGTCCACGAAGAGCCCGATTTCACTATATAGATTGTAACAGTACAAATAGAAAGATTGTATCAAGAGTACACTCAACTCGCAATCCTTAACCCTTATACACCCAATCTCACTCAAAAGAAAATCACAAATTCTAAACAAGAATTCTCTCTCTAAGTGTCCTCTCAAAAATAATGAGAGTGTTGCCTCTTCTCTTCTCACTCATCTCAACCTATAACATAGGTAACTATTTATAGAGTCCAAAATCCAATTCTTTGGTAGACTAGGATTACAATTCCTTAAAGCCCAAGACTTGCCTAACAAGTACTTTCCTTCCTTGAAACCAAAACTTGCCAAATAAGAAATTACCTAATAAGATACAACTCTATAACAGAAACCTAATCACAATAGGAATTTGAGCCAACCTAACAAATCTCCCCCTTGGCAAAAATTTTGACAAGTCTTCAATACGCGAGACTCCCGTCTACAAATCCACAAATGATCCATCGGCCTTTCAAACTCCAGCTACATAACCCGAATCAAGTATGAAACAATACTCCCCTTGATCCACACGGCCAGTGTATTCATGCAACTGTATCAAGTCAACACTATCAAGTGACTTTGGAAAGGGGCTTCGATGCAACCCTTCTACAAGCAGGAACTTTCATCTCACCCTCGTCTGTCCGAAAACATGCAACCCGTGTCTTCGATAAATCAAACGAAACACGTCTCAAGATCTTGTTACCATGTGCACCCTGTTTCCTATCCACAATCGAAGTCGGAGTGCCATTGGCACTCCCCACCAGATGATACAAACCTCCACTCTATTCTCCTCGCATTAATACCATGCAACCCTTGGTGATCTTCATGACTCCCCCTGCAATGGAGCACTTGCAGCCCATGGAGTCCAACCGGCTCAAGGAAATTAGATTACACCGCAACTTGGGTGCATAAGCAACATCCCCCAAAGTGCGTTCTACCCCATCAAACATTTTGAACTTCACCGTTCCCACACCCTCAACGACACACTTGTCACCATTAGGCAATATCAAAGAACTACCATCAAGTTCTTTAAATGAATCAAAACATTCTTTCACGGAGCAAATATGGTTCGATGAACCCGAATCTAAAAATCACTCATGTTGAGTAAGAGTGTCACCTTTGGAAATTGTGAAAACATCACCAAAGTTATTATCACAAGCATATGCAGTAGATTCATTCTCAAAGCCGCCATCATCCTTCCGCTTTGCAAGTAGACAGTTCTTCCTAATGTGGCCCGCTCATGACATCTGTGGCACTGCTTACCCTTTTCTCCACCCCTTGATCTAGACCTGCTGTTATCACTAGATCCCCGGTTAGTTTGCCTTCCCCTATTCTGCCAATGAACAACCATAGCTGAACTTGAGCTCTCATCAAACGGTAGTCACTATGTTCTCATAGGAATCTGGAAGTGAAGTAAGAAGTAATAAGACTTCGTCTTCTTCTTCAATTTTCACATCGACCTTTTCAAGTTGATCAACAATTCCATGAAATTCATTCATGTGCTCCAAGAGGTTTCTGCCTTCCTTCATCTTTAGCTTGTACAAATCCCGCTTTAGATTAAGTTTAATTCTGAGACTTTTCGCTAAATAGAGCTTCTCTAGCTTCTCCCACAATTTTGGCGCCGAATCCTCTTCATTAACATTGTTAATGATGTTATCCCCAATACAGAGTCGAATAGTGCTAACACACCTTGACTCTATATCCTGCCAATCATCAACTGACATTTTCCTGACTTTCCATCCTTCCCTTTCAACGCCTACGCTAAGCCTTGTTAAACTAGGATGTCCTTCACCCTCCCTTGCCATAGGGTGAAACTACCCTTACCATCAAATCTCTCCACCTTGTATTGTGTAGTAATATTACTGGCCATGATTATCACAAGTGCCCAAGACGAACAACACTCGTATTATGAAGAAAAATCCAGACAAGACTTTTATCAAACACCTTGTGTGTACCTTGAAGCTCTGATACCAGTTTATTGATAAATAAGTCCCTCAATCACGAACCACCAAATATTACGATGTGATGATAAGTAAACAAGCACAAAGAAATTTGCAAGAACACACCAAGAATTATACGTGCTTCGGCTAAACAAGCCTACGTCCACGGAGAACCTGATTTCACTATATAGATTGTAACAGTACAAGTAGAAAAATTGTATCAAAAGTACACTCAACTCTCAACCCTTATACACCCAATCTCACTCAAAAGGAAATAACAAATTCTAAACAAGAATTCCCTCTCTAAGTGTCCTCTCAAAAACAATGAGTGTGTTGCCTCTTCTCCTCACTCATCTCAACCTATAACATAGGTAACTATATATAGAGCCCAAAACCCAATTCCTTAGTCGATTAGGATTACAATTCCTTAGAGCCCAAGACTTGTCTAACAAATACCTTCTTTCCTTAAGACCAAGACTTGCCTACTAAGAAATTACCTAATAAGATACAACTCTATAATAAAAACCTAATCACAACAGAAATTTGAGCCAACCTAACAGAAGTCAATGATGAACTTGCACACTGCCATCTTTCCCTCTCTCTCTCTCTCTAAGTTTGCTTCCACTTCACTCAGTCCACTCTAGATCTCTACTCTCTACTATGTTACAAGTAACGCCTCATTATGTATATAGAAAAACATACAAACAGAATTCATCTACATCAAATCTAAATGACACGTATTTGTTAATCAAACATAAGCAATCATGTACAGCACGTCAGCTGCTCAAAGTTTGAATAAGCAAATTCGAAATAGTTGGAAGTTTTGGTTACCCTTTGACCGTTGCTGATGTGCTCAAAGATTTTGTAAGAAGATAATTTAAAACAAAGAGCAGTTTTATTTATATACTGTGAAAAAAATGATTGCAATGCAAACAAACCTGAACAGGGGATGCTGCAGTTAGAAGACCTGCCACACAACCACCTAAAACACGTCCATCTGGTCCAGCTAATGAGACACTTAATCCCCCTGTTCTGCTCCGCTGACCACCAACCTCAGATAGCAGAAATGAACCAGAAAGTGACAGAATATCAAACCGACCCTGTATAAGAAAAGTCGATTAAAATCATATTCCATGTCTACAGATACACAAAAATGGTGGCAATCCCTGGCATAAATGTCTCAAGAACTAAATGATGACAGATGGGCCATGCAAACCTAATAAAAAAATTGACATTTATAATATATATTATATAAAAAATCAAACATTAGAAATATGCACAACAGATATCGAACACCAGAACAAATAAAGTAGTTATCATAGCAACTGGTACTATGGACTCTCCTGATAATGGAATAAATGAATAGAGAAACAATAAATAATAATTCCCTGCTAGTTCTAGAATCAGCTATTGTTTCTATTTGAGTGTTAGCCCCATCAAGTTGGATTTTTTCAACAAAAAAGCAACAATGGTACCAGCCAACAGATAATAAAACATTTGTGATTCAGCAATATTTTCCTTCTGCAAACTTCCAAAAAAAATCCCTCCGTAAGAATTTGAACATGGGGTATTAATTTTTTGGAAATTGTAACAAAACACAATCAACAAGTTCAAGATCCAATGTGCTTTAATCATAAGGCAAGGTATAAAAATGATTAACAATCCGACAAACCTCATATGTCGCAGTTCCACCAGATGTTGCTGCTTGGCGGAGGGTCACATTAGATATGGCACCATTTGCAGATAAGATGCAAACAGCCCTTGGACCATGCTGAGAGAAGGACATTATTTTTGACGATACATCCTAAAAATTGAAATAATAGAAAAATTAATGATGTTCCAATGCTAACTCAATTTAACATGAAAATCAAAACATTTATGGGAACATGAGCAGCAGAATAAGAACCCAAATGAAGAATACGATTCCAATATAACTAAAGGAATATGATATTACAAATTAAAGTATGCACCATTTGGTTGGTTCACTGGAACCTATATAAAACAAAAACTTGGTTATACTTGCCAAATCATCATCCTCGCATTACTTGATTTATGGTGTCCACTACAATATACTTTTAAGGACTATAGTAGGTAAAAGTGCAAGTGTCATTAAACTTTTGCCCAAGCTCTAATGCCAATGGAAACTACATCCACAAAGATGATCAACTCTAGAAATAAAGGATATTACAACAAGATTGATTCTTATATAGAAGCAATCAAATCTCTCATAAAACCAAACAAAAGATTCCCAAACCCGATCTGAATAGAGAGTACCAAACCTAAAACCCACTCCAGTTGGATACAATAATCAATAGCCAAAGCAAAAATCCAGTAAGAAATGTGTAGGACAAACTCCACTAGAATATAGAGATTATAATAAGATTTTTTTTTTAAGACCACCAAGAAGGTATCCCCATAGACCCAAGTGAAGGAAAACCAAAACCCAAACCCTATTATTGCAAAAGTAAGGATACCCAAAGGTAAATACGAATGAGACATGTAGAACTTTTTGCAACCTAAAAAATCCAAAGTCAAATAGATGATAACTCAAGAATTCTCTAACCAAGACGTGCTTCCACAAGGGAAGACCCAGGAAGAAAATAACTCCAGATTTCTCTAACCAAAAAGTGCTCTCCATAAGGGGTGACCCCTCATTAACTCAAATCCGTACATAGAGTTCTAGGACCAAAGTACTATGACAAGAAATAAAGAATTTGTCAATTTTTCCTTCTCCCACAAGAAAACACTAAATAACGAAGTCCGCCATAACTAGGAATTTAAATGAAATCTCAACACAAATATACCTTGACTTTTTTACATTTTTGCGGCAATAAAATTATTAGAATATTTTTTATAACTAGAAGTTAGAATAAGAGAAACTTAACTAAACTACTTCGATAATTCACTCCAATGCTTGTTACATCAAGGAATGTGATTGATGAAAATTAATAATATTCTTTTACAAGAATCAAACTTTAAAATTAATCAGATAATTTGACATGAGGGCCTCGACAACTATCATACTGCACCTCCACACATAATTTGATTGGATAATCTAACATTTAATTAAGATTAGGCTAACCATGGTTGGACTTTTAGTTATAGTTGTCTCATGATAGACCAAGTTAATTTTCCCAGCGTTTTCATTTACACTCATCATCTTTAATAGTAATCTTAGAAGATACTAAACAGTTGCAAAGCAATTTCTCCCCATAACTATGGTATTTATATTTATAAAGTTTGCAAGTTAATAATTCAACATGCACAAAATTACACAATGCTGTGGGTGTGTTAGGCTGTAAATATGTCCTGCACATTATATACACCCCACAAGTGGTGGATACAGCATTTTTCCCTTGGGGTTCAGAAGATTATGTAATAAGAAAATTTGTTAAATAAGGGGAAATAAAAAGGTATTCGTGTCAAATCAGCTATTTATTCCTTTTAAAGGAAGAGCAAATATTTTTTCAATACAAAAGAAAAAATTTCAAAAAATTTTTTTATGCAAATTAGACTTACTTTTATCAGACGTTGTAGATTAAAGGATCAACTATTACAAAATTATTATTTCTATAATCAGTTGGATGATAATAAAAAAAATATTAGTAGTAAGAATATTAAAGCCAAGGAAAGGGACTAAGGATTTTATTATTATCATACAATATATATATATATATATATATATATATATATCAACAATGACGATATTGATCAGAAACTAAATCTACCTAAGTATTAGATGGGAAACAGCCAGTTTTTTTTGCAGGTATTGGGAGTGGAAAACCAATTGGTTCAATCTGGGAACAAGGTTGGGATGAAATAACAGAAAATTGGAAGGGCTAAAACAATGACACAAGAACAGCTCTGCATTGCAGTAAGATCACGAGGCATAGAATAATACAACAGGGCCAAGATGCAATAAAGGAAAAACGATGGTGAGTCAGCAATAAGATATCTGAACTTGGGATCAATAAAGGAAAGGAGGGTTGGAAATTAATTTGGGGGCCCATACTTCAAACAAATAACAAAAATATATAGGTGTAGTGCCTCTACATGCCCCACTTCTGCACCCAGAGGGGCTAAGAATACTCACAAGTATTTATCCTCACTGAAAATCAAACTCACTAATACTGTTCTAGTGTACAAAATAGAACAAGAGACATTGGGCATATATTGTAATTGCATACAACACTTTCAAAGTAGTCAAGTATCTACGTAGGAGAAGCACTGTATTCAATTTCCAGCACAACAGTCTTCATCACGAAACCAGCACATATTGAGATTTTGTTGCAATTTGATCGCTTTTTAAAAATATTATGATATAATTACTTAAAAATGTTAATAGAAGGTAAAAATTTATTAAGCCATTTTGAAAAATACGAATGACCAAAAAAAAATAGAAGTATCACACGGGAATATTGGGTACTTCTCTGAAAATGTATCTTTGAAGCAACCTACTCATTCCAGCATATGGGTCATATAAAATCACTTCCATGATCATATGAAAATTGTTATCAAACATGTAATTTCAGTTCAACACTCAAAAGTACTCAACTGAACTCAGACATTTTTTCCAACTATTTGGGATCGGCTACCTGAATGTATTAAGCCATTTTGAAAATACCAATGACCAAAAACAAAAAATAGTATCACACGGGAATATTGGGTACTTCTCTGAAAATGTATCTTTGAAGCAACCAGCTCATTCCATCAGATGGGTCATATAAAATCACTTCCATGATCATATGCAAATTGTTATCAAACATGTAATTTCAGTTCAACACTCAAAAGTACTCTAACTGAACTCAAACCATTTTTCCAACTATTTGGGATCGGCTACTTGAATCCTATTTCGTCATTCTGCTCGAAGGCCATAATCCCAATCAAACCACATGCTATTATATTTTCTCTTACTATGTTAGTTTTGTGTCCTTTCTCTAGCATTTCCATACCACAAGAAGCTCTGCATAATCGACACTCTAGTGTCATGTCTATATAGTGCATGACAAGCCCTAAAGGATCCCTTCTCACCTCCACCAATCACATCAACTAGATTCTGCCACAACTCAGACATGTGTACCACATGCCACCAGTATCTGAGCCAATGCAAGTAGAGCATGCAGAATGCTACTTCTCTCAGAAAAGGGGAGCAATTGATGCAGGGTGCACTAACATGTTTGCTATGGACATTGGCAGCATAGTACATTCGCATTCCAGTGGCCAATAATATAATGGTTATTACTCATGAAACTTTATTTTAACCTCAACTGATCCAACGGATGGCAGGCAAATGAACAAAAAAGGTTAAATGTGCATGCACAATTGGTAGATTCGACACAATTATATTATATATACATATTAGTAGTGGCACTCATGAACCATCGCCCTAAATTCAAATTTTCAAATTAGTTTAATTATCTGTATATTTAATTTCTAAATATATAATCATATATCCAATTATATATTACTGAAATACAAATTTGTCATAAAAATATATAAGGTAAATTACCCTGACCTTATCATCGATTTAAAGTTACGAAATTTGGCCACCTTCCCTAAGGTTTGTTTAAAATAACTTTGGCCTACCCTATCATTAGTTGATTGTTACACATTAAAGAAAAATTCTTAAATCAGAAGAATGCCCCTTTGTGCAGCCTCCTTTTTCCTTCTCTTTATTCTCTCTCCTCTAGCTACAGCACCACTGTCATCCCGCCAACACCGGACTTCGCACCAGCAAAATTCCCACTACTACAAACCCAACATCATTGTCTGTTGTTGTGATGACTTCCTCGTCGTTTATACATAGATATACACCCAATCATATCTAAATATATATATATATATACATATGTTGAAGGATTTATATATTTAAGTTACACACTCTCTAACAGCTTAAGCTTTTAGAGTAGATGTTGGTCAACAACATATATATCAGCACTTATTCTTCGAAGTCCATATATCGCAGTTATATAATTGCGGTTTCTTATATCATTAGTTTTTGTTAGCATGTGAAGATTTCTTCGCTAATGTTTAGTGGAGTGTGACTTTGCATGTGCAAGACTTTCAATTTGAATTCATGTGAAGTTAGTATTCCCAAAGCTGACCAACACACTGTTTGGTTGCATATGGAGGTTCATAGAACTTATACAGGTATGATTGTATGTTAGGGAAGTGTGGATTTTGTATGCATTTGATCTTTCACTACGCTTTAATTTCAGTTCTTGATCTCAACTAATGGAATTCATGGTTTTTAGTGTTAACAACGTAAGTAAATTTTTTTGGTAATTTCTTTCATTTATGATGGTGGAGGAGAGATGGCGTGAAGGGGTTAAGTTTGAAAGAGACTTGTAAGCAAGGGATGCAGAAGATGGAGCTGGTAAGATATAAGGAAAAGAGGTGGTGAGTGGAGGTGGAAAGAGGTAGCAGGTGGTGTCAGAGGTGGAATTGGGAGAGAGATTAGGGATGGCCAAGGTGGGCTTTAGGGAAAGCAGTGTGGGGATGGGATGGGATGGGATGGGATGGGATTTGGGCAATCTGCAACTCTGATATATATATATATAAAGACGGAGGGAGGGACCAACGGCAATGGCAAATAGGGGGCGGTGGTAGAGAGAGTGGGGAACGACGATAGTGGTGGGTGGTGGTGTTGGAAGTGGTGAATTTAGAGAGAAATAAAAGGGCATTGAAAAGGAAATAAAGAGATTGAGATGGGTAAAATCGTAATATGATTTGTGACGTTAACTTAACTCTACAAGGGGTGTCAAGGTGACTTTTGCAGAACTTTAAACCGATGATAATTAAGTCAAACCTCAAGGAAGGTCAGAGTAATTTACCTAAATATTTAATTGCAAATTTTGAGGGTATTAAAGTTTGTAACCTAATTTAGTATTTAATATGTTTATTAAATATATTTTTTATATGTAATATGTAATAAATGTATAAAATTTATAATAAATTAGCATGGGCATTTTTGTCTAATTAAATTTGATTCAAATGGTAATTTCATTTTACAAATAGGTTCTTTTATCTTTTTAGTTCTCATAAGAGTAGTTTCGGCATGTGAATATTTAGTTCTTCGGTTGACTAATGGCAGGGGGTCTCAGGGTTACTATATCAAACCTAATGAGAGGTTGATCACATTTTTTCGCAAAATTTTATCTGATGGTGATTTAGACAAACCCTCAGGAACTCTTAAAGTAATTTATCCTATATCTTATATGGTAACATGGTTTTTTATGTATCATAAAGTGTTCGACATGGACACTTCCCTTGTTCTTTTGAGTAATAATGTAAAAGAACATAAAAGATACTTTTCTATATAATTATATCATAAACTTGAATTACTGGATGTGCCTAACCAAACATATTGGATACATGTTGTGTACATCCTAAGATTTGCGACAAGTACTTCACGCATTTAAAGAGTCCATGTAACATAGCATAAATGTAAATGTATATTTAATCATGTCCACGCACGTCAAATAGTCAATAAGGTATATACAAAAGAACTGCATATGCAGACACACCGATAAGAAACTTTACTCCTCGAATTTTGTTCTTTTTGAACATGGAAACAAAAGCATATAACAATACTCATAAAAAGTCCACAAATTCTAAATAGTAAACCCAAGAATTGCATTTTTAATAATGATACAAATATTTCACCACTAACGTTTCTTCATAGTGCGACTTTTTTTCATTTTGAAGTCATCTAAAAATTATATGAAATAGTAGCTATTTTGCTTTTTTATTCACAACAGGGTACTCGAAAAAGCTGAACTTTTTCTCTACTGGGAACTTCTTAACTGCATTACTCTAAATAATGTGGGAAAGTGTATGCATCAACTTATGAAACTCGTCTGATGTTCTTACATCTGACAGCACCTTTATCTTAACCTTAATCAGTCTAATAAATTGTAAACACGACCGACTTAAAATAATGCGATAAAAAAGTAACTGCAGAGTGCAGACTACTCATCAAGAATCCACACAAAGAAGCAGCTGCACAAGTGTACAATTTTAAACATATGCACAGATCAAAGGGATACACTAAAAATTAAACACGCATGTCATCAATAAAATATTTGTGTCATTTAAATATAATTTATGGGGAAAAAAGTTCGGAAAACAAAGAAAATAACAAAATGTCCCTAAAGGCCTAAAATACAATTAGTAAACTAGTTAAAGTCAGAAAAAGTCGTACTTCGCTTTGAAGATAAAAACAAATATTTGACAACTGAAGTTTACTTAATATGAAAACATCTTATTTATAGAAAAAAGTAGGATTATATTAGATTAATAGATGCATTTTTTATTTTTATTTTTTTTTCGAAAACTTCTAAAAACCTATAAGTTTATTAGTCATGTTTTTAGCATAAGGAAATCCATAATTAATGCATTTATCAACATTGGGGACTTCTTAATTAATTGGATCAATTGAGTTTTCATAAGCACCAAGATAGATTCCCTATGATATAATTAACCAATCATTCTCAATCACATGTTAAACCAAAATCAAGAAATGTTATCTTTAGATTTATACAAACATCTACTTGTTTATCAATAAAAGCCAGGAGTAAAACAAGGTACTTGTGAACTCGTGAACATTCCTAAAAATGCATAGTTCATATTGACATAAAGATGTAATTTTAATTATAATGTGAGTACATAGTAGATAAAAAGCTGAGAATCATTCAAGGATCTTGTAACGAAAACATAACAAAGACGTACAGCAAAACTCATAACTATTGCTTGGTCATGTATAAATGTTAAAGTAAATGAAAGCAAACTTGTTTTGCATGCTTGCACAATTATTAGGATCCACAATGAAATAATTAGCTTGAAATTCCATTATTCCTACATAAAAGTTCTAGACTTCTTGCATACAACATAACAATCCAAAAATACAAAGATATGACCAAAAATATAATTGCGCTGCACTACCTAATGTGATCACTGATCAACAAACTGCAATGGAAAGAGAATAAACAAACACGAGAAAAACTAGGAAAATTTACTATAAGTTTTTTTCCATTTTCTTTTACCCCACTCACATGTAAATATCACAATGGAGCATATTTAACTCTACTGCCATAACTGGTAAGAAAAACAATCAGGACAGAAAGCCAGCTAACCAAAAGATGACAAGTTTCTCAGTTAAAACCCAATGAGAAGGGGAAAAAGAAAAAAGCATTTAGCTCTTTAACTCCATATACATATACAATTGCTACTCCAAGGGAACACGATAGAATCTACATGCAGACATTACAATAGAAATGAGGCTTTTCAAATATTATTATATCTAGATAGATATATAGTTATGGGCTCCTAGATACTAAAATCAATTAATACTTGTTTAGCAAAATTTAACTGAGGCACCAAAATTTTTTAAAAAAAGAAAAAAGAAGCCAATCATGACAAAAAATTAAAATGGTATCCTATTGCATTAATTAATAAAACCAGAAAAGATAAAAGAAACCTCTCCAGCTTTCACGGATATAACATGTGGCGTAAATCCAACTCCTGCAGATCCTGCAAGCAGAAACCTCTTTCAGGAATTTATAGTTAAAATAAATAAATAAAACGACGTAGTTGCATAATGATAAGGATTGTAAATAAACCTAATTATAGCGAGATTCCTTTATCCTAGGATAACAGAGATTACGTGCATGTATTGAAATTGACAAGTAATTACAAAAGAAATTTATTCCAAAGAAACTCCCTGAGGATAATAATGAAACTTATGCAAAACTCTATAGAGTATCATAAAATGTGAAGAAAAATATACTCAAAATTTTAAAATCAGCAGTGCGTGTACCACCTATGCAGGATGCTGGAAGGGGAAGACTACAGATAAATCTAACATTTATTATTAATTTGCACAGTGAATGCTCTGAGAGTCAAACTCATGTCCTTGCGTTTGTAAGGTCAGGTTTTTACGATTGCGCCAAACAAAGGACAGAAATTTCAAAATTAAAAAAAAAAAACCCCCAAAACATGATTCTTTATCAAAGCAAAGGGTACCACCACATAGTAACAGGCATAATCCACTTAACAATGACCACAACATAAATACTCTGTCAGTCCTTTGTTTACTGGTGGAAAAGAAAATGAAAATTATATTGAACTACAATAATAATTCAGATTTCAATTTTACAATATAATATCTTTCTGAACAACTATCTTGTTTGTTACCCTGAGTTGAAATAGATGTTATCTTTACCCTATCTGCATGAGTGTAGCAACACAAAAAGAGAAATAATAAGCCAGCAGAGACAAACAGTACAACATACAAGGGTACATAGGTAAATTTATGATATAAGAATCTGAAGCCATACCGAGCAGATACCAGCCTCCAATACAACCCATATTGCCTACTGGCTACCTGTTCTGATTTATACAGTCATCCACTCATAAATATATTCTGTATCCCCTTTACATATATATCATATTTACAACCTCATGTAAATCACCAACAACCAATTCAGTCCCTATTAGAAATCAAAATAATAAACCACCTTTAACATAAAGACTATAACTAAACCCAGACAATCAAACCATAAGAACAGGTCAAAACAACTGTTGGTCTAAAGACCCAATAGCATCACAAACATTCCATATTCCACCACGTGACAGAGAGAGATATAGTACACGATAAGGATCAAACATCACGATCAATCAAACACAACCCACATAGAAAGAAATAAAAGGTATATAAGTTTATAACTTACCCAAAGCTTCCATTTGTTGCTTCTTGCTTGAACCAGGCGGTCGACCTCTGGCCTTCTTAAATGAAGAGGGCGAGGTTGATCCTCCTGGAGTAACTCCAGGAGCATGCGGCGGAGGAGAGAAGGCCCCACCGGACTGAGTGACTGCAGGCAGTGCAGGTGTTAGAGCCAATGACATGGTGCCATCTGGCCCGTACTTCCGGGGCCTCCCTCTCTTCCTCTTCATAGGTTCGCCCATATTCATGTTTAAGTTATGCGGTACCATGTTGTTGCCGCCGGCGGGACTTTCGCCGCCACCTCCTCCACCGCCGCCACTGGCTGCAGACGACTGGTATGGAGGAGAAGTTCCGGCGACCGGTTTGTATACAGCTGTTCCATCGGCACTATATGCTAACCGCATGTTCTGAATTGCTGGCTGTGACGGTACCGGAGTCTTCATGCCGACGGTGAACGTTTCTCTACTCGTCACAACTCCTGTCTCAGATCCCGACATCTTTAATGGGGTTTCTAGAATCACCCCCAAAAAATCCTACAAATTCCCTGGAAATACACAAGATATAGAAAAAATTACAACTTTCAGATCATCTTCAACACCAGAACAAGCATCGACGAGCTCTAAAACTCCAGTGGAAAAAAGAAAAAAAAAATCTTTAACTCTTACTGAGCTGTAATTCGTTTCCGAAAAAGTTACGAACTCTAACAGCATGTTGACTGAAAATATGGACAGAAAATCGAAAACTTTTAGCATATGATGTAACATGGAATATTTAAACCCTGAGCAAAGCTCAGTTGAGGAATTCCTAAACCCTAACCCTAAATAACCTGAACTTTGCCTCAAATCTCGTTGCAAAATCTAACTAAAATCTAGTGAAAGCAAACAAAAACCCTAATAACTGTGAAAGAAACACAAACTTTGTTTAAACCCCAAAAAATTGCAGATATTTTCAAATTTTTGAACAGATCAGGCAGAAAATAACAAATATAGCTCGAAAATTAGCATCACACGAAGACAATCAATTTCTAAAAAAAATCTTTTTCGAATTTTACCGTTCACAAAAATTCCCAAAAATTTCATAGCGAAAATAAGAAAACCCCAGAAAAAATCCAAAAAATCTCAATATTCTTACCAATAAATAGGGAAATTTTTGAAATTCTGCAGAGGAATACAAGATATTGAAAAGATGCAAGGGAGGGATTTTTTAGGGTTTCCGAATGAAGACGGAAAAGGCCATAGGCTTTTTCTAAAGAAATGTTGAGAATTGCAAATATTTGGTTAATATTTTATTTTCTCTCTTACTATTTTTTAAATTTTTGAAGTTTCACTTTTTTCATGCCTTCTCTCTTTTGGCCTCTTTCATTTAAAACGTAAAAATAAAAATAAATAAATAAATAAAGCAGGCCGAAATTGCTTTTCGTACATATAAAAAAATTACTTTAATAAATTTAAAAATGCATTAATTATAACGCCTTCCTTTTTCCCAGAATTGAAACTATACACTCTCGTGTACAGATTTAAGATACTCGCTTTATCTTGACTTAAGAATGTTGGATAATGAAGTAGTTGAACAACAAATAACAGCTGTCAGATCTATAATGGCAAGTAAATTGTATTTTGTAATTATGTCGTGTATGGGTAGATTTTAGGTCTCTTTTTCTATTTGTCCTATTGTTGTTCTCTTTTATTTCCTTTCTAAGTAATCTTCATTACAAGTCTAACAATAATAATTAGTAGTTGGCTATTTGTGCAGTTGAAACACATTATTATAGATACCACCTTAATTATGTTTAGAGACAGAATGGCAAAGCAAAACTTTGTCCTTATCAAATTAAGTAAACAAACATGTTTGTTGGTAAATGGTAGTTGGTCCATGCAATGTCAGGCATAGATTTTCTTTTTCTTACTCATTTAACCATCATATAAATTGGGTATGCGTAAGTATGTCTTATGAAATTTTATGACATCATTATCTGTTGTTTTAAATTTCGAATATGCTCTAATTTTAAATTTCACATCACAACAACTAATAATATTTTATAATCATGGAACTCTCATGAGTAAATAAAAAATATTCATAAGCAACGCCAACCGCCAAAACTTTTTTTCGTGTTATCATATTGTGGAGGGAAAAATCTCACCCGTAGAAACAAACTATGTAGAGGGCATAAATGTTACAGTTATGTTACACATCGCATCTGATGAAGCAGCCTAAATGGTAAGAATCCATTATTTTGGATAAATATTGGTAACTCATTCATGTAAATGAATATAAATTTACATATTTTGCCAAAGAAAGAGGCAAGGTGTGTACTTCCACTTACATTATTTTTCTAGTATTTTGTTCTTCGAGTAGATTTTTGCATCTACACATTGGCGTCGTATGTGGGAATTCGACAAATTATTCTGAGTGGAATTCATGCCCTTGTAGCTACGCTTGGGGACCATTGTGGGTAGACAGTCACCTGTGCACAGTGAGACAATGGAGCAAAACCAGACGCAATAACAAATATTGTAGCAGCTGCGACTGCAATTGGAGGAATCCAATCGCCTAAATGAGAAGCTACAGGAAAATATTAACCGCCTCACCGAAAAGCAAGTTGATGTTCCTCAACAAGAACAGAAGGGATTTGGAGAGCATAATCCACCTCAAATCGTCCACCTCCCGCAATTACCCGCTCGATCGGGACATAGTTGTCCAAGATCGGACAATCCCTTCCAGGAGATCGCAGACAAGTTCTAGAGGGAACTGGACGCCTGAAGTAAAGACTTGAATACTCAATCTCTAGCAAATTTAACCGCTCAGGTAACTGACCAAATGATCCAATCCCCCTTCGCCAAAGAAATACAAAAATCCCCAAAGCCAAAAAAGATCGTTATCCCAAGTTTTACGATATTCGACGATACGACCGACCCTGTTGAACACATATATCTTTTTCAGCTAAAAATAACCATGGATTCTGAAGACAAAACTCTTATATGCAAGGCATTTCTAACCAGTCTAACCGAGGCAGCCCTGGTATGTTTCAAGTAGCAGCCCCCCAACTCAATACCTAGCTTTTGGAAATTGTGTGAGATGTTCATTGCCCAATATATTAGCAATTGAAGACAGAAGAAAACAATCTCATCCTCTCTTTCCTATAAGGTAGGCAAAGGGAGAGACTTTGAAAGCATCCTTAACCAGATTTAACTTAGAGATATCTATGATAAATGGATGCGACCAAACCAAGTTCCATGCCTCGTTGGTCAGAAATACTCCTAAGAATATGGGCGACTTGAATTCCAAGGCACAGGGGGTATATGAGTCTTGAAGAAGATGAAGCATTGTGGCAGCAGAGGACTGCTCTGGTCAACGTCAGCGCCCAGACAAAAGAGAAAGTATCGAAGCACAAAAACTAGAGTCACATCAACTCGAGAAAAAAATAGAGGTATGAAGAGAAAATAACGGCCTTAAAATGCTCTCTAGCAAGGCTCTATCAGGAGAATAAAGATAAAGGAATATTCCAAGCTCCCCCATCGATCAGGACTCCATTGTAGCAGAGGGACCATAGCAAGCACTGCGTTTTTCACAGAGACTACGGTCATATTAGTAATGAATGTCGCAACCTCAGAGGTCAAACGGAGACCATTATAGCTAAGGGAGGACTATCAGAGTATGTATTGAAGGAAAAAGCTCAACAAAACAATCGGTCAGTATACGAGCCCAGGGGAGAAAGTCAGAACACCAATCATGTTCGAATAATCAACACAATCCACGGATATGCTGGACAGAATGATTAATTAACAACTCGATCCCATTTATACTAAGCCCACAAGCTTCAAAAGGTAGGAGAGGTAAATTTGATTCACAGAAAAGAGGCAAAAATCTAGATCACCTTCAGCGATCGGGATCTGACGAGGGTACAGATATCGCACAAAGACCCTTTCATAGTCAGTCTCTTGGTATGCAACTATCTCATTAAAAGAGTTCTGATCAACACAGGATCTAGCACTAACATCATGACCCACTAAGTTTTTGAACAGCTAGGGGTAAGTTCAAAGTAGGTCAAGACAGCCGAAAACCCTCTGGTTGGCTTCGACGAAAAAATGGTTATCACGATCGGGCTAATCCTGTTATCTATAACTGCAGCACAAAAATTTATAATTACGGATGTCCACTCCTCTTACAACCTTATTATGGGACGAAGATAGATCCACAGGATGAAAGGAGTTCCCTCGACCCTCCATCAAGTTATGAGGTGCATAGCGCCAAACGGAAGAGGAGCAATTGACATTATTGGGGATCAAGTGGTAGCTAAAGAATGCTACACCATAGCCCTTAAGAAAATGTCGACCACGGACAAAGATCCCTGATTGTAACTGTCACACCCCGAAATTCGGACCATAAGGACTCCCCCGATCCAAGCCCAAATTTCGGTTGGTGAGGTGTCATGATCGCCCGATCGTCACTCCACGACCTGGACATCTATCTATGTTGTGACCTCAAGATTAGCAAAAATATTATTTTCACCATTAATAATGTATATTTGCATACATAAGTCATTTAAATCCCTTACAAATACTCTATATTGGAGTACATACATACATAAGTCCTTTGAACACACACAGTCCCTACTGGTTTTGCACAATCGAAACCAAAGTTTTGCACAATCAAAAAACTGGTTTCGTATGATTGAAACTTACGCTCAATCAAAGTAATATCGAAGTTCTATCAAAGATTTTCAATTCTCGGAACTTTTGACAGTTTGCAACTCTGCAATTTTTTTGCTCAATTGAAATTGAGATTTCGCACAATCAAAAATTTTGATTAAGCAAAATAGGGGTTTCACACAATCGAAATCTCCTCCTGCAACAAATCCTGTTGTTTCACACTTGGGTCATTTTTGGTCCAATGTCCCTTATGAACACATCTACGCATCATATTTCACATATACATCAACACAACCATTCTCACAAGTTTAGACATGCGAGAATAAACATAAATGGATGGATCATCATTTAAACATCTAGCATTCTACCATGCTCAATACCATACTTACAATGTATGAAATCATAAGTCATGAACAACATATGCTAAAATTCATAGTCAACCGTATACAACTATAAAACATAAACGATACATGTTCTCGGGACATAAATAGTCATTACATGTTTGTCACATGCATATAGTCCACAATCCGGACATACATTCAAATAAAACAATATAAAGTCTTTAAATAAAATCGATACCACTTCACGCCAACTATACCGTTAGGAAAACTTCGCCACCTCTTTTCCATTTTCTGAAAATAGTTAATCTTCATAGGACAAGTAACCACACGCTCAGTAAAATTTTTAAAACACAATTCCGCAAATCCCGTGAATACCACATAAACACACATTTGTATTTAATCATGTTAAGCAAATATACACATATCACAGACATATCATAAGCAACGTGTACATGCAATATGATATTCACAACTCCCTCAAGCTTTTCACACATCCATTGGATTTCGCTACCTAGGATCATCTAATACCACATAATCGAGACTCCATTACCAGTTTACCTCAATCTTAGGAATCTATTTTAAGGAGTATCTTTTTTTATTCTAACCAAAGCTCCCTTATCGGATCACTTCGTTGGGTTCCTTTATCGAATTATCCACAAAGGTTCCCTTTATCGGGTTACCTCACCACTCCTCAAGAGGAATTAACCGCCTAATTGAGCTCACCACCCTCACCACATGCCTGCCCACAAATGTAGATGGATTAAATATGCTCATGGCAACTATGAATAAGCAATTTAAGGCAAATTAGCATTTAATGATTAGGCTTACATAATTTTCCAAATAAGTACCACATGCAATTATATTATACATGTTCCACATTTTCCACACTTCATATTATTAACATAGGTAATTAAACATACTTTGTACATAAATATGCTTTTAAGACATTTTTACAAACACATAAGTGTTACATTCACACATATACATGAATACATATAATTCCTTCATATTTCAATTTCAACATGCTTACAAACTCATCTAAGGGAATTATAAACATGTGATTACCTCAATTAACATTGATAATGTATTAAGTGACATAATTTAGCATGTGTTTAGTATTGAAAAATATCTAACTATACCCACATACCCAATTGGTTGTCAAGACAACCAATATACTCACAAAAAATCCTATATTCTATGGGTTAAGCATCCTACCTCAATTTGAAAAAGCTTTCAAATGATTTCCCCAATTCTCACAAAAATTAACTTTTTTTCAAAATCGATTCTGGACTGATCAATCTCGATCCCTCAACGCGTGGATCGTTTCTCTCTTCTTTGGCGTCGACCATTTCTCACTCCAAGACCTTCTAATTCAATGGAGAAGTGAAGAAGAAGATGTAGAGATACATATATATGTATGTATTGTCCCTCACGAATGATGAGAGAAAGAGATAATGAGAATTCTGCGTTCTCCTATTTCTATTTATAGACCTACTCATCTATTTACAAAAATACCACCAAATTTTCACTAAACCTTCTCGGGCTTGGTTTTAAGTTCGGTAACCTCGATTGACACAAAATCGACTCCGTAGTGCGTCAAATATTTTATTTAAGCTCCCTTTCGAATTTAGTATCATTCCAACACTTTTGAATTTTCTGGGCCCACAAGGCCCGCGCCTTGATCAACCAGACCCGAAAAAGTCAATTTTTGCCAAACACTTCAAAAACTTCCCCAAACACCTATACAAGTCCCCAAACATTTATTTTACATTTAAAATACTTATATAATCATTTAATGCATTAATATGACAATAAATGAAACTAATGAAAATTTGGCCAAAAATGATCACGGTTCTTACAGAAACTACAGTCATCCTCCCACCCAGACATGGAAAAGGATGAAAGACAATGGCAGACAATAGAGCCTCTGGAAAATGTGTAACTTGATGAAGTAGAGGGGCATGTAATACAGATCAGATCTCTTAAGTCCATGAAGGAACAACTAGAGTTAACTAAGTTTCTTCAAGAGAATTTGAACGTATTCGCATAGAGTCATTTGGATATATGGGAGATAGATCCAGCCATAGCCAGTCACAGCCTGAACGTCAACCCAATGGTTCTTCTAATAAAACAAAGGCAAAAAAGGTTCACGCCGGAAAAGAACAAAAGAATAACATATAAGGTAAACCTTTTGTTAGATGTAAGATTTACAAGAGAAAGAAGATATCCAAATTGGCTCTCCAACATAGTGGTGGTCAGAAAGAAGAATGGTAAATGGGTGGTATGCATTGATTTCACCAACCTAAACAAGGCTTGTCCGAAGGATTGTTACTCACTTCCAAAGATAGATCAGATGGTAGATGGCACAGTAGGGTACGAACAACTAACATTTTTGGATGCATATTTAGGGTACAACCAGATTCCCATGAATTCCGAAGATGAAGAGAAGACCTCATTCATCATCGAATGAGGAACTTACTATTGTCGTTCGGGTTAAAAAATGCAGGAGCCACCTACCAAAGCTTGATAAATAAATTTTTTAATGAGCAAATGGGCCGAACGGTCGAAGCCTACATAGACGACATGGTGGTCAAAAGCTTAAAGAAAGAGGATCACTTAAAGCACCTGCAATAAATTTTTGACATCCTGAGAAGTCACAATATGAGGCTGAACCCACTTAAGTGTTCTTTCGGGGTTTCATCCGACCAATTTCTTAGTCATATGGTCAGCTGAACAGGGATTGAAGCAAACCCAACACAAGCCTTAGCTCTCGTTCACAATTCATAGCCTAAAATGCACAAAAATGTTCAGGTCTTGACCAGACATATTACAGCCCTCAGTAGATTCATCTCTCGTCTCTCAGACAAATACAAACCATTATTTGACGCTATCCAAAAAAAGGGAGAGCACCTATAAGGGCCAGAATAGTTAGAGGCCCTTGAGAAGTTAAAAGATTATATGTGAAATCTACCAATCCTCTCTATCTCATTTGACGGGGAACCACTATTCTTATATTTGGTTGTATCACGATCAGTAACAAGCGCAACTCTGGTCAGGGAAAAAGAAAGAGGGCAGTGCCTAGTGTTCTACTCCAACAAAACCATGACTGACGCCGAGCACAGGTACAAGAAAGCAAAAATTTTTATCATAGCCATGGTGCATGCAAAGAATAAGTTAAGACACTACTTTGAGTCACACCCCATAGTAGTGCCTACTATATTACCGTTAAAAACAATCCTCAGTAAACCAGATATATTCGAAAGAACCATGAAGTGGGCTATGGAACTCGAATTTTTTGATATCAGGTTTAAATCTCGAACGTAAAAAAAGGGCCAAGTCATCGTAGACTTTTTGCTTGAGTATGAATCCGAAGATGAGGAAAAACAACAAACCAATCCGTGTTGGGAACTATATATAGATAGATCCTCGGGAAAAATAGGGGCGGGAATAGGGATCGAAATGATAACTCCAGAATAAGGGTGCACACGGTTCGATTCCTTACAGTTCCTGGTAGAACCGGAACCGTTCCTAACGGTTCCTTAATTTTAGTAAACGGAACTGTTGGGGCATAGAACCGAACCGTAGTGCACGATTTGATTCAGTTCCAAATCGCAGTTCTTTTTTTTGAAAATGTTTGAATTAAACCAAAATCTACTCTCACCAAAGCAAAACAAACTACACAATCAGTACCATAATTCATTTCCTTACAACACAACAACACAAGAAGACAGTGACGAAAAGAAGTGCCAACAATGCGATTAACACACGAATTTGTGTGTATATCAATATATATATATATATACAAAATGATATTTATACAACTTTTCTCACTATGTTCCATTTTTTTTAGAAATTTACTCTGTTCTAACTATTATAAATTTCTTACAAAAAAACATAGGTTTCAAAAATTCATGTAAATATTATTGAGTTGTTTTACCTGTAAATCTGAGAGTGAGATGTCACTGTTCTTCCTGCCTTCCCTCGATTATTTCCAAAATTAATAAAAATTGATAACACCCAAATTTGACGGAACTTGATAAACCTCACATACAACTGAAATTCGTTACTCTACCCTTGGCGTGGTGGTGGTAGTTTTAATCGACATAGATGGAAGGAATAGTGCATGGTGGTGCTGGTGGATCTAATAGGCAAAGATGGAGGAACAATGCATGGTGGTGGTGGTTTGATTGACATAGATGGAGGGAACAACATTACGTGGTTGTGGTGGATCTGATCTATAGAGATGGAGGGACTCGTTAGACTGGAGGATAGGAATGCCGGTACAGTGAGCTTCACGATGGTTCTGGGCAATGAGTTTCTTGGTGGTTCTGGATGGTGAGCTTCACGGTTGGGGTTGGGAGTGAGAGACGTGAGAGAGAGGATGAGATGATTATCATATGTCCTAGCGTAGTGAATGGTTAAGGTTAGGATTATATACAAAATTGGTATAATAAAATATAATATAATATAATTAGTAACATTAACGGTTTTGATTTGGTTCGGTTCTAATGGACCGGGAACCGGAACTGGAACCGTAGTCAATGATTCTTAAAAATTAGAACCGAAACTGTAGTGACTGTTCAGTCCCATACGATTTCGATTCCAGTTCCAACAATTCTTTATGCATCTCTACTCCAAAAGGAACGAAACTTCACCATGCTATCAAACTTGAGTTCAAAGTATCAAATAACAAAGCTGAGTATGAAGCCCTTATAGTAGGCCTACGATTAGTGAAGGCGCTACAGGTAAAAGATTTAATAGCTTTTAGCGACTCACTACTGATTGTGAAGCAGGTAAACAGATAATACGATTCAAAAGAAGAATGAATGAATGCATACAAGGAAGTGGTGAGCGTGGCAACCAGAAATTTTGATCGGGTCCAATTTCGTCACTTTTCGAGGAAGCAAAACAAGGAAACCGATCGATTGGCTAGCTCAACATCGCACACAGATGACTCATTGACTAGAGTAGTAGCGGTGGAAACACTAGACAGTTCGAGCACAACAAAAGTCAATGAGACATTGACAATCTTAGGAGAACCAAGTTTGATGGACCCCATAATGTTCTATTTTAAAAATGGAACCCTCCCAGAACAGAATGAGGAAGCACGGAAGCTGAGGATGAAAGTGGCCAAGTACGTCATCATCAATAACCACCTGTACCGAAGGTCATTCTCAGGTCCCTACCTAAAATGCATATCTGCATAAGAAGCAGACAAAGTCCTAAAAGAGGTTCGTGATGGGGTATATGGCAATCACTCCGGTGAGAGATCTCTAGCTCATAAAGCTCTCACACAGGGATACTTTTGGCTATACATAGTTCGAGATGCAGCCAAGTACTCCAAAACATGTGACAGATGCTAGCGTCATGCGAATATTCTACACCAACCGCCAGGGACTTGAACGTAATGATGAGCCCATGACCTTTCGCTCGATGGGGAATGGATTTAGTAAGCCCATTCCCACCAACAGTGCAGAACAAATAATTCGTACTATTGGTAACAGATTACTTTACAAAGTGGATAGAAACAGAAACTTATTCGTCTATCACCCACCTTTAAGTAAAGAGGTTCACGTGGAACAACATCATCTGTCATTTCGGACTTCCCATTGGAATCATAATGGACAACGAGAAAAACTTGGACAACGAATCTGTGCGAAAGTTCCTCAAGGAGTACAAAATAAATCAAAAAATTTAACCCAGATCATACCCACAAGGAAACGGACAAGCAGAGATCACTAACAAAACCAACTTTGCCAATATTAAGAAAAATTAGAATATCGAAAGGGATGGTGGTTAGAAGAGTTACCAAACATGTTATAGGCATACCGAACAACTCCAAGGCGACCAACTGGAGAAAGTCCATCATGCCTTGCCTATGGAACCGAGACAGTCATACTAATCGAATTTGCTGTACCAACTCTTAGGTCAGTGGGATTTGAAGCAATTGAAAATGAGTAACGCATCGGTCAAAACCTGGATTTATTAGAAAGGCAAAAAGAGTCAGCCCAGATTCATCTAGCGTCATACTAGCAGACACTAAGAAACAGTTACAATAAAAGGGTGAAGCACAGAGCCTTCAACTAAGGAGATTGGGTCTTGAGAAAGGTAACAGAGAACACCAAAGAGTTCAATGCAGGAAAGCTATGAGCGAATTGGGAAGGCCAGTACAAGATCATTAAGGTGATCGAAAAAGGAGCATACAAACTTTGAAGAATCCGAGGGGATGGGGCAGATATTAAAAAACCTTGGAATACAATGCACTTGAAAATATACTACATGTAAACTCACAAGATATATCGGGAAATTCTCCCCGTTGGGGGTAAATCATGAATGAATGCTCAGAGAACTTTTTTCCCTCGAAATGATTCTTTTTTTTAAAAAAAAAAAAAGAAAAAGAAAATTGGCTAAGGAATGACGAGTCGAACACCAAAAAAAAAAAAATTGGTTAAGGCATGACCAGCCGAAAGCCAAAAAAAAAATTGGCTAAGGCATAACCAGCTGAACGACCCAAAAAAAAAAGTTGGCTAAGGCATGACCAACCGAATGCCAAAAAAAAAAATTGGCTAAGGTATGACCAGTTAAATGCCCAAAAAAAAAAATGGCTAAGGCATGACTAGTCGAACACCAAAAAAGAAAAAAAATTGGCTAAGACATGGCCAACCAAACAGAAAAATTGGCTAAGGCATCTGAGCGCCAAAAAGAATAAAAGTTGGCTAAGTTATGGCCCACCATATAACAGTCGATGTTGCAAGTAAGTTGAATACATGATAAAAAATGCACCAATTTTATGCATTTTTAATATGAATTAAGGAGTTCATTACAAAAATTCCCGATACAGTCAGTGAGTCCATTACAAAATTTATGAACATGATCAGGAAATTGGTTACAAAGTTCCATAAAAAGAGGTCAAAGAACAAGTTAAACCAAAACAACTGTCAAGGGCCAGCATCTTGGGCTGTCAGAAGTGAACACGATCAGGAAGTTGGTTACAAAGTTCCACAAAAATAGATCAAAGAACAAGTTAAACCAAAAGAAATGTCAAGGGCCAGCATCTTGGGCTGTCGGAAGTGAACTGTCATCACCAACCGGGTCGCCACTGGAAGGAATGCTCATAGGGGCAATCTCAGGATCTTCAGAAACGGGAGGAACTTCAGGATCACTCAGACCTTCCAGAAGAACACTTTCTTTGTCAATAACTTCAGGATCTTTGTAGTCCCCGTTCAAAATTCACATCTCCCTGTCATACTGACTAGGACCCTCTGGATAAAGAATGTTGGTCAGGAACAAGGCTCGCATCTTCAAAATTAGTCCTATACGTCTCAGTATTCAGAACTTGAACCATTTTGATCAATCTTTTATAAAGCGCTCTGGACTTATATTCGAGACTGCCGACCCGACCGAGCAGAGAGGAGATGGTGAGCTCAAACTCACTAACTTTTGATTCTGCTACTGCTTTTTCTAGTTTAACATTCTCAATTTCTTGCTGAAGGGTAGCACAGAGAGCCTTACTCTTATCTACATCTACAAGAAGGGCGCTGCATTTGGAGCGCTAAATAGCTACAACATCCTAAACGACTTTCATCTCACTTTCAGCCCTCTTCTTTTTGGTCAGGGTTCTTTTCACCTTCACAGCCACCTGTTTAATCGATCGACACATGACCACCATCCCAAACATATTCTGACAAAGACATGAAATGAAATAATGAACAGGTGATGGAAAGAACAAAAACAGTGAAGGAAAGGAAATATACCCTCACGGCTATATCATGACAAGACTTTACTAGGTAGGAGATTGATGTCTCCTTCATCCTCCGAGCTTTACGTGGAGGCCACATCCCACCAAGATAAGCTCTAAGGAAGGCTTGATCATTGAGGATTGAGTACTCAACAGAAATTAGTGAGCCATCAACCTTGACTATCCTGGGAATCCAAGTGGCAGTAGTACCAAAAGAAGGGTGGGTGGAAGCATCACCATAATCGGGATCAATTGATATTTCTTCAATCACCAGAAGAGGAATGACATTGGCAATAGCTGGAGCTACGAGTTCCCGATAAAGAGAGGATGATGGAACATATAAAGTCCTCTGGATCTTCTGAATAGGACCACTCTGTTCAAGTTTAATAGTCGAAAGGACCTCGGGAAACTTCCTTTTTGCTAACTCGTCATGAGCTTATTTTTTTTTCAATGAGGATGTTATGACCCTCTCCTCATAAGTTGTCTGTTTTTCCTTCTGACGGGTGGTTATCGGCAGTCTCATCTCTCTGACCTCAAGAGCACTCTTGGCAATGGCTCTGAGATTTTCAGAGCTCAAAAGAGTCTTCAATTGAGGAGTGTCACTCCATACTTTATCTAGAAGACTTTTCAATCGAGTGTGAACTTCCGATCGAGTGAGTGAATCTTTAACTAAACCAAGATAAGAGTAAGTTTTAGAAAAGAGAAGGACCTCACAAACTGCACAATTGCAATGAAGGTTTAGTGTGAAATCAAAAGTGGGTATACCTATGCCTCCAAACTTCTTCGAAATCGGGTATTTATCAGAAGAGGAAACTTTTCGACCACCATCCACAACAACTAATTATTTGTTTCAACCCTTGTCAGAAGAAGGAAGACCCAAGCATAAAGGCCTCCCAGACTGAGGGTAAAAGTGGTATCAATGCCTCTCAAATTTTGTCGCACATACTTGATAATAAGCTAGCAAGTCATCAAACCCTAGTTCCAGTGATATGATTTGATTAATAGCCAATATGCTAGAAATGACCCTAAAGAAATTGGGATTGACTTGAAGTGGGGCAAGATTTACATGGTGAAGGACTAAGTGATAGAAATGGTGTAAAGGAAAGTGAAACGCAGGGAGATGTTTTACTAAAAATAACATCTCACCATCGTTAATTCTTTCGCCAGAGCAAAAATTAAAGTCTGAAGGGTATAACCTAAGCAAAACATTGGATGGGATCTCAAAATCCTTCTTAACCCTCTTTAGATTAGGTGGAACCTAATCGAATCAGAGGAATCAACCCCCTCCAGATCAATATACCTAGAATCACCATCCTCACCACTAACAAACTCATCAGCACTTCGAAGGGTTTCATCATCTTCAAAATTGTCCACTATCCTAACTCTCTCAAATCGACTCATGATGCACAAAGAAAACAATAATCAAATAAGAACTGGAAGAAGAGAAGAATGACACTGACCTCTGAGGAACGATGAAGCGCAACTTGAGAAAGGTTTTTTGAGTTTTTTCTTCTTCTCGCGAAGGTAAAAGAACACAGTGAGAACTAAAAGTAAAGTGCTTTTGAAGAAAAACATGAATATATGTGAAATGAAAGGACGCCGCCTGACGACACGAAATCATGTCTTCACATTTTCCAAGGCCCTGTGCCTATTTGGTTCTAAGGTTGTAACTATCGCCGCAAATAAAATTCCTTTCAACTTTTGTATACAGAAAATCTAAAGAAATTTGGGGCAAAGTGTGGAGGAAAAAATCTCACCAGTAGAAACAAACCATGTGGAGGGCATAAATGTCATGGGCATGTTACACATGGCATCTGACGAAATAACCTAAATAGTCAATAAGTCATAAGTTGACTTAGTCGAAAGTGATGTAATCGAATCCCATGATTTTGGGATAAATATTGGTAACCCATTCATGTAAATGAATATAAATTTACATACCCTGCCCAAAAAAAAGTCAGGCTGTGTACTTCCACTTACATTATTTTTCTGGTATTTTGTTCTTTGAGTAGATTTTTGCATCTACACATATATATGTTTTTTTTTCCCAAAAACTACCCATGTTAATTTTGTCTCTCTCTTTTCCTGTATAACTCTATGTTACTTTTTCTAATCTGCACATTTAAAGGTAACAAATATCCAAATTATTTTATTTTCAATTTGTGTTACTCCAACCATCTTCCGAATATGATCATTTCTAATTTAAATGAAAATTATCCACAAACACCAATATACATTTGTTTGCTTTAAAGTTCTCTAATCCCTTTATTATTATCCGCATTCAACTTTTCGTAATAGTTTATTATTATTATTTTCATAGTTAAACATAAAAAATCTCATAAAAAGCCATTCTATCTAATTAACATTGTATTTTTTCCTATCAACAATTTTAAGATAAATAATATCAGTATATCTGATGTAGGATGATTTTATCGACTTTTTTTTGAGTCCACGGTCACATCGTTTCAATTTGAGGAGACCTTTTTTTTTTTATTATTGAAAATGACCCAATAAGCAATACCCATTAGTATTAGCTAGTGGCCTATGGTGTTTTTATGCATCTCTTCTGCCTAAAAAGTACTCGCCCCCCAAGTCAAGACCAAATAATCGTGTCTCATTGGGTAGAAAATACTCAAATAAATCAGCAACATTAAATGCAGAAAAAATAGTAATGTCTTCGAGAAGATCAACGACATAAGCATTATCACTGATCTTCTTTAGAATCTGAGGTAGAACTTATTGCAAAAATTTATATGGCTCATTTGGATCGCCAGAAAACCAAATGAGCGGGCTGACAACTTTTCAGTATAGTTTTATTGAACCCATTTTGGCCCAAAAAGACCATTTCCAATTAGAAACAGCTCAACTCACACAAGACAGAAGCAAAGTTGTTGATGCAAGCTATTTTTCGACCAAATTCATTAATTAAAAGGCTCTGTTTGGTAACACTTTCAATTCCAGAATTCAGCTTTCATTTTTTTGAAAGTCACAGTAGAAATCGCGTTAGGTAACACAACTTTCATTTTTGAAAAAATGAAAGTGATGTCAAAATTTTGACAATCCTAAGGTATAATTTGAAAGTTTTATAATGAAGATTTCAATTTCAGATTTCGTTTTTCAGTTTAAGTTTTCATTTATGATTTTTTTATAAAATACAATAAATAAAATTTTTTCTTACTCAAAAATATAATATAATATAATAAATTAAAATTTTATAAAAAAAAAGAATAAAAAAATATAAAATACAATAAATAAAAAATTGGTTACTAAAAAAATATAATTATAAAAAAATAAAATACAATAAATAAGAAAAATATAAATAATATAATATCATGTAAATAAAAATAAAATAATATAAATACAAAATTAGAAGTCAATAAGAATAAAAATATTTTATAAGTACGTGTACTTCAAGCATAAACTTAAGTGACCTCTAAAAAAACGTTCCATGACAAATTTATATGAAAAAGGTTTGATGGCCAATTGATAGGAGAGCATTGTCAATGTTAAGGTGAGCAAAGTGTGTGTATGGCTTTGAGCAAATATTCTCCCGTTGTCTTACCCCAGTTCAAATTGAACCACTCTCTCATCATTTGATATACTCTCTGGCTCCTTACAGAGAGCTCCGGCTATTGTGACCTCATTTCCAAAGAAGCTTGGCTCTTTGATTGGTATGTGATTAATATATGTACTCCCTCCGTCCCATAATAGATGGGCACTTTGGGAACTGTGACTCACAACTTGGCTCTTTGATTGGTATGTGATTAATATATGTACTCCGTATAAGGTTGCGTGCTCATATGGAGGGCCTGGAGTTCCGTATATTAATATGATTACCAATATCCTAATGTTTTTATTATATCCTAAAGTGTAACACTTATGTTGGTTAAAATGAGTTGAAACTATATTAATTGAACACAATTTTTAGTCAAATATATTAATTTTTAAAAAAAATTTAATTTTTGATTACCAAACACATTTTAAGATTTGTGCTTTTAAATTTTCAATAGCATATGACGTTACCAAACATATTCTACTTTTGACAAAAATGACAGCAGCCACAACACAATAGGATTTCAGATTTTATTTTTCAGCAATCATAAAATGAAATCCAACAACTTTACCAAACAGTCTCGAGGGATTTGAAATTATGTTTTTCTACTTCTTTTGATTTTTTGTAATCGGTAGTTTTCAGAATTTTAGAAAAGTTGATTTTTGGACAATTTTTTTATGCTGCCTGTTTATTTTATGATGTTCAGATTTCATTATAGTGTTAGGTTTTTCTATTATAATTATATATATATATATATATATATATATATATATAATGTAAGAGAATAATAATTCACTATTGATTCGTAAATTTGTCTATAAAAACTACTATTATTGATTATTATTTTAAATTTTATTTTATACTTTTATAATAGAGAAATGTTGGTATATTGGCGGGACCGTCGGCTCTCATGGTATGTTTGAAATTTGAATAAGAACAACATTACTAATCTAGTGCTGGAGAAAAAAAAGTTACATAGAGAGATACAAAGGAGAAATACTCCAATGTTTTTAAACCTTGGCAACAAATTCACACTATTTTTGTGACTGCGAAAATTAGAACCAAGCTTTACTTTGAAATACTAGAAACTACAACTAAACTATAATTTTGGTGGTGAAATATGCTCCATTAAACAAGTTAGCCAAACTTCATTTTTACGAGATCTGAATTTTAATTTAATACATAATTTAAAGGATGAGTTATATCTAGGAGATCCATTAGGAATCTAGACCAATATAAAAGTAAATGTCTATGAAATTAATTAGATTTGAGATGATGATTAACTCAAATTAACCTATTTTATTATATTAAGACTTTTTTAGATTATATAATAATTATAGAAAAAACTACGTAGAGTTGAACGGGTTTGAAATAATAAAACTTAAGAAATTTAAAGCTTTCATTTAGATTGAGTTGGCGAAATAATTCACCGTCAACTCTTCCCTCGTCAAAATACCCTCCAAGCTTTAATTTTAAAATTATTAACTAATTTTATTAAACTATAATACCAAAAGTGATACCTCAACATATTAAAAGTTAGAGGTGACAAAAATTGGTACGAGTTGTCAATACGATTTGAATCTAACATAAATTTAGTGACTTTAAATTCACCTTAATCGTGTTCACGTTAACTCGATTAACCTATTTCAATACGATTTGAATCTAACATAAATTTTAGTGACTCTAAATTCACCTTAATCGTGTTCGCATTAACTCGATTAACCTATTTAAATTAATTATTTTATGTTTGAGTTTGATGACTCAATCCATTTACCTTACTTCCATCGATGCACAGTAAGGGTTGAAATGCAAATGATATCCGTACAATCTTACCCAATTTTGGATCCAGATATGGACAAAGATTTATATGAATTAGCTCTCCACCTACTCCATTTCATGCTCTGTGCATGAACGTAAAGAAGAATAAAAATGGTAATTACTAATTTTTATTTTGGGTAAATATTATTTAACTCTCATGAGGTTTGTCGAAATAATACATACCTCCCCTCTACATTTCATAATCCCACCTACCTCCCCAGTCAGTAACGACCGTCAATGTAACTGACGGTAGTGTGTGATTTTACCATTATGCCCATGTATTATATATATATATATATATATATATATATATATTTCTTTTCTTTCTCCTTCTCTCTCATTTTCTCTTTCTATCTTCTCGAAATTCCAATGCTCCAGCGTTGTCGCTTGTGACTGCCTTTATGCCACTTCAAAGAGGGTTCAACCTCATCGGAGCTTGATGGAGACGAAGATGACGATAAAAGAGTAGTGTCTTCCGAGCATATTTTCTTCTTGGTTCTAATGCTCCGACTGTAATGGTCTCTAATATGGATGTAGAGAGAGAAAGTTTAGAGATGTAGAGAGAGAAAATTCAGTTCCTCCGCCAGTGAATTTATCTGGTGAGCATGATTTCCCATCGCCAGTGATCAGTCACCGTCATTCTCCTCTGTCGACGGAATTGTCAAATTACGATAGATCTGAATTGCTGAGCAATGAAGCAATGGATAATCGTACGATAGAGCCTCCAGTGCTTGAACCTGTTAGGGTTGATGAATTTTCACCAATGAGTTCGCTTGAAACGGTTGGTTTTCAGCTCAGAATCCCTCCTACGTATGAATCATCGTCGAAAATTTCAACTAGTCAGACTAAAGCTCCAAAATCACAACCGCCAATGACATCCAATACTAATGCTGATAGTTCGATGACTTTGCCTTTAATCTCTAACAGAATTGCATATTTGGCTCTAACGCACCAAGGCTTGACATCATTGGAGAGAGATGAGGTTTTGTTGGTAGGATTTGGTGATGATAAGCAGAAGTCGGAGGTGAATATTGCATTTTTCGGTGAGTTGTCGATTACAGGTGGAGCTCATGGGTCTTCTCTGTTTGGTTGTGAGATGGTAGACTTGGAGGGCTCTGGTGTGGCTTGTCACGGAAGAAGATGAATGGTATATAAGTAATATTTAGTTTGTCAACAGATTAAAATAGTCATTTGATGCGTTAGAGGGGCAAAATAGACTTTTTTACATGTTTACTATGGCTGACATCAGCAAATTCTCTTTGACTGTGTCATTTGTCATAACGGGAGGGGGGTGTGTGTTACACAGATCAAAACTTCTAGGAAGATAGGTGGGATTATGAAATGTAGAGGGGATATATGTGTTATTTTGGCAAGCTTCAGGGGAGGTGCATGATATTTACCCTTTTATTTTTCCATGTAAGTACCAAATTGTCTAAAACTTGATCGTTGACTAATAGTATGCTACATGATTATTTGATCAACACACATCACATCGTTTTATACAAATTAATTTAAATGCTAATAAAAAATCCAACTAACACAAGGCATTCTTAATCCTTAATAGAATACGTATATAACAAATAAAAAGATAAATGAGGATTAATATCATATGAAAAAAATTATAAAAATGTGCACATCCATCATCACAACTAGGGTGCACACGGTTTGGTCTTTACAGTTCTCGGTGGAACTAGAAGCGATTCTAATATTTCTTTAATTTTAGATCCGGAATCGTCGAGGTCAATTCAGTTCGGTATGATTTGGATTTTTTCAATTTCAGTTTCAGTACCGGTTCTTTGTACACTCCTAGATAATACACTCTAATTTATAAAAGGATAAGTAGTTTTCCAAATATATATATATATATACTTGTCTCCTAAATAATGGTAAGAACAGATGTTGAATCTCTTCCCTTTTAAAAAAACGTGACAACAATACTTCTATGTTATGATTTTTAATTAATCATGGACTTATATATATTTGTCCTTATGTATATGTTTCAATTTCAAATAATAGATTGGGTAATCTATGTTATTAATATGGATATGTATTTAGACAAATGGGTATGTATATTACTATATATATTTGTTTTATGAGTTTGTGGTTTTTTCTTCTAAGTTTCAATTTTAAGTAATATATTTGACAATCTTTATTACTTAAAACAGTAAAGCTATTAGTATTTAGGAAAATGATTAGGATAATGAAAATTATTACCGAATAAATAATCGAATATCTCTCTATCCATTGGATGGTGAAAGTGAAATAATTATTTGGGTCCCACATACACTATCATATGGATAAGGAAGTGTTTCAATTTTTATTTAGTGATAACTTTCACTATGCGTATCATTACTCATTTATTTATATATTATATAATATATATATATATATAGAACTCTAGAACTTAGACTTTATTTATATATTATATTATATTATATATATAGAACAGTAGAATTATTAATATTTATTTATATAATACATAAAATATATTTTGCAACGGTTTCGATTTCTGTTCCAAATAATCATTGCATAACAGTTCTGTTCAATTCTAATAGACTTGGAATCATAACCATATAGTGAACAGTTTCTAAAATTTAGAATTAGAACTGTTCTGAACGATTCGGTTCAATTCAATTATAATTCTGCACAGTTTTAATTCCAATTTTACCGATTGTTTGTGCATCCCTAAATTCACAACATTCATGACTTCTCTCCGCTTTTGAAATGATAGAATGATAATTATTTGGATATTCGCATAACTAACCAGAGAGAAGGGAAAAAAAAGTACATTGTAATTCCTTTGTTGTGTTTAGATAAGTACGTAGGAAAAAAAATATAAAAGATATGTTAAACATATTTGAAAATAAAAAATAAGGGTAAAATGCTCTAACACCCCCCCAGGTTTTTGTTTATTACCCACGGAGAATACTTGTGTCTTTGATTGAGGTCAACCTCCCCCAGGTTTCGTAAACCATACCCTGACACCCCCAGTCAGAGTCAACACCCGTTAAAAATTGACGGTTTAAATGATTTTACCAATTTACCCTCTTATATTTAATAATTTTGTAATTGAACTTACTGATGTAATCGATGACGTATACCCTTCCTATACGAAATGTCCTAAATACCCTTGATTAACACTGCTCATCTTCTTCTTCCCTCAAACTCACGCCACTGCCACAGACACGACCAAATTTCTGCAACTCCTAACCCAAATCACCACCATTATCAATAAAGCACTCCATGTCACCACCATTTTGATTTTATTTTAGTGACCATCATGGGTGATTCTGCAACTTCCAATTCAATGGTGGATGAAGAAATAAGGGAAATAAATGAGTCAGCCAAGAAATGAGATTAACCCACTTCCCTTCTATTTGCTATCAATCCTTCTATAAACGCCTGATTCATAATTGGTGAGCTCAATGTGCGCCGATGATGAACTGAAATTAGGGTTAGGGTTTGAAGAGTAAAAAGGGGTAAGAGGATAATCTATGTGCTTGCGTGTGTGTGTGAGAGAGAGAAAACAAATAGATCATCGTGGGAAGTAGAAAGAGAGGTTGTGGCGGCAGTGGAAAAGATTGTGGGTTGTGGCAGCGGTGGAAGGTCGTGGTTGTGGCGGTGGGTAGTGTGTGTATATATCTATATATATTACCTTTCTATATATATACAACAGAAAACATATAATATATATATATATATATATATACTAGAAAACATATAATATATATTACCTTTCTATATTTATATAATAGAAAACATATATAATATTTATAAATTTATATATAAATTACAAAATCCCTAAATCTAAATAATTTTTTTTTGCCAATATACTGGTTTATCAATAAATTATATATATAAAGCTACTGAATATAGCATATATGAAGTTATATATTTTTTTAATTTTAAATTATGTTTTTAATTGATAAATTTTATTATGTATGATTATATAATTTGATTTTAATATTAATTAATGTATTTAGTATTAATTAAAAATATTAATTAAAGCAAATGGGTGAGATTTAAGTAAGATGCAAAAAGGGTATAAATGTCCAACTAATTGAGGGTAAAATTGTACATTTAAACAAGAAGGGTAGTTTTGGCATTTTAACTTTTCAAATTAGTTGACTTGACAGTCAACTAACATTTGGGGTGTCAAGATATAGTTTACGAAACCTGGGGAAGGTTGACCTCAGTCAAAGGCACAAGTATTCTCCGTAGGTAATAAACAGAAACCTGGGGGGGTGTTAGAGCATTTTACCCAAAAAATAAAGAAAAGTATTTTAATAAATTTATCACTATATCCTCTACATTTAAAGTATTACAATATTTATTTTTACTAGTTATTTGCCACCACCACTGTATCTTATAAACTTACTATTTTCACCTCAAAAGCATTCACTAATTTTTTATATTTAAATTTATTTGTTAAATATAGGGTAAAGTGGATATAATCCCCGAAGTACAAATTGCTCCCTTAAACTAATGATTTATTGTAATTAAAGACGTACCTATTCTAAAAGACAATTTTACCCTTTCTTATTAAATTTATTCTTTATTATTAAATTATATTCATTATATTTTTCTTATAAAAATATTAATTATACCATTTACTTTATTTTATTATTGATATTAATTTATCATTACAATGGAAAAAAAATACATAGAGTTATAATTACTACTAAATTTAGCCATTTTTAAAAAATAATAAAGCTTTACTATTTATAACAAAACTTATTATATTCAGTTTAAACTTTTTTATGAAAAAAAAATACATTTAAAAAAAATTAAGATATATTAAGAAATTCATGCAGTATATTATTGAAAAATTAAGAAATTACTTATTTTTATTAATTAATTTCAAGAAGTAAAGGTAAATTTATGCAAATTTGATGAAAAATATGTCATCAAAATATTATAATTTTTTTTTCATAATTCATTTTAATAAGAAAAATGGGTTAAATATAATTTAATAAGGAAGAATATTATGGTCATTTAATAAAAAATAATTAAACATGAAGGCATTTTGCACTAATAGTTCGTGAAATTTTGTGTACAAAATATAGTTTAGGGAGATTTTGGTAAATTTTGACATAGTTTAGGGGATATTTGCACTTTATGCTTAAAATAGATTTAAAATATATACTGTATTTGATGTGGTGGAGCTAGTGGATGAAAACTATGAAGGTGATAGGAGTGGACTAGTAATGAGTAAGGCAGATATGATATCTACCGGATAAACTCATTGCGGGAGAAAGATATGGCGCCTCTTTCGTCTTTGCAGTGTCCTCAATTCTCCCACTTATTCACCGCTCTATCAGCCCAAAAAGGTCATAACTCGTCGTCTCCAAAACCCTAACTCTCTATCCATATATATATATATATATACACACACAAACTGGCATTTGATTTTGTTCACGAGACCTGGTTGTTCATTTCATTCGCTAAATTTGTATAGGTTTCAGAAAATACAAGAAACTACAACTCATGTGCTGCGGGAATAACCAAGAAGATCAAAATTTATGGTATTCTTCATCAAATTCATGCTTTTGTTCTGTTAAATTGTGCTTCTATGTTTGCCGATATTTGATATTTGTTCTGAACATTACTGTTTTATTGCTTCGATACTGTAGTTTTGTAATTCGAGATCAATTCAGAATTAAAAGGAGAGAGGCATTGTTTCAGACGGCAATTACTTCATTTTCTTTTCCCGCAATTGTTTCCGTTGCATTGGCAGATGAAGGTAACTTTCTATCTCTCAAACAGATTGATTTGTCCTCTTCTTAATTTTTGTAATTGAGCTCGAGTTACTTCTGTAACATTTATGAGTTTCAGATGTAGCAGACGATTTCCGTGTTTACTTGGATGATGTCAACAAATTCAAAATCGTAATTCCCCGAGGTAAAATCTTTGTTAACCATGTTTTTTCTTTACATCCAATTATTTCCAAGAACCAAATGGAAGGTTAGTGATTGTAAAATGTAATTTAAAATAGGGAAAATGCCACTTACACCCCACTTCCTTTTTTATTTTTTAAGGAAATGATACAATTGTCCTTTTAAAACACTCTCAAATTCCGGGATTATTTACCTCACTGTCCACTTTTGAATGTTGAACAATTTGATTATAAAGTTTTATGACCTATGATTTGTTAGTTTCGTTAGTCTTTTAGCATGTTGCCATATTTATAGTTTATGGTATGCGTTCATGATTTATATATAGGCTCCCACTGTGCTGGCATGTAGAGTACGAATCAACTGTGCTAAAAGCAGCTACATTTCCTGTAGATTGGCAAGTTGGTGCAGGAGAAACTAATGGAATCAAATCGGTAACTGCATTTTACCCAGACGACTCTTCTAGTTCAAATGGTATACATGGGGTTTCTGGTGGATCCATCCCTCTAGTTGTTCATTCATGAATTTTTAAAATTGCTTAATTGTTGTTTCAGTCAGCGTAGTAATCACGGGGCTTGGTGCGGATTTTACCAGATTGGAATCTTTTGGCAAAGTTGATGCTTTCGCTGACACTCTGGTAGGTTTTTTGTCCTTTAAGTTCTACAGTCTTTACATAAAAAAAAAAAAAAATACCCGGTGTAAGTGCTGCCTAGGTGGGGTGTTGTGAGGGGAAAAGTGGAGACAGATCTAATATTTGGCATTGTTTTAAACAAATGGATGCTCTAAGAGCTGGACCTGTGTCTCACGCTTGTCATTGAGCTTTGACCATTGCACCAATCTGTGACTGCCCCCAACACCTTACACAGGCGGGACACACATGCACCAGAAGCTTACTCAGCTTATATGTTTATTCTGTGCATATAACTGCCTTCACCAGGTTAGTGGACTGGATAGAAGCTGGCAAAGACCTCCGGGTGTGGCAGCAAAACTGATAGACTCTAAAGCTGCCAATGGTAATTCCATCTACTTTTGGGTCATTTGGAGAATATTTTAGGCCAAAAGGGTGATGCGACACTTTTCAGTTACTAGTGTCGTGTGGATTGAGGATAGTATTTAAGAAATGCATAAAAAACCTGAAAAAAATCAGATTTTAACACTACATAGTTGTGTCCAATCTAAACTACTTCTGGATCCAACTACTGTTGTGTCCAAAATCTGTATCTATAAGCTTTCAAAATTGGAAGAAAGTATAGTTTGATGCAACAACCATACTTGCATCCAAGTAAGTCTTGGGCTGGATACGATCTTGAAACTGTGCAGTTATTTTTCTATAATTATTTTGAATTGTATTTACAACGGTTTGGGCACCTCCACAATTGCATTTTGCACAAAATTGTCTTGGATGTATCTATCAATGCCTAATAACTATGGACATGGACATAGGATTCGGACTGGACATGTCATGAATATGTTGATACAACAAATCTTAGGACAATAAAAAGTTATTTTTATTTAAAAAAATCACTTTACATATGATAAACATTACTTCATGACAACTAAATCCAATATTATATGACTAGATGAAATTTATGACTCATAAATTATATAGCTATAATCACTCTTTTCATACAGAGAGAGTCATAGGAAAGACATAACACTTTATCTTTGATGCATGTAGGTAGTTATGTATATGTGTACGTACATACATTTTTTAACTCCTCTCTCCTCTCCTACTCTCATACTCACTCTTTTGGTAAGGTATTCCTACACCTTTTCTTTTTGATATGATGAAACTATTTTTTTTTTAAGACCTCTATTTTTTTTCTTGCAATTATTCTTTATATTTCTAAGTTAAAGGAAGTCTTACCTGATATATAACGTTAATTTAGTCACATGTTGGCGAGTATCTGAGAAGTGTTGTCATTGTATCCAAAATTAAGAAAATTATTTTAAATTTTAAACACATCTAAATTCTGCTGTGTCCACAAAGTGGTGCCTAACATGTATCTGACACATATATAGCTCATTTTTTAGAAGTGTCCATACTTCTCAGATTAATGCATTCATGCCAGTCCAAATCTGTACAGAGAATGATCTTTACTCAGACTCATTAATATAAGTGCTTGATGAACGATTGCTATTTACGCAACTGGGGATGTGTCCCAGGCTTCCTATGCTTGGACACAACTCAAGCTGCATCTAGACTGGAGAATTTGCTTTCTTTTTTTTACTTGACACTGACCCCACATTTTTTTTCCTAGTTAGTACACACATACCCACCCCCAAAGAATTGTTTGCACCCAATTTGATCCTTAGACCTAATGCTTGCTAGGCACTAGGGTCAAGTTCTTCATCCACTTGAGCCAACCCCTTGCTAGACACTGACCCCACTTTTGACGTGGTAAAATAGAGTCTGTTAGTGTGTGAATCTGACTTTGCTATCATTCACTTGCAGACAAAATCTGGTGTCTACATTATGTATGGATGTATTCCGTGTATTGAAGTTTGGAGTTTGTTGGGGCCATATATATTTATCATAGAAAATCTAGACCATTGTACCATTATCACGAAGATGTTACAAGCTTTAGAAACTTTAAATTTAAGAATTAATATTCGTATTTTCTTTAATGATTGGCCAGGGTTGTACTACATTGAGTACACATTGCAAAATCCTGGTGAAAGTCGCAGACATTTGTATGCAGTGCTGGGAATGGCAAACAATGGTTGGTACAACAGACTGTATACCGTTACTGGACAGGTCAGCACAGTTGTATTGACAGACTATATGCAGACTATGTTTATTTAGAGTGCTTAGGCGTTGTAATTTTTGTACTTCCTATAACAGTGCCTTGTTGGTGCCTAACCTAAATTCCATTCATGACTTTTATATTTCGCTGCAGTTTGTTGAAGAGGATTTAGAGAAATACAGTTCCAAAATTGAGAAGGTGAGCTTAAACAAACATAGTATTGACCAAACTATTCTTATGTATCAATCACAAAGTTTTTATACCTCAATTTTGGTGTTTTTGACTTTGGTATACATGGAAGACTGGCAGATTGGCATTCCAACTGGTTTTGGCTTAATGTTCATAAATTATTTGTAATTCAGAGAGATTTAAAGAAAAAAGATACACAAATTTTGGCCCTATATTAGTCTGATATTGACAATAGAACAAACATGAATTTTTTTGTTAGATATATGATACTTGCTTGGATTTTTAGAAGATTGTACTGACATGTTGACTTTGCTGGACCATGGCTTTTCATTTGAAACTTTTTAATCTAATAGGCCTCTGCATGGTTTAAGCTAATTTACTTGATTGGAGTGCCCTATTATTACTTGAGTACCTTTCATTTTCATATGGGTAATTAATGTCTCTTCCCTCCTTACTAGAGACATTCATATCACCGTAATAAGGTCATTATACCAATGTTGATTTTTGTCAATCAAGGAGGTTGCGAGAGATGAACTCAGTACAGACCTAATCATCATCAACCTTGCCACAATCCCATATGAATAGGGTCGGTCACATGAATCCTCTTTTCCATTCTTTTCTATTACATGCCATCTCCCTTATTATATTTAACTTTTAAAAAATCATTTTTAGTAACTTCATCCCACGTTAATCTTGGTCGCCCTCTCCATCTTTTACCCTCTATGGGAACTAATCTTCCTCTTCTTACTGACACATCTATAGGTCGTCATTGTATGTGTCCATTCCATCTAAGTCTACTCTCTCTTATTTTCTCACTAATGTGTTCATACCATCTATAGGTCGTTGTTGTGTGTTTTCATACCATCTAACTTAGTTTAGACCTAATGTTTGGTATTTTTTGCACAAAGTGATTGTACTTGCATTTGAAGCCATGAGCTTGCCCTTAGAAGGCTATCAATTCTTGTAAAATAAGCATGCCATTTGTGCGTAATTCCCGATGCAAGTGGTTTCTCCATGGTATTTTGTGCAGCTAAAGCAGGAATTTATGAAATCAGTCAGATTCATTTTCTGAGCTTTTATCCTTTCCTTGATCTTTGCAGGCTGTTGCCTCTTTCAGGCTAATCTGAGGTAATGGAGTATGGTCTTAGAGTTCTGATTCACTGGCTTGGTAAGTGGCATGTGTACTTTGGTCTTTACGAATAAATTCTTTTACCCGTTCAATGAAGCAGTTGGTGAATTCTACAGGTGAGCTGATTTCAATACAGTAGAAACACCAAGAGGTGTTCATTCCTCTTGTGAAATAGAGCTTGTTTTTGTACATTAATTCTAGAGCTGCACTTGATACACACGACTTGCAGCTACCAGAATCTACAAGTCATGGTGTTTTGATGAATTTTACAAATATTTTAAAGTAAATTAACACTCACTTGCTTTGCCTGCAATGATAATTTTCCCCAGACTTCGTATTGTGATGAATGCAACACATCTTATTGAATCAGGTTTTCTTTCTGGTGAATTACACATATCCCACCCTGAAGTATAGGACCAACTTTTTAATGACCCCTTAAAGTTTTAAATACATCAAATTTATACTGAAATTTAACTATTAGAACTTAAAGAAAATCTTTAATTGATTTTTTTTACACCAAAGCTTCCATGAGGTTGAGGTTTCAAGTTCCCGTTGGAGAAATAGTGGGTGTGTGCTCTTACCTACCAAAAAAGGAAAAAGTAAAAAGAAAACATTTTTTTTTCACAAAGTTGTATATATATATATTTTCTTTTTCTAATTTTAACCATCACCCCTAATCACCATTTGGCAAGTTCAATGGCTATGGTAAAGAGACCCGTTGTCTTTGCTGGCAAGTGCTATGCAGCCACCGAAGGTCCCAAACCACCATGACAGAATACCCACCATCATAACTTCCGCTGGTGCACCACCTTCACTGACCTCTTTCTACACAGCCCCACATTGCCGGAAAACTATCATAACTGCCACTTATGTATCATGGCCTTCACCAGACCATCTTATTTTGAATGGGAGTTTCCTCCTACGCAACCACCACCATCTTCAATTTCTAAGGTTCATCCAACCTAACATCGAGTGCATACTGAAATTTTGGCTAAATTACCACACATTCAATTAAAACCCTTGCTGACATTTTGATTTGAGCCTGTTAAGGAGAAATTTGAGCCAATAAACCTCATCATTTTAATTAATCTTGGCGCTGTCAAGTGAAGTTTGAGCAAGGACTTCAAAAGAGAGTTACCGAGAAGGTGGCCTTGTCAAACATGTTCACATGCTCTTTCTGCTTCCACTTTATCCGCTTCTGTATTCATAGAAGAATATCTCAATCCTGATTTTTAATTGACAGTATCTAACATAGGATTGGAGACATAGCAAATTAAAACTTGTACCAGCTTATCACATCTTCACTCTTTAATCAATTGTAAATAGTCCAATATTAATGAGTTCCCATGATCAGATAATTTAAATATAATTTTTATATATTTCTTTATATTAGATTTATTACATATTGCCGATTCCGATTAAGCCCAAAATTGATGGGTAGATATTTTAAATTTCAAATGCAAAGATCATGCTGTCTCCCTTCATTTGTATAATTTTTGTCTATTAATGTGTCCTAACAACATTGTTTGGATTGATTCAGAATACTTTCTATTTGTTAACAACCATCTACTCTAAAAGCTTAAGCTATTAGAGAGGGTATAACTTTAATATTTAAATCCTCTATCACGCCCCCTCACGTGTGGCCTTCTTTTGGTCCAACACGAGTTTTGATTTTAATTATCAGGGTGACGGTGAGGTTTGAACACAAGACCTTGACTGCTTTGATACCATGAAAAAGAATAATATCTTTCTCATTCATATTCATAGAAAATACAACAATATATATACTACTATACAACTAAAATAAGGAAACTAATTATACAATAGGTAACCCTAGGAATTAATGGGTCAACTAACTAGAATAAGTAAATTACAGAAATTAGGGACCAAATCAGGGAGTTGCCTAATATATAGAGAATCCCCAATTTACAGGATTAGTCAACTTTCCCTCTTAAGAGGGAATCTCCTGATTTTTCTCTAGTTAGCGCAAATTCTTCAACAGTGTTAGAGGATTTAAATATTAATGGTATACCCTCTCTAATTATTGAAGCTTTTAGAGTAGATGGTTGTTAACATGGTACCAAAAGCCAAGCTATAATTTGTTTCTCTAGTTCTATATTGCCGAGAGAAACCCAGAAAACTCAGCCTTCATTGCTGAGAAGAAAAAATCAGATTCCCAGAAAACTTAGCCTTCATTGCTGAGAAGAAAAAAAATCAGATTTCATCATGTCTGAAACCACAGAAACCACGTCCACCTGTACCCAACCTATCACCACTGGAACAAACTCATCATTGGGTGAGTACCAGAATCTCTAAGCTTCCTTCAAATTGAATGGCAGCAACTACCTTGAATGGTCACAGGTGGTCAAGACCTTCATCAAAGGGAAGGGAAGACTGAGCCACCTCACTGGACCAGAACCTAGCAAAGATGAACCCAATTTTTCCTCTTGGGATGTGGAGGACTCAATGATCATGTCATGGCTATGGAATTCCATTCAACCCGAGATCAGCATAACCTGTATGTTTCTTAATACTGCTCAGGAGATCTGGGAGGCAATTCGTCAAACATACTCCAAAGTACAAGATGTTGCCCAAATCTATGAGATAAAGACCAAAATTTCTTCTACCAAGCAAGGTACTCTATCTGTAACTGAGTATTACAGCACTATGACGGGCTTATGGCTTGAATTAGATCATTATCAGAATTTTAAAATGGAGTGTAGTAAAGATGCAGCCATGTTGCAAAAGTTTGTGGAAAGAGAGGATTTTTGAATTTCTGGCTGGCCTTAATGTGGAACTGGATCAAGTAAGAGTCCAGGTCCTTGGAAAGGAGTCCTTGCCCTCCTTAAGGGAAGTTTTCTCAATTATAAGAGGAGAAGAGAGCCGGAGGAATGTGATGCTCGACAATCACACACAAGAAGGTTCCGCCCTTGTTGCTTTCAAACCAAACGACAAGAGTGGAACTGTTGTGAACCTAGGAAAGACGGAGGCACAAAAACCAGGCAACAAAGATGGTCTTTGGTGTAATTATTGTAAGAAACCGAGGCATACCAGGGAGACATGTTGGAAAATCCATGACAAGCCATCATTCTTTGGAAAAGGAAATGATGGGAAGGGAGGTAAACCTGGACAGAAAGGAGGACAAACACATTTTGCCAATATGGAAGAGAATCAGCATGAGACCCATACAGCCAATAATCAGGAGATGGGAGGATTCAATAAGGAAGAGATGGACAAACTCCGGAGTTTTCTCAATTCTTTGGATAAACTGAGTGCCTCTTGTTCATTGGCACAGTCAGGTAAGGCCCTGTTTGGATTGGCTTTTGAAAAGCGGCTTTCGGCTTTTTAAGCTCAAAAACCGTTTTGGAGAGTATTTGGATTGGTAAAGCAGAAGAACTTCGGAGTCTAAAAAGAGCGTTTAAAGGAAGCTGAGTGTACTAGCTTCCTGATTTAGCTTTTGCTTCTCTTTTTCTTCTACGTAAAAGCCGAAGTAAAAGCTCTGCCAAACAGGGCCTAAGTATCCGTTGGCTCTTAGTGTCTCGAAAAATTATTTTTCTGGTTCCTGGGTCATCGACTCAGGTGCCACAGACCATATGACAAATTCATCTCATAGGTTTACCACTTACAGACCTTGTCCAGGAACCCAAAAAATCAAAGTAGCTGATGGAACATTAGCTGCTATTGCTGGTCAAGGAACTATTGCTTTGACCTCTTCTCTAGCTTTAAAAAATGTGTTGCATGTGTTGAAGCTTTCTGTTAACCTTTTGTCCATTCATCAAATTACCAAGGACTTAGATTGTTGCGTAACTTTTCTTCCACATCACTGTGTGTTTCAGGAAAATGCTACGGGGAAGACGATTGAGCTTGCTAAGGAAAGAGAGGGGCTCTACTACCTAGAAGCTGAGAGTGGCAATGGTGATCGTCTACCCCTTTCACACCTTTTAGGAAAGGTTTCATCCAATACACCCCAAATTTTGTTGTGTCATTTTCGTCTTGGACATCCACCTTTTGTTATGTTGAAAAGAATGTTTCCTTCATTGTTTGAAGAGTTGGATATTAATAGTTTTCATTGTGAGGTATGTGAATTAGCCAAACATCATTGTGTTCCTTTTCCATTGAGTAATAAAAAGTCTTCAAGTTGCTTTGATCCACACAGATGTTTGGAGGCCTTCTCGGGTTCCTAATATTTCTGGGGCTTGTTGGTTTGTCTCCTTCATTGATGACTATTCTAAGGTCACTTGGATATATCTGTTGAAAAATAAATCTGATGTTAGTACTGTTTTCCCCATCTTTCACAAAATGATTTGTAAACAATTTAGTGTTCAAATCCAAACCATTCGATCTGATAATGGAAGAGAATATTTTAACCAAATCTTGTCACCTTACTGTCAAAAGGAGGGAATTATTCACCAATCTTCATGTACTGATTCACCCCAACAAAATGGAGTTGCTGAAAGAAAAAATAAACACCTCTTGGAGATTACTAGAGCCCTTCTATTTCAAAAGAATGTTCCTAAATCATACTAGGGAGAGGTAGTTTTGACTGCTGCTCATCTGATCAATCGATTGCCATCAAGGGTCCTTGAATACAAAACTCCAATGAGTGTCCTTACTCAATTCTTTCCAAATTTCGGTGGGATTAGCAGTGTTCCTCCTAAAGTTTTCGGGTGTGTCGCCTTTGTTCATATACATGCCCAACTTCGCACTAAACTTAAGTGTGTCTTTGTTGGTTACTCTCTAAACAAGAAGGGTTATAAATGCTATCACTCGACTTCCTTTAAAATTTTCACCTCCATGGATGTAACTTTTATTGAGAATCAATTTTTTTTTCCAAGCCTTATCTTCAGGGGGAGCCTTTGGAAGAAGATAAGGTTGTGTCTTTCCTTCATGACCTGTCCAACACAAATTTACATGTTGATTTACCTGCCAATTTTAACGAACCATCATCTCCTCTTTCTATTGGAATTGATGCCTTGCCTGAAACCGAACATGAAAAAGTGGGGGGGTGATCAAACTATGCCACTTAAGGTGTATTCAAGGAGGAAATAGTCCGTCTCTAAACTAGAGCTGGTCCAAGAATCAGAACCCGTGGCAAACAATGAAACTCCACCTTCTCTGGATTCTTGTTTTTTTGATGACCTAAACATGCCAATAGCTCTTAGAAAAGGCACTAGGAGGTGTACCCAACATCCCATATCGAATTTTATCTTATTTGATAAACTATCACCTGCAAATAAAGCCTTTCTCACTCAATTAAATTTTATTGAAATATCCAAAACAGTTCAAGAGGCACTAAGAGATAATAATTGGAGGGCAGCCATGAGTGAGGAAATGAGAGCCCTTGAGAAGAACAAAATTTGGGAGATTGTTGAACTTCCTAAGGGTAAGAAACCTGTTGGGTGTAAATGGATGTTTACAGTAAAATATAATGCTGACGGTACTTTGGAAATATATAAGGCTAGACGAGTGGCGAAGGGCTACACTCAGACTTATGGGATAGATTATCACGAGACGTTTGCTCCTGTGGCAAAAATGAACACTATTTGTGTTTTACTATCTTTGGCTACTAATCTTGATTGGCCTTTGCAGCAGTTTGATGTAAAGAATGCCTTCTTACATGGTGACTTAGAGGAGGAGGTATACATGGAGATGCCACCTGGTATAGAGGGGAATGCCAGTAACAGTGAAGTGTGCAAGCTCCGAAAAACACTATATGGTCTTAAACAGTCTCCTAGAGCATGGTTTGAAAGATTTACAAAAGATATGGTAGAGATGAAATATCGGCAGAGTCGAGGAGATCACACTCTTTTTATCAAGTTCTCAACTTCAGGGAAAGTGACAGTGTTAATTGTCTATGTAAATGATATAATTGTAACTGGAAATGACCTAGAAGAGATAAGTTGACTAAAAGGGCATCTTGTAAAAGAATTTGAAATAAAGGATCTTGGAAAACTCAAGTACTTCCTAGGAATTGAAGTGGCTCACTTAAAAAATGGAATTTTTGTCTTATAACAGAGGTACATTCTTGATCTACTCAATGAAACTAGAATGTTAGGATGTAAGCTAGTTGATACTCCTATTGAGCAGAATCACAAGTTAAGAGAAGCAAAGGAAGATGTTGTAGTTGACTGAGGCGTGTATCAAAGGTTGGTGGGAAAACTGATCTATCTATCACACATAAGGCCAAATATAGCCTATGTAGTAAGTGCAGTAAGTCAATTTATGCACTCACCAAAAGAGATACATTTGGCAGCTGTCTATAGGATTCTCCGCTATCTGAAGTCAACTCCTGGAAAAGGCATCCTATTTCGAAAGAATGAAAAACTGGAGTTGGAAGCATACACTGATGCTGACTGGGCAGGGTCAGTTATTGATCGTAGGTCAACTTCAGGATATTGTATTTTTTTGGGAGGAAATTTGGTTACTTGGAGGAGTAAGAAACAATCTGTGGTGGCTAGATCCAGCGCAAAAGCCGAATTTTGAGCTATGGCACATGGGATTTGTGAGTTGCTCTGGTTAAAGATTATACTCACTGATCTTGGAATATAGTGGGAAGGAACAATGAAGTTATATTGTGACAATAAGTCCGCCATTAACATAGCCTGCAATCCAATTCAGCATGACCGGACCAAACATGTAGAAGTGGACAGACATTTTATCAAAGAAAAGCTGGATAGTGGCCTCATTTGTACACCCTATGTCTCAACAGAAGGTCAACTTGCTGATATACTTACCAAGGGTCTTGCAAGTCATTCATTTTAAACAATCACAAACAAGCTGGGAATGGAGAACATTTACTCACCAGCCTGAGAGATAGTGTTGAAGAATTTGCGCTAATTGGAGAAAAATCAGGAGATTCCCTCTTAAGAGGGAAAGTTGACTAATCCTGTAAATTAGAGATTCTCTATATATTAGGCAACTCTCTGATTTGGTCCCTAATTTTTGTAATTTACTTATTTTAGTTAGTTGAACCACTAATTCCTAGGGTTACCTATTGTATAATTAGTTTTCTTATTTTAGTTGTATAGTAGTATATATATTGTTGTATTTTCTATGAATATGAAATGAGAAAGATATTATTCTTCTTCACTATTTGCGATGACATGTTTTTTATGAGCAACTATTTTTCATTGAAAAACAAAGGCCACTTTTTTGTCTAGGAATCTATCTTATTAGTCTTATACTGTCGTGTTGATTGAAAAGAAAGGCGACCTCTGGGGCAGTTTCAGTTTGGAGGTGCATCCGTGAAAGAGTTGCAATGGTATTTTTTATTTTTTTTAAATTGTGCTCAGGTATGCTTATATAGCTAATGCGCTTCCTCTAGATCAACCACAGAGCCATGAACAATGTACAATAGTTGAATTTGTTATTGTTGTGGTTTCCACTGATATATTCCAATACTAGTTCCATCTTTTATTGCCTTGTTTGGAGCACCAAAATTTAGTTCAAAAGTTGTAATATTAAGTTGATGATAATTGTTTGACCGATTTTTTTTTGGCTTCTACATCGTTTAAGGTTTTAAACCTAAGGCACATAATAAAAATGAATTCTAAGTTTTAATAATTTTAACAGATTTCACTTCAGCTAAGCTAATATATATATATTTTTCTGCTTGTTCAATTAAGGTTAGCTCACTGAACCTGTTATTTGTCACACTTCACCTTTTTTCTGTTTTTAATGTTATTTGTTACTTTTTTCTTCTGTCATTGCAGGTTCTTGCATCCTGTTGGTTAATTGGATCATACGTTCAAGCCTAATTACTTGTGGCTTGGATCATACGTTCAAGACTAATTCCTTGTGGCTTGGATCACCAGCTTTGTAAGCAGTAACTGGTACACCCTGTTAGCCATAATCTGTGATCTGAGCGATTAGTCTGCGAAGAATGTTTATGTAGCTCATCATTGCGTAATGATGAATTGATTATTCTACATGAGAGATAACAATGAGTTTACCATTTTTAGTCAAATAGCGTTTTCAATATCCATGGATTTCTATGTTCAGGCTGGTGTAATGGTATAATGGATCGAGTTGCCTTGAGCTTAGATACCTTTGGATGAGCTTTTGTTTGAATTTCCATAAATTGGTGCCGTGTGGTGTCAATATCAACTCGGCATGAAATGGTACATATTAAGCTACAAATTGTTCATTTATTTACTAAGAAGAAGCTGCTTCTTCACAAGTTAAAGCATTCCAAATATTAATATTGAAGTTTGATCAACAAATGTGGCAGGGACCAAGTCAAATGGTGCCAACTTCTTGTTATATATACATATAGGTACACATGATAGCCTGACAACTTCCACAACCTGCCCATCTCCTTGGAGCCTGGTCTTGGCCTTCTAATCAAGCACATCATAGAATATTTAAAGAAAGGAAAAATACCAAAAACAAGAAATTTATAAATCTGGAGCTTTCTCCATGCTTTGAAGTCGGGATATAAACCAAATTACACAATGAGTTTCCAATGAGACACCAACAACAATTGTTATGCACAAGATAAGGAACATTTAGAAAAACAATGCAAGACCCACCAACAAAGACACCAGAGAATATATCTACACACGCTGCGGTGACTAGACAATAAAAGAATCATACTTTGATCCTAACATGATTTTTCAGAGGTTTTATTCCTACATGATTGCCAGAAACCGATTCCGGCATCAATTAATCCACGACCCTCAACCAGTCATTTAGAGCACTGGTGGTATATGAGAGTTCAGAAACACAATGGTGAATGCTGTGCAGTTCGCAATCATATTTTGATTGAAACATGAGTTTTCACAGAGGATTTATTCCTACATGTTTGCCAGAAACCGATTCCAGCATCAATTAATCCACGACCCTCTACCAGTCATTTAGAGCACTGGTGGTATATGAGAGTTCATAAACACAATGGTGAATGCAGTGCAGTTCGCATCTTCCATGTTCCTTTCTCCACCATCTGTAGCAACTCAAGACATGATTTCTCTGGTGAGCATGACTTTGTATGACCTGCATAACATGCACATTGTGTTATTTAAATGCTTGAAATTGAAGAAAAAGTAAACTGGCGGATACCAATAAAGTTGAATAGTAATATAAGGATGCTGTGTTGTAATCCCAACTCTGAAATAGGCTGTAGGAAACCAATCTAAGACCAACTGGAGACAGACCACAGATCCATGTTCAAGCTAAGTACCACCCCCACATCCCACAGAAGCTGACAAATACATGAATGCACTCACTTAAATTACGTTCCCTGGTTTTAAATCTTCCCCAATTAATTTCAAGCCCATTCATATATCAAGATGTTAGAGGAAGAATGATGGCGCTCCAGCACACGACCATTAGTTATTGGTTCAAGGAAGTGAAAAAATACACACTCTTGCAATCTAATAGATTATTATATGGTCCTAGATAGATTTTAATTGTGAAGAGATTCAATTAAATCTAACATTTTTGCTGAGTTCTAGATCATATTGGCCCTGACCTCCATCTGCGTTGTGTTGGCTTTAATCTCAACAAAACAAATCCAAAGGCATGCTCTCAATGCAGAGCCAGCAGAACATCTTTTAGGAAGGCTCATCTCAACAGACAGAAGTTTTAACCGTTGCCACCTCTCAATGCAGTTATTTATAATCAAGGGTATCCATTGACTCTGAAAAGTTATATTAAACTCATGCACTAGATGGTCTACAGAATATACCTAAAATGTTGTCTTAACTACGTGCCAATGTTACCTCCCCCTCCTTTTCTTTCATTAGTAATAAAGTATTTAAAGCATGAGTGAAGTCACTAATCCATCACCGTCACCACCACCACCATCATCATATTATAGGAGTTCAAAATCATGGTTTTAGATTTTCAAGCATTCTCATGAAAACATCTGAAACATTAATTTTTTTTATGAAAATGGAGAAAAAATGTCGGGGTATCTATCAATACATTGATTAGTTAGATGTAACATAAATATCTGTGTGCGTTTTAACGAGGGCATCTCTGATTGGTGAAAAAACATTTTTGATTCTTCAACACAATGGATGCTTGTATGATGCACTAGTCGCAGAAATAGGTGTATTCAAGGCGACAAAATTTTCATAGGTGTCATCTTTCCTCGCTATTAACTTCTATTTCTTTTTTTTGGTAAGTTTAAGTCATACTTAGCCATGATTAAGCATGGACATTGAAGAACATGATGTACTGCCTTGACAAACCTGGACACTATCTCCGCAGAGCAGCATGTCTAGATGTTGTCTCTGACCTCATAAAACAATCTTGTCTATTAAGACAATTTTTTCTAGGATGTTATATTTTGCATTGTGGTATTCCACCTCAAAATTTATTCTGTTTGTGCTTGACTTTCCATGAACATTGGACTTTCCCGTGTACAAGCACATAATGATGACATGTAATTATGACATTCATGGTCATATTTCATATGCACTTGCATTACTGCAATTTCTTGACATATGTTAGTATAAGACAATGTGCAATGGGCAAAAAATGGATTGTCTACCTCTAGAATGCAAAATGAATAATGTGCAAGGCTAGATCGGGAGCCTGCCACTCAAGTAGCAGTGCCGCTGCTCTTAGTCCTGCTGCAATCTAAGGATACCTGCAATCAACATTAAACCAGAAACATCTCTCAAAGATCATACTGGTGGCAAGCCTCGGCAAAATTAAAAAAAATAAATAAATGCCCAGACGTGCAACTAACACCACCCACCTTGATCAATCCCTCACGCTGCAGACTGGTCAGAATTGCTACCTTGCACGGATTGAGGAGAATGAACAGGAACAATAAATTGTGATTGTGCAGGAACAGATGCTGCCACACCTGATAAAGCCAAGGCACTTGCCTTGTTAGATCCATCTATTTTGATATTTACCTAAATACAACATATAAAGGAGGTTTTGATTTTTTCCCAGTTATTCCAAATCCTTTTGTTATAGTATTGGTCTGTAGGTGTATTAAGCATTTTTAGATCTCAAAAAATTGCCTCATCATGAGTTAAGACACACGTTCCCCTGAAACCAAATTTAATTATATAAATATGTACATATAGACACATGCATGCAAGTGGTTCAAGCTTTATGCTCTGACTTTCATAAGGAACAAGCGACGGTATTAAAGAAAGGAAACTTTGCCTGTAGCACATGGTGCTTGAATTGTGGGAATGTGTGAAGCTGTTATTGTATTGACACTGGGTCCACCGAATTGGACAATCTGATGACCTGGCATTGTGTAGCCCTGCACCGGTGTATAACCATGACCAACAGGAATAGTTTGACCCAATTGGCTATAGGGATAAGTAGCTGTGCTAATTGTTCCGGGTGTTCCATACATATGAAAGTACTGCTGACCCACGTAAGGGTTGTAAACACCCTATCATAAAGATGAGAACATGCATCCATTGGGAGCAAGTCAGAATTGTAAGAGAAAACACAGTATTCATACAGTCTATCTACACTAATAAAAAAGTGAACTTCATTTGCAGTTGCCATTTTAGAGCACTAATGACCTGCGGGTAGACGTATTCAGGACCATATGTTGCATACCTGCATGAATAAAAACGATTGTATGTTTTGAGAAGTTTAGCACCAGGATGTAGAATGAGCATGTCCCACAGATACATAATATTGAAAGAGAAACAACATATGCGAATCACAAGTTCACATGTTAAGAATCCCAGAATTCCCTACTAAACCATAAACTAATTTGCTCCTCTTCCAACAATGACCAATTCGATGTTCATCACATGTACAGAAGAGAGGATGACAAGCTTAACAGCCCAATTGATGGGTTTCTTTTTCTTTCTTTTTTTATAATTTTTTTTCTTTTCAGGTACTGTACTCATATGAGCAAATATTAGACTTATCAGTGTAACAAGTGCATAAACGGTAAACTCAGAAAGGTGATGAGCTTAATACTCCAGTTGATAGGCCATTCCTTCTCTTTTCTTTTTTAGTGGCACAATACAATTCAGACAAGGAGGCATACCATGCTTAGCATGTGCATGGAAACTAAATTCAGGATGACGACGAGCTTAACAACCCAAATTAGTGGGAAATTTCTCTTCTCAATCAGACCACCGGTTAATTTTTGCCTGTTCAAAGCAGAAGATTGAGGTGGGCACATATCTCGTGCGCTACCACTTTATGTGTTCCGGCAATACCAAATTCATATGTCACATCACTGTACTTTGGAGTAAAAGAGCGTTGAACTTTATGGGGAATGATTACCACTCCCATGTCATGTTACATGTCAAGATTGGTACTCATAAGAATCACCATAAAATGGCAGGGGTTTTTCTTTTCTTTTTTTGGATGGGGTGGGAAGGGAGAGAGTCAAAAGTGTGCGAAGTCAGCGTGTATGTTCCCTCGTACTTTACTTTGTTGAGTTCATGGAAGATGTAGTGAACAGCAGATATTTGCCATGTTGAGTTGAGTTACACACCATAGGTTAAGGTCATAGACTCTGTACAACAATTACTAGACCTTGAGAGTTATTACTTAAGACACAAACACACACATATAATCCAACCCTTTTTCAATACAAATTGTTTGGCCTAATCTAAAATGGAATGGAATAATAATGAATTAATGCAAATCGAAAAGGGAACATAAAATTTGTCATTCGCTTAGCCTACCAAGCCCCAAGGCCCCTAACAACCAAAAAAAAAAACCTTTTACATATAATATTTTTTAATTAAAAATAAGTTTTCAGAGCCCTGAAGGCCTAGGTTCAACATATGCTATTCTCTCTCTCTCTTAATGCTATTGAAGATTTCTAAACTCTTTTCACGAGATAGAATTTGATCTCTATATCTCTTCAGAGCTCCAAATCAAAAGCAGTTTTTATTTTTTCAACTTGCATAGGGGAGATATCCTTTGACGACAACCCTTTTTTAACCTTTAAGAGATTTTGTGCTTTGATCTCCAAGGTAAGTATTTTATAAGTTTTGGACTTCTGATTTTTATTCAAAGTGGTTGCTAAGTGAAAAACGAATTGAAGAATAGGATTGCTGTACCTGCATATAAGATGGCACAGGGAGTAATGCTTGAGTGCATAAAAAGTGAAATTATTGTGGTAATGTAATTTGGGTGGTTTTATTGGATTAAAATTTATTAGTTAAAACACTTGAAAATGTTTATGATCGTTTACAAGTTCTGAAAGACATTAGTTTATTTTAGATAAAACAGAAAGAATGAACTTGATATTGATTAAGTTAATTCTTATGAAGATCAAAAGTAGGTGCAAGAAAGGAACTATGGAATCATGTGTTAAAAAGAAATAAATTGGAATAGGTTAAACAAAAACTTCTAAAGATACACAAGTGGGATCGGTTATTTAAAGAATTCCCACATGGATTCCTATTTTTCCCTTTCCACTTGCATAATAAAACTTTCTTTTCTTTCTTTTATCTAGACTATCCTTTCCAAACCAGATGAAAGGAATACTATCCTTTCATTTCTTTTCCTTTCCTAGTTATCCAAACAAGAAGAGGGGTTGACATTACACGATATTTTCTATCTCATATAACTAATATCGTCACTCCTTTTCCTTCTGCTCCTGTTTATCCAAATGAACTGTAAACCTTCTTCTTAATGTTAAACCAGTGTTCTTTTCTCGAAAAGAAAAAAAGTAGGATAATATTAGTAAAAGTTTGAATTACTATATAAAAGAATCAATATCTGATGCGGAATATGGCAAGCGCCTTACTGTTAGGCAATGTGATCATGTCACATAAACAAAATTACACATTACTATATCCACACATTGTTAGAATATATTTTAAAATTCCACAAGTACCTACTATTTCTATCTATTTTCAAAATAGTAGACATATCTCGCTATTCATGATTCAATATGAAGTGCCTTCCTATTAGGCAATGTGATCATGTCACATAAACAAAATTACACATTATTATATCCACACATTGTTAGAATATATTTTTAAATTCCACAAGTACCTACTATTTCTATCTATTTTCTAAATAGGCAACATATCTCACTATTAATGATTCAATACGATTAGTATTTCACAATATGAATCCCAATTTGACAATTATAGACATATACATATGTATGTGTGTATATTAGCATGTATTTGCGGTCACAGTTGCATGTCTGTTAATATGCTTGTATAAAAAGTCCTCGCACAGCCAACAAAAACTGGAGGAAACAGAATAATTATAGCTTATAGTATATGTAAAGACAACAGTAATAGGTGCCAAATAATTCCACTTTTTCCTTTTTCTTGATTAGTATGTGGTCAAAGCTCACTTACAATTTTACTATCGTTTCAATCCCAGGTGCACCCATCCGGGAGGACAAAAAACATTTTTTTAATAGAATAAATGACAAAGCATGTCAATAATGGCATGTTAGTAAAGCATTGATTTCAATGTTTCAGCCACAGGCAAAACATCAAGAAGGCAAGCTCCAATTTTAGGATGCATCAGTAGCTTAAGTTTCTGAGAAATTAAACAAGGCAAGAAAGGGAGGGAGGGAGTGGGGGAAGAGCACAACATACAACACTTCACACAAGGATTCTGGACATAGAAAATCCAGCAGAACTAAACTAGCTCTATGAAGATTTTTAAAGTAGCACATGAACTATTTGCTCTGGAACTACTCACCCATATGGGGGATAAATAAATCCTTGTTGGAAGCTATACGGAACTGGTTGCTGATAGCCAGAACTCCCAATGTAGGCTCCCCGACCGGCAGGTACAGTTCCAATGAAAGGGGCTGGTGATCTAAGACGTCCTACAAGCAACAGAAACAAAGATCAGAATGTAAATGTATATTAATTAATTAGAAAACTGACAAATAATGTCTACATTGAGGGAAGATTCTGTTTTCTATAATTTCTTTGAAACTCAACTCAACAAAGCCCTCAATCAACCATTTAAAGTTAGTAAATAGTCAAACAGCCGCGTTTCATCAGCCCCTCATTAAGTCCTATATATACTCTCTGCAAATAACTCGGTCAGGCATTGGGTTTAGTACAACCCCATATATAAAATAAATAAATTGAACTTTCCCAGTCCGATTATAAGAGCCTTTTACCATAATTTCAGCCTAACCTAAAACACTACCAGATCTGGAACAAAAAATAGTTCATAAAAATATATAAAATGTAGTTATTTTAACAAGAATGAGTATACAAGAAGTACGAGTCCATTCATTTTATACGAATGAGCACAAAAAATGCAAGAGAACACTACCAAAGACTTTGATCATTAAAATTAATATATCTATATTTATTCAATGTACATGCAGAAAATTGAGCACCAGATAACATGTGATACCAAAAGAGAGAGAAGGCCGAGGTCGTCCAAGTGAAGCCAAATTACAATTTGCCTGTCTACCATCAATAATTGGACTTGGATCAGCACAGGCTTTTCTTGCAGACTCGGGGTCGCGGAAAGTCACCTAAAACCTCCACACAAATACCAATGAAAACCAAGTCATTCAATTATTCATCCCAATGATAAGTGAGAAAATTAAGATGAAACATGAATTGATAAAAGAGCAAACATTTATTGTTTCTCAAGCAATGTGCAGTAACCTTAATAGTTAACCGGTCATTTGCAAGTACTGATCAAATGCACCACACTTGTCTAAGTTCTAAATTTTAAATTAATGGAGTTACTAATCTGCGCTCCAATTTTGTGCCCTCACTCCCCCATATAATGAAACCACTAAAGTGCCCTTCCTCTTCAAAGCCGGTCATTTGCCAGTACTGATCAAATGCACCATACTCGTCTAAGTTCTAAATTTTAAATTAATGGAGTTGCTATCTGTGCTCCAATTTTGTGCCCTGTGCCCTCACTCCCCCGTAAAATGAAAACCACTAAAGTGCCCTTCCTCTTCAAAGCTCTCTCTCAAACTTCAATCCATAGCAAAGCATCTGACAATAAACAGAGACAAAAGGAACAAGATAGTTTTAAAACATCCATCTAAATCTCACATTGTAATTTGTAGTTACTAGTTACTACCAGTAACCAAGATATCTGCCATGAACAGCAAGCTCCTTCAGATAAGAAGAGAAATTTTATTTTTGAAATTTGAGAGAGAGAGAGAGAGGGGGCATTTGCCCGATTCCAGCAAGCCTCTAGTGCAATTCATCTTCACTGCTCTGATAAATCAAATTCAATTCATCTTCTTGGACAATTCTAGCATCTCTTCACCTTCTTGCCTACATTGTGCTCCATATAGAAGTTCCCATCATCTCCTTCTCTTTCTTCAGAAAAACAATACCCACCTCAAAGAACAACGACCCTTATCTTAAATCTTTATATTTTCATATGGAAGCTTTTGATTTTTTCAAACATACACACACACACATCAAGAGAGAGAACCCATAAACCAAAAGCATGAATCCAAAAAAGAAAAAAAGAAATCTAGTCTGTAGTGTGAGCAATCAGAAAACGGCACCAAATGTGGGGTCTATTATCCAATTTCAAAACTTTAAACAAATTGCAATTGATTCCCAATTCGAATCCATTTATGTTCTTTGAATTACCTTCTCCACATGCATCAAATTATATTTTCTTCATCTCATACTACTACTCTCCACAACAGAAAGAAACTACAACGATGAGGATCCAAAATTAAAGAGATCATGAAACAGTCTGAATGAGCCAAACAAGTCCTATGGCTATCAGAGAGACGCTTGAACAACGAGAAGACAACTTAGAGACTGGAGCGCGAAGAACGCCTCCCTAAATTAGTTGGGAATCATTCGGATCAAACAATAGATCACTCATTTCCTTTATATCAGTAAATGGGGAAACAAACAAAACTAATAATAACACTTATATATTTTCACAACTGTGATTAAAGATCATATGAATTAAGAACAATTGAAATAATGAAAAACAATAATACTCACAAAACCATAGCCTTTGGATCGGCCGGTGTTCTTATCGGTGATCACCACTGCCTCTAAGATCTCACCGAACTGGTCGAAATAGCGACGCAAGGTCTCACTCCGAGTCCCCCAAGCGAGTCCTCCAACAAAGACTTTAGTGTAAGTCGTATCGCCGAAAGAAGAATTCAGGAATTGATACCCAGAACTCGAACTCGAACCGGAACTCGGACCAGGAATCGATGGCTGATAAGCCATGAACAACAATTACGTTTGCAACACAGAGAGTGAACTTGAGAAAACAAAGGAAGATTATTCACCAGATAAAAGCGAACTAAAAAATTGGAATTGATTCAAGCTATACAACAGTACATCTAAGAAGAAAAACCTAGAAAAACCTTTGATGAAAGCGAGTGACAATCAATTGAATTAGAAGTTTGAAGAACTGAGGATGGCAGTTTCTGAATGGAAAGCGAGAAACAGACAGCAGAGTGATGGAGACAACAGAGGTGAGGAGGAACTGAAAAAAGAACAAAGTGAGAAAAAGGAAAAAGGAACCCTAGAATGGAAGTGGGGAAAGGAGGAGGTCAAAAAAGGGGAGGTCGGTGGAGCAACTGACTGTACAGCAGAGTATGGTACTGGTGTCGGAATAGATTATGGGGGAAAAAAAGGTGAAGTTCAGAGAGAGAGATATGCAAGAGAATCTCTATTGCAACGAAGGAAAAAGGGAAGGATTTTATTTTCTTTTGTTGGAGAGAAATTACAAGGGAAGGGAAGGGAAGGGAAGGGAGTCATGATCTTCACTTCAAAAAAACAGAACAGCACGCAAGAAGGGAAAAGAGGTATGGAAACGGCTTCCTCTTGGACGGGGCAGATGTGGGGCCCAGTTCATCCACTCTTACTTTTGTTATTTTTATGTTTTATTTACTCAATTTATAATATTTAATATTTATATATGCAAGTGTTTGTTTCTATTGCGATTTGGTATGTTTCCACGTAAAACATTTATTTGAAAACAAATTTACATATAAAATAATGTTTTATATATATATATATATATTTGTCTTGTTTAAATTCTGAAAACATTTTTACAAAGAAAATGTCAAAAGCCAAAAAAAAATAAGAAAAAAGGGAAAAAATAAAATAAAGCACAGTTGAGAACAAAAGACCACAAATCACACGACACACCCCTAATTCTTGTATGCATGTATATAGTACACACATATGTATAATGTATATGTATTTTTGTTTTTTTGGTATAAGTATATATATATTATATATATATATATATTTTTCTGGACAGAGAGTTTTATAAGACGGAATCCAAAACAAGTGAGAGTTTACAAACCACTTCCACAACAGGTAATTCTCTCATTTCCTAATATTCCAAATTGTGAGAAATAAGGTTGTCTCTCTCTCTGTCTATAGCAAAGTCTGAAGGAGCAGAAAATGAAAAAGCATAAAATGAGTTAATATCTTGGATCGCCTGATCGGTAATTTTGTTAAAAATGGTGTAAAATATTTACAAGTAAAATTTTTTATTCTAATTCTTACGCAACAATAACCAAAAATAAGAAAATGTGTTTTTAAAAAAAACACTTTACATCAAAACAAACGGGTGCCTAAATGCTTTTTTCAGTAATTATGATTCTATTAATTGTTTGGATTGATTTTCTTTGCTTATAAAAATGGTGAGGAGAGTAGATAAACCTCATTAAGCTGTCAACATAACCTTGAAAGGGACCCCCCGCAATGGATGATGGAGGTTGTGACATAAATCATTGTATTCTTTCATGAAAGCTGATATACTTATATATATATATATATATATATATATATGATGTGCCGTAGGTCTGTGCCCCCAATTATTCCGAGTCACAATGTAGAGAGACTGGGACCACCTATGAATTATGATACTAGAGTACTAGAGTCACAGGAATTAGTTCCTTGCTCAAGCTCAGAAAACCTAATCGATTATACAGTTAATTGCAACAATTCAAGAACTTGAGAACCATCTAATACATATATGATTGAGTTTGTAAACACATATATGCATGCATGACATAAAGTCTGTATAATTAGTCAATATTATTATTTTAATTATAAAGAAGAAAAGAGTCATATTCAGTGTTTTGGTGGATGATATATATAGCTACTGGCTGGGGTTTGGTCTGATGGGTCCAAATACACATGTTCTGGCCTGGCCCACACTCAACAGCACAGCATTGTAATGAATGGGACCACTGTGTATCTTTGTTTTTGGTGGTTCTAAAGAAACAATTACTCTGGAAAGGCACAGGAAAAACAGAGAAAGGTCATCTTTTTTTTTCTTTACGGTCCTACTCTTTTTTTCTTACCCCCCTTTCAGTAAAAAGTCATTTAATAGGATCAAGAATTTCCTACTTCTGTATATTTTCTGTTCTCTCCTTTGAACTGACATTACAATTACACCATTATGTATAACACACGATTTCGTAATTCATAATATTTATTTGTGTTGGTACGAGAAATTGTTTAGTTAATTTTTGTTAATTAATTTAATACACACACCCAATAAATTCAAGCACACAATATTTTTTAGAGTGAAATTCAGGTTAGGATTCGGGGATCCTTTTTCATTTATCTTTTTCGATATTTATACAAGTTGTAATTTGAATCCTTTCTGGATTCGAATTCCCTTATTTGCAACTATTTTTTCTCTCAAGGATTTAAATTCCTTATCGAGTTTGATCTTATGTCTAATTTGGGCCGCTTTGACCTTATAATGGGGGCGACTAGGCCCATTCTTTCGTTTAAAATAACTTTTTGGGGCTCCTGCTGATCTCTGGACTTAGTCCGTTTGCGTATCAGTTGACCCATGTAAATAGTTGGAGAATTTCTCTCCTACACTTTGCCCCCAAATTCTCTTCAGTATGAGCTTGGCGAAATCTGGAATGAATTTTTATAGACATTTTCATCATTTCATTGCCTGTATCGAGGACTCTCATTAATACTGGGGTACCAATGACGGCACTGACCATGTAAGTGATTCTCTTACGCTACCCTTGTGTTTTGTCTTGACACTTCGTTATTTTCTGCCACAAAACTTCTGCAGCTGATTATCTTCTCTTTCAAATTTATTTCTCTTGAACTGTCCTGGTAGCGGTTTATGTAATGACCTGTAATTTTTAAAAAATTATATGTTGTTTTAAAAGAAATTCACAAACAAATGTCAAGGTAGTATTCTCCACGTGAAAGCGAGTCAAATGAGTATAATGTTGCCTATGTTTTAATTTGGTGGAATTTATATTTTTATTATTATTAAAATATTTTTTTTACAAAATTATTTTATAAGATAATTATATGAAGGTATAGATATGTATAAAATTATACATATTGCCATGTGTATAGAAACTCAATGAGTGCACTTAATGAGAAAAAAAGATTAAACTCACGACTCTTGGGATTCTCCAATAGATGCCATTAATGTTCTTTAGGTTATAACCATTTCCTCTTACTAGAGTAATGATAAGGTCATATGTTACAACCTTTTATCTTCTTGAGTAATTATTAAAGTTTAGGTTACAACCTTTCATCTTACTTGAGTAATGATTAGAGCTTGAGATACAACTTTTCATCTTACTTGAGTAATGATTAGCACTTATGTTACAGTCTCTTCATTGACTAAATTACTGAAAAGTTGATTTGTATAATTCTAACAAGTTTAACATTCTATATAAATGGGTGAGAAGACCCACATGATCACATGATAGTTTGTGATGACTTGTAATTTGTTTTATTATTACGAAATTATTTTTATTATTATTATTATTATTTTAAAAAATATATATTGTTACAAATTTGTTATGAGACAATGATATAAAAGTGTGTGTGTGTGTGTGTGTGTGTGTGTATATATATATATATATATAGGTGAGTGTGGAAAATAGTAATGTGGGGATGTGAAGGGGTTAGTAATGATGAGTTATTTATTGTAAGGGGTGTTACTTATTGTATATTAATGGGAGGTAAAACATCAATTAATAGGAGACTTTACAGCTTCTCAACTGACAGAAAATTTATAGTTAATTATTACCTAAATTAAATGTCAGACATTTCATTTCTCGTCAGTTAAAAAAGGACTATGTATATATATATATATATATATATATATATATATATATATATATATATATATAACAACAGATCTCTATTACTTTCGACATATCATTCGCTCATTTAGAAATTAAAGAGAGAAGATGGAATGAGAGAAAATGTTGATCAACAAAGGAAAAGAGGTACAATAGGTAGGGGATTTAAGGGGTACTCTATTTTTATATATGCTAGTAGATGGAAGTTACGGAAGAAATATTTTATATTTTATATTCTGTTTTGTTATATACATTCTTATATATTTTTATATTTATGAAATTCATTTACTAATAGGTCTATATAAATGATGATGTGAGTCTTGGAATAACTTGTTAGTATGTCAGTGGGTGATATGCATATTGTAAACGGTTTATAAGTCGTCATTTTTTTTTAGATTATATACGTACTTTATTTGATTCTTAGTTTATAATTATAATGGTATATATATATATATATATATATATATATAAACTACTGGTAATACCAATGTAATATATATATATATATATATATATATATATATATATTACATTGGTATTACCAGTAGTTTATATATATATACGTGTGTATTGTTTGCATGGAATCAATGGATCCAAATTGTGGACAAAGGTAAATTTAATATATATAGTTGTATTTTCTTTAAGATTGTAAACTTACTTTTGTTATGTTTTAATTTTATAATTTAAAATTACTTGTTTTGAATTAAGTTTAGCTAAATTGGTAGTTATAAGAAATAAGTCCATTATTGCTTTTGGATGTTTTATTCGTTGTTTAATTAATTATCGATCAAGTGAAATTTTGTAAATGAATAGCGTTTTGAAGAGAGAAGTTCTATCTTCTGAATTGGATGGTATATAAGTATTTGGTTTGAGAAATGATACACGAATTGTGTTTTGTTGATTATTGTGAATGAAATTTGATTGTGTGTGCTCGTACATGTATAACCGGGTGAAAATAGGCCGGGTTGTAATCCCTTCGGTTGAAAATCCGAGAACTATTCGGAACTATAGTTAGGCTCAGCGGCCCGCCGTGAGAATGACCGAAAATTCGCGGTGTGTATGTGCAGTATACATGTCGAGGAGTTATATGATGGTTAATGTATCAATAATGGATTTATACTTGCACTAGTTATTTATTGAACGATTATTTGTACGGTATATATGATGAGGCTATAATAGTTTATTGAATATGCTCGAACTTAACTTTATGCTAAAATCTTGAATGGTGGTTGCATTTTATAGTAGTTGTTTTATCATTATTATTTTTATTTATTCGTAAATTTATGTATATTTAAGTTATATATTCTTTTGTATGCTGTTTCGTGTATATATGAAAGTAGAGTTGTTGTTTTCCTACTGAGCGATTGTTGTGCTCACCCCAAAAATATTTCAGATCTGGCTAAAGTATGGAGTAGTGAAGAATTTATCAGAGGTTATTTGAGAGCGTGTTTTGTCATAAAGAGTTCAAATGGAGGTTATTTTATTATAATATCTTTGTAATCGGAAAGAAAGACTTTGGTTGTGGGTGTAAGATATTATTTTATTGAGATAAAATTTTAAGTGAGAAAGTTTGTAGTTGAAATATTAAGTTTATAAGGTTTTTATTAACTAATATGTCTATTTTATTTTATTTAATTTTATTTTATCACGTCTCAAAAATTCGGGGCGTGACAGTTTATCTTCGTAGGTCAGTATTCATTCCTTTACCCACGTATTTTTCTTCTTTATGATGTCTTCTATTGACAACGACTATATTCTTTTTGATAATCGCGAAGTCACAATGTCCAGTTTCTCCCTTTAAATCGTAGAAATTGCCCAACCTACAACTACTGTTGGGAAGTAGCCACATCCGATCAAAGTGTGGTTGTTGCTCCGGTTAAGGGTGCACAAATAATCCGTGAATCCGATCCGATCCGATCCGGACGAATCTGATCCAATCTAATAGCTAATGGATTGGTGGCGGATTAAAAAATTAAAATCCATTAGCCATGGATCGGATTGCGGATTGGAGGTTCTGAAATTCGACTCGATCCGTTGCTATATATATACATATATATATTATTTTATATATATAAATGTATAATAATAAAATGTTACTAAACAGTAAACAGTCTAAACTTTAAACCTAAAAGTCTCAAAGGATTTGCGCCGCTTCGAGCCTTCCACTCTTCCAGTACTCCAGACTCTAGATTCTCCACCAGTAGCTCAACATTCGGTCCTTCACGCCATCACACCACCATCTCTCTTCGACGACAACTGAAGTAGCCTCCTTCTCCGGCGTCTTCACTCACCACCATCTCCTTCCTCGATGACTTTGTCGACACCACCGATCTGTGAGCTCAGCCACCAAAACGACGGCGTTATCTTCGACAGCATCTTCATTATTTTTGGTGAGATTACAACATAGATCTGTTATTGATGTTCATTTATTTCATTATGACGTAGCTTTCAAGCCCTTGTGTTGCTTCGTTCCAACTTATTTGTCAATTTTTTGTTCGAATTTTTTTTTTCATTTCATTTTTTTGAGTTTTTGTGTTTCTGTCCAAATTGATTATGTTAAAATTGGACCAAATCAGATCTTCTAAGTAATGCTATGAACTAGGGTGTCGAATTAGGAAGTTGATAATCTATCCTCTTTTCTAATTGCATCTTAATCTCGTTAATTGAAGAAAAAATTGGGAAATTTTGTTTTGGGTGTTAAATGGAGTTGTAATGGCTATAAATATTAAATATTGATTATAAGAATGGAGAGAATGGGGAGAAAGTAATATGTTTGGAAGGTTATAATAACAGTGAGCTAGATATTGATAACAAGGGTGAAGAAGAGATGAACAAAGGGTTTAAGCTGTTTGGCGTGCAATTAGCTATATATTGTTTTTTAATTCAAATGTGTGAAATAGGTTATTTATTTATTATTATGTTTGAAAAAGTAAAGATTCGAATTAAAGATGGCAATTATAATAAGCACATTGCTTGTTTAGGACGAAGAGATTGATTTATGTGAATTTGATTGGATTATTTTTTTTTCAAACATCATACTAGCTAGCTATTAGTGATCAATACTCAATAGTGCTAGCTGCCAGAGCCTGCTACAAGTTTGTAATGTAAATTGTTATATATGAAAATTTTAAGAAACTTGTTTCTGTTCTCCTAGATATGTAACAAAGAACAAATTGAGTATTTACTATTTAAGATTATAGTATTTGTGTGTGTGTGTGCGTGTATATATATATATATATATATATATATATATATATATATATATTATTTAAAAAGTGTTTTGCCTCATGCATACAAACATTTTTTGTCATTAATTTCGTTGTATGTTACCAAGTTCTCTTGCTGTCCATAATCCTTTAACACGATTAATTTGCATCTTCCAGAAGAAAGAATAAAAGATACCACCACTTGAGAAAGAGAGTTGGTAATAACTTTTTTTTGCTTTTTCGGTAAGGGGGTTGGTAATAACTTCTCTAATAAATCTGACTCTCATACATACCATCACATGAACTAGCTAATTGGTGAACAATTATCTCTTTGTATCTATTTTTGTTCCCATTCTTTGCTTTTATGTAGTCTTTGGAAATTCATTCCAATCCCATTGCTATATAATAATAAATAAATAACCTGTTTGGCACATTTGAATTAAAAAAAAATTTCTTTGTCTTGACAGATGACAACTATAGGAGATGCAGATATGGAAGTCTTGGAAATTCTCACCAATGAGAATGATTCACACACTCAAGTGCAGGTATGTACCAAGAAAAAACGTTTCATATTAGATGTTGGTGATCATTTTACAAAGGTTCTAGATGGGAATGATACAAAGTCTAAATGTAATGTGAAATGCAATTATTGTGGTACATCATATGCATGGGTGAGTGCAAATGGGACAACTACATTGAAGAACCACTTAAATAGATGTCTCAAATTTTTAAATAATGACAAAAAACAAAAACTTATATCATTTCAATCGGTGAATGAAGGAGATTGTAATGTGACTTCTTGGAAATTTGATCAAGAGTTATGTAGAGATGTGCTTACTAAAATGATTATCATTGATGAATTACCTTTCAAGTTTATTGAGCGTGAAGGTTTTCGATATTTTCTTAGTGTGTTGCAACCAAAATTTAAATTGTTGTCACGTACGACTGTGGTTAGGGATTGTTTGGCATTATATGGAGTTGAAAAGCTGAAGTTGAAAAGCTTGTTGAGTCAACTAAATCAAAGAATTTGCATCACCACTGATTCATGGACATCAATACAAAACCTTTCTTATATGTGTCTCACAGCTCATTTCATTGATAAGAATTGGACATTGCATAAAAGAATTTTGAACTTTTGTCCAATTTTTAGTCACAAAGGTGAGAAAATTGGTCGTGCAGTTGAGACTTGTTTGATTGGTTGGGGTATAGGAAAATTATGCACACTCACAGTTGATAATGCTAGTTCAAATGATCTAGCGGTTGCATACTTGAAAAAGAAGGTTTCTAGGAAAGTTGACACTTTTGTTTTAGGTGATGAATTCTTTCATATGAGGTGTTGTGCACATATATTGAACTTGATTGTGAAAGATGGTTTGAGTGAGTTGCATAGTTCAATAACTCGAATTCGTGCGGCTGTGAGGTATGCTAGGAGCTCTCCACAACGAGGAGAGCGTTTTAAGGCATGTGTGCAGAGGGAGGACATAATATGTAAGTCGCATTTGTGCTTAGATGTTTCAACTAGGTGGAACTCCACATACCTTATGTTAGAAGTGGCAATAAAGTTTCAAAAGGCTTTTGAAAGGTTAGAAGATGATGATTTAGATTATGTAATGGAACTTAAAAATCAACCTCCTACTAGAAGTGATTGGGAATATGCTCGGGTTTTTACCAAGTTTTTGGGCAAGTTTTATGAGACCACAAAAGTACTTTCCGGATCTTTATATGTTACTTCCAATACATATTTTCATGAAGTGTTAGGAATTGAAAAGTTGTTAAAGGCGTGGTCAAATAGTTCTGATCTTTGCTTAAGTTCCATGGCAGTAAAAATGAAAAATAAATTTGACAAGTATTGGGGAAGCATTGATAAAGTGAATATAGTGGTCGTGCTTGCAGTTGTTTTGGATGCTCGCTACAAGTTGGAGTATGTGAAATTTTGTTATTCCCAACTTTATCCTTCTGAAATGGTCAATGACCTTACTAAAAGAGTAAAGGATGCATTGGACCGCCTTTTTAGTGAATATACAAATTTTCATGCATTGTCTTCAAGTTCATGTGTAACAAGTCAAAATGCAAATGAGATGGGAGTTGATCAACCAAATATGGAGGCAAGTGAGCAAATAGTATCTTTTAAGTCTATGTTCAAAAAGAAAAAAATGATGAAACAAAGTGAAAGTAGCTGGTCAGAAGTGGAAAAATATTTAAATGAAACTTCTGAAGATGATGATTCAAACTTTGACATATTGAATTGGTGGAAAGTGAATGGCAATAGGTATAAAGTACTCTCTGAAGTTGTAAGAGATATTCTAGCCATTCCAGTCTCTATTGTTGCTTCTGAATCGACTTTTAGTACGGGAGGTCGTGTACTTGATCAATTCCGTAGTTCTCTAACCCCAAAGCTTGTGGAATGCTTAATTTGTACACAGGATTGGTTGCGGGCTTCACCAAACCCAATTGAAGTTGAAGAAAAGTTGGAGGAACTTGAACAATATGATTCCAGTAACCAATTATTATAATTTCATTCAATTTGTTTGCAAGTAATTGTCTTATTGTTAATTTTAATTAAATTTCTATACTTGTGCAGATATAACTACAGTTTGAGGACATTCATGGAAGCTGTTGTTTTGTTTGGATGATTTATGATTGGTTGTGTAATAATTGATATTTCAATGACTTGTGTTTTGTTTACTATTTTAAATTTCTAAGATTTGTCGTGAAAATTCAAACTTGTGGCTAGTGGCTACTGATTGTTTGTGTATTGTGGAACTTATTTGGGTTGGGACTATTATGATTATTTTATAAATTTCAAGTAGTTTTTTTACTTTAAAAAAATAATATTCATGCTTTGTTGGTCTGTGTTGATCAATATTGAAGTTTATTTTCTTTTGCTTGAGGTTTGTTGCTTGTGTTGGGGTTATTTATTAGTTTATGCAGAAGATTAAACCGATTATAATAGATAGAACAACCAGTTTATCAGCTTGAATGGAAAAAAAAAATTATCAGCTTGAACTAGCCCAATCCGTAATCTGATCCGTCAACCACGGATCGGATCGGATCGGATTGGAAAATAGCCACGGATTGGATCGGATTAGATTTTCGCCAATCCGTAATCTGCAGATCGGATTAGGATTATGCATAATCCGATCTGATCCGTGGTCACCCCTAGCTCCGGTGACTAGGCAGTGAATTGATGTTGAGAGGATCAAGGAGGAATGTCGTATCCCTGGCGACGTCATAATCGAGGGTTACCCTTTGGATTATGACTACAGCATTGGAGAAGGAGTTGAAAAAGGCAAAATCCTTTTTTCGACTTCTCACTTAAAAACTTTCAGATTCCCCCTTCACTCTTTCTACAGTTTTGTTTTTTTTAAACTTAATCTTGCGCCGCTTCAACTAAAACTTAACATCTGTTGCATCATTTCTTGCTTACTTTCTTTAAATCGTGTTTATAAACTAAACTTAAATCTGAACGACCTTTTGTTCTATTACTCTCTAGGATAATCGGTATCATTTGTTCCCCAATAAGGACATAAAAATTTGTTTTGCCACTCCCATTTTTGATAAGTTGTGGAAAGAGAGACTTGTTCTGGTGAAGGGAGCCTGGAATGTTAGGGCTGCTCAACGCTTCCCTATCCCTAGTGCTTTTGGTGACGCTATGATCTCTTCCTTCACTCTGTCCGGCAAGTTTCCTTTTAAATGCCCTTGGGGACTTTCTGCAACTTTATTTATTTTTCTTTGCATAATTTTATTTTGCTTCTCTTTTGTCTTGCAGCTGATCAGATTGAGTTATTGAAAGAGAAGGTCTGGAACATTCGTCTTTTTGTGAAGAAGTTCTTATCACCTCTTCAGCTTCAAACTCTCGCTTGTAATGCTTCTGTTGAGTCTTCTTCTTTGTATGTTGACTCAAACTCTTTAGATTAAAATATGGAGATGCCTGAGCCCAAGACGAGGAGAAGGTCTTCTACTTCTGGCCAGCCGAAGGCCCAAAATGCTAAAGGGTGGTCTAAGGCAAAATAGGACAAGAACAAATATGTTGCTCCCTCTTCTCTTCAGAAGAAGGCTTTTTCTGGTGCTCCTCCTACGCCCAAGTGCCAGAAACTTCTGGCCGACACAATGAAAAGATAGTTTTTTCTCTTCCGCCCTGGTTCTGACTGATTCTGCCAGTAGTGCTGCTGATGAGCCGTTCGTGGGCTTGACCAAACGGTGGGCCCCATACTGAAGGAAGTCCAATGGCTCATTCTTGATGGTGAGGGACTGATTGACCTCGACCGTGATGTTATGGGGGCTCTTTTCTGTGATATCTGGCTTCCCAGGGATAAGCTCCGCCAACAAGTAGTTGATAGGGATGAACTGCTTGCTAATGGGCCTTTTCATATCATGGAGGATGGTTCCATTATATTCTTTGCTTTCCTCATTCATTCTCTTTTTTTATACTTCTTTCCTAACTTTGCTTGATTTGTAGTGATATAGAACGCTTATATGACCATCTCCCTCTGCAAGGTTTTGGAGGTTGAAAGGCTGAGCGGCATAAAGTCGAAAACCTTAAGGGGGAGGTGAAGTCCCTCATCAAGTCTCTTGCTGAAAATCAAAAGGCTATTATCCATTTTGAGCAGAGGGCCTTAGAGGCTAAACAGAGGGCTGCTGAGGTCCAGACTATGTTACATGTTTGCAAGTCTGGAGGACTTGAGATGTATTAGTGGTTTTTGAAGATTCTGGCTTTAAAGATCGTTGATGGCTTCTGTTATGGCTTTAAACAAGGAGAAAGTCTGAAGCCGAACGCGACTATCAAGATCCTGATGAGTTTGACGATGATAAGGGGATTGAACCGTTCAATGAATACGACATTCCTGAGGTTGGCGAAGCCGAACAAAAGTTTGCAAACTTCCTCAAGAGCTCATGCTCGGCTCCGGCCTTTTCTGCTTCGGTTGTTGTTTCTTCTTCTCCTCTTCCGTCTGATCAGATCATACCAGAGGTGCCTGTGCAAGCTAAGAAGGGCATTCTGATCGTTGACTCATTTGGTCAAGACTTCAACAAAGAGGATGGGGCAGCTCACCAGGATTAATTTTTTGTAGTTTTCCTTTTTTTTTTATAATGCTCAGTTAGAGCTTTTTTTATTATTTTTTTAATTTTATTATAGGGATAGTTGTATTTTCATCCATTCCTTTATAATTAACTTTCTGATCAACGATACAACTTCTTTTTTGCTTTAGTTTATTCAAATTTCTTATTTTGATTCTGTTTGATACTTCTGCATTTGATAATTCATAAACAGACAGATGCCCTGGTAGGTTGGGCCCTTAGCCTTACTTAGAGCGAAAACTTTTTCCCAATCTTGTTTATCAAATTGAGAGCTTTGTGTAGACGATCAACGCTCGGCACTTAATGTTTTAACTTTCTTCATTAAGGAGTTTATCAAGGAATTTCTTTAAGCGATCAGCTTGTAATACTGATAGGTTTCTCCTATAAGCGATTAGTCATTTTGACTTCTACTCTGGTGGGCTCAATGTTTGGTTTGTGATCGTTCGGACCCTTGCTTTAGTATGTGATCAGTCATTTAAGAGCTTAGCTTGATTGAGCCTGCGACTTCTTTTTTATAGGCGATTGACCTCTTTTTTATAAGCGATCGGTCGTTTAAGATCTTAGCTTGATTGGGCGTATGACCTCTTTTTTATAAATGATCGGTCGTGTAATACCTTAGCTTGATTGGACCTATGACCTCTTTTTTTATAAGTGATCGGTCATTTAAGACCTTAGCTTTAATAAGGGATCGGTTATTTAAGACCTTAGCTTGATTGAGTCTATGACCCTTTTTTTTCTAAGCGATTAGTCGTTTAAGACTTTAGTTTTAATAAGCGATCTGTTGTTTAAAACCTTAGCTTGATTGAGCATATGACTTCTTTTTAATAAGCGATTTGGTCATTTAAGACCTTAGTTTTAATAAGAGATCGGTCATTTAAGACCTTAGTTTGATTGGGTGCGAGACCCCTTTTTTTTTATAAAAAAAAAGGTGGTTATTTTTGTTAACACAAAAGCTGGCAAGAGAGTGCTACTATGCATTTTTTTTTGCGCAGTACCCTGTCTTGCCATGACTTTAATGCCATATGTTTTTTTTTATCTATGACGAAATATATAGACTTTTATCCAATGTGGGACTGCGTCTACTCATCTTTAATAATAAACAACTAACAAATGACTCTTATTGCCTCTGAAGTCAAATTCAAAGAAAGTGTATTCCTCTTTCTTTGGAGAAGTGATAGATATGTTGCCAAAGTCTAAATTTTAAGTTTTAATATATCAAGCATTAGAGACATGATTTCCCAAATGAATTTGGGCAATAATCTTTGCAAAATTTACAATTTGAAGGCTCAATACCTTTGAGACAGAGGCAAAAATGGGGTAAGACAGTGTCGTTGTGCATGCTTTTTTGCACAATGGCTATGTCTTGTTACGATTATAAAGTTTGATTTTACTCTTTATTTATTGCAGAGTATAAAACCTTTTTAACGATGTGGGATAATGTCTTTTCCTTGTCTGACAGTAAAGTACTTTCTAAACAATGCACTCTTTATTACGAGATTTTTTTATTCTTGAGAAAGTCGTAGAATACACTGTCAAAAAGCAATAATCTAACTATAGTTTGTTATAATTCAAACATAGTACCTTTTTAAATAAGTTGCATTCCAAGCTAGGCTTGTGAATTGTGTCTGCATTGCTAACTTTGCGAAGCTGGTATGCATCTTTCCCAATCACTTCTATGACTTCGTATGGGCTTTCCCATTTTGCTGCGAATTTTCTAGCATTATGCTCCTTTGTATTGTTAGTGACTTTCCATAGTACCCAGTCTCCAAGATTGAAAGATCGGTGTCGGAAGTTCAGATCACCATACCCCTTAGGACACTCTTTACTAGAGATCTGTGGAAACCTTCTTTTAGTAAAACTGCTATCTTGAAAGCTTCTACTGTCGCAGTTTGTCTATCATTGACATTTCTAAATTGAAGAGGGTTAAGAAATATTTTAAAGTCTCTTATTTAACCTGCCTCATGGTGAATAGCGAGGAGATTGTTCTTTTTCGTTTCTGGTTTCCAACATACGGGTCTACGAACAGCTCGTACAACCTTGCGAAGTTCGAGATTGAACGAGGCAGTTGTTGCTTGAACCAAAGTAACGCTAGCCTAGCTAGCGTTTCAGATCATCGATCTCCCGCTGCATCTAGGCCTTCCACTTCGGGTAGAGTTGTGTGGGATTGGTCTGATCCTCATTAAGTCGGCCGAGATGGGGTTTTTTGCTTATGGGTTGGTTGTGATGAGAGGCACTTAACGAGTGATTACTTGATCCGACCCCTTCATTCCACTGTCACCAAAGGTCTTTCATGCTTTCGGCTCGTTCGACCCTAGTTTGAAGATTAGCGATCTGTTGACTCAGAGCCTCATTCTGCTGGGCCAGTTGCTGAACGTTTGGCTGCGTTAGAGGATCTTGGATGTTTGGCTATATAAGCGGCACCCCCTTTGATTCCTAAGGGGTTTGCCTAGGTCTTCGTAAGTATCCCTTCTTGTGTCTACCATGACTGCAAATTCTTCAAGTTTTGAACAGAAAAACGATAAACATTTCCCACAGATGGCACCAAAGTGCTTGTACAAGAAATTGCTTAGCTAATTTCTGGTAATTAATTCAATCCACACACCCAATAAATTCAAGAACACAATATTTTTCAAAGAGAAATTTAGGTCAGGATCCGGGGATCCTTTTTCATTCATTTTTTTTGATATTTATATAAATTATAATTTGAATCCTTTCTGCATTTGAATTCCTTTATTTGCAGCTATATGTTCTCTCAAGGATTTTGATAATTTGTCCTTAATTGCACCCATTGACAAAATGTAGGGGGTTTATTGCACAATAGGAGGGTAATTGCACCTTTTGGATATAGCAGGGTTGTTTTCTGCACTTTACCCAAAAAATAATTATACGAAGTTTGTGAAGAGAATCAAGAAAGGATATTATCATACTTCTGATAGTATTGATTAATTTGTGAGGTTGCAAAATGACAGGAGACACTTAAACAGTAAACAAAAATTAGAAGAAAATGAATATAATCTAAATAAGGAGATTATATATAAGATTAGCTTTAGGATATTATATACTCCGTATAAGATTAGCTTAAGGACTGTAGTGAGTACTAAAGATAAAAGAAAGAAAAATAAAATTAATGGAATTTTTGACGGTTTTATGAATAGTGTAACTTTTGTACAGAAGATAGCTTCATCGGCCACTAAGGGCATCAGTAATAGGATTGCTAGAGCCCAATCTAGCGATCCAATTGCCCCTGTAGCCCAGCAACGGCTTGACTAAAAATGTGGGCCAGGTGGTTCGCTGGATTGGACAAACCACATAGCCAACCATGTTCACTTGGTCCCGCTTTAATGCGGGCCCATATTTTAAAAAAAAAAAATTCACTTATCGAAATGACGTCGTTTCAATAAGTAATTTTAATAAAAAAAAAATTATACGGTGCCCTAAGAGGGCGCCGCGTGTCCTGCAACGGTCATTTGACCGTTGCACGTCCAAACAGGCCTTTGGTTGTCCAGAATTCATTTATTTGACTTTTTTAAAAAAAAATCTAAGTTCTGCCAAAGAGTCATTAAAACACTGTTTGTCAGAGCCAAAGAGTGCCTAAAATGGCTCTTTTGTCTTTAAAATAATAATTTTATTTTTTCTTTTTACTTTTTTCATCTCTATAAATACACTACCCCTACATTCACTAAATTCACAACCAAAAATTCATATTTTCTCCTCCTAAGTCTAGAATCATTTTTATTTTCTCAATCTTAGTTAATTGTATTTTTACAAAATCCATTTTCAGGAATCCAACACCACCAAATTTCAACTTCAACCTTTTATTAAATGATGATTTTTTATCATTTGATAGCTCTTATCAATATTATGGTGACGATTCTCAATTTTCATCTAATCAATCAGCCGCATTTTATTCATCGATATTGCCTCAGACCTTCCTGAAAGCAACCGATTCCTCGAATGCCTAATTGGTCCAACAAAGAAGATTTGGCTCTGTGCAATGCGTGGCTGGAAGTTAGCAGTGATTTGGTGATTGGTGCAGACCAAGCGAAGTCGACGTTGTGGCAAAAAAATTTCGTCGAATTTCAAGTACAACTTGGTGCTCCAATTGCCCGAGGCGATGGAGTTTTGGCAAATCGTTGGTCCATCATCCAAAGAAAAATTAACAAATGGTCTGAATGCTTACTTACAATTAAAAAAAATCAGACCAGTGGCTTCAACAATCATGATATGGTAAGTTAATAATTTTAATTAATTTCTTTACTTGATTGTATTTAACAAGTAATCATTTTAAATAATTTGGTTCTAATTATTTAAAGCAGATTACAGCAACTCAACATCTATATAAATCCACTATGCATGAGGACTTTAAATTCCATGCTTGTTGGAACATTTTGAAAGACTCTCCAAAATGGCATACATATTGTCTCGATCAAGGAAAAAACAAAGTTATAATTGCCCGCGCAAAGAAGAGGAGTATTGGAATCAACATCAATGAGTCTGTTGCTCACTTAAACGCATCAAGTCCATTAAGTAATGTAGCGTACGAGGGTATTCTTTCTGAAGGATCGTCACAGTTTGGTATGAATGAATATTCAGTCGGTATTACTGAATCTCAACTATTAAAGCGACCAGCAGGATGCAAGGTGGTAAAGTAGAGCCGAAATAAGAAGAAATAGCCAGAATATGAGACCTTACACTCATCATTCGAGGTCAGTTTCCAGCAAGCAACATCTAAACTTGACTCTCAAACAAATCTTATTATGGGACAAAGCTAAAACAGATGGAAAGACAACGGGAGAGAGAGCTACATGAAGAAATAAGACAACGGGAGAGAGAAATAAACGAAGAAAAAATTCGAGAAGACGAGTTGATGCTAAAAGATCCAAATTCAATGCCAATAGAAGTACAAAAAGCATGACTTATCCAAAAATAATAGATATATGAGCGAATGTGTGCAGAAGCAGATGAGAATATGCGCAATTCATAGGACTTGTTTAATCTATAATGGATATTGTATCGTTTTAAGTTATATATTTTTTTATCCATTATGGATATTGTATCGTTTGAAATTATATATTTTTTAATCCATTATGGATATTGTAATTCATTTAACTTATGTTATGTTGCTTTTAAATCTATTACGGATATTGTGTCGTGCGAAAAATAATTTCAAAATAAAAAATTTATTGCATAATATTTTATGACATCTTACAAGCATAAAAATACAACATAATTTGAAATTCTAGTACATAAAATAATAACAGAACTTAAAGAAAGGAGTACATAAAAAACCAACATAACTTAAAGATAGGAGTACATAAAAAAATCACTTAAAGATCTTTATATGAATCACTAATCTGATTCCACATCTGTTATATCAGATTCTTCTTCAATTGCGTATTTGTCTCTCTGCTACGGTACTGAGTTTGGCGAGCGTAGATGTGTGACGCAAAAACTTTGGGGTCTAATCTTCGAGTGTGATTTGGAATACTCTCTTCCGGTGGCAACCAAATTCCAGTATTGTTGTGGCGCTCATCTTCAATGATCATATTGTGAAGGATTATGCATATTCTCATTATGAGACACAAGTCCATCTTCTCCCAATATTTAACTGGTCGTTGCAGTATTGCCCACTCGATTTGCAAGATCTCAAATGCTCGCTCCACATCTTTCCTGCATGCCTCTTATCTTTTTGCAAACATTTTTTGTTTTGAAGTTCTTGAATTTGAGATGGTCTGCATCAAAGTTACCTATTTTGGGTATATACCATCAGACAGGTAATATCCTATACTATACTAATGCCCATTCACCACATAATTAACCGAAGGCATTCTGCACTAACAATACGGTTGAATAAAGAGGAAAGATTCAACACATTTTTATTATTGTGTGAACCAGCCATTTCAAAAAATGAATGCCAAATCCACAAATCTTTTGAGGCTACCGCTTCCATTAATATTAAAGTAGCCTTATAGGTGCGGCCCCTGTGTGTGCCATGCTACGCCACTGGGTAATTCTTCCACTCCCAATGTAAACAATTGATAGAACCAAGCATACCTGGGAATCCTCTAGCCTCTTCTTCTTGAAGCAGTCGTGCGATATCAATTTCGTTTGGTTCGCGCATGTACTGCTGCTTATATACAGCAACAATAGCAGTACAAAATGCCTTCAAATAACTTATTGTAGTCTCACCGATTTTAATATGTTGGTCAAATAAATCGATTGGTCCACCATATGCAAGAATGCGTATTGCAATTGTTATCTTCTATATAGAAGACAACCCCAAACAGCCACTCGCGTCCTTTTTTTGGATGAAGAAGTCGTCATAAGCTTGAACATCATTCAGGATACGAAGAAATAGTTATTGGCGCCTGAATTGTTTATGAAATTGCTCGAGTGTATATAAGCAATTCTCGTCAAAGTAGTCTTTTATTAGCTGACGGGGGCTTCCTTCTCGGTCACGATGAATAAACTGCTGCCTCTGAGCTGGTTGAAATATTTGCGCTATAATCTTCGGCGTACAACAACTTAGAATTTATTTGTAGGTAGATACATGATCTTCAAGCAATTTGTCAAGATCTATTGATGAGGAGGATGACAAAAAACGTGGAGATTTAGAATCTGACAAAGGTCGTGATGATGAAGCCATTGAAATTTTGAAATTGAAAGAGATGGTAAATAAACTTTTGAAAAAATGAAAGTAGTGATAATTTTATAAATGAGCAAATGAGTGTTTATATAAGATGAAAAATATAATTGTTGAGAATATAGCCGTCGGGAATATAACCGTTAGTAAATAAATAAAAAAATATTTAATAATTTAAAATTTAAATTAAAATTTTTTTTATTAAAATATTATTATTTTTGGCTGGTGGATATCTAGAAAAGCTATTGTGGAACCAAAATTTGGAGATCTTGATATGATGATGTGGCTGACTAAAATGTTGAAGTTGCTACTAAAATTTAAATTTAAAGAATCATTTTTAACCCATAGTGATGCCGTAAGCTATCCATTCCGTGTCACACACGCTATCTTCTTCTCTGACATTAACACAATACACAAGCCACCCTACCTCTCGTATTTCTTGGGACGCTACACATTACACAAGCTACCCCACCTCATTCTCATCTTTCACGGTTTAATTAAGTTCGGTTCTTGCTTAATAAAAAAAATTGCTTTCATTTCAGTGTTGTCCAAGTGGGGTTTTTTTTATGGTAATTGCAAGTTCATGTATCAATACATGGCTTGATTAATTGTATGGGTGAAATAATGGTAGAATCCACATAAACAAAGAAATAATAATAATAATAATAATACCAAGTTTGTGAAGAGAATCAACGAGGGAAAGTATTGTACTCTACATCCTTCAATACTTAGTATTAATTAATTTGTAAGAATGAAAAAATGGCAGGATCCGCATAAACAATATACAGAAAGAAAGAAAGAGCAAAATGAATAGAATGCAAGTAACTGATTCAACTAAATGAGAGATTATATTTGAGATTAGCTCGAGAAAAGTGAGTATTAGAGATAATAATGAAAAAAGAAAAATAAAGATTACTGGTTACAGTAGAAGCTTCACCAGCCACGAAACTATATAGCCTCCCGCTCCTGTCACGCACGCTATCTTCTCTTCTGCCATTAACACACATACACATGACTTTATCTGGTGTCTTTGCCAACCACTCTATCTCCAGCCTTTCTTGTGACAGTGTTAGGTCACTGAGTCGCAACTAAAAAAGATAGAGAAAACACTGACCGAGAACCATATTGCTACGTGGTTCGAGAAGCGGGTTGTTTGCATTGCTACGTGTTCGAGAAGTGTTGTTTGAGTTTTCTACATTAGTCCTTTATTTTTCTTTAACAATTTTATAGAGAAAAATAATTGAATAAACACAAAGGCCTCGTCTCAGAAAATATGATACGAAGAAGCAAAAATATCATTGTTATGAAAAAGATTGTTAACAACAATTATGTTAGAGTTGATTTTCAATTACTAAACGATTTGAAAAGTTATCAATTAGATAGCATGTGTTGTCGTAAGTAACTAATAATAACAAGAGATCTAATCCAACCATTTGAGAAATCATTGACCCATCACATAGTGGTGTCTATCACCACTATACCACTATTCGTTAGTGCACCATACCTTTCCGAATTTAAAGAATGATATTTGGTAGAACTGTGTTTTTGAGTAAATTGAAACATGTGATAAAAAACTCCCTCATTTCCTAATTTGAAGTTAACTGAGATCTGAGCTTATCAAAGCTCGTTCTATGATTTATCATTCATGCATGTTAATCATTCATGGATGTTAACAAGATCTTTTCATTTAGCACCACCTTAGGATGGTAAAGTAAGTTGAGAGCGAGGTTCAAACAAGGAAAGGCTTACGGTGGATATCTAAGCACTCAAAGACGAGGAATGGCGTAGTAAGCGATAAAATGCTTTGGGGAGTTAAAAATAAGCATATATCAGGAGATTCCCAAATAGGTCAACCTTTCGAACGATTGCTGGAATTCATGGACAGACAAGAGATAATTTGGCGAACTGAAACATCTTAATAGTTAAAGGAAACGAAAACAAAAGCGATTCCCGCAGTAGTGGCTAGCGAAATGTCGAATCAGCTTTGCATATGATCTTGAGATAGGATTTAGAATTTTAGATAATTAATTCCGTGCCGAATGGATGGAACATAACAGTAAGATGATAGTTTAGAATTCCAAATGATTGACTCAAGTGGATAAAGAATTTGACTCTAAGTGTCTGGCCAACATTAGGCCTAAGGTTCAAATTTTCTTATATGCAAACAATTCTTCAGAGTGATGTATGTACCAACAAGTAAAAAGGGAAAAAAAAAAAAAAACGATAGTCAAAGTTGCCTCAAACTAGGCCGTAAGGGATATAAACTGCGGCCCAATGTATCGCAGTTTCCTTTAACCCATTTAACTTTCAAGTTACATCTAGGGCCCAATTTTGACCGGAGAGGTTCTAGCCTTACAGCCCAACCACGACCATAAAACTACGACTCTATAATCAAAACCATAGTTGTGGTCATGAGGTTAACACGTGGCGAAGTATTGGCAAGAAATGAATTCTAAAATTTCGTGGCCAACATCCTCACTCTGCTACTATCACGTCTTCATCGATTTAAATTCATAAAACTAAAAATTGGAGAGTTCAAAACCCTAGCTGGACAAACAAACAAACCCACCCTAGTAAATGTTCAGAAGAATCGATTCACCAATCTCTTGAATCTATATATATATATATATATATATATTCAAATGTCGAGCAGTTGGAGAAGAACGTTCGGAAATGTGAGGTCATTCATAGGGAATTCGACGGGAGGTCTGAGAGGGGGAAGCAATTTGGCCTCATGGATCGTTGCTGGAACCCTAGCCTACTTCCTTTGGGTCAAGCCCTCCCAAGAACGCAGGAAAGAACAAGTATTAGTCTCATCTTCAGTTCTTGATCTCAATTAATTGAAAAAAAAAATTCCATTCATTTCAATTGAAAAGTGTTTTTTTTTTTGTTTTTGTAATTTCAGGAAAAGGCAGCTTTGGCTGCAGTTTCAGACCCATACCGTTACATCGAGAAACGAAAACCCATTCCTGATCCTCAGGTATTAATCAGTATTACCATTCCCAATCTCTTTTTACAATATAGTTTATATAATGTATATTGACTTATAATCCTCTAATTTTAATTAAATTGTCAAACTGGTTTTCATTGCTGTATATTTATTTCCAGGAGACTGGTTTGATATATGGCAACAAGAACAAAAGTAACAAATCCCAGCACTAATTTAATTGAAGTTTGCAAAAACATCTGCAAGTTAGTTTTGTTGTGTAAAAATCATCTGACCTTAAAGTTTTGGAGTTATATGTTAACTTTTGAGTCTCCTTAGCATGTAATTGTAATATATATATATATATATATATATATATATATATAGAAGAGTGGCACACTGTAGGAGTTGCTTTTACCTACTGTAACTTCACAGGATGAGTTTTTGGGTGCATCAAATTGGATTGTTATTTTCTTTTTCCTAATAACAGTTGATCAAACTATTTGTTGCATGGACAAAAAGCTTTATGGCCTTTTCTGGGTGGACAATGTTCAATCATGTGTAGTTATTGTATCCATTTAGTGTAGTGTACATGGCTTAAGTACAAAAACAAATAGTTAAGCACATAGGGCTAACCCAGTGCAGGGCTCCCGCCTCTGCCAGATCTGGGATAGTTTGACGTACAGAGTGCCGCATGCGGAGAGACCGAACTCGTGACCTGTGTGTCACAATGGAGCAACATTAGTGTCTTACTGTTGCGACAAGTGTTTGTAGCTATTGCCTTAATGTTGAGACAGGTGTGTAGCTATTTTATTGTATTGTATTAAAGACCACGGACTGACTTGTATTGTATAGTATTATTGTATTAATAATCTACCGTTAATAGTGGTTTTTCTTGGGAATTTAAGTGGTGTCACTTGTAGGCCGTTTGATCTCGGCCTTTTGGCCCAAAGCATCTGTGATAAAGAAAGTAACTAAAGTGTGATCTGGTGTTGTGGAAAGTAAATTTTGGGATTTGTTTGTTAATGACTTGTAGAATTCTTTAATTGAAAGGATCGATTCTGCAAGAAAGACAATAATTTATACGATTTTATTCACAAGCTTAAAATAAGTTCTTTGAGAAAGCGATTCACGGACATTCCAATCAACAGATAAGCCGAGTTAGGGTTGTTTGAGTTTGTCTTGTTTGATAATCGAGTTTGACTCTCAACTGTTTGCAAATAGTTAGTTCTGGTTTACAATTCTAATCAAGCAGCTTAGGTATTTTTTTATTTGTGGATTGTAGATATGATCTCCCTTATTTATTTGTTAAACAAGTGGTATCTCATAAAAGCAGTAATTTGAAGACGGTAAACACATTTTACTGGACTTTTTCACTGAACACTTTTAGATATGTTTGGTTTTCTTTTTTTAAAAATATTTTTAATCACTCTGTCAAAGGTGGCACAATGGACAAGAGTCCCACTTCACAAGTTTAGTACGAAAAGCAGAAGTTAAAATGAAAAAGTTGATATCCCTATTAATTTTATTTGAATGCTTTTTTTAAACTTTGAAACTCTTTAATTTTATCAATGTAAATACTTTCTAAAATAATTTTTAAACTTAGAAAAATAAAAAAGTCAAATTTCAAAAGTCAATATAAATAGTGCCTTAGTCTTGTCTGAGAGATATTCTGAATATCTTATAATGTAAATAAATTTAAAAAGGAAAAAAAAAGCTTATAATTTTTGGATTTGATTATAATTTTTATGGTATCTCGGACTCATTGAATATTTAGCCGTTAAAAAAACAACTAGGGTGATATATAATAGCCGGAGTATTGTAGACTTTATTGGGAATTGTGATAAAGCGGCTGGCATGTGAAATGGTATTGCCATCTGGGAAATCTAGATGGCATGACAAGGTATGGTTGTCTTGTGGATTGGGATTATGTGGCTTTTTGATCAAGTTGGAAGGCAAAAACAGGCTACACAAAGCTGGCCCATGAGATGACATGATCACGTGTTGTGGATACCCAAACCCAATCCTGGCCCATTCCACCAGATACGCTATTCAATTTTCTTCACCTCTTCGGTCCCAGCCACACCCTCATTTGTCTAATGGGAAATCCAGCTACGTGAATAAATCCCCGTCAGTTTTTTCACGCATAAACTCCATTGCGTTTTGAGCCGTGAGAGAGAATTTGAATTCAACAATTTCAAATGCTGCAGATGTGAAAGGAGTGATGACATTACCATAATGTCATTCCATCGAGAAGTTTTTGGTTACTCGGAAATTCTTTATATATAGAAATTTCACTATTAGAAACTCTTGATTTCTTATCATTATAAGAAATAATTTGAAATAGAAAGTTTTTAGTGGTGATATTCTTATATTCAACGAATCTTCGTGGTAATTAATAATTTTTTCATTCTATGATGATGACATCATCACCCCCTCTAAAATACACCTATTTGAAAACTGTCAAAAGTCAGAACATTTATCATTTTTTTTTTCTTTTTTTGTTATTGATTTAGCATATCCGCCTAGACAAAAACCCAAATTCAAATCCATTCCAAATTTTTAATAGGTTTAAGCGGCACTTTTATATTATTCCAATTGTGTTTGGTTGAAAATTTTCAACTCTCTTAATTTGGATTAGGTTTGGAAGAAGACAATCCATAATTTGGAGTCCCTTTCTAGGGATATTATTATTATGAATGTTACTAATAAAATCATTTTAGTCTAAACCTAAACTGAACTTTATAAGAAACCTATGTACTCCATTATTGAGGAAACACGTGTCATTATTATTAAAAATGTTACTAATAGTTCTATTCATTACCTTTTCTGTCCTTTTATTCCTTCATGTTGAATCATATATGATTAGTACTTAATTCGCATCATTCTTTTACATTGGTGTCGTTTTTACATTTTTTGCGTTCTCGTTCTGCCACTCTCTGTATAATATAAAATTTGTAGCTTTTTTTACACTTCCCTTCTCGCTTTTGCTTAGTCACCCGTTAAAACTACCCATATCAGATGCAACCTTGGTTTTGAGAAAATGAAGACAGATTCAATGAACTAATGTAAAGTATCATGAGTAATTTGATTAGTATCGGAAAATAAAGAAGAAAAAAAGTAACGGAAAGAATTCTTGGAACAAGAAAATGTAACAAGACGACAAATGATATCAGTTGTCTGGACAAAGCAGTGCTACTATTAAATCATTTCTGCAACTTGCTTATGCTTTTTAATTGATAATTAAGGCATGTAGTGGGTGCTATGAAGCCTTTGTCAAACTTATTTGCACCCTAATTAATTATTTTAACAAAGTGGCCCCATTTAATTGTTTTATGAGGCCTGTGGGTCTCCAAGATTTAATGTTTCATCCATTTGTTTGTGGTTTTTAAGTCTTAGCATTAATGAACAAATTCAACCTTGGTATTTTATATTTATATATGTTTACATGTCATATATATATATATATATATATATTCTTTCTGTTTATATGAGGATAAAAACTTGAAGTGTTATATTTTATAAAGATCAAGAAGGATGTTTGTAAAGGCAGTTTATTGTTGAGAATGAAGATGCTAATATTGAGCATCAAGCGATTCTCATGATGTTAGATTTTGTGTTACCGTTCTACTTTTAAAAGTGGACGGCCCTTTTAAAAGTGATTTTATTTTAAAAATGACAATAATTTATATAAAGTGAAATTGGAATCAGATACAGACTAGGTATATATGATTGGTCACAAACTTTGTATATATATACTAGTTTCTCTGCCTGCTGTTTAGAATATTTACGATTGACAAAAAATAATTAAATGGATAAACTTTAAATTTTGTGGTTGTCAACCTCAACCTCATCTGATCCCGCCATTGGAAAGGAATTTACGTGTTTGCCCATCTCTTTATGCTATATAAAATAATGGATTCAGGTGAAATAAGTCATCCAAGACTCCAAACAATTGACTATAAAAAATATATATATATATATATATATATTTTTTTTTGTGTGTTTTTTGCAAGGTGTCATCACCTTTGACGTGACTATTTCATCCGAACACCTACAATGATCTTCAAATCACGAATAAAAGTCGGTTGAATTGTACAATTGTTCTTTTCAACACAAAATTCAAGTTATATATGATTGCAAAAAAAAATTTAGACCTACGCTCTTGTTCTAGGTGTCGCAGATAGAAAGTTTTAAAATAAAAATATAAACACAATTTAAAGCAACATAACAAGTGTGTAAAATATCAAAATATTCTGTAAAAATTTAAAGTGAAATGTCAAAATATCTTGTAAAAATTTTTAAGCGAAGAAATGCTCTCGACCCTTCACTTAAATTTCCATCAATATATACACGTCCCATCAACATATATGCGTAGAGATGACATTTATAGAGAGAAAATTATTGTTAGCGTCAATATGTTCCTCTTATAATTTCATGCAGTGCATCACTGCTGCTGACTAAGAGACATTCAAATACTGACACCGGCGACATTCAACTACTACAAGTGGGACGACTAATAAAAATTGGGATGTGATGGATTTGGCATTAAAATTTGGAAAATTCGCAATAGATGCATTCAATCTTTATTGTACATTCAAATATGTCCATACACCACTTGCTTGGTGGGTCTAATTCCTGGTTAATTATATCTTAGATGCTGACCTGGTTCATGAATCTTCCATTGCATCTAATCTTGTTTGGCCCAGTGGGCATTTCAAAGGGCAAGTGAACATTGAAGTATAATATACATTTTTTCTTTTCTTTTAAGCTGTCTCAAAATAGTTATTTCAATTAAAATGCCAATGTATTATATTATATAATATTTCCAAATTATCCTTCTTGTATTGAAGTTATAAATTACTAAGGATAAATTACTCGGTCATTTTCTAAGATTTTGCTTAATTATTTTTAGATTAAAATTTTTAAAAGGGTTAAGTGTAAAAAGACCTTTGCTATATTCAGAATGTGCAAATATTTTTCGATGTTCAATTAGCTCCTACGGTTTTCAAATGATGCAAATAAAGATAAATCATCAATTTTCTAGTACCGAAATTAGAAAATGACAAAAATACCTTTACAGTATTAAAAAAAAAAGATCTAAAATGTCAAAAATGAATAAGGAATTTTTTGAACAACAAGGGGGCTATTTGAACATTTTTTATATAGCGAGAGAGTATTAAGTACATTTTTCTATATTGTGAGGCATTTTTTGCACTTCGCCCTATGAAGTGCAAAGGATAATCTAAAATTTTAAAAAAAAAATTAAGTCAAACATGACGGTCAAAGGTTATTTTTGAACGAAAATCTGCCGAAAAGGGTATTTGATCATTGGATACAACTAGTAAGGGTTATATGAGCATACTAAGTTGTATGAGAGTTTTTTTTGCAGTTGACTGTTTTTAAAATATGGTCGTTAACCTCTTTTGAGGTTTGGTTGACAAAATCAAAATGCCAAAACTACCTTCAGTGATGGTAATACTGATGTGACGTTGATGAAGAAAGTATATATATAAAACATCTGAATCTCAGTTAAAGGATTAAAAATTGAATTATTTTTGCATAAAAGCATTATAACGTAAGTGTACTTTTGTAATTGTATATTAGATATGATTTTGTTTAAACGGATCGTTGGTTTGACAGAAGTGTCAGGCTAATTTTGTAAAAAATTTAATTTAAGGATAATTAAGTCAAATTTTAAAGAAGGTTAAAATAACTTATGCTAAAAATTATTAAAGTATAAAATATGATATGAGCATGCACCTACGTGAATAAATTTGAGAATTCATTGATTACTAATACAATAAAAAAAACAAAAGAAAAACGTTAACAGTTTGATTCTAAAAAAATAGACAAATAAAAAGGAGGGAAGAAGTACTAGATATAGGTAGGGATGTCAATTTAACCCGCTCCGTCGGGGCTTCGCCCCGCCCCGCCCCTAATGGAATGGGTTTGGGATTATACTAATCGGGTTAGGGACGAGTTTGGAAAAAGAGTTTAAAACCCGCTAATCCCCGAACCCGCCCCGATTAATGATAAATATATAAATAAATATTATTTTATTAACTATGATTTTTATTTTATTTCATTAGTTATGATAATTTTAAATTTTAACAACATTTTTTTTTATTATTATTTGTAAGTATTAGTCTATACTTAATTTTTTTTTACAAAATTTATCGTAAATTCATTCAAGTTTGCATTATATTTCTTAAAAAATATATAAATCGGGGCGCCCCGAACTCGCCCCGACTCATATGCGGGACTCCCCAAATCGGATTTGGAAGAATTTTTTATTCGTGGGACGGGTTTGAGAAAGGGGTGCCCCGTCCCAAACCCGCCCCGTTGACATCCCTAGATATAGGACGAGTGCTCATGCCGCACACCAATGATTTTCTTGTATTTATTAATATATTTTCTTTATTTAAAATTTCTAATTTATTTGTAAATATGAATAATTCAACTGCTTGGGACAAGTGGACAGCTTTATTGTCAGTTTGAGAGGTCAGACAGAGTTGCCGCAAAACAGGCGGGTTTTCAGCCCCTTCCGTTGGACTTGTGATTACAAGCACTTGAATGGAGTAGTAGCAGATTTAGATAAGTTTGATCAAGTTCCGATGTCCCGACAGCTTCCACGTGGCTGAAAGCACCACCTCTCTCTCCCCCCCCCCCTTCGCTTTGACTCGTTGACCACACGTGATCTGCCAAACAGGTGTAAATGTCATTGCCACGGTAGACCTATGCCAAACACGTGTAAATTCAAATTTTATAATTCGTTAGCCATATAATTATATTCGTTCCAATTTGATAATAATTCAGTTTGGCATAATATAATACTCTATATTATATACCATTTACATGATCTCAAAATAGTTTTAGAATCATTTTTTTGTTCTTTTTTTCCTCTGATACTTGTCAATATATAGATCAGATTTTGATTCCAACCAGAATCTCTTACTTATCCGAATCTAATAAATACTTAAACTCGATATAAATTACAATTGATTTGATTTGATAATAATATATAATCAAATTTATGCTAGATAATATTTACAAATTATTAAAATATTTTTATCACTATTTTCCTTTTCGATAAATATCACACGGTTATAATTTCATGAAATTTAATGACAAACATATTCTGTGAGGTTTTTAATTTTTTTAATATGTAAAATTCTCTTGTTGTCCCTGATTATTTAAATCATTTCTTATATTAAATTATCAAACGTGAGAATTGATCAAAATGCTCTTATCGTTACATGTCTTGGGAACACGCATTCACCGATACACACAAATCGCTGTATACACAATATATACACATATGTCTTAATATTTAATCCCAAGATTTCCAACCCAACTTGAAACAAGATTGATAAAAGTTGGAGAACTCAGCCTTGGGGGCGGTGACAACAAGAGTTGGAGGTGGTGGCAGCGTAGTGGTCAACGATATAATTATCCTACATTTGATCGTTGCACGGTTGGCCTTGGAGTATTCTCACAATGGCGGACAAAGAGGTTTTTCGTGAAGTTTCAGTGTGACGGCGACGATAGTGATAATTGGCTGGTGACGACAACAAGGAGAGTTATGATAGCAACCTCCAGTGAAGGTGACAGATTGGCGAAGGGTGACGACTTTTTGGTGGCAACTTGGTGAACGGCGACTTCAAGGCGTGATTGCTAGGGTTCTGTTTGATGAATTTCTGGTTGAGGGGTTTAAGCTTGGCTTCGACTGACATGTTGAATAGTGGGTTAAGTGTTTTAAGGGTTTGTAGTTGATGGGTTCAATGGAGCTCGGTAGAGATTGGATTTCGACTTAGGTTTGTGATTGGGGTTTGTTGTTGTTTGGGTTTGAAGATGAGAAGTAGAGTTGGGGGTTGGAGTTGGTTTTGGGGCTAACTGTTTGATGACAATGGGTTTATTTGGTTTGGGGTTTCACAGCAAGGGCGGTCAACGACGGTGACAAGGGCTAGCCAGTGACGAAGAGAGCAACGGTGGTGAACGTTATTGTAGCGGCCGGTAGATGCGGTTAACGACCAATGGTTTGGGTTTGGTGACTGGTTTGGGGTTCCAAACATGGTTTCTAATATTGTTTATTTTGTGATAGGTTGGTTTTGTTCATTCTAAGTTGATTTATTTGATTGAGCTTTGAAATGATGAATTGAGTCTTTTTGGTTGTGTTATTTGAGTTCAATTTAAGAATATCTGGTTAACATATATATAAACCATGTTATTTAAATGAATGGATTTTGGAATTAAAAATTTTATGTTGCATTTGTAATACCGATTATTCAATGACCTTGCCATTTTATTTAATTTTTTATTTTATGTTCATATTATTATTTATGAAAATAAAGAATTATATATATATATATGTTATATATATATATATATAGAGAGAGAGAGAGAGAGAGAGAGAGAGAGAGAGAACTTTAATTACTTTTTTATTTAATGTTAATATTATTATTTATGGACAAAAATAATTATATATATAGCCATATAGGTGTTTTATATATATATATAGGGCTATTCAAAGAGGCATTTTGCTCGATTAGACAGGGTTAAATGGATATATTTAGTATTCAAAAGGGTTAGTCAGAAGTCAAAAAACAATAAGATTATTTCACCTTAAAAAAAAATCTGACACGATATATTTTTGACAGGAAGAAGTGTTTGTGATATATGGAACAAACCACATGAGAAGTTTGATATATATATATATATATATAGGGCTATTCAAAGGGGCATTTTGCTCTATTAGACAGGGTTAAATGGATACATTTAGTATTCGAAAGGGTTAGTCAGAAGTCAAAGGACGGTAAAGTTATTTCATCGTTAAAAAAATATTTTGATAGGATGTATTTTGGGTAGAAAAAAGTATTTGTAATATACGGAACAAATCACATGAGATGTTTGTGATGAAATTTCACAAAGTTGTAACCGTGTGACATAAGGTCAAATCTCAAATGTGTTAGTGATATTTACTTTTTCTTTTTTTCTTACATCTCTCTACTATATTTTCCTCTTTTCTCTCAAACTAAAAGTTAAATGCCTAATATTTTTACTTTTCTTTTTCATATATTATTTTTCTTCTTAGACTCTCTTGTCTTTTTTTTAATTATTGTTTATCAATCTATTTTGATATTAAAGTTTTTAAACAAAAAAATATACGTCTTTATGCGAGTCAGGTATTCTATTAATGTATAACAAATCCAATATGCATTCATTCAGAAATATGATTCGGGATAGCATTGGATTGAGTATAATCTGGTTCGAATCATATCCGTATATACCTACTTTCTATTTTCCTTTAACAAAAACTTAAATCCTAAATTTCTTCTTCTTCTTCTTCCTTTTTTTTTTTTTTTTTTTTTTGTCTTCTCAGGCTTTTTTGTCTTTCTTTAATTATTCTCTCTCTCTTTCTTGATGTTTTGCGATCTTTATCGATATTAAATACAAATATTATTCAATGATTATTTTGATTAAAATGGTGCTACTCTAATCGAAGAATAGAAGAGCTCTCCAGTTCTTTGATGCATTCAGTGGATTTCACTGCCTGCATTTGGACAGCCCTTTGGTTAAACTTTGGGAGCTTATCTTCCATTTGAGAAATACAATATTCGTTGGAAATTACAATCCATGGTCCGCATGTTTCTCGAACCACGACTGACCATGTATATAGCACTAGAACTAGCAGTAGCAGTAGCAGTAGCAATATATATATATATATATGGATGGATTGTTCGATGTATCAAATAAAGTGGTCTCTTGATTCAATATATATACAAGCTAGGTAGGTCCGAAACCCATCAAGACGACTGGCGTGTTGGTCTCCCACAGCACGCACGTGCCATTCATTGCCCACGTGCAAGCACGTTCTCTCGATACTTCCGGTATGCAGCATTGCATCAACGTACGTTGGTCTGTTTCTTTGACACAGCCTTAATTTGCCATTCACTTTAACATCATGCGATTTTGCCTCGAGATGGTTTTCTGAACAAATGTTGAATTAACTTTCTTTCCAGTTTTCACACATATTTTCCTTCGGATGGTTAAATATTTCAAGTTTTAAGCATTCTAAGGAGCTAGCTAGTTAGATATTCTATCCCTCTAGTAGCACACTTTTCCTCCTGAGCGACTAAAAAATGCGTATTAATTATAGGAGTGAAAATTTGTGTCCGGAAAGTCATAATTGTGTCGTGTCGATTTATAAATATTCGTTAAACAGGTTAACTTGAACACCATCAGTTTAATAATCTTGTTAGGTACTACACGATTATTTTATTAAACGGATAACATGAAACGAACCGAGTAACCCATTTAATAAACGAGTCATGTAATAACACGACTTGTTTAATGAATTACAGTTTATTTGTTTAATTTAAATGCGTCATGTAACAAATTTGTTAATTTTAATGTAAAATACAAATATAATAAAAAAGTTGAGATAATGGATGATGAAATTCATTAAAATGAGAATAATTAGAATAATATAATTACAAAAAGATCAAATACAATATTCATATTGAATTCATAATAATATTCATAATAATTGGATTAAAACAGGTTAGAGGATAATTGGTTTGACTGACACGATTATTTTATAATTAATTAAACGGGTCTAATAGGATTAAGCATTAAAATAAGAACACGACTTGTTGGATGGACATGATTACCACCCCCACCCACTTTCAATTTTTGACACAAAAATCCCTTATAAAAAATATTGACTTAAAACCCTCCTGAACTATCCTATTGTTGCAAAGTGATGTTATAACAATAAAAATGCCCCTTAATATAAATTTAGAAAAATTTAGATTTTTTTAAAAATGATTTTCATTTTAGGTTTTCTTTCTCTTTTTCATTTTCAAAAAATCAAAATTTTGAAAATTGTTCCAAGGTATTTTTATTTTCTTATAAACGCACCATTAACTTTTTTTTAGAAATTAAATTTTCACAACACTATGCAGAATGAATTATTTGTATTAATTATAATCTCATATCAAGGAGAACATCTACAATGCACCTGGTGTAAATATACCGAGTAAATCTCATCTGTATGTGTATAATACGCGTTGTGAGACCCACTACGCATATACAATATGCATGATCCAAATTCACCCAGTATAAATACATTAGGTGTAACATTGATCTTCTTCCTATTAAGGGGCTCTGTTTTCTTAAATTTGTATTAAGGAGCATTTTTGTCGTTGCAACATTACTTTACAATAATTGGAAGGTTGATACAGATTTTAAGACAATTTTTTTTTGTAAAAAATTTTTGCGTCAAAAATTGAAAGTGAAAGAGAATTTTTTGTAATTTGTCCTCAATAGATATTATAGTTAAAATTTCGTCTCCTATGATATATATATATATATATATTAGTAAGAAAATCACAGACCGTCTTATATTTGAAGTCGAGTAAATACCACCGTACTAGGAGTTAATTCTAGGCATGATTACAACCAAAATTATCACAATCTTCTATTACTTTGTCCATTTAGATTATTTACCGATAAAAAGAATTTGCCATTTTACATAGACATACTATCTGAGACTGCCCGACAAAAATTATGTTACTATTGACCTTGAGAACTGAAATAACATTATCATGAAAGGGGTGACGTCACTTTTGATTGTCTCCATTTCAAAATTTAAAGGTCAAATACCTTGCATTTAGGTAAACGCTGTGTTGGAATTTAGATACTAGCGTTCTCTCTCTAATAATTTAGTTGATGAACATCCCACACTTTTGTGTAACAATCTCGTGTAAGCATTGTATTTGAATCTTGTTCAAAAATAAATCACAAATTAACAATAAAAAATGTTAAAAAAAAATAATTTTATAGTTCAAAATATTTATATTTATTTATGGATCTAAAATAATTTTTTCTACCATCAATTTAACAGTCACGATTCATCCAATACATTTACACCTAAATTTACACACACATGTACTTACACTCACATTCCTAAGATGATTCGTTCAATAATTTTTTTTATTGTGTACTAAACACGGACAATATGTTAATCTATATTACATTTAAGTTTGATATAATAGGACAAAAAAATTAATTTAATAATAAAAAATAATTAAAAAATTAATTATGTAGCTCAAAAAATATATATATATTTTTGTCTATTTCCGAATCAAAATAACCTTTTCAGGATGCATGATGGTGCCTTAACCGTGCATACACTAGAATGTATACATAGCAGAATTCATCACTATCACAAGCAAATTCAGATACGGCACCTAACAAATAAAAGACTTGGCTAAATGTGCAAAGTAAACGACGGTGAATGTAATTGCTGACATTTTAACTTTGATATTCTTAATGACTCGTAAATGAGACTTATTGCATTCCATTCACATTTGAGGGGGTTGGATCCTTTTAAAAGTAAATAAATAAATATTGATCTCTCATTCAATAAACTATGTTGTGAATGTCCATAACATAACCCCTATCAATTGTTCTAAGGGAGTTTTAATATGTTGAACTCAGATAAGTAAATGTTTAATGAGAACCTGTAAATTATTACTTTAGATTATTATTTCATCTTTTCACTGTGAATCCCTGCCAAGATAAGAACTTTACTTTATAAAAAAGGTCAATTAAACTAAGTTAAAGGTAAATATACCTTGCCTTAAAATATAATTTGAATCTTTTGGTGCTTTATAGTTTATACATATGTGTGTAAGCAAATAACACATAATTCTAGTTTGCTTTTACAAAAACTTAAACACTCAATCTTTTTACTTTGAAGGATAAGAAAGAAACTAATAAGATTTTTGGGTAAGCAAGATACTAATGAGTTAACAATCCATTGTCATTATCCTTTAATTATCGGTTTTTAATTTGAAGAAGTTTTTACCCTTTGCTTTACTAGTACGTATCTTATGGTGAAAAGTGCCAATATTTCTTGTCCCGAAGGAGCGTGACAAGAAAGCTGTTAATAGGGGTGTTAAACAAAATTCCTAAATTTGTGAATCCAAATGGAATTGAATCGATTTAATTTGTTCGAATTAGTTCGGTTTATCTAATTTACGGTTTGATAATGAATTTATAAAGTACAAATTCATTGGTAACGGTTCAGTTAACGAATTGGTGTTTGCAAAATCTGATCTGAACCATGAATTATATATATATATATATATATATGCTCGGTCATGGTTTGCAATTGAATTGGGTCTTGTGATGCATGGGATCAATTGCAAGGAGATATATAACAGTGAGTTATTTGGACCGAAATAGAGGGGGCACTGTTCATGGTTCGGTGATTATGGGTTGTTAGATGAATTATTGAATTGCATGTATATTGTTTGAAGAACTCAAATTCAGAAGAATCTATATAATATATACCGATGTCTATTTTGATACAAGTAAATGACAACATCCAAATTACGGTACTAATGCTACGTTTGGTACGCAATGAAATGAAATGGAATGCCAATATTATTTTTTTTGATCCATTCCTTTGTTTGGTAAGAAAAATAAAAGTTGAAATGACCATTCCGCGTTATTCATTTGAAATGAAAAAAAAAGAAAATTCATTCCACTACTTAACCTATGAAATGGTCATTTTATTTCCAATAAATATTAAAAAAAATTAGTTATCAAAAATAATGTAATCATCATTCCATTCCTGCATCATTTCATATTTGAAACCAAACAATAAAATGAGAATGATCATTCCATTTCATTATCATTCTCATTCAATTATCACTTTAATGGAATGCTCATTGCATTATATTGTTGCGTACCAAATGTAGCATAATTATAATGCTTACTTGTAAAGTTTGGTCGCTCAATTTCAATTTTTGTGTTTGTATAGTGTAGGTCTATTGTGCAGGTCTATTTAAGAAAATAATATGAAATTATGGTTAAATTGTTCAAATTATTGAAAAAAGTCCTAATCTGATTCGAACCAATTCATTTTTTAACGATTCAGTTTTATTGGTTTGAATTAATGTTGGTCACTGTAAACCACGGATCAAATTAGATTCTAAACGTAATTCGATCCACCACCATTTTTTAAGAAAGCAGAAGTTATACCACATATTTAATAGATTCATTTGTAAATGATACCTTGTAAATAATTAGTTTTTTATTTTTTTGTGTTCATATCATTATATGACACTGTTACGTGACAAAAAAAACAAGGATGAAGATATCTCCATAATACTTGTTTATGTGTGCACATTTTCATTGTGGCTTGGGTGAATTTTAGGCAATCTATTTTAATTTTTTGGGAAAAAAATTTAGGCCGACTAGTTGGGTTTTTTTTTTTTTTCCCTCGAAAGGTAAAATTGATTGTATAAATAAAGTAAACTATCAAGCTAAATTATTCCTTTGTACTCAGGTTCAAAAATACTAATGATAAATAATTGGTATAAATTAGATTGGGATTGAGTTCGTCACCTCTATCAAATTGAAATTAAATTGAAGTCTAATCTAGTTAAGAAAATAAGTTATTTAAAGTTTCCATTAAGGTCCAAAACAAAATTAAGATAGGAGTTCAACAGCCTAATTTGTAGGAGTGTGAAAAAACTAGCTCAAACTAAACAAATCAAATTGGACCAATCCGGACCGGACAGTTCAGACCTGTTCTCTAACGGTTCGATCTGGATACGATTCTAAAAGTAATGAAACTGTTGATTTATGGTTTGGTTCTGAATTTAAAAATTACAGAATCTCTTCGATCCGATCCTTATTTTTTTTTATATATATATATTATATTATTTTATATATAGCTATAGTCTTTATATACATACTACTTATAAGCAAGTGTAGTGCATCATTTTTTTCTCTTTGTTGTGAATGCCAATATTATTTTTATATATAAAAATTAAAAATCTAACCAGTAAGTTAACTTTAAAATAAACAAAGTCATGAAACAATACAAAGAATGAAATTAAATTTTACCCATGATAACAATATTTGTCTTCCATCCGGCACCTGAACCCAAGAAATATAATATGCTAGTTTTTGTATATAATATTATTTGTTTTCAGGAAAATGAAAAAAAAAACAAATCAAGTGAAACTGTTTTCTGATGGTTCAGTTTGATCCGATTTTCTGAAACACTTAAAAATAATTTAATTCCAAAAATTCAAATCAAATTTAAAAATAATTTAATTCCAAAAATTCAAATCAAACCATGTGCACTTTGCTAATTTGTGTCACTCTGCTCATTTGGGTACTCAATTTTTAACTAGAAACTAACAAATTCACTCTAGACATTCGAGCGCGTGGTGGAATTCTTTCTTTTCTATTTTTTTATATATATATATTTTTTTGGGGTAAAGTTATCAAGAATTATTGTCTTCGTTTCTTTTCTTTTCTTTTGCCTGATCAAGAGCTCAACAGTGTGAACTTGTTGGGGGAATTTTCTCACTGAAAAGGGTCTCTCTTCTTTCTTCACACACAAGTGAGTATTGTTAGCTCTTCTTTCTACGTCTGATCTAAATATATTTCTTTATTGTTTCTAAAGATCTGAACCGGGGATTCAAGATTTTCTAGACATGATTTATATCAACTTTAGATTCTTTACGTTTTGCTTTGGTGTATCCATATCTCAATGCTTCATCTACCTTTTTAATACACAAGAAAAATTAGCACTAGCATGTTCATGCTAGGTCTTCAAGAAAACAGTTCTCGAATTTCAGATTCTGGAGCAATTGATTTGAGGGCTTCTTCCTGGGTTTCATATAACTTCCTCTCTTCTATTGATTAGTGCATAAAGCTTGAGCTTGCACTCTAATTATTCACTTTGGATCTTAAATTCTTCTGCTATTGTAACTTCAATCGTTGAACCAAAAACTATGTCCTCTATAAATAGATGACAAAGTCTATGGTCAGTGAGAAAGCGATTTCCTCTAGTTTTTCTTTGTGGATTGACTTGTATATATATATATCGAGAGAGAGAGAGAGAGAGAGAGAGAGAGAGAAATAGGTTTGTTGTGTGTTTGAGAGGGAGATATATATAGAAAGAGGAATTAAGATCTTCAGATCAAGAGGGAAGAAGAAAAGAAAAGCTGGCAAACAAGTGGTGGGAGAGAATACATGTGGGTATGGCAGACTATGAGCAGCCAGGTTCAGGTACTTCTCGCTATGTTAATCAACTTCTCAGACCCCAACTGCACTTGCAAACACTCTCTCTTCCTCAACATCACACAACAATCCAACCCTCAGATTCCAAAGATTCGCCGGATAAGCCCGACCACGATGCCGCCACCAGCAGCTCCGGCGGAGCAGCTGCCTCCAATCGCCGCCCCCGGGGCCGTCCTCCCGGGTCAAAAAACAAGCCAAAGCCTCCAATTTTTGTCACAAGAGACAGCCCAAACGCCCTCCGATCCCACGTGCTTGAAGTCTCGGCCGGTGCTGATGTTGTCGAGAGCGTGTCTAATTATGCCCGCCGGAGAGGGAGAGGAGTGTGTGTCCTAAGCGGAGGCGGCACCGTTGCCAACGTCATGCTGCGTCAGACGGCGGCTCCAGCTGGGAGTGTGGTGACACTCCACGGCCGCTTCGAGATTCTTTCGCTCTCGGGGACGGTGCTTCCGCCACCGGCACCACCCGGTGCCAGTGGACTGTCCATATTCTTGGCCGGTGGACAGGGACAGGTGGTGGGAGGGAGTGTGGTGGGTCCCTTGGTGGCTTCAGGTCCGGTGGTTCTGATGGCCGCATCGTTTGCAAACGCGGTGTTTGAGCGTTTGCCGTTGGAGGAGGAGGAGGGCGGGGCCGTTCAGGTCCAACCCGCGGCATCACAGTCCTCAGGCGTGACAGGAGGGGACGGTAACAGGCATGTGGGTGATGGTGAAGGTAGTGGTGGTGGAGGTGGTGGTGGAAGCGGTGTTTCTTTCTTTAATATGGGAGGGAACCTGCCTAATTATCCCTTTTCCGGTGATTTGTTTGGATGGGGGACAAGTGCTGCAAGGCCTCCATTTTAATGGTGTGATTGACTGCAAAAGGGAGTTTTCTGTTTTGGGTGATCACAAATTCAAAACAGGCTTGATTTCATGTGATTCATCCTAGACAAGTGATGAGGAAGAAATAATTTTGTGAGATATATATATATATATATATATATATATATATATATATATATATATTATAGAGAGAGAAGAAATTGGTCTTCTTCTGACTTCATTTGGAGGAGGGATTTGAAGAAAGAATGGTTTTGTTGAAGTTGGAGTTATGATCTTTAGAAGGCCAAGTTTTCTAGTTGAAACGTCTGGCACGAAATGTGGAGCAAAGGAATTAATTGATAGTAAAAACTTCTCAAGGTCAGTAAGTCTAACTTGATGTATATAAACTGTCTGGACCTTTTCCTTCCACCATTCCTTCTTTTCTATTCTTTTTCACTTTGATTTTTTTTTCCTAGATTAATATGTAATGTGAAAATTGTTGTGATGCACATTATTAGGGTTTATATATTTCTGTATTCCCTTCTTTTGTGTAGTTCGTCTCCTTTCCATTGATCAATACAAGAATTTGTTTTGAGTAGTTCAAGAATTTTCAATTATAAATAATATACACAATTAGGGAGGAAATAAGTATTCTTATGTTTCCTTTTTGTTTTGGGTGACTATTCTGCAGGTGTATATGTAAGTGCAATGAATATATATATATATGTGTGTGTGTGTGTGTGTACACATCAATATACAAATCCAGATATATTGTACTAGTATAATATATGTACACATTGTTGTACTAAACAATGTCATTCTTTCTAGGTTCAGTAGTGGAGTAGCCTGAACTCCAATCTGCAGATATCTTGGTTTGTCTTGCATGTGACTATCTGTTCTCCATATATCTCTTGATTCTCTTTGTTCCCTTTATTTCATTTTCAGCTTACCCAATAGAGAAAAGGTCACAGTGAAGAACCTTAATCTTAAAAAGCCTGCTTCTCCATCTTGGCAAACAAACCCTAGTTAGCTCTGACCTTTTCAGAACAATGACCAAATCTCTCTCTCTCTCTCTCTCTCTAACTTAACATTTTGCTGAATGCTAACCAGACGTTACAGTAGTGGAAACTAGAGAAAGAAAGGTCTTTTGTCACTAGCTTGTTAGTTACAAAACATAAATTAACACTTTGTGACTGTAAAATTGATTCTGGCCCCCAATGAATTACCCATATTGGCAAAAAAAGAGAGAAATCCACTTCCCAAAGAGAAATTTAGAACTTTGTGGCTGTAAAATTGGAAAAGAAATCCTGCAAAAAAAAATTGGGAAAAGAAAAAGAGAATTCTTCTTGGAACTTTGGAACTGTTTTCTTTTGGTTTTAGAATTTTGTCTTCAACTCCATTGAATCCTCAAAGAAGCTAGATTTATTATGCTATATAAAATCAATCACCTATTCACCTTTTAATTACTATGTACCATGCATTAGATATGATACTGTCTTGTGCTTGCTTGAACACATTATGTTGATACTTAAAGCCATGCAAGATGCATATATATATATATATATATATGCTGCATCAGCAAAGGTGCTGAGCATGTTAAAAATAATGATGCTTGATTTTTCTTTTCCGATTGTCAAGAAATTCTACTTTCATAAAGATATTACTGCTCTAGGATAATAGAGGATTTGAAGAGGAAAACACAAGTTCTTGAAGAATGGGAATATTGATAATTATTTATTTATTCTAAAAAAAAACTTATTTTTCTATATATACTGTTTGCTTGATCCTTTAATTTAGTCTTATATACTAGGTTGACCACTGACTATGGAGAACTATACACTCATTAGCCTATATCATGAAAAAATATATAAATTCATGTAAATTGATGATTTTAACCCCATTCTTGTATTAAACATTTTCTTTTGTTGATGGAATAAATAAAAGTTGATATATAACTCTATATTATTCTACAAATTACCATTCTCTTTCTAACATGGTATCACAATCAGTACAGTCTCCTTAAAATTTGAAGTAGCCTGTTATACCTTATGGTTTGGTCATATGCATAATTGAACAATGAAATTCTAATGTCTTAAGTTTCCAATAATTAGGGATTGGTTTTCATTCGTTAACTTTTCTGAAACTTATATATTTTACTCTACAAATTCCCTGAATATTCTGTGCATGTGTTGTGATGTTCTCTGCAATTGCATGAAATACTTTTCGGTGTTATGTTACTCTAAGCAAACAATTGCTTTCAGAAACTACCATGAGTTCTTACCTTTTCTTTTTTCATATTAATTTTCAAAATCAAGACCTTTGAAACTTATTTCTTATATATATATAAGAACCACACTCACACACAACACAATACTTCATGTGGGGCTCGAATCACTCAAATCTCCCTGCGGAGAGAGCTCATACCCACTTGGAAAAACACCTTTCATATAAACACACTTTTTTTCTTTCTTAAAAACCTGTTTTTAAAATAGATGCTTTCTTTTAAAATTGTTTTTAATTTTATTTTTCAAATGATCACTTAGATTCCAAAAATAACATTAGAAAGAGCATGCATACAAAAGGTTAGAGAGGTCACACACACACATATATGTGTGCATGTGTTTCATTCGAACTTGGTTGCTTGAGGTGTTTGTTGCAGAATGAGTTTTGATATTAACAAGGAAGATCTTTTTACTTTATCATGCTACCCTAATTTTTTCAACATTTATTAAGTAAAAAATCGTGAAAATAAATTGACTGCATATCTATTATATATAACCATATATTTAGTATAGAAATTTCTCTTCCGTTTTTCAATCCCTTTCCTGACAGATTATGTTTCCAAACACAACCTCATTTGACTGTAAAAGACTCTTGTGTGTGTATAGCCTCACAGTGAATGTCTACATCCCAAGGCAGGATGAGAGCTCACCATTAGCATTCCTAGAATAAAGCAGTAAACCTCCGGTCATGATTGGAATTTTTAAGAATAAAACCCATAATTCTCAGAGAAATTCATTTTTTTTCCCTTTATTCTTTCCATAACAATTCTGAACGTAGGCAAGTATAATAACATGACGCAGCAATCTCTTCAGAGCAATTAATTTTACATGTGTTCTTACAAGTGGTGGTGGATCAAAGTAAAAGTAACATTCAATACATGATCTGATAATAACCTAATTATTCAATAGGAGAAGCAAATGAACACATTGGTAATAGACAGTCCACTACCTAGCTACCATTAGCAGGCAATTCCATTCTGATTTTAAACTCGTCTTATATATATATATATATATGGAACAAGAGAAACTACGTACCTCTTGTGGGTTTCTATAGTGTTTTCCCAATCCAATCTATGGGTGAACCAGTACTTTCTCATCTGCAGAAAGAGCAGACATCTTGATGAACTCCAAGCAATCAGAAATTGCTTCTGAATAGAACGAATCCGACGAGTCATACGAGCTTGAGCTGTTGACAAAGCCTCTGATGCTGCCTTCCTGTAGCACCATTCTTGTTTTAACATTGCTGTGATCACTACTACTATTGCAGCTGATGTTTCTTATACTTGTTGTACCAATCTTTAGCAGCTTAGTGGCTTTCTCAGATGGACTAAACTTCCACCTGCATAAGAACCTGATAAGGTAAAAGAACCTCACTCGTAACCTATGAACTGCAAAGCGCCTCCTAATGGTACTCACAATGAAACCTCTTGATGCATGCCACCTCCTGCCAGTGCTACCCATCATGTTATATAGTATATTTCAATGAACTCATTTGCTAACAAAGCTTTATATGGTTTCATAATACTCTCTCTCTCTCTTTATATATATATATATATAGACATTTTTTTTGTTTATATATATATATATATATATATATATATATCATGTTGTGATGTAGCTAGGCCAGATTTAGATCATGATTTAATTAAAGAGGTACAATCTTGAGGTACTCTATTATGATTTGTTGTGGAAATATGCAATTCTGTCCAAAGATTGAGTGCATCATGAGTGGGCACTGCAACTTTCCTTCTTGCTTACAGATCACACTCCACCAATTGCAACATTCCTTCTTATTTACAGATCACAGTCCACCAATTGGTACACATAATATACAAATTAGTTTTCCAACTTCTAAATATAGTGATATTTCATAAGGATTCAGGCAGGCGTCGTCATGTGGAAGGCACCATTGTCATTCCTTCAAAAGAGCATTAGTACAACAGTCCCCAACTACAAATGTGGGCAGATAAGAAAATTATGATGTAACCCCTAAATTCTGCCACCTCTACCAGGTTGGTTTAGGTGAACAATATTAAAGACCAAGAAGAAATGAATTATTATCAGATAACAGCCCCGGCCAATTAAATTTTATATGCCCTTATCTTTTAACCAAGTGCACTACTATATATATGTGTGTGTCTCTTTTTTTTAACATATACTCCTAATACTTGATTTTTCTATTTATTACTTAGGAACATTTATGTCATTTCACCTTAACAGTGCATTTGATTAAAAAAGGAATGTAAAATCCGGTTCCCTCTACTTATTATATATATATATACACACACACACTACTGTTACAAGTACAAAGGAGTTTTTTTAGTTTCGGTACACTTTTTTTTATTTTTAAATTAAAAAGATAAAGTTATAACTTATACAAAACTCTTTTTTTATTTATTTTCAAATAAAGAATAGAGTTATAACCTAAACAAAACCCTAAATCCCCTACAATCATAAACACAAACACGACTCTTATCGACAAGTGATTATTCCTCTCGACTCTCATCAACATGCATTTCAATTCGATTTTTCCTCAACTCACATCAACTCTCATATGAGTTTCTTTTATTTTATTTTTTTTATTATTTGTTTTATTTAATTTTGTCCATAAGTAGTTTTTTTATTATATGTTTGTTCATGTGATTAGATGTTCTATGCTATTAATTTATTATCCATCGATTTCTGTATTTTCTTGCTATTTAATTATTGAAAATCTTTTCTTTTTCTCTGTTTTTTTTATTATTTGTTTTCTTTTATTTTTTTCAAGTAGGCTTTTTATTGTATGTTTGTTCATGTGATTAGATGTATAAACAAGGAGAAAAAATGATTTGAAAGAAATTTTTTTTGAGAGAGATGCAATCCAAATAATTCCTTAGAGGTCGATTACCTAATTCCACTTTGATAGGTTTGCTAGATGAGGTTTTTTTTTTTTTTGGTAATGATGTTAGATGAACTTGCATAAACCATGTCGGTAGAAAGCAACCAAAATTTAATATTTTAGTATTATTAGAATTATTCTAAAACTAAATGATCAAAATTTAATATATATTTTTCAAAAATTCAAGTTGATTGTATAAATATATAAGTAATTATGTAATCATTTTTTCTCACTTTATCAGTAATTGGGTTGAAGATTTGCTTTCAATTTGGAATTAGGATTTTCAATTAGGCATGTTTGTTTATAAATATATATGATCTGAAATTTAAAACATAATTTTCATGCATGGAATTTAGGAGTTTTTAGGGTTTTTAATTTGGAATTAGGGTTTTTTCAAAGAAACTGGAATTAGGGTTTTTCAATTAGGGTTGTTTGGTTATATATATATGATCTTAAATTTGGGTATTGAAATTCATGAATATATATATGATCTTTTATAGCTAATTTTTCTTTTAGCTGTCAAGAAAAGTGAAAAAAAATAAAAGAAAAATAAATAAGTTTCAAATCAAATGTTATTGGTGAAGGCTTTTAGGATATGAAAATCTAACCCAATAATTCTTTAGAGTAGGTCGATTACTTGATTCCACTTTGATAAGAGTCCAAAGAAGAGATGCTAGATGCTAGATGAACTTGCATAAACCATGTAGGTAGAAAGCAACCAAAATTTAATATTTTAGTATTATTAGAATTATTATAAAACTAAATGTTCAATATTCAATATTTTTTTTTTCAAAAATTCAAGTTGATTGTATAAATATACAAGTAATTATGTAATCATTTTTTCTCACTTTATCAGTAATTGGGTTGAAGGTTTGTTTTCAATTTGGAATTAGGGAATTTGGATTGTTTGTTTATAAATATATATGATCTGAAATTTAAAACGTAATTTTCATGTATGAAATTTAGGGGTTTTTAGGGTTTTCAATTAGGGTTGTTTGGTTAGATATATATATATATATATATATATATATATATGATCTTAAATTTTAGTATTAAAATTAATGAATAAATAAATAAATATATATATATATATATGTATATATATATGATCTTTTATAGCTAATTTTTCTTTTAGTAATTGTCAAGAAAAGTGAAAAAAATAAAAGAAAAATAAAGAAGTTTCAAATCAAATGTTTATTTAAATTGTCTTGACTTTTAGGATATGAAAATCTAACTCATCTAAGGCCTCTAATATCTGAAGCTTGACAAGTAAAGATTTTGTTTATTTGGTTATGGTCTCATTAATCAAACAAAGCATGCTGCTATTTTTACTAAAACTTAAATAAATAAACTTAAGCCATATGCAAATTAAACTAATTAAAACATAATTTTCATGCATGTAATTTAGGGGATTTTAGGGTTTTCAATTTGGAATTAGGGTTATTTGGTTAAATATATATGATCTAAAATTTGGGTATTGAAATTGATGAATAAATGGATATATATATATGTGTGTGTGTGTGTGTGTGTGTGATCTTTTTTAGCTAATTTTTCTTTTAGTTGTTAAGAAAAGTGAAGAAAAAAAAGAAAACTAAATAAGTTTCAAATCTCATGTTTTTTTGTTGTTGCCTTTTAGGATATGAAAATCTAACCATCTAAGGCTTCTAATATCTGAAGCTTGGCAAGTAAAGATTTTTGTTTGTTTGGGTTGCAAATTATAGTCTCATTAATCAAACAAAACATACTGCTACTTTCACTAAAACTTAAATAAATAAACTTAATCCATAAGTAAATTAAACTAATTAGAAAATAATAAGATCAAACACAACATAATTAAGCTTAACTTTAAGAAAGCCAATTAAGTGGACTTTTCTTTGAAATACAAGCAATTTTCAAAAGTTTCACTATTTAAATTTGCCTAACTGAATCAATTTTCTTTCTAATCCAAGCAATTTTTTTATTTATTTTAAAAGTATCCTCTTTTCTATTTTTTTTCTTTGATCTTGTTAATGCACTGGATTGCAACCATATAAACTTGATGTCGTAGTCATAGTTATCTTCAAATTTTTCTGAAAATGCACAAAATTGACATTAATTAATTTGACCTAAAACCAAATTAAATAATTGCCCTAAGCTTTTTAGAGTCTACTTAATTAATAATTAGCTACTTGATCCTACTAAAATATTTTCTTAAAAGTCTATAGCATCCTTAGCCATTGAATAATTAGAGATAACATAAAACTGATGTTCACGTGGTCTCTCTAGATTAGATTTCTAATAGAAAAAAAAATTAATGTTATAATAAAGAATTCAAGAAAATTTAATGTAAGATTTGTTTCTATCCTGATAGAGGTTAATTATTAGTCAATTTAGAGAAGATGGATGTTAACTTTAACTATGGGTATAGAAAAATACGCATAATTCAAGTCCTCTTGAGATAATATTATCATATTGGGTATGCGTGATTGAATTGAGTATACATATTATTTGAATTTCGGGTATTGAAATTGATGAGTAAATGGATATGTATATGATTTTTTAAGCTAATTTTTCTTTTAGTTGTCAAGAAAAATGGAGAAAATAAAAGAAAACTAAATAAGTTTCAAATCTTATATTGTTGGCTTTTATTATGAAAATCTAACAAATCTAACACATCTAAGACCTCTAAGATCTGAAGCTCAACAAGTAAATATTTTTGTTTATTTGGATTGCAAATTATGGTCTCATTAATCAAACAAAGCATCTTTCTACTTTCACAGTTTGTTTTATTTTATCTTTGTTTAGAATTGTTCAAATTCATTTTATTAAAGTTTGAACAAAATATTTACTCTTTGCTTTCTGTGTAACTGATGGCATGTGAGATATGTACGATGAGCAAGTTTCAACTTTATACAAGTATATAGTAAATTTGTTTAATTTTGTAAATTTGAAGCTTTGTATAATGACTCATATTTTGAAACTTCATAATATTATATTTTGTTCAAAATATTATGTTTTCAATTTGGAATTAGATTTTTGTGTATTTGTTCTTTTTGTTTGTTAATGATATCTTTACTATAATTTGTGACTATTTTTCATTGTTTAACATGAAGTGCCTTTCGTATAGTTAATCAACTTGGATTAGTTATGATTAATTATTTGGGCAAAATACACTCACACCCCTTGAGGTTTGCCCTAACTACAATCATATTTATAATTTGGCAAAACCTACACTCACACCCCCTAAGGTTTGATAAATGATTACACTCAACCCCAACACTATATGTATTGTCTATTTTACCCCTCCATTGATTGCAAATACATTTTTGAAATTATTTTTCAGGTTTAAAAGACTACATTACCCCAACTTTCCTTTCATTACTTCCCTTTTAACATTAAACCACACATACATACACACATATATATATATTTTTGCAACACTAGAAATATATTGCAAATTTATTAAATATATTTCTAATATATGTTATATTACGTAAATATATTTTTAATATACGTTATATTACATATTTTACTAAAAAAATAAATTTAAATATAAATTAGAAATTAAACAAACTTGTAATTTTTTCAAACTTTATGAATCTTAATGTGATGATGATTATGTATATATGTGTATGTGTATGAAGCTTTATCATCATCGTATTAAGATTCATAAAGTTTGAAAGAATTACAAGTATGTATAATTTTAAATTTTAAATTTATATTTATTTTACACTAAAATATGTAATATAATATATATTAAAAATATATTTAATAAAATTCGCAATATATTTCTAGTGCTACAAATATATACATATGTGTGTGGGGGGGGGTTTAAGGTTAAAAGGGAAGTAATGGAAGGAAAGTTGGGGCAATGTAATATTTTAAACATGAAAAATGAGGTCAAAAATGTCTTTTTAGTCAATGGAGGGGGTAAAACAGACAATACATATAGTGTTGAGGTTAAGTGTAATCATGTATCAAACCTTTGGGGGTGTGAGTGTAAGTTTTGTCAAATTATAAATATGAGTGTAGTTAGGGCAAACCTCAAGGGGTGTGAGTGTATTTTGCCCTAATTATTTTTCACAGTATCTACGCATTTTCCATTTATGTGGATTGTGCAGTTTTATTGTCTATTATATATTAATTTTTTTTAATTTTATGCTAGTTACTTTTAGTTGACTTATTTATCTGAAGCATTGTCTGAATTGAAAATCTTCGTAACTCTTTTTTAATGTTCTAAATTCATAAAGGGAGGTTGATGTTTTTATTTTGTTGAATATCTTCTTGAAGATGCAATCAATGGTAAGACATGTATTTTTTATATTTGTAACTCTATAATTATATCTAATTACCAACATAGAGGACATTATTGAATTCGAAAGGAAAAACATGAAAGCTCTTTCATTTTTCTCTTTAAAATTGGATGAAAGGATGACAGGAAGCTATATCGGGTTATTTAACTAATTGAGATAGCTTTTAAATATATGAAAATTTCTCTATCTTAGTAGTTGTAATTTCAATTCAGGGAGATTGACACTCGTGGTGATTTTACTTTCTAATTTCTTTTCCTTGCTGTTTTGAACTTAGCTTGTTGTTGGTATTTTGAATAGTCTAATCATGAATATGAATTAAACAAAAGAATTTGACTTAAAAGGCTAGCCTACTCATGAAAATCCAATGCACAACGAAAAATAAACTCCAACTATATTTCTCTTAAAAATCCAATGCATTCCTAAAGTTGATGCTATGAACTTTTCTTGCATCATTACCTTTTGGTACAATAAAATGCATCTGATCTATAAGAAGTTGAAAATTAAATTGATTCCAATTAGATGTATTATATATAATATAAAGCTACTATGTAGACTTAAAGTACAAGTTCAGTCTTTCTATCTTATAGTTTTATTTTTTCAAGAAGTTTTAGAGTTCATTTTTTAGTTTCAATATTCTTGAGAAAATATATAGGAAAAAATTGTTGAATTTAGTTGCAAATCTGTATTTATTGACTTAATGTCCATCTAATTGTGTATGTTGAGTATTTTTTGCCAGTAAATCGTGTATATTGAGTATTATTACTGTGTTGTTACTAATTTTTTATTTATATTAATATCTATGGTTCATTTTATTGCCAGATCAATTTATTTAGCCATTTTTTTTAAGCAAACCAAATTGTGAATAGTTCAATAGTGGCTTCATGTAACTTTTTTTTCAGCCTTGGTGATTCACAAAGTTTTGGTCTTAGGTGATTGGTCTAAATTTAAATGTGTTTTCTTTCTTTCTTTCTTTTTCTTTTGAACTAATTTTGTTGATATGATATATAAACTAAATTTTTCTCATTCAATTAGTGTCATGTTCATCACGTTTAGTCAAAAATCTTATATTTTAAATTAATAGGTTGGTCAAAATTGGATTTGTCGTTACCATTGCTACATGGTTGCATATTAATAATGACTTTTCTTTAGATGCTTGATCATTTGTTTCTTATGTACATTAGGTAGTTGTTGATGCTGGAAATGAACCACCTCTGTATGTTTTGATAATCACACTCTTGGAGCTAAAAGGTCCCATGACTCAACCTTGCAAATTGTAAGTTTTTTATATTTCTTCAAATAAAGTAACTGTGCGCTGACTTTGTGTATGAGAAATCTAACCATATGTATATTATATTAATAATTAAATATATGTCTAAAACAAACTAATAAAAATAAAAGAGGACATTATGTTTGTCTCCTTAGATTTTAGAATTAGTTACTAATTAAAGCCAATTAATTATTTATATAAGAAACTTTAATTTGCTTTTTATTCACGTGCATCGCACGTGCTTTTTGGTAGTATATATAAAGAGAAAGAGAAATCGTATTTTATTCCATGAAGTTTATAGTTATGCAACATGTCCTGCTAATAACCAAAGGGTTTCTAACCAAATGGTATAACATTCTTACCCTCAAAGTAAAAAAAAACGTTCATTGTAAAATGACTAAATAGCCTGTGGATCCACGTGTACACAATCCATGTGTGTCACCTCCACTGCCATGGGAATCCATCAGAGATTGAAGAGAGAGAAAGAGAGACCTAAACCAACAAGCAAGTCACTTATTTGAAGTGAGGAAACGGTCTCTTCAAGAAAGATAATTAGCTCACCGTTTTTTGCAATGCTATGGTCTCTATCATCATGTTCTCTAGCATCGACAAACTCCGTGAGTTCATCAGTCCTTCCACCACGTATCCCTCTCTCTCTTTCTATACTCTTATTTTCTCTCTCTAGAATCATAGGTGTCCTTTTTTATGGTTATATATATGTTTAGAATGAAACAACTATTCGATTAGTACCAGAAGACTTGGGGATTGATTTATGGATCTATTATGAGTTCATCAGTCCTTCGACTTCTTCCACCACGATGATATGTTCTCTCTCTATTTCTATTATGTATATGTGTGTGTGTGTGTGTGTGTGTATAGCTAGATTGTATGTTATGCTTATACATGTTGATTGATCGGTGTGTTGTAGAGACTACAAGAGAACTTGAAGAAACTGAAAGACATTAATAGGAAATTTCAGAGGGAAATTAGTGATATTTAATTAGCAATATTTGTTGCTTAATTAATTTGCTTTGTGACGTTGTTGTAATTAATTTTTGAAGTTTCCAAAAACTTGATGTTGTTTTAAAAATGTAAAATAACTCGTAAGTGTACGAATCTATTAAAGTATAGTTCGGCATGAACGAGGTCGAACCCAAGGGAATGCTTTGAGAAGAAAAACTAACACAAATTCAAATTAATTTAAAACTAATCTAGTTTAAACAAAAGTTGATTGATTTGAGATAAATTAAACTAACATGTAAATAAAATAACACTATTAAAATCAAACAAAGAAAATAACTAAGGTTTTGAATTCCACCACCATTAAATCCATGAAGTTTCTAATATTCATTTATTAATTCCCAAAGTTAGAGTAGTAATCAAGAAATCAATCTATTGCTTACTCAAGATTTAACAATAAAACACTATGAAAAATATATTAAAAGGTAGATTTTCCTTCACTTCACTAGTGTAAAATTCTAAGTATCCTATGTATCCAATTTCATGAAAAACATAAGATCAAAGATTATCACTTTTAAGAAATACAAACCCAAGCTTAGATTAATTATAATACTTTCTAACTACCACATATACATGATATAGATGGTGAAAGAATTATAAAATAATTAATCACAAGAAACGAAAATCATAAGCAATTAAATCACACACATGAGAATCAATTAATGAACAAAAAAATTTCACTTCATTAATGGAGGTTTCCTCCTCAACCTTAGTTGAGGAGTTTAGTTACACATGGTAGAAGAAGAAGATAACAAATAAATAAAAGACATAATAAGTAAATAAAATTCGGATTGTCTCTGTCTTCTCTGCCCTGACCTCCACTTTTTTTCTCCCCCAAAACAGCCTCCAATTCACCTCTTTATACCCCAAGAGAATACATAAAGTCCTAATCCAATTAGGAGATAATTAGGGTTTTCCCGCAATCCTAAATAAGTATATTTTTCTACTGACATTCGGCCCAAATTTTGACTCAGTAGAAGTCCAATTCACGAAATTTACGTGAAATACAAAAGTGTCCAGAATCGAATTTCGTTCAACCCTCGCGGGAATTAAGTTGAATTGACACTTGGAACTAAGGTTTTCAGTCTACTTTCCAAAACGGGATTAAAACTGGATTAAGTGTAGAATTGGGCTTCAGGCCCGTAATCTTCTTAAGCAGTTGTAATTATCTTGAACCTCTTCCTTGGGCTGATTTGAGTTGAAATATGGAGTTGAATGGACCCATTAGATGTAGGCTTCATATAACCTTCTTGGATATCATCTTTAAAAGTCCAAAATCATGGTTTTATCTGAAATAATCATTAAGACCCTGCAAAAGACAGAAAATACAAAAACAGAGTAAAATCACATATAACCTATCACTAAGAGAATAAAATATGCAAATTAAAAGGTTAGAATGCGTAACATTCAACGCCGATCAATATATATATATATATATATATATATAGCTAGATTGTATGTTATGCTTATACATGTTGATTGATCGGTGTGTTGTAGAGACTGCAAGAGAACTTGAAGAAACTGAAAGACATTAATAGGAAATTTCAGAGGGAAATTAGTGATATTTAATTAGCAATATTTGTTGCTTAATTAATTTGCTCTGTGACGTTGTAATTAATTTTTGAAGTTCTAAATTGGTGTTTTGTGTGTTGCCATTTTAATGAATTTGCTTGGGTAGGCAAAGGATGGCGGGTGAGAGTTTGAACGATCTGAGTTATGAGGAACTACTTCGTCTTTAAGAATATATGGAAATTGTTTTGAAGACCATTTGTGAAATGGTTTATTTTCTTAACATATTTATGACTCTTTTAAGAACAATTTGTTGGAAGCCAACTATGTATTTTTCTTGATATTTATCTCTTCCCTTCTTCATCTTCAAACCAATTGAGGAAATTTTCAATAGAGAAAAAGATGAACCTGTAGAGAGAGAGGGGAAAATGAAGTTGGAGTAAAGAGAGGGGTGGGATTAGTAAAAGCCTTTGAGGGCATTTTCGGTATATAGAAAGGGTATTCTAGGGATTTCATGTATTCTAGTTGCACATGACCCACTAACATTTATTTTTTAATGGTTCATAGATGGTAAGGACTAATTTGCAGCATTTTTTCAAACATCTAGTCCTTATATACACAAAATAAATAATAGAAGTGTTATTTGCACATTTCTAATACTTTAGGGGTGTTATTTGTACTTTACCTTTTTTTATAGAATTGTTGCAGCAGAAAGTAGTATAAATAGTTTTGTAACCAATGGGTTGATTATTGGCTTGTCCACTGTGTTGGGCCATTGGCTTGGTTTGTAAATATCTTTATACCATTTATACAAATTTTACATCAATATATATATATATATATATATATATATATATATATATATATATATATATAGTAGAAATAGAATGGTCATGTTAGTCTGCAGATGGATTATGGGTGTTAACGTTGAAAATGCAATTAGGGTAAATTACTTTGACATTGATGTCTAACTTAATTATCTTCAATTTAAAGTTTTGTCAAATTAACTCCGGAGTCATGAACCTTTACCAAACCTTAACTTATGTTGTACAAGTACTAAAATACCCTCAATATTAATATATTGGTGTAAAACTTGATGCAGATGCAACCAATAAAAATTATATGACTAATGTGCCCTTGGTCCTTAACCACTTGCTCCAATACCGCTGGCCCTCTCCCCCCACACCGATCCACCGTGCTACCCACACACACTCTCTCTCTCTCTCTCCACCACCACCTTCTCTCTCTATTTTTCTCTTCACGCCTAAAACCACTCCATAGAGTACAGGGATCTAGTGGATGATGTGGTACGCGGTTTAGGATAATGCATGTTACCATGTGGGGGTAGTTTGGTCCAACACGTAATAATTTCAAAGGTGATTTTATTTGATTGATAAAGTTATTTAATTGAGTTGACGGTCAACTAACGACAATGATATCTGGAGTAAAGTCAACCAAAACTCAGAAGAGATAGATTATCATATTTTAAAAACTTTAAACAGAGAGTTATTAAGTCAAACCTCATACCTCAAGTAATTAATCCATGAAATTAATACTTAACAAGAGCTGGGTAACAAATGGAAATTCTTGCCTAATTTGGATTTGAGAGAGCAGTCCATGAAGCCAACAAAAGCTATTGGGGCGGCCCAAGGCTCAGCCTAAATAATTTGTAAAAATTAAGTATCTGGCTTAGAAGTACCTACGTTTTTTCTAACGCGAAAGTTAGAAATTTGAAATCTAAATTATAAGAATACAACTAATGCCATCCCAACTAATGCACCATATAACTAATGTCAAGAGAGAAAACGTTAATTAATGCTCTTCATACTCAAGAGAGAAACCTTGTGCTATTTAGGATTTGGCATGAAGAAAGTATGATGGCTTAAGCAAAACAAAAAGATATATTATATATGGCATTTTTAAAATTAGAATTAGAAAGGCTATACGTAGATTCTGAGTAATTCTACACTACAGGAGAGAGTGAGTTCATGACGCTTCTTTGTCACGAGAAGACTCTCTTTAAGGCCTCCTTACCCTTTCACTGATGCAACAGTGCCATCTGGATGGATCTTCATGGGCCATGGAGTAGTTTCTTTATTCCAAAGGGAATTAGATAGATAATTGCAAAAGGTGATCAAAGTGAACATAATCAATCCATGGACTCCAGCTATGCTCACAGTTTAAAGTTGTTCCTCCCAAGTGCCACTTCCAAAAAGTCAAGAGTGTCAGGTGCATGGAATAGAAACCTAATAATACCATTCAGTTGACTGCAAAAGAATTTTTAATAATACCATTAAGTGAATTTCATAAATCTGACAGGAAGAGAGACATGGGTATTTTACTCTTAAACAATTTTGAAACCTAAATTTGTTTTTTGGGGGGCGCAAAAGGGGTGTGTGACCTGGTAAGACTTAAATGTAAAGAGCAAACGAAATAGTCATTAAAGTAGTTTAAATGAAAGGTTGAGCCAATCAACCTGAAACATTTTTTACATCACCGAAAAATGCTTGAGGGAAGCAAATAAAATTCACTACAGAAAATTTAAAGTAAACCCAGTCCAACTACTTGCTGATTCAGCTTAAGGGGGGTCAATGTATTTCAGAGGGCCTGCCCTTCTTGTTCACATCATCAAAATAAGGGTCAATATATTTCAGAGGGCCTTCTTGTTCACATCATCAAAATAAGGGTGTTCCATAGCTTTCTTTGCCGAAATTCTCTTCGAGGGTTCATACTGCAACATCTTCTGCAAACACAATTTTCAAAGTGTAAATAAATACATACACAAACAAAAAAAGAAATTAATAAATTTGTGTACATTGATGAGCGTGGTTCAAACTTACCAATAGCAAGTCTAGCCCATCTTCGTCCAGATTAGGGACAGCTGAGGACAATTTCTGAGGGCTCCATTGGGGATATTCATGCCAGTTTGTTAGCTCGCTTACTCCTGGCCAAACTTCTTCATTTGGAGTACCCAACAACCTGCATGTGAATTCTCAATAGATGATAAGAAAAGAAAAATAAATCCTTAAATTTGCAAAAGGTTTAGTGTTAAATGTTCTCTCTACGAACCTGAAAATGTGTAGAAGCTGCTGCAGTTCAGAGTCTCCAGGAAAGAGTGCTGTCTTTGTGACTAGTTCAGCTAGAATTCAAATTAGACATAAAACTATAGTTAATAAATCTGCAGCTGAATGTACTTGTGTACATATATAAATTTGTTCTGGTAAAGAAATTTTCAAGCTAAGTTTTTACCAAATATGCAGCCAACAGACCACATGTCAACTGATGTTGAGTAATGGGTAGCACCCAAGAGAACTTCAGGAGCTCTATACCAAAGGGTCAATATCTGCAGCAATAATTACCCACTAATTATCAACATCCTGATAACATTTTATGAATAAGTTTTTTGACTAAGAGCAAAAGACATCCAAACAAGCGCACACAGGTACCTCATGAGTATACTTCTTGATGGGTAAGGTAAAAGCTCGAGCCAGCCCAAGATCCGCTATTTTAAGCATCATTGTCTTTCGGTCCATCAGAAGATTGTGAGGCTTAAGGTCCCTGAATTAAAACAGAAAGAATAAGGATTAACATTGTTCTTATTAATATGATTGATTAAAGGGGAAAATAAAGTGATGTGCTCTAACAAAAACAGTGAGTATTATACCTGTGCAAGACCCCATGACCGTGGCAGAATGCAACACCCTTGCAAAGTTGGTACATCAAGCTCTGCATTAAAACCCACCAAATGTTTTTCACAAACAGAACACAGGTGTGTGGAATAAATTTAGTAACTGTAACTAAAACTTTGTAAGAATATTCTAGGTGTTTTAAACCATCGTAAACCATGTGAGAGAGAACTGAAGAACCTCAAAACCATTTTACCTTGACAGTTTTGGTGGGAATGTTCTCTCCGGTTTGACGGAAAGTACGTATAAATTTCTTCAGGTCAGTGTCCATGTACTCAAAAACCAAGTAGAGAACTGTCCTTCCTTCTTTGTTCTGTCCTTGTTTGACATCCATCAATCTGTTAAAAGAAATAAACTTTTCAGGTTTAATAACACAATGGTTAAGAAAGCTGTCAAGAAATCACATAACACAAAGAAAAACTGAAATCTGTTAAGACTTAAAAGTGAACCCTTAACCTGTACTTTCAACCCAATTTCAATTTGAGTAAGAAATTGAGCCATGAAAAAACAAAAAAGAAGACTGTCTGAATTCAAGAGAATATCAACAGGTGTGAAACATTATCTAATCCCTCGAATGAATCAATTAAAGAAGAGGCCAGATATAACATTGGAACCCAATTACAGTAATGGAAAGCATGAGACAAATTGTTCAAATATTCATCAAAGGAATTCCAAACCCTGAAAATGTTTCTCGGAAACTAATCGTAATTAATTGAATAAACAGATCTTGCCAAAAAATAAATTAGTAAAGAAAGGGAAAAGAAAGAAAAAGTTAATAAGCTCAAGAGAAACAGACTGACAAATTCATATACAACACAAAATGCATATTAAATCAAAATCCCCACACATAAAGAGAACCCAAATAGACCACAAAAAATCCCAAACCCTAAACACAGCCTACAAATTGAAGCAGGGGATAAAGTTCACAGTTCAAGAAAACAATCAAGAACAACTGAAATAAAGAGAAAACATCCATTTCACATGATTGATACCAATAAATCAAAGAAAAGACTTGCCGAATCGTAAAGAACACAGAAAGATTGATGAGAATATATGTGTTTATATGAATGATGTTACCTGACGACATGGGGATCCCTAGACAGCATTCGCAACAAAGAGACCTCACGGAGAGTGGTGGGAGGGACTCCTTCGTCGTCCTCGTGGAGTCTTGTCTTCTTCAAGGCCACGATCTTCCCCGTAGCCTTCTCTCTCGCTCTGTATACCTTCCCATACGTTCCCTCTCCGACCTTCTCTAGCTTCTCGAATGCCTCCATCGCTGATTTCTCCATATTCTCTCTCTCTAAAAATCTCTCTCTCTAAAAACTCTGCTACGAAGAAAAATCTATGAGTACTGCAATAAGCCAGAATAAAGGGTCCCTTTTATGCTGATTATATAACCGTTGTTGGCTCGGTGGGTTTAACGGCAACAATTTTTGAAATTCAAATGTCAGTCGGAAGTGGAACTAGATGGGCCCCTAATTTTGTTTTAGTAATTTATTCTGAGATGGTTTTGGAGCGCGCTTCCCCTAGATGGGACGGACCATTTTTAAAGCTAACCTTTCCCCAAACCATCAAACAATATGGGCTTCGGTCTTCCTGTATGGCTCATTTGCGCAACTGACATATCTCATGATGTAACAATGCGAATGAACAATGATAAATAGATGATAAGTCGGGTAAATCTTTCATTTATTAAAATAATTTTTATTTTTCAATAATTCGTACACAATCTTTTTGTTCAATTCTTTTACAATAAAAAATAGTTTGAAAATTCATTTGATTGATAATTTTATAATAAAACATAAAAAAATATTTTTTTACATAAAATCACACACGAAGTCATTATTGTCCTATTGAGACCTTCAGACCTTTCTTGCTAAATCCTAAAACCTTTGTCGTTATGAAAATTGTTTCAAAAACGTTCTGTTTAGTACGAAGGAAGAAAATTGAATAAAAAGAAGAGAATAAGAAATGAATGAGACATCTCTATAGAAAGAAGTGTCATTGTCTCTTTTTATTTGGTTGAATGAAAGATAAAAGTATGAGATTTTTATTTGGTTGAATGAAAGATAAAAGAATGAGATAACAGTTTGCTTTGTTTGTTAAGAGAGAGATTACTAATATTGGATTTATTTAATAATTCTAAAAAGTTGTATTGTAATTTAAAATTTTCATAGCAGTCTTGTTTTGTTTCTTCCTCCGTCCATATTTGGAAGGAAGAAAATTTGTAAAGCAGAAAATCATTCTTTTTTCTCTTCCCTCCTTGTTTTTTCTCTACCAAAACAAAGTGACTGTTTGGGAGAGCTCAGAAAATTTGTTCTTTTGTTCCTATCTTTTATTCACCCATCTTCCTTCTTTAGTATCAAACGGATCATTAAAGAGAAACAGAAAAGAAAAGATTAGAAATTTTAGGCGACAAAACTAGATTTTATTTCTCTCTACCTACGTGTAAACGGCAATCTTCTGAATGCTTCGAACCCACAACGAAATTATGATCATACAGTTCAGAACTGGTATTTGACGCCAGTACACAAATGGTAACCATGACTCCCAGTATCTTCTCAACTCTCAATACCCATTCAACTTGGCTACTTGTTCTGGCTTCATTCGATTCTTTTTCAGTTGACAAGTTTCACCCACTGGCCGTTTCTTCAAGCATGGCATCATTTAGAGACACAATTTTACAGCACCATATAGGCATACAAAAATGCATACTCAAAACAAAAGTGCGAAAAATATATGGGATTTGAAGTGTTCATAGTAGGCAAATAAGACATCCTTGTATATACAATCCAATCGAATATAGTTTTTTCGTCAACATGATGCAGATATTGAACATTAAAGAACAGTGATACCTCTAACAAATTTAATTTCCATGGATGTACAAACACAATGTAGGCTCTTTCACCGTAAATTGTCACAATAAATAGAAAAGATACAAACAATGGTGAAGAAAGCACCAGAGAACAACTCTATTGATCACAAATGAATAAATGAAGAACGTCAAAGCCCTTCCCAGAGGGCTACTCAACTTCTCAACCAGCTTTAACTAATCTACAGTTGTATATCTAACTAATCTAGACTAGACAAGTAAACTATATCCTCTGTCAGCGTCTAAAAGAAACTACATAACAATGGAAGGTAAAGGGAGGTCCCTTGGAGTCTAAACTGGTCCAAAACCCTGGGTCTTCCAGTTTTGCTAGTATACACAGGATGGAGATGACATAACCATCAACCCTCTAATTCAACTCTTTAGATTAAGCCTCACATTCTGAACTTCGACTGATATCTTTAGCTTCTGTTCTTCCATGTCCCTCAAGATAGCTAGCAGGTTTGCTCGATATGCTTCACATCGCTGACTTGCACTTTCCAACTCAGCAGTCAATTCACGAACTCTTTTGTCTTGATTCTGCAAACAGAAAAGAAAAGCAAAATGTTTCAGACAAAATTTAACTCATTTTCACAAAACTAGACACACGGTGATTAAAAAGGAGAAAAAGAGAAGTAGTGCTTTCTAGCTAACCTAAAATTACTAAATTCACAAAACATTTCAAGTTTGACTGGAGCTAAAACTACAACACATGCAAATAATGCATCATCAGACAATCTTATATTACCAACCTCAATTACTTGACATCAAAGGTCTGAGCTTTTCATCAAATTGGCAGTATCTAGTTCATTTTCTTCCACTCTAGTAAATGCTTCTCCAATTCATGTACGCAAATTATACTCTAAGAGATGGTATTTGACACGAAGTAACCATAAAGATGTAACACAAATAGTAAATAATTTAGGAACCAGAACAAGAATTCACATAACATTGGACCACCTAATGTTTGTCATAATCAATTCATTTGGTTCCAATGAAGTGGGAGGAGAAAATAGATAATGAAGAGAAAAGAACACTAGAGAATTTTACAATTTTCCTTCTTTAAATTTTACAAAGGAAGCTAGGGAAAACGATGTGTAAAGAAGACTTGGAACTTTTGTTCCTCTTCTTCTTTCCTCTCTCTCCAAATATCTCCCAACTTCAGAGAACTATTTCTTTATTTAGTATAAAAGCTTCCCTCTCTCTCACTCTTAACTCTTGCCAAAAATATATTTTTCCAACGGGGGTCTATGTGTTGGTAAATTCCACACCACTAACACAAGTTCCAATGTCTAGTTGCACACTGAACAAACATTACGTGTCAGTTACGGTGCCGTTTTAAGAAAATCTTATAATGTGGAGAGCATTGAAGTTTTTAGAAACTCACTACCAAGTGTTGCTTTAAGAACATAATGTAGAATGTACATTTTTTTTTTATAAGTATAATGTAGAATGTAGATAATTAGCACCCAGATCAGTTTCCAAGAAAATATAAAGCACCATTATCTGGGCCGAATTTAGTTAAACATGTAAAATCCATGCGTAAAATTAGTTTATGATTTCCATTGCTGGTTGCTTCAAACACCACAATCCTACCTCCAACTAATCAGCTTGCCCAATAACACCCTCAACCAGGAATTAACCGATTTCTTCCAAGGGCATAACTAGCGAAATAGCATAAAACAAATCTATTAAATCTCATAGGACATTTGGACCAGGTCCTATTTGTTATTGCAGCAGTTATTCCATTCCATCATAGGGTGAACCAAATGTTCTGAGTTATGTGAATTTTGTATTCAAAAGTGCAGAGGACAGTAAAGATAAACCTCAGACCAACACTAACCCAGTCGAGAGGGAGGAAGAATTGAGCACCTATCACATTCTCAGACATAGCGGAATATATAGACAAGCACTTTCTGCTCAAAATAGTAGTAAAACCATTAACTGGCCACGATTGTTCAAAGCATGTTTAAAAGTCAAAAGTGCAAGCATCAGCGCATCCAAATTCAAAGGGTTTGAAACAAACTTCCCCAGTTTAACAAGTAAATGTTAATTAAAACTTAAGAAATAAAATTAAAGAACGATATAGAACTATGTTAATGTGTTTGTAATTATTCATTGCAAATCAAGGAATCAACAATTAAATTGAATATGACAGGTGTTTAGAGAAGAAAAGAAATGCAATAATCACAAAAACTCTAAATGAAACTCTAAATGTAAGTAGCAAAAACTCACAGCAACAGTAAATTTACATAGAAAGTGTTAAGCTCCAAGAATTCCATGTATGTAATAGTTCAACTCTTGAGAGAACCAGAAGTCTACCACACAAGCTAAATGAAGTGTTCAAACTAATAAGAATCAGAAATCCTTAATTTTCAAGCTTCAATTGCACAGGTACATTAATGTAACACATCAATGGTTTATTTGCCTTTAGGGGTTTCTCTAAACTGTAAGTGAACACCTCGCTTACCATTTTAAATGATGAAAATAAGTATCCTTCCCTCCCATCATGACTTCTACATGCCACTCAGACTCAACTCAGCAAAGACTTATTTCAAGATGAAAAAGTTGAGAGGCTGGTGTTAGGTTAGAGCATTCTAGGAGGTGGTGGAGCTTAGTCAATCAACATTTTATTGACTAAAGGCAGCATAACACACTTGGGTCTGATTGCTTGATTGGAATCCTCTTCCTTGCCCACAAAAGTTATAAATTCCAGATGCTGAAAGTGTTGGGTGAAAAGGAAACAAGGTTTGCACGCTAACCTATAGTACACAAAGCATCTTTAAGCACTTGAGCATGAAAAGCACAAGCTAGTTTCAGCTGAAATTTTAAGAGATGTCCGTGAAGCAACTTACTCCATGTATCAACATCCGTAGACATCTGAAATACCTCTATACCTAGTGTAATCTTGGTTGCTATATATAACTGATATTGCTAAATAAACATACATCGCTATTAGCAGTCCAACCAAAGGACTCTTTTCATATATTTACAGGGTGTCAAAGTAGATTATCTGCCAAAGGGAGAAAAAAAATGTAAAGAAAAAGAAAGTGTGTATGAAAACTTTTAGTATTGCCTCCATATCAAGATTCATGACTGATTTGACATCCTAAGAACTTTCACTGATTGCTGAAAAGCTATTGTTAGTACATTTCCTATAGAGTTTGTCAACTTGAAAGCTATTATTGCATGTGTTCTTTAAAGGGAATAAATTTTGAATAAAAACATAGCCTTATACAGCTGTTAGAGACATGAATATAAAATCCTTTTAATTTCCCCTTTTGTAGGAGTGGGGGCAAAGTCCACACATGAGAATTAAACCATTGACAATAGTTGTTAAAGACATGCCTTTTTCCGTGACATGCGAGGCATTCCATCAGGTGCATAAATAAACTGCAAAATGTGTACTTACATAGAGTGTTATATAAAATTATTTAGTTTGTCCTCTTAATTGATATGCCAAAAGTCCCTCTTCAAGATTTTTGACTAAAAGTTGTGTTGCATATTTTGAATAGTTTCAATGTAGATGTACTTAGTATACACTTAATATACATTTCTACCACACACGACCTTGATTTCACTTAGGCTTGGCCTTTTGTCGTGCATTACTCTTAAACTCTAGGAGATCATAACGCCTTAATGCGCCTTGCGCATTTAATAACTATGCCATCGATAAGAGATTGTATTTTCCAATAACACTTGCAGTTCAGATAGCAATCACCAAGACCAATAGGTCATGTTGGATGCCATATCACCAAATTATTAGGTTGCTTTTCCATTTCTTTTTAATTTTGTTCAAGGGATTCTTCTCCTATTCAAGTCTATGATACATTCGCAAATAGAAGATGTGATGTGAGTATATTGATGCAATAGACATACTGTAATGATGGTGCACTGGCAGTGAGGGTGGCTGTCAACTGAATTGATGATGGTAGGGCCTCAATTTCAATAAAATTATTACGACAACGTAAAATAATTTGAGAAGCTTTATGCAAATTAGGTGGTTAAGCCTAATTTAAACAGGACACTTTTGATAAAGTGAATATTTAATGAGACAATCAACTAGTTGATCTCAACCCTTTTCTTTTTCATATGTTGGTCACCACTCTCACTACAGAAATGGAACTTTTCATCAGGTTTATCCTGAATCCTTGATGCTAATGCGTTCGATGATGAATGCTTACCAGAATGTGCTGGACATCCAGATGTAGCCCATTTGAGACGAGCTGACCAAAATGTAATATGCTAGAAAATACTACTCATTAGGTGGTCATCATCATCATCTTCCTTGCCTTAATCTCATATGAATGGGGTCGGCCACATGAATTCTCCTTTTCCATTCTGTTCTATTACAAGCCATCTCTCTTCTAATATTAAAAATTTTAAAATAATTTCTAATGATTTCATCCCATTTTAATTTTAGGCGCCCTCTCCACCTCCTACCTTCTATGCAAATTAACTTTCCTCTTCTCACCGGTGCATCTATAGGTCTTTTATGTATGTTTCCAAACCACCTAAGTCTACTCTTTCTAATCTTATCACTAATAGGTGTCACGCCTAATTTTTCTCTCATATTTTGGTTTGTAACCCTATCTCTTCTAGTGATTCCTATCATCCATCTTAATACCTTCATTTTTCTACGTGAATGCATTGTTCTTGCTTCTTTTTTAAAACCCAACACTTTGCCCTATATAATAGTTGGCCTAATAATTGTTCTTTAAAATTTTCCTTTTAGTTTATATGACATTCATTTATCACACAAAACGCCACTAGATTGCTTGCATTTTGTCCAACCTGCGCCAATCCTACTAGTTTTATCACCATCTATCCCACCATCTTTTTGTATTAATGACTCTAAATACCAAAAGTGTGCACTTTGGATAATTCTTTGATTTTGAAGTTTAATCATTACCTCATTAATATCTGCATCTTGACTAAATTTGCATTCCATATATTCAGTTTTAGTTCTACTAACCCTTAACCCTTTTGATTCTAACGTGTTTCTTCACATTTCTAATTTAATTGCTAATTTTCCTTTAGAAGTGTCCAATAGTACTATGTCATAGGCAAACAACATGCACCAAGGAATGTTTTCTTGTAAATCTTTTGTGATCTCATCTATAATTAATGTGAATAAATATGGACTTAGTGTAGGCCCTTGGTGCAACCCATGTTTATAGGAAAATCTCTAGTCTCACCGCATGTTGTGCGAACTCTAGTTTCGGTATTTAGATACATATCTTGAATAATTTTTATCATATCTAAAGGATTTTATTTATTTTTTTGTAAACCCCACCAAATTATATCTCTCGGCACCCTATTGTAAGCTTTCTCTAGGTCTATAAAGACCATATGTAGATCATTTTGCTTACTTCTACATTCTTTGACTAATTGTCTTAACAAGTAAATAGCTTCCATTGTGGATCTCCCTAGCATAAATCCAAATTGATTATTAGCCACATTGGATTCCTTCCTTAATCTTTGCTCTATCACCCTTTCCCATAGCTTCATTGTATGACTCATTAATTTAATGCCTCAATAGTTATTGCAATTTTGTATATCCCCTTTTTTTTTTGTAAATAGGAATTATCTTGCTCTTCCTCCACTCATTTGGCATTCTTCCTTCTTTTAAAATCTTGTTGAATAAATTTGTTAACCATTCAATTCATACGTTTCCTATCGCTCTCCATGCTTCAATAGGAATGTTATCCGGTCCTACCGCTTTATATTTTTCCATCTTTTTTAGTGTGTCCTCAACTTCCTTATTGTTGATTTTATTCACCATTCTTACATTAAATTCATTACTTTCCACTTCTTCTCTAGGATATCCCTCATTAAGAAGGTGTTGAAAGTAATTTTTCTACCTATCTAGTATGTCATTTTCCTTCACTAATATTTTATAGTCTACATCTTTAATACATCTAATTTGATTCATGTCTCTAGTTGATTTATCTCTACTCTTTGCCAATTTATAATAACTTTTTCACCCTCCATTGTGCCTAGTTTTGCATATAAATCATTTTGGTGGTATTTAGAGAAAATGGATGCACGTGGGAGCTAATAATTCTAAAAACAAGACTCTAAACTAAATACTACTATTGATATGGATGCACATGGCAAGTGACGAAGCGGAAGCTATGAAATTGTTCGCGTACAAACAAGGGAACTTTGAATCCACAAAGTTAAGATAAACGCAAACAAAAGTTGTTGAGAAATCTGATTTTGTATTGATAATTGAATGTGTGATCTGCTCTCTGCAATACATGTATTTATAATAGAGAAATCTTAATTCTAACAGTACAAGGAAACCTAAAAACAAAAGGAAACTAGTAGCACAAGGAAACTGCTAAAAATAAAACTTTCTCCAAATATTCTGAAAAAATTAAATAAGAAACCTAATAATTAAGAACTATTAAATATCAAATTTCAGCCAATTCCGAGTTCGTTTAGTCCAAGAACAAAATTTTTGAAATATTCAGTTGTCTTCCTATAGGACGAAAAAACATGATTTTCGAGTCCTAAACGAATGTTTTCAGCCGTAAAACGACATGGGCCACTAGCTAAAGCTAGCGGGTTTTGCTTACAAGGTCATTTCTAATCAAATATGGATCTCATGGAGTGAAAATGATGTGACCGAACATCAGTCCCCTCCACTTCAAAAGAACTCGTCCTTAAGTTTTGCTGCAAAAAAGCGACTTATAATCTGATGTGAAAATTCCATGTATCAGAGTTCCACCCTCATCACAACGCCCTTTTAGGTGCAGATCAAATTTGTATTTATTTCCTTATCAACCGTTTCATACATCATCAGAAATTCTGCTGCACAGCAATCAACCACCACACTGTATTCTTTGAGAGTCACAATCCTACCATAACAGGATTTTGCACATATGTCAAAAGCAACAGGTCTACCACATATAGCATGAATGCAGATTGTCGCACTATTCTCCTTATTTGTAATTGCAACCAACTTATGCAAACCCACATTAATGACTATGTTAGTTGCCAACTCAATCGCCACATACTTTTCTTTTATTTGAATAGTTAATTGATTGCAATTTGGAAGCTGTCATTGGAATATTAATCAAATCTATAAAACAATTGCCATCTTGAAGCTCTTCCGAATTGTTATCATCCCCATCTATCAAATATGGAACCGTGTGGCTACGTGGAGGTACAGGAACATAACGCATGTTCGATTGGCTACGAGGAACATCGTCAACACGAACTCGAACTAATTTATGATCCTGGTTGCCACCAATCTTAAGTCCAGTGATAGCATGTTGGAGATCCCGCAATATGCGTTCCATCCATTCAAACCACTGTTCTCGAGCTTGCATGGCTGCACGATCTTCGTCGCCAAAGTAGCTGCTGCCATCACCATCAGCTACCATCAGAACAAGGTAAATCAAGGCTCTGATACCAACTGATGAAGCGGAAGCTATAAAATTATTCACGCACGAACAAGGTAACTTTGAATCCACAAAGTTAAGATAAACGTAAACAAAAGTTGCAGAGAAATCTGATTTTGTATTGATAATTGAATGTGTGATCTACTCTCTGCAATACATGTATTTATAATAGAGAAATCTAATAATTAAATAAGAAACCTAATAATCAAAAACTATTAAATATGAAATTTCAGCCAATTTTGAGTTCGTTTGGTCCACGAACAAAATTTCTGAAATATTCAGCAATTTTCCTATAGGACGAAAAAACATGATTTTCGAGTCTTAAACGAGTCTTTTCAGCAGTAAAATGACATGGGCCACTAGCTAAAGCTAGTCAATTTTGCTTACTGGGTCGTTTATGATCAAATATGGGTCTCATGGAGTGAACGACGTGAACGAGAATTCTGTCCTACATCGGCAAGACTCTAAACTAAATATTACTATGATAACCATGTAGCTCTTAGACTGGCATTACTGGAAGAAAGCTTCAAGCTAGCTTTTTCTTATATATATGAAGGATATTAAGCAGCAAAAATAATTAAAAGGGGCACAACTCATGTGCATGCAGTGTATACAGGATTGCAACATAATAACAACAAAAACAAAAGGAAAAAGAAGCACTAGACTTGGCACAACTCAAATCACTCAAAGAATCGACAAAGATATCCATATAAAATGAACATCCACTTAAAACCAAAGTAAACATGTTTGCCACTATCTGTTTTAACTTGTAACCATACATCAAACAACTACCTATTTATCTCATTAAGCACTATAAAAAACAACACGGGCTCTCTTAATGTAGATTTAACTCTCCTTTTTCTAGGCAGCACAATTGCTAGCTACCAAATCCCTCCTTCACCGAGACTGGCATCACTAAGAGAATGTCAAACAAAGAAAGAGATAAATTCCATATATCGTCACCTGGCAATCGAAAAGAAGATGATTTATTGATTCCTCTGCCTTTGGCATATGCAACTCCAAAGATGATTTATTGATTCCTCTGCCTTTGGCATATGCAACTCCAATTTTAAAGAATTATATTCCTAACTAATTTATACATCACAAAGATTTTCTCCATGAAGCTCTCTATGCAAAGGAAGCAACCTTAGAACTCAAAAGGCACTTGAAAATCCCAAATCCCTTGTCAGGGGAACAAAGAGGCTCCTCCACCACGCGGTTTTTTCATAGAATAAAAAATTATCTCATCACAAAGGCACTGATGCTAGAAACCATCTATCTAAAGCTCTATATCTCAGCTATAATTCCATATGCTTATCAAATGGACCAGTCATTATTTCATTGTCCAACCTTCAGCCTGGACGAATTCTCATGACTCATAAAATTGTCAGTTAATTTGATAGAACAAAAGCCAAATTTACACTCCAATCTTGGAATTGGCAACCACAGAAGATTACAGTCAGTTTATTTCGCCACACCACTAGATGAAAACACTAGAAGATTGCACTTGGTGTAGTCAATTTTGATTCGGCTTAGATTAAACCTTGGTTTACAACTTCCCATATTATGCCTAAGCAATAAAAAATAAGTTTGTAACCCCTGCAGTTAACCAACCTGATGTTGCTTTTCAGAAAGCATTTCTTTAGTGGGCAAAGAGGCATGCTAGGGTTAAATAAGTAAGAGATCATTCTGACAAAAACAGATAGGGCAAGCAGATTTTTTTCCCCTTTTCTCCCTTATTATTTATGCCCCCACTCATGCAGCTCTGGAACGTGCATTAGCTGAAAGGCATTTTTTCCTTGATTATTCACAGACAAAGTATCAGAATTTTTAAAGGCAGAAATCAACTATCGATTAAGCACAGTAAATAGACAGAGAGACAAAGAAGAGGCAAAACCCCATTACAAGAACAACACATTAAATGCCTTCTAACCCATATTAAAAAAAAAAGACACGATATTCATGCTTCCAAATTCTCCAATAAAACATAATGATGGATCCATAGCGTAAAAGCTCATATTGTAGAATTCTTAATGATTTCAAGTCTAATAATGAATAAATCCCTATATATAGTGGAAGTTCCAAACAATAAAGAATGTTTGCGTAGTGTGCAATGAAGAAAGAATACCTGAAATTACAACAATTATTGAAAAAAAAAAGTACATAAATAAATAAAGCATGACATTTGGTACGGACTATGTCAAAATGTATATCTTGCAAGAGAAAGAACTGACCGCTGAGCAAGACAGAAGCTGCCTGATTTGACTTCTACTTGTGCTCACTTCCTGAGCACTTTCATTAACCAGAGTGCTCTGTTTAACCCCTGGACCATTCTGCTTTGCAGCAGCAACCTTCTTTGCAGCCTCACGGAGAGCATCCATTGCAACGTTATATACAGATATTGACTCCGCCCCTTCTTCTACATATTTAATGGCTTCCTGGCGCAGATTATCATAGCGAGCAGTGGAGGACTCTTGACAATTACTAGGCAATCCAAGAGTGTGTTCATCCATTAAAACACCACTTTTAGGATTTTTAGTCCACCGTTTCAATATATATTGAGATGGAAGTGTAAGAACATTTGTAACTCTGAAAACTGCTAATATGTGTCTACAAAGAACACCTGAAAACTCAAACATTTGGCAGCTACAACTAGCTTTCTTTTCAAAAGCGTCAAACCGAATAAAGTGTGCCTTGTGGTCTTCTCCAAATTTTGACACCCGATACATAATTTCTGATCCCGTATCATCAATCATAGTTGCAGGATTTGCAAGAGTCTCAACTAATTCATCTTGGAACTTCTTGAATATCTTCCTTGTGTAAAGGATAGCAGCTTGTTTTTCCATGGGAGATGGCGTTTTTAAAATTGGTGCAGTGTTTATTGTATCATAATCTGCCTTTACTTCCTTCTCATACCGAGTGGCAATGGCTTTCTCATACTGCTTAATTAGCACATGGATATTAGTTGATGCGTTTATATATCCATCAAAAAATGAGTTGATACTATCACTTGATTGGGTTATAGACATCTCCCCAAAGAATGTATCACGGAGAAAAACTGGCACCCACTGCTGTCGAGCATTGTACATCAACTGAAGCCATTCACTCTCTCCAAGGTTGTATCTTTCAAGAAGGGACTCCCAACATGACTCGAACTCCTCAATTGTCTCTGTTACATTGATGCACCTCTGGAACTCTGCTTCAAAGGTGGGGTATGATTGATATACATGGGACAATTTCTCCTGGGCTTCTCTAAATATGTTCCATTTACAGAAACGATGCCGGGTCTTTGGAAACACCTGCGCAACAGCTGACCTTATGATCCTATCCTGGTCTGTCGTGATAGAGATGGGATGGCGACCTGACATTGCAGTAAGCCAAGTTTCGAATAGCCAAGCAAAAGAGGATTCTGACTCATTCAGAAGTAAAGCACAGCCAAACAATACAGGCTGTCCATGATGGTTTAATCCCGTAAATGGGGCAAAAGGGACCCTATAGCGGTTAGTTCTATAAGTTGTATCAAATGTAACCGTGTCTCCAAAGTAGTTATAATTCATTCTAGAGTTTGCATCAGCCCAGAAAATGTTTCCTGACGTGTTCTCAAATTCACCTTGAACAGCACAAAAGAAACCGGGATCCTCAGCCTGCATTTGCTTCAAATAGTCAAAAACATGCTGACCCCCACTCCCTAGGGTCCTCTGCCTGCTGCTGCTCATGTAATTCTGGCAATCAACTTTCGTGAAGCCAACATTATTAATTCCACCCGATTCCTTAATTAACACAGACATAACCCCACTCGGCCCCATCCCAGCTGCTTGAAGGGTATCAATCAAACTTCGAGCAGGACCTGATACATGCCTGTGTGAGCGGAGGCAGTGCACCTTATCGGGCGGGACAAGCTCATGATTATGCTCTTTAACAAGTTTGGTCACAACCCATTTTCCAGAACTTTGTTTCTTCACAGTCATTTGTGCCTTACAACCAACTCTAGTGATGGTACGCTGCCGCTTGGACTTGTTTTCGCCACCCTCGCGCCGAAACCCCTCTCGGGAACACACAATCTGCCGGCATATGATTGAGCCATCACGACGTGATCGCTGGTACACACTAACTCGGGTACTAAATCCTATGCGCCGGGCATACGAATTGTAGAATATTCGAGCAGCCTGTTCAGAATCAAATTCCATTCCCTCGCAGGGTTCAAGATTTGGGTCTCCATCAGAAGAGAAGAAATCGCGACCCCCGAAAGAATTTTCGACCATATCACCATTGTAATCATCATAGTCATCTGCTTGTTCTATGTCGACACCAGCGTCTTCTTCACCAGAACCCATATCAAATTCCACAACCTCATTTTCGATGTTTAAGGGTTCGAAGTCCATGACTTAAAAGATTGATTTTTTCTCAGCCAGTCTATTTTTTTCTTTCGTCTCCTTGCAGTTTATATCTATCTATGTATCTATCTATATATATATTTATAGAGTGTCTAGGTTTGTATATAGGATTTAATTAAATTAGACAAGTAGGAAGAGAGAGAGAGGAAATGCCTGACCGGAGATCGGTAGCGCAGATACACCTCCCATAAGCAATGACATCGGATCTTGGTAGGCGAGCTGTACAGAAGCATTGCCACGCAGTGAGAAGATAGATAGAGAAGAATGAAGGGTTTATATATGTATAACGTTTCGGGTTAAAATTCTGGGTTTAAGGTTTTGTTAAGATAATTGGCTGCCAGAGAGATAGAGAGAGGAGGGAATTAGGGGTTGGGTGTTGCTCAGTCCGGACTAATTTTGAGGGTTAAGAGAGACAGAGAGGAGAGTCGGAGAGTGAGAGAGAGACAGAGTTGGTACTAGGTCGATCCTTGAGGTTTAGCTGTGATTTGTTGTTACGCGACACAGCATAATATTCTGTGACGCATATAGGATTCGCATCCGCAATCGGTGGGGATGCAATACGTAAATCAGTCGTCTATAAATAAGAGAGTGTGACGGCCATTTGATTCTGAGTTTGTACTTTCTATTGACAAAACAAAACAGTTCACAGTCGGTACTGTGACTTGGTTAGAATCAATGACAGTTAGCTGATCTCATTAACAAAATTAAAGAGTTATTCTGAACACGGTAGACGGGACATGATCGTGTCTTCCTCGAATAATTATTGTAGTTTCGGGTTCACTCCTTCGAGTAATAGTGATACGTCAAAGTGTTAATAGACTTAAATGGAGCTGTCTATAAATTAATGACAAAAATATTTGGCGTAAAGTGAATCAAATTTTAGAAGAAGTTGAACATCATATTCTAAAATTTTGAATCCAAAAAAAATTAAGCCAAATATGAGAAAGCCAAAGCAATTTGCCCTAATAATAATGGTTGTTTGAATAGTTAATCCACCAGGATTCTCATAAGTCACATTTGAAAATTTTCATCAAGCAAAGAGAAAAATGTTATGCATGTTATGTTATAGGTGTTACTTTTTAATCTTTTACTATAAAAGATAATATGCCAGACTGATTTATACTAGGGACTGACGACTCATGATGACATCATTATACCCACATACATTAATGCAATCGTATGTGTTCGACCGATTTTCAAACGCTGTATCATGACTCGTCAACATGAAAATTTAATTCGTTAAACTAGACTCCAAGAATGACTCAAAAAGTTCTATTAAAAATCTTAGAATTGTTCCCAACTCTTGTCATGTTCAGAAATATTCCAAAAAATTCAAAATATTATAAAATAATAGCAATATTGTGTTTCGAACATTTAACTTGCAAGGCATATCCTTACTATTCTATATAAAAATATAGTCAAAATCAAGTCTTAGGCCATCAACTATGGCTTGGCCAAACGTGCTTCTCCATATTCAAATTGTAACCAGCCACATCAGCATTTTAGTCAGTCACATCAGTATGTCAGGATTTTCGAATTTTGGCTCTACAACAGTTTCTCGAGATTTAAAAATAATAATATTTTAATAACTTTTTTATTTTTTTTCAATTTAAATTTAAAATTATTAAATATTTTTTTATTTATTTACTAACCGCTATATTTTCAACGGCTATATTTTTCATCTTATATAAACACTCACTTGCTCATTTATAAAATTATCACTACTTTCATCTCTTTCATTCTTTCAAAATTTCATTCATCATCTCTTTCAATTTTAAAATTTCAATGGTTTTGTCATCACGACGTTTGCAAATTCTAATTCTCCACGTTCTTCGTCATCCTCCTCATCAATAGATCTTAACAAATTGCTTGAAGACCGTGTATTTACCTACAAAGAAATTCTGAGCTATTATACGTCGGAGATTGTAGCGCAAGTATTTCAACCACTTCAGAGGCGACAATTCATTTATCGTAACCTAGAAGGAAGCCACTGTCAGCTAATGAAAGACTACTTTAACAAGAATTACTTATATACACCCGAGCAATTTCATAGACAATTCAGGATGCGCCAAGAACTATTTACTCGTATCCTGAATGATGTTCAAGCTTATGATGACTTCTTCGTCCCGCAAGTGGTTGTTTGGGGTTGTCTTCTATACAGAAGATGACAACTGCAATACGCATTCTCGCATATGGTGGATCAACTGATTCATTTGACGAGTATATTAAAATCGACGAGACTAGCTACTGCAATTAGTTGCTTGTAGGCATTTTGTACTGTTGTTGTTGCTGTGTATAAGCAATTGTACATGGGCGAACCAAACAAACCAACATCGCATGACTGCTTCAAGAAGGGGAGGCTAGAGGATTCCCAAGTATGCTTGGTTCCATCAATTGTATGCATTGGGAGTGGAAGAATTATCTAGTGGCGTGGCATGGCACACACAAGGGCCGCACCCATAAGGCTACTCTAATATTGGAGGCAGTAACCTCAAACGATTTGTGGATTTGAAATTCATTTTTGGAATAGCTGGTTCACACAATGATATAAATGTGTTGGATCATTCCTCCATATTCAATCGTATTGTCAGTGGCAAAATGCATTTGGTTAATAATGTGGTGAATGAGCATCAGTATAGCATAGGGTATTACCTGTCTGATGGTATATACCCAAAATGGGCAACTTTGATGCAGACCATCCCAAATTCAAGAACTCCAAAACAAAAAATGTTTGCAAAAAGATAAAAGGCATGCAAGAAAGATGTCGAGCGAGCATTTGGGGTCTTTCAAATCAAGTGGGGAATACTGCAACAACCAGTTAAATACTGGGAGAATATGGACTTGTGTCTCATAATGAGAACGTACATAATCCTTTACAATATTATCATTGAAGATGAGCGTCGCAACAATACAGAAATTTAACTGCCACCGAAAGAGAATATTCTGAATCACACTCGAAGATTAGACCCCAATATTTTTGTGGCACACATCTACGCTCACCAAACTCAGTATCGTAGCAGAGAGATAAATATGCAATTGAGGAAGAATCTAATAAAGTAGATGTGAAATCAGATTAATAATTCATATGAAGATCTTTAAGTGATGTTCCTTTTTTATATACTCCTATTTTTAAGTTATGTTGGTTTTTTATATACTCCTTTCTTTAAGTTATGTTGTCATTTTATGTACTAGAATTTTAAATTATATTGTATTTTTATGCTTGTAAGATGTTATAAAATATTATGCAATAAAAATTACGCAAATTCTCATATGCTTTTGCACGCATTCACTCATAAATCTGCTGTTGTTTTCAGATAAGCCATGCTTTCTGTAATTCTGTTGGCATTGAATTTAGATCTCTTAGTATCAAATCCTTTTCTTGGATTTTTTCTTCATGTAGTTCTTTCTCTCTCGTTGTCTTTCAATCTGTTTCAGCTTTGTCTCAATAACAATATTTGTTTGAGAGTCAAGTTTGGATGTCGTTTAATGAAAACTGACCTTGAATAACGAGTGTGAGGTCTCATATTTTATCTGTTTCTTCTTATTTCAACTATGTTTCGCCGCTTTGCGTCCTACTAGTCGCTCTAATGGTTAAGATTTAGTAATGCCAGGTGAATATTCATTCATACCAAATTGTGCCGATCATTCAAAAAGAATACCATCGTACGTTGCATTACTTAATGGACTTGATGGGCTTAGGTCAACAACAGACTCGTTAATGTTGATTCTAGTACTCATCTTCTTCGCACGCGCATATGTATGCCATTTTGGAGAGTCTTTCAAAATATTCCAACAAGCATGGAGTTTAAAGTTCTCATTCATAGTGGATTTATATAGATGTTGAGTTGTTGTTGATATTGTTTTAAAAGTGTAAAATAACTCGAAAGTGTATGAATCTATTGAAGTATAGATCGGCAAGAACAAGGTCGAACCTAAGAAAATGCTTTAAGAAGAAAACTAATACGAATTCAAATTAATTTAAAAATAATCTAGTTTAAACAAAAATTGGTTGATTTAAGAGAGATTAAACTGACATGCAAATAAAATAACACAATTGAAATCAAATAGAGAAAATAACTAAGGTATCAGATTCTACCACCATTAAATACATGAAGCTTCTAATATTCATTTATTAATCCTCAAATTTAGAATAGCAATCAAGAAATCAATTTATTGTTTACTCAAGATTTAACAATAAAGTACTATGAAAAATATATTAAAAAGGTAGATTTTTCTTCGCTTCACTAGTGTAAAATTCTAAGCATTTTATGAATCCAATTTAATGAAAAACATAAGATCAAATATTATCATTTTTAAGAAATACAAACCTAAGCTCAGAATAATTATAATTTTTTCTAACTATCACATATACATGATATAGATGGTGAAAGAATTATAAAATAATTAATCACAAGAAGCAAAAATCATAAGCATTTAAATCATACACATGGGAATCAATTAATGAACAAAATAACTTCACTTCATTAATGGAGGTTTCCTCCACAACCCTAGTAGAGGAATTTAGTTACACATGGTAGAAGAAGATAACAAATAAATAAAAGACATAATGAAATAAATAAAATCCGGATTGTCTCTGTCTTCTCTGCCCTAGCCTCCACTTGTTTTTCTCCTCCCCAACCCTACTCATCTCTTTCTCTTATATAGAGGTCCTCTAGGGTGTTCTCCAAGTAAAAAAAAATAGGAAAGTGTTTAAGAGAAAATCTGCCAGAATATTTTCTCTAAATTGAAATCTAATTTTGACCTTGAATTAGTGCGATTCACGAAATTTTCGTAAAATACAAATATCTCCAAAATCGAATTTCATTCAACCTATGCTAAAATCAAGTAAAATTGATGCTCAAAAATAAGACTTTCATTCCATTTTTCAAATAGGATTAAAACTGGATTACACGCAGAATTGAACTTTAGTCCAGAATCTCTTTAAGCAGTTGTAATTATTTTGGGCTACTTTCTTGGGCTATTTTGAGTTAAAATATGGAGTTGAATGGATCCATTTGATGTAGGTTTCATATAACCCTCTTGAATGTCTTATTTAAAAGTCCAAAAATCATGATTTTAACTGAAATAATCATGAAGGCCCTGAAAAGACAAAAAATACAAAAATAGAGTAAAATCACAAATAAACTATCACTAAGAGAATAAAATATGCAAATTAAAAGGCTAGAATGCGTAACATTCAACGTTAATCAGTTGTAATCTGCTTTAAATAATTACACAATAATTAGTACCGAATTATTTAAATTAATTACTTAGTAAAAATGTTCAAGTAAAGAAATTAATTAAAATTATGAACTTACCATATCATGATTGTTGAAACCACTGGTCTGATTATTTTTAACTGTAAGCAAGCATAGACCATTTGTTGATTTTTCTTGGATGGTGGACCAACGATTTGCCAAACTTCCATCACCTCGGGCAGTTGGAGCACCAAGTTGTACGTGAAATTCGACGAGAATTTTTTACTATAACGTCGACTTCGCTTGGTCTGCACCGATCACCGGATCACTGCTAACTTCCAACCACGCATTACACAAAGCCAAATCTTCTTCATTGGACTAATTAGGCATTCAAGGAACCAATTGCTTTCAGGAAGGCCTAACATTACTGGATTGAGGCAATACCGACTAATAAAATGCGGCTGATTGATTAGATGGAAATTAAGAATCATCACCATAATATTAATAAGAGCCATTAAATGATAAAAAAATATCATTTGATAAAGGGTTGAAGTTGAAATTTGACGGTGTTGAATCCACGAAATTGAATTTTGTAAAAAATAACAATTAACTAAGATTGATAAAATAAAAATGATTTAGACTTAAGAGAAGAAAATATGAATTTTTGGTTGTGAATGTAGGAGTGGTGTATTTATAGGTATGAAAAAAGATGAAAATAAGTAACCAAAAAAAATGTAATTATTTCAAAACCCAATAGAGCCGTTTTAGGCACTGTTTGGCTATGCCAAATAGTGCCTTAACGACTCTTTGGCAGTCCTATAATTTAAAATAAATAAAAAATTGCAAGAAAAGTAAAAAAAGGGTTTCTAGGCAACCAAATAGGCCTTGTTTGGAGGTGCAAGGGTTGCAGGACACGTGACGTCCTAAGAAGTAAGAATTTATTGAAACGACGTCGTTTCAGTAAGTGAAATTTCTTTTAAAAAATATGGGCCAGCATTAAAGTGGGCTCTCATGAATAGAAGCGAACCATTTAGTCAAGCAATGGCCTGATCCACTTTTTTGCCAAGCCATTGCAGCCCAACAGAGGCTTTTGGATCGCTAGAATGGGTTCTAGTGAACCCATTGTAGCTGCTCTTATACCAGTAAAAAAATATATTCAATATCCCGACAGTACCTTGCAACCTTAATATGATGGTTCCACATAAAGTAAATAATATTAGGCCTTGCAATCCCTCCATTTGATCATTACCTTTTGGTTCATGTTTGCAATAGAATGAACAAATTATTTCTGATCTTCTACCATGAACATGAGAAAAACAGAGGCCTATTCTATTCTTTAATTTGTATTATGTTTGTTCCATGGCAAAATTCATTCTAATCTTACTACCATGAATGCGGGAAAAACTTGTCTCTACTGTTCTTTTAAGTTGTTTCACATTTCTACCACATCACAGATTCACACGTTCCTTAGACAGCTTAAGTAGACACCATGTGAATATACCATATGAAGATATGTAGCAACAAGAAGTGGTTTCTATAGTATTTTTGTAGTGACTGAGAGAGAGACCATATGTATCCGAAGCCAAATATAATTATAGAAGATAATCAGAGCATTCCTAAACATACGAAAGTGGTTGGAACATGAAGTGAATGTCACAAAATCATGCTAACCATAAAAAATCATGGTCCAAGAAGATGAAGACAATCATTAGCACCAGTATGCACAAATCCAAGGCATTACAATTTTACATGGGATCGATCATACATGCGTGCGGTCAAAGAAGGTGGAGACAAAAGACCATCACCAATACGGGTGGCAAATTGGGTGCAAACTTGTTAACCCGTCAGTATTCGTCCAATCATAAATGGATATCGGTAACTTATTTTTTTGACTGGAACAAAAATAAATTGACAAAAGTAAACTAATTGAATTACTGGTCAAAACGGGTTGAATGTGGCCATATTTAACCCGTATTTCACCCGGTAGCTTAAAAATAGATAGACATCTATTTGGAGTTTGCGATCTCTCTCTCTAAGCGATTTCTCTCTCTACTCGATTACATTGTTGTCATTGCAAATCAATTCCACTGAATGCACATAACTGAATGTTATTTGTATCATCCTTGTATATATGTTTTGAACTGTTCATATCTTTCATGTGTCTAGATTCTCACTCCAAAGCATGCATATTGCGTTATGTAATATATATATGATTAATATTCAGTGGAACCTACCTTTTTAACTATTTTAAAATGTTTTTACCTCTTTAAAAAACAGCTATACACATATAAGATGGATGTGTATGTGTGGAAATATGAATGAATAAATTACAAAAGAACCGAACCATTCATGGTCCCTAAAAATGACGTGCTTCATTAATGAGATTACATCTATTGGTGTTTTGGAGTTGGGCTGACCCGTTTATATGGGTCAGGTCGGGTCAATGAGTCAAGTCAAAAACACATTATAAATAATCTCTTTTGAAAAATATCAGGATAACGGATTAAATTTTATATAAACATATCAGTCTATACCAAGTTAGATTTTTAGCTTGGAATTAATAAAATTTTCAAAAAAAAAATTTAGATTTAAGTGATCAAGCAAAATTTAGATTTTTAGCTTGGAATTAATAAAATTTTCAAAAAAAAAATTTAGATTTAAGTGATCAAGCAAAATTTTTCATTTCAACATGCACGGTTAATGAGTTGTATTTTGGATTTAAGTGGTCAAAAGTTTTTTCATTTCAACCTACATAGTTATTGAGTTTTTTATCGGCCCATTTTTTTTTCATATTACTATTACATTTTTTATAATTTAAAAACGAATCACTGGAGTAACAGGTTGACCCACCCATATTTAACTCGGTCCAAACCCGCCCATTTTGCTAGGCCTAAATTCACCAGCAACAATGAGAACAAATCCAAGCATTACACATGATTACATGTGCAGAATGGAAACCCAGATTAGACTGAAACTGAGTCACTAGTAAAAAAAGCTCTAACAGTTCCGAGTAACCATCCCAACTTGAGAAAACCAAAGCTCATCATTCATCCACGAAACCAGAAGGATTTTTTTGCTAGACCAGCATCGTTGTTGTGGAACTATTAAAGTTCTGCATTTTAGCATCAATTCAATCTAAGTGATGAAACACATGCAGGTGATTCAAAACCCATTCCACATGATAGGGAAGACCAATATTTGATATTAAGCACATAATATTTGAGACTTTTAACACCAAAAGAGGGCATGCAACACGCTACCTGATATGTCTAATTCATCACAACAAAATTTGAGCAAGAGAGATTCAATTACATGTACTCGGAGTTTCGTATTTAATGAGATGCAATAGGATAATGAAATCATACTTGAAGGCCATTACATCCATCAGAAGGAAATTGAATTTTATCAACGGAACAGGAAAAAGTAAATTCAAATTATGAATGACGAGGCCGCAATCTCAGACGAACTCCTTTTCCAATGCAATCTTACTCTGACCAGTTTTATATTTTTCTTTTTTCTTTTTTCCTCTTCTCTATAAATTTTTAGAGCAATACTAGCACAGGATATAATTACTAAAGAACCGAGTCAAACAACTAGCAAACTTACTGATAGTCCTGCTTACAGTGGAGCAGAAAACCATAGAGATATCATGCTTAATCTTGTGGTCACACATGCCTTGCAGAATTCTAAATTCTTGAAACAGCTAAATATAATTAGTTCTTGTTCATTAGTATCAGACCAGTTCAGTTAAAAAATAGCATGGACATAATAACAACAGTAGCCATGTCCAAGTTACATACATACATACATATACATATATATATATATAGTATTCACTAAGTAATGTTAAAATATACAACTAGTATAGCCCCAAGTACATACCAAATAAAGAGAAAGCAAGATATATCCACAGTTAAAAATAAAAAAATAAAGCCAATCCCTTATGCATTGATAAATTGAAGAGATGCATAAATGTCAAAACATTATTCAACATGGACAAAATCTCATCTTTTCATAAACCGCAACACAATTCTCTCAATCATTTCACAAGAAAAGTTAAAAGAAAAGAACAAGAAATAGAAAAGAAAGGAAGAAATAACCAAGTTTATTACTAGCTACACGTTAACCTAGGATATAAATTAAGAAAAATGAGAAAAGGAACTTGAAAAACCAGTAATATGAGGCAGCAGCACCAGGAACAGTTCAACAGAAGGAAGATGAGCTATTAATTTGTACTTCAAAAGGGTGTCTGCATGCTGTTTGAGGGTGAGGACATCACAGAAAGAATGTCCGTCACAGAGGACATGGCACTCAATGCTGCTTTGAGAACATCCTGTGAACATCCTGGTTTCACGATGGTCCGCACCTGGGAAAAGAAAAAAGGATATAACTTGAAAAAGAAACACTACATAAACAAAATAATAAATACCAAAGAGAGATTGGTCAATTATTTTCCATTGCAGTAACACTAACAGGCAACATTTTATTGTCTAGAATGGAGCAATAACATAAAAAATAATGGCAAGACAACCTCAAGATCCTTTGAGCTTGAAGACATGCCAGAAATTGGAATTGTTAAAAACAAGGGGAAGAACCTTTAGATTGTCGTATTTTAAATCAATCCAATCCACACATTCTCAGGTGCATTGCTGTGAGCCGGTCTTATCACAATTCATATAGGAAATCGACCACAACACCACAGAAGATGGCGACCGAAAATGAATAAATCAATCTCAATGAACATGCAAATATGCTCAACTAGCAACACGCCATATTAAGAACACCCATTGCATTTGTTTAGAAGAACAAAATTCAACAGATATAGGAAAGTTTCAGCACCTTGTCGAGATACTCTTGAAGTTTTTTGATACGACCCATGTAATCCTGGTCTTCAACGCACAGAGTTACGGCCTTAGCATCAGCACCCGGACCATCAAACTGAAGGGGTCCTGGGTTTCTGTAGAGATCATCCATCAAAAATTTTGTCGCATTCTGCCTCAGCAGTCTGCAAAGACCAAACAGCAATATAGCAGTTAAAGAGACAACACTGTTATTACAGTTAGATCAATTTATAGAACAGCTAACAACACTCCAACACCAACCACTCCCACCCCCCCCCCCCCCCCCCCCCCCCACACACACACAGAGAAAAACACATAAACTTCATGAAAAAGTAAAAGATAGCGGCAGCGCCCATAACAAATTTTAATATGCTTCTCCAGATCTAACATCGAAAAAAGTTTCTGGGAAATTATGATAAAGACATACTCATATGATTTTCCTTTCAAATCAACAGTAGCAGGATGCAGAGCAGGTTTTCCAATCGATGAGGCCCCAGGACCACGACCATACCGCTTTACAGTCAACATTGCCTGTCATTTATTGATACAATCCAAGGAGTCAGCCTTCTCAACAAACAAGAAACAAAAAAGAGTGGACTAGCACTTGCAAGAACTGAAAAGCAACCAGAAACACTCTTCTTCCATCAAAAAGAAAAAAAAAATACAATATATAATGGTAATATAAAACTTACTGTGATTGGAGCAGCACCACAGCGCCACTTGTTTAGAGGATTTTTCAAGTTGGTAATAGTTGCCATGTAACCATTTAGACCAGCTGCCAGAATATGATAGCAGATGTGTCCAAGAACCTGCACGAATATTAATCATAAGAAAGGCTATTTAACATAAAACCTAGACAGCAGCAAAGGTGATACTCTTAAGAAAAAACATACGTAAGCATAGTCGCAATCGAATTTTGACGGTAGAGATCCCCGAGCTTGATAACCAAAGAAATGACAGATGGCATTAAATTTCTTCCCATTGTATGTACCTTCCTTCTGCTTATATCAAACGGCAGAGTAATGTTAAAAACATCATAATGTTACTGAATTAAGTACAATATATTTACTGAAATCAACTAAGTTCTGAGCTAATTCAAGTTTTCACATCTCACTTCCTTTTGCTTAGCCAAAAGCAAATGTAATTATGGTCATTTACAATAATATCTCTAAAAGCATTAGGGATTGAAATAGAAAACATAGCATCTAGCATGACTTTCAGTAGTTGTATTAAGGAATGGCAAAAAGTAGAAAGAAATGCCCGTCAAAGAAAACCATAGTTGACTACAAAATACTTTGCATGATTAGGACTTCCCTTTTCCCATAAAATGACAGCAGACTGCATTTGAACAATTTCCAGAGGACTCGTTTACTTTGGCAGTAAATACCCCAATAAATTTTGTCAAGGAAAAAAAAGGTACATTTTTAGGTGCAGAGTGATATTTCTTCACAAAGCAAACCGCAAGAGACATGATAACTTCTTACCAAAAGTTTTACATATCCATATGCTAGACGATATGAACTTGTGTGAACCTATTACTTGCAGAAACAAATAAAGCCAAAGAGAAAAAGGAGATGGGGTAAAGAAAAAGATCAATTCAAAGGAGGGGCAGAGGCACCTATATAGATTCAACGCTTTGCATTTTCTTTCATACTTTTTGGACTATTTTCAGCTCAGTTGCTTCTATACTTCCTATTTGCTTAGCTCTGTTTACGTGATTATAAAATGTTCAGTCATTAGCATATTTACTTCAAATAGTCATTTTGTTGGATTAAACATTGGCTATAAAATGTGCCTATTATATGTTATATTTTACTTCCAAACAAATTTATTCAAGTCATGGAGGACTTCTCTTAACATGCCAACCAGCTAAGCTTTTCCGCTGTAATGTAGATGGAAATAGAAATAGAGGAACATAGAATCATATGAAATTGCACAAACTAGTACCAGCATTGTACATATATGCAACCCAAAGAGAACATGCAGAATAAATGTAAGGGAGATACAGGAAAGTTTGGAAAAAAATAAATGAAAGTTTGGACAGCAATAATAATAAGCTAGCCAGAGATGACCACATCTTACCAATCTCTTGTTCATTTCTGCTTCCACAAGATGAGCTAAAAGTTTTTCTGTCTCAATCTGAAAAAGGAAAAAAAAAGAATAATAATTGGAAAAAACAAATTTGATAAGCTTTTATAGAACCAAAAGGATCAGAGGTTCCCATACTTGAGATAATTGTGCAGAGTCATCTGATTCGGGGTGGAGGAGTAACTGTACCATAGAAGACATTGATTTTAGATGAGAACTTTTACTCAATTAAGGTTTTAAAAAATATATGGGATCATAAACCTGTTTTTTTATAAAGGGTGGCAGAAATTCGAACAAGGCTGATGCCCATGGTGATAGTTGAGAAGAAATTTTATCCATAGAAACACCTTGCCTGATCAAACCATGAATTTCCTGGGAGATACAGAAGTTGTTAACAGTAAAGCATAAAATGTCAAATGCAACTACAAGAAGTTGCCAACTTCCACTTTCACCAGAAAGAAAAGACAGTAGAGGACATGAAAGGTCAAGTAAACTGGAAAATTTACCTGTAATAAAGCATACACTTCAGGAATGCTTTCTATAAGCCCCTCTGGAAGTAGAATGACACCATGGTATTTGTCTGGTCCAAAAAAACCAAAAATGGATCAGACAACAACAATAATTATAAATTAAAAAGGATACAACACCAGCAATCTAGAGATTCCAAACCTTGTTCTGCCCTGGTTTGCACTGCATCACAAATTTGTTGTGTCAGGTCAAAAAGAGTAAGCTTCGATGCAGCAACCTCCTCACCAAGAATGACCTACAAGGAATGCATCTAGAGCTATTCAAGAAGAAGAAGGAAAATCTAGAAGGCAACAACTCTTAATAGCAAAATCAAATCAAGGTAATGAAATACAAGGAATACAAACCATATTTGGATGTGACTGAAGGGTGCATTCCAAAGCAACATGTGATGCCTTCCGGCCCATAAGTCGAATAAAATAGTAATACTAGAAGAAAGAAAAATTAAGATTTCAGTTTTTGTGAGAAAAGTAACAACATAAAAAAGAGAAAAAAAGAAAAACACATATAAAAAAGAAAAGAAAAGAAAAGCAGAGTAAAAGGCGCAAAACTCATATATGCATAATAAAAGTGCATATGGTACTACAAGTTTGAATGAGCTTATCTTGTCAATTCAATTATACTACAAGCAGTTACCTCTAAAGAGGATATGGATTATGTGAATTTAGTAAATTACCTTCTCTGCTGAGAGAGCATCAGTGCAGACGTTGCTAATAAGCTGCGAATTAACCTGAACATAATACAACCGAATAAGGCTTTTATTTTCTCCCTCCAAGATGTTGAATTGCATGCAGTATCAAACAATAATAATAAAAAATAATAATAACAGAAAAGAAGAAAAAAAAAATGAAAGAGAACAAGAAGTAATCTGGAATTCTTTTTTATCACAAATAATATTATGGTACCGCTCCTAAATTAAGAAGTGTGGAGTATAATTTAGCAAGTTTTATTAATGTTTCTGGACAAATACGGTGGAATAATACAAAAACTGAAAAGTTGATACTTGATACATATACACTTGTCAAAAGGAGAAAAAAAAATGATGGTGATAGGCTTCTCCGAAGTTATAATTTCTACTCAGCCCTGTAGAGTGAACACATTACTTGTTAACAAAGATCTTGACAATATGCAGCATTGTTCTTTCAGTGTTTGGAAGAGATGATGGAGCAAGTATAAAGTTTGTATTTACTTTTGGATAAATAAAAAAAACAGGGTGCAAGAAAACAAAAGAGAACATGTGACTTCATTCAATTGCAAAATTTAATTTCTTAAACTAATAATTAAATGTAAACTGTCAAGAGCAAAAGACTCATACCTTACAAATTGTATCAAAGCCAACATTTGTTTCAACAAATTGATTCTTGAGATCTCCATTTAAAGTAACAGGAACCCCAACTACCTGAAAATCCAAACTATCATGAATGAAACGTATTGGGACATAGTTGCAAAAATGTCATGGTAGTTTTATTAATAAAAGCATTCAGGATCTGAATAAAACTAGTTATGACAGAACAAACAAATAAATCTAACAAATAATTATGAACTTGGCGTTCCATATAATTGAAAAAATACATCTCTTTTAACAAAAAATTGTCACATGCACAAAGTACCTTTGTTGGGCATTTTGCTTCTGCAAATATTTCTGCAAGCTGAGCAGCATCTGTGTTTGATGTTACCCCTTCAAAAGCAACAAACTTCATATTAAAAATTTTGAAATACTATATTGAATGTAAACCCAAATAATTAGGTAGATATCGAGTCCACCCTCGTATTACCCCCACATTTGTATCGGATAATGGCATTTACTATGTGTAGAATGTTTATGTTAAACATTAAAGAAGAGCATCAATATACCTCCAATGATAACCAGACCATCCAACTTCAAAGTCTTGCATGCAACCAGTGATGCATTAACTTGCTCCGTCGTTCTTATTTGATCTTTTGTCCGTCCCAGCAAATCATAACCACCTTACAAATTACAGCACCCATAAATTTACTGTCGAGATGGAAAAATGGAAATCGCAACGTGTAACTGATATGGTGCTCATTACTACCTTGATTTTTGTAGGTGGCAAGAATGTCATCTGTGATCTCAAGAGTTCTCTGTGCAAATAAACCTTCAGAACCACCTGGTTACAGGCATAAAAGAGTCCTTTAAGATAAATAGATAAATGCCATTTTTATCAACATTAATACACAAATAATTGAAAAGGTCAAATAAAAAGGTTTGTTGATATTTGAGTCATAAACTGCTATAAACACCTAAAGAAACTAGAGCATAATGTGTTTGTGTCTGATATTACAACAGAGAAACTTTGATATGTAATCACAGTCCACAGAGTGCCCATCTGATCAGGTGATAAGATGAATAAACAAAATTTAGACTTCTTCCATAACAATCAAAAGATTCATTTTCAAGAGAAACAAACAAATATATGTATTTTGCATACAGGTTTTCGCATAAAACAGAAAACTAAATGCCAGAACTGCTAAAAGAGAAAACCACTTACCCAGAAATCCAAGTAATATGCTGTTGGGATTGTGCATTTTGAGAGCATTGTGGAGACCCCATATAACATTATGTCCTCCAGGAGACTGTCTCCCACAGAAGACCACTCCCACCCTGAAACCAAAAGAACAATGATGTTACGAATTTCTAACTACCAATAACGTAATCATATTATGAATTGCTAACTATATTATTTCATATGTATAGATGATTCTCTTTACCCTGTAAATTAGCAAAAAATTTCATTCCTGCTACCATACATATAATGCAGAAATATTGCAAATAGTAAAGCAAGTGGCTTCTATAATGCAACTAGCTTTTCATGCAAAAAAAAAAATGTCCACTCAAATTAGAGCAAAATGTCAAAGAAGAGACAAGAAATCTAGTACAACATCAAGTAATAGCCCAAAAGGGTGGAAGAGTTGGTTAAGACCTACACTTATAAGGTGGAGGTTTTGAGTTCGATCCGGATCACTTGCTAGCTTAATTTTCATGTGCAACTCCTTGTGTATTTATAGCACATTACTTTCTCTAGATTTTTTCATTCTTACAAAAAAAACTACAATGGTTTATTATTTTCTTATGTTCTAGATCATATATATTTTGTACACATTTTTCACATGTCATTTGTGTAGAAAAATATAATCTAGATTTACAAGACATTATATAATATCTCATGATTTTACAAGACATTGTATAACATAATCTAGAAAATTCTAGAACATGAGATATTATACAATGTTATGTAAAATCTAGATTATATTTTTCTACACAAATGACATGTGAAAAAATGTGTATAAAATATCTATGATCTAGAACATGAGAGAATGATAAAACATTGTAGTTTTTTTTGTAAGAATGAAAAAAATTAGAGAAAGTAAGGAGGCAGGAGTTGCACATGAAAACTAAGATATTCTCTATTATCCTACCACCCAGTGTTATCTATAATTCAAACCATTTTTATCTATCACTCCAAACACACTACCTCCAAGTCGATTTATCTATCATTTTGGGATAGTAAGATCGTAACATTCTATTACATTACGTTCAAGATGTGGTCAGCAGAATCTTTCACATGGATTCATTCTCAAGACATTTTCATTTTAAGTTTTTACTGCAGTAACAGGTTTTGCAGAGAAACAAATATGAACGAACTGATCCTGAAGTAACATGTTTTGCAGAGAAACAAATATGAACGAACTGATCCTGAAATGCGTACCTAATTGCTGGATGATCAGTAATTATTTGGGCATCAGGGACCTTTGCAGTTGCCCTAAGAAAATGAGCCAAAGGCTGTCCATATGTGTGCGGAAAGGTTCGACTTATGGTGTGGGCACCAGACGGATCTGAAGTAGCAGTTGCATCACCTAATTCTACCCTAACAGTAGTTCCCTGTTTAAATGAAATTAAAAGAATAAGAACAAACAAAGAGATGCAAGTATATCAATGTTTCTACACAAAAAAAAAACATAGGCCAACATGTTCAATACCGAAATTAGAAGGCATCTACAAGAAGGATGAAGGGGAGATATCCATTTTAAAACATTTATCAAGTATAGTGAAACAAAAAATTTGACCACGTCCATCAAACTTCCTTTACCCTTGCTTTAATTTTCGTGCATATGTGGATCTGGAAAAAAATAATACAGCTTTACCTTCATAACTAAAACAATTCAATACCAAAAATGTTAGATTCAACACACAACCAATATTATGCCAAGCTCTTTTAAAGTAAACCCATGCAACAATATGTTATAACAAACAATTGCACGAGACTAAAGCATCTTTTATCATTATTTAATTTAAAATTTTACAATAACTTAAGATATGCTATAAAAATTAACAAAAACAATAATATATTGTGTATGTGTGTGTATCTATAAGATTATTCACAACTGCATAGGACATAACTACATCTTCAAAAATAGCAAATTACAATCTGACATCTCAATCTTTGTTTGTATACATAAAACTTAGATAAGTATGATGTCCACCATAATTCATTCACACTCGAAAGCCAAAAAAGGGCATTATGCTTTTTCCATTTTTTGTTGTTACAAACAAGAACTTTGTCACAGCTCTTGTAAATCCTCTTATTACTCGAATTAAATCAAACAACACTTCGATTATGAAACGAGAAGCTCAAAGCAAGAAAGCATAAGAAATCCAAACAATAGATAGATACTGAGTTGCTAGCTTATGTAATGGAAGAGGCAAAAGAAAGAAAAGAATATAATAAAAAGGAAAAAAATTTGGGTAGTATCAAATATCTAAAATTTATAGGTCGTTCTCCAAGAAGTTCATCCACTCTTTTGCAAGTCTGTTAAGACTTAGTAACTTTGTGAATGTTTAGACTGTCGGTCATTGTTATTTGAATTCAACTTTCTATTTGTCTCCTAAATACAATCAAGACCCCCCCCCCCCCCCCCCAAGGGAAAAAAAATGACAGAGAAATGTAGTAGAAAGAAAGAAAGATAATTAATAGGGTATATACAAACAAGCAATCAATCAATCTATCAAAGGTGAAAGAAACCAAGAAATATTAGGAAGATAGTTTGATGCATTTTTATTAAACTCAAGGTTCATCTTTTTCAGAGTTAAGGACAATCACATTTTACAGGTTAACAAATCACTCAATGTTTATTGAAAAAGGAACTGATGTTTCTTTAGCAGTCTAAATGGTTGAAGTCCAATGAATCTATTGCACAAAGAAATTTTCTCTCAATGTGCAATAATAAATGTCATTATATTGAGAAAGGAACTGATATTTCTGGAAGTTTGAATGGGTGAAATTTTACATAGGATGAAAGACAAAATGCATGCACACGAGTATGAAGTTTAAATAAGACAGCTGAATTACAAAACTCTGATAAGCTATGTTACATGGACTTGGGACATGTGCTGGATGACGAGATGAATCCAAGTGTCAGACGTGACAAATCGCTAAACAGAAGGACACTGCTAAATATTCATATTATTTAATATTTTTAATTTATTTTCTAGACAAATATAATGTTTTATGTAACATAGCGTCTAATATAAGCATTTCACTCATTTTGAAGTAATAATATAACAGAATTGAATTGTTTGATATGTTCTTTAGGTGCATATCCAACCAAAAGAGTCAGACACATCCCGTGCCCATATCCGAATATTGTGTGTTCGACACAGGTACTTAATCTACTTTTGAAGAGTCCATGTAACAAAGCTGATGAGTTTATATGCACGATGAGCTGTTATGTGCAATCAAATAAAAATGTATTATATTGATATGGGTAAATATGTCAAATCTGATAGATGCATAGATGTTAGATACAAAAAATAAGGGGGGAATGAAAAGGATTCAATACAGAAGCAGTAATACTGACCCAGTAGTAGATATAATTATAAGTAATTTAATCATCTAGTCTCGATACAACATCAACTCTCATTCGTAAGATGTGTTAAACATAATCCATCATATAGCGTGCTTCATCATGCTAGTTCTCAATTAGAGAATCCAACTTCTAGATTTCAGAAAAAATTGCTTCACAAATAGGTATAACAGAAATAACAAAAAAGAAGCATGTGATGAAAGCCACGTGATAAAAGCATTATTTATTTCATCCACTCCTGCTTTTGCATTATATTTGAGGATATTATTCTGTCAAGAATTTCATTCCATTTACTTTTCACACCTTAACATCAACCAAATCATAGTTGAAAAGTATTGTCAGAAACTACACTATGATTTAGCCAATTGATCTTCTTTCTTTAATAAACATTCAGCTTTTAACCACTTAAAATTCAAAGCTGTAAAACTATACTTCTAAAATTTCTAATTTAATATAGAAATTGACTAACCTACAAACCATCACTTCTTCTGCAAGTTTTATTCCACTTCTAACCTCATAATTCAATACAAAGACATAGAGGATAAATTTCATGCCTCCCATAATGTGAAACGCAGATGACATGCAACGTGAAGATATAAGCCTTGCAGGATACATCATTGTGTAGATGTTGACTTAGACACTATACAACAGGTCACATGAGATTCTCTAGAACTTCTAACCTAATAATTCAATACAAAGACATAGAGGATAAATTTCATGCCTCCCATAATGTGAACACGGATGACACGCATCGTGAAGATATAAGCCTTGCAAGATACATCATTGTGTAGATGTTGACTTAGAGACCAGACAACAGGTCACATGAGATTGTCTAGAACTCCTCCCCGGGCTCTGCCACATGGCAAGCCACATTTGAGAACAGGGTCATTAGTTATACCACTACCATAGTTCAGTCTCAATCTAATTTGAGAGCCACACTCCCAACCTCCAAGTATAGTCTAATCTATTGAGCTCATTGTAAAACTAAGCTAGATGCACTACTCCAACTTCATTATCCAAACCAAAGCACTAACCTGAGGATGGGATTAGTATGACAATCAGTTTGATGATAAGCTTCTATCCTTTCCCTCTAAGCTTATAAAGCTACAAAATTCATCTCCAACTAACTCAGCCAGTATGGAAAACTCTCCAGCACGGCAAGAAGAATTCTTTCTGCTTAGAAGCATAGACAATCTAAGGAGGCATGACTGTGTTAGCCATGGCACTTCTCGGACATTTCTGGATACATGTTCATATCCATTATTTAAAAAGACATATATTTGTATACATGGTCGATTCTTCATGAACATGTGCTAACATATAGCCAATGAGACTCAACGTACTCAAACGTTGAGTATAACTGTAAGAAAATTCAAATTAAAGAGGCTTATAAAAAAATTAAATAAAGTTTGACCATATTTAAAAAGTGAAGAAATAACAATGTTTTATTGAAGGAGTTAGCACGTGAGTAGGAGAAAAGTTTTCAGATTGTGTATATTATATACATATACACATTTACAAGCATACACAAACTCATGCATATATATGTATCATGTCATTATTATATCTTTCAATATGTGAAGCAGAAGGTGATTATATTATAGTTATATTATGTGGAAGTTATACACTTCATCTTACAGTCATGGAAGATTTATTTATAGTATATAATATGTTTTATATATAAAAGTATGTATTTTGTTGAATTTGCCATGTAAATGTTTTCATGCCGTGTCTGCGTCTGTGTCCCTTGTAGTGTCCATGATTCTTAGCCTATTTGGGGCTTCTATAACAGTAAGCCGAACCAAGACACCAATCAATATACACACAGAATTCCAACTCCAATTGGACATTCGAACTAAGCGGGGTAGGTCTCAAATCAATCATACTTGAGACATCTGTTAAGAGCCTGTTGTACTATGAAATGAGATTGAAATTTTCTGTAATCACAAGTGGTACTAAGTATTCTCTCAATTGCTTTCCTTAGACTTAAACCCCGGAAAGAATGTAAACAAACAGAGTGCAATGAAACAATACTGAACAACAAGACAGTATAGTAAGAAGCACGTGATCTAGCGCGTGACTGAGTGAGATCTGTTTCTAAACATACATCCCATATATCAAGAAGAAAAATAACATAACTTTGAATTAGAGAATCGATGACTAGATAAAATCACAGAGTCGCAGAAAATAGATCCAACATTCCGCTTGAATAAAAGAAAACAGTGAACGAGATCCAAAGTGTGAAACGATTAGTTCAAACAAATACTACATGAATGTTGATAGAATAGAACGAATCCGAAAAACATATAAAATCAAACAAATCGTATTCCTAAAGGAGATATATATATATATATAGAGAGAGAGAGAGAGAGAAACCTGAAGACACGGCGGAAGCTCCGGCTGATAAAGAGATCGAATTTTTTGCAGATCGGAGAGTTCTCTAGGTATCCCAAAATCTGAATCCATTGCAATTTCTCTTCTTCTTGCTAACTTTGAGCGCACTCTGTTTACCTACCCACTTCTTTAGTGCTGTGTTGTGCTGTGTTTTCTTTGAAGATCGTTTATATATACGACTTGGCGATACAACCAACAAACCACCACCAACTTAACCTTCCGGTACTACGATTCTAGAAGCCCATAGTTTTTCATTTATTTACAATTATACCACTATTTTTGTGAAGTAACCGAATTACCTTTGGGTCCTTTGACTCGGGTCCACAATGATTCAAAAGAATCAAAACAGATACGGACTCTAATTATTAGAATGTTATAGGAATCAAATTTCATTTATAGCACACTTTGATTAAAAAAAAACTTTTATCTCCTCTAATCAAATTTGATCAAGTTCAATTGTAAAATTATGATGATGTCTTTATGGCAAGAATCATGATAGTCTTTATAGTAAAATTGCATTTTTGACAATTATAATGTACAATGCTAAAAACTAAATTCTTTTTTTTTTTCTCTTTTTTACGTTAATTTTTTAGTTAAATATGAGTGAACCGCTCAGCATGAGAATGACCTTCGTAGCATTTTTATTTTTTAGACGGTGGATATTTGACCTATGCCATGTCATAATGATGAAACTTAGACAATAGAGAGCTCTGACATTTTTTTAGGGTTGCTCTGATAATATAAGAATAATATAAGACACGGATATGCATTAGATACGACTGAGTACATTTTCAATATAACAGAATACTTCTAGGATACAACATATACTTTTGGGATATGGGGGGACAAAATTGTAAATATTTTATAAAAAGCGAGGGTTTAATTGTAATAAAAATAAAATTTATTATTTAAAAGAAAATAAAATAAAAATACTTATAGTCCTAAATTAACAGTAAGAGAGAAAAATAAGAAGAGGACGAAGAAGGGAGATATGATGTCTTAGAATTTGGGTTATTCATGTTCTAGTATTAAGATTTTTTTTTTTATGTGTTATGTAATTGCCTATTTTTTTATGAACACTTTTGTGATTACATTAACATTCATAATGTTATGAAAAATTAATCAAAAATTAATTTTTTTATATAATGTATTATTATTTTTTTGACGTATCATTGTCGTGTCAATATTCTTTTTTAAAAAAATTTGTCGTATCGTCACACCTGTGTCCGTGCTTAGACCTCACTATATGCCCGTGCATAGACCTCACTATTTACCACAAAAGCTTCTCCTATGTAGATAGTTAATATTTTAACCCTATATTCACTGTTTCATTTAAATACTCACGCATGGAGCCAAGAAGGATCGAGTGGGGGTGGACGCCCCCACTGATTTTTTTTATTTTTTATATTATACCCATAATTTTGTAAAATTATATAAATCCCCCACTAAAATTTTAAAAATACTGTAGTATATAAGTATAATTCGACATAGTTGATAAAGACTGCCCCCTCCCAGTTTTCTAGCTCTGTAATGATACAAGTGTTGAATTCATCAGTTTTGGAAAGTTATTTATGTAAGTAGGGTGATAGTTCCCATCACATGACATTATAATGATATGATATAATAGAGTTCACAAACCTACTCACAAAACAAACATTCAAAAACTTTGTGTCCAACTTAAAAAAAAAAATGATTATCCATATATAAATAACCTCATTTGTGTTTTTTAGTGTAAGTAACCTCTTAAAAGTTGTCCATTACATTACAGGTACATTACTTGGGAGTGGGACTTCAAAAATATATACATATTTACTGGTATTTGCCTGATACCGATCCACGGGATCCATCATACTGTGACTTCATCCGTAACTATATTAATGAGTATAATGCCCATCAATTTATAAAGAGAGAGGATATACATACCTCTTTGATAAAGATATAATTCTTAATGCTTTTCTTCTCTCATAATTTTATTACGACTCTGCAGTTTAAAAAATTAAATTGTAAATTTATTATATTTTGAAGTGTTCGCACACAATTCCTGCTATTAGTTTCTCATCTGGAATCGATTAATATTCGGTCGTTTTACAAATGCCGAATTTAGATGCAAACATATACTATGTTATAAAAATCAACACATATTTTGATTTATTTTTGGATGAAACTCTAAGGCTATGTTTGGTAAAGTAGAAAAGAAAAGAAAGGATAATATTATTAATGAGAGAAAAGAAAAGAAAGGAAAGGGAAGGATAGTGTTAAATTTTTATCGTGTTTGGTTGATTAGTAAAAGAAAAGAAAGGAAAGAATAGTTAACATGTTTGGGAAAAAAAGGAAAGGAAACAATTTAAAATTTTTACCATTATACCTTTTTATATTTAAAAGAACAAATTTTAGTTTTTATCAAAACAATGGCAAAATTGGTATTAACAAAATTTCATTAAAAAATGTAACATTTATTTCCCTTTCCTTCCATTTCTTCCCATTTTTGGAAGGATAACAAAAGCTACTATTCACCTTTAATTTATTCCTCCAAATCCATCCATATCATTTCCTTTCTTTTAAAAATTTCATACCAAACACACAAAATCATAACCCTCTAAATCCTTTCTTTTCTTTTTCTTCTATTTCTTTCTGATCAAACTCACCCTAAAAGTGTATATTTTATACAATTGTAAGCTAAGCAATTTTTCGAGTGAAAAATCTATAGGCTTGCGAATAAAGGGGCGGTTTCGTAATTAGTCACTCCCAGCAGCACCCAAATCGCATGCTACTTTTAAGTAATACACATGCTTATTAGCCTACTAGGATCCAGGAATATGCTATTAAGGATATTCTTGTAATTTAAATGGAGCCCACAGACTTACCAAACTATGTAACCGAATGGCAACTGGTTGTATATATATCTCCCAAGTCCAACCTAACGCTCCAATACAATTAAAAAGATGATAAGATGAATGCCTTTCTATGGGCTTTTTATTCGGCTGGGTTTTGCGACGCTATGGACTATTAGCAAGAATTTGAAATAAAAAATCATTTTTTATTTACTGAGTACGTCATACATTCTCCTTTCTCATTCTATAATAGAATTTATCATTTGATATTTAATTTTTCAAAGTCATTTTTAATCCGTGTGTGTCAAATTTTTGTACTAAACATATTTTTTGTTTTTGTTTCTACTTTTTGAGGGTTGACAAAAATAAAACAAAAAATGTTTTCCGTTAGTGAACGCACCTCTTGATTAATTCACAGTGATATTTACTAAGAGGTGTTCAGGTCCAAAATGAACAAAAACGTGAGAACCAACTGTGTCTGAAGAAATACTGTTTGAATTCTATTGTCTTGGTTTACATTAACGACTGACTGTTCAAAGACGTCATGTCTACTGATTAGTTATGTAAGTCTAATAGTCTTTCATTAGGACAAGTTCAAGGCCATTAAATTACTTAACCCGATGCAGTAGTTTTTCAATTGTACTCGAATTAGTGTCTGCATTATCATTATCATTTATATTGATATTCAATCAACTTCATTCATGTGGGGGGATTGTTGGACGAATTTGTCAAAAATCGTTAATTATTGAATTAGAAATTGATTATCAAAACCCTCTAACCAAACATGGCCTTAAGTGGTGGTTGTCTGAAGAATAGACATGACTATTTTAGAAGAGTTATGCTTCTTCACGAACAAATATGTCTATTCTAAAATAGGTATGACTCTTCATGAACAGACATGTCTATTCTGGAATAGGTATGACTCTTCATGAACAGACATGTCTGTTCTGGAATAGGTATGACTCTTCACGAATAAACATGTATGTTCACCACTGACTCTATATATAGCCAGTCATACATAACGAAACAAAAATAATTTTTAATCACCGATCTCTGCATATATATATATATATATATATATATAGTTTGAGTACTGCACAAGTTGTGTTCGAAGGATTCTAGAGATTGAAGTGCTGCCTCTTTAGAATCGTAAATCCGTTCTATATTGGGAGACAATTGTTCATCACCTTGAGCACTAAAAGGGAACAAATTTGTTTTAAGAAAATTGTGTATCATTCTGTAAGTTGGTAGATAATTGTTTGTGTTATTTAACTTCCTACTTCTGTTTATTTTCTAAGTATAATTATTTTTATTTTATTGTTTAACATTCAAATATAATATTTGGATTACATAAACTACATTTACGTTCCCTCTAGTTAGAGGTATTACACTTACTTTCTTTGTGTTTTTGATTGTTTCAATTAACTCTCTTCTAGTTACACAAGCCTATCAAAATGACCCTATTGTCATTTTGTCATGTTAGTCAAAGATGGTCAATGTTGATATGGCAAGTTTTTTTAATTTCACATGACAAATAACTTCAAATTGATGTGAAAACACATATATCCAATGCTCGTTGTGTGAAAAGACAATTATACTCGTGACTCAGAGAATTTTCATCAATCTAATTTTTTTAGTTGAAGGTATGTTTCGCACAAACATTATAAAAGTGTTTTTACATCAATTTGAAGGGTATACTTGTCATGTCAGTACTGACCATTTTGATCATTAGTTAAATTGATGGCAGGAGCCATTTTGATACACACGCGTACTAGAAGAGAGGTATTTGTAATAATTCAAAATACGAGAAAGATAAGTGTAATAAATCTTTATTAGAGGAGAGGTAAGTGTAATTTGAACTCTCTGTCCTTCCATAATTCCCTTCCAAGTTCAACGTCATAACTGCCCACTCCTACCTCTGTCCACCGCCTATATCCACTCACATATTCACTACCATAAACCATCCGCTTCCATGGCACGTCTCTAGAGCAATTTCCAAAAAAATTGCTTAATTAAACATATTGAACTTTGATTCTTCTAATTCACAAATGACATGCCTGAACAGGAGTCTAAACATCCTCCTTTGCAAAATGAATCAAATGATACTCAAATTGAGATCCTCTTAGTGATTGTTTTAAGTAATTATCAATATTTTTTTGCTTTTCCAAACACATACTTGAGTCATCAAACAAACCCTCAGACAACATTTTTATGCAGTTGCTGATTTAATAAAAAAAATACTATTAAATACATAATATTGAAAATATGGAGTAACAAATTTTCATAGCATTTAGTCATTCAACTACTTGAGCCCTATTTGGTAGGGCTAAACTCGACGGGTGGGGTAGATTAGAAGTATAACTCGATTTCAATCTGACATCTAAAATGTTCGGTCCTAACTTGATCTTCAACTCTAACTACTCAATTTGAATCCAACCCATCTTTGAATTTTTAAAGACAGATTTGCAACCCAATTTGAGATTTTAGGTTAGAAAATCAGGTTGTCCATGTGACCAACCTCCACAATCAAAATTTATTATGATCTTGAGCTTGTTTTAGATTAGATTACTCTTAAAAAATTTAAAAACTTAATACAAATTTCTAAAAATTACAAACAAATTCTTAAGAAATTAATTCTCCAAAGTGTTAACATACAATAACTTGAATATTATATCTAATGTATTTAAAGTAAAAATTATATAAAAATAAAATTAAAAATTGGTTTCGGGTTGTTGGCGTACACCTCAACCCAAATCTAACCCTAATTAAGTTCAAATTGAAATTGATATTTTTTAACTCAGACCCAACCCTAATTGTAAAAATGGCTACCCAAGTCCGTGAAAAATCAGACTGGGCTTGGGTTAACCTACCCAAGTTTCACCCCTACTATTTGTGGGAGTTTCTTGATATCAAAAGTCCTTCATTGATAAGGTCTTCATAAAAGGAATTTCGTTAGAAGGACTTCATTAGAAAAAAATCCATTTAGCGAGTGCATTTCTTGAATTTACTTTAACTTTAAAAGTAAAATTAACCTACCCAAGTTTCACCCCTACTATTTGTGGGAGCTTTTTGATATCAAAAGTCCTTCATTGATAAGGTCTTCATAAAAGGAATTTCGTTAGAAGGACTTCATTAGAAAAAAATTCATTTAGCGAGTGCATTTCTTGAATTTACTTTAACTTTAAAAGTAAAATTATTTTTTCTTGACAATATTATCTAGGGCAAATTACATTTGGACCCCTTGAGGGTTGTCGATACGTCAACCTAACCCCCCCACGTTTGTGTATCTTCATTTTCATTCCTCAGATTTGAAATTATACATCACTTTAGTTCCTCACATCATTGTCAACTGTCAGATTGCTTACATCATGCAAAAAGTAACTAAAAAATGCCCAAAATGCCCTTCTACAATTTAGCCCCAATCCTGTGTACGTGTGACTCAATTTACAGATTGAGGAAGATATATTTATATATATATATAGATCATTGTAGGCAATAGGTTGTGATGCAACAGATTGTGGTTACGGATTCATTCACCGGAATACGCAGTGGTGGTTGTGGTGTGGGCATTATGGTGGCTGTGGTTGTGGGTATGGATAACGGTGGTGGTTGTGGAGGTGGGGATGGTGGTGGTGGTTGGGATGGCAGTGGGGATGGTGGCAGCGCTACCGGTGTTGTTTAAGGAGGAACCAGACTTGGAGGAAAGGTCCCTTTGCCATATTTGCGTGTCTATATATATATAAATATGTCTTTGTGAAGTCTATGAAATAAGGATTTGATTCATTGAATTTAAATTCGTAGATCAGAATGTGAGTGGACAAATGATGACTGACAGTATCATTTTGAAGAACAAAGAGAGATAGAGAGAGAAAAAGAGATCTATGATCGCTCTAAAAGTGAGTGCGACCAGCGGTGGCGCAGCCGCCAAAGAGGGTATCGCATCTACGAAGGACCGCCACACGAAGGTGGAGAGGCGTGGGTGGAGAATTCGGATGCCAGCCACATGTGTTGCCCGGATCTTCCAACTGACTCGAGAGCTTAGCCACAAGTCCAATGGCGAAACCATCCGTTGGCTGCTGAAGCACGCTGAGCCGGCGACTTCAACAATTGGAGTAGCGACACCACCCCAAACACTCCTACCTATGTGCACCATACCATCAAATGCAGCTCCAATATTTTGGATGATTCCATCGACAATTGCCATTACTGGGACTTTAAATAAACCCCAATTTTGGACAACCTATCAACAAGACCCATCTCAGTTCAAAATGTAATTTACTGTATATAAATAGGGTATTTTAGTCATTTTAGCATATTGTTGACCAAAGTCAACCAAAAACTACTGACAGGGGGTGAAAATGAAGATTTACAAACGTGGGAGGTCAGGTTGACGTATGGACATACCTCAGGAGATCAAAATATAATTTGCCCTATTATCTATCGTCCTTGACAAATGTTGTAAGCCTCCAATTGAAAGTACAAAGTCAGCGGTGGCGGTTATGGTTGAAGGTGGCAGTGGTGGAAAGTGGTGGTGGTGTAACGTGGTGGTAGTGGAAGGTGGCAGTGGTAATAGGTGGAAGGTGGTGGTGGAAGGTAGCAGTGTTAATAGGTGGAAGGTGGTGGTGAAATGCGGCAGTGGCAATGGGTGGCAGATGGTGGAAGAAAGTTGGGGTGGCGGTGGTGGCAATAGGTGGTGAGTGGTAATAGCAGTTGTGGAAGATGGCGACGACGACGATGGTGATGGAATGCGACGATGGCAGAAGGCAACAGTGGAAGGTAGCAGAAAAGACCAAGAGAAAGCATAGGATAATCTTGTACATGTACAAATTAGTAAAATAATAAATTTACTTTTTTTTAAAAAATAGCTTCCTAAAAGAAGGTTCTAAAAGCAACATTTTCTTTCTTTTCTGAAATGAACTTTCTGACCATCGGCTTTTTGAAAAAGGCCTTTAAATATTTGTAACTAAATGTGTCATTTTAAAAAATAATAATAATTTTTGAAGTTTGAAAAGATTTTTTGAGGCCTCAGAAAGCTTCCCAAACGGAATATTTATATTTTGAAACATGGATGTGGAGATTAACCTACCATACTAACATTTTATCTAGAAATATATAAAAATCTTAAAGAGAGCAAGGTTCTAAGTGAAATTATCCAAATAAAAGAAAACCAATCCTCAATGGACAAGAAATTCAATATGTTCACGACTCCTAATTTGCACCAGCACCGGCTCGAGACAAGAAATGGACGCATTTACAAAATGAATCAAGGCCGGCCCTGGGCCTAGGCGGCCCTGGCGAACTACCTAGGGCCCCCAATTTTGGAGGGGCCCCATTTTTTTAACCAAACCCAATACTATTACTGGGCCTCAATTTCTTTAAAAAAAAATTATTAACTATGATCCATTTTATCAAACCCAATACTACGGGCCTCATTTAAAAAAAAAAAAAAAATTAACTATGGTCCATTTAACAAAACACAATACTACTGGGCCTCATTTAAAAATAAAAACAAAAATTTATTAGATATGATCCATCTAACCAAACCGAATACTACTATGCCTCATTTTTTTTTTATAAAAAAATTACTAACTAATGGTCCAATTTTAGAGTTTGCTAGATTGTTATTTAGGTTTTCTCTTTTTTTTTTCTTATTTTTTCTTCACAACTCGTTTGACTCATTTTCTTCTTCTTTCTTCATGACCAAATGACAACAAGCAACGACTATTTCTGTAGAGGTTGTGGTTCACCAAAGTCCAATATATCTCTTAGGTTAGTTTCTCTCTCATTTCTAGTTCAATACTTCTAGTCTTCTATGCATCATTTGTTTCACTTTCACCCTAAAATTAAAAACCTCTTATTGTAGAGGGCCCATGGGCAAAAATTATTTTTTTGGTAATTGCAATTTTTTACAACAAGTCTTTAACACTTACAGTTACTGGCTACTATTATTGTGTTTATTCATAAGCTATAAAAAGATAAAAATAAATAAAAAGAAAAAAAGAAAAGGAAATTATACTGTTTAGGAATAAAAGATTGGAAAATTAGAAACGAAATCAGTCTGTCTGATTATTTGACATTTATTTTTTTATCAAGTTTAAAGAAAAAAAAAACTTTAATTATTTTATCTAAGTTTATATCTTGATATAATAATTGAAAGTACAATTGTTGTAATGCAAGCATACATGTGCTTGCACCAATTCTCTGTCTTAAGTAATGTTTTCTATCATTAAAAATACAAATTATTTTACTTCTCTTATTAGTCTATTAGATATGTAGTATTTCTTTATAATTTTTTGATGTTAACAAGATCGCGCTATTTATAAAGCACCAAGACCCTTTTTTTTTTTTGTGTTTTCAACATAAATATATTTTATGTGCTTATCGTCTCTTTTTACTAAAAAATTTGTGCTATTATAAAATTTATACGCGCATAAAATTTTATGTATAAGAGGTATCGCATTTAAAAATTTGCCTAGAACTCTTCAAAATTTTGTGAATCTCAAGGCCGGCCCTGAAATGAATACAAATAAGATAAGAACACAACAATTATACATCATAGTGTACATGTGCAAGTAGTAATATCCTGAATTTGAAATAAGGTTGTTTAATTAATAATGGTGGTGAAATATGAAATTTTAGAGAATTCAGAAATTCAATAAAATAAACAATTATGTTGAGTGGTTAGAAAGTGTAAAATATGAAAGTCAATGGATTTGGATTAAATATGCAAAATATTTTAATTGTGGTTAGATTGAAAATAAGAAAATTAGTGGGTTGGAAAATAAAAGAGAGAAAGAATAGTCACATGTACTCGTGTATATTCTATACAATATAGTAATTCCAAAAGCTTCCTTACTTTGTAGTAGTAAACTAATTCATGAAGAGTGTTTGGCATGAGACACCTGGATTCATGCATGTATATATTAAATAATGGACTAACCTAGCATGTGAGCTGAAAAACTTACACGTAAGTAAATGGTGATACACGTGTAAACATTAGAGTTAGACTAGTGTTAGTGTCATGCGTGTGTAACTGTGTAGGTATAGACTATAGTAATGGGCTATTGTATTCAAATATATATATTTTTGGCTTCTAGTGCACTTTGAAACTTCAAGTAGACAGAAAAAAACGAAATAGACATCTCATTTGTTACCTTTCTCTTAAAAAAAAAAAAATTAAATTCCTTTTTCATATTTGCAACTTCTAAACTAACCAACACTCTAATATTCTATCAACTTCTAAGTTACAAAATAGAAAATCTAAACACTTAGTGGTGTGTTCAATTAAAATTTTAAAAAAATTTAAAAGATATTTTTTAAGTAACAGTTTTACATGAATTTATGAATTTTTATAAACTACTATTACAAATTTTTATTGATTTGTATAAACTTTTATCGGAGACTTTGATATATTTTTATAGACTTGTATTAATTTCTTTAACATATTTTATTTATTTGTATCATTGAATACAAATAAACTAATAGCTAAGGGGTTGATATAATGTAAAATAGATAATTTATCATCTGATATATTATCTAAAAATTATTGTATAATTCAAATATTCTAAGAAAGAGCGGGATAATAAAGTAACTCACTTGATGAACACAAATTGCATATTAATCATTTTTCATCTTTCAATCATATTATGAAAAAAGGAAAAAAAAAGTACACTTTACTTATAGGGTCTAGGTTAAATCATTAGATAGCTAATTGGAGAATCCAGAACCTATGTTATATTGAATTATTAATTAAACAGTGTAGAGGGATCAACCCTCCCATAGTGCAGAGAGATTGATCAACTTGTCTTGAAACTCAAGCTTTACAAGTTTTTCTAATCCAATAGAAAAAGAGAGAATCTGAGAAGAGAGAGAAAAAAAAATGTACCTTGAGATGAAGAAAAGCTGTTTGTATTTTGCAGAAAAAAAAATTCACCAAAATATGTGAGAGAGAGGTTGGATTTGTTATGTGCTTCAGTATTTAGAACTTCCACTCTCAAATCTATCAAAATCCATAACTCAATGAAATTCTTCAAAATCTATTACTTTTTGAATACACCTAGAAATTTTTTTAAAATTTTAATTGAATACCAAGTTTGTACAAATTCTTTAAAAGCCTGAATTGAATACACCTAGACACATGGAGTTGTCCGAACGTGAATATTTGTGTGGTGTATTTAAACTTTTTTCATATTTTGAACAACTCATTTTCTAAGTCCAATTAGCATAACTTTCACAAAAAAAATGTATAATTACATTTTTTTTTTATCATAGCAACAGTGAAAATCAAATCTTAGTAGGTTTTTATATCTGACGACGATTTAATATTCAATATAAAATTTATCATGCAATTAAAATCATATTTATATAATTTCAGCAAAACGAAAATTAAAAACAAAAAAAAAAGCATTAAAAACCAATATGAGAATTGATTTTATCGTTATTACTAAAAGAAAAGAAAAGAAAACAAAACAAAACATACAAACTGGTACAGAATGAACGAGTTAGTAAAAGAGTAAATAAATTGAAACGTGTACACATCTTTTGCCACGAGTACATCATCAACAACAGCAGACACATCAAATACACGAGTATAAGTTCAGTTCAGTCAGCTAGAAACCAGAACTTCTGATATACACACATACAGTTTTTCAACCCTTCTCTCTTCTCTGCAAATCAGCGTCTTCATCAACCCTAATATGCCAAAAATTCTCTCTTTCCTCGTGGACTAGAAATCTTGATTTCTAAAACTTTCTGGTTTGTTGTATATTTTCTCTATCAAGGTTTTGCCAAAACCCTAACTGAGTTTGTTTCGTGTAAACTGTGAATCTCCCCATCAATGGTGGAACACTTGGCTTCAATCTTCGGCACTGAAAAGGACCGCGCGTGAACTGCCCCTTCTATTTAAAGATCCGTGCTTGTTGCCACGGCGATAGCTGCTCGCGCCTTCACAATCGTCCGACGATTTCTCCCACTCTTCTCCTCTCCATCATGTACCAGCGCCCGGACATGATCACACCCGGCGTCGATGCTCAAGGCCACCCTATCGACCCTCGCAAGATTCAGGAACACTTCGAGGACTTCTACGAGACAATTTCGAAGAACTCAGCAAGTTCGGCGAGATTGAGAGCCTCAACGTCTGCGATAACCTTGCCCACCACATAATCGGCAACGTCTATGTCCAATTCAAGGAGAAAGATAGCTGCGGCGGCTTTGCAGGCTCTGCAAGGCCGTTACTATTCAGGTAGCCCCATCATTGCTGATTTCTCGCTGGTCATGGATTTCCGGGAAGCGACGTGCAGGCAATTTGAGGAGAACAGAGGGGGTTACTGTAATTTCATGCATGTGAAGCTGATTGGGAGGGATTTGAGGAGGAAGCTATTCAGGTACAGCAGCTTCAGGGGAATTCGGAGTCGGAGCCAGAGTGCGAGCCCCCATTACCAGAGGGATTATGATAGGCGTCGAGAATATCAGGTCAGTGGAGAATATAGAGGCAGTGGGCGGCGAAGCAGTGACCGGAGGTATGACAGTGATGGGAAAGGAGGAGATATGGAAGTCCAAGGCGGAGCAGAGTCCCAAAAGGGATGGGAGTGAGGAACGCAGAGCCAGGATTGAACAGTGGAACCGTGAGAGGGAGGAGAGGCTATGATGTGATTTTCTCATCATTTTGGCCCTTCGATCAGGAGTGAAGCAAGTTTTGGAAGTTTTCTGTTGATTGTAATTATTCTGCTTATGATGGTTCAACATCGGTGTTGTAGGCTTTCTCCAACATGAGTTACTATTTGGCGTTTATAATTAGAAATTAGAATTGCGGGCGATTTTCTCTCTTCCTGTTTTTATTCTACATTCTTTTCTTTCTATTTGTTTTTTCTTTTGTATCCATAACAGATATTTAAAATACACCATCCATGGCGTCAAACATTCCACAGCTTCCATCACCACTTTGCAATCTCTGCTCAAACGAGCCCATTATTGACTTTGCTGTCAGAATAAAAACAGACGTTTTTATCAATATAGTTGTTACAAAATTGTTCTTAGTAAAGAAATATGTTAAATGTTTAGTGATGTATTATAAACAGTATTTTTCATCATTAAAATACTTTTTAATTTGTTTTTTAACAATTTTTTAAAACACTTCTATCGCTAATTTTAGCATAATATCTTTTAATAAAATATTATTATATTTCATAATAACGTAATTTTATAATAAAAAAAGAGATAAAATTGTCAGAAAAAAATTACCTAAAATATAGAACCTTGATTTTAAAAACTAGAACTTTTAACTTTATTCAAAATCGAATAAAATCTCCTCTGAAAATTAAAAATTATTAGAAGTGTTTTAATAATTGCCAAACACATTTAAAAGCACAGTTTTAAAATAAAAGCGCATTTTATAGGGTTCATCATACGTGCTCCCAAAAGACGTCGTGCAGAAGAAATAATACACAATCAAATGCGTCTATAATAGAAAATTAGGAATCAGCATTTTGTCTCTAGCAAATTACTCCGTGGACTGAAAAAATGTTTGTTTGTGTGTTATAGGAGCGCACACCAATTTTTTAAGGGAAAAAAAAAGGCTAACTTCTATTTGAAGAACTACTTTAAAATACTGAAAAATTCAATGTAATTTTTACAACAAATTGAAATGAATGACATGGCTTTTCTTACTAGATACAATTCCCCTGAATATAATGTTTTATTATTGTGATAATGACAATATGTTTTTACTCCCGAGATAATTTATCAAATTATACACAACAAAATGAGTGACAGAGATCATAATGAGATACAAATAGGTAGTGAGATGAGAGTATTTGATAACCTTGTACATATTACCTTTTGCTCTGGCAAGATAGAAGAGAGAAAGTTGAAGTGTTCCAATAGCAAATGTGTACGTTCCACCAGCCATGTCCAATTTCGGCACTCAACTCCTAGTTCACGTGGCTGGGTCTGTTACCCAACTAACCATGTACAATTTGTCACTCAACTCCTACTGTTCTGTTAACATTGTCTCTCAACTCCTACAATTTGTCACTCAACTCCTACTGTTCTGTTAACATTGTCTCTCAACTCCTTGTTGCCCTCGATGATTTTTTAATATATACAACGATCAGTTTCAATAGGAAAAATAAGAGGAGGGAGAGTTTGAGGTGTTACAAAACTGGGAGCCAATTCATTCCTGTCAACGTTGGCACTCAAATCGTCCGTGTTGCTCCGTGATAAAAATTTAACGTGGGAGCCAAATCAGTCCTGTCAACATTGGCACTCAAATTGTGGGATCCAATTCAGTCCTGTCAACATTGGCGCTCAAATTGTCCGTGTTCAGTCCTGTCAACATTGGCACTCAAATTGTCCGTGGCGCTTTGTGATGCTTTTTGAACATATGTCAGTTTCAATGGAGAAGACAAGGAAGACAAATTAAAATTACTCACAATCAAATCTCACAAATTAAAATTACTCACATTCAAATCTCACCAGAAACAGTTAGCCTCATTTTGGGATGGCAACCTAGTATTTTTTCCGCCTAAATCTGAAGAGGCAACACCACACAATTTCATCCTCATTTCTATATCTTTTCCAAACTTTCAGCTGACATTTGAAATATCAAAAATCGTCAGAACTCAAACTATCAAATTCAAATTCAACCTGCTTACTTATAACTTTATATATAAGTTTATCAAACTACAGACAAATATAGGATAATGGATGACAAGATGATATCCCTATTTAAAAGTAGAAGTTATATGTTTTAACTAGAAATAGTCCCTGCAAATGAGATATGTTAACTTTTACGTAATCAAAAAGGAAAATGACAGTTGTAATATGATTTACTAATAAACACAACATTACACTCGTGAAAAATTATCGAAACAACCTAAAAAACAAAAACACCACCTGACTCTTGCATTGCCTCAAACCAACACATCGTCACACAGTATTATACAGAGATTATTACACCCACTCGCTATTACTCCTTACACACTTGTTTTAACTTCTAGGAGTTATCGTAACAAATGAAACTTACTCCTATATACTCCTTACACACTTGTTTTAACTTCTAGGATTTCTCGTTACAAATGAAACTCTACTCCTATATATAGGCACCGGATGGCTAATATCTACTCTCTAGAATTCTCAACATAAATATTCTTGATATTTTAGAATATTCCAACTCTCTTAGTCAAAATATGTATAACCCACTAGAATAGGCTCATCACCTCAGTAAACAAGCATATAGTCCTTTATCCTTTTCAAATATTCGAGAATATTCTTCCCTACAGTCCAACATGTAAGTAAGAAAATAGTTATACAGGTATTCTAATTCTTGCTTTTGCAGTAGAAAATCATAACCTATTTCTACTGTCAGCCATACTTGAGAAAGTGTCGATTTACCAATATCAAAGTGTTGAAAACAAAGAAATGAACTCCGGTGGACAAGCAGGTGTGAGATACATTGTAGACGATTCAGTGGTGTTAGAGGTGCAACTTGGGTTGGACAACACAAATCAAACTCGAGCCCAGCCTGATTTTTTACGAGCTTGGACAACTATTTTTACAATTTGGGTTGAACTTGGGTTGAAAAACTTCAACCCGAACTTAAATAGGGTTGGAGTTGAGTTGAGGTGCCAACAACCCAAGCCCAACCCGAACCCGAACCCGAATTGTAATATTATTTTTATACATATTTTTTATTTTAAATATATTATATATAATTTTTGAATTATGATAACTTTTTTCTTTTCAACTTATTTTTTTAAAAATTTGCATTAAGTTCTTAATTCTGTGTATGTTTAGGAGTAATCTAATGTGAACCTTATTAAAGATTACTTTAAATTTTCAACATAGAGATTGGTGATTTAGATAACCCGAATTAATTCGACTTTCTAACCCGAAATCTCAACCTTAGTTGCAAACCCGAGTTTAAAAATTTAAAGATGAGTTGGGCTAGGATTAAGTAGTTAGGGTTGGAAGTAAGGTTAGGATTGAACATTTCATATGTAGGATTGAGCCCGAATTGTACCTTTAACCCGCCCGAGTTGCAGCCCTAAGTGGTGTGCGTTCACAGCGTGATTGGGGCTATTGCTTAGTGCATTGGTAAAATGTTTGGACGTTCTTGAAGTCTAGGTGGGTGCTACTCACTTAACAAGGTCAGTTCACGGAACATTGCAAAGGTTTTCGAACACATTATATAGGGTTGCAAATGAATCGAGCTGTTTATAAACAGCTCGAGCTCGCTAAAAGTACGGTTCGGTCTCATTCATTAAGTAAACGAGTTGAGTTTGAACTTTGAACACATTTTTCAAGCTTGTTTAGTAAACGAGCCGAGCTTGACCAATACCAAACTCGACTCGTTAGGCTCATGAACAATACAATCAGCCCATTATATTAAATAGCCCATACTTATTTATATTAAAAGGCCCAAATACTTGCCCAATAAAAAAAAAACAAATTAGGCCCACAAATCCTTTGCTAATAACGCCCAAAAACATTTTTAATGTAATAATTTGAAATCCTAATTCCCCCCCCCCCCCTCTCTCTCTCGTCTCTTTGCTTCTTATCTGATGCCCTCTATTCTCTATGGTCTTTATCATCATCTTTGTTATATGTCTATATTTATAACTGAAAAACCCTAAAGATCTTCACACTCAGCCATAATCTTATCTCATTCTCATATTTCATCTGCCAGACTCTATCCCCACCTCTCATCTCTCGTTTGTCTGGTGTAATTGATGTATTCTCCATCTTTAGCCTCGTGATTTGTGAGGAGATGGAGATAAATGGCAATGAAGACGGAAGGAGAATGATGGATGACGATGATGATTTCCTCCAACCTCCAAATATGTATATACATAATTTATATGTTTACAGTTGTATACATAGATTTAGGGGTGCAACTTGAGTCGGTTAACCCGAACTCAATCCGAGCCCAGCCCAATTTTTCACGGGCTCAGGTAGCTATTTTTACAATTAGGGTTGGACCGAGGTTGAAAAATCTCAACCTGAATTCAATTGAGGTTGGGCTTGGATTAAGGTCCCATCAACCCGAGTCCAACCCGAATTCTAATATTTTATTTTTTATATACCCTAATTATTTCAAATTATGGTTAGGCTAGTCTAGTCAGAGCTCCGTTGGTTATTATGTCATAGGATGTACGGGTCAATATCTCTAAATTCTGAATCAGTTATGATTGTTCTTTTTAGTTTTTCAATAATTATGTCTAGTGGTATATGATGTACATTCCAAATACATAAAAGAATGAGAAAGCAATCTATAAGTTTCATAAAGTCAATGTCATACATGATGCTTATATGATAAAATCATAGTGGTAACCCAAATTCTAACTCAAAATCTTAGCACGAGTTACAAGCCCAAATTCAACCCGAACTAAAAAATTTAAGGATGAGTTGGGCTAGGGTTGGTTAGCTTGGGTTGAAGGTCGAGTTAGGGTTGAGATGTACCTCTAACCCGCGCGAGTTGCACCCCTATATAGATTTCCTTATATATACACGTGAATGTGTTTATACATATATATGAATCTACTGATTTCCTCCAAATTTGTATGAATTTGTTGCTGTGTATAAGATATATATACATATACAAGACAGAAATTGTATATATGTTTGGCCAAACGAGCTCGAGCTGAACCAAGCCCGAGCTTGTTGAGAAACTGATGAGCTGAGCTCGAGCTTGGCTAGGCGAAGCTCAATTGATCACGAGCTAAGCCCGAACATGCCAAAGCTCAGCTCAACTCGGTTCATTTGTAGTCCTGTATATATATATATATACAAGACAGAAATTGTATATATGTTTGGCCAAACGAGCTCAAGCTGAACCAAGCCCGAGCTTGTTGAGAAACTGATGAGCTGAGCTCGAGCTTGGCTAGGTGAAGCTCAATTGATCACAAGCCAAGCCCGAACATGCCAAAGCTCGGCTCGACTCGGTTCATTTGTAGTCCTAATAATACATAGCTTGGGCACATACAATGGACCTAAGAGCGACATACATGCCTAATCCACATTCTATGGAAGCGAAAGATCCTAAGCAAGGGTGTGTAAATGACACTCCAAGGAATCCCAAAATTGCAAATTTCTATAACTCCTCCCTATTTTTTTTATGTTGTTCGTGTGAACTGTGTCGATGTAATGTAAAAAGCTACACATTTTCAGATATATACAAGATAAAAATTGTACATATGTTTGGCTAAACAAGCTCGAGCCGAGCCCAAACTTGTTGAGAAACTACGCTCGGCTTAGCTCGGTTCATTTGCAGCCCTAACAATACTATACAATGGATCTAAAAGCGACATGCATGCCTAATCCACATTCTATAGAAGCAACAGATCCTAAGCAAGGGCAAAAGTGCAATTTTCTACAACTCACATTTCTATTTTTTATGTTGTTCATGTGAACCGTGTCATTGTAGTACCGTAAAAACTACTCATTTTCTTGTGAAAAAATTGTTTCAATTCAGTATATGGTTTATATTTCTTAACTCTAATTTTTTTTGTTTTCAAAGGACTTATTTTTTTTAATAAGATTGTATTAGAAGGTGTTCAAAAAGGAAACGCATCCCAGAAAAACTATGAGGATAAGTGAGAGATTATTAGACTGTAATAGACATTAGTAATATTTCACAATCTTTACACAAATGTGAAAGAGTCTAGAAATCAACTTCGCTCATGCCATGTAGGCTTGCGTGGTGCAACCTCTCTGCAAATTGGCGGGGTGTGACAGTGTAAGCCCTGAGAGACTACACCTAACTAATGAAAATATATTTTTTCCCTGTAAGTATAACCAACAAAAATGAGCACCTCACTCCACTAATAAAAAATCCTAATGCAAGTTGCATCAAATTTGGTATCAATCCATAACATCTAATGATTCTCTGGATGGCCTGGTCATAGTTGATGTTCTTTTTGTTAGTAGCCTTCCTACATGGGGCGGGTCTTCACAAAATCGTAAAGTTGCTCCATTTGTGCACAATAAAGATTAGCTAATATCTGAACTACAAACTTAATCTCAATATAACATGATACTTGAACTGCAACTACCACTTCATATCTTTTTGAGAGCCCATGCAGATTAGCCAATGTTTGAACTCCAAAATTAATCTCAATCAGCAGCATGATACTTGAACTACAAAGTGGATCCCGCCAATTACACATCCTCAGAAATATACTTATCACAAGACCCATGAAATGGTCATTTTCCTTGCGAGTTCCGAATAACATAATTGCATTTCCGCATTTTTAGTCTCTCTCTCCCTCTCCCACCGAGAAGCCTACAGAAGAGTAAAAAGGTAGAAAAGTCCCCTTTTTCTTTTGGGTGTGTCAAGGATGTTTCTATCGGCCGACGAAGGATTCTCATCCAAGAGATATTCAGAGGAGTTGGGGATGAGGTAGGGTTGGGTGGTTGCAGATAAAAAAAAGTATTGTTTTCTCAAGTCCATGCAACAAAGACAAGCCTTATGCAACCACCTCAGAGTGAATATTCAAATATAAAATGAGCAGGATGACCACACAAATTTGCTTTGAGAGTAAAAACTACAAAAGTTGACTCTAGTTGCCATGCATACTGCCTCTTTCACAATCATTGTCAAGGTTTTTAACCTCTGGAGTGCTGTTGTATTTGACAAATTTGAACATTAAGAAGAAACATTCCCGTGTCTCAGATTATTCAATTTTGACATCCAACTTGGAGGGCAATTAGCCTTCAAATGTCCTTCCAAAGGAAACCAATACTTTCTACCTCAAATAGCTCTATAATAGGACTCCACAACAAATCAATTGTTTCTAATAAAATTCCATATTTGGGATTTTCTCTACCCGAGAACCAGGATCCAAAGGCTGAACAGTCCACTCGAAACAGGTATCCATGGAATCTAATTCCCATTCCAAAAATGCCCAGAAGAACCAAATTGGAAAATCACTCCATACTAAATATGACATAATCTGATACCTGTTTGCCAAAAAGTCCGAGGAGGAGGATTCACAAAGGTTCTTCAGACCATACATGTCAAAATCTCACTCTTTGTCCGTTATCCACTACAAAGCTAGGAAACTTGAACTCTCTTCATCCTTTCATAATCCCCTTCTAAGTTCAAGGCCATAACTGCCCACTCCTACCTCGAGGTCCACCGCCTATATCGACTTTTATATTCACCGCCACAACTCTAGTCCATAAACCATCTGCTTCCATCGCACATCTCTAGAGCAACTTCCACAAAATCGCTTGATTAAAACGCTCTAACTTTGATGCTCCTAATTCACAAATCACATGCAAAATGATACTTAGATTGAGATCCTTTAAGTGATTTTTTCAAAAGTAATTATCAATTTTTCGCTTCACCGGACACTTGCTCGAGTCATCACACACACCCTTAGACAATGTCGGTTCTTTTATGCTGTTACTGATTTAATTATATATAATAAAAAAAACTTCTATCAAATATGTAATATTGAAAATGAAGTAAGAAATTTTCACATTATACATGCATTCCACCATATAGCCACAGTACCATTGAGTGATTCAACCACTTGTTCTTTTGAAACATGAATATGCAAATTAACCTACCATGCTAACACATCTACATATACATAAAAAAACTTAGAAGAGAGCAAGGTACTAAACGAAATTATCCAAATAAAAGAGAAACCTCATCCTTAATGGATGGCTCAAGACAAGACATGGACGCATTTACAGAGTGAATACAAATAAGACATGAACACAACAATTATACATCATACAGAAATATGTGTACATGTACAAGTTGTAATATCCTCAATTTTAAATAAGGTTGTTTAATTAGAGGTGGTGGTGACGGGTGAAATATGAAATTTTAGAGAATTGAGGGATTCAATAAAATTAAAAAAATATGTTGAGTGGTTAGAAAGCATAAAATATGAAAGTTAAAGGACTAAGATTAAATATGCAAAATGTTTTAATGGTGGATTGATTGGAAATAAAGAAAATAGGTGGGTTTGAAAATAAAAGAGATAAAGAATAGACAGTTAGACACATGTAGTCGTGTATATACATACAATATAGTAATTCTAAAAGTTTCCTTACTAAACTAATTCATGAGGAGTGTTTGGCATGGGACACATGGATTCATGCATGTACATATTAAGTGATGGACTAACCTAGCATGTAAGCTGAAAAACTTACACCTAAGTAAATGGTGATACACAGGTAAACATTAGAGTTAGACTAGTGTTAAGAGTCGTGTGTAGGTATAGTAATGGGCTATTGTATTCAAAGATATATATATGTTGGCTTCTAGTGCACTTTGAATCTTTAAGTAGACACAAAAAAAAAATAGACATCTCTTGATAAATCTTTGAAGTGTATATATATATATATATATATATTTTTTTTTTTTTTCACTCGTGAAGTTTGTGGTTACCTCATCATGTGCCCGCGGAGAGCGGGGCATGACAGATAATTGTAACCATGTCTCATTTCCTTCTTCCCCCGCCCCCAACAACCACTTCTCTGACCAAAATACTTTTAAAACACTTCAACCTTTGAAGTTATCGGTCACCGATACAATTCTGTTATATATATTTTTGGACACATTTCTGGAAGTAAAGTGTTAATATCTGATGCAACTACAATTTCTACATAAAAGTACTCATGCCACTTGGATCTATAACTGATATTTGAACAAAGAATAGCAAATTGTCCTATAGTTCCATGTATGAGCCAGTTAGACATAAAAGTATCACCAAGAGTAAACTGTAACATATCATATGATGGCCTCGGAAAGTCAAGTTTATAAATATCATTTGTTACCTTTAAAAAATAATAATAAAAAAAATAAAAATAAAAACCAAACCCCTTTTTCATGTTTTCAACTTCTGAACTCACTAAAAAGAACACTTGAGCATTCGATCCGTGTTACGTGAACTCGCCTATTCCCCCATAACGTCCTCTTGTCAACATGACAGTATGACACAACATAAACATTTGTATCGAATATGTGTCAAGCACATGTACCCAAGTTAGACACCCAGATCCTCTATTTGTGATGATGGAAGAAAAAGAAAAGCTCAAATTAAATAGCAGAGAGAGGTTTTCTATTTCTAAGATAGATGAAATCCCCGGTGTGTCCTACATCCCATTTAATTAAATTATAATTGACCACTTTTCTGATAGCATCATACATTAGAATATCATATAAAATTTATTTATTTAATGTACAAGACGTGTTATTTAACCATACTCAACTTCCGGACACATTTCAATCCAAGTCCACGAGTCGTGATTGAGGAAGGTTCGATATTTGGACTCATACCCACGGTTCGGCATTTGGACTTATCCAAGTCCACGAGTCGTGATTGAGGAAGGTTCGATATTTAGACTCATACCCACGGTTCGGCATTTGGACTCATACCCACACGGCCACACCCGATACACTTCAGGACACATTTCAATCCAAGTTCGATATTACCTAGATTTGTTGATTGCTATTAGATCTTCAAAAATTGTGGATGAATCTTATTCTGAAAATCATATTGAAGATATGGGGAGGAGGCAAAGATTGAAGGTTGTCAAAGGGGAATCGACACTTGAGGAGGCCATTAACTATGAATTTTTTTTTTGAGATTTTGAGAGAAATCGAGATAGTTTTGATGTATGAATAGAGATTAGCAGTCTTGTAGATGTAACCAATTGGTCACTGAGTTTTGTGAAGTGAAGATTACTTCCATAATCTAAGGTGTAATACAGTTTTCACCAATCGGAATTTATCTAAAGAAAAAACCTCAACTAAAGAGACTGAAAATTCTATTATTATCTAAAGACGTATATACCATATAATCAGTATGAGACTTATAAAAAGGCACCCTCACATGGCTATTTAAACATTTTTTCATCTTTATATTTTGAACATCTCACTTTCTAAGTCCAATTAGCATAACTTTCACAAAAAGATGTATAATTACATTTTTTTACCATAATAAATGTGAAAAGTAAATCTTAGGAGGTTTTATATCTGATTACTTAAATTTCAATATAAAATTTATCATGCATGTAAAATCATATTTACCTAGATTCAACAATATTAATTTTTTTTAAAAAGAATTAAAAAAACCATATTTATGGTAACTTAGGTTTTTTTTTCCAGAAATTTATGGTAATTTAAGTTTAAGACATGCTGGGAAAGTTGAGCTACATAAACAATAGCCAAATTCATTGCTCTTTCCCTTATTTAAGGAGATTCACAAACACCCCACAAACAAAGCTAAAAAAACAAACATCATAAATGAGGTTATCAACATAACTACATCAAGTACATACTGAGGAAAAAGAAGGGCCAACTAAAAACTAATACTAGCTATTTCCATCATCCAAAAACAAGAAAAAAAAACAAAATTATAAAGTTTTAAGAACCAAAAGCATAATAGCATCTGAGCCTAGAATAATTACCAACAAGAGGAAAATGCCAAAGCCTACTTCACTCCTGATCCAAAGGGGCCAAAATGATCAGAAAATCACATCATGATTCCCTCTCCTCCCTCTCACGGTTCCACTGTTCAATCCTGGCTCTGCGTTCCTCACTCCCCTCCCTTACCGGACTCCTGCTCCGCTGTGGACTGCCGTGTCTCCTCCTCCCCCCATCACTGTCATACCTCCGGTCACTGCTCCGCCGCCCACTGCCTCTATAATCCCCGCGGTGGTCCCGATACTCTCCACGCCTATCATATTCCCTCTGGTAATGGGGACTTGCACTCCGGCTCCGACTCCGAGTTCCCCTGAACCGGCGGTACCCGAATAGCTTCCTCCTCAAATCCCTCCCAATCAGCTTCACATGCATGAAATTACAGTAACCCCCTCGATTGCAATTGTTCTCCTCAAATTGCCGGCACGTCGCTTCCCGGAAATCGGTGACCGGCGAGAAATCAGCAATGATGGGGCGACCGGAATAGTACCGGCCTTGCAGAGCCTGCAAAGCCGCAGCAGCTTGATCTTCCTCCTTGAATTGGACATAAACGTTGCCGATCATGTGGTCGGCGAGGTTATCGCAGACGTTGAGGTTCTCGATCTCGCCGAACTTGCTGAGTTCTTCGAAAATGTCCTCGTAGAAATCCTCGAAGTGTTCCTGAATCTTGTGAGGGGCGATAGGCTGGCCTTGAGCGTCGACGCCGGGCGTGATCATGTCGGGACGCTGGTACATGTTGGATAGGAGAATAGTGGGAGAGATCGTCGGACGATTGTGGAGGCGAGAGCAGCGATCGCCGTGTCGACACGCACCGATCTTGAAATAGAACGGGCAGTTCACGCGGTCCTTCTCGGTGCCGAATATTGAAGCCAAGTGCTCCGCCATCGATGGTGATTGCAAGCTAGATTCAAAGTTGACAGGAAACAAACTCAGTTAGGGTTTTGGCAAAACCTTGATAGGAAAATATAAAACCAAGAAAGTTTTAGAAATCAAGGTCTCTAGTCCACGAGGAAAGAGAGAATTTTTGGCATATTAGGGTTGATGAAAGACCCTGATTTCCAGAGAAGAGGGAAGGATTGAAAAAATGTATGTGAATATGAATGCATGTGATGTATGTAATATGTATATGAGAAGATTCTAGTTTCGAGCTGACTGAACTGAAATTATAACTCGGTGTATATGATGCGTCAGTTGTTGACGACGTGCTCGTGGCAAAGGATGTGTAAGCTTTTCAATTTATTTACTCTCTTAGCTTCATTAACCAACACCAGCATCTGCCACCACTGCACCTAGGGGTGCACAAAACAAACGGTGGACCGGTACATTGAATTGGACCGGACCAGATGGTTCAGCTCAGTCCTATTTTTTTATTATTTTTTATATATATAATTCGGTCCATTCCCCGATCTAAAAGCCTCAAAACCTTCGTATGTAGTTTGGGAGTCTCCAAGACCAATTTGAACAATTATAAATGTATGTATTAAAATAACAAAACCGGTTTAAAAATGTGCAATAAATCTCTTATGTTATATTTTGAATAATATTACACTATTATTTTTGTAAAAGTGAGTAAAATACTCTCCTTTGCACATATTTTTATTTTCTATAATTATTTTATCATTTTCATTATTATAAAAAATAGGATTAAGTGCATTAAATTTCATTGAACTATCTTCTCTCTCTCTCAAAAACTCCTGAACTATCATTTATACACTTAACCCCCAGAACTATCTTCCCTCTCTGCAATAAATTTCAAATTGTTAAATTGCGGTCTAAAATTTAATCTTAGTTGACACATGTGACATACCTCAAATTTTAAATACCAAAAATACCCTTACGATGATTAGACCCATTATATATATAAATACACCTTATATCCCAGTCTCTACAACTAACATAACCAACATATCTTATTTTATTGTATTTTCTTCTTATATATCTCTTTATATATTTTTATTTATTTATTGTATTTTATAAAAAAAAATTATTCTTATTGACTTATAATTTTGTATTTATTATATTATATTTTTATATTATATATAATTGTATTTATATGTAGCTATTATTTTATTGTATTTTCTTCTTATATATATATCTTTATATATATATATATATATATATATATATATATATTATATTTATTTATTATTATTATATATATTTATCTATTGTATTTTATAAAATATTTTTATTCTTATTGACTTATAATTTTGTATCCATTGTATTTTATTTATATTTATATTATTTATTTATTTTATTATATTTATATATTTTGAGTAACTATTTTTTTTTTCTAATTTATTGTATTATATTATCTTATATTCTATTTTTGAGCAAGAAAATTTTTTATTTTTTGTATTTTATAAAAACACCAGAAATGAAAACTTGAACTGAAAAATGAAATCTGAAACTGAAAGCTTTGTTATGAAGCTTTCAAATTATGCTTAAAGATTGTCAAGATTTTAAAATCATTTTCATTTTTTTAGAAATAAAAAATGCATTATCAAACGCGATTTCTACCGTAACTTTCAAAAAAATGAAAATGAAAACTGAAATCTGGAATTCGAAGTATTACCAAACAGGGCCTTAGTCTACATCACCAACAAGTATACATATTAATTAAGGACAAAAAAGTAATTTGGTTTTTTTGTTAAATGCTAGTTGATGGCTTGTCCTTAAATGTGTGTTTCTTAGGCTATATTTGATAGAGTGGAAAAGAAAAGAAAGGATAACATTATTAATGACAGAAAATAAAATAAATGAAAGGAAATGATAGTGTTAAATTTTTATTGTGTTTGATTGATTAGTAAAGGAAAAGATAGTTAACATGTTTGGGGAAAGAAATGAAAGGAAATAATTTAAAAAATTTACTATTATACCTCTTTATATTTAAAAGAATTTTTTTTTTATCTTTTATCAAAATAAGGACAAAGTTGGTATTAATAAAGTTTCATTAAAAATGGTAGTCTTTCCTTCCCATTTTTGGAAGGATAACAAAAGCTACTATTCATCCTTAATTTATCCCTCCAAATCCTTCAATTTCCTTTCCTTTCCATTAAAATTTGCATACCAAACACACAAAACTTAATCCCTCCATCACCTTTCTTTTCCTTCTGTTTCTTTTCTACCAAACTGACCCTTATAGTTCAGGAGGAGTTCTTGTAATCTGGTGATAGTTCAGGGGGTTTAATGCACTTAACCCAAAAAAAAAAAAATTTGAGAGGAGATGGATTTTTTTTATATTAAGTTTTTTTACCTTAATAAAAAAAAATTGGAATTGTTTTCTAGGAAAAAAATTTCCAGAAACAAAAATAAAAATGTACAATTACATAATAAAAAATTTAGGATTTTTTTTTTGTTTTCTAAAAAATTGTTTCTAGAAAATTTTCCATTAGAAAGAGAGGGGTTTTTTTTTTTATATATTAAGCTTTTTTTTTGCCTTGATAAAAAGAAAAAGAGGAGTTTTTTTTGAGGAAAAAAAATTTAGAAATAATTTTTGGATCTTTTTTTTTGTTTTTTCAAAAAATGTTTTATTTTCATAAATTTTCTCTTTTTCAAATGGTAAATTTTCCAGAAAAAAAAATTATTAAGTAATTGTGCATATTTAGTTTTTTCCTCTAAAATTATTAAGGTAAAAAAAAACCCCTCTCTTTCTAATGAAAAATTTTTCTGAAACAATTTCAAGAAAAAAAATTTCCAAAAATTTTTATTATGTAATTGAGCATTTTTAGTTTTTTTTTTCTTAAAAAAAAAACTCATTTTTTTATTAAGGTAAAAAAAACTTAATATAAAAAATAAAATAAAATAAAAAACCTCTATTCTCTATTGTTCTTTATTTTTTATAATAATGAAAAGGGTAAAATGGTCATTGTAGACACAAAAAATTTGTGATGGTCTAATCACCATTCGATTGGTCAATAAGTCAAACACTTTTAATCAATTTAATTCTACGATTACGGGTTCCGTCAAAGGACACATGTCAAAATCTTGAAGGTTCATGCCTTTAAAAAACATTTGTGATAATTCAAATTTAAATTTAATTTATTTTCATATAAAATGAGGCAAAATCTCTTTTTTATGGAAGTTGGCACAATTAACGGGGAGTTACCAAATTAAACCTCACCTTTTTGCCTATAAATACAAGGTCACTCTACACATTCGAGAGGACACACAAAGAAGGAGACAGAGATAGAGAAATCAAGGGAACACAAAAGTTTTGCCGAACTTCTGTTTCGACCAACACTCGAAGTTTTGAAGACGAAAAACATCAAGCATGCTACACGAGTGTCGTTTTACCTCAAAGACTTTAAATCCTCGAAGAATTTGAAGAAGAATAATAACAAGCACGTCACACAAGTGTCGTTCTTCATCTAAGACCTTCAACCATTGAAGAATCTGAAGAAGAATAATAACAAGCATGCCACACAAGTGCCGTTTTTCTTTTAAGACCTTCAACTATCGAAGAATCTGAAGACGAAGAACAACAAGCATGCCACGCAAGTGTCGTTCTTCTTCTAAGACCTTCAACCGTCGAAGAATCTGAAGACGAAGAACAACAAGCACGTCACACAAGTGTCGTTCTTCTTCTAAGACCTTCAACCATCGAATAATCTGAAGACGAAGAATAAAAAGCATGCCACACAAGTGTCGTTCTTCTTCGAAGAATTTTAATCCATCGTTCGAGATCAAGCTCTATCGGCCCTCGATTGAAAATTCCGTCAAGCCTTTCCTCAATCTTGAAGATTTGAAGAAAATTCATCACTACCGGTTCAAGAACAAGCTTTTGAAGCCCTTGCACCAAACATCAAGGAGATTAAATCAGAAGAAGATTCTTTGTTCTAAAAGAATCGACCACAGAGAATTATACCCCTTTTTCTGAAATTAATAAAATTAATTGTTTGTTACTCATTTTCGTTCCTAGATTTTCGGACACGAAATTTGTGTGTACAGTCATAAAAATAAAATTTTGTACAAAAAGGGATATTTTACTCACTTCTACAAAAGTGAGGGTGTGATATAGTCCAAAATATAGCATAGAAGGATTTATTACACCCTTTTTAAATCATAAGTCAATTTTGGATCCTTTTGCCTGTTAAAATTATGTATATAACTAAAATAAGTTCTTATGCTTTAATTTATAACTTAGTTCATATTGCACACACCCTCACCTGCACCAATGTACATGTCGATAAAATCGACCATGTTGCATACACTCGAGACTAACAACATCCAGAACATCCTAACATTTTGTGATCCTTTTCACGGTCAGGACAAGTTGGACCAAATCCAAGGCAATTTTGCCTATTTCTTAAACCTGATTTGTCATTTTTTTCATTATATATTTATACATATATGTATATATATATTTCTCATTTGTTTTAGATTTGATTTAATTTGATATGATATAGTTTTTCCAATGTTGATTTGCTTGCATGTTTTGAATGGCACAAAACTTCTAATTATGCTGACAATGTATTTGATTTTTGGGTAAAATATCATTGACACCTCTTGAGGTTTGATGTCTTGTCACGCGGCTGCAACTTCATAAAATTTCGTCACAAATACACTCTTGAGGTTTGCTCCGTTTGACATTGACACCCCTGTCGTCTACTAGACAACATGTCAGGACTATGACACTTTGTAAAATAACCTTCATGCCCTCTTTGACTTGTGAAAATACATATTTGACCTATTAAATTACCAATTTACCCAAACACAATCTTTTCATCAACCAAAATACCCTTTTTTATATTAGTTATAATATAACTAATATTTTATATATTTCTCTGTTAGATTACAAATTGGTGAGTGTGAGCATATATATATATATATATTCACACACACAAAAGCATTGTCCAAGGCATTGCCGGAAATAATGGCATCTCTGGCTGCACTAACATCATCGGAAAGTCCAATGGCCACAACAAAACTCCACCGGACAGTCTCCATCTCCATCACCATTATTTTCCTCATCAAGCCACATAATTGAAGACCCATTTCAGCTGGGCCTCCATTGAAGTTCCATTGCAAAGCTCCTTCTCCAACCTCATCCAAATCATAGATGTTAATTTATACACACATTACATCACCAAGTTTTGGGGGAAGATTGAAGCTTGATAGAGCCAGGTAAGCAAATAAATATTATTATATACATATATTTACAGAAGTAGCAGAACCCACAAGTTCAGGTTCAAAGTACCTTAAGAATTAATTGGCACTAAATTGGCAACTAATGAGTGTAAGCATATATATTACATTTAAGCTTGGCATAATAAGGACAAAAACGCTGATCCAACGGTCAAAATTGATTAAAAAAGCAATCATGTGGTTCAAAATGTCTTTTGCTATCTACGGTCTAAAATTACTCTCTCTATCTACAATCTAACGATCACAATTCACTCCAACCTAAATTCAAATTTAAACCTTCACCTACTCTCCCACCTAAAATTACATTCAGTCCCACCTAAATTCAAATTTTAAACCTTCACCTACCATTACATATATAGTCACCCCACCCTCCCCCATTAAAGCCCATGCTCATCATCTCCTATTCAACGAACACCACCCCTCATTGCACAGACCACTATTCATCACCACAAGACCCACCCACCTCATAATTTCATACCTTCAAAGAAGAACGGTGGTGGTAATGGGGCGTGTTATAACTGTGGAAGAACTGGCCACTTGGCGAGGGATTGTGGCCGTGGCGGTGGTAATGGGGCATGTTATAGCTCGTCGCACTGGCAACGAAACTCAGTCAACCCCACCTTTCTTCTGACAATCGGAACACCAGTTCACATCTCGCCTTTTTGATTGATTCGCCACCGCCAAAGGTGGCCCACGAAGATCCGATTTATCCGACGACCTCACCGAACTCGATCTCAGATCAACGGTGCCATATACCTTCGGAGGCATAGGGATTAACTCATCTGCAAATGAATCTGAGCTCTTTGGCGACCTCATCGAGTCTGTACGTGTCACAGAAGTGGCAAAACTGCTGTAGTTGTTATAATTTTGATTTTGATATGGGTTAATTGAATCTCTTGGACACTTTCTCGAGATCGGAAGAATGTAGGTGAGATCACTTTCTGCTTTTGTTACGGTGGCCTTCACCGGAATCGAATCAGCAATCACAAAGGTTGGAAGAAGAGTCTCCATCGTTGTACCGCCTAAACACTTACTAATGAATAATTCAAAGCGGAGTTGGTCGAACTCTCTCTTGACATGACTAAGAAAAATGGATTAGTTGACTAGAGGAGAACTAGGGCCTGCAACGGTGTGAATGAACACTCAAGTTTTGCAGCTAAGGATGCCAAAAGTGCCATTGCTCCCCACCCTCTCTATATCCCCCTTCTCTCCCCACCGGTCGACTTCCAATTATGATCATAATGTATGTATCCATATTTTTGTTTTCTTAATAATGTTACAAGATTTCAAAATTGATTTTGAGAATTGTTGGGAAAATCATTTTTGGCTTTGTCAAAATATACACACACACATATACAAATACACTTATTGGACTTGTATACATAGCCCAAAAGAGGTTGGCATAAATAACAAAGAAGACAAATTGTTGGGGAAATCATTTTTGGCTTTGTTAAAAAATATATACACACATATACAGATACACTCACTGGACTTGGATATATAGCCCAAAAAAAGTTGGCATAAACAGCGAAAAAGACAAATTATTGGGGAATCATTGTTGGTTTTGTCAAAATATATATACACACATATAGAGATACATTCACTGACTTGCATATATAGCCCAAAAGAGGTTGGCATGAACAACAAAGAAAACAAATTGTGGACTTTATCACCTCTACCGTCATCCACTACCAACCTTCACCACCATTGCTGCCGGCCGAACCACACTCACAACTTCACCATGCACCACCTTAACTGACCCACAACCATGGCTGGACATCCATCACTGCCCAAGTCCCACAAGTGCTTCACAGCCAACCACCACCTCCACCAAATCGAAATCACCACCCAACCATATTCATCATCTTCAACTTTCCTCACCACCAAGCTAGACCATTGCGTCGTCCACCATTGTAGAGAGAAAAAAAATAATAAAAAGTAAAGAAGTGATAGAATTATGCTGATGAGTGGGAAGAGAGAGAAATAGTGCATCGTTAGGGAGGGAGAAAAGAAAAAAAAAAGAAAAAATAAAGAAGAGATAATGATGGTGAGTGGAGAGAGAGAGAGAGCGTATCGTTGGTGGCAGAGTGCTAGAGAGAGAGGAAGAAATAAGTGAAATATAAGATTAATAAGTTAATGGTTACAGATTGTTTTACCAAGGTTGGCAGGGTCAAGTAGAGTAAGTTTTGTTTGCTTTTGGTGCATTGTAATAAGTGCACAAAACTTGCTATTTTATATCTCAAAATAAGTCTTTAATTACTATTTTACTTTATTTAAATATTTTTATCTTTGCATTTTATGCTTATAGGGGTTGATTTTTAAATGAGAAGAAAAGCAGTAAAAAAAGGCTGAAAATGATATGTATACTCAAAGATGAACAAAAGAAGAATTGTAGGAGAGATGGTATTCTTTACAATTTACTCCACAAGAGGTCTCAAGTTTAAAACTTTATAAAATATGTATTTTACACGGCCACGTCAACAGTCCAGAATTCAAATTGGAGCTATGGAGATCAAATCTTAGATATTTAAATTCAAAATTTTGAATTTCTGTTTTTAAATTTTGTATTTTGAATTTTTGTTTTCAAATTTTGTATTTTAAATTTTGCATTTTAAATTTTTATGTTTTCCCACCTAAGCCATTCCCCTCTAACGCTATAAATAGATGGTCTTAGAGGTTGGTGAAGGGAGTTAGAAAATTGTAGAGAAATTATAAAAAAAATAGTGTAATTATTTTCTTAATTCAATGAAGAATAGTAGTTTCATTTCTATTTGTTTGCTTTCTGTTGATATGCAAACGTAAGCATTCTTCTCAAGGGAGTGATGAAACCACCATGACTGAAATATAAGTAAGTTATTTTATTTTCTTGTCTAATTTTTTCTCCCAAGAGCATTCTTCTACTCTTCTATTCTGAATTTTTATTTTCTAAAATTAGAGGGAGGATTCTTCGTGTTTGCCAAATAATGGTAATTCGAAGAATGTTTACCTCTGTTTACCTAACCAATGTGCATCAGATTAAGTAAATAAATGTCTCTCTCATATATAATCAAGTCATTTTTTTTATTCCATATTTTCCTTCATTTTTCCAAGTTCTAATTGGATTGGTGAAGTGTATTGATTATTGTAGAAAAAATTAGATAAAAATATTAGAAACTTTATTTATATGGATCCATGGTGGTGAATTCTTTTTCCTTGAGTTTTGTCCCATCATTTGATCAAATACATTTAATATTGGTTTTTATTATTAAAAAAAAATTAGAAGTTTATTTTTAAATATTCATTTTTCATCTCAAAATATTTAAGTTTTGAATTTTAGATTTATTACTGATTCTCACTTGAGAGTGGTTCGACCTTGCTTATTACTATACGATTTTTAGTAGAGTTTTTGCAGGTTTTATTTTTGTACGAAGTGTAGAGAAGCTGACGCCGGACAGAATAGTGATTATTCTGTAGGCTAAGGGCAACAGAAAATAAACAGAAAGAAAGCACGAGAATTGCCCAAAAACTCAGAGAAAAGTCTCTGGTATTCAATATTATTATTCAAAATCAAAAGTGCCTTCGAATCAACCCACAAGCCGGGTTATATAGCTGAAATTCGTCAACATTACCAAAAATAGTAAAAACCTAATATTCTTGTCAAAATAAAATACGAAATAAAAGAAGGAAGTTGCCAGAATTCTGGCCCAAATCAAACCCAGAATCTCTTCCTAATCAACAAAATAAATATTACCAAAAAAGGAAAGAAATAACCAAAATTAGGGATTCGGAGGAAAAAACAGTGGATTTTGGCCTCGAAAAGATACTCACCCAGCTTTAGCTTGGTGCCCACGACGTGCGCGCCGAACCAAGCTTTCTGAATTGTGGTCATAAAGGCGATTCTGACACCCGTAGCCAAAGTTATGGCCAAAATACTGAAGTGCATCCAAAAATACCCTAATTAGTGACAAGGTCACGATTTCCTGCCATCTTTACGCTGATCTGCCAACTCAAGATATTTCAGTGCCATCAACATGTCGTCTAACAGCTCAGCATTATCTGACTCGGATGCTCCTGCATCAGAAGCAATGACATCCATCCAATAATCTATACTCGTCACATTGCAGCTGGAATAATTAGATTTTGACAAGGGTAAAGAAAGGTGGTGCTTGGGAGACATAATTATAGGAATCCACCACGTGTCATACATAATATATGTTTATATCTTCCAACATTCATTCTAATATATGTTTATTGGTGCAGGCTATGTAAGAATGTCATACATAAATTGGCTATGCAAAGCACTAATAATTTTAACAAAATATATCTGTATTACATTTGAGCTCTCTCTTTGTTCTAATTTAAAATAGTAAATTTATTTAATTTTTAATAAATAAATTAAAAAATAATAAAGTAAATGTTTTTATTAAAAATTCTTGATACATAAAGTAAATGTTATCAATAAACAATTAAATTTATGCAATAAAATTATTACTATAGTTTAAAAAAAAATTTATTATGTTAAGGCCACCCCCTTACAAAAATTCATGAGTCCGTCGTTGGATTTGACCATTCAATTGTTTGGTTGATCTAAATAACAAAGTCTTATTGCAAAAGAGTACCAAGTTAGGATTTCATGTTGTCAAATGCATCACATTTATAAATAAAATAGTTTTCAAGTTTTTTTCTATAAGGATTTTTTTTTATAGTGCCATAGGCACGGACAATATGCTAGTATATATATATTCTGTATATATAGTATGTGCCAATTAATTATGTGACACCAAATTAGGGAACTCATTATGTTGGTTTTAATATAATATATAATGTTGATAGCTTTAGATTAATCATGTAATCTTTATTCCAGAGAGGTTTTCTTGAGCCCGCTAACCGACTTGGTGTGGGCTAGCTGTCGTTGTGGGTTTGGTGATGGTGTTCATGAAGGTTTACATGGCGGAGGTGATTTGAGTTTGTTTGGCTTGGGTTGACGCCAATGATTACATGGTGGTGGTGGTGTTATTTGTTTCACTGTGGGTCATCATGGGAAATGATGCTACTAGTTTCAGGAGAGAAGAATGAGAGGAGGATTGGGATATGATGCTACTGGTTTTAGGAGAGAAGAGTGAGAAGAGGATTGGGATATGATGCTATTGGTTTTAGGAGAGAGAATGAGAGGAGGATTGGGCCTATGAGAGTTTGTAAGAGTGTGAGGGATCGGGTGTATAAGGGTTGTAAACCCTTGTGGGTTGGTTTAGAGAGAGAGAGATAGAGAGGGGTTTGGCCATTGTGTTTGGTGGTGATGGCCGGTGATAGGAGCATATATATATATATAGAGAGAGAGAGAGAGAGGTTTTTTGTGGAAAATGGGAGAGATGGAGGGGTGGGGCCCAAAAAGAAAATTATATTTTCTTTTTATTATAGGGGCAATATGGTCCTTTCGTATAAAAAAAATTTTGTTCATAAAATCATTATAAAATGAAGGGTAATTGTGACATTTCATGCCTAATTTAACACTGTTATGACACCGTTTGGATGAAAAAAATTAAGAGGGGGTGTTTGTGCCGAAATTTAGCAAAATTGTAATCGTGTGATAATACATCAAAGTTCAGGAGGTGTCAATGATATTTACCCTTGATTTTTTGTTTGTCAGTGATATTTACCCATGATTTTTTGTTAGATTCTGCAGGTGAAGCATATTAGTAGTGGAAAATAAAGAAAAATTTTGAAAGGAAAATAAAAATAAAAAGAGGTTTTAATATATAAGTTATGAATAGAGGTGCACACGGTTCGATTTTGTACAGTTTCAGGTGAAATCGGAACCGAAACTGATCCCTGCGATTTTTTAATTTTGAAACCGAAACCGTTAAAATATGGAACCAAATCAAACCAAACTGTGAATGTAGAAGAGATCTTGGTTGTGTGGAAAATGTGTGTTTGTCCCATCTTGTACCCAATGGGCTTACGATCCCACATCGCCTAGGTGTGAAAAATGGATGATGTGCTATATATGTGGTGTGCTCTCTCTAGATGGTATGAGATATTTTGGAGTAAAACCCAAGAGCAAAATGGTGCGAGCTAGGCCCAAATCGGATAATATCATACCATATGGTGGAGTGGATCGTTACAGTGAAAGATCAGTTCGGTTCTATTCGATTTTGAATCACAATTTCTTAATTTTGAAATCGGTCAGTTCGGTTCGATTCCAAATCATAATTTCTTAATTTTGAAATCGAAATCGTTAAAACATGGAATCGAATCAACCAAACAGATTTGAAGTTCATACTAGACAAAACTAATAGTTCAATATACAATACACACACACACACATAGAGAGAGATTACCATAGAGAAGGAAGCCAAGTGAACGAATAATCGATTATTAAAATGCTCAAAGTGTTCTCTCAATGTATATTATATATAAGGGTAAATATCATTAACACCCCTTAAGGTTTGATGTATTATCAAGCGGCTACAATTTCGTGATTTTTCGTCACCAACACCCTCTGTCAGAATTTTTAATTTTTTAATAAGTGAAATATCATAATTGCCCCTAATTATTTAAATGAATTTTAATATAAAAATATTAGAATTAAAAAATGACAAAACTGCCTTCATCTCCTCTACCTTCTTCAACTACAATTAGAAACCCTAATCGCCGCCACCACTTCTTCTTTCTTTCTCATTTCTTCCAACCACCACCGCCACCAACCACAACCACCACCACCATTTTTTTCTTTCTCATCTCTTCATCCAACCACCACTACCACCACCACCGCTTATTTCTCTCTCATCTTCTCCTCCAACCACCATTGCCACCAACCACAACCATAACCATAACCATCACCACCACCACCAGTTAACCACAACCGCCATCACCACTGCTTCTTTCTCTCTAATCTCCTCCTCCAACCACCACCGCCACCAACAACAGCTGCCGCCACCACTATTTCTTCTTCTCTCATCTCCTCCTCTAACCACCATCGCCACCAACCACAACCACAACCACAACCACCACCAGTTAACCACAGCCACCACCCTTGGAAATCTTTTCTTTTCCTCCGACAACCACCGCCACCAACCACAACCACCACAACCATTACAATCTTCCCAGATCCATTAAAACTCCTAATTTTTTGCTGTTAATGACTGAAATTAAGACCTAATTTTTCGCTGTTAAAGACTAAAATTATGAGCTTGAAAGTAGATGATCGAAATTAAGCACAAATATATATGGAAATAAATAATTAAATATATATGATAACATTAATATTTATGGAAATAAATAATTAAATATATATATGTTAACATTAATATTTATGGAAATAAATAATTAAATATATATGTTAACATTAATATTTATGGAAATAAATAATTAAATATATATGTTAACATTAATATTTATGGAAATAAATAATTAAATATATTTGTTATATATATGTTAACATTAATATTTATAGAAATAAATAATTAAATATATATGTTATATATATGTTAACATTAATATTTATGGAACTGAATAATTAAATATATATGTTAACATTAATATTTATGGAAATAAATAATTCAATATATAGGTAATATATTATAGTATAAATATATATAGTTAGAGAAATGAAAAAAATAGTTCATTTTTTTATTTTATGTTAACATTAGTATTTATGAAAATAAATAATTATATATATTGGTTATATATTACAGTGTGTGTGTGTGTATAGATAGAGAAAAGAAAGACAATTTTAGTTCCTCTTTTTATTTTATATTAACATTAGTATTTATGGTAATAAATAATTATATATATAGGCTATATTATTGTGTGTGTGTATATATATAATAATAATGTTAACATAAAATAAAAAATAATTAAAATTATCTTTTATATATATATATATATATAGGGTTGATGAAAGGGGCATTTTAGTCCATTAGACAGGGTTAAAAAAGTAAATTTAGTATTCAAATGAGTTAAATTAAAAGTTAAAGGGTAGCATGGTCATTTCACCATCAAAAAGTGGTCTGACATGACATATTTTTGGCAGAAAGGGGTGTATGTGGTATATGACACAAACTACAAGGGGTATTGGTGATAAAATTGCACAAAGTTGTAGTCGTGTGACAATACCTCAAATCTCAGGGGATGTCAATAAAGTTTACTCTATATATCATGAATGTACAATGCATTAAGAGAGAGAAGGGGAAAATCCTCTCCTTTGGCCAAAATCCCATAGTCACTCTAGTGAGCCATATATGACTCATATTTAGCCACATCATCCATTTATCTCATTTAACCAATTGGGTGATAGAAGTTCTTCAAATGGGTAATAGTAAGAAAATATTATACCACATGTAACCAAGAGGGTGAAATTTGTTTTTATGAGATGTAAGAGTTGTAATGAAACAAGTTACACCCGTAACCAATAGGGTGATAGTCGTAATAAATAGGATGATAATCGTAATCAAAGAAGTTACACATTTAACCAATATTGTGATACTCATAATAAAATAAGTTACACATGTAACCAATATGGTGATAGTTGTAATAAAATAAGTTGCACATGTAACCAATAGGATGATATGAGTTCTTTAAGTACTATAACAGTCATAAGAAAATGTTATACCACGTGTAATAAAGAGGGTGATATTTGTTCTTTAAGTACTATAACAGTCATAAGAAAATGTTATACCACGTGTAATAAAGAGGGTGATATTTGTTTTAATGAAGTGTAAAAAACATAATTTTGCTTGTAACCAATTAGCAAAAATGCACTATCATGAGTTTTAAAATAATAAATGACGTGGCCAATTGTGAGCCAACTAGCCAAGTATGGTTCACTAGAGTGACGGTGGGAAATGGCTCACTCGAAAGGAAAAAAGTTTAGAGAGAGAGTTTAGAGAGAGAAAGTTGTAATCGGCGAAAGGACGGTTATATTGAAATATAAATAGGGATAATTACACTTACCTCCCTTCTAGTTTGGCTTTATAACACTTACCTCCCCTGTGTTTTGGAGTATAACACTTACCCCCCTCTAGTTTGTACATTAGTAACAAATACCCCCTTTTGTCAATCAAACAAACAGTTATTGCTAATATCATCAAAATTTAATCTTAAAAGGATAATTATACCCTACTATGAGCCACCATTTTGAGTAGACCCACTTCGGACCTTCAACCATAGCAACATCACCTCCAGAAGAGCCACCATCCACCACCTGCACCATCAACAATCACCATTGAAACCACTGCCGAGAAGACCCAGCTCTAGCCAAACCACTAGCCACTACCATCCCAATGCCAAAGTTGCGATTGAAGCCAAGACTCACCACCTCCACTGCCGCACCTAGAAGACTTATATCTCCACTGCTGTCATCACATCGGCCAAAAAGACCCAATGTCAATCAGACCTACCAAACCACCAACTCCACCACCATTATTCAAGCAACACCCAAACAGTTGTGTAAACCCATTTCCCCCACTATGAGCCACCACTGTGAGCAGACCCACTTCGGACCTTCAACCGTAGCGACATCACCTCTAGTCGAGCCGTCACCCAACTCCAACTCCACTATGTTTCACCACCTACGCCATCAACACTCACCATTGAAACCATTGCTGAGAAGACCCAGCTTCGGCCAAACCACTAGCCACTACTATCCCAATGTAGGAGTTGTCATTGAAATCGAGACCCGCCAACTTCAGTTGCAACATTTTTGAGGGTATAATTGTCCTTTTAAGATTAAATTTTGATAATATTAGCAATAACTGTTAGTTTGATTGATAAAAGGGGGTATTTGTTACCAATGTGCAAACTAGAGGGGGGTAAGTGTTATATTCCAAAACACAGGGGAGGTAAGTGTTATAAAACCAAACTAGAAGGGAGGTAAGTGTAATTATCCCATATAAATAATACAACATGGTCTACAATAGATCTCAATTCCCCAAGGCAGTTTGAAAAACATTCAAAAGTGTTATAATAATATATAATATACATATTATATATATATATATGAACAATATAAATCACCAAGCCAGTTTGAAAGGACTGTCAAAAGTGTTATAATACATATATATATATATATATATATATAGTAACGGTAATGGTTCAAATTCATCTTAAAAGGATTTGGAATCGAAACTCATCCGAATGATTTTTTTATTTTGGAATCTGAACCAAAACTAAATCTTTCAGTTCGGCTCGTATTGGTTTCACTATAGTATGATTTGACTTACCGATTCCACAATTCTGTGTGCACCCGTAATTATGAGTACAAAACAAGAAAAATAATAAGAGCCAGACGATGTTATCTATTTTTATCACAAATCTTTTAACTTTAAAATAGCAAAATAATTATTTGAAGGATAAAAAAGGCTCCCTTAGCTTGAATTAGTCAACCAAAGCAACACTTAACAAGTTTATTAAACAATATTTAATATAATAAATAATATTACATATAATGATTTTAGGATAAATTACTCCGACCTCTCCTAAGATTTACCTTTATTACTTTCAGTTTATTTATTTATCTATTTTATACAACCTAGCCACATTTTAAAGTTGTAAAAAAAGTTTGATCAAGTTCCTTTGAGATTTGGTTGACTTAATTTAGACCACTCGTGTCGTTAGTTGACCGCCAATCCAGTTAAATAATAATTTTAAAATTCAAAAAATGCTCTTATGCACAACAAAATGACAAAATTAATCTTATTAATCATATTAAATGACCTTTTAAACCATAAAGTTTTAGGCCAAAATACCCTTAATATTCTAACACTTAATATAATATATATATAATTGAAATTAATTTTTTTATCCATCAAGCTTTTAAAGTTAAATTTTATAATTACATAATTTTATTTTTGAGTGTAAAATTTGCAAAAGCTAAATAACAAACTTTGCAAACTAAATTAATATTTATAATAATTAAATTTCAAAATTAATATGTATATAGAATTGAAAATTTAAACATTCCATGCATAAATTTTACGAAGACCATTACAATCCCATACGCTACAAAAGGACACATCTCTCCCTCTCTCTCAACCTTATTTCATTATATATATGTTTTGCTAATTTACGAGTTTATAGTTAACAATTCACATATACACATAGGAGCATGTTTGGGGGAGCTTCCTGAGGCTTCAAAAAGTCCTTTAGGCATCAAAAGTTCTTTTTTAAAAAAATGTGTTATTTGGTTACACATATGTAAAGGCCTTTCTGAAGAAGCCGGTGTTAAGAAGCCCACTTCAGAGAAGTAAAAAAACGTTGTTTTTAGAATCTCCTTTTACGAAGCCAAATTTTCTTTTGAAGTAAATTTGTTATTTTACTAATTTGTCTATGTACTTTTTATACATTACCAAGATTGTCCTATATTCTCTTTTGATCTCTCATTCCACCACGGCCACCTCCACCGCCATCGCCACCACCATCGCCGCCACTGTTGCTTTCCACCACCACCATCGCGGCTTCCACCACCACCACCACTACTGTTACCGCCATCGCTATCACCGCCTTCCACCATCACTACCACCACTGCCGTCGCCACCACCGTCACTACTACCTCCATTTCCACCTCCACCACCATTACCTCCACCAGCACCACCACCACCGCTTCCTTCCAATACCACCATCTCCACCTCTGTTGTCGACTTCGAGCTTTCTAAGAGTTGTAATCGTTGTTAAGAATAAGGGATAATATTGTCAAGAACAAAATAATTGAAAAGTTAAAGTATATTTAAAAAATGCACTAGCCAAACGTTTTTTTTCTTCTAAATTCCTTCTAAAAAAATTCCTTTTACAAAGGCCTTATCAATGAAGCTCCTCCAAACGAAGCCTAGTTTTCTTGTAATCGTGTATGTAGAAGAGACACCCGACTTGTTTGTCTACAAGGAGAGAAATATTAACTTCAAGACAAAGTGATTTCACATGCCTTAATTTTTTCTTTTAACATTATCATGCTTGTTAATATGTCTCAATATTTTCTTTTATTGTTATCCTTGTTTGTAATTAATACGTCGCATCTCTTGTATTTTTATTTAGTATAGATTTATATTTTAATTATCGTTATTGATGTGGTAAATTTGTATTCTTGAATGTAGACATTAAAAAATTACATGATGGACCCAAAATATAATTTGGACTTATCTTCAGTTTAGCCCACTTTGAAATGTGGCTCAATGAGTCAGATAATTTAAAGATCAGACTCACTGCAAATAAATGAGTGATGGGCCACTCTAAGATGTCCAAGCCCACTTGAAAATAGGTCTAATGGATAATATTATATATATATATCAACAAAGATAATTATTATGTATATATTGGATAATTATCACAATTATCATAAAGGATAATTATCAGAAGAAAAATAAGTTACAAATCTACCCCTCCAAGAAGTCTATAAATAGAGGTAGAGGGTGAAAAAAAGGGGAGGAGACTCAAGACTGCCAAACTCTACCTTCAATCAACACTTGAAGCTCTGAAGATATACATTCATCTAACCTTCAAAGCTTTAAAGAAGAACAACAATAAGCACATTCAAAGTCATGTCGTTCCTCCTCCACGATTCAACAAATTCAAAGAATCATCAACAAAACTTTTCGAGATTAAGCTTCTTCAGCCCTCGATGAGAAATACTCACCAGTTTTCTTCAACAACAAACACTTGAAGAGAACTCTCAACAATTCAATTTAAGATTAAGCTCTAGTAGCCCTTGAATTCGGATCACCAAGAAGAAGTCTCTCAGAAAAAGCTGAAACTCTGCAAAAGTCTTCACTCAAAATCCAAAGCTTCGAAGCATCTAAACCCTATAGGAGAAGAACAACGAGCACATTATCCACGTACCGTTCTTCACCAAAGTTTCAATCCAATTCAAGATCAAGCTCTAGCAGCCATTGAAGTCGGATCACCAAGGAAATCGAGTCAGATAAATTTATCTTTCTTTTGTATAGATCCACAAAGAATTGTACCCATTTTTCTAAAATTAATAAAATTGATTATTTGTTACTAATTTCGTTTCTAGATTTTCGGACACTAAATTTGTGTGTACACTAAAAACATAAAAATTTACGAAGTTATAAATTTTATGCACACATATGGTATTTAATTAAATTGTAAATTATAAATAATATAAAAAAAATTCCCAACAATTTTTTTTTTCTTCCCCTTCAGCATCTTATTACGGCATGCAATGGAATGCTATGCCAAGCCGGTGGCTTTGAGTTGCTTTCTTGAAGCGTAGGCCTACCGGTTTTACCAGGAATTACATATAAATGGTTGATCCCTAGCCACCACAGTAACATCTCTTAACCCAAATATGTAGAAAATATGTCCATAGAATCTGTCGGTGTTAACTTCCAAGTGGATATAACCTAATGTTAAGGCTCTCCTTGCCTCACATTTTAGAGATCGGGAGTTCGAATTCTTTGAAGGCACTTTCAGAAAATTATTCCGTTGCATATGATCCAGGAAGACTACATGTTTTCAATGTCGAATTATGAAATACTAGAGTGTTCTAAGAAATCCAACACTATCATGAAAATACATCTCAGGATAATGAAAAAATTAAGAGATCCTAGTCTGTCCGGTAAAAATCAAGAGGCTATGAACAACATCTCAAGATAAGTCGATGAAAATAAAATTGCTTTTATATTTGTTGTTACTAAATACCATAATTTCATTGTATTTTTTTATATAAACCAATTATTGGTACCTTATATTCAAGTCATAATTTAATCTAATATGAATGGGGTTGAATGAGAATTTATCAAGAAGATTTGACATAGATGAATAATGTACCAAAGTTATCATTTATGGTTGAGTCCGGGAACCACACAGCACATCAAGACAGCATATGGATAAAAATAAGAAACATAGCTCAAATGAACCCAGACATATCAACTACGCATAGCACAAGTATGCTTGCTCGAGAAAAAAATAAAGTTTCCATAAAGAACCACGGAAATTCTAACTTTTTTTTGGAAAAGAAGATTAATGCCGATCAAGCTTTAAAAGACAAAAGCTGATCATGCATTTATTCGTACAACAACACAATAAACATGGATGAACAGTAGTGTACTCTGATCATCTGGGGAGAGAGTTGGGAAAATTGCGTAATGGATTTTCCCTTAATAACTCTGTTTCCCTGCACAAAGAAAAATTTAGGAAAGGTTGGTTACTTAAATGAAAACCAAATAATGTTTATGAGGCCCCAAATTTACTCTACTAATTATTGCTTACTTTTTAAGGTCTCGACCATCTCCATGTCTGAGCTGTAGAATTGAAGACTTTTCACCATCACCACCAACTTTATGTATTCTGTGTAATATATTCAATAATGACAAGATTCAGCAACCAAGTAACGAATATAAACAATGAGAATATGCTTATCTAGTAGGAATGATGTGAGTTGGATGAGGCCATTGTGTGTGGGGGGGTTTTGTAGGTGCTGGGAGGGGGGGGGTGGGGGAGGTTTGGGGTGTTGGTGTTGGAAGAGTTCCATGCAGCTTAACACCATGATAATGGGATGGGATGGTTTCATGCTTTTCTACTCATATAATGATGTTGCTCAAATTCTTTTTGGACCTTAGAACTTTCTACCAAGGATTACATTAGAATAACAATGGCCTTGTAGGCTAGGTTATACCTGCCTGACTGCTCACCAATCTTGGTGTCCCTTTATTCCGCAGCCAAAAATAGAGGAAAAGAAACAAGGATTTACTTTTGGATTGGGAGAATGGATTTAGAAAATGACAGAAGAATCAGACTTTAGATAGTGCCCCCCATTGTGGTCCGGACAAGATATCTTAAGAGTTCCTTTCCAATTGCAATAAAGGACCAATCTAGAAAAGAGTTGTAGTTTTAAGTGCCATTTCGAAGAAATATGTTACAAGGAAATCTCTCTTCAAAAGACTCATTGTTCAATAGTCTACATGAGATAGAATACACATTTACAAGTTCCTGGAGTTTTTCTTAAAAATTTAAATGGCCATTCACTTATTTAAAGAAGGGAAGGGTGATGTGGTCCACATTGAGGATAATGCTGGGGGGAAGGGCACCAAAACTGACATGAGTTGAGATAGGAAAATACTGCACATGATTTCACTGAGGTTATGGTCCTAGATGGAGCAAAATAACAAAACAAGATTCATATAACACACCTCAAATAGTAGGAAAAATGCTTTGTTGAGTTGAGTTTTCATTAATTGATAGAAAAAACACCCTAAATAGGTGAACATACCCGCAATTATAGTCACATTTTTAGATCCTAACACCATCCTACAGGAATACTGTTGTTCAACAAAAACCCAACATTTGGTTCCACAACACAAAAATAAAGCTGGCTTCAGCTTTTACCCGTTTAACATATTATTTGGTGTGTGCATTTGGATTGGCATTGCGAACAATTCTTATTATTATAGGCCAAATTTGTAGAAGGTTCTGCTACTCACCCTGCACATTCCTCATCAACGAAAACCTCGATACATGCACTGGGAGTTGCTGCTCCAATACTATTCCCGGATCTATGTGGAATCTGAAAGGAAGGGATAGCATGTGTTGGATACTGTTGGGGTACGACATGATGAAACCACAATTCAAGTGAGCAATAGAAAGATAAAATATGACAAGGAGTTTAAAAGTGACCTTATTTGATGTCCACTTGGTAGGGATTGCATTATTCTCTTTATTTCTCTCGGCTCGAGCTCCAAGAATGTGCCAGGACTTTTGGTCTGTCTTCGATAACTCTGATTGATGACCCAAGGTGATATCTGTCTTGGTATCTTTGTAAATGGTCAGAGGAGCCCCATGAGCCCTAATAAATGGAATTGATACAAAAAGAGTAAACAAAAATGTGCCGCAATTAGTCAATGGACGTTGGACATAAAGGATTAAGTATACAGGTTTGATTTGAGTTTAGTACTTATGAATCATTTCAAACGTTCTTATTTTCCTAAGAGAGGTCTCCTCCATTGACTCCAATGAAGACCACACTGTATGAATTCAAGTACTGTTTAGGCTTTTTTTAGATTAATCAAATCCATAATCTGCACAAACTTAATCTTGAGAGTAAAGAATTTTAATTTTGATAAGCTATTCCCATCCTTTCCCCCTCCAAAAAATGATATAATAGTAAATATCTATATAAATAATTTGGCAACTGCTTAGAGAATCTGTAAGAGAAAAAAAAAATCCATGTGCTCACCTATCTTGCTTCAATTTTTTCCTAGCGAGATCAGAATTTCCTGCAGTAGTGGGAACAGTTTTAGTAATGCAAGCATTTCAGATGTAAAAAAGACAATTAGAACTTACGAGTTTCTCCTCTAGCCAAGACAGTTCCAAAGCTTCGAACTGGTAAGTTGTTCTCTGTTAAATCCTCCTAAAGATTGGAAAGAGGAAATTATGGATGACAACTGGCCCAAGGAAGAAAATAAAAAGAAGAAAGCAGAATAGAAAAGGAAATCCATTGCAGCAAATTACATACATCAGTAGCTTTCGGTCTTGTCATCGAACGTGCAATAAATTTCTTATAAGCTGCCTTCAACTTTTCAATGGGTTGAGCATTCCTGGACAAGTTAATAAGAAACGAATACTCATAATTTAATAACAATCATTTTTCATCAAAAATTAAACTTAATAAGCGATATGAATACAGAAAAGCAATATTCTGAAGTAGGATGTTTACGTGATAAACTACGATAACTTGAAACAAATGCAAAATTACAATATTCAGAAATAGGATACATTCCACCTCAAGTTCATTAGTAATAAATATATCCAACTTTAAGATCCATACTCTCAAAACTACTCGGGCTCGGTTCATGTTTGCTTATTTACTAAAAGAACCGAGCCTAAACAAAATTAATAGGTTCGTTTATTAAACAAGCCAATCTCAAACATATCTATGCTCGGCTCGTTTCCTCATGAACATGTTCATGAACAAGCTTGTTTAAGTGCTCGTTTTGAGCTCGTCAATATACATATATATATATATATAATTATGAAATATGAAATATATTTAGCTTTAGCCCCATTTGATATTTAACCATTTAAACTTTTTTATTAAGCCCAACCCAATTAGTGTCTTTCTTTTCAAAAACCCAAATGAAGCATTAAGCTCAATCAATCCAAATAGCTTCATTCACTTTAAAAGTCCAATATCTCAAGCCCATCATATATAGCCCATCGAATATACTAAATATCTAACCCTAATCTCAACACTTTCTCATCCCTCACTGCAAACCCATAACTTTGGCAAGAATCACAACCAAAACCTAGCAGCTGCATAACCACTCCCGGCGACCTAATGTTATGCGACGCATGCTGACTCTCTCTCATCTTATTTCAAATCTGAACTCAATGAAATGAAGATCAAGATCCGCTCCAACTCAACAAAATGACTAGGTACGAGCAAGCATATATATATATATATAAACACACATGCACATATGCTTAATTTGTTTTTAGATTTCTGCACATATATATATGTAATATATATACACGCATAGATGCCACTACTCGGCTCAGCTCGGATCATTTGTAGCCCTACCTAAACCCATGACAGAATCACAAATAGATCACGTGAACTCATACAGAATTTTAAAGCTAACCAAATTAAAATTAGACACCTAGCACCAAACTAATAACACTTGTATAACCACAAGATTCACAACTACTTCTTCAAACACCAATACAAATTAATAGACACCAATCAACACTTCATAAATCAAAACCTGATGAGAAAATTATAATTTTAGAAATGAAACGTCTTCTTGGCAAGTTATTGACAAGCTATATATTCCCATTCACAGTCAATATGTATGTTGTGATATCCTTTATAAATCAACCTTGTAGTAATCCTTGTTCCTTATAAATCCTTGTTCCAATTATAGTCATAGATTTAAAAACTAACTGATCCAATTAAATGATTACATGAAACTACAACTACTGGATCAAAAGCAACAGAACCACCTGGATATTCCTCGATTAAATATGTCATTCGCAGTTCTGATCTTGTTCTTGGATTCCATGTGCAAAGCATATGATATGAAGAAAAGAGAATGTCTCCGCCCAATATTGTTTGCGTCCAGAAAATTATATATGACTTCAGCGTCAACACAATTTTCAGCCTGCAGTGCCATTTAAAAATAAATCCCCACTTTCAAAAACAAAAATACAACAATTTAAAATAAAACAGACACCATGTATATGAATTATGTGATCTAATAACTAAAGCACAAAAAAGAAGTGATAATGAAGAGAGCCTACATATTCCAACCACACTTTCAAGTAGCGGAGGTCATCTTTGTAGCGTTCTTCATGCCAAAAAGTGCGGACACATTGTTCATAAATCACAATCAATCCTGAGCAGTCTCCACCAGAAGGGAAAGCCTCCTGAACCCATTTAATGCACCTTTGGAATTGAAAAAGAAAATGTCATACATCACTAATTGAATTAAAGGAATAGCCCAGTGCACGTGGAGTGGCTGTTTCTGGTTTCAAACCTGTGACTTTCAGGTCACAATGGAGCAATCTTACCGTTGTGCCAACGCCCACCCTCATACATCTTAGAGCTTTGGTTCTATTAGGTCATGGGTTCAAGTATCCATCTTTGCGCTTGTCCCCTGATTAAGTGTACAAGTTTACACTTGTTATGAACTAGGTTTGGTATGTTTCTTTCGCTACGTGCAAGCCACATACACTTTTGGGTCCATTATGTAACAGTTTAAGCTTTTAAAAATTTCGTGTTCTAACATTTACATTTCTTTTTCCCAGAGTTTCATCAGCTACTAAAAATAGGGTAGAAAAGGATTCATGATAGAAAATACGGTTGAAATGTAATAGATACATTTAGAAAGGCCACAATCTTCCTAGATTTGTTCTGCGAAAAACGATACAGCTACAAGAAAAGGGAAACCTAAAAGAACATATCTAGGTCAATCGAATGAAAACTCTAGATTCCAAGAAACAACAAGAAATGTGTGTAGAATTTGAAAGTGAGAACGTACTCTATCCATGGCTGGAGAGGATCGTCGCCTTTATACTCATCAATTGCTTCAATCAACCTCCTAAATCCAAGGGAAAAGAAAAAAGGAAAAAGAAAAATTAAAACAGAAGTTAGAGATCTGGAAATAGCGAAGTCACTATAAAAATTAGGTTTAGGGCATATGGAAAATAGAACCTTCGATTGTCAAGGAGAGATTTCTTGAGTTGATTGTCGGTTTGGGACTTGAGGGCATGGTTTAGGAGGCGAACGTCTCGGCCTCTCTTCAAGGGCCTCACATTCTCCTTGAAGAGTTCCCATTCATGGCCAGTCTCTTGCTTCGAGGAAAGGAACTCAGTCTCTGGATCCAAACTCTGAAGGTTTTCCATGGCTTCACTTGTTTAGAGTTAGGACTTGGGAGAGAGAGAGTGTTTAAAATTTGAAATCAGTCTAGGGCTCAGAATTCTCACATAGCCGTTGGAGAGAGAGTGGAGAATTCAATGGTTGGGCCTATCTTGTCGGATCTATGAGCGATTTTGGGTAGGATGGGCCAATGATATGAAAGTTGTACAATGGCCTACTAGAGCGCAAGGATGCACAAAGCACAGTTGAAATTTAACCGAAATTGAAATTGAAACCGAAATGATAAAGAATCATATCTGAATAAATTTTAGAAATCATTTATTATAGTTCCGGTTCCAAGTCAAGAAATTGAAATCGTTATATATATATATAATATAAATGAATAATAATAATAACTTCTAAGTTCTAGTTTCTATATAAAATATATAATATATAAATAAATAATAATACATTCTAAATTTTAGTGATCTATTTATATATAAAGTTAAAATATATAATATATAGATAAATATATTTAGCTTCTAAGTTCTAATGTTCTATATATTTATATAATATAAGATATATAAATAAATACTAATAGCTTCCAAGTTCTAATTTATTGTTATAACTAGGTGTGTGCAAGTATGAGTGTGTATCTTGTCAATATTTTTTAAAAAAAAAAATTAACAAAGAACCTTTGGATAACCGGAATCAGAATCGGAACTGAATTGAACTCAATGGTTCTAATTCCAAAATTAAGGAACCGTTTGGGAATGGTTTCGGTTCTGGTTCTACCAAGAACGGTAAAGAACTGTACCGTGTGCACTCCTAGCCGCAGCGGATGACGACAAATAATTATTTTCTAGTTGTAAGGCACAATTGTTCTTCTAAATTCTTTAATAAATATAATTAACATAACTACTCCTAAAAAAGAGAGTGGACTGAGCACTTTTTAATACAATAATAATGTGAGTATTTTTTGAAAGATTATTATATCACCTGTCCTTTTTTTTTTCCTTAAAAGAAAATTGAGTACAAAATTAAGGAATCGTCGGGAATGATTTCTGTTCCGGTTCTGCCAAGAACCGTAAAGAATTGTACCGTGTGCACTCCTAGCAGCAGCGAATGACGACTAATAATTATTTTTTAGTTGTTCGGTACAATTGTTCTTCTAAATTCTTTAATAAATATAATTAACAAAACTACTCCAGTGGACTGAGCACTTTTTAATACAATAATAATGTGAGTATTTTTTGAAAGATAATTATATCACCTGTCCTTTTTTTTTCCTTAAAAGAAAATTGAGTACAAAATTAAGGAACCGTCGGGAATGATTTAGGTTTCCGGTTCTACCAAGAACCGTAAAGAATTGTACCGTGTGCAATCCTAGCCGCAGCAGATGACGACAAATAATTATTTTTTAATTGTACGGTATTATTCTTCTAAATTCTTTCATAAATATAATTAACAAAATTCCTCCTAAAAAAGAGAGTGGACTGAGCACTTTTTAATACAATAATAATGTGACTATTTTTTGAAAGATAATTATATCATCCGTCCTTCTTTTTTTTCTTAAAAGAAAATTGAGTACAAAGAAAGAAAATATTTTGAAATTCAAATTGGTGACTTAAGTAATACACAGAATCATTATCAATCGCCAATATAAGGATTTGTTATAAAATTATAAAATTATGTACTCTTTTCAAGAATAAGAATACTCAGAAATAAATTAACGAAGAAAATCCAAATTCCATATAATATATATTATTTTATCTGCATTATGTGAATTGAAAGAAGTTGCTTTTTACTTTATTCTGTCTGGACTCTTGAACTTATCCACAACAGGGATTTGTTGTTGTGGATAACGTTTTGAAAGCTAAAGCATGGAAACAAAGTGTCATCCATCCAATTTATTGTGTATGTCCAAGAGGAGCGACATGTAAATTAACATTGCAACAATCAGGACCGTCGATATTGCTGACGCAACAATCCAGTAGGCAGTAACCAACACAAGTGGCTAGTAAGAAGCAACATTGTTGCTCAGATGACCCTTTGTTATCGAATCAATTAGGTACTTTCCAGAATCCACAGGGGCACTTGGGTAACTCCGTCACCAAACACTATCAATACCATCAATGCCCCCAATGAACAGTTCAATTGAAAAACAAAAACACAGGGGTGTTTAAGTAATTATGCATCGATCACCATCACCAAAGTCCTCTTATTAGAAAAAGCAAAGATGTACAAGTATCCATAGAGCAAGAGAGAAGAGAGAGAGAGAGAGGCAGAGAGTAGTTCACCTTCATTTTGAAGATCGATCATTCCACAATTGAAACAAATCGATGGCATCTTTCGGAGCTTTGAGCGTTGCTTCGAATTCGGTCGTATTCCAATCGTCGTCGTCGTCGTCCTTCAATTCGTTGAGATCTGCGAGAAATGGCTTTTGTGAGAAGTTTTCGTCTTCGATCTGCTTACCCGGGAGAAACCAAGGAAAGGCCATGAGATCGCCTTCGTCTATGACTGTGAAAGGGATGGGTGGAGTGGCGAAGTACAAAGGGACGCAGATGAGAGAGCAACAGCTGGCGGAGATGATAGAGAAGAAGGTGATGGAGGCGAAGGAGGTGTGCGGTGAGGATCAGAGCTCCGACGAGTGCAAGGTTGCGTGGGACGAGGTGGAGGAGGTCAGTCAAGCGAAGGCTCATCTCCGTGCCAAGATGGAGAAACAAGATCCTCTCGAGTACTATTGCCAGGACAACCCCGAAACCGACGAGTGCCGAATCTACGACGACTAATAATTGATGCATAATTAGTAATATCACTTTTCACCATTATTCTACTACTCTGCCTTTTATGTTACCCTTAGATAATGTACTTCTCTCTCTCTCTCTCTCTCTATATATATATATATGCATGTCTGCCACTTTATGTAATCTAGTGCTTCAACTAGTGTATGCAAATGTTGTGACGTAAATTTGGGAGTATTGGATTTAGATCATTGCCTCGTCTTTCGTTACTTTCATAATATAATTAAAAAATTGTATATCTTAAATACGTAATTTACGCAATTACGACTTTCAAACTTCTAAATATTCTGGAATTCTATAGTTGCGTATGAATCTTAATTAATTATGAATATGAAGGTATTTTCAAGGAAAAAATATTAATTAATTATGAATATGAAGTTATTTTCAAGGAAAAAATATCCGTACTACAATGAATTCCACCTGGGCAGTGGGATTTTTTCCAATGTCATGCTTACAAGATTCCAATTCTGATATTCCAATTCTGAATCCATGACAGAATACATGTTCCATCCAATTAAACAGCAAACAAAGGTTGCAAATATAATTAAAATATTACGATGAATTCTATAAAATTATGTAGAAAAGGACACGCAGTTTTGGATCACCCAAAACCAAAACACATAATCTAATGCAGATGTTGCACATTACATTTTTATTGTGTGGATGTCAGGTTATGTGATACGAGGAATCGCCTTAATAGCAACGAGAGCACCGAGCTGTCACAAGGGGTCCTCACATGAAGGAGTAGGGAAGAGGTGATGGGGTTAAACTCTCGGTGATCTCTAAAATGTTAAGAACATTTGGTCCTAATACTTTTGATTTTTTCAACTATCATTCTTCAAGTCATTCATAGCTTTTATACTAGTCAATTCCAAAAACTGCCTATATGAGTGATTACCCGGGAGCTATTTGTCCAATTAACCGCCGGTTCTTTCAATAATTTATTGATTGGTCTGACAAACCAGGTTCAAGCATTTAATACTGCGCCGGTTCTTTCAACTTAATTGATTGGTCTAACAAAGTAGGTTCAAGCATTTAATATTGACTACGACCAAGGAAGCACAAATATCGTTCTTGTAGAGCCGTCGTCATATCGAATATGTATTTGATACGGATACGGTTCGGATACGATCGGATACGTATTTGATATAGCTAAGAAGTATTCAATTTTTTAAAATTATTTTTTGAGATACCGGAGGAATACGCGGAATATGCCAGGATACGGCTGGAATACGGGAATGATACGTTTAGGATACTTTTTGAGACAAATTTGTAATTTTTTGTTATATAAAATGGGGTTGAGAGGTAATATTAAAAACCTTATAGGTTAGAAAATAATAATTATTTTATAATAAATCAAAAATAGTTTTAAGTATATTTATTTTATGGTTGAAGAATAACACTTAATATTTTATGTATAATATTATATTTTTATTTATTTATTTATTTGACGTATCCTTGCCATGTCCGTATCTTACTTTTTTGATATTTTCCGTATCGCCGTATCCGTATCGTGTCATACCCGTATCCCATGTCTGTGTCCGTGTCTGTGCTTCTTAGACTAGGACTCAAAGAACCTCTCCATGCATGTTACTCTTATGCCATCCATTATCTTGCTCTTTGTAGCATATCTTTGCATTTAAAATACATAGAGTTACGTGAGTTTTTTTTTTTTTTTTTTATACTAATGTGGCTCTATGTAGTTATAAAGATTTAAATTTACCAGTATGCAATCTCTTTACATTATTATTTTAATATTTTTTATATAAAAAATAATTCATAAAAAATTTAAAACTTATTTATTTCAATTGTTTGTTATGAATAAAATATTATTTTTCAATTGTTTACTTCTCACATATTTATTGACAAATAAAAAGACATTACATATTTTTCACACAAATAAATTTATAAATTAAAAAGACATTACATATTTTTTGCACAAATAAAGAAATAAATTAAAATAAGCCAAAGAGCTGAACTTTAAAAAAAAAATCAAATGAAAAAAAATTAAACTTTAAAGAGTTCTAAAAAATTAAATTGAAAAAAAAAAAAACAAAGAACAAACAATATTTTTCTGATATATATGTATACACACACTTTGAATTATTTTTTGAAAAACCCAAAAAAAGGCAGAGAGCCATTTGGCTCATCAACCAAAAAAAAAAAATGAAAAAGCAAGCAGCGCGCTCCTAGCTACCTGCAACGAGCTTGCAAATATTTTTTGCTGGGGCCCGCATGTTAGCGAGCCCCATACCAACATCACCTGCTCTCTACACAAGCGGTAGAAAGCAGGGTAACAGATGCCCTTAGTTCACGTCTAAACTCCTAAGAGGTCACCTCCTCTTTCATCATTTGTGACAGGTTGAGAGGCACCCCAAGCCCAATTCTATGAAGGGTTCTATGAAGAGTGTCTCTTAACTTTCCTCTGGCACTTAGCTACCAAGCCAATACCTTTAGTATCCCATTTGAGGATGAACTCTACGAGGTCATGCCCCACATTGATCATAGAACCCATCCCATGATTGCTCTATCAGGGTGGGGTAATCGGAGTTGAACGTTTCTCCGGGATTTATCCGTAACAAGGAACTCTTCGAATGTGTTAGTGCTTCGAGTTTATCCATAGGGAAGAATTCTGGGAGAAAAAGAGGAGTACCCGTAGAGAATAACTCATCCGGGTGTCCTCAAGCCTGATTTATCCGTAGAGAAAAACTCTAAAAAAAAGAGGTTTATCTGTAAAGAAAAACTCCTCATAGTTATTAGCCAGCTTTGAGACTTATCTGTGCTCAGTTGTTTAACACCCTCGGGAGGGTGCAGCAAATTCCCAATGAGTTTCATCTTTCATTTTAGGTGCATTTGCAAGTCCCACTAAAAAAGGGAATGTTAGTCCAATCATAAAGAGAGAACACCCTTTAGTCGCAGAACAACGCCATAGGTTGTACGTGTAAAACCAAGTATAAGCATTGAGGAAATATAATACTAAAATTAAATAAATAAAGAGTTAAGTGCATTAAACCCCCTTCAACTATCTTCTCTCTCTCAAAAAATTTTCCTCAACTATCATTTGGACACTTAACCCCTTCAACTATTTTCTTTTTCTGCAATAAACTCTAAATTGTTATATTACTGTCCAAAATCTAACCTTAGTTGACACACGTGACCTACTCTAAATTTAGAATGCCAAAAATACCCTTATGACTGTTAGACCCATTATATATATAAATACGTCTTATATCTCAACCTCTACAACCAACATATCTTATTTTATTATATTTTCTTTTTATTTATTATATATATATTTTTTATTTATTTATTGTATTTTATAAAAAAAAATTATTCTTATTGACTTATAATATTGTATTTATTATATTATATTTATCTATTATATATAATTGTATTTATATATATATCTTATTTTATTGTATTTTCTTCTTATATATATATATTGTATTTATTTATTTATTATTATATATATCTTTATATATATATATTATTTATTGTATTTTATAAAATATTTGTATTCTTATTGACTTATAATTTTGTATTTATTGTATTTTATTTATATTTTTTATTTATTGTATTTTATTTTGTTATATTTATATTTTTTGAGTAACCAATTTTGTATTTTTTTTATTTTATAATTTTTGTATTCTTGTTTTTTTATAAAATTTTAATTTATTGTAATATATTATATTATATTTTTTAGCAAGAAAAAATTTATTTATTTTATTTTATAAAAAAAATCATAAATGAAAACTTGACTTGAAAAATGAAATCTGAAACTGAAAGCTTCGTTATGAAGCTTTCAAATTATACCTAAGGATTGTCAAAATTTTGACATCACTTTCATTTTTTCAGAAATGAAAACTGTGTTACCAATTGCGATTTCTCCTATGACTTCCAAAAAAAATGAAAATAAAAGTTGAAATGAAAAATGTTACCAAACAGGGCTTTAGTCTGCTTCACCAACAATCATACATATTAACTAAGGACAAAAAAATAATTTTATTTCTTCATAAAAAGCTAGTTAACGATTTGTCCTTAAGTGTATGTTTCTTATAGTTCAGGGGAGTTTCTTATAATCTGGTAATAGTTCAAGGGCCCAATTTGTAGTTTAGAGGGATTTCTTGAAATATGTGATAGTTTAGTAGGGTTTCTTACAATCTGGTGATAGTTCAGGGAGCCAATTTGTAGTTCATGGGAGTTTCTTGCAATATGGTGATAGTTCGAGGGAGTTTAATGCACTTAACCCATAAATAAATAAAAATAAAATACTTATTAATGAGTCATCAAACACATGAACAGATCTATGCCACACGGTGGTGACCTGGTAGTGATTACATTTTTGGTATCTACATATTGCATATCTCCTAAAAGAATTAACATCACAGATCATGGAGTTTACGCAAAGTCATCAGAATAACAATATAGGGGTAATACATAACAAAACTTACAAGGGACCTATACCAATAACACCAGTGAATATAGAATATTCAAAGCAATATTACAGCAAGATGATTTACGTACAAAGTCAACATATCTATCTATAGCTATTGTCTATAATCAAGGGATTGTCTAGAATCATGGGATTGGGTTTTGATAAAAGATACAACATGATTTGAGGATGATCTTGTGGATCTTTCTATATTCGTAATACCCCCCCCCCCCCCAGCGCAAGCCTAGTGTCTCAGAATCAAAGATGCGAAGCTTGGAACGTAAAAAAATGAAGGCAGGTCGGCCCAGACTTTTGGTGAACATGTGAGCAATTTGTAAGTGAGTGGAGACATAACGAATCTTGAGTTATCTGGAAGCCACCAGTTCTCTCACAAAATGATAATCCAAATCAATGTGCTTAGAACGCCTATGAGAGACTGGATTGACAGCGAGAAAAATGGAGCTTTGATTATCACAAAGCATGACCGGATGAGATGGAGAAGACATATGAAGATCCCAAAGAAGATGTCGCAACCACTTAACCTCAGCGGCAATAAGGGCCAATGCCCGATATTCAAATTCACAGCTGGACCGGGAAATCGTTGGTTACTTTTTGGAACTCCAAGACACTAGATTACCACCGAAATAAACGGCATAACCAGAAATTGAGCGACGCATATCAGGACACCCAGCCCAATCGACATCTAAATAAGTAATGAGTTCTCTAAAAGAAGATGGAGTGAAAGATAAACCAAACTGAACAGTCCCCTTACGTAAGGTAGTATCCTTTTAACAGCCTAAAAATGAGAAATAGACGGCTTATGCATGAATTGACTAACAACACTTACAGCGTGAGCAATATTTGGATGAGTGATTGTGAGATATTGAAGGGCACCTACGAGAGATCGGTAGAAGGATGGATCATCAAAATTTGGGTTAGTCGTGGAAATGTGCTGAGCGACCACCATGGGAGTACCCACCAGTTTGGAGTCAACTAACTGTGTACGCTGTAAGATCTCATGGGTGTACTTGGCTTAGCTAAGAAAAAGACCAGAAGACGTGCGATGAGCTTCCAAGCCCAAAAAATAGTTCAAAGATCCAAGGTCCTTGGTGGCAAATTCACGAGTCTGCTTGCCAATAAATCCATCGAGGAGTGCCGAATTGCTGCTAGTCACGACAATGTCGTCAACATAGAGTAATAAATAGATTAATTCAACACCCTTGGAGAAAACAAATAAAGATAAGGTAGCACAACTACAAATGAAGCCAATAGCCAAAAGAAAAGAGCTAAAACGATGGAACCAAGCACGTGGAGCTTGCTTGAGACCATCGAAAGCCCGGCAAAGCCGACAAACATGTATGGGATATTTAGGATCAACATATCCAGACGGTTGATCTATATAAATGTCTTCCTACAAAAGACCATTAAGAAATGCATTTTTGACATCAAGTTATGGGAGAGGCCAATTATTAGAGTCGACCAGGGATAAAATAACTCTGATTGTGGAAGCCTTAACAACAGGACTAAAAGTATCAGTGAAGTTGAGGCCCAGTTATTGTGTGTAGCCCTTTGCAACAAGATGGTCCATAGTGCCATCGAATAGGTATTTGATGCGGAAAACCCATTTGGAGGCCACAACATTTTTGTTACACAATTTAGGTACCAGATCCTATGTATGATTCTTATGAAAGGCTTCAATTTCTTCATCCATGGAAGCAATCCAACCGGGATGTTTGGCAGCGGACTTGAAGCCTTTGGGCTCGCGCATAGTGATAAGAGAGTGGAACAGGCCGGAATGAGGAACTGTGCACACATAGAATTGGTGGGTAGGCTTAAAAATTCCTGATTTAGCCCGAGTCTGCATCGGATGAGTGCCAATTAGAGGAGGATGGCCCGAGGCTATAGGGGAGGATACGTTGGTGATAGGATTTGGGTCAGTGGGCATGAGAGTTGAGGCATGCAAAGGCTCATGCACTGAAGGGATAGTAGGCTTAACATCGGGGGCCTGCAAAACAGAAAGAGGCACAAAATTCGCAGATGAGTCAGTTAAGTAAGAACCACATGGACATAGTATGGGATCGGGCTGAGTCGATAATTCGACCACTGGGATGGTAGTAGGTTCAAGAAATGCACTAACGGGAGAGTGAGGCAAGGGCCCAAAGCAAGGAGTTCCCTTAAAGGGTAATTAAGTTCATCAAAAATAGCATACCTAGAAATAAAGACATGATTAATGGAACGATTAAGACAATGAAAGTCATTGTGAGACATACTGTAGCCAAGAAAACACATGGACGACTGCAAGGGGCTAATTTGTGAGAAGCATAATCGCGTAAGTATGGAAATACAAAGCAACCAAAAGGATGAAAATTGAAATAAATGGGAGACTTACCATACAGAAGCTCAAAAGGAGACAGGCTATCAAAAGTAAGCGTGGGTAATCGATTAATGGTGAAAGCAGTCGTGCTAAAGACATCAACCCAAAATGTCAGAGGGATATGTGAGTGAAAGAGCATTACTAAACCAGTTTCAGTTATATGACGATGTTTGCGCTTGGCAAGGCCATTTGGGCCGGTGTATAAGGACAAAACATTTGATGATGAATGCCACAGTTTAGTAAATGATCTTGAAAATTATGATTAGTAAATTCAGTGCCTCCATCACTTTGAAATACTTTGATTTTTACTGAAAACTAATTTTCCACAAATTTTTGAAATTGAAGAAAATTGCAGTAAAAATCTGATTTAAATTTCAAAGGATAGAGCCACGTAAATTGGGAATGATCATCAACAAAAATGACATAATATTTAATAAGATCTAAAATATGAGAGGCTCGTTTGTTATTATGTTGAAATGGAAGTCTGTGACTTTTGCAAATTGACAACTAGAACAAATAGTGGGAGTAGGAAGCAAAGAAGTCACATAATTGATGATTTTTATTCAAAAGAGAAATAATAGAGTGAGACACATGACCCAAATGAGCATGCCAAACATCGAATGAAGCTCAAGGACAATTATTAGAGAAAGCAAAAATTAAAGATTAATGTCCACGCTCAAGCACATAAAGACCGTTTTCACGCCGTCCGATTGCCACCACCCTTCTTGTGACTTGATTCTGTATAATAAAATGGTCATTAGTAAATGTGATAGGAAAAGTGAAATCAGAGGTAAGTTTACTGATGGAAATCAAATTTTTGGTTAAGTCAAGCACAACTAAGACATCCTTTAAAGTAAGGGAAGAGGTGGGAGAGAGGGTACCAGTGTGAGAAATGGGAAGAGAGGCACCATTACCGACAATAACACGATCCTTACCAGTGTACGTATCAGACTTGTCCAACTGAGCAGCATCATTACTTATGTGCGTAGTGGCTCCGGTGTCCGTATACCAATCAGAATCCGGATTATCATTGAGTGTGCATGAGGTAAAAGCCTCCACAAGGTTAGCAACATTTGAGGAATAGGAGTAGCGATCACGGCAAGAAGTGGTGTAATGCCCTTCCCCATGACAAATCTAACAATGAATAGGACGATTGTGTTGATTATAACTGCTACCGCGACTACGACCCCCACGAGCAGAGGCAGATTTGTTACCGTGAGAGGCAGTGAAGGCAGAAGAAGTGGATCCTATGGAAGGCAGCTCTAATGATTTAACACAATTTTCATAACTCTCCGCTATGGGAACAATCTCAGTAAAAGAAGGGAGGGATGAAAGAGATAACTGTGTAGTAAAAAAAGTGGAGAAAATAGAGCCAAGTCCACGTAAATACCAGTGTATTTTGTCGAGATCATCGACGAAGCGGCTCATGGCAGCAAGCTGGTCACAAACGGATTTGAAGTCGCACAAATATTCAACAACAGACCGAGCATCTTTCTTCATGTGCTATAATTCATCTTTTAAACGTAACTCCCAAGATTTGGAACGATGACTGAAGGTGGTCTCCAAAGTGGACCAGACTGTATGCGAAGAGGTCAGGCCAACAACAACAGACAGGGATTCTTCCGTCAATGAAACAAAGAGGAGGCTTAGTACAAGTTGATCGGTCTGCTGCCATTCAGCAAATGCTAGATTAGCAGTGGTAGAGGCACCAGAATCGATAGTTGTAGAAGGAGGTTTGATAGAGCCATCAACATATCTAAACAATGGCAGCACTTGACTACGCTAGAGGAGAAAGTTGGAAGAAGATAACTTGGTGGTTAAAAGGTGGACCATGATGTTGAAAAATAGGGTAGGGGACAAAGTTTCAGAAGCCATTTGGATCGACAGAGGTGAATCCTTAAAGGACTACTGACACCATGACAAGGTTTGAAAAACCACTGTGCAGTTGTTTGGTGGTGCACGTCTCATTTATAGAATATTCAGAGCAATATTACAGCAAGATGATTTACGTATAAAGTCAACATATCCATCTTTAGCTGTTATCTATAATCAAGGGATTGTCTAGAATCATGGGATTGGGTTTTGATAAAAGATACAACATGATTTGAGGATGATCTTATGGATCCTTCTATATCCGTAATATTAGGTTAGGTTGCTATACGTTCAATAACGAAAATGTTTTCAATTTTTGCACTTGGAAAATAACATAAATATACATTTTTTTTCTGAGTGAAAACAAAAAACAGAAATAGGGTTCCTTAAAATTTGTTGTTTCTACATTTTTTAGAACAAAAAACAGTGTTTAATAACACATTTGTTACACAAATTTATTTTTAATTTTCTATTTTATTTTTAATTCATCTATTAAAAATTAACATTCGATCACATTAAAAGATATAATTTGCAACTAATCAACTTGACGTTTTTCAAATAAAAAATAAAAAAATTACTCAACTTGATTATCAACCACATCTAACTGAAGCACATTCCTTGGAGCTTTCATTGATCAAACCACCCAGTTGTTAGCTTGTGAATTTTTAAGATTCAACTAAGAACCAATACCATAACAAACAATATTAAAGTCAGAAATTCTAACAATACATGGTAATAAAATACAACATTCAATTTAAAGTCACAATCTTAACAATACAGAAACGAGACTCAAAAGAAACATACACCAACAACAAACATAAAACTTATGTTATGAAATAGTGCATCTTATAGTTTGGTTTAATAAACTTGAGACTGCCTAACAAGAGGTTAGCAAAAACTAAATATGTTCGGCAGACTAGCACCAACTGTTCACTTTGAAAAGCTCCAGTCATGAAAAAAGATATTTCTTAATACTGAACAGGGTACTACTAATTACAATTTTAATACATATTTATGACTCTACAATGTTAAAAGAAAGAAAAGAAAATCAACATGTATATGTAAGAAAATACATGACCACGAGAGAGTCAACCATGAAAAGAGAGATCGAGTGTGGTGCGGCAACGAATAGTAAAAGAGAAAGTGAATTTTTTGGGTCTCACTATAGTGGAGGAATATTCTCTCTGCTACAGTGCAGAAACAAGAGAAACACATTTTTTTTGTTTCCCCCCCCTTTCACAAAAATAAGAAACACTTTCATTATAGAGAACAGAAACATTTTACTAAACATATTTTTTGGTTTTGGTTTTGCCTTTTTCGAGGATAGAAATAAAAAAATAAAAAATGTTTTCATTAGTGAACCATTAATTCCTTAACGTCAAGTAAAGCAATATTCCTAGCCACAACCTATATAAGAACATCTAGTATGGATGCAAAATGGCGAACCTCAGCTTACTTGCCTTGTGGGGCTCGTCACATGACAAGCCCCACACGTGGCTCATCAAATGCTTTTGAGTGCTCCCTACTCTTTTTTTTTTCTCTCTCTCTTTCCTCCTCTTTCAAATGTCCAACAAACGCGTAACACCCCTCATCTCTTTCTCTCTCTCTCTCTCTATATATATATATATATATATGTATAAGGCCGACTCAATCACTAAGCAATTGAGGTGGTTTCCTTAGGCATCACGTAGATACCCTTCAATAAAAATGCCCCATTTAGATAAGGTTTAATAAGAAGACTCTATATAAATATGGTTAATTATACATTGTCTTCTAATTTTTAGATGAAAAATGATATATGTTAGTGCAAGAAATTGCTCTGCTAATTTCTAACCAATTGCACACACCTAAAAATTCAAAAACACAATATTTTTTCAGAGAAAATATGATCTTTTTTCATTCATCTTTCTCTCTTATTTATCCAAGTTGAAATTTGAATCCTTTTAGGACTCAAATTTCTCTATTTATAGCTATCTTTTTTCTCAAGCATATAAATTCATGATATAAATTGGACTTATGTCTATATTGGACCACTTTAATCCTGAAAAGGGTGGCCTGACCCATTCTTTCTTTTGATATTATTCTTTAAGGCTTGTTTTATGCACTTGGGCTTAATTCCTCTTGAGTTTGGCTCATTCATGCTTTAGTAGGCCCATGTGAATAGTTAGGAGATTTTTTCCCTACACTTTGCCCCCAATTCCTTTCAGGATGAGCTTGCCCAAACTGGAAGAAATTTCTAGAGACGCCAACTTTATCCTTTTGTTTGTATCAAGAACCCTCATTAATGCTGAGGTATCAACGACGACGTTAAAGCACGTAAGTGACTCTTCTACGCTACCTTTGTGCTTTTTGTCTTGACACTTTGTTATTTTTATCTACAAAACTTCTGCAAATGTTTATCTTCTCTCTTAGATTCATTTCCTTCGAGTTTCCTAGTACTAGTTCACCTTCGTAGGTCAGCTTTCATTCTTTTATCCACATTTTCTCTTTATAATGTCTACGAGTGATAGTGACCGTACTCATTCTGATAATCGAGAGACCATCATGTCTAATTCATCTCTTCAGATTATAAAAAATGCTCAACCCATCAATACTGTTGAAGAATCAATTATATCTGATTAGGGTGTGGACGTTACTCCAGTGCTCAGGCAGTTAGTTGACATAAAAAAGATTTGGATTTAAAAGCTTCCATTGCTATAGTCTGATCGCATTGATCTATCATGGACATCTCCAAGTTGAAGCAAGTTAGGAAGGATTTCAATGTCTCCCCTTTGGCTTGCCTCATGGTGAATAACGATGAGATTGTTCTTTTATGCTCTTGGTTTCCCGTGTACTGGGCCACGAATAGCTCGCATAACTTGTCAAAGTTTGATATCGAATGAGGCGGTTGTTGTTTAAACCAAAGTAATGCTGACCAGCCAAGTTGGACGGAAAGATTTTGCACATGAGTGCATCATTCTAGGTATCCAATGTCATTTTCTGTTGATACTGGTAGATGTGCTCCACTAGATCTGTTTTCTCGTTGAAAGTAGCGAACGTTGGTAGGGTAAACCTCCTCGGCCTTTTAGTTCTGATTATATTCTCGGTGAAAGGAGACTCGGTCAGCTTAGTGGTAGTAAGCGCTCGGTTGTCTGGATAGTAGGTTGCCTTCTAATTCATCGATCTCTTATTGCATTTAGGCCATCGACTTTGGGTAAAACTGTGCGAGAGTGATCTGATCTTCATTGGGTCGATCACGATGAAGCTGTCTACCAGCGGGTTGGTTATGATGGGAGGCACTCAACGATTGGTTGCTCGATCCTGTCCCTTCGTTCGGTTGCCATCCAGGATCTCTTACGCTTTCGGCATGTTCGAACCTTACTTGGAGATAAATGATTTGCTGACACAATGCCTCGTTCTGTTGAGTCAATTGCTGAACGCTGGGTTGCGCTAGAGGATCCTAGGGGTTTGGCTGTATAGGCGGCACTCCTCTTTGATTCCTAAGGGGTCAGCTTAGATCTGCAACATTGTAAGTATTTCTCCTTATGTCTACCATGATTATAAGCTTTTTCGAGTTCTGAAAAATAATTGAACGTTTCTCATAGACGGCGCCAAAATGTAGGTACAAAAATTTCTTAACTAATTATTGGTAATCAATTTGATGCACACACCCAATAAAAGCTAAAAACATAATATTTTTTCAGTAAGAAATTCAAAAAGAAGATTTGATGATCACTTTCATTCATATTTTCTTGGGTGTTTATACAAGTTGGAATTATAATCCTTCTAGGACTCTAATTCCCTTATTTGCTGCTATCTTTACTCTCAAGGATTTGAATTCCTTTTTGAATTCGGACGTGTATTCGGATTGGGTTGTTTCAGACCTTAAGTAGAGCGACTTAGCCCTTTCACTTTTCTCGATCCAACTCTTTGGGACTTTTGTTGATACTTGAGATCAAACCGACTTGGACTTGATTTGTTTGTGTATCAGTTTAGCCCATTGGACTAGGCGAGAATTTCGCACCTACATTGTAGTAGCATGGAATTGCGCTCCCACGTGGCTTGGCTCACCATCTGACTCACTTCCATTTAGACCTGTAAGCGGATCGGATTTAGATCAGATCAGGCTTGATCCGATCCGATCCGAACCCGAGAAAGAATATAGGCGATTCGATCCGATAACTCGATAGATTATATATAATTAAATCCATCCGATTTGTTATTAATTGGATATCTTATCCGATAACCCGATCCGAAAAAAATATAATTTTTTTTAAAAAGTAATTTCAATAGAGATTAACAAATAATTAGTGGGAAAAAAAAATAAAATATAAAGAAAAAAGTAGTATAAATGTAAGTATTTGACTTTTTATTAAAGAAAAAACTATAATGAAAGACAAAATAGAGAGAAGAAAGAATAAGAAGGAAGTAAAGATAAAAATATTTAAATAGTATGTAAATATTATATGTTATAACATTAGATAATATATTTAAAATAAATTAGATATTAAATTATTTCGGATCGACCATAATCTATATCTAATTTATTTAGTTAACGAATTTTCGAATTCGAATTACTAACGAATAATCGAATTGAATGTCAAATCTATATCCTAATTATTAATTATAATTCAAATTAAATTCGAACGATTAACACATCTACTTCCATTGCAAGAAGTCCAAAGCCTAGCCACCCAATGCTGTAAATAACGTCAACCATTGGTTGGCCTGGGTCACCATTTGCCCTTCTCCGTGACACTTTTTTTTTAAGTGGTTCTTTATTGTCCTATGAATAATGCAGTAACTTTTATATGACCTGTCATCCACTCTATTGTATTAATTGGAAATCCACCACTGGAAAGCAATCTTGAATTCATGAATCTGCACTGCTTAAAAAATTATGTTGGAGTTGATCTACACATCTACTCTATTGTGTTAGTTGCAAATCCACCTCTATAAAGTAATCTTGAAATTATGTTCTCACACAAATACAAATCAACAATCTATGAAGAAAGAAGCATGCTAAGCACATGAAAGTTTAAGTTGTTCATTGTTATTATTCAAAGTTCTTCTTTGGGTAAGAAATTCTTATCCGAGTTAATTATAAGAGTAAATTATTCTAACAATTCATGAGATTTTGTCTAATTACACTCGAATTAAAAATTTTAAAATATTGGTTGATTTTACTTCGGGTACCCTTATTGTTAATAGATAATTAGTTTTGTTAAAGTGAATTAGTATAAAAAATTAAAATGTCAAAATTACTCTCCGTGACGATAATGCTGCTGTGGCATTAAAAGAAAAATATGTATATAAAACATGTTAATCTCACTCAAAGGATTAGAAATTGAGATTTTTATTGCTTAAAAACATTATAATTTGAGGGTACTTTTGTAATTGTATATTAAATATGATTTTGTTTAACAGATAATTAGTCTGACAGAAGTGACAGAGAAATTTTTCAAAAACTTTAATTTGAGGACAATTAAACCAAACCTCAGAAAAAATCAGAATAATTTACCCCAATTATAAACAATGTATATGAAATACGTTCAAGTTGCATTTTGAAACATATGATTAATGTCCTATAATAAAATTAAAGAAAAATTACTGCAGTTAATTAATTATATTTTATAGTAGATAATTGCCCAAATAGTATAATATCTCCTCTCTTGTTTAGGTCAAATTTTCTTGTAACGTTGGGAGTGTTTTTGCTCCAACTCTTCAAAAAAATAAAGACCAAATAAATTTTTTAAACGAAAGATAAAATTATTTTTAATGCACTATCTTGGGAGACAATAATTTTAAAAAGAACTCGAAAGATTAAATATTAAACTATATTAAAAGTTAATTGTATAATTTCATTTAATAAGAAGAATTAAAAAACAAGAATAAAATTGCAGTGCCTGTAAATTGAAATCAAACTATACAAAAATCGGGAGTCTCACCAATCGACATTAACCTCATAAAGAGTATGATTTTTTTTTTCCTTGAATGAGAGAAGACGAGTGTCTGGGTTTATGACCAAATATTGTGGGTGTGCTTGGGAGAAAATAAAAAAATCTGAGTCTCACTTTAATTTATGTGCTCTCTTTATTCCAATTTCTAAACGTTCGTGGCTTCTACTTCAGCCACGGAATTACCGGTAACCAGCGACCAAACATGGCTCTGCTCCAATCTCCTGCGATTTCGTCATCTTCGTCGTCTTTCTTTCGATCTTTTCCCAACAACGAGCTCAATTCGAAGATCGTTGGAGCAAAATCACGAAATCTTTATATAAATGGCAACCCCACAAAGTCTTACCCAAGCTTCAAAGCTTCGTGGCAAGAGGTCTGCTATCGTTTACACTGTTGGATTTTTCTGTATCTCTATATAGCTTATATATAGAGGGAGAGACTGGCTACTGAATTATTTTTCATTTTGAAGCTTGCTGGTGTTTTGATATTCTCGGCGATTCCTTTCACCGCCGTGAAAGCGATCGCTAACAGTCCCCTCGGAGAGGCGCTTCAGAGGCGAATGGAGGAGAAGAAGAAGGCTGAGGTGGAGAATTCTTCTAAGTTGAAGGCACTAGCTGAAAAGGCAAGAAAGGAGAGGTAATATGCGGTAAGGGAATTTCGTCATTTTCGAATTCTTTTTGGGGTTAATTTCCTAAATTTATACACTTTGTAATGGCTGAAGTTATGGGATTGACACAACAAAAGGATAGTGTATAAACAAGGCAAGGCTAGTGCTGAGGCAAAATGATATTGGCGAATCAATTTCCTTGTGAAATCTTAGTTAAAGTATGACAAAACCTGGAATTTTCTCTGGGTGGGGGACTAATGCGTTTGGATAATTCTATTATTATTGAATTTGGGGAGGACAATTAATATTCAATACAATTGTGAGGGATCCAGAAAGTATGTCCGGATGAAGGAGGAGAAGCAGAGCTAATTAATGGGAAATATGGTGAAGGTAGGAATTTTTGCCTTTGTGACAGATCCTTGTCTTAGTGGTCTCCCCTCTATATTTACTAGGGATTTTGCTTTTATAGTGTTAATCCCTCAAGGGTATTACCCAACAGGTCTGACCCGCTCTGGTCATTACCCTGTGCCTAGGGTGTTTTAGCTAATAATTTCCCAAACACCTAAGGAGTCAAGTTCTTCACATCGTTGCGCTTTTAGGTGGTGTGACGTGTTAGCTTCTTGTGGGTAATAAATGCATTTGGCTATGCCACATCAACGGTGGTTGAGAGCATTAATGGCCCATGACTGAGCATTAATGGTGATTGTAAGGGTCTCTGTTACGGCATGTGCTCACTATCCCATTAACTAGGCTTATTGGATGCGTTAGGCTTTCTCTACTTCTCATCCACCAATCTAAATTCCTACTAAGTATCCCAAAGAAGTTGGTTACATCAATGTAAGGAGATCCTATGAGGTCCCGCTCAACATTTGATGAACCTGATAGTGCTCGATAAATGTCTTTGAGGCTTAGGTGGCCTGACATGACGTCAGGGCTTGTAGTGGTGCTCAAATGATGTCCTTGAGGCTTAGGTGGCCTGACATGTCGTCAGGGCTTGTAGTGGTGCTCAAGAGATGTCCTTGAGGCTAGGTTACCTGACATGACGTCAGGGCTTGTAGTGGTGCTCGAGAGATGTCCTCGAGGCTTAGGTGGCCTGACATGAAGTCGGGGCTTTCAGTGGTGCACGAGGGATGTCCTTGGGGATTAGGTGGCCTAACATGACGTCAAGGCTTGTAGTGGTGCTCGAGAGATATCCTCGACGCTTAGATGGCCTGACATGAAGTCAGGGCTTTCAGTGGTGCTTGAGAGATGTCCTTGTTAGGTGACCTGACATGACGCCAAGGCTTGTAGTGGTGCTCGGCTTGACAGGACGTCAAGGCTTGTAGTGGTGCTTGAGAGATGTCCTCGAGGCTTAGATGGCCTGACATGACATCAGTGCTTGTAGTGGTGCTCGAGAGGTGTCTTCAAGACTTTGTTGACTTGTCAAGTCAATGAGTTTTAGTTCTAAGTTTTCAAAGGGCCACGTGGTTGCCATGCTAGCCACTCTTTGGTTGACCGGTCAAAGTCCTATGTGGCAAATATTCCACGACACCCACAAAGGTTTTAAAATTACCCCATATATTTTAGGCAATTTTTTTTTTCATTGAGCCCCTTTTGGGACATAAGTTTTCATTTTTGTTAGTCAAGGAGTTTGTTTATTAGCTCATGATTACACAAAAGTTGAGGGTGGGTCACTTTCTCAATAAGAGCATTTTTGCATTTTCCTGACTTCATTCTTTAGGGAGTTCACTACAAGAACTTGCGACCTAAGTGTGATTCTTTTGGAACAGTGATTGTTTTGGAATGAAGAATACTGAGTTCTATGAGTTAGAATTTTTTGGTTTGAAGAGTTTGATTGTGGGGTTTGTAATATGTGGTTTGTTTGCTTTGGGCACTGGTTCTGGTTTTGGAACAAAATCCTGCTTTTGCAATTTCCATTATTAGGAAGTTTATGGATCATCTTTCATAACTACTAGATCTCATGCATTCTCTTCATTATTTGCATTTATTTCCTAATTATTTGTGCTGATTAATCTTTTAATCGAGTTGAGAACGATGACTGGTATTTAGTATTTGTGATAATGAAAATAACAAGTCACATTGAATGATCCATTCTATAATACAGTCGGGAAGAAACCTTCAAAAGCCATAAAACCAGCGTGTTCGTAAAAAGGAGAGATGGTTGGCATCTCCCCTGACAGGGACAGGAACAGCCTTTGGGCTTATCTGTTAACACATCCGGTTGAGGCTATCCACTTCTGTGCATCTTCTAACCCAAGTTTTTACTTATTAGAAAAAAAAGCCATAAAACCAGTACTTATTTGTCCAAATTTCATAGCACCAATTGACAGGTTTGATGTACTTTTTATAGATAAGAGGAAAAATGAGATCCCTTTTGTCAAAATAACAGGAGTTATGGTATGTCTTCATCTATATGAAATTGAAAGGAAAATATATTTCAGACAATTAATTACCAAGTATCTATACAATAATATACAATTGAAGTCAATTTATTGTTTAATAACATGATGCAATTTCATATTTATTGTGATAAATTATCTATTTTCACAGTTTGTGGTATGGAGAGGAGCGTCCTCGCTGGCTTGGTCCAATCCCATATGACTATCCTGCATATCTTACCGGAGAACTACCTGGGGATTATGGCTTTGATGTTGCAGGACTGAGCAAGGATCCTGTGGCTTTCCAGAAATACTTCAAGTATGTATGATATCTGCTTCTTCCATTTCTGCATGAATCATTTTTTCTATTATAATATTTCATGGGGAAATCCAGTTGATATTTCAGATATGCAGTTTGTGTAAGGACAGTTTCTTTCTGAATATGGATATAAATGGCCTAGCTCTCTACTATTTTGTAGAATTTGAGATGCTAATCTTTCTATAGCTATCACATGGGAGTCCTAACATGAGTAGCGAGACAGCAACCATTACATGTTTCAAATAATAGCTTCAAATATCCACTTGGCATGGAAGCTCTTATGATATTACTGTGTGTTGCTATTCATCCAACTCTGTGATTGGGCATTCTTGTTTCTAAATAATATGTATTATGCTTTAGTTCACATATGGCTTGGTTGAGTTGATAGTGTTCCATCATGCCTTAGTAGCGAACAAGAACCTCCATCTAATTTTGACCACCAAATGATTTGTTTAATCTTTAATATTTGCAGCTTTGAATTATTGCATGCTCGATGGGCTATGCTTGCAGCCCTTGGTGCTCTGATTCCAGAACTATTTGACCTACTAGGAGTCTTTCATTTTGTTGAACCTGTCTGGTGGCGAGTTGGCTATTCAAAGCTTAAGGCTAGTATTGTCTGCCTCCATATGATTAAATGATCTTGGGTTATATTTTGGTCAGAAAAAATTTCCTAATATATAAATATTTTTCTGCTTTATTTAACTTTCTTGCAATTTGATTCCCCAACTCTTACATGATCAAGCCTTGAGGCATCCTTTTACGAAACTGGGGATTGTTAAGATCGTTCAGCAAAAGTTTGTATTTGGTATCTCTAGGTGGGCCATGTTAATGGTGGCGCTCGTGACAACACTGGCTTGGTTAAGTTTGCAGTATGGTTATGTTCTTACCACCTTACTTTCCAGGCATAATATGCATCTTTACCAAGAGTTATTTTGTGGTAACGGTTTGTGCCTCTTAATTGAATACTTATTTTATGGATGCAATTACTTAATCTAATGTGTGTTGTTAAGTAAGATCAATTGATGGTTCTGAGTGCTATTATCTAGTTGGGGCAGATAAGTAACTTTTTTATTATCCACTTAAAATAACATACATAGAGGAACTTGACCCATCTAAGCTACCTCACCATATCCTTCTCATTTCTCTCTATCTCTTCTCCTCTTATTCTACCAATATGGGAGGTCTTGGGTTTAAATTTCTCCATTTCCATAAGCTTCCCTTATTATTCTTGTCCCTGTCCGTTATGTCTATTTCTATTACCTCAACTTGCAAAAAAGTTCCAAATTTTATTTTTGCCTAAAAACTCTACTAGGCAAAGATCTCTGCCACTAAAAAATACCTTTTTTTTTTTTGGCACTACACAACTAAAAGTGAATTTTCAAATTAAAAGTGCTTTTATCTATTCTAATCGCAATGCAAAACATGCTCTTAGTTTATTTGTCTGTCTGTCCATATTCAAGAGGAGTTTACACGTGAAGAGAGCTTGATTTGCATTATTGGGGTCATCCTTAATTAGCTCAATTTCTTAAGATAATTGGTTGTCTAACAGCATAATTTCATTTGTTTGCCTTATTGCTAAAAGATAAATTGCTTTGTTACACTTCAGCAGCAGCTACTATTTTTTCACATTGCACATTGACTTTTGTAAGTAAGCCCTTTATTCTTGTTGGTAAATTAACATTCATAAATGGGGAATTTTTTTTTCATATCCACGTGTATGTGTGTGTTAGATTAAGAAGCATGTGATCAGTATTATTATCACTGATCCTCTCTTTTTTGTTATAATCCTTTTTTGTTTTGTAATCTTTTTCATCAGGGAGAAACACTTGACTACCTTGGCATCCCAGGACTCCACTTGGCTGGAAGTCAGGGAGTGGTTGTCATAGCTATCTGCCAAGCCCTTCTGATGGTAATAACTAACAGCTCTATCTACAGATTTCGATTTTGTCAACCTTTTATAAATCTTATACGCCTTGGTCAATACTATCATAATTTTCTCTCACGTACATCATCATTTGATATTAACCATTAAAGGGTCCCATCTGGCTGCAGTATACTAAAAATCTTGCACCTTGAAACTATGCTCTGAGATTTCACAGAATCAATTAGTTGATATATGATTATTGATAACTGCCAATCATGTGTGCAACAAAATTTGTATGGAACCTATACTCTTTTGCCTCACTTATTACAGACAACAAGAATTGGACACATGTTATAAATGATCGGAAAATTGGGTTACCCTGTATTCTAGCATCACGGAGAAAAGGAAGTGAGGGACGTTAATGGAGGTCAAATTAGGAAGGAAGACCTCATTGTCTGAGATCTACCCAGTGCTAGATACAGAGGCGCATAATAGATCGATAATGAGCTATTAATTGCCCTTCTGTTATTCAAAATTAGTGGTTTCATTTTTGTAATTCTCTAATTTTTCCGGTCATGTAAGCTGAATTAATCAAATTTGGAAAATAAGGCAAAATTGCATTACGGAAGTAGTTTGGGGTAATTGCTGACACTGGAGGATGACTTAGATGATAGGTGTCAGAATATATAGCGAAATTTCATAAAATATGTGAAGAAGGTTTAAGTATATACATGTTATGAAAGCATTAAGAAGCTGATTTTACCCAAGTTTCACAATGGCTTAAAAGAACTCCTTTCAGAAAAGTTATAGAAATACTTATGATGCGGAATACCTTACATTTACCATGTCAGAGGATATAAATCACTCTTGGAAATTGGTCTCCCTAGAATTTTGAGGAAGGGGTCCACTTTATAAAAAATAGACCCCTTTTAGGACTAGATTTTTGATAATTTAATGGAAAGACAATCTCAAATAACATGGGTAGGTCATCCTTTATTTTCCTCTACTACTGCTTTTGGGTTATGAAACTTCTTGCCACGTGTTTCTGTAGGTTGGACCAGAATATGCAAGATATTGTGGTATTGAGGCTCTAGAGCCTTTAGGAATTTACTTGCCTGGTGACATTAATTACCCTGGAGGTGGACTTTTTGATCCCTTGAATCTCTCCAAGGACCCTGTGGCTTTTGAGGAGCTGAAGGTGAAAGAGATAAAAAATGGTCGTTTAGCCATGGTTGCCTGGTTAGGATTTTATACCCAAGCAGCTCTAACAGGTAAAGGTCCTGTACAGAACCTACTTGAGCACATCTCAGATCCGGTCCATAATAATCTGCTTTCAATCCTTAAGTCCATGTAATATATCTTTTGAATTGTACATATATGTAACTAAGAGCTCTGTCTCTCAAGTGACGTCATGTCCAACCATCTGAAAAATGATAATTCATAGTAATTATAATATTTCTTAATGTAAAACTACGCAAGTGTATATCTGTTTGCAGTCCAAGTCTTGATAAATCAATTATTTGGATTTAGATTGTACCTTCTCAGAATAATTGTCCGGATGCAATTTGCAAGAGCTAATATATTGTTTTCTAAAGATGCATATGAGGTTTATGGATTAAAGCTTGTTGCAAGATGAGGCTCTTAGTAGTTAGGACTCTTACATAGAAACTCATCTTTGAAGTCAGCCTTAGTTCGCAGCTCATGCACGAACTAAATCAAAGTACTTTGCCTTGGAAACTGGGGTTTTGATCGATATATCTCTATGACGTATGGAGGAAAGTTAATCATGAACCTAGGCATATATGATATGCCTTCAAATTCTGTCAGACCTTTCAACTTCCTCAAACTGCATAGTTATCTTTATAGATTGTGAAAATTAGGCATTGCTGTGCTATGTAGGTGAAATCTGTGATTTGTTATTGAAACTTGTAGACCACAACAGTATTGACAGCATTACTTCCCTGTTTTATTCTTCAAAGATACTATTGTGGAACTAACGTTGGTACTTTCCTCCTCGTATTTTAACATTAATCTATGCATTTCTGTTTAGAGTTTTCAATATGGGCACTGCAGATTTGATAATAAACATTTACAGAAATGGAGCAGAGACATGGAATCTAGGTCAAACCAAGTGATTTTTACTGGAACTTGGACCTAACTGAAATGATGATAGCACTTCTTCCCATATTTTAATCTTAATTGGTTTAAAACGTGGTTCCATTTACAAGTATGGTGTCATTTTATTTATAAAGTGTGACGCATTAGGATTGAGTATGTGACATTTGATTTTAAGGATGCCTAAAACTCAAGGGTTGTAGTCTAATGGTATTTCCTCGACCCCCTGAAGTGAGAGGTGAGGGTTCTAGTCTCCATGGGGACAAATGGATGTCTGAGTTTCTTGCCAAGTGAAAAAAAACTCCTCTTTTGGAGGTGACCAATGGATATATGAACCTTGTGGAGTTCATTTTCATATCATTTAAGTTTAAAATGTGGAAGATACATGGAAGCATAAACTAGGTGAAGTTGAGGCCTTATAGTTTTGTTGTGCATTGAAATGCCGATTGTCTTGGGCTGTTAGGTCTCTTGGATATGTTTCCAGGTTGTTTGGCCCTTCTCTTCAACCAGACCGTTGAGAGCCAGGCAAACGGACAGAAGAGAGTCCAATAAGTAGGTGGGCCGCTCTGGGCCATAATTATTGTGGCTGTCCTCTTTTCTAACCCCGTTTGCTTGAAAAAGTCGGACAGAAATCTGAAAAAAGCTCTTGTACAGTGCACAAAAATTTAAAAACTTTAAGAATTTGTTTGGTTGAAAATACAGTTAAAAAAAGGTTTAAATTTTTTTTTTTTGTTTTCAGCCTTTTATAATTTTCTAAAAATAGTTTTCTATTTTTTGAATTCTCGAGAACTGTTTACAGGAAACTAGATCAAACAAACCCTATATTTGTTACAATCGAAGTGCTGGTTGATTACATTGTCAAGTTTTGATCTCAGACACTCGTACAAGCATCGATTGATCTCAGCCATAGTTGACTTCAATTGTAGAAACCTCAGAGAGGTTCAATTGAAGTATCGATTGCACGCAGAGTAATTGTTGAAAATAAAAATGCAATTTGATTTCAGAATTTTTGGTATCCTAGATATAAAGACATCTAGAAATTGGTTATTTGTGTGGTTAGTGTGAGAAAGGCAGCTGAGTGTTTTGAGAGAGAGTTCTTTTCATCGCGTTTTGTTTTTGTTTCTAGTATTCTCCTTTAGGACATTCATTTCTTCCATCTCAATGGATACAGTTAACACGATTGGAGGTTTCCTCTATGTGGGCCTTTACAAGAGTCCAAAATATGTTCGGTAGTACAATTGTTGTCACAACAATCCGCCAATCTAGAAAACACACCACAATGCCACCGGATGGACCACGACTTTATATTAATAGTGAAAATCACAAGGACTTTTCTCGAGTAACCAACGGACAAGGATTCTCCTCAAATCTCTCTCTTAAATCATGCAAACTTCAATTTTGTAAATTAGACTCAGCCACATTATTATCTTGTTAAATTTAAATTTGAAATTTCTATTACAATTGAATTGTTAAGTGTTAAAATTGAACAAGATGATGAAATGGTTGAATTTAAACCGCATGATTGAAGTCTACGGAGTTTAAGATAGATATTTGATTGGAGATGATACTTTTCCGTAACGAATTACCTCTTTGACTTTTCCTCTCCATAGAAAATGATATTCTCTAATACATCTGTACTCTGCAGTGCATTAGGTATCCTCTCTAATACATCTGTACTCTGCAGTGCATTAGGGATGATTGAAATCAATCGAATAGTGGGGTCCACAATTGGGTTGATCCAAATAATTTTTCGCGCACTCTGGAGTTCGTCTCTACAAGATTTTGTGGAACGTCTCACATCACTTGAGGAGAGAAATTGTTGAGACTTATATGTGTAGATATCTCATAATTTTTTAAATGTGTTTTGATAAAAACTGTAAATACCGAGAGAAAAGTCAACAAAAGTGAAATAATCGTCACATTTTCTCTCCTCCATAGATACTTGAATTTGTGAGAGTGAGTGGTCTAAAGAGTTGTTTGCTCATAATATGTTTAAATTGTAGTCATAGTCTATAAACGATACGTTATTTAGAATATTTTGGTCTCAGCCTATAAATGAGTGTGTTTGTGTGGTAGAATTTCATATCAACTTGTTGCCAACTAGGAAGTATGGACACAAACACGAGTACGACACAACACGGACACGGCGATACGAGAAATTTTTAAAAAATAGGATACGAACACGGCAAGGAAACGACTATAAAATAATAATATAATATATTAATATATATTAATTATTCAATAAAAAAAATTATATTACAGAAATACTTCAATTCATCAACAAACAATTAAGAACCAAACAAACTTATAAACAAAAATAGTCAAATAGATTAAAATAAATTAAAAATCAGACTTATTTAGTCTTTTACATAGATTTAGTTTAGATTTTAATCATAACTTAGTATCATATAATTTTCATTCGAAATATTTGAATATACATTACTGCTATGAAGTGTCCAATATGTCTTCGAGGAATGTCCAAGAAGTGTCCAAATAGTGTCCGAGAAGTGTCCTAAAAAGAAAAATATCAGGACATTTCTACGAACTGTCCGACAAGTGTTCAAGGAGTGTCCGAGTGTCCGACACGGGTATGACACCCTCGGTGAAGTGTCCGTGCTTTCTAGGTTGCCAATCATTTTCGTTTAGGTTTCCTGCTCTAGAATAGATAAGTTGCATTCATAAATCTGCCTCAGCTGTTGTTTAGCCTTAGGAAGCGCGAACACGGACACAACGATACGAAAAATTTAAAAAAAATAGGATATGAACACCGCGAGGAAATCGCTATAAAATAATAAAATAATATATTAATATATTTTAATTATTCAACAAAAAAAATTACATTACATAAATATTTCAATTCATTATCAAGCAATTAAGAACCAATCAAATTTATAAACAAATAGATTAAAGAACCAAATTTATTTAGTCATGTACATATATTTAGCTTAGATTTTTAATTATAACTTAGTCGCATATAATTTTCTTTCGAAATACTTGAATATACATTACTATTATGAAATGTCCCAAAAAAAAAATTTTCAGAACACTTTTACGAAATATCTGACACATATTCAAAAAATACGCGAGTCTCCAACACGAATACAACACTCACGGTGAATATTAGCCTGGTGAATATTAGCCTAATGCCTCTTTATTTCTAGTACTAGTATTATATTCTCCCATACTGATACTGCTACATCACAACATGTGAATGCAACTAATAATCTGTTGAAATTTTTTGAAACATCACATGTTCTAGAAAGAGAGAGTTGTTCATATATATATATTTATTTATTTTTTCTCTAAATGGTTCCCTTTTCATGTGGGAGCAAAAGTGAGTGTGTAATACTCTATTCCAGAGCCTTCTCGTTCTGCCAATAATAATAACACGACAAACCATTTGCGTAACCAAAGACGATTCTTACATAGTGACATGTTTGGAAACCTATAATATAAGGCTGTTAATTTCTCTGCATGTCGATTTCTACAATAAACAAAAGATCAAGACACATAACTAATAGAGCTGGTAAGAATTTATTTTGATTTGAATAGAAGCTAAATATGAGCCTTTGAGGAGGGGGTACTATATATGAGGCTATATATCTACAATAAGCAAAACAGATCATGACCCATCATAAATAGAGTCGGTAAAAACTGGTTTTGATTTGAATAGTGCATATACGTATAAAGAGGGCTATAGTAGATCATCATAACACCTAAAAAGATTGACATTACGTGATGGTATGGTGACAATGGGTTGGATCTCGTTTACTCCACGCATTTGACCTGAATATATCCAGCCTGGTTATATATGTTGTCACGTAGGTCATTGACAGCATGTTCTCCCAAGGCATATCTTATTTGTGACCCCATATACATACATATATATATATATATATATATATACATATATATATATATATATATATATATATATAGATACCGAGTCTACCGACCTTGTTTCTGAAATACTAATCCAAGGACAACCTGCCAAGTGCCAAGTTGCAACCCATTTGTTTCCATGAAAAATATACTAGTCAAATATATATAGTGTAAATGCAATTTCTCTCTGTGAGATGGTGGAGATAATGCTTGATAATGAAATTTTGAAGAAAAAATAACTATGAAAATAATAAATTAATAGAATTATTCAATAAAAGGTCTGTCATTTAGTAAATTTACAGCTTAAGAATGTTATAGACCTAGAGTGACTTTGTTGTCATGATATGAATGCTAAAATTTAACTAAAAATACAGAATTTTATCAGTATCCATACACACATACAAGCCCTGGTCAACTTTATATTTTCTTGTTAGAACATTTAAAATATTCTTCCAAGACTATTGTAACGTCTTAATTGAATATCACTAATTATATTACCATAAATCAAATATATTGTTTAGTAAGTATTTTAATTTGTCATGTGAAAGAGATAATTTAATGTGAAATTTTATCTTTTTACAATAAAACTTATATATGATCTTATAATAATTCCAAAAAAAAAAAAAAGGGAATGAATTGCTTTGAAAAGTAATATCGCTAGCTGGCATCCAATTTGCTTTCAATTGATGTTTGAATCCAAGCAGGCTCATCTATCAACTTTTAACACGTGTGATAAAAAATTACTAAATTAATCTTATGGTCCCAAAAACATGGATCCTTTTTAATTTGAGGCCTATTTTATTTTTCGTTTTCCATTTTTTTTTTTTGGTTTTCTTTTCCTCTTGAATATCTCCATGAATTAGGAGTCAGTTCAATGACCTCCGTTTTGTTTTTTTTTTAATAAATTATTAATGGATTTATACAATAAAGTTTATAGAAAAGATCAAATGGTCCCTCTGTTTTAGTGTTTTAATGGGAAGGAATGGTCCCTAAGGAATCATCAAAAATGTCTAAATCATCCAATTGAAGTTTATGGGGGGTATAGGACAGGTTTCCATTCAATTTTATTCATAATGCTTGGAAGCCAGCAGCGCATGCTGGGTGGTTTAGGAGAGGCAATAGATGATGTAGACCGACGCAAAAGATGATGTAGACCTTTCTTTTATATATACACAAACACCACCTACCATTGTCCAAACATAGATTAGAGGCATGTTCAGACATACAATGAGTCCTATAACACTGTTTGGGAGTCTCCAGAGAGAAGAAAGAAATTACGGATGATTCCTTCACGAGAGAAAAGAATGGAACATAATATGAAAATCACTTCATTTATTTAAAGAAAATGAATTCAACTGAAGGTGATAATCCTTCTCTTGGACGGAAGTTTATAAATAGAATAATTGAATGGAAGATATTGATGCAAAATTGTGCTGGACCAACACTGGCGGGTGCCCACGACAAAGTCAGTTTAAAAAAAAAAAAAAAAATTTATTCAACGTTTTGCCTAGCTGTTTAATTGACCGACCCTTCCCATTTATAATAGTGATATAATTATCATATATTTGAGGCGATCTGCATCTAATTATCTTTTATCATGCAAGCAGTTGTTTATTAGGCTCATCACTCCATTTAGATGATCCGATCAAAATTTCTTTATCAATTGTCCCTCATTTCCAAGGGTTGTTATACACCTGTTTAGATTATCTGATCAAAATTTCCTTATCAGTTGTCCCTCGTTTCCGAGGTCATACCGACTTGTTTAGATTATCTGATCAAAATTTTCTTATCAGTTGCCCCTCGTTCCAAGGGATTGTTACAGACCCATTTAGATTATTTAATCAAAATTCTCTTATTAGTTGCCCCTCATTTCTAAGGAATTGCTTGTTGCAAGATGAGCGTTTAGCCACGGTAAATGAATGAATTCAACTCAAGATGATAATCCTTCTCTTGGACAAAAGTTTATAAACAGAGTAAATGAATGGAAGATATTGATGCAAAATTGTGCTGGACCAATACCGGCAGGTACAGTCACTCCGACAATTCAGTGCCAAAAAAAGTAATTCTTTATTTAATGTTTTTCGTTTAATGTTTTGCGTAGCTAGTTATTTGACCGGCCCTCTCATTTATAGAGGATTCATGGTGATTGTCGCATCGTATAGTAGTGATACAATTATCATATCTGCATTTAAAGCTGATCTACTTATCTCTTAGCATGCAAGTAGTTGTTTATTACACTCATCACTCCATCGTACACCTGTTTAGATTATCCGATCAAAATTTCTTTATTAATTGCCCCATTTCTTTATCAGTTGCCCCTCGTTCCCAAGGGTTGTTATACATCTGTCTATATAAGTTGTCCCTTGTTTTCAATGTCATACTGACCTGTTTAGATTATCTGATTAAAATTTTTTTATCAGTTGTGTTGGGTTTGTGGCTCAAATTCAGTTGTGGTAGTTTCCTTTTCTATTTTGGAAGCTTGAAGACTTATGGAGTAAGGCTAAAGACTTGGGGAGAAAGTTGTATACATCTATTTTAGAGTTGTGATTAATTTGGTAACTTTTTGTTAGACAAGGTATAAGAATTCTTATTCAATAAGGAATTGGATTTAAAGACTCTATAAATAGAGGTAGGGTTAAAAGGGAAAAGAGAGAGAGAGAGGAAAGATATAAGGGGTTGGTGAGTGTTGTGAGGAGAGGAGAGGAGAGGTATATGTAATTTCGGGAGAAAGATGTCAAGAGAAAGTAAAAGAGTGTATGTGGTAGACATGCTTTTCGCATGTTGTATATTCTTTTCTCAATATAGTAAAATCTCTATCTCCATGGACGTAGCCCTAAAGTTGGGTGAATCATGTAAAATATTATATTGTGTGTGGATGTGTTTGATTATTATCTCTCTAAATTATTGTGTGATTGTGGATGTAATGATATGTTTTTACTGTGTCGAATGAAGGGGGATTAATTTCCAACAACTAATATCAGAGCCAATAGTGGGTCAAAGCCTATGGTTGGTCCTAAAGATTAGAGCCGAAGATTGGTGGTGTGCTAGAGCAGAAAGTTGATCGTGAAGAATTATGGAGATATAATCAGAGTCGACGAAGACACGAGGATGATGATAGTGTGAAGCCAATGAGGAACAAGTCTTGAAACAAGCTAGAAGATGCTCGTTTTCAAGATGGTGCATTGATGGTACGAAGAAGGGAGGTTTGCTGTTTTTGGCGCAGAAAAGTAGTGGAGGTAGAGATGATGATGAGGATGATAATTGATTAGTGGGTTGTCATGCGTGAGCAATTAAACACCAATGGAGATGATGTGATTGATTTTAGTTCGAGATGGAGGAATCTTCAATTGAGGTGGAGTTATGGAGGAGCGCGTTGATGGAATTTGAGCCAAGGTGGAAATTGTTGGGTTTGTGGCTCAAATTAAGTTACGACAGTTTTCTTTTTCGTTTTGGAAGCCTGAAGACTTGTGGAGCAAGACTGAAGACTTGGGGAGGAAGTTGTATACATCTATTTTAGATTTATGATTGATTTGGTAACTTCTTGTTAAACAAAGTATGAGAATCCTTATTCAATAAGGAATTGCGTTTAAAGACTCTATAAATAGAGGCAGGGTTAAAATAGAAAAAAGAGAGAGATGAAAAATATAAGGGATTGGTGAGTGTTGTGAGACGAGGAGATGGTATATGTAATACTAGGAGAAAGATGCCAAAGTAAAAGAGTGTATGTGATAGGCATATTTTTCGCATGTTGTATATTTCTTTCTCAATATAGTGAAATCTCTCTCCCCATAGACGTAACCCTAGAGTTGGGTGAACCATGTAAAATATTATGCTGTGCGTGGATGTGTTTGATTATTATCTCTCTAAATTATTGTGTGATTGTAGATATGATGATATGTTTCCGCTGTGTCGAACGAATGGGGATTAATTCCCACCAAGTTGCCTCTCGTTTCAAGGGATTGTTACAGACATGTTTAGATTATCCAATCAAAATCCCCTTATTAGTTGCCCCTTGTTTCTAAGGAATTGCTGTGGAACATCGAGAACACAATTTTTTCTTGGTACTTCCATCACAAATGTAGAGACTTTATGCCAAATAGATATCAATTGTATGTAGGTGCAGTTATGTCCCTATCACATCAATAAATTAAAAGAGATTTTTTTTCAACTGATCCTCAATATTTTTTTTTTTGGCCGATTATGTTAACTTGGCCAAACATATGTAGCCACTTCTACTTTGAACTTTTAATAAGGCTAGTAGCTGTATTTAGCTCCCGTTAAATAAGAAGTAAATATTATGAACTTAACTTGTACCCTTTAATAAGGATTAAAGTAACCATTTCGAGCTCCATGAACTCCTCCCTTTGAGAAAGGAAGTAGATTTTTTGCGCTTCATGAGCTTGCCCCATTAATAAGGAATCTATAATTCGACTCTTTAATAAGTTAGATCACTCCTTTAATAATGGGAGTCGTTATAGCCCTGAGCTTCACTCAACCCTTTAAGGGGGCTCATAATCTCGCCCCTTTAATAAGGGGATTCATAGTATTAAGCTTCACTCTACTCGCCCCTTTAATAAGGATAGTCATTGTAGCCCTAGGCTTTACTCTACCCTTTAAGGGGGTTCGTGTTAAAAACACACACAAATTACACGAGATTTACGTGGTTTGTCAAATTGCCTACGTCTACAGGCGAAGAATGACTTTTTTTACTTCAATATTATGGTTACACACACACTCTCTCTCTCTACAATTATCTCTCTATTTTTTCTCTACCACTTCTCTTCTCAACTTCACATCTATTTATAGAGTCTTCAAACTCAATTTCTTGTTGGACAAGGATTACAATTACTCCAAGACTAAGTCTAACAAGAAATTACTAAATAAATCACGACTCTAAAATAGAAACTTGAGACACAATTCATAATAATCTCCACCTTGGCTCAAATTTGATCTTCACGCACTCTTCCATAACTCTATCTTAATTGAAAATATCTCCACCGTAAATAAAACACATGTTTTCTTCTTGTCGTTCGTCGCCATTCCATTGCATTCACCTATTGCAAGCAAACTCCAAGTGCAAATAGTCAAACTTGGAATCTATTCTCACATCACCAAATTGAATTCTTTTTACTTCTGGAATAAAAGTTGGTGTTCTTGCAATCGCTAAGACTTTTTTATTGCTACTTTTTATTGGATACTCTAGTAGACCTCGAAACAAGCTTCCACTCTATCTTTACAATTGCTCCACCTAACATAGTATTTCCTAACAAAACATAAAGGTTTTTGACCTTCTTTCCCAAAAGCACAACATGTGGCTCCCTTCTAATATTCATTAATCCATTCTTCACTTCACATAAACAACCTTTGGAATCCAACGCTCCCATAAAAATCACATTTCTTCTGATACTTGGAATATGACATACACTTGTTAGGATTCTTACCAAACTATTAGTTATCTTGATTTTGATTGTTCCAATTCCCATAACATCACAAGAAGCATTATTTTTCGTAAATACCTTATCAGCTATAGGTTTGTATGTAGCAAACCACTCTTTATGAGGACACATATAAAATGAACAAGCGGAATCAAGTATCCACTCCTTAGTTACTCCCTTGTTATCAATAATTAATAATGTTTCATCGTCATCACTCTCTTCTTTCGTAGCCTCAATCACAACAATAGTAGCAGATGCACTTTCTTTTTTCTGGACAATACCATTGAATATGCCCTTTTTTTTCACGTTTGTAGTATCTTTTCTCTAATAATGACACGAAGCTACTTGAAGCTCCAAACCTCTTATTCTTTTGAGCAATAAGAGCTTGAGCCTGATCATTGTGACTCTTTTCATTATTCAACTTTTCATTAGAGAACAAAACACTCTTAACTTGCTCTATCGTGATGGTATCTCTTCCATAGAGCAAAATATTGAATAAATGTTTATGGGTAGAGTGTACCGATGTCAACAAAATAATTATTTTATCCTCATCACTCAACTTGACATCACCATTAGATAAATCACAAATAATTTTATTGAACTCACCAAGATGTTCTTGCAAGCTTACCCCTTCTTTTCTTCGGAAAGAATACAACTCTTACTTCAAGATTAACTGGTTGGTGAGATTCTTCTCATATACAAATTCTCCAATTTCTTCCACATATTCGCTACTGAAACTTCTTCTATCACATCATAGACAACATCATCTACTAACATCAATCGAATAACACTCATTGCCTTCAAGTTGATCTTCCCCCACTTTTCATCTTTCATCTTTTTCGATTTCAAACCCAAAGCCTCTTCGAGACCATGTTGGACTAGTAAATCCCACATTCGAACTTGTTAAAGACTGAAGTTGCTTCTTCCATTAAACTTTATGACCACACACTTTTCATATGTAATAGTTACTGTCATAACTCTGATACCAATTGTTAGGATCACACACACAATTATCTCTCTCTTTTTTCTCTACCACTTCTCTTCTTAATCTTATCTCTATTTATAGAGTTTTCAAATCCAATTCCTTATTGGATAAGGATTACAATTACTTCAAGACCAAGTCTAATAAGAAATTACCAAATAAATTACAACTCTAAACTAGAAACCTAATTATAATAGAAATTTGAGACATAATTCCTAACAGTTCGTAGTCTCACCCTTTTAATAAGGGGGTTAACAGTCTCGAGATTCACTTAACTCGCATATTTAAAAAGGGGTTACTCATAATTTTAGCTTCACTCAACTTGCCTTTTTAGTAAGGGGAGTTATGGTCCCAAGCTTATTCAGCATGTCCCTTTAATAAGGGGGTTCGTAGTCCCGAACTTTTTGAGCTCACCCTTTTAATGAGGGGAGTAGATATTCCTTCCATTGATTGGGGCCAATATGCCCCCATTCTTTGTTTGTGAATAACTCTACAATGTCCCAAGTTGAGAACCAGCTTTCCATTATCGAGTGCTTAACATTCCAAGCTGTAGTTTGATCACTTTTTCATCATGCTTGGTTAGCAAGTGATAGATGGAAGTGATGCTAGGCTATTTGCATGTAGGACTCCAACCTACCATAAGAGGTCCACCATCATTGTTGTTGAGGTGAGGAGCTTGAATCACCAACCCGATTTCTGGTTTGTGATAAAACTCTGATTGGTCTTGACATAGGATTTTTCGCTGAATATGGTGGATTGAGGATATTGACATGGAAACCCCTAGTCTTGTAGTGGTGGGAGACCTACAAGAACATAGATGTACCTTAGCTGGAAACTTGTAGTGATCTTAGTTATGTCCAAGCCAGATCACATCGAAACGATAATTTATTCAGAAAACTAATCATTTCATACAGGCGACACCAATTGTTGATGCAAAACTCTGGTTTGACGCGAACTTCTCGCAAGACAGATGAGATGGTTCCTGGAAGATAGATGAGATGTGAGCAAGACCAGCACCAGCACCAACGGGTGTTAGCTGGTCTATCCGACAATCAAGTGTCGAAAGAAAAGCAATTTGTCCCGCAATCAAGTCAGTGCAAAAACTAATTTTGTATTTAATATTTTGAATACGTGGTTCTGTTGTCATATAATAGTGATATAATTATCAAAAATTTAACGTCATATATATTTGGATTTTAAGCTCATCTCTCATCATGCGAGTAGTTGTGTGATTACACTTATCTCTTTATCACATAGATATGTATGGATTTCCCGTTCAAAATTCCCTTATGAGAAGATTTACTTTGTTAAATAATGTAGGCAGAATATGAAATAAAATTAATGAATGGAAGGCGTGTGAAAGTGTCGGTGTGTAGCACTGTATTTATAGGCAACTTGGAAACAAAAAAACATATAAAGAGTAAAATTAGAAATTATTTCTTATAAAAATATAGGTAACCATTGACTTATTTTATTCCCTTCCCTTTTAGAAAGACAAGAATAAAATGCAGACATGGAGGGAGCTCATTTCCCTCTCTTGGCAGCGAAGCAGTTGTATTCCACGTCTTATCCTTGTTGGAATTAAGGGGTTTATAGTTATGCAGACCAGAGTGTGATTAACTTTAAATTAAATACAGAAACAAAGAATATGGGTTTATGAGTATAGAGACCAGAAAACCTTACCCAAAAAAAAAAGAAGAGTACGGAGACCAGAAAGTGATCAATTTTAAATGACATTCAGAAATGAAGAACTTTGAAAAAGGAGAAAAACATTTACGTTGTGAGATTCTACTTCCCATTTTACTAATTTTTCACTATTTTTCAATGAAATAAGATAGAAATAAGATTAATATATAGATAATATTAAGAGAGCTGATATTGACACTCTACCAATATCCTCTACCGTTCCACTCTTATATTTTCTTAAAATAAAATTACAAATTTTTTTTTTATGATATATCATGTTTGATTATTATATTATTAATACCATAATTCTTCTTATATGTTACGGTAAGAATTTTTGGCACCAAAATGCAATTTCTCTCACGTTTCTTCTCTCCGCTCTCTCTCTCTCTCACCGAAAAAAAATGAAAGATAGTATGTGTGTTAGAGAAAGTTATTTAAATTGTTAAGACAAACAGTATTGAGAAAATTTTAGAAATCTATGAATCACTAAACTCTTCTAATGCCCATGGTAATGTGAATTTTTTTCTTTTTTTTTTTTGTTCTACTTTTCTTCATAATATATTTTTTGAGTTTTCTTTGAAAATATTGTTTTTTCTTACTAAATCGATCTATAATTTTTATTTAAGAATTAAATTTTATCCATTCGGATGCTATGTTGAGAATAATGATGCAATTTATGTCTAGATCAAATAAGAGGAAGGTAAAAGACAATATGTCAAATATAAAACTGTGAGATAAAGCTTGAATGAATTAAAATTATAACAAAAGTTTTTTTTTTTATTAAAAAAAACCAATTGGATTAGAGTCCTAAATTAAAAGAGCAACTATAACATTAAAAATATAAAAATCAAATATTGCATAATGTATAGACTCTTTTGTAATTTTATTTTAAGAAAAGAGATAAATGAAGTGACGAGAATATTAGTGGAACGCAAATATCATTTTCCTAATATTAATTATCCATCCGTTCTTATCTTCAACGTAATAGGAGATAGGATTTGTTTTCTAACTATTATCTTTGCACCATTCTTCAATATGAGGAATATATATATATATATATTAGTAATGATCTCTTGTTCACCGGTAAACACCATTGGATATGATCTAAGTATAAAAAAGGTAACTTTTAAAAATCATTGTAATCATATCTAATAGTTATCATACATGATGTGGAAGAATTTTTTACTCACCGACGAGTAAGAGATTATTTATATATATATATATATATATATATGAGAAATAGCTACTTGAAACTCTTCTAAGAGATATGATATATAAATTACTCCACGATAGTAGGAAATTTATATTTTTGTGCATCATTTTCTTCCAATCAAGTTCTAACAATTGAATATTTCATGTCATACCGCTTTCCCTGCCGCTAAAAGGGCACGGCTAAAAGACAGTTTGAACAATGGTATGCGCGATATGTGTAGCGTAAGAATATTTTAAACATTTTAATGTTTTTATATTAGTAGTTTGGCCAAATAATTCAGCAATTACGTCTGAGCTTGTTGCATTTTGGGTGCAATTAAAATATCTCAACTTTGTTTTTCTTTTTTCTTTTCCCGTAGGTAATAAATGTCAACTTCTTTTTTTCTTTCCTGATTTATAAATGTCAACTTCCTATCTGCATCTTTCACGTATATACACACCTACCTTTGATCTAAAATTCTTATGACATACGCTGGCTTTTGCCTAAAAAATTATAAATAAATTAATTTATTTAATTTCGCAGACGATTTTTTATGTGGAGACGTGGCATACTAACTACTAAGCCCTAGATAGTTGGTTTGGCACGTGGAAAAAGGATTTTAATATGTCACCTTGAAATTAAGAAATATTTAAAAGGATTGAAAACAAAGATATTTTAAAGTCAAGGATGCATGTTCCAATTTCAAGGTTGAGTTTGCCTTGCTGGGATCGTTTAACCTATCTCAAGAAAAAATTCCATTTTGATATCATAGTTAAAATAAGGGTCTAAAAGGTCATAATAAATGGAAATGTTAATGAACTTATCATAAACTAAGGTTCTATTTGGATTGATTTTTGAAAAGTAGCCTTCAATTTTTTTTAAGTTCAAAAGTCGTTTAAGAGAGTATTTGGATTGGTAAAGCTAAAGAATTTTAGAATTCAAAAGGACTGTTCAAAGGAATCTAGGTACCAGCTTCCTCGTTCAACTTCTACTTTTTTTTTTTTTTCTATGTAAAAGCCAAAGCAAAAATTCTGCAATACAGAACCTAAACATGTTATGTACCCTAAAGAGTATGTTTATGGAATGTTCACAATCCTAAGAGTTAAGAATTACCTAGATTAGCCCATTTGAATAAATAAATAAACTTGGAAGATATTGCAGTGCAACAACAAAATTGAATTTATACCAAAACTAAGATTCATAGTATTTCATGAGCTGAATTTATTACTCCATCCGTCCTATAATTTTTGGGATGTCTGAGAAATTTAACTTTTTATGGTAATGGAGTTTTAATGTGTTTTATTATAGTTGTAAAGAATGAATTTACACATTAATTTTTATTTAAAGACTAATATTAGTATTATATTGTGGGGTCCTCTTTTAGAATAATGAATTTTAATAATAGTAATTTAAAAATTATATAAATGATAATATATTTATTTTATGAAGGACATGTAGTTTGAGATATTTTAAAATAGGATTATGGGAGAGAGGAAGTAATAATTTGTAAAATCTTAGTCCAGCAGCAGACAACCTTTTTATTTTGGGTAACGAGAGTCTGATCCAGACACGGGTGGGCCCAACATCGCAGGCTCAGACGCGTGAAGAGGAGAAGAGATCCAATGTATTGAGGAACGTTTCAAGAGTGGTTACGTCCAAATTAGGTCCCTAGGGGAAGTGGAAAAACCTCGTGACGGAGACGCGGAAAGAGGGGGGTCCCAATTGTCCTTTTGCTTTTTCATGACGACACAGTGACGAGGGTTTTAGTCTTCTAGTTCTAGATATTTACATACATATACATATATATTGCTTCTGTTACAAGTATTCATTGCAGATGGAATGTGCAGATACGACAAAATCATGTGTGGCTTTTTAAGAGGTACATTCATTGTCTTTTCACTGCAATTTATTTGTTTGTTTTTGCTAAAAAAAAATTTCAAAAACAAGAGAGGGAAATAAAGAGGCGAAATACTTTTCCTGAATTTTGAAATATAAAACACTTTGATATCAGTTCTATTTATTTATTTATTAATTTCTTTTTAACTCAGTTTTCAAGAAAATAATTCCTTTAACAGTTATCAATTATCTTAAAATAGGCAATTGTATTTCTTAAAAAGAAAAATTAGATTTTAGTGACCAAACCAAATTAAAATTGCTCTAAGGTAAATTCAAAGTAAAAAAAATTTAATAGTCCCCAAATTTAAAACTTAAATGCTAGTAAGTGACCATTTTATGATTTATTAAGTAAATATATCCTTCTTATAATAAATTATTTTATAATTAGACAAATTTACCATTGTGATCATATACAAAATAGAGAGAGAAGAAAAATAAAAAAATAAATAACACGTGAGTTGTGATCATGTAGAGAACATGACCATTAGAAACATTTGTAAATAAAATATCAGTTACCTCTCCTGAGGATTGTCAATATAACACTTACTTTCCTTCTACGTTCCATAATTCCACTGATCTCCTCTGTCAGTGACGGCACTCTAATATAGTTAGGATTGTTAGTGGATTTACCTTTTTGCCCATAAATAATGTATACATTTTTATATATATTTGTTGCAAAATTGAAAAGACTTACGTTCCCTTGATTCTTCATCCATTTTATCCAAAAGCTTCACCACTACAATGAGAGAGAAAGAGCGAGATGGGTTGTTCGTTGCGATGACTTTCAGTTTCTAATGAAGTATAGAGGATGGGAAATAGATTTTGGAAAGATCAAGATGATCTATATCAAATCTAATAACTTTAATTTATTTCTAGCTGAAGCAGAGCTCGAGAGCATGGCACTGAAGGCTACGATAGAAGTGTAGCTACCACCGAAAGTGACGTGGTCTGGTCTTGATTGCAATGACCGACTTCGGTGAAGGAGCGGTTCGTAACACTCGTTGCCTCCGACATTAGGGTTTTCTAGATTGTACTTAATCCTGTTCTTATCTTACTATAGCAACAATCGAATCCACAACTCAAACAATCTCACAAGCCTTTTCAATATCTGATAAATTCTAAAATTAGAATTGAGTTCCCAGTTATATTTTCTTACGAACTCCAGCATGGAACCCCCAATTTCTAACGCTTTAATGGCGACATAGAACTTCCTTGATCATTCATCATAATTTGAGCCACATGCAAGTAATGACCATTCAATAGGCAAAACATGACCGACAAAAGAAACAAAAAAAAAAAAAAACTCAAGAGTAAACAAAGAATGAGAGAGAAAAATAGAGTAAACAACAAAAGTATAAAAAAAGTTGAGTGGCAGTAGGAGATGGGGACGATTCCAACACGGTACTTGACAATCTTGAGAAACATGGGCATGGCAAGGTCAAAGTGGATGCGACGAACGTTGGGTAGGGTGTAGTTTGGTGGGCAGAAATTGGTGGTATTTTGGATTCATATATATATATATGAATAAATGTATAAAAGGTATTTTGATACATTCGAGTACATAAAGAGAACGATAAACATGTACTTTTAGTTTGTTTAAAAAGGGTATAAGTATAAGTGTCATTTCATGAATCAAAAGGGCAAAATTGGACTTTTAAACATTTAGTATTGTCGACATCATCAAATCCCTTTTGTTTCCTTTATATTGGATGGCAATTTAGTCATCTAGAAATGATCTTTTACAATGTTTTATACGTAAGTGTTTTTGACAAAATTACTCTTAATTGGTTCACTAATTAGCATTTAACTTTAAGTTTGGTGACTATCTGTCTTTTTTTCTAAGTTTAAGGTCACTATAAAGCATTTTGTTTTTCAATTTTGGTCACCAAAATGTAATTTTTCCAAAAGAAAATTGAATAAAAGAAATCCTAATTAACTCTTCTTAGTATTTGTCTCCTATGATTCTCTTTTAATCTTGATCAATTCAATTAGATTATATTGCTTTGTTTTTAATTAGAAAGGACTGCGCTTTTTATGAAAACTAATTATTGTGGAGTTTTCAAATTAACATAAGATTTTAAGAAATCTTTAAGTTTCAAATAACTTTTTTATCGAAATAAGTCTTTAATTGCTCTTTTCAAATAAGATTATATGTGTATTTTTATGTTTTATAGGAATTGATTCCAGAATGAGAAGAGAAGAATAAAAAAATGGCAAATAAGGAAGAAGTTGTGGCTATAGAAATGAAGGTTATATTTGTTAATACCCAAAGATGAACACAAGAAACACTGTATGAGAGATGATATTCTGCACAATCTACTTTACAAGAGGCCTCAAGTTCAAAATCATGAAAAATATTTTTGATACATGGCCCAAATGTGTCAACACGTGCAAATTAAAGATATTGGAGATCAATTCTTCTAAAACGAAAATATTAGAATTGGAGATTCAAATAGAAGATTTGGGAATTCAAATGGAAAGAAGTTGTGAAAATTTTGTATTTAAAATTTTCTTTTTCCTCCTAAACCATTCTCCTCTAACTTTATAAATAGGGGATCTTAGGGGTTGAAAAGGAAGTTAAAAAATTGTAGAGAAAAAAAAAGAGTGTAGTAGGAAAAAATTTCTTTTATTTGTTTTCTTTATTTAATGAAAATTAGCTTTATGTTAATGTTTTTCTTTACTGTTAATATGCTAGCATAAACATTCCTCTCATGAGAGTGATCAAGCCATTATGGCTAAAATATAAGTAAGTTGTTTTACTTTCTTGTATAATTTTTTTTCCTAAGAGCATTCTTTTATTCTGAGTTTTTGTTTTCAAAAAAAAAAATAGAAGATGGATTCTTCGTGTTTGTCAAATAATGATAATTCAAATGTCTACCTCTATTTACCTAGCAAAGGTATATCAGATTAAGTAAAAAAATATTTTTTCATATATAATCAAGTTGTTTTTTATGCCATATTTTTCTTCATATTTTCAAGTTTTAATTGGATTGATGAAGCGTATTGTTTATTGGAGGAAAACTCATATAAGAATAATATAAAATTTATTTATATGGATTTGTGGTGACGGATTCTCTTTCCTTGATATTTTTTCCATCATTTGATAAAAGCTATTTAGTAGTAGTTTTATTATTCAAAATATCATAAAGTTGTTTTGAGAGTGGTTCAACCCTACTTACTACTATACATTCTTTCTAGTTAAGTATTTGCATGTTTCTATATTTTTTGTATTAAGTGTAAAGAAACAACGACATCCATAAATATACACTCGTCAACATACGAATAAAATTAATGTGCCTAACATACCTTGGAACTAAATCTTTGTTTGGTTGGAAGGAATGATGGAAGAGAGGAAAGATGAAAGAAGCTTCGGATGAACAGGAGAGAAAAATAAAAATTATTCAATAAATATGAAAAACTACTTTTTACCCTACAATTATTTACTAAATTACTTTGTTAAACCCTACTTTATATTAGTTTGGGTTAATTACAATGACACCCACCTCTGACGCCATGTAAAATGACTTGGATATCCGTTAACTCTCCCTTGACTTGCAAAAAAAACATGTTTACCCCATAGGGTCCATTTTAAGTGACAAAAATGCCCACTCTTTATTCAGTAATGACTATAAAAGTTGAGCTCTAGCATTCATTTCCCAGTTTTCACTCTTTATTTAGTAATAATTGTACCGAAGAATCGTGTCGTAAGGAGCCCACTACCAATGGCCATTATCAAATCTAAGGTGCGCTTATGTGTTCCATTACCCTTTCCCTCTACACGTAGCTTCAACTTTAAGTCATATTCTTCTTCTTTTTCATCAATTTTAGAAATTGATCTTCAAAATGACACCATATACGACGAGAACAAAACATTGAACCCTAATATCTAACTGCCTATAACAGAAATCCTAATTGTAGAAAAGTTTCACATTATAATCAAAGAACACCCTAACTCTTCCACCATCTTCCCTACTTTCTCCTTCAACTTTGCCCAAATCTCCACCATCAAATTCGTCTCCATTGTTATCCTACATTGCGTGATTGAAAAATGTGGTGGTGCCCGGCACGACATCTCCTTCCCCCAAAACCTAACCTTCTTTAATTGGGCACCATTTGCCTCAATTTCCCACACTTCCCCCAACCCTACAATGACATGATCAACCTCTCCAAAAAGGAATGCTAGTTTGATATAGATTAGGCCTTAATCTATTCAATGAAAGCACAAAATGTAGAAATTCCATTCTAGACCTTCTTGATTCTCATTTGTAGGTATGTTCGAGCTAGATTGGTGGTCAAGTTGTTCATGTCTTCAATCAAATGGAGGATTATGATTCCAAGCTCGATCGGATTGCCTTTTCCATTGGGATTGGTATTCTTTGCAAGAAACAAAAGGCTTGTGAAGCTTAACCATTTTGTATATACTAGCTCAGTTTATGGTTGGTGTCGGGCTGGTAACATTTTAGAAGCTGAGAAGGTGTTTGGGGAAATGAAAATGGCTGGGATTGTACCCAATGTGTATATTTACAACATATTAATTGATTCATTGTGCAGATATGGACATATTATGCGTGCCCATGATATTTTTGCAGAGATGATCGATCCAATTATATTTCTTTTAATAATCTAATGTATGTACATGTGAAGGTTGGTCAAACTGAAAAGGTCTCTTAGAGGGTGAGAGAGAGAAAGAGAGCGTTTAATGAAAGAGAGAGAACGAATGATTGAGGGAGAGTGAGGGGCAAAGTTATCTTTTGGCAACACTAATATTTTTAATTAAATTTTATTAAAAAAATGAGGGTATATTAGACATTTCACACATATACTAATGGATTTAGTGATGGTAATATAACATGGGGTGTAAGTGATAGTTAAAATGAAAATGTTTATCCGTGTGTAGGGCTACAAATGAATCAAGACGATCCGAGCTTTGGCATGTTTGGGCTTAGCTCGTCAGGATTAGGGAGGTGTTCGAGCTCAGTCGAGGATCGACCGAGCTTGGACTAGCTACACTCATCAATTTTTTTTGGCAAGATTGGGCTCGACTCGGCTCGAGCTCGTTTGGCCAAACACATATACAAGCTGTATACATACACAAATATATACATATATATATCTTATACACATATGACATATCAACATATTCGTATACATATTCACGTGTATATATAAACAAATCCACGTAAATAATTGTAGATTTATATTATATATATGCATTTTTGGAGGTTGGAGGAAATCACATCATCCATCATTCTCCTCCCGTCTTCATCGCCAAAATAAAATAAAACTTTTTGTTAAATGAGCTTGATCACGAGCTAAGCTTATTATTATTCAAGCTCGGCTCGTTTACTAAACAAACTTGAAAATCAAGCTCGAACTCGATTCATTTATTTCATGAACGAGCCTGAGTTGAGCTTTTAACGAGCCGAGCCCTAGTTGTTTATGAACAACTCGATTCATTTGCATCCCTATCCATGTGAACTTTTGACAAACCTCATAAAGGTCTTATTTGGATTGGCTTTAAAAAGCGGCTTTCGGTTTTTCAAGCTCAAAAGTCATTTTGGAGAGTGTTTGGATTAGTAAGGCCGAAAAGTTTTGAAGTTCAAAAAGAGCGTAAAAGTCGACACAAAAGCTCTATCAAACAGAGCTTTGTAATTAACCCTATTAGTTTATATGATGAGGGTATACTAGTCCTTCCAACCAAATTAAAAAAAGTGTTAGATCATCCGTCATCAATTCTTCCTCCTTCCATTGGTTTTTCTTTTCCTCCTATCAAACATAAGCATAAATGAAAAAGTAAATGCAAGGAGAGAGACCTCACATCCCTTCTAACCCACATTATTTCCGTTAATTTTAAGAGTTTTAATTCTAAAACTGTAGCACTTAAGGACACATCCATATGAGAAGGATTAGTCAACTTCATTAGAAAAATAAAAAATATTGATCTTTGAGCTTTATTTCACAAGCTTTTCTAGTTTGTTTTAAAGTTCTAAACAACTATGATAATCTTTTTGTCTGCTTTTCTCTTTATAAGAAAGGAATCCCAACTTCTAGATCCATAAGCAGCTGGAATATTAGCTTGGCAGATACGAAAAGTTTCATGAAATACAGGATATGGATGATTAATGAAAAGTGGTAGTAACTAAAATATTTACTACCCAAGTACCTAAATTGTGTATTGTTCATTTTATCTTCTTTTAAATTTTGTCATTGTGTGCCTTCATTTTGCAAACATCCCACAAATTCTCCACTCTTTTACATCTTATAAGAAAAATGTAGATAATTAGATATGTATGTTTTTTTTATAAGTAATGATACGCACAATGAAAATTATCACTAAAATAGAAAAGTGAATTACTCTTATTTATTGGATTGTAAAATTATGGATCCCAATTGCACTATTTTAAGGATGCGAGTAATTCATTTTTTCAAGTTAGTAATCACTTTCACTGTGGTTATTATTACTTTTTTTTATTTTTAGGTAATATAAGTATGTGAATTTTACAACTTGGTAATGAATGTGAGAAAAAACTAAACAATTTGGGAATGATTGAGTGAAAAAAAATTAAATTTTACACACTAAAAAAGAAATGAATATGCAACCGAAATTCTTATTATATTTTTTTTGAAAGGTAAATTCTTATTATAATTGATGAGCAATCAAACACCCATTTTGCCCACTCCACTTTTAGTAATTATAGGCTTGTTTGGCATTGCAGCTAGAGCTTGCGTAAAATTACTCTCAGTAAAAATAAAGTTCTTTTTTATATGTTTGGTGAGAATATTGTTTAGAACCATTGCTTTACAATAATATCTTTAATAGAGTGTTACTATATTTGATAATAGTAGGATTTCATAAAAGAGATAAAATTATTTTTATAAGAAATAAGAGAGTAGTGGTGTAAAAAATGAATCATTTAATAAATCTTTTAATTCATAGGTTAAATATGATAGGTGATTGTTATTGTCAGGAGCGTCCTCTTAAAAGCAATACTCCAAAAGGGATAAAGTTATCTAAAGAAAATCAGTTACTTAAAATATACAACTTTTATTTTAAAGTTAGAATTTTTAGCTTCATCCATAAGCCCTATTTAGTTAAACTTTTTTGAATTACCAAACACATTTAAAAATAATTTTTAAAAAATAAAAGCACTTTTAAATGGTTCAGCAACAATGAAAATGAACACTAATAACCATAAATAAAACCTATTCAGTATTTTTTGCTTTGTAATAGGTTTGAGAATATGCAAAATTGAGCTCCATCTATTCGAGGAAAAAAAATTAAAGGTTTGTTGTCAAAAGGAAACAATTGACTTCATAATTTGGAGTAATGAATGTGAAACAATTCAAAAATAAAAATTAAGGTGAAAATTGTGAAACTTGAGAAAACCTCTTAAAATTACAATTAGTTGTGTTATTTAATAACATTTAAGAACTTTATAAATAGAAAATAAATTTTCATAATCCAATTTTTATAATAAGAGACCTGACAGATCATCGTCCTGAAAAAAATGAATTTTTAGATTTTTTTTTTATTTTGTAAGATTATAAAATTATTTTGAAAAGCTAAATCAAACAGACGGTAGATGGAGTAAGGTGTTGCACTTGCAGCCAGAGATTTTTTTGACGGTAGATGAAACTATAAATGTGAAGAATATTATACTATTGACGGTGATATACACATATATATACGGAAAACGTGATGGGTATTTGAGTTCAAATCGGAGAGAGAGACGTAATAAGCGAAGGCTTTTTTCCCTCGCCAGCTGTTCCGTTTTGCAACTCTGTTGAGAGAGAGAGAAGAAGAAGAAGAAGAAGAAGAAGAGCAACCCTCCCTCTCTTCCTCTGTCTCTCGCTCATTATTGTTCTCGGATTCCAAACCGTAATCATACCGATCTCATGCGTCAGCTTTCCTGATTGGCTGATCTCGCTCTCGATCTGGCCATTCAGGCGACGCATTACAGGCGTTCGATCTGGAAATCGTGATTCCCGCATCTGAATCAGCGAATCCTGTAAGTCCTTCTGATCCCGAGAGATCTTGCGTGCTTTCATTGTTTCACTGTTTTGTTTGAACACATTTCGTATCTTTTGATCTCGCTATATATATAATTATATGTAAAATTTACATTATAGACTTTGCGATCGTTTGAACGAGTTGATCCGTTTTGGGTACAATGACGGCGGAACACGAAGTTCGTAGCGAAGTTTCTGAGGTTGCGAAGGTCGAAATTGAGGAGAAGTGTGGGTTGGATATGAGTTCGTACGAGAATTTGCCTAAAGTCGGTGGGGATTGCAACGGGGTGAAGCATGTTGATGATGATGACGAAGAAGAAGTAAATGGGAATCAGAATGGGAATGTGAAGGATGATCCAGACGGTTCGTATGTTTTTGTTAGTCGGAGCGACTCTGCAAATTCGGTCGATAAGGTTCTCAATGCGGATTGTGCTGACGAACCAAAATCTGTCCCCAAATCTTCTCAAATCAAGGACGCAGAGGTCCAAGTTGGGGAATTGAATGTTCAGAATGGAGAAAATACTCAATTGTGTGTGGAGGACAATTGCATTGTTGAGGGCACCGACGATGCCCCTTCAAACAGTGATATTGTCCCGGAAAGTTCACTAGTCAAATCTGATGGGGATGGCGACAACTTTGCAAAAACTGATACTGTTGAGGAGCAAAATGGAACATTGGCTATGGATTCTGAATTGCAGCGGGTTGATGATGAGGTGAAGGTCGAGAAAGAAATTCAGTTGGAGTCTGGTAATGAATCGATGGAGCTTGAAGGAGAGGTGAAGGTCGAGGAGCAAATCCAGTCCGAGTCTGTTCCTGACCTAGAAGAGAATCAGGGATCCTCCTTTACTGTTATAAAGGATGGTAATTGCGAATCACAGCAGCTCGATGATGGCATTGGTAAGTCTGAGGAACCGAATAATTTAGCGTCAACTGCAGAGGTAAATGAGGTTCTGCAATCCCAAACTATGGTGTTGGAGGGTGATCATTCTGATGATGAAAAGCTTACTTCTGAGGACAAAATTAGTATGGAGCCATTTACAGAATTTGAAGAATCTAAGGTTATGGTGTCAGAGGCAGCTGAATGCAACTTGTCATTGCTTAATGAGGAACCAGATAACTTAGAGTCAACCGCAGTGACACAGAAGAGTCAGGAATCTCAAATTGTGGTTTTAGGTGCTGTTGAACCTCAATTGCCAGAGGTTGAGACTGAAAAGGCGGATTCTGAGGAGCAAACAGAGCTGGGATCAGCTAGGGAAGTAGAAGAAAGTCTGGATTCTCAAATCTCAGTTTCAGAATCTGCTGCATCCAAGTCCTGCCAGCTTGATAATGGGGAGGAGAAGCTTGTGGAAGAAAAGAAAACAGATTTTGGTATAGCTGCATCCGAGTCCTGTCAGCTTGATAATGGGGAGGAGAAGCTTGTGCAAGAAAAGGAAACAGATTTTGGTATAGATGTGAAAACAGAACAAAAATCTGAAATTTTGGTTACCGACAGTGTTGTCAATTTGGATCAGGGCAACGAATCTGCAAATTTAACCAACAAGACTGATGTATCTTTAGAAATTGAAATTGCCAATGATCCTGTCTCTGATACAAAGATCAGCTTGCCTATTTCTCATGTTGAAGATGGTATTTCAGAAACTGAAGTTCTTAATGAAAGCATTGATGGCAAGGAAAGAACACCTGAATTGAATGGGTCTTCTGAAAAAGCTGAAAGCTTGCCTTCCTCTAACAGTTGCATGAGATCAGAAATTAAGTTTGGGACTGTGCCAGAAAGTTGTGAAAGTTTTCCTACTGGTTCTGATGACAGTACAGTCGTAGAACAAGAGGTTGATTGTGGGTCTTCTCTAGCTACTGATAGCTTTCCAACTTGTTCTGCTGATGATACAAAATCTGAAAATGAAGTTGAAAATCTCAATGTTAAAAGCAGAGAATATATCATTCCTTGTCCTGTTGTTGATGCAAAATTAGAAATCGAGGAGAATGGCCCTGATGGAGATGATAGGGTGTCTTGCCATGCTAATGATACGAGCTCAGAAATTGAAGATGATGGCCCAGAAGTCGTGAATGTTGAAAAAGTAGGAGCTCAAATTTATAGTGGAGATGGAGATGATGATGACAAGATAGCAAGTCAAGAAACCAAGGGTGATGAAGGAATTGGCAGGGACGGGTTCTCAACATCTTCACCAGAGGGTTCTAGTGCTGATGGTATGGATGGACAGAATATGGGTGCGGACACCAGGATAAGGCCATTCCGTTTCTTGATCAGGATTCCAAGATATGAAGATGAAAATCATAGAGAACAGATTGGACATGCTCAGCTACAACTTGATGAGAAGACACAAGTTAGGGATGCTATTCGAGTTGAAATCCAAACGAAGAGGGTAAGTGATACTCAGAGAATGCATTTCTAAGTTTTATCTGATTTTAAGAATTATTTCTATATCATTACTGGTTTACTCTTATTTGCAGGCCAATTGTGAGGACTTTTATAATAAATATGATGCTGCCAAATCAGAAGAGATAGCTGCACGGGGGTTGCTTAAGTCGAAATTCCAGGAAATAGAATCTATTAAATCTGTGTTAGACAGAGTGAAGAGTGCAATATCTGTTGAGGATATTGATGGCAGGGTAAGCACTCACCCTTCCTTTTTCTTCAGAAAACTGCACAAGGGGGTATGCCTTGAGTGTGCTTCAAACTCTCTCCTTTTATAATTGTACTTATATTATTGAATTTCTTATCTGGAAGCAGATACAAAATATGGAACACATGATAGAACATGAAACTCTGCCTTTGAAAGAAGAAAAGCAGTTTATTCGTGAAATTAAGCAACTGAAGCATCTTCGGGAGCAGCACTCTTCTAATATGATGAGTAGCAAGGATGAAGTTCGGCGGGCTTTGGACGATAGTGTCCAAATGGAAGAGCGTTTGAAGGTATGGATACCCGGTTGTTGCTATTATTTTTCTCAAAATTGAAGTGATGGTGAGCTTTTGCTCCTTAGGTTTTGTTTTTCTAAAGGAGTTGAGATGGAAATGGATTCATCTTCCTTTTGTTAATAGTTCTGTAATTAGCCTCTTGTTATCTCGATTTTTAAGGCTATGTAGAGAAGAGTGAGAGTGATTGCTTTGTAGAGATGGAATCACTCTTCACTTAATCTGTTAGTCGGTTTTCTAACTGCTCATCTAATTTTCTGGGTATGCAGATTCTGAAGAAGGAAGTGAAAAGCCTCAAAGACAAGGTTTCGGAAGCCAAAGTGACTACTGATGCGGCAGAGAAGATATATATTGATGAAAATAAAAAGCTAAAGGAATTAAAAGCTAAGTTTAGAGCTGCAGATAGTATTCGCCAGGAAGCATATGCACATTTACAGCGTGTGAGGAGGCAATTGTATGAGAAGGTTTGTTGCTGTCACTTTTTATGAAGTCTATTGAATTGTATCGAAGATATGTATGCTCAATTCACTAAGTTCACGGTCAGTTCTATTAGCACTCCTCTTCTAGCTTCCCGTACTTCACATTGTGAGTGCATTGAAATTTAAAAATGCATGAGATGAGTGGAGTGCAGGAAGCTGTAAGGCGGGTGTTGACGGGACTATCAGAAGCTAAAAGCTCTTTTTGAGTGAGACATGGTGAGGAATTTCTATTTGAGATGGGAAACAGTACTAAACTTTGCTCATCCATGCAACAGTGATTAGATTTCATAATGCAGTTTAATAGGTCTCAGTTGATGATAATCTAATAGCTCTTTGTATTGTTTGAAATTTATGTTCCCATTGTTTAAGGAGATTGATCAATTTTAGCTGATTCTGTTTCCAAGGATTATGAACTCTCTCTCTCTCTCTCACACACGCACACACATCATGGAAGCTTCCCAGTGAAAAGGACCCAATAATTAGGTAATTTCTTTCTAATAAATATCAATGTATATAGATAGTGCAAAATGGTGAAATAGAATCCTTGTTGGTGACAGCAAGTTCTTGGGATAATGCCTCTTCGAGTTTAGTTGGCCATGAATGGGTATTGACTTCTGAAGTAGTACTGTATTATAAGAAATTAATTAACAAAACAAGGTGGATAATGAAGCTCTTCTGCATACGAAGTACATTATAAAGTATTCTAAATTGTTATCGGTTTTGTCATTATGAAATTTGCATCTCATTTACAGTGGGAACGAATACTGAGTTTGTTAAAAATTGATGACTGGACAATTATCTGATGGTTTCAAGCAGTATGCTGTAGTGGCCTTATGTCTCTGTTGTGGTTTTCTATTGAGGTGTAGTGGCCATGAGGCTGACTTTGTTTGTATATGTGGAAACCATGTGTTTTGTTACTTGTCAAAAAAGAAAAAAAGAAACCATGTGTTGTCATAGAGGAGGAGCATTTTTCACTTGGTGAATTTGAGGCCTATTATCCTGTTTATGTCTTTACCTAATAACCACCAACAGAATTTATAGGGGGTGAATTGGTTCCTCAAATTTGATCTGTGCATGAATTTAAATTGTTAGACATGAAGAGAGATGTTATCCATCTTTGTTTGAGCTTTTCAATTGTAAAAACTAATCATGATGTAATTTAATATCTTTTGTTCCTGGTGTCCCTGTGTTTTGATTTGGTCTTGATGATTACTTGGATCTGCAGGATGATTAAACCACCTTTGGTAGTGTATATTGTTCTGCCACTGATGCATTTTTCTTTTGGAAAAGTTTCATGTATTTATGCCTGAAACAAGTAAAAGCATATCAAGGAAAACAAAGATTGGATTTTATGATTAAACTATGATACTTGATTCTGCAGAACAAACATTTTCGGATGTACAAGGATGATGCGATGGCGGCCAATGATTATGAATCATCTGGAAATAGAGAGGCACTTTATCGTCTTTGTGTTAACCAGGTTAGTTGATGCATTTGTTCCAGTGTCTTTACTTGAGAGGTTAGTGCCAGCTTTATATTTACATATCAATTGTTTAGGTGGAGAGAATCATGGAATTGTGGAACAAGGATGATGAGTTTCGGAAAGAATACGTCAGATGCAACACCAGGAGTACACTGAGGAGATTGAATACATTGGATGGTCGTTCACTTGGCCCTGATGAGGAACCACCCGTACTGCCCAATGTGGTGAATGATAGAGTTGACAGGTCTCTTTTTAAACCAGTCAAAGCGAACTCCGTGACATTGATTTCAACCATTGAACAAGGAAAACAGGGGTCATCAATGGAAGGTGAAGCAGCGGATCGTAAAGCCATGGTGAAGGTTGAAAAAGAAAAGATTCAGGCAGTAAAAACTAAAAAACCTGCCAAACCTGTTTTGGAAAATGTCTCTGCAACTGTTTCCGGTCGGGGTGAGAGTGAAGAGACAAAAGAGGAAGAGCATAAGCCAACAAAGGAGGAACAGGAATTGGCCAGGAAGACGGAGGAATTGGCCAAAAAGGCAGAGGAATTGAGGAAGGAAGAGGCAGCAGCCAAGCTGAGAGAGGAACGTCTGTTGGAAGAGAAGGCCAAAGCTAAGGAGGCATTAGAAAGGAAAAAAAGAAATGTAGAGAAGGCCCAAATGAGGGCCGAGTTAAGAGCTCAGAAGGAAGCTGAACAGAAAGAGAAGGTAAAGTTCTTCAATATTTGTAATTCTATGAATTTGTTTCAGCATACTTTTAATGAACCTGAGAAATGTGCATCAATCACTCGTTCATAAGTTATTGTTCTTCATTTCTGTGCATTGATCAAGTATGGAGTAAACTTTGTGCAGGAGAGGGAGAAGAGGGCGAAGAAGAAGGAAAGAAAGAAGGCAGTTTCAGTAGAGGCCGCCACCGATGGTGGTGACAGTGAAGGAGTGACTGCTCCAACCTCAGAAAATCCCCTTGATACAACCAAGGAGTCCGAGATGAAGGATCGTGCTTTGTTAGTAACAAAAAGGCCTCAAAAACTGTCACGGTTCACTAAGCAGAGCAAGGTAAAACCTATACCTCCACCTCTTCGCAACAAAGGTAGGAGAAAGATGCAGACATGGATGTGGGGCATTCTTGCAGTCCTGGTTGTTCTTGCCCTATTCTTGTTGGGGAACAGCGGCTTCTCTTTCAATCTCGGGCTGCAACACCACTTCCGCTTCTGAAGGCTTTTGGCCTATTGTCTGGCCCGTTTTGGGGGGGGGCAATCAACCGAGGTTTGACAGAAAAATAGGCAATTCTTTTGTTCTCTACTCACAAAATGGTTATTTGTCTAGTTTGCATTAAGTTTACTATAATTGGCTTTTTTTCTATTTTTCACACACCATTTTTAGATTCTCTGTTATATGCTGCTTCTATATATGATCAAGAACATAATGTTTTCAGTATTGCTTTCAACCATTATAAATAATAACCACAATGTTTCCTGGCAACCCCTAGATTATAATTTGTTTTCCTATGAAGTTACTTATTACGTTTTCCTCCTGTTGGATCATTCGAAGGATCAAATTTCCTTGACTTACCCTTTATAATAATTATTATTATTAATGTTATTTTTGTTTTTCTTACCCTTTATAATAATTATTATTATTATTATTCATGTTAATGTTATTTTTTTAATCCGAATTTTCTCTTTCACTCTTTGAATTTAATTGATTGATCAAATGGAATAAGAAATGGGTTCCGAGTAAAATTTAAGATACATGCTAATTCTTTTGAAGCTTAATCCATTAATTCGCTCAGACTATTATTACTCGTATTTTTTAATATAAGGAAAAGATAAGTTCACCTACAGGGATCTTGTGGCTTGAAGTCAAAGTAAGATGTTGATAACTTGACTGAAACAGTGTGGCCTCGTCGGGTTCGGTCACCGTAAATCTCTGTAAATTATCCTCAAGACAGCTCTTCCAATGGTGAAGTAGTGGACTCGTAAACTCTCTCCAAGTTTTTGATTTGGACCCAATAAAATATAATGAATTTAAAGCATACAGTATGTCTAAATTAATTAAAATACGTGATAGCCTAATTATCTTCATTTAAACTTTTGAATGATAAATTTATAAAATATCCTCATATATTTTGCTCAAGTGCTATCAACTTTGTGGGTGTAGCACATTCAGCACCAACGTGGCATTTGATGCTTTTGACTCATCTTAAAATAAAGTAGAGGTCCATGTAAAGTCAAGCAGCGAAGAAGGTAAAAAATTATCTCAAGTCACCCAAACCTCCAAGGCTCTCTTCTCGAGCCAAAAACCCCGTAACACTACTCCCAATCCATTAAAACCTTGAGACATGCTCTCAGGTCACTCTCATCGAGTCAAAAATTTTGGAATGTGGCTGCCAAATCCTTAAAACTTTAAGACACACTCTCAGGTCACTCGGACCTCAAAGGGTGTTTTCTGGAATCAAAAACCATGGGACACCATTCTCAAGTCCATTAAAACCCAAAGATAAGCTTTCAGATCACTCAAAACCACACATGGTATTCACCTTGAGTCTGAAACCACGGGACACCACTTCCAGGTCCTTTGTGGTTTTGAGACACATTCTCAAGCCACTCGGACCTTGAGAGTACTCTCCTCGAGTCAAAAACTCTCAAGACTTGCCCTTTGAGTCAAAAACTTTGCAACATCATTTTCAAGTCCCTTAAAACCCTAAGACATGCTCTCATATCTCTCAAACTTCTCAAAGCACTCCCATTGGCCAAAACTTTAGGACATGCGGCTCTGAAGGGTGCCCACACGGTTTGGTTTGATTTGATTCTTTCCCAATGGTTCCAAAAATATTAAAACCGAACCAAATTCTAGAATCTTCAAACTAGTGGAACCAAATCGAACTGTAAATGATTGACTTGGTTTGATTTGGTTATATATTCAAAGTAATCAAATGAAAAAACAAAAGTTATCTATCTATCTATATAAATATATATATATATATATATATGATTATCTTATGTATTGTGGTGTATGGTAAGTTATATAACTTGCTAATAATCATTAATGGTTCGGTACAATTATTTTTTATTTCAAACCAAAACTGAACCAATATCAACAGTTCTTTAATGTAAAGTTTAGTTTGGTCCAGTTTATCAGTTCTAACAGTTTTTTGTGCATCCCTAACCCCTTAAAACCTTGAGATTAGGTAAGGCTGCAACTCGGGCGGGTTAGAGGTACAGTTTGGACTCAACCTTACATATGAAATGTTTAATCTTAACCTAACATTAACTCTACTTCCAATCCTAACTACTCAACCCTAACCCAACCCATCCTTAAAATTTTAAACTCGGGTTGAGATTTCGGGTTAGAAAGTCGGGTTAATTTGGGTTATCTATATCACCAATCTCAATGTTGAAAATTTAAAGTGATTTTTAACAAGTTTCACATTAGATTACTCCTAAAGACACAAAAAATTAAGAACTTAATGCAATTTTCTAAAAAATTACAAACAAATTTTTAGAAAATTAATTATCCAAAGTGTTAACATACAATAAATTAAGATTTAAATAAAGGAAGTTAAAAAGAAAAAGGTTATTATAATTTGAGTATTATATATAATATATTTAAAATAAAAAATATGTATAAAAATAATATTACAATTCGGGTTCGGGTTGGGTTCGGATTGTTGGCACCTCAACCCAAGCTCAATCCTAATTAAGTTTAAGTTGAGATTTTTCAACCCAAGCTCAACCCTAATTATAAAAATAGTTACCCAAACCAGTAAAAAATTGAGTTGGACTCGGGTTGCCTAACCCAAGTTACACCCCTAAGATTAGGTCACTAAAAACCTTGAGATATGCTCCCCTAGGTCCCTTAAAACCTTAAGATATGTTCTCAGGTCATCTAAATCTCACGGGGCACACTCCTCTTAAGTTAAGACTCTGAAGCGTTGCTCCTAGGTTTTCTTAAGTCACCCATTCGAGAAAGTTGGCGTCTACACTGAGTCTTAAGTCACCCATTCGAGGAAATCCCTTGAGACATGACCTAAGTTTCTCTTGAGGGGATCTGATGGCAAAGGATGAGAAATAAGGGTAGGGTGACTTCACATTTCCGTTGTAGATTGGGATACCTAGAAAGGTCTTCGATTAGGGGATAAAAATCAATTATCAATGTACTCAGTGCTTGACTTGACCTAAGGTCTGAGTATTCATATGCCATGTCAGAAGAAATCTCGAAAATCAAGATTTTCCCCCAACCACCAACAAAGCATTAAATTCCCAACAACCTTCATTTAATGTTTGATTAAGCTCATAATTACACCAATTTTTGTTTAAGTGGGTAATTACTAAGGGTACGTGACTTATGTATAATATCTGAATCTTCCGAACATTTAGATAATGTACTAGGTTTCTCTGCCATGGGATATTGAATTTCTTGTCTACTATATTAAATCTCTTGAGTTATCTGTTTCTCCTCTTTATTTTAATTCACCCTTCAGGATCTCTCATCATTGTGTGTGATATCTTCAAAATTATTGGTATCTTTTTGTATGTTTTTTTATGAATCTATAAACTCTATCAAGTCGACCCCAATCTTCCTATTTTCCAATAATGTGAGTTGATTTATAGGAGGTGATTGAAGTTGTTTTTAAATAAATGCAATGACTTGTGGCCTAAATTCTCTTTTTGGCTCGAGTTGCGTTGCGATCTGTTTTTTACTCTGGGAGGGCAAATGTTTCTGACCCATTTTTGTCTTACGAGTTTCGACTCGGTTTCTAATCTTTATGTAACTTGGTATATAAGAATGCTAGGATTTGTATTCTGAAAAAAAAATTCAAAAATAGAGAGACAAAGGCTACTAGAGTTGGGCTTTGAGAGACTTGTGAATCTTCTTTCTTCTTTATACAGTGAAATCACTTCATCAATATTCAAACGTATACTAAACAAAATCATCGGTTTGGTTCAATTTACTGGTTCTAACATTTTTTTGTGCATCTCTAGCTACTCATAAGCCCTTTAAAACCTTGAGATATGATATTAGGTAACTCAAACCTCGCAGGGCACTCCTCTCGAGTCAAAACCATGGGATACCACTCCAAGGTTCTTTAAAACCCTAAGATATGCTCTTAAGTCACTTAAATCTCATAGGGGGCACTCCTCTCAAGTTAAGACTCTAGGGCATTGCTCCTAGGTTTTCTAAAGCTCTGAGATATTCTCTTAGGTCGTTTGAATTTCTAAGGAGGACCTCCTACTTGAGGTCTATGCTGAGTCTTAAGTCACTACATTGAGGAAGTCCCTTGAGACATGACCCAAGTTTCTCTTGAGGGGCTTCAACTGCAAAAAACGAGAAACAAGGGTAAGTTGACTTTTCCTTTTGTTTATACATTGGGTCTTTGGGGGCTGAAAAACTAATTGTTTAAGTACTCTATTGAGTCCATAATTACACCACTTTTTGTACTAGTGGGTAATAATTAAGGGTATCTGAGCTATGGATAATAATGGAGTATCTCAAACATTGAGATAATGAACTAGGGTTTCTCTACCATGGAATATTGAATTTCCTGTTTCTCCCATTGAATCTCTTGAGTTTATCTTCTCATCATCTTTCTTCTAATTCATCCTTCTGGGTCTCTCATTATTGTGTGATATCTTCAAAATTATCGGGACCTATTGTTATATATATTTTTTAAGAATCCATAAACTTTATTAAGTTGACCTCGATCTTCCTATTTTACAATAGTGTGAGTAATTTGTCGCAAGTGATTGAAGCTGCTTCTAAAATAAATGTATTGAGTTGTACATAGCTTAAATTCACTTTGGCTAAAGCTGTGCTGTGATTTGATTTTGACCCGAATCTTGGGTGGACAATTTTTTTGGCCCATTTTTGTCTTGCGTGCTTCGACCCATTTTTTTTTTGAGTGCTAGGGCTTGTATTGTTCATTAAGAATTCTAAAAATCCAAAAGAGAGATACACAAAAGGTGTTTTAGGTTGGGATTTGAGAGACTTAACATATCTCATTTCTTCTTTGTATAGTGAAACCTTTTCGTCAATCTTCATCGTTGACGAATGCTATAAGGCAAACCATGTTAAATCTCTACATGTATGTACTATGATTGTTTGTATTTTTCTTTTCTATTATTACTTATTTCGTTTTGTACTTAATTTGCAGTTATTTATCTTCTTCTTTTTTCTAGTTGAGGGATTCACACATACTTTTTTGTTTCCATAGAAGCTCAAACCCCTCTCCTCTTATTTAAGAATGAAGAGATTCTACCATTGACGTATAAGCCCTTTGGTATAACATGATAACTTTGTGTATAAGTGACATACATGGAAAGGATACATGCATGGCTAGAAAAAGATGGAGTGGCGTTAAGTGACACAATAGGGTTTGCTGTGATTTTGAGGAAGAAACGCACGTATACTAAACAAAATCGTTAGTTCGGTTCGATTTACTGATTCTAACATTTTGTGTGCATCTGTAGCTGCTCCCAAGCCCTTTAAAACCTTGAGATATGCTCTTAGGTAACTCAAACCTCGCAGGGCACTCCTCTCAAGTCAAAACCATGGGATACCACTCCAAGGTTCTTTAAAACCCTAAGATATGCTCTTAAGTCACTTAAATCTCATGGGGGCACTCCTCTCAAGTTAAGACTCTAGGGCATTGCTCCTAGGTTTTCTAAAGCTCTGAGATATTCTCTTAGGTCGTTTGAATTTCTAAGGAGGACCTCTTACTTGAGGTCTATGTTGAGTCTTAAATCACTATATTGAGGAAGTCCATTGAGACATGACCTAAGTTTCGCTTGAGGGGCTTCGACTGCAAAAAAGGAGAAACAAGGGTAGGTTAACTTTTCCTTTCGTTTATACATTGGGTCTTTGGGGGCTGAGAAACTAGTTGTTTAAGTACTCAGTTGAGTCCATAATTACACCACTTTTTGTACTAGTGGGTAATAATTAAGGATATCTGACCTATGGATAATAACGGAGTATCTTAAATATTGAGATAATGTACTAAGGTTTCTCTACCATGGAATATTCAATTTTCTACTTCTCCCATTGAATTTCATGAGTTTATCTTCTCATCCTCTTTTTTCTAATTCATCCTTCTGGGTCTCTCATTATTGTGTGATATCTTCAAAATTATAGGGACCTATTGTTATATATATTTTTTAAGAATCTATAAACTTTATTAAGTTGACCTCGATCTTCCTATTTTGACAATCGTGCAAGTCATTTGTCGAAAGTGATTGAAGCTGTTTCTAAAATAAATGTATTGAGTTGTACGTAGCTCGAATTCTCTTTTGGCTCAAGCTGTGCTGCGATTCGATTTTGACCTGAATCATGGATGGACATTTTTTTTTGGCCCATTTTTGTCTTGCGTGTTTCAATCCATTTTTTTGAGTGCTAGGGCTTGTATTGTTCATTAAGAATTCTAAAAATCCAGAAAGACACACACAAAAGGTGTTTTAGGTTGGGACTTGAGAGACTTAACAGATCTCATTTCTTCTTTGTATAGTGAAATCTTTTCGTCAATCTTCATCATCGACGAATGTTATAAGGCAAACCATGTTAAATCTCTACATATATGTACTATGATGGTTTGTGTTTTTCTTTTCTATAGTTAATTGTTTCGTTTTGTATTTAATATGCAATTATTTTTCTTCTTTTTTTTTAGTTGAGGGATTCACACATACTTTTTTGTTTTCACGGAAGCTCAAACCCCTCTCCTCTTTTTTGTTTACACAGAAGCTCAAACCCCTCTCCTCTTCTTTAAGAATGAAGACGTTTTACCATTGGCGTATAAGCCCTTTGGTATAACACGGTAACTTTGTATACAAGTGACATACATGGAAAGCATACATGCATGGCTAGAAAAAGATAGAGTGGCATTAAGTGACACAGTAGGGTTTGCTGTGATTTGGAGGAAGAAACGCACGTCAATTCTGGCATGCATGCTTTAGCATAGAACAAAATTCCATTCATCCATTCAGTGTCTCAGTTGATTGGGCCAAAGTGGGTTCGAGTGCGCATTGGCTCAATGACAAATTCACTGTAGTTTGATTAGTTGGCTTTTAGATTTCACAGATAGCACACATGCATGCTTTGATTACCAAATCCTTAAGATTTGATGTCTCTACTACTACTAGTCTCCCTACATCGAGTTGGATTTGAAAGCCCTCTAGGTATGGCACTCACTTTGTCTTGACTGGGTTGGTTTTTGTCTGACCAAATTTTAATGGGTACATTTGAACCTATCCCATAACGATCCTGTACCAATCCCATTAACGCATAATGTTTGGTACATTAACAGTGAAATGGCACATGGTCAATGATGGAACCAGGGTGGCCGACTTTGGACCACTAAAACTCACCGCCACTCCATTTGAGAACTAACTATCCAAAGTGAATGACTAAGGTAGGACAAGGATTGGTCAACTACAGTTGTGTCATTCAAGGATATGTCTGAAAATCTTGCTAATACATTTTTATATGGGTTCATTATAATAATAGAAAGTCTTCATAGATTTTTTATTTGTTTTCATTAAATTTTTTTTTTTTTTTTACGAATTCACTTGAGACTGTATATATATGTAATTTACATTTAAAATCTTTAAGAAATTGAAGCTGGAATTTAAAGACGAGAAAATAAAAATAGTCATATTCAAAAGTAAAATGACGTTATTACAAAAGATATTATGTTATTGAATAAAAAAATATACCAAAATGGATAATAAAATCATTGTACTTCATTAATGTGGTGAACTTCCCAAATTTTTTTAAATGAAATTTATTCAAGATGTTAGATGTGTACCTGCGAACTAAAATATTTTGTAAATTATATGTGAATCAAATACTGTGAACCACCAAATTAATTGGGATTGGTTACAGAAATTCTATTCTCACACTTTGTAACAAATATAAATGATGTTCATTTAGTGACAATTGGTTATTCAATGTTAACAAGTGTGGTTTAGGATTTGGATTAATTGAGGTTGGTTTCGGAAGCAATCTTACACATCTAGATGCCATTGTCAGGTACAATGTATTTCCAGTTTCATTCCATTTTATTAGGAAGGTGACATTTTGTTTCTTTCTAGGATATTATGAATGATAGGCCCAGTGTTTGGTTTGGGAGAATGTGAGAGAGAAATCCAGTGTGTGTGTGTGTGTGTGAGAGAGAGAGAGAAAAAAAAGATACTCCCATGTTAGGAGACTAAAATACATGGATTTGGAATGAATTGAAAATTTGAAAGCATGTGAAAGAGGATCGCATAGGTCGCAACACATTGTGATCTTCAATCAGAGGGTTTAAAATTCAATATTTAATAGGAGTCACCACTTGCGAGTCTTAGAGGCACTTCGTGTCCTCTGTTATATACGTATAAGATGTGAAATTTTCCTTCTCTCACAAATATGCAAGCGGGAGTGGCAATTTTGACCTATATTTCTTATTTGATTTTATGAAATAGGTAACATATTATTTTGTGTTTAAGTGCTTTATTTTTCATTTTATAATCTATGTATAGGTTGGTTAATATATATATATATATATATATGTGTGTGTGTGTGTGTGTGTGTGTGTGTGTGTGTGTGGTTTCTTAAACAACACGCACAATTTTGCTCCACTTGTATCTAAACCATCTCAGCTCCTCTGGTGAGTGTGTAAAACACCAATAATAGAGTAAGTATGTGATAGATCTTGGGGTATTTAACATCATATCGTGAGTAGAGAGTATATACACATTTCAGCGTTTAAAGTCTTTATTGGTGTGATTTCTCATGAAGTAGTGTGTGAGTGTTGATATACTATCATTGTAATCTCTTTTTCGTGCTAGTTGAATTTCTCTCTCTTTGAACGTAAGTCGAATGTTGTTGAATCACGTATATCTTGTATTTGTGTGTGTAATTGTTTTATTATTTTTGAATCTCCATATTTGTTTATGACATTTCACATTATAACTTAATGTATGTTAGAAAATTATAGTAATATCGGTCAAACGCTCAACACTAATGTAATTTGTTCAAAATTTTAAAAAAGTTGAGTGTTATTTACTCAAAAAAAAAAAAATTTATTGTTTGGTAGATACAACCGTCATCATTTTAATAATGTAATGGTTATTGTTGCAATAATAAAATATTAATTCAAAAATGAAACATCTATTAATCCGATAATACATTACTCATTAGTTTGAAAATACAGATTATCTTATTATTTCGAGAATGTAACTTTTGTTACTCCATTAATTTGCTCTTAATTATTGGGAGAATGCAATTTTATACAATAATGCATGACACCATTGAGACTTTATTTAACGTGAAGACACAGTTCTTGAATGTTTGAAAAGATGGTAGTTTTTTTATTTTGTGTTTTTTGGTGGTGGTGGTGTAAGTAAATAAGATGGTGCCTTGTGGTGGGGTTTGGCAGTGGTTGAGGTGGGAAAAAGTAATGTACCGTACGATCAGGCGTATTGGTGGACGACTTTGATATGATGGGACCGCTCATAATTTAAGAGTGGGAAACTGGCAATTGTACGGTCGTAATAAATAAGCCAATACAGCTGGCAATTCACTATCCTCCGTATAATCTGGTTTTCTTTTTCTTTTTTTTAATTGGACTAATTGTCTAGTACCTTATGGCCATTAATAGAGTATCTTTTGGTATGGACATTTACGATCTGTAATCTCATTTGTTACCTAAGGTAGATTCAATGGTGATGTCCACATCACATCACATGAGCGTACTTAAAATTGTTCAGGGTTAAATTCACTTGTCTCCCTAAGCCAGGTCAACTTACACCACTATTTGGCTTTTAATTCCGTTCTCTGCTTTAAAATCATTTTTTTAATAATTTGAATAAGGATTGTTTGATAACTGTTTATGTTTAATGTTTATTATTTAAGTGTTTATATAAATAGTGTTTATGTTACGTTTTTGTTTATCCATAAACATGAGTGTTGTTTGATAACGAAAAAACATTTGACTTGTTTTAAAAATCATAAATAGAAAAACATGTTTGTTAACCTTAAATTATTATTTTTTTTTAAATCAACATAATAAATTGCATAAAAAGTCAAGTTTATGTTACAACAACTATATACAGCAATAACAGAGCAAGAAATATGCATAAAAAAGAAATAAATAATATTGGATTAAATATATATTTACACAGCAAATGATACTGTAAAAGTAGAATGACCCACAACTCAGAAGGCTCTAACAAGTAGGGGATGCACACGATTCGGTTCTTTACGGTTATTGGGAGAACTGAACCAGAACCGTTCCCAACGGTTCTTTAATTTTGAAATCAGAATAAATGAGTTCGGTTCAATTCGGTTATTATAGGAGTTGTATTTAACCTTATAATAGTTATAATAACTTCATTGTTTAAAATTTTTTACATAACAAAATGTTATTATATATATATATATATATATATATATATATATATATATTCAATGGTTCCAGTTCCGGTTCCAAGGCTTGGAACCGGAATCGTAGTGAACGGTTCTTAAAATTTAAAGCCGGAATTGGAATCGTAGTGAATGGTTCGATTCGGTCTAATTTGTATGGAGTGAGAATAAGGATTTGGAGATAGGGTATACTCCTTCTCTTGAACTTCTTATGTTACTACTTTTTTATTTCATTTTTTTTATTTCTATTTTTCTTTCAATACTGAAAATGAATGAATGATATAAGTACAAAATACCATTCTTATTTCTTTGACTATGAGACTTTTTTGTTTTTTTCTCAAATAAGGTTTTTTTTTAGCATAAGTGCCCCTAAGTAACTATTTCTTATTATCAAGTATATTAGTAATTATTCATATTCTACCCAATTTTTTTTCTCAAGGCAATTGATGCTCTTTAATTCTGTCCATACTTGATAATTCTAATATTTTTATCGTTGTATCTAACAATAGCCTTTTATAATTTTTTTTTTCTTTTCATTTTCTCACTTTTAGTTTCAATTTTTAATTAAAATAATATAATCACCATTTTAGATAAAAAAAAGAAAAAAAAAATTTTAATTAACATCATTTTGGTGTTTATGATTTGAAGGTTTAGGTACAGTATTGTTTAAAAGCGTTTTGACAATTTATAAATAAAACAAAAATTATCAAACATGTTTATCGTAAAAATTTATTTTGATAAACAATAAATACTAAACATAAACAGTTACCAAACGGGCCCTAAATTTTAAGTGTTAAAATATAATTTTGTCTGTAAATTATAATATCACATTATATTTCAAATAAAATAAAATACAATGACATCTCTTAAAGTTTGCCGTAATTGTATTGATATTCCCTATACTAATTTGACATCAGATTTTAGGATGATTTTATCATTATACTTTTAAATAATTTAATAAAAAAAATATATGATTTCTAAAATGACTAACAACCACCGTCACCACCCATGGCCACCAATGATCTTTAATCTTGCTCCTAATATATCCGATTAATCACCAAAAATTCTATCATAATCTCTTTTCAAAGATCTTCGATCACGGTGATATATATACACACATACATAGGATCAGATCTGTGAACCAAGATATTGGATTTTGTTGTCCGTCACATGTACAAGTTGACGAAAACGACCGGACTGGTGGTGTCGTGCACGCGGAAGCGTACATATCATTTTATAAATCAATTTTTTTAAAAAATTATTTGGAGGTATAATAGTAAAATCATCCTAAAATTTGATCTTAAATCATCATAAGAAATGTTAGTGCAATTACAACAAACCTCAGGGGAGGTCATTGTATTTTACCCTATTTGAAATATAATGTGATATTATAATGCAAGGGCAAAATTGTCTTTTCACACTCTAGATTTATTCCCGTCACTGAAAAAATTGATTTAGGAGAAGTGAAAGAAATAAATGTCAAACAATCTCTTTGAGTGTAATTTGACCTAACCTCAGGGAGGTCAGTGAATTTAACCCAATTGTTTAAACCATTTTTGGAAGCTTAAGAGAACTATTTGAATAGTATTTGATAAATCATGAAATAACCATTGGCTTTACAAGGGTATGAATTTCCATCTGAATAAACATTTAATAATTCAACTAGTTAACATGCATGAGACACGTGATAATCATATATTTTAGTGTTAATTTGACGAACATTATCTGAGGTTTGTTCTTTCGACATATAGATATAACTTGTCGCGCATGCTATTAAATTTATCCTTGATGTTTGTTCTATATTTCACTAACACTTCTTCTTACCAAAAGGACATTGTGTCGGTGCACTTTTTTATGGTAAACTGACTTGATTTTCCTTTAACTTGATTTTGACTAATGATTTTACCAATTTAACCTTTTGAAATTGCCAAAAGGGACCATCTTCTTCCTTTTTCATTTCATGACTTTAATAGACCTATTTTGAGCTTTGCTCATTTCTTATCGTCTGCCAGCGCCTATTCTGGCCATCATCCGTCACCATTTTCGACCAATACCTATCTCAATCAACTATTTTTCTTATAATTTATCTATGGAAGCAAGAAATTTCTCTATATTCAAATGCATAAACCTTTCCCCAAAACAAAACACAGATTGTAACTCTTGTTCGACAACCTATTTCTGTCACCATTTTCAACCACAAACCGCCATCGATCCAACCCAACTCATACACCAAATGATTTCCTATTTCTTAAACTTCATATGTGGTAAGAAATGGTCAAATTTGTGGTCTTCCAATCCCAAAGCAACAAAATTCACAATTCTTCTCTTTTACGCATTGACCTACTCACATATAGAGAAAGAGAGATAGAGAGAAAATGAAGAAAGAAAGAGAATGAATATAGAAGAAGAAATGGGGACAATGGGCTTCTTGGTCATTTTGCAACTCTATATTTTTATATAAAAAATTGTTTTAATAATAAAATGCAATCTAGACATTTTATAACTTTTTTAATGAAAAAGCTGACATCAAGTGTTTATCAAAGAATTTTGACAAGTTTTGTATGTGTATTGTTGATCCAAACTTCAGGGGGTATCAATGTACTCTATATTTTAAATCAAACCCTCTCATGTACAAGGAGAGTTGTATTAGGGCCCATTTGATAACCGTTTGTGTTTATTGTTTATAAAAATAATTTTTTAGGATAAACATGTTTGATAATTTTTGTTTTGTTTATAAATTATCAAAACGCTTTTAAAACATCATTGTAACTTAAGTTTTCAAATTCTAAATACCAAAATGATGTTTTAGTGTTTATGTTTACTAAAAAATTTTTTTTTTTTATATCTAAAATGGTGATTATATTATTTTAATTAAAAATTAAAACTAAAAGTGAGAAATAAAAAAAAATTATAAAAGCCTATTGTTTGATACAATGGTAAAAATATTAGAACTATCAAGTGTATACATAATTAAAGAGTATCAATTGCTTTGAGAAAAAAATATTGGGTATAATACGAATAATTACTAATATACTTGATAATAAGAAATAGTTACTTAGGGGTACTCATGCTAAAAAATAAAAATAAAAACATTATTTGAGGAAAAAAAAAAGAAGTCCCAACCATCTACTTGTCAAAAAAATAAGAATGGTATTTTGTACTCATATCATTCATTCATTTTAAGTGTTAAAAAGAAAATATAAATCAAAGGAATGAAAAAGAAAGTAGTAGCATAAGAAGTTCAAGAGCAATAGTATGCCCTTCAAATCCCTTTTCTCACTCCATACAAATTGAAAAACTTTCAACTTTTTCATAGTTATATATATTTTATTTTGTTGATAGGGATGCAGAAAGAACCGGTGGAATCATAAAGAACCGTAGCTGAATCGAATCGAACTGTTCACTACGGTTCTAATTCTGGCTCCAAATTTTAGGAACCGTTCACTATGACTCAGTTCCAAGCCTTAAAATCAAAACCGTTGAATATATATATATATATATATATATATATATATATATATATAATTGTTATAAAATTATTGTAATAATTTTTTGTTATGTAACAAATTTTAAACAATGGAGTTATTATAACTATTATAAGGTTAAATACAATTCCTATAATAATCGAATTGAACCGAATTCAACGACTCCGGTTTCAAAATTAAGGAACCGTTGGTTTCGATTATCCCAATAACTGTAAGGAACCGATCCGTGTGCACCCCTACTTGTTGGGACCTTCTGAGTTGTGGGATATTCTAGTTTTACAGTATAATTTGCAGTGTGTAGATATATATGTAATCCAATATTATTTACAGTGTGTAGATATATATGTAATCCAATATTATTTATTTATTTTTTACGTATATTTCTTACTCTGTTATTATTGTATTGATTTGTTGTAATATGAGTTTGACTTTTTATGCAGTTTTGTGTGTTAAGAAACATGTTTTTTTGTTTATGATTTTTAAAATAAGCCAAACATTTTTTCGTTATCAAACAATACTCATGTTTATGTATAAACAAAATTAGAACATAAACACTTAAACAATAACAACGATTATCAAACATCCATTAATTTTTAACGTAATACATACAATATCATTAAACACAAATAATATTATTATATTAAGAAGGCAACATTATTATTTTAGAACTTATGCATAAATAAGTACAATAAAAAATTAATAATTCACATAGTTAACATGCATGAGACACATGATAATCATATATTTTCAGGTTAATTACATTGATAGTCCTTATTTGTTCTTACGACACGTAGATATAACTTGTCGAAGGTCATCCAATTGCCTCTTAGATTTGTGATATCTATGGTTTTTTTTTTGGTGATTTTACAACTATGATATTTATGCAATTTAGATATTTTAGAGCTTTTTTAAATATAAAAAAAGGTGACATAGGTGTTTATGGAAGAATTTTATCAAGTTGTATCTACGTGACTCGAACAGTGTCAATATAATTTACCTTTTTGTATAAATAAGTACAATAACAAATTATATGGAGAATTTTGTCTTGATGTACAGGAAATTACAAACAATATACATGTTTGTCATGATGTACTGGAATATATATATATATACACACACGCATTATCACTGGATGCACCCTTGATAATGGACATATATCCATTTGGCAGAAGTGGTGGTGTCCAACCAGAATGACCAGATGCATGTCCTTTAAATACAGCTGGTTCCGTGTACTGTCAAAACAAAAGCTCTTTGAAAAGTCATAATAACACTGTTAAACCCATTAACCCCTCAAAAGAATCATTCAGTTCACACGCCCAGTAATGTACAGTATCCTAACAGGTGGCCCAAGCAATATACTCTAAGAAACAATTGACACTTTTACCCAAGCACCTGTGTAACACGTACGGACACGTGTACACTTCTTTGAATATTTAAACTTGTAACACAAGTGCAATTTGGTCGCCACGTGCGTCCTCTGCTAAGTGATAATTTTTAATTATTAAAGTGGAGCCATGGCGAAATTCCAACACAAGACTTAATGCTATTTACTCTAAAATTGATTGATAAAACTTGAGTATTTAAACATCTAACAAAATATAATATGATTATGATTCTAATAAGTACCTAGTTTTAGTATTTAAATTAGCGAATAAAATATAATATGATTCTAGCAAGTATATGATTCTAACAAGTATCTAGTTTTAATATTTAAATTAGCGAGGTCTCTCTGACTCACACCTTTACACTATTTAAACATTGTTCTTACTTATTTTTTATATTATTTTTATGAAATATAAATTTTGTTACTTTAACGTTCTCATTCTTTATTTACTCTGTGTGACTTAGATAGTAGAAAACACAATTATTCTTACAAAAAAAATACAAAAACTCGTTTATTTCAAGAGTTGTTACATTTTTTTGAAATAACATGCATTATATTCTCGAAATTATTGATGTTGATTCTCAAAACGACATAATTTTGATAAAAAGAAATAAATAGGACAAAATGCACTCACACTTCCTGAGATTTGTTTAAAGACACTCATACATATAGTTTGCTTAAATCTACACTCACACCTTTTGTCAGTTACCCATCAATATAATAACTATATTATATTTAAAAAATTAAATAAATTTAAAAGACCAATTGATATTTAAAAAAGGATGATAATGACAATGCACCATGTCTATATTTCTTATATTCTCAAACTATTTATTGCATTAATCTAAGAAGTTGTAAATGGAACATATTTTTATTATCTTAGATATACCAAAGGATCCATGTCAGAATTGTGTATTGGACTGAACACATATTAGAAATTTGATTTTCTGGATATTGAATTAGTATGCTCAATACTTGTTACTTGAAATGGAATAAAGTAAAATTTTTAGAAAGACTTAGAATTCGCCTTTGGTGAAGACTAAAGAACTTTATCCATTTTTGGCTTCCATCCAACTGTGCATAGATTTATTATTTATTTTGTCTATTTTGATTGAAGGTGTTGCTTTTTTTAATATATATATATATATTGCAGAGGCATATCCTTTTAAATTTTTGTTATTTGCTTTCTTCAACTATTGATGCTCTACTGTAAATTTCTTAGGTGTGCTCTTTTTTTAAAATAATTGTGTTCCAAAGAGAAATAAATGTGTACCAAAGAGAAATTTACTTGTGTAATTTTGATTACAAATGGAGGAGTTTTGTGTCATTTCACACATCGCGTACAGCAGACATTTTTAACTCTCGGATCCAAGTATGAAATGGTGTGATTCTTTAGGTGAAAGTCGGAATGAAGGCGGCGTTTACTTCACGGCAACGGCACGCTTAAAGTCAGACAAAGAGGTTGAAAACTAAAGACAACATTCCTGGAAAGAAAAATAAATTATTTTTTTAAAAATATTAATATACCTGAAATTTACCAAAAAGGGTTGGACTTGTATTCCTCTTCAGGACCTGTTACTCATAGGAAAATGGTATCGGTCAATTTTTCTAGAAAAAAAGATAATTTCCTCTAATTTTTGTGATATTCATTTGAAGAAATTGCAAAAAAAATATTGAAGAAATTTAGTGCCTCATTACTTTTTTTGAGTGCCACTGCCACTGCCACTTTCTTGGCTCCATGCATCTATATAGGTACATTAATATTTATCTTCTGTTCCTTTGTTACATTGTATATACAATGATTGAATTCTAATTAGGTGGTTAAAACTAATTTTTATAACAATGGGTATGATGAACAATTAATTACTACTTTTTATGTTTCTTTTTTAAGAATATCTATCAATACATTTATTGAAGGTTTTTTTATTATTATTAAAATTAGTACTTAATGATCGATAGTAACAAAGTACCACCTTGGTGGCATAAAATACCCAACATATACAATTCTATACCAACTTATATCGTCTCAATTAACAAGACGGTTAACCTTCTTTTTTTCAAATTAATGTTCTCGAGGTACGTGGTATAATTAATGTGATATGAAGAACTTTTGTTTTTAATCTAGGAAATAATTCTATGCCAAAGAATCTGATATGTCCACATGTATATGACACAAGTATATACGTAATAGATACGTTACTCTTAAAAAAATATTCATACTTTCTAATTTACTGCATATAAAGCTATAACTTCAAAAAAAAAAATAGTTTAATAGCAATCTTCTTATTTCACAGGATGAAAGTCAAGAATTCAAATCTTCTCAAAGCTATTGCCAGAAACTTTTTTTTTAATAGGCATGTCCTTGTCATTATTGATAAATTATTAACTAATCCTAAAATTATTAGTCTCGATCAATTAATACTTGACACATAAGCAAAAAATTAGAAAAAAATTGACACAAAACTTACTTTTGCTTGTGTGTCACGTAGTAATTATCCGAAAATCAATAGTTGCAGAACTACCTAATAATTTCTCATCATCATGTAATTTATATATATATATATATATATATATAATTGATCTCCAGACTATGTAAAGTAATCATGAAATCTGATTGTTATTTTTTTGGTAATGACATTTTTATATCCTTATATCATATCTAATGATTATGGTGTTGTGTTGTGCGTAAAAAATTTATTGTTTATCTCGTAAGTAAGGGATATCATTATTGTATATGTATATGTAATATAGTCATTATTGCACATTAAATACATATGACACGACCTATTTCATGATATATATAATGGATTTTTTTACCTACCGGTACACTTACACATGGTTTTATATAAATCTTCAAATTATTTCATGAAATAGGTCTTGTCACATGTACTTAATGCGCAATAATGACTATATATTAGTACATCTTTTCCTCCTTTGATTTATGGGTACTATGTCACTTTATTAAATATGTGGAAGATATGGATTCCCCAATTAGCATCAATTAAGTACTAGTCGTGTGTAAAACACGTACTAGGACCATAAATTAGTTATTTGGTGAACTTACAACCACTTGAAAGAGATCTTGTTTTTATTTTTCTTTTCCTTTTTCGTCCACACAAGTTTACTTTAGGTGAAAGTTGTAACTCAAAAAAAGCTCAAATCTTGGATTAATAGATTTATGATTGTTGTTACATTTTAACAAGTGTTTGTGTTATCATTGTCAATTATACATTTTAATAAATCAATAAATTTTTACAAGTGATTGTGAAGTAGCTAAATTAATTATGGTAGATATTAATAAATCTATAACTTCACCCTAAAGGAAAAAAATGTTATAGTTTTGTGACGACTTTGTCCATAGAATTCTTGAGGACCTAAGTAAGTAGATGATAACGTCACTTAGTTCAAACCCTAAAAATCATACACACAAGACTATATTTATCGTTAAAAATGTTGTAAATAAGAGCATATTACATTAACTCTTCAAGTGTCTAACTAATTGATCATATGGTACAAATGGTGTACAATTGACATTTAATACATTAAAGTCTTTATAGTGAACTTGGATCGTCTAACTTAAAATTTGTCTAAATTATCCCAAGTTAAATTCACAAAGTATTGACGAGTGTTATTCTATCTTAATCTATGGCTTGAGATACACCACATCACCCATTAAAAAGAATTAACGTAAATTATGTCGTGTATGTGAAAATAAAGAATTATTATATATTACCAAAATTTCATGTATTAGAGAATGCCGCCACTAATAACATTTCATGTTTTATAATTTTTTATAATAATAAAAATTGATATTTTATTACTGATGAATTCTTACATTTAAGGAATTTTTGAAATATTGTAGAATTAAATGTTATGTAATCATTATAGGACGGCATTCAGTATTTTAGTCGTCTTCTTTTTGCAGCACTTTCTATTTTCCTTCCGTCACTGTTTAAAGCTTCTAATTTTGCCACCAGATCCAACAGCCGAACTTGTACATGCCTTATTCAATTGTTATATTTCTCTTTCAGGCTTGTATTTCATAGGATCAGAAAATATTTTCTTGTTCTCCTTTTACTGTGAATTTAATTTTAATTTAACATAAATCCAACCCTTGGACATCTTTTTTTTATTTATAAAATAAAAAAATACTGGAACCACCTCTTGGCTTTCCATGGGTTGTTGGTCATTTGTCGATGAAAAAGCTTAATTAATTCATTAGATTTGAAGTAAATTGATGAGGTATTATTATCTAATCTAACAATCTTTGGTGATGCGGTGCCATAGAGAGAGAAAATTATTTCTTGCATGATGACAGAGAAAAATTTATGATAACTTAGACAAATTTAACTTGGGAAGATTTTGGTTCTTTTATAATTCACATGACTAGACCCCTTGCATTAGTTGAAATATTTAGTAATTTTCACTATATATTGTATCTATTAAGTTAATAATTTTTTTTCATAAATAAGGTGAAATAACTAATCAGTCACGATTCTGTAGTACACAAATACATTATAACAATAGAGGACTGTGATTGTAATTGAAATACATAACTCGCGTAGAATATGATCTCCGCAAATCGAATGAACTCCACTTTATATGGAGTGATTTCTATCATTCTGTTGTGCACGAGATATAAATCTCTAGGGGTGATCTTAATAATTACAATTTGAGAAATTTTATTTATTTATTTATTTTTTTGTAATTAATCAAGGAAAATAAACATAGGATCTACTATGACCGTCTTAGTTTGAACACTCTGACTTTATCTTGTTTGAGATTTCTTAATTGTAGACTTTAAGATAAGAGTGATAGAGAAAGAGTAGTACCCCTAGGAGATGAGCACAACACAACAATTAGCGGAAACGAAGTGACAGCAAGTATATGATATGATATGATATGATATAGTTCAAAGGACAAGGTCTTCCGCGTCACTACGCAATGGTACGAAATTGGGTGGGTCAGACATGGCAACCCCTTTTGCGCAGGTCCTTCTCTCAACTCATGTGACCAATACGCAAGCTCAGAGGGAGGGCCACCAAAGCACGGATCAAAAACAAAAAAAGAAAAAGAAAAAAATCGTATCGCTCTGTCAAAACTTTCGTAGATATCTATTGTCAAATGTCAAAAAAATAAATTTTGTAAGACATCCCATCTCGTGAATGAAATCATCAGAAGGAAAAAGTGACTCTCACATGGTATCTCATTAAATGCAATTAAAATTTAACACACAACATTATGGTATTAAAGTTTTTTTTCAAATAATCATTTTAAAATTTCAAAACTTTTGTTACGAATCATTTTTCATCAAGTCATAGTAAAAAAAAAAAAAACCAATATTCCAATGGAAGATAATTTGGTCAAAAACACTCGATTGTTTATTAAGAAAATGTAAATTTTTTTTAATGTCAAAATTGACATTTACTATAAACTATCTCTCCTTCATCATTCATTTTTCTCTTTTTTTTTTTTTCTTTTATAGTTTGCAGTCTACGGGTGAGAAAAAAAAAAGGTTATGTTTTTTGTTTTCTCAGCCTTATCTCTGTTTCGGTGCCAATCTCCCAAAGCTTACACAATAACGAGGAGGAAATGAAGTAAGACTTAAGTTACTTAATTCTTTTAAATGAATATCGTTTTCGCATGAACTCTTGCTTTTTATTTTGTGCACGCTCTCATTTTACTACTTTCTTTATATGACATAGAATTTGTTATTTTTGCGCTCTCATTCTTACTCGCTTTCGCTCCCGCACCGACTCAATATGAATTAGAATAAGACTAGAAGTTAAAATTTGTTTAAGAAGTGTTTGATAGAATGAAAAATATGAGGTTCTGTTATTCAACCATCCAGAACTCTAGTCAATTTAGATAAAATAATTGATGATCGCATTCAACAATCTTAGTTACAATTTTCATATATTATGGTCAAAGAGTCACTGCTGGTTTTACTTCTTATATATAGAATGAGCAAACTTGTAATATAAAATTTTCTAACATTTTGATTATTGAGTTTAATTAACTTGGTGGATTGTTGTTGGGATATTGTTTTGAATCTTAAAAATTGTTTAATAAGGGATATCCAGATGTTAAATTGAGGTAAAAATTGTGAGTATTTAGAATATTAAATTTCAAACAATGACTAATTGACAATTAATTTCTAAGGTGACTGTGAACGAATTGTTTTAAAAAATTTGATGATCAAAATCTAATTTTTCAAACATCCTATTTGCTATAATACTTTTTAAATTTTTTATTTAAAGGAATAAATACTTTATGCATTTAACCATTAATAAAATAACCACGAGAAAATGTTCGTACAGGTTCAAACAGTACAGTACAGAGTGCAAGCTTCAATTTCATCTTCTTTATCATCGTTGAAGTTGGATGATTATAAACGAAAAAAGAAAAGTTAATTGGAAGGCTCGTCGATTCTTCGTGGGTCCACGGTAGGCCGGCCCTTTAACCCCATGTCTGGCTAAATTTACCGTTTTTGCCAAAGAAAAAAAAGAGAGAAAAGTTCGTTGAAGAAAAAAAAAAAAAAAAAAAGTAAAGCAAAGCTTTTGCAGAGCAGAGACTTCTCCCTTTCATCTTCTCAGATCTGATTTCTGTAATTTGTCCAGATCTTGACTACTTACGGTTTCCGATTCAGTTCTTCGGTGTTTCTTTCCCTTGTAAGGATTGAGAGATCTAGTGGGAGAAATAGTTGTTATTTCGATCATTTTCTGCTTTTGTGAATTAAAAATCACAACTTGGCCGTGAAAGAGGTGTTGATGGACTCTACACACCGCTAAAGGTATGTAATTCGTTCCGATGAAACTTTGTTTGATTTCTAGGGCTCAGTATTTCATTTGACGATTTATTCAAGTTTTTGTTTTGTATTTACATACCAGTATGTCTATGAGTTTCAGGACCAAAAACCATAACTTTAATTTCTCTCTTTTTTGTTTTGTTTTTTTGTTTTTGTTCATTATTTTTAAATCTCAAAGGTTAAGGATTGCGAGGTTGAGGATTTTTGAGAGATGGAAGAGGTAGGTACCCAAGTTGCCCCTCCAATTTTCATCCACCAAACCCTAGCTGGTCATTTCTGTGAGGGACATCCCATGGCGAAGAAGCGAAGTATACCCTATTTTCAGCAGCAGCAAGAACAACAGCAACGGTTCACTACAGGGTTCCAAAACCCTAGAGAAGGCTGGAACCCCAAGGTCTGGGATTGGGACAGTACAAGATTCGTCGCTAAGCCGTTAGAATCAGAGGTATTGCGTTTGGCTACAGTGACATCTATCCAGTCCGAACAGCACGGGAAAAGAGACGAAGTGAGTGGTGTCGTTCCTATGATGTTGAAGAAGAGCGCTGTGAACGAAGACGACGAGAGGCTTCGACTGAAGCTTGGCAGTGGCGGCGGCGGCGGCAGTGGTGGTGGTGGTGGCGGTGGTGTTGACTCTGTTGAGGAGCCTGTGTCAAGGCCCAACAAGAGGGTCCGATCTGGATCTCCCGGTGGCACCACCTATCCAATGTGTCAGGTTGATAACTGCAAGGAAGATCTGTCGAATGCGAAAGACTATCACAGGCGGCATAAGGTGTGTGAGGTGCACAGCAAATCGAGCAAAGCCTTGGTAGGGAAGCAGATGCAGAGGTTCTGTCAGCAGTGTAGCAGGTTGGAACTATATTAATTTGTTTAGTTTTGCTCTGTTTATAATTATACTCTCATTGTATGTTATTTTACTTCTTATGAATTGTGGTGAAATTGTTTATGAGGATGACATATCAGTTGTTTACTATACTTGTGCTTTTTTGTTTCTGATTATACTTCTTCTACTATCCAAGCTCACTACTATACTTCATCTACTATTATAATTTAGAACCATGTTTTTTCCCCCTATCCATTTCCTTATGGAACCAGCGTCAACATTTCTTTTCCTTGATACCCTTTTACTCCTCCTTTTTCAGGTTTCATCCTCTTTCAGAGTTTGATGAGGGAAAACGAAGCTGTAGGCGTAGACTTGCTGGGCACAACCGGCGAAGGAGGAAAACTCAGCCAGAGGATGTTACCTCGCGGCTGTTACTACCTGGGAGCCATGAGAACACTAGCAGTGGAAATTTGGATATTGTCAATTTGTTAAAAGTTTTAGCTCGTGCACAAGGTAAAAGAGTAGGCTACTTGTATTGGTTTTTTCGTTTCTCTCTCTATGTGATCTATTAAAATGCAGTTGTATGGAATCCTAGGGAATAATGGTGACAAGAGCGCCAATTGCTCAGCAGTTCCTAATAAAGACCAGCTCATTCAGATTCTTAGTAAGATAAATTCATTACCTTTGCCGGCAGACTTCATAGAAAAACTGCGCAAGTCAGGAAGTTTCAATAGGATGATTCCAGAACAAATGTTCCCAGGTAATGGAAAGAGAGTGAACGATGAAGCATCTTCTCAGTCGACGATGGACTTGCTTGCTGTTCTTTCAGCTACTTTAACATCTGCTCCTGATGCTCTTGCAATTTTATCTCAAAGAAGCAGTCAAAGCAGCGAGGCTGACAAAATGAAGTTGGCCTGCCTGGACCAAAGTAAAGGTCTCAATTTACAAAAGGGACCTACTTTGGAGTTTCCTTCAACTGGAGGGGAGAGAAGTAGCACCAGTTACCAGTCTCCAACTGAAGATTCAGATTGCCAGGTTCAAGAAACTCAAGTAAATTTGCCGTTACAGCTCTTTAGTTCCTCTCCTGAAAATGATAGCCCACCAGAATTTGCATCTACTAGCAAATACTTCTCTTCTGACAGCAGTAATCCCATGGAAGAGAGGTCACCTTCATCTTCCCCTCCTGTTGTGCAAACTCTGTTCCCAATGCGGACCTCAAGAGAAAATGAGAAGTCCGAGAAGATTTCATTGAGTAGAGAGGTTAATGCAAATATTGGAGCTAGGAATCGTGGTTGCGTTATGCCTCTTGACCTTTTTGGAGGGTTAAATAAAGGTGGTAACAATGGTTCATTTCAAAGTTCTCCATACCAAGCAGGATACACATCTTCGTCTAGGTCCAATCATTCACCTTCTAGTTTGAATTCTTATGCTCAGGTAGTTCAGTTACTCGAACTCTATCCTATTTTTAGAGATACATTATGCTTACTTTGCTTGATTTTTATTTCTATTCATTTTGGTTTAAATTTGTTTACCTATTTAATTTGGACTAAAATGAATGTATGGTACGTTCCTAGGATCGAACTGGGCGAATAATTTTCAAACTATTTGACAAGGATCCCAGTCATTTACCAGGGACGTTGCGAACACAGGTGAGAAATCTGTGGTCTATTTTGACTTGTTAATGTTCACATCCTGATTGATTGGCAACCTAATAATTTTGGTTGTCTTTCTCATTTAGATCTACAAGTGGCTTTCTCACAGTCCATCAGAAATGGAGAGCTACATTAGGCCTGGTTGTGTGGTTCTAACAATTTATGTATCCATGGCATCTGCTGCTTGGGAGCAAGTGAGTAAACTGCTATGGTGTACTTCAGCTTTCCTACATGCAGCTTATGTGCTGACCACTTGCAGGGTATGCGTGGTTTTTGCAGCTTGAAGAAAACCTTCTTCAGCGTATTAATTGTCTGGTTCAAGATTCTGAATCTGATTTTTGGAGAAGTGGACGGTTTTTAGTTCATACAGGCAGGCAGTTAGCTTCACATAAAAACGGTAAGTACTGTTATCATTATTATGGTGGTGATTGGACTTGTCAGAGGTTTTAGATTGCCACTTGTTCCCTCAATGGTTTCTAATATTGTCACACTGTGGTATATTATCCAGAAAATTGAAAAGAAATATGGTCCTAAACATATCTGTCATTTATGACGTAGAAACTTTGATTTATTATAGCCTCATTATCATACTTTCTTGATTGTTGTATTTTTATCAATCTTCAGGAAAGATTCGCGTATGCAAATCAAGGAGATCATGGACTTCCCCGGAATTGATCTCAGTTTCTCCTTTGGCAGTTGTGGGTGGGCAAGTGACCTCTCTTTTGTTGAGGGGAAGAAATCTAAGTACTGCTGGCACCAAGTATGTGACTGTCTTTCTTCTAGTGGGCTGTTATACTTAGCTTCGGGCTTTTCTTTTTAAAAATTAAGTTTGATTGTTTTTCAGGATTCACTGTACTCATATGGGTGGGTACATCTCGAAGGAAGCTCCAGTACTAGTCCGTCAGGGCACTGGATGTGATGAGATAAGCTTGGGTAGCTTCGAAATACATGGCACTGCTTCTAATTTACTGGGTCGCTGTTTTATTGAGGTATCATTTTGAACTCAATTGATCCAGTTTACACTGAGAAAATCTAGAAAATGTTAATTTCAGTTTTGGGAAGTTTGTGACATCTGCCAATTCATGAACACAGGTTGAGAATGGTTTCAAAGGCACCTGCTTTCCTGTAATAATTGCTAATGCTTCTATTTGTCAAGAATTGAGACTCCTTGAATCTGAGTTAGATGAAGGTGCAAAGGTGCATGATACCATTTCCGAGGAGCCCGTTCTTGATTTTGGTTGGCCCAGGTCAGGGGAGGAAGTCGTCCACTTCTTAAATGAACTTGGATGGCTATTCCAGAGAAAGAGGATCTCTTCTACGCTTGACGTTCCTGATTATAAGCTTACCCGGTTCAAATTTCTATTCATCTTCTCAGTTGAAAGAAATTGTTGTGCACTGGTGAAAACCCTCCTAGACATACTACTGGAAAGGAACTTTGGTGGGAATGGACCAGTTGAGTCTTTGGAGATGCTGTCAGAGATTCACCTCTTGAACAGGGCAGTGAAGAGGAGGTGTAGGAAGATGGTTGACTTGCTCATACATTATTCTGTACTCAATGGTAATGAGATTTCGAGAAAGTATATTTTCCCTCCAAACCTTGTTGGACCTGGTGGTATTACACCATTACATTTGGCTGCTTGCATGTCAAGTTCAGATGACCTGGTTGACACTTTGACAAGTGATCCGGAGGAGGTATTCACGTTTACTCTGATATTATAAATTCATCTCTCCTTTAGTTTTGAGTTCGTCTGAAATCCCCCCCTCCCCCCTAGATTCTGGATTCAGATGTTGTACATTGTAGCCCTTCCGGTATTTGATTCATACCCTTGGTCATGATGGATTTAACTGAGACTTCACTTTACTGTTAGAGATGCTATTATTAGGTTTTTTAAGGCTTCATCAGGGTGTCAATTTGTACCTGAAGATGTAATGTTTCTGGGTGATATTACTAATAATTTCACCAGCCTTGGTAGATATATTATATATATTAGTTTGTTGCATGGTTTAAATTCTATCCCCTCTCCCACTCTGTTCTAATACATCCTAAATTTTGTTCTTCTATCTTCTTATGTAGATTGGGTTGCATTGCTGGAATTCCCTGCATGATGCGAATGGGCTTTCTCCATATGCATATGCCTTGATGCGGAATAACTACTCTTATAACACACTGGTGGCTCGGAAGCTTGCTGACAGAGAAAATGGTCAGGTCTCTGTGTCAATTGGGAATGAAATTGAGCGACAATGGTCCGTAGCAGTTGAGGACCGCGGGGCTAGCTCTCAATTGAAGCAGGGGCAAAGATCTTGTTCCAAGTGTGCAGTTGTGGCTGCGAGATACAACAGAAGGATTCCAGGTTCACAAGGCTTGCTTCACCGTCCCTACATTCATTCAATGCTTGCCATTGCCGCTGTCTGTGTTTGTGTCTGCCTATTCTTGCGTGGCTCCCCAGACATTGGCCTAGTTGCTCCCTTCAAGTGGGAGAATTTGGGTTATGGCCCAATTTAATTCCAAGAGTTAAAGAGTAACTATATACTTATTTAAAGGAAGAGCATAAATAAGGATGAGTAGTGAAGTAACGGAGGACGAGAGTTCATTCATTCAGATGCTTGAGAACGTAGGAAACTGGGAGTGGGACTGGAGCAAAGAGATGGGATGATGAAGACAGCTGTACTGTTCAATTCAGATGCTGCATATTTCTTCCTAAACCTGAGTTTTAAAATCTTTCGAGATTCGGCGTTCAAATAGGTCCATTTGTGATGGAGAATAGATTTATTCTACATTAGACAGTGGGAATGAAAGGTAAAGAGAAAAAGCAATCATGTGAAAGTGAAGCATTGGAGACCCAGGCTAAAGAGAGAGCATAAATACTGACTGCAGATTGGAGTTCGTCACTGTAAAGTCAACTGGTAGGATCATTCAGGAATTACAATATTTATATAGTTGAATAGTGAAATTTTTATTCAAGTACATTAACAATAAACAGAGGTCGTCGTCGTCGTGTCTTTCATTTTGAGAATGTGGGTTTTTTTATTTTATATTATTATTATAACTTTTCTGAATATTTTGCAACCCTTAGGTAGTACCACGTTTCATCAGATATGTATTCTTAGTGAGTTAACATGAAGGTGAAGATTGTTTTCTGTACCAGGTAGACGGAGTGTTTTTATCAGAAAGAAGATAGTTAGTTATTACCCGTGTATGATGGTGAATGGATTCTGTTATAAGATTTTTGGACTTTCTATCATTTTGAGTCTCCTTTCTGCTTAAAATTGCATCTGGATGATTAGGAGAGGTGAGGGGTTGCAGCTCGTCAAAATGCGTGCGTGGGATTTCTTTTTATTTTTTATTTTTTTACATTAGTATTATTATTATTTTTATTATTTTGTTTCTTTTGTAACATTGCAGAACAAGTGTAGTTATCATTATCAAAACATATTTTTTTATCGGAATAAATCATAGCACGACAAAAATATTATTTCTGCTTCATTAGAAACGCATGGAGAATAGGTAGGATTCAAGTACTCAAATCAGCCGGGATTATAAACAAAAGGGCTCGTTAATGGTAGTATGTCTTAGAGGTCACTTAATGGGTGTTCGGATTAAAATATTAAGATTCAAATATTAAAATTAACAAGGGATACACATAAAAGGGTCAGGAAAAGATATTGGGTGTGCTAGGCCTAATACGATATTAGCATATGCTGATTCAATAAAAATACACTAATAAAATTTGTCCCACCACTTCAAAAAATATTGACAAGAAGTTAATACGATATATTTTTATTTGGATAAATTAAACTGACCTTTCTTGAGGTTTAAAATAATTATACACGAGTAAATCGTTTGACCATTATTATTCCGACATTTCTTAAACGTTAAGTAATAGTGTAAAATATCATTTTTATACTCAATATTTTAATATTCCATCCGCCCCTTTTTATTTATCCATCTATGGGAATCTAATTTATTAAAATAATGCCTTTTAATTTTTTTAGGTAAAAAGGCCCAAACCCACCCATCTCGCCGTGCTATTAAAAAGGTGCAATAAACTCTCCTATGTTATATTTTGAACCATATCACACCCTCATATTTTCAGAAGTGAGTAAATTAGCCCCCTTGCACATATTACCATTTTCTATAACCATTTTACCCTTTTCATTATTATAAAAAATAGAGAACAATAAAGAAAAGAAAGCTTTTTTTTACCTTAATAAAAAAAAAGCAGATTTTTTTTTTTCAGGAAAACAAATTTTTGGAAAAAAAAATAAAAAAATGCACAATTACATAATAAAAATTTTTGATTTTTTTTTTCGGGAAAATTTTCCAATAGAAAGAAGGGTTTTTTTATATCAAGTTTTTTTTTTACCTTAATAAAAAAAAGTGGAGTTTTTTTCAGGGAAAACAATTCAGGAAATAATTTTCGGGAAAAAAAAAACACAATTACTTAATAAAAATTTATTTATTTATTTTTTATTTTTCAAAAATTGTTTCTGGAACTTTTTCCATTACAAAGACAGAATTTATGAAAATAAAACTGATGAAGCAAAAATTCACCCCGAACTGGTCAAACGCCAACCTGTAAAAAATGACAAGAGAAGGGTAATCGAGAGGGCACCGGCGCGGTGCCAGCCGACTACGCTCCGACGATCAAGTCAGATTTTTCAAGCTATAAAGTAACTCAGGGAGTCTTAATTGCATACCTGGTATGTGGATCGTCTCTATATTTATAGCAGTCAAGTGAGACTGTTTCCTAGTAAGAGACTGGCTCTTGGAGATAGGAAGTCTTCTATTAGATGCCCCCTGTTCATAAGGGTCGTTCATAAGGGTCAAGTGTTGGGCCTTATGAATACTTTGGACTGCTCATTAGAATTCGTCACTGGCATATAAATAAATAATTTTTTCCTCCCTTTTCCTTTCCTTTCCTTTTTTCTTTTCTTTCTTTTTCTTTTTTCTCCCACGCGCGGCACGCGCCGGGTGGGCCCGGCCAGGCAACGCCTCGCCTGAAGCTTAGCCAGGCCGGCCTGGTGGGCCCAATCGCGTCTGGTTCGGTGGGCCCATCTTTAGTCGAGCTGATTTCTTCCTAGGCATGGTTTTTGGTTGGGTGGTCTATTCTTGGGTCCGGCCTTTGGCCGGTATATAAGAACCCGGTTTATATATATATATATATATACAAAATGATTGTCAGTTTGAAGAATCGAACCTTAGCTAATAAGGTCTGATGGACTCACCCTAACCATTATGCCAATGACTCACTTGGTTAATAAACTCTAATTAATAAGCTTAATAGCGCGGCTCTTGATAAAGCCATGTGACGACCTTGGCGGGACTTACCTGCCTTTTGCTAAAATCTCTTTTAACAGGTTGTGCCTCCGTAGGGTAGGTTAACAATATTTTTGGATTAATAATCCCACACTTTTCATTAAAGGCCCCTGAAAAAGTGTGGTCGTGTCTCCTTAGTAGGGCTAGGCCCCTGTAGGGCTGAGCTTGTGCCCCCGTAGGGCTGTCTGGATTCATCCATCCCGCTTTTTTCGTTAAAGGCCCTCCTTTGAGGTGTATCCCATAGGGTGGCCCTCGTAGGGCTGGGCCCTTGTAGAGTTGTGACCCCGTAGGGCTGGGCCCCAGTAGGCTGTGACCCCGTAGGGCTGTTAAACAATGTTCTCGGGATTCATCCATCCCGCATTTTTCATTAAAGGCCCTCCTTGGAGGTGAATCCCCGTAGGGTGGCCATCGTAGGGCTGTCACCTCATAAGGCTGGAGCCCTGTAGGGCTGGGTCCCCGTAGGGCTGTGGCCCCGTAGGGCTGTTAAACAATGTTCTCGGAATTCATCCATCCCGTCTTTTTCATTAAAGGCCCTCCTTGGAGGTGTATCCCCGTAGGGTGGCCCTCGTAGGGCTGTCACCTCGTAATGCTGGACCCCCGTAGGGCTGGAGCCTCGTAGGGCTGTGCCCCCCTAGGGCTGGGTCCCCGTAGGGTTGTGACCCCGTAGGGTTGTAACCCGGTAGGGCTAGGCCCCTGTAGGGCTGTTAAACAATGTTCTCGGGATTCATCCATCCCGCCTTTTTTATTAAAGACCCTCCTTGGAGGTGTATCCCCGTAGGGTGGCCCTCGTAGGGCTGTCACCTCGTAAGGCTGGACCCCCGTATGGCTGGGTCCCCGTAGGGCTGTGGCCCCGTAGGGCTGTGACCCCGTAGGGCTGTTAAACAATGTTCTCGGGATTCATCCATCCCGCCTTTTTCATTAAAGGCCCTCCTTGGAGGTGTATTCCCGTAGGGTGATGTATTTTTTGTTTTAGTTATAACAACAAATTTTGAAATAAAAAGGATTGCTATTGATATTTGAGTAACAAATAGAGAATTATTCGAGTAAAAATCTCGGAGCTATCGCCCTAAGGCTAGATATTAAATTGAGCTTCAACTAGAATAATTAAAGTGGATGCACTTTTTAAAAGAAAATCTTACTGGTGGTACTTCCACAAATGCTCAGCAATCTAAGGATGTGCCAACTGCCTCCATTTTAATGTCTCTAGTCAATATGCCCCCTGCCTCCCGACTCATGACGTGATGCTTTATCGGTCTGCCCCCGTGACATTTTGCCACACTTGGGGTCTTTATTTTCCTCACTGGAATGTCCCTCCCTTTTCCTGTCTGCCTTTCTCGCATCAAGGACATCTTCTGCGTTTATGTACTTTTGGGCTTTCATGAGTATCTCGGACATACTTTCTGGAGGGTGCTTTGAAATTGAGTACAAGAATTTTGAAGGCAGTTGGCCCCCCATGAATGCTGTAACTGCCACCTTATCGTCTAAAGAATCGACCTGCAACATTTCCCTGTTAAACCTGTAAATGTAGTCTCGCAATAACTCCCCCTTATTCTGTCTTACGTTCAGAAGATAGGTGGCTAGCTTTCTGTGTCTTCGGGCGGTAATAAAATTGCCTACGAACAATTGGCTCAGTTCTTTGAAGGAACTTACAGATGCCGACTTCAGGTTGTTGAACCATGATCGGGTAGAACCCTTCAATGTAGTAGGAAAAGCTCTACATAAGATTTCATCTGGTATTCCTTGGAGGTGCATCAGAGTCTTGTAGGTCTCCAGATGATCTAGCGGGTCCTTGGTCCCATCAAAGCTTTCAAGGGTGGGCATCTTGAACTTGTTGGGCAAAGGACAACTCATTATTCCCCCCGGAGAAAGGGAGGTTGGTTTACTGGACCAGCTCCTCTACTGTAGCAGGGCCTTTCCCCCTTATGGCGTGGGCCATGCTTTCTACCCTGGCTCTGAGGTCCTGTATCTCCATGTTAGAATAAGTAGTTTTCCCTAGGTGTCTTGAGTCTCTATGGGGTTGGTTCTTTTTGGGTGGGACTAGGTAACCAGGGTTCGTCCCACCTCTTACTCGGTTCTGAGCTGCGTCGTCCGTTGGGACTTCACTGTCTCGCCCAACACCATCCCCTTCTGGATCAACAAGGTGACCCGGTGATGGTATTGGCCCCACAGGAGGGAGGCGTTGCAGAATTGCCGCATTTTGTTGGAGTATCTGGGCCAGACTTTGATTCAAGTTTCGGACTTGGCATTCCAACGCTGCGATCCGTCCCTGGTCGTTTGGAATTTTGGGGTGTGTGCGAGGGAAGTCCATCTGTCCAGGGGGTTGCATGCCTCCCTATTCGATTGGAGGGCCCTGTCCGCCAGGAAGGTCATGGCCGACAGGAGGATCCTGGGCGGCTGGAGGATTGTGACCGGCAGGAAGGTCCTACGCTGGGGGATTGTGGCCGGTGGGAGGGCCCTGCGCTGGAGGGTCCTGTACAGTGGTAGTCTCTAACCTAGATTGTAGGTGCATCATGCTTCATATATGATTCGTGTAGAACAATCAAGTTTGTGATTATTTCCCATAGACGGCGCCAACTGATGAAGCAAAAATTCACCCCGAATTGGTTAAACGCCAACCTGTAAAAAAGGACAAGAGAAGGGTAATCGAGAGGGCACCGGCGCGGTGCCGGCCGACTACGCTCCAACGATCAAGTCAGAAATCGAAAGAACTTTTTCAAGTTATAAAGGAACTCAGGGGGTCTTAATTGTGTACCTGGTATGTGGATCGTCTCTGTATTTATAGCAGTCAAGTGAGGCTGTTTCCTAGTGAGAGACTGGCTCTTGGAGATAGGAAGTCCTGGTTAAAATAGACTTCCTATTCACGTCACTTCGAACTCATCCTTCACGTTACACGTTTCCTAATTCTAGTCAAATATTCTATCAAAAAAAAATTTCAAAATAAAAAAAAAAAATCTAGAAATTATTATTATTGTGCACATTTACTTTTTTTTTCAAAAACAATTTTCGGAATTTTTTTCCCGAAAAAAAACTCCTCTTTTTTTTTTTAATTAAGTTAAAGAAAAAATTAATATAAAAAAACCCCTCTCTTTCTGATGGAAAATTTTCAGAAAACGAAAAACAATCAGAAAATTTTTATTATGTAATTGTCATTTTTATTTTATTTTCGAAAATTGATATAACTTAATATAAAAAAAACCTCTCCTCTCAATTGTTCTTTATTTTTTATAATAGTAGAAAGGATAAAATGGTAATAAAAAATGATAATATGTGCAAGACGGGGTAATTTGCTTACTTTTGCAAATATGAGGGTGTGATATAGTTCAAAATATATCATATGAGAGTTTCTTGTACCTTTTTAAAACCACATTGGTTTTTTTTTTACCCTTTTGCCTTTTTATTTATTTATTGTATTAGTAATAAATGAATTGTCAAATTTATTCATGATGGGTCCACATTCATGTCATGTTATATGTTTTAATTATTTTTATAACTTCAATGCAAGTTTAGATAACTTCAATACAAGAAGAGTAGTTTAAAAATGTTGTAAAATATAGTACATTGGCTTTTTAATTAGAAACACTGTTTTGGGATGGTTAAAAAAGGAAAGGTGTATGAGTAATAAGTGACCGAGGGAGTATAAAATATCGTTAAAGGAAAGGACAAAATGATTATTTTTAAAACTTTAGTTGAAAGTTGTAAAGGAAAGAAAACGCAAGGGTGTCGTTAAACACACACGTCAAACTTTAAAGGAAGTGAAAGTATTAAAGCTCAAATGCATTGTCTGTGTGTAAATGATCCAAACTTTAAGGGAGGTCACTGAAATTTATCTTTCTTATTAAGCGAGCATACCAATAGTATATTTAGTGCACAATTATAGGATGTCTAGAGGTCAGTTAATGTGCGCGGGGTTTACTAAAAGGAAAAATTAACTAATTTTTGTCTACTTGGTAGTGTCAACATTAAAAATACATTAAATACCAAAAAGTATAGAATGAAATATCAACTTAACAAATATAATTACCAATACAATAAATATACATTTTTCGTTCAAAATGAGCTCAAACAATTACTATTCTATCTTCTTCCAATCGTTTTCTTTCATCTTTGTGTACGTTGTACGTGTGGAGCAGTTCTCTACACCTTGGGTGAAAGTGTTCCCACTCGATTACTATGAACTCTCAACACAAGCCCATTAATGGGAATTAAGATGCTGAGAGGTCAAATAAATCTTCTTCTTTGAAATTTTGTCCCATTTATTCAAGATTATTAATAGCTTTTCGCTTAATTAGACTTTTGAATGTAAATAATCTATGATACTATGTCCTCTTCCTTCTTTCTTTTTTTAATATTAGTTTTGCTTCTTATATATTATGTATGATTGACTTGTTACCTCCATTACTTACTAATTAATTGGGTTGTTGGTCTTGCTTAAGTTCGGATTCTCGATCAGTTTTAGTTTGAAGCTTGATTTTTGATTGTCTGACGAGTCACTGAAGCTGGCTGATATAATTATAATAATTTAGTAGGTACTGTAATTAATTACTTAGGTAGTTGTTGTTGGTCTTGGGATTCAAGCTAGACAATGGGTTATTATCACATATTTGTAGCATCTAAGCACATAACCTATCCCATCCTGTAGGTGCTAAATGTTGATTTGACCAAGACTTTATATACTCAGAAATATGCTAGGGACTCAATGAACACAAAATCACAAACTCTGACATACCATCCAATGCCCTTTTGAGTTCTTATATTTCATCCCAAACCTGGACATTTCCTCCATCCATTGTTGCCTTGATTCCAGAACTTCGAACTTTAGTACCACCAGCTCCATCTCCATCCCCTGACTCATTCATTTGGCTTCTATCCCCAAATGGTAAGTTCAGTTTGAAACATACCATGCCTATCCTATATCCACATTCTGAACCTGTTCCTTGGAATCACCTAGTATGGAATTCAATGTCTATTCCAAAACACAAATTCATCTTCTGGCTTGCTATTCTCAATAGACTCCCTACCTTAGATAGGTTTGCTTTAGCTTACCTCCACATCCCCAATATATGTGTTCTGTGCAGATCATCTTTTGAGTCAGTTGATCACTTATTTTTCAAATGTTCATTCTCGAGTCCAATTTGGGCATTCTTTCAAATACAATGTGGGTTTCATGTTGGAAATGTAAACTGGGATTCTTTAATTGCTTGGGCAAGTCATCACTGGAAACCAAAAAACTGCAGCAACTCCATCCAAAAACTAACTTTCTCAGCCTCCGTCTACCACATATGGAATGAGAGGAACAGAAGAGTGCGTAAAGGAAAGAGCAGAGCACAAAGCTCAATTTGTGATCAAATCTATAACTGTATTAGAGAGCTGTTGTTCCCCCTTTCTGTGAAGACATGTTCAGCTTCAAGCCGAGCTCAAAGAGCATGGGACCTTCCAGATTCATTTCTCCGTCCACCTCCCCGACCGCCGGACTAAAACTCCATTCCTCAATCAATCCCTATAATGGGTGCAGAAGATTGAAGTTTGTAAAGGAAACCGGATGCAATATAGCCGTTGAAGATGGTTATTGATTTGAACTTGAATTGAGGGCTTAATCAATTGGGCTAGTCTAAGTCTATTGGGCTTGTTTTGTAATCCAGTAACCTATTGAGCTGTTGATTTAAATGTTTGGGATGTGACCATATACATGGCTCTCAGCCTATCCCAATTTTTGGGCTCCTATGATTACTCATACATATATATAATTGCTTAATCTTTCGAAAAAAAAAAAAAAAAATGCTAGGGACAACTAGTCAAGAAATAGAGATGATGGAGAGAGGGAGGGTGTGAAGCTGTGAAGTATAAAGAGGATGCCAAAGTTATGAATGTTTTTGCATCAATTAAGTAGAATTAATTCAATAATCATTGCATCAAATACTTAATAGATAATAATAATTAATGTAAAATAGCTATTCCAAATTGTAAATGAAATGGACTCAATATATGCACTTCATGGCCAATTTGAGCAGGAAAAATCCTCCATTTTTGTGGGGCAGAGACATGAAGGTGTAATGGAGTGGAGGATCGAGGAAAGTAAGGGCTCATTGGATGAGCAAAGCACTGACAACCATTGCCCACGTACTACGTTAGCCATCTATATATAAGTAGTACAATAACAGATGGGGAAGAGTTAGCTGCAGAAAGGGAATTAACAATTTGAAAAAAGAAGAAGAAGAAGAGTTGGGTGAAGATGAAACCAATCATCCTCCAGCAGTGGTATGTTGTCTTGATACCGTGGGCAGCCGTGTCGGCATCTGCAGGTACAGAAGTAGCAGCAACATCAATGGCACTGCCGGGCTGCGAAGAGATCGAAGAGTGGCAATGTTGGTGTCCCATACGTACCCTTTTGGCATTGACAACTCTAGATGTTCCAAGAATGTAGTTTCCTGATGGCACAGCCATAGTCAACATATACATGGCGTACAATTGTTGCGACAAATCTATCGATACAATGGATTATTATGATCATGGAGTGGACTTGAATGGAATCCCATTCATGTTCTTTCGTTTTTCTCCTTAATTATTTTTATTTATAAATGAATTGAGGGTTTTAACTTGAGTTTGTTACAGATATTGACGACTGCAAAAATCCAGAAGAAAATCATTGCGAAGGAAAATGTAAGAACACTCGAGGGATTTACACTTGTCATTGCCCGCTTGGCAAGTATGGGGACGGCAAAAGTGGGTTGCAGGCGTTTTCGTATTACTACTTTTGCGTGGCCGTAAATTTTTTTTCTCTCATCCTTTTTTTAAAGGCTTTTCATTTTTTCCTCCCAATCAACACCTGGTGTTGATTTGAAATAATAATAATAGTCATAGCCGGAATTCTAGCTTCCCTGCTTTTCTTGTACGTTGTTTTGTTGTATATTTGGGATATTTTAAAAAATATATAAAGACAATACTTATTTATTCATCGGTGAGTAGGTACCATTGATAGGGATGACAACGGGGTAGGTATGGGGCGGGTATGCCAAAACCCTACCTCGCTCCATCAAGGAAATACAAAATTCATCTCCCGCTAAGAACCCTAACGGGTTTGTGGTAAGCATAGCACTACCGTCCCATTTAGAGAAAGAGAAGAATAACAAAATCCTTAAAATCCTTTGCTTTATTTGCTTTGAATTCGATGTTTGGGCTAAATGTACCCAAACGATGATACAACACACCTACAGTCAAAACCCCAATATATAAGACCAAAGAAAATGACACAAACATACATACATATGTAGATGGAGAAGGAAATGGTTTTGATCTTCAAGAATTTTTTTTATGAGCAATGCTACACGTCTCGAATAAATATCATGAATTTTAACTCGAATCTATGTGGCAGGTGATATAATCCATTATTTTAGAAGATAAAATTAAATGGTAAGTTATTATTGGTGGGACTCCCCCATACACGGAGTCCATATGGTATTATCACCTGCCACATAGATTCGAGTTAAAATTTGTAAAATAAAATTGTGACGTTTAGCATTTCTCTTTTTTTATTATAGATCTATTATGTACACAAGATAGAGTTCTCTTTTAGCCATAAGATAAAGAGAGGAATAGAGCAGAACAAGGTAACCCAGTGGCTGCCGTATATCTAGTATACTATATTTATATAAGTAATATAATAATAAAAGAAATGACACATTTCATACAATTATGTCACTATATATATATATATATATATATGTATATGTATGTATGTATGTATGTATATAATCGGGGAGGGGCGAGTACTAGGCGAATTTTCTTAAAAAAATCATATCCGCTCCTACTCCTATTAGGGGCGGACCAAATCCCCTCCATTAGGGGCAGAGCGGGGCGAAAACCTGTCGGGGCGGAGGAAATTGTCACCCCTAACCATTGATATGTCCTAATAACAAATGAACACATATATATAAATTACAAAATCGTAAAAAAAAATAAATAAAAGGAATAAACTGGATTGATCCATTTTCATTCGAGTAAAAACGTTCATCACTTTCCTTCTCTCTCTACTCTTCTTCTTTACACACACACACATTTATATATATATTATTTGGACAAATTACCACCTATTTGCAACCATAAATGGAATGACTTCTATTATACACCAACAACTTGAAAAGGCAAATTTGAAGATGAATTGTAAAAAAAAGAAGACTATTAATGCTCCTCAAAAATCCTTTGGTGCTTCATATCCTGTTATTTGATTAGAAAATTACAAAGTCAACCTTCTGGCAAATGCTCGCCGGCCGAACATCTCTCTTCCTTTTTGTGGCTTCCTTAAAACAAGGTTTCTTCATTTATTTGCTATCTTCACAAATTTTGTTGCAAAGGTTTTCTAAACTAATTACACATTTTTTCTCACTGGTTTCCAACATCCAATCGCCATGGCCTTTTTTTGTTAGTATTGCTTTGCCCTTAGAACTCTCATGCGCTTTCTTGTTCGGGTTGTTCATGGTTATTCATTCTGTGCTTTGTCAATTCTCTAACATATCATCACCAGTGGAGTTGTTATTAACAAATTATTATCCAGTTTAGTCATTTTATTTACTTCTTTTTATAATTTTGTAATTATGTATATGTGTCCATTTATCATTAGAACACATTAGCAGTCAGTAGATAGTAGTCAGTAGATAGTACATACTCACTGGTGAGTAAGTAAGTATTGTCCAATATATAATAGGAGTCTTTTTTTTTTCCAACATACTAGGTAACTTGCACACGTCCCAAAATATGAGGCATGTATAGATATGGTGTAGGTTGAGTGCATATATATATCATGCATGGATAGACGTGATATCCTGCCCATTAAATCCAAATATCATGCATGACTTTGATCATGTACATAGTTGCTAATCTTGTGAGTATAGCCGTTGTATGTTTTGCCTATAAATAAAGTTGAGCTCTTTGAAGTTGTAACATAAAAAATACCTTTAGCCTTTCATTCTTCAGATTACATTATTCTTCCCGTTCTACTAAATTCTTTCACTCAGTTTAGTTCATTTCAACTTATTCAAATTCTGCCAAATATTATATTTTGGTACTTGGTTCAAGTTTTGGCTTCTACTGCTAGTGTTCTACAATTTTATTATCACTAGAGGACTGTACTGAAGCTGTTCGATTTCCTCTGCACTACGAGTGTACGTTTGCAGATGATTGAGTTGTTGTATCCTGGAGAGTGGGATGCCGTAACCTGCTACGCTGAGACATCGTCTCACAGGGGCGAATATGCTCTTAAGGACAGTGTGTTCACATGCCTTAGCTAAGTGGTTCTAATTGTTTATTAATATTTTTTGTTCCCAATTGTTTCTTACGCAAAACACTGCATGTGAAGTTCATTTAAAATATGTGCAAGTATGACAATTAGTACTACATTGTTTGAAATTATATTTGCATGGTGAGCAAAAGTATATGGGAATGCATCTTCATTCATTGGTTTGGTGAGGGTGGTGAGCTCAATTGGGCGGTAAAGTCCTTTTGATGAGTGGCGAGGTAATCTGGTAAAGGGAACCCTTGTGGAGAAATCCAGTAAAGGAATCCAATGGAATGATCCGCTAAAGGAGCTCCAAATAGATAGAAGAGGATACTCCTTAAAATAGAGTCCTACGATGAGGTAAATCGATAAAGGAGCCTTAGTTAGGTCGGATTGGGCGGCCCATAAAACCGGAACCCAATAGACGTGTGGAGAGTATGAGGGAGTTATGCATATCACGTTGCATTATACATTGCTTATGATATGGTTATGATGTACGAATATTTGCTTAATATGATTAAATGCAAAAGTATGTTTTTGTGGTATTTACAAAACTTGCGAAATTATATTTTAGACATTCCTATTGAGTGTATTGTAGCTCATCCCACAAGTGTTTAACTCTTTTCAGGAAATAAAAAAAAAGGTGTTGAAGTCTCTCCAATAGTGAGTTGGCATGGAGTGGTATCGGTTTCACTTAAAGACTTATATTGCTTTATTTGAATACATGTCCAGATTGTGGACTATATGCATGCGGTGAACATGTAAAGACCATTTATGTTTTGAGAATATGTATTATTTATGTTTTATGATTTCATATATTATAAGCATGGTTTTGAGTATGGTAGATGCTAGACAATTTAAATGATAATTCTTTATTTATGTTCATTTTTACATATATAAACTTGTGAGAATGGTTGTGTTGATGAATTAGCAAATTGGGGATTATATAGGATGAGAATAGGGATCAAAATGTGAAAATTGACACTTATAAAATTCTGCTGAGAAACAATTTCGAGGCATTTCCTGTTTCGATCAATCGAAAGGCTTCGATTAATCGGCCATGTATCAAGATAATTTCGATAGAAGTAGTCCAATTCCAGTGGAGTTTCAATAGTACTTCAATAGAAGCTCGATTAAGCGAAATCTTTGATCAAACGAAACTCCATTTCACATAATCGAAATGTGTTTCACATGATCGAAAGGTGCACCTCGATCAATGGAAATGTACACTCACTGTGTAATTAAAATGGGACTTAAGTATGCATGATTTCAGTAAAGGGTATACGTAATGGACTTGAATTGCTTAAGTATGCATGGTAATAATGGTATAAGGGATGTTTCTGCTAATTTATGAAATGATAACTTAGATTGTTGATCATTGTGACATATCCGGAGAGATATAAATGTAAAGACTTCTGATGTATGTAATGATCTCGGTGGTTCAGGTAAGAACTGAGAATCTAACAACTCACTCACAGAAAAATCAGTTATGTCCTTAGACTCTTCAATTGCAGCCACAACATGATCATATTCATTGGCGGAACTACTTAGAGGCTAACCTGGGCTATAGCCTAGGTCCAAAAATAAATAATTTTTTTTTTACTAGTACTATGTTATGTTCATAGTCCATTGCAGCCCAACCTAAGAAACCATAATATCATGTTATATCATTTTCTATATTGCACTCAAAGTAGATTAATTTTTATAATCTGACAGGAAGCTTTATTTCCAGAGGATTGGTTGTGAACTATTCGAGGACCGATCAAGATGTTGTTTGACCTAACCGACATAAAGTTTTATTTACAAAGCATTGATTTTGAACTATTTGAGGACGAATCAACTCATGATTTGTCTTGAGGATTATATATATATTGTTAATGCAATTAATGTTAGAAACAAGCTGTGCTATTTTTACTTTCCTTTTTCTTTTCTTTTCTTTTATTCCTTGTTAAGCACTTTTATGATGTATAGATTCTATTATATATATATATTAGAAAAATATTTAACTAATTTTCTGTTCTTTCTTTTTCTACCTATGATAATCACTTTTATGAAAATTTTATTTTGTAATGATGATGATGGTAAGAGATATCCATTTCAATGCAATTACATGCACAAAAAGGAAAAAAAGTTGAAATTTAGCAAACGAGACAATTTAATTTCTATTAGTGGTTCAGAAGAGAGATATATAAATATCTTGGTGGAAAAAATGGCTAACATGGTAGGTACATGGCTACAACCATCATATATCAAGGAAATTTGCATTTTGTCGACTGTGCTTTTAGGAGTTGTTGGTCTTGCTTTTAGGAAGTTGTCGGACGGAGAAAAACCAAATCCGTTTTTAGCCCTCCCACTTTGTAATCTTGGCTCCGCCCCTGATCATATTTCATTGGAAAACTCCATAAAAAAAATTCAACAACCCTTTGATCTGACGAAGTTTCTCAATATGATCTAATTTGGTTAACAATTTCCATAACATTGGAAAAATAAGTCTGCATATTTTCACCACCTTTCATTTATAAAGTTTTAAATTTTCTACGAAGAGTTTAGAGTTTAATGACGAATACCTTAGCATTACCTTGGTACTCTTTCCATAGTAAATCCAACGCTTCTTTCGATTTTGTGGTTGCTAAAATTCGCATAAAGATGGAGTCATCGAACAACTTGTTGTAAGAAAAACAGAGCCTTAACATATATCTTTTAGCTTTCTTTGAGGTTTTCTATAGAAACCCCTCTTTCGATGTAACCTTTTTCTAGTAACTCTCACAAATCTTGAGAAATAAACAATGTTCTCATTTTCGTGTTCCAAAAATCGTAGCATTCTCCTCTGAAAATCGGAATACATGGTTGAGATGAATTAAGTCCACCATTGATGTTCGCCATCTTCACTTTCTTCTCTCTGCAACAAAGCTCGCTCTGATACTAGTATTACAAAAACAAGGCCACTAAAATATTAGTGTCTCTTACTAACGGTTAGTTTAGAAAGAGGTATATGCATAACAAAAATAAATTTTAGAGAGAAATTATAGGACTCTGAAAATCAACACTCATTTCCTTCACATAATTTTAATTACAGGCTTCAATATAGAGAAAACTGCCTAAAAAAATCTCACCCATAATGTCACGTTCTCCACTACTCCAATTCTGTATCAACGTTTTGCTCAGCTAACAACACCCGGCCATGATAAATACAAATAACTCACAATTGAATTCAATGACTTCCTACAAAACAGTAACCCACTTCCCACAAACAAACCCACTAAACACGTTAATTTTGCATTACTCTCAAACATGGTGGGTGTCAAATGGAGTGCATGCATGGTAGGTCTTTGCGGTGATGGAGCATGAAGTTCGGCGGTGGTCTTCACCATCTGTCACCCTCTCTCTCTACTCCTCTTCTCTCTCTTTAGCTTCTTCTCTCTCGGTTGCCATCTTCCTCTCTTTCTCTCTACAATCTCACGACTCTTCTCCCTCTCTAACCCACTCGATTCTTCATGGTTGGTTTTGGATGTGAAGACTCAGACGGTAGTCTGCAGTTTGGTGGATCTTCAATGGTTGATGGCAGTGGAGCTTCACGGCGGGGCTGAAGTTTGGTAGTTGGGTTTTCAATGGCAGAGTCTTGGTGGAGATTGAGTTTGGCTTCAATGGAGTTCCAGCAGTGGTACTCGGTGATGAGTCTGTATATTGATGGAAGGAGCTTCATCGGTGGAGTTCTTTCTACGGTGGAGCTTCTAAGATTGAAGGTGAGTCCATGCATTGGGCTACTATGATGATGAGCCATACACGGTTGGATGATGGGGCAGTGGTATCAGGGCCGGCCCTGAGATTCCAAAATTATTGAGAGGCCCTTGGCGAACTTTCAAAGGAGGCCCTTTGTACCTAAAGTTTCACGTGCGGAGAAATTTTATATGATTGCAAATTTTTTATTAAAATGAGACAATAAGCAAATAAAATAAATTAATGTTGGAAAAAAAATTATGGTCTTAGTGCTTTATAAATAGCACGATCCATTTCACATAAAAAAATTAAAAGAAAATATTTAATACACCTTAGTCATAAAAATCAAAATTGAACTTCATATCAAAGTAAATGTAATTGTCTTAAATTTTGAACTGTAAAATTATCAATTAAAGTGCTCGCAATCCCGGAAGAAAAGTCGTTGCCTTGCCGCGCTCGCATGCTAGTTGTGAAGATAGAAGAATAAAAGAAAATGAGTTCTGGAAAAAAAAAAGGTCTAAGACAAATAGTTAGTAGGAATTTGTTTTTTTTTTTTTAAAATGAGGCCCAAACCATTGTATTGGATCATTATCATTATTTTTTAAATGACACTCACTTTTTACTAAACTTTGGCCCAGACTAATGTATTGGACTATTAGTTACTATTTTTTTTTTAAATAACATTTAATGGGCTTAGTGAAAATTGGGGGCCCTCAAAAAATTAAAAATTTTTGGGGCCCTAGGCGACCGCCTGGGTCGCCTAGGCTCAGGGCCGGCCCTGAGTGGTATGGTTCAATAATGGAGAAGAATATGGTTATGGATTGAGAAAATGATGGTGATGGAGAGGAGAGAGAAATTGGAGGTGGGCAGTGGGTCCAAAGAGAGAATGATAGTGTAAAGGGTATAAATGTAAATTTACGTTTTTATAGATACACATTATTTTTAAACTTTTAATGAGGGCAAAATAGTAATTGTACACGTGTTTAATTTCTGACAGGGGAGATCAGAGATATTTAGCAAAAAGTTTCATCCGAAAGATAATAATTCAAACCTTAAGGGAGGTGTGAGATATTCACTCAAAAAATTAATGACCAACTATAATGTAAGTTACATGACAACCTCTAATTTTCCGAAAGTATATTTGAAGTTTGAACAAACTTTTAAAATTTGTAGTGTTTTTGGGTAATAAGTTGTTTGGTCAATAAAAAAACTTTTTTATTTATTTTTTATTAAGGTAATCGGAAAAAAAAAACCTACTTCTCTCACTTTTCCTTTTGTTTTTATAATTTCGTTTATATAGATTTGAAGTTTATTTGTCAAGAAAAGAGTAAAATGATCATGCAAAATAGTTTCTGTAACTTTTGAAAGTATAGAAAGTCATTCGGTGTAAAAAAAGAAAAACAGTAAAAGGTATTTTGTTACTTTTTGAAAATAAGTGGGTTAGTGCAATTTGGCACATATAATAATTGAATGATACTCTGATTTTAATTTTAATTGAGTGAAATGATCGATTCCACCACATAATATTATGATGATGTCATGTGGTGAAACTTAAAATTATTCATGTCTTAATTCAATTAAGACTTTTTATCATTACTGATAATAATTTAGTAGGTAAAAAATAATTTAGGTATTTGTTGTCCTCGTCTTCGGATTAAAGACAAAGCGCTTATTATCACATATTTGTAGCATCCAAATGCATACTTGCCTCTTAGAGTCCTATCCCATCTTGTAGGTGCTAAATGTTAAACCGACCAAGAATTTATATATGGTTTTTGGTGTTATAATATACTTAAAGAAATGATTGGGCAACCGGTCAACAAATAGAGATGATGGAATTTTTTTGTACAACCCAGCCCTTCCTCCACTTCCCAGCAAAAGGGAAAAGGAAACACAGTGGAAGGAGGAATGGTATGAATTATAAAGAGGATGTAAAACCTATGAATTTTTTTGCACCAATTAGGTATAATCAATTCAATAATTTCATCAAATACTTAATATAATAATGTAAACTCACTATTCCAAATAGTTATGAAAATAGAAATTAATATTGGTAGTTGATATAATTAATATAAGGGTAAATTAATATTAGTAAGTTTTGTTTAATAATTCTCATATTAAAGTTTTTAAAATATGGTGGTCAATTTCTTCTAAAGTTTGATTGACTTTATTATGAGTATCTCTGTTGGTAATTGACCGTCACCGTTAAGATCAATTAACATAAAAAATTAAAATATCAAAACTACTCTCAGAAGTAGTAAAGTTAATGTGAGATTGATGGAGAATATATACATATATATATATATAATATGTTAATCTCAATCAAAAGATTAAAAATTGAAATTATTTTTACACAAAACTATTATAATTTGTGGGTGCTTTGTAACTGTATATTAAATGTGATTTTGTTTACCATATTATTAGTCTAGCAATGGTGTCATTGTAATTTTGTAAAAATTTTAATGCGGAAGAAATTAAGTCAAATCTTAAAAGATAAGTAAGTGTAACTTACCCTTTAATATAAAGAGCATCCTTAAATATTAGTCTTCTCCGCACAAACAATTGTCATGGTATCGATCATAAACTATGGGTTGCTGGTGTTGACCAATTTCGCAGTAGTATATTCTTTCTTGGGCGAAAGGAGAGAAAAAAACAAAAACAAAAAGTAGTGGGGCAGGAATGTCACTTTCCGTTTTGACAGTTCCAGCTGAATTACGAAGTGCGTGGGGTTTATAAAAAGGACTTGAAATTGAATTATTGACGGCAAGATTCCATGAGACAAGACATTGTAAGAGTGTCTTCTGTGTCCAAGTGTTGAAACAGAAGACATTCTAAGAGTGTTTATTTTATTTGAAATTTTTTTATTAACATACAAAAAAAAATAAAAAGTAAATTATTTTTAATTTTAATTTTATATCAATAAATTAAATAATATGTCCGATGTTGTTTTCCGCCCTAGGGCACATATTGTTTTGAGCCATATGAAGGTGTGATGGAGGATCGAGCAAAGTGAGAGAAATAATAATTTGAAGAAGAAGAGTAGAGTTGAGTACGTGAAGATGAAACCTAGCGTCCTCCCGCTGTGGTATGTTATCCTGATACCATGGGCAGGCGCGTCAGCATCTTCCGGTAGAGAAGTAGCAGCAACATCAATTGAACGGCGGGAAGGCTGCAAAGAGAAATGTGGGAGTGTAGATGTGCCATACCCTTTTGGTATTGACAACTCTAACTGTTCCATGAATGATAGGTTCCTGTTAACATGCGAGTACAACGCCTCCTTGGACTCTTCTCCTAGATTAATGAGCGGTAACATACAAGTAACGAACATATCGGTGGAGGATGGCACAGCCATAGTCAACATATTCATGGCGTACAATTGTTACAAGTCCAACGATCAAATTGAATATTATGATCATAAAGTGGACTTGCATGGAACCCCATTCATGTTCTCAACCACTGGAAACAAATTCACTGTATTCGGTTGCAATACATTGGCATTCGTTGTGGACTCAGAGGGGACGCGGTTTGGGAGCGGGTGTATCTCCGGGTGCTTTCATGCACTGAACCCGACCAAAGAGGGTTCTTGTGATGGGGTTGGGTGCTGCCGTACCGACATCCCCACGAATCTCAGGGCCTTGAATATGAGTATTGAGCGAGTCAACAATAGCTATAACCAAAGCTTCAATCGGTGCAGTTACGCGTTCTTGGCCCAGCAAAGTTGGTCAGATTTCTGGAGCATAGATCTCAATGATACCACCAATGTTAATAGAAGGTCACCGGTGGTTCTTGACTGGGCAGTACGAGACAAAAGCTGTGAATCGCTTGACAAATCCTCCTCCACATATGCCTGTGGCCCAAACAGTGAGTGGCGTAACCCCAGTAAAGGCCCTGGATATCGCTGTATTTGCAAGCCAGGCTACAATGGCAACCCCTATCTTAATCTTTCTCAAGGAGGATGCCAAGGTGATCACTCATCACTTTTTACTGTTACTTTCAATTACTTTTCTTAATTTATGAAAGACTCAATTGCTCCATAAATCGTATTATATTATAATATATACTACTACTCGATCTAATGGGCTAGTGTTGCAATAAAACAACATAAAACAACTTAATTGATTGTTTTTTATTTATAAATGAAGCGAGGGTTTTAACTTGAGTTTGTTACAGATATTGACGAGTGCAAAAATCCAGAAAAATATTATTGTGAAGGAAAATGTAAGAACACTCGAGGAAATTACACTTGTGATTGCCCGCTTGGCATGTATGGGGATGGCAAAGTGGCTTGCAGGGGTTTTCGTATTTCTAATATTGCTGTCGGTAAACTTATTTCCCCACTTTTTTAAACTTTTTCATTTTTTTCCCCCAATCGTACATGCATGTAGATTTGAAATAATAATACTAATAATTGTCATAGCCGTAATTCTAGCTTGATAATAAATATATACCCCGCATTTCTAGTATGCTGTTTTAAACCATTTACTTACTGGAATGCAGTTGTTGCAGTAGGCATCATTGTTGCATTACTCTTATTTTTTATATGGAGGGAGTTGAGGAGAAGAAAAAAAATGAAATATTTTCATAAAAATGGAGGTTCTTTGTTAAAGCATCAAAAGGTTCGGATCTTGAGCACAACAGAGCTGAAGAGGGCAACCAACAATTATGATGCTGATGGACGTATTGGCGAAGGAGGCTCTGCTACTGTCCACAAGGGAGTTCTAGAAGACGGATCAATAGTGGCCATCAAGAAGCCCAAGAAGATAGACCGATCCCAAAACCAGCACCTTCTGCAAGAGGTAATAGACGAGCAATTTCAACGTGAAATTGACATTCTTTTTCAGGTCAACCACATAAATGCTGTGAAACTCTTGGGCTTGTGTTTGGAGACCAAAGTCCCAGTGCTGGTTTATGAGTTTGTCTCAAATGGATCACTCTATGACCACATCCATGTCAAGCGCTCAACAATCTTAAGATCATGGGTAAATCGTCTAAGGATCGCTGCAGATAGTGCGCTGGCACTGGATTACTTGCACTCATTAGCTAACCCCCCAATCATTCATCGTGATGTGAAGTCCATGAACATACTCTTGGATGAAAATTTCACTGCAAAAGTTGCAGATTTTGGAACTTCTCTACTAATTCCATTGAATCAAAGTATTCACTCCAAAGTAAAAGGCACTTATGGTTATATAGATCCAGAGTACCTAACTACTGGTATTTTGACAGTAAAGAGTGATGTTTATAGCTTTGGGGTTGTTCTAATGGAGCTTCTAACTGGACAGAAACCTCTCTCGAATGAAAGGGAAGGGGAGAAGGCCAACTTCATTCAGTATTTCATTTCTTCGGTGAAACAAAAAAAATTATCTCAGGTTTTGAGCTTTGGAGAAGATGATCCAGGGGAATTGGAACAGATAGAAGCAGTTGCTCAACTAGCTCGAAGATGTCTCAGTAGAAGTGGCACCAAACGGCCTACAATGAAGGAAGTGGCTGAACAACTGCTGGGGCTTAAAAAATTACATAAAGACTTTCAAGCTAATGAAAGACAGGAAGAGATGGAGAGCATGGTAGGAGGTGAAAGAGTAGTGCACCATGCCAATGAAGAAAATGATACCATGTTTTACACCAACTCAGAAACATGCTACATGACAGCATTAGACAATTGAACAAACACGATATGTTGGTGGTGGTGTCTGATCGAGGTTAGCCAACAATTTGATTCCCTTATATAGTATCCATTTCGCCATATCTTTGTGTTCTTAGACAGTGTTAAATTGTTTAATATGTATAATGGGTAGTAGTTAATTGTCTTTTATCACTATGATCAGGTATTGACATCTTTATGTTCGTCTGCACTTCTATTCAGTAATATGTATGAAAACATGGTCTGTAAGTACAATGAGATCGACTGAATTATGAAGTAAGGATGTCTGTTATATATATATACTTATTTTGTTTTAATGTGAAATTGTTCCCTTCTATGCTGGCTCTTATTTATCAAATAATTAAGTTAATGTATAATATTGTGAGACTACTATGTCACCAAGATTTGAGAACATTGGAATTGGAATTGAGTTGTAATATTAATGTGTATTTCAATGCTAGGGGCATGCAGTATCCTGTAAAACATTTACATTTAATTAAACCAGCCTCTGGCTTCGAAAGAAATTTGAACATGTATGATTGGTATCAATTTCTGGAGATTCAACTAGCATTTCACCTCATGCATCAAGAAGAGTAAATTAAATTTAAAACAACCCTTTCTTAAGCTATTGAATTTGGCTCTTCTTCTGAAAGAGGGTTTTGGACCTGATTATAAGCAATATGCATGCTATAAACGAGTCATTCCGTACACTGATTGCCAGACTTAGACTAGACAAGAGACACCATGATTTCTTTGTTGGCCACTTTCCTAGTACTATGTGGAAAAAGAAAGTAATTGGTTCACCTTCCGAGGAAAAAATGTTTGGAATTTATGCAAGCTCTTAGACGTGTTCATGCATATATTGTTGAACAAAGAATTGAGTTTAACGATTCTATAAATAGAGGTGAGATTGATAAGAGAAGTGGTAGATAAAAGAGAGAGATAATTATAGAGAGAAAAAAAATTTGTAACAATTTGCAATGTGCATGCTATATAAGCAATGTGCATGCTATTTTTCAATAATGTGGGTCAATGCTAACAATTTCTATGTCACTTTCTGTTTCTCCAAATGTTTGCAAGTGTTTTGGGAATGACCGGGCGTAAAGGCCACCTAGGCGGTGAATCGGGTTGCAAGTGACAGTCACAAATTAAATTTTTTTTTTTTTGTATATGTATATGTATATTGTATACTGACACTTAGAGGGAGAAAGCGAGGAGGGGGAATAAGGATTACTGACTTGAGGGAGAGGAGAGGACTAGGTCGGTGTTATATTACAGTAGTATATGATGGTTAAGTAGTGAATCGAGTCCTGACGTGATTTGGAGTCAAAGTTTGTGTGTGTGCGCAAGGTGGCAATCTGGTTTTGGGATGGCCTAGGTTTAATGTGAAGCATGGTTTGTGTTTGTGATTTTTCCAAGCAGAGAAGCATGACAAAGTTGAAATTTTTAGTGATCAACCGACTCTTTTGAAGTTTCAATTCTTCTTGTTGGAAATTTTGGTTTCTGTAATTTCACTTCAATTTAGACATAATCTTCAAGTAATTATAAATATCAGAGATATTTGCCTTTCAAGTGATGCGACTGCGTATGAGATAGTCCACCCTTTTAATTTGCACAATATCATAACAAGCTTTTTTTGTCAATAGTTTACATGTAATCACTCAAACAAAGCAGATTTTTGGTGGAAATGAGCGAAGTGATCAAGGTTTGATTTCAAGAAAGCAAGTCCATCAATTGACACTGTCAATGGAACCATGCACTTAAACAAAGCAGAGATGAAATGGTTTCATTTTGTCCGAACCCATTATCATCTAAGCAAGAGAAACAAGGATTGAGTTGGATGGACTGGTGTTTGAAATGGGTTTGTAGGTTATATATATATATAAGGACATTGTGGTAAAAAATTTTAATAAGTCAATGGTATATAAGTAATATTTATTTGACCGAGAGCACACATGAGCACACTACAAGAAATAAGGTCTTTAGGGATGGGCTTTTAGAGACTGTTTAAAAACTGTCCCCAAAGGTGCCATTTTTAGGGACAACAATATTTGATTGTCCCTAAAGGTGTGAGTTTTAAGGACAGTAAAATATAACTGTCTCCAAAGGTCCATATTTTCGCCAAAAAATTTGATGCGCGAAAATCTGGCGTGCTAATATTATCACTTTACACTTGTTGGGTGGTCCTTACGCGTTGTACCCAATACATGTAAAAGCTATACCCAATTTCATTTCTCTTCACATGCCTGGTCACCATTTATTTTTCTCTCTCCTCTCTAAAATTGGAAAAGTTACATACATAATCTCATCTCACAATTTCACTCTCACCAGCGAATTTCTCTCTCACACACACACACGATCTTCCATCTCTCTCTCATCTGCTATGGATGACAAACTGATCATCCAAAATATGTTCTCTCATGCCCTTTTCCTTTTGGTGTTTCGTGTTGATTGATCGGACTGCTTTATCGAAGACGAAAATATCTTCATTCAGGCAAGTCAACAATATATATATATATATATATATGCACAACTATATTTGTTTATACCACTGAAAAGCACTCTCTCTCTCTGCGAATACAATCAACCAGTCCTCTCCGATGAAAGCAACTTTCTCTCTCTATCTGTAGTTACAGTCAACCCATTCCTTTCCGGTGATAGCAATACATGGTTGTTTGATTCTTCTCAGTGAAAGCTACACAGATTTGTCTCCTGTAAGACAATTGATTTTTGAATTTTTTTTCACATTGACTCTAAAAATTCGTAGCTCTTTGCAAATCTAATCGTTATTCTTCATTTGTTAGCATAAGATAACCCGATCTAGCCTAGACAAATGCTCTTCCCTCAAATAATCCTTGCCAGTTCTGCCTAAAAATCTCTTTATGTCTAATCAAGCCTTGAATCGGTGTAGATCTGTTAATAAACTGAAAGTGCTTCTTCTTTACTTGGTTGGTAATTGGATTGATTTGGGTGTCTTGTGAGTTGGTCTTTTGACATGGGTTTTGTGGGTTTGTTTGTTAGAGATCTAGGAGTGGTGTTTGGTTCAATGTATGAGGAGATGGTATGTTGATGGGGCTTCTGACATCTGGATTCTAAAGTTTTTTTCATGGAAATCCCGTGGCTTATTATACCAAGATAAGTATAAGAACTTTTCTGAAAAGATTAGAACATTTTATATACGTTTCTTGTTTTGTGTTTCTTTTCTTAGTTAATTAAAGCTTTATGTTGATAGATACCATGGCAGAGAAAACTACCCTATGTTGTTAGATTTGGTTTCTAGTGTGGTCACTAATCTATTTATTTAATGATTGAAATTTTTTGCTACTTTTTTTTTTATGATGTAGTTGCATCCAATTATGTATGTTTGGTCTATGTGTTTTTATATGCTCTGTGCTTGTATTTTTTCCCTCTGGCAATTATGTAATATACATGATGTTTGTTCCTCTAATTCAACTTTTGTGATAGATAAATTTCATCCACTTGAAGTTTTGGCATGTGTTCTAAGATAAAAGATATGGACCATCAGTTACTAGCCGTAAAATCATCTAAATTCATATATCAAATAACTAGAAGGTTTAATCTAAAGATATTAGTGAGTTATTATCGAGGAAAAATAGTTCATTGAGAATGCTAACATTTTTAATTGAAACATTTATAACCTCTAATATTTTATATGTATGGAATTGAAAATATGACATCTATACAAGAATAAATAGAACAAATGACAAAAGTGCAGAGAAGAGCATCCTTGCACAACAGAAACAACCACCACCATTGTTCCACCACTATTTGTAGTAGTCGCCATCAGACTCCTAGCTGCCACCATTGTATAAGCAGCCACTGCCATGGTGGCAGTATCAGTAGCCACCTATCCCATGGTACCCACCATCAGCAACACCAGTCATGACTAGTACCACAGCCACAACAACCACTTGAATGACAAATATGATTTTTTTTTTTTAATGGTCACTTTAGAATTTTTTATATGCATGGTAATTAAACATAAGAATTGACAAGATTTATTAGTCTAATACCTTTTGTAAGGCTCAAAAATGTAGAGAAATTGGGTTAGTACTCTGTTATTTTTTTGGGTAAATTGCTTACTTTGAATAGACTACAAAGCTGGGGTGAAAATTGTCCAGTATCAGCTATATTTTGTTGATTGGTACGTGCATATGGAGTTGCTAGTATGGTTTTTATTTCCTGCTGGTTTATCTGTGGGAGCACTTTGTCGTTGATGCATGGCTTGTGAAGGGAATATCCTACTGCTTGTTTCTATTTTGGCATGTTAATTGGATTATATGTACATAGGTGGCTTATGTGCTGGTTATGCTTGATGGATAAAAATACAATGTGGGGAGCTTATTAATTGCTACAACTTAGTTGTAGGTGCTTCCTTGTATTGTTGTTGTAGTTTTGGTTATAGTTGTCACCATTGATACTCTTCTAATTGTTTGATTATTATGGGTAGTGGTGAGTTGTATTTTGATAGGCCTATTGATGCTGAGGTTTTTGTCCTATATTTTCATTTGTGTTAGTTTGGTGGACTTAGGGTTTCACTTCACTACAAGAAAAAATCGTTTTAACGACTTTCATGCGTATGTCGTTACTGGCCATGCCGTGAAAAGTCTGTTTTATTAACGATATGCAACCTAAGCCATTAATGTTAAAATGTGACGTTGTCACATGGCAAAATAGTGGTTGCTTTCGAACATTTATGGCTTTTTTTGCATGTTGTTAATATATCATAGTTTTAACAACATGCGTTGCAGGTCGTTAAAATTCTTTTTAAGACACGCATAGTTTGTTGTGCTTGTGTTGATCCTTCTAATGACCTGACATGCGTGTCGTTATTTAGATTTTATTAACGACGTGTTATATGTGTTGTTAATATTTCTAGCACCTGTAACGATATGCTTCTAGGCTCGTTAATATCACATATTAACAACATGTAATGTAAGTTGTCATATTCTTATTGTTGACAACATGCTTTGCAGGTCGTCAAAATTTTTTTTAAAAAAAAAAATATTAATTCCCTCTCTTTCTTCTAGAGCAACAATATAATTTTTACCCCTATCATATCACAGGACACCTATCATATCACAAATTATACCTCTCTTCAATGTGAAAAAATAATCCACACCACATCATATCATATAAGCATCACATATAAACATATATAATAAGAAGAGTAAACAAAATCCATTAGTTTTCATTAAAACAAAAACATTGAGTCTAGGACCATGTCTACTTCAAAATATTTAAAGTTGCCATAAATGCAATAGAATTCTCATTCATATGATATGATAAAGCCAACAAGAAATAAAAACTAAACCTTTAAATTCAAGAAAGATTAATCATCTCTTGCAGAATAAGAACATAATCATCAATTTTGAACATATATTAGTCCCACTCGTGCATACAAAGTCTTGACATCAAAATCAATTCTTCAATCATGTTCTGCCAGAAAAAGAAAAGAAAATAAAACAAGTTACTACATTTAATTGGACACATTAACGAAAAAATTAACCAAACTTAAAAAAATATAGGGAAAGAAAAAGGCGAAGGAGAGGAAACTGTAAATGGGGACAAAGAAGAAGATGAAGAAAGTTCAAACTCTTACACATAAAAATATATTTATATCCATTTATAAATCAATAAATCCACACATACATATAATTTAAAATAATTACCTTTGAGAGTAAGTTCTTCTAACAAACTTGGTAGGCCATACAATTGATCCTACCTTAACTTATCGAAGGTAAAAGTAATTTTTGCTTGCCCTATACAAGGTCACATCAGTTGTATATACATCCTTGACTAAGATTTTCCAACATTCGATTTTCCAATAGGAATAGTATCCACAAAATGCGATTAGGTTTGTTGAATCAATATCTCCAATAAAACCATGCAGTACAAAAGTTCTAAATAGATTGGCTATGCTGAACATACAACACAAAAGTTTCAAATATGACAAAACTGGGAACCACAACTGTACTAAGCCCAAATATTCATGCCAACAAAAGTAATTTAGAGCATTTCTCCACATAAGACCATAAGAACTCAGAACAATAGACACAGTTTGACATCCCATAAAAATTCTGTTGTCTCACAACAATATACCCCCAATCAGATCAGATCCCAAAAAGCAAATATACATATAATAAGAGCATAAGTAGTAGCCTCCACACTAAGCAAAACAAACTGACAAACATATCATCAACAAAGTAAGCCCATTAACAAACCTCCAAACATCAACAAGTTGATTCCAGAAATAAAACCAAAATTGAAAAAAAAACATAAATAAAACAAAGTAAGCCCATAGTTAGTGTAAGCAAGCATATGAAAAAAATTTAATACTATATAACGCCATTATGGAACCTCTCATATAATATTGCCTTTGTTTGTTCTCAAACACTCAAACTATTTAGTTATGAAACATGAAGAATCAAAGTAAGTCCTCCATTTTCATTTCTACCTTTGTGCTGATCTCTTTGCTTATTTTCTTTAATGCATCATTAACAATAGTTCAGGAAGTTGGTAATGTTATATATATCACAAATACTTACATGTGTCCGTGCCGTGAAGCAACAAGGACGAAAGGAGCAATCCCCAAGTTTAGAGACATAAGAAGGAATTACAAGCCTAATAATCCCACTGTTATGAACAGGGTCACGATATAACGGTAAGAAAATGACTAATTAAAAACTTTTCTCATGTTTTTAGAACATTTGCTCATTCACACAATTTCTCATACATGTATAACTATATTTAGATGTTCTGATTATTTTGCTTGCCTTAAACTTTTTAGTTTCTTATTTATGGATAAGGTTTTTCTTTTTTCATAAATTAACACCAAATTTTTTCTCACATTGGGCTTCCTTATAAATGTCAAGAGTAGTAATACCTCAGTTCATGTTAAAATAGGCTTCTTTTCCTTTCCCTGTTTCACAGTTTCCTTTCACCATTTTATTACTCATTTCTTTATAAATTAATGTTGTATATATTAATAGAATTTTTTCTTTGAATTTCAGTTGAAGTATAGAATTCATGTACAGTTCTGAAAGAATTAATATCTATATAACGTGGAGATGCACCTGATCGATGTAAGCCCAAGCCTCAATATTAAGAATAGGACAGAATTAGTTGGGCTCCTTAACAAGATTGGCCAATCTGATGTTTTCCTATCTAAGGTAAATATACTAATTCTAGGGTGACTTTTAGTCAAAACAAAAGTGTACATTTCATGTCCTTAATTTTTGATCACCCACCATGCATTAGAACTCTTGGTTTAGCCTAAAATTCTTGCTGCTATGCTTAATTTGAAATTCTTTTTCTAGTTGATGAAGTGGAACTCTTGGTTTAGGATAAAAAAAAAAGAAGGGAGAATACTGAAAGGCTTCATTGATTCAGTATTTCTATCATATGTTATCCTAATTAGGTTTATCTTTTTCTGATTAGATCACATGGTACCATTTTCATAAATTTCATATTGTGATGAAGTGCAAGAAAAATCTCTACACAACTGCTATCATAGAATTGATAGTTGACTTTTATCTTCCCCAATCTAATGTCAAAATTATTAAGAGGAAGAGTCGTTTATAAAATAAAAAAGAAGAATCGTTGTAGTTTCATTGAATAGATCTTGAAACAAGTCTTGTCTTGCAGTTTCTATAAGAGTGTAATATTCGAAAATCATTCTTGAATAACCCCTTAAGCTATTTAAAATCTGTACACCTGTTTCGGAATCAATCCAATCAGCAAAAGCTTAACAAGTTGGATTTCCTCAGAACATGTCTAATTACTAGTGTTTGTATATGATTCACAAAATTGGCTTTTATCTAGAAACCATTGCCTACTAATATAATTTGGCTTCTTCATTCAAACCATTAGTAAGATGAGTATTTTCAAAATGTCTGCACATATAAAAAAAATGGAGACATTCTATATATGACTTTTATCTCCTAACTAGGCAACATAACTTGATCAATAAGGTGAAAGAGTACCCAATTCTGAATCACTCAGCTAGATGAAGGTTTTGGATTCATAAACTAACTTGACAACTGAAGCAAAACAGACCCCAGTACTCCAAACATTACACATGTTATGGAAACAACTGCAATTGAAGATCGCATGAGTCAATATTCGAATCATATGTAGATTGTGCAAAGTTAGTAATAACCATGACAACTTTACATTAGATCAAGCTCAACTTTCAGTTCCAAAGAATAAAGGTAGAAATATTTACAATAATCAATCATCAATAGAGCATTTAAGATAAAATAGTTTTCCAATGCTCATTCACTCAAGACTGTCATTGCCCAAAATTCATAATGATTGATATCTATCTTGAAATTGAATTACTATACATCTAATGTCATATATATATATATACACACACACATCACTTAGGCAATTCAAGTATGAAATAAACATGTCTTTTGGGGAACTACTAAGTAGATTTTTTAGTAGATTCAGAACTGAATTGTGTTCTTCCTATTGTCTTTTGTTTTGAGCAGATAGTGAACATGCAAAGAAGAATAATTATGACAATCCAACCCAACCCAATCAAATTATGTATAAGAATATGTTAAAATCAAAATCATGATTCATATCATAGAACAATTATACTATTTTTATTTATTGAAGATAAGGCAAACACACACCCATAGCACATGGAGGTATGATTACTAGAAAGAGAGAGCAAAAGAATGAACAAAAAAGAAGTACCTAGAAACTCACAATTAAAGTTGCAATATTTGGTTGTTTTTGGGCTTTGGTAAGTCGTCTTTGGCTTGTTGCAACAAAATTCACAATCAAACTCCCAATCTCACAAAAAAAAAAGAAAAAAAAGAAGAAGAAAGTCAAAATAAAACTCATAATTAATGAAAAAATCTACCAGCAAACAGAATTATATGGAAATAAGCACATTCAAACAGATTAAAAAGTTTATCTCATCTTCGAGCAATACTTGGTTCAAAAGTTCTTTGGAGAGATCAACAAGTGTACACCAATATTTTTTTTTTCACATTCACACCACATCACTCTACCTTTTTTTATTAAAAAAAAGAAATAAAATTTAAACACCTTGGCATTGGATGATGAGACCAATTAAAAGGACAAATAAAAGAAGTTACTCCAATTTAAAGACAAAGGCATGTGGCATGACAAAATAATTTAATTTTGTGGGGTAAGGTAAAAGTTAATCTAAAGTGACCAAAGTGCAGAGAAAGAGCTAGAACATGAAAATAAAAATGTAAGAATATAAAAGATTTTGGAGTACAAAAGCCCTGCTGCTTGGTAGAATTATATATATGTTCGGCCTTTAAATTTTTTTTGTCATCAATTAAAAAATCAAAATGAACTCTCTTTATAGATCCTCTACCACTTGATAGTGGGAAGATTTTTTTATAGTAAGCAGTAGTGTTTTATTTTCACAAAAGTTTAGCAAAATGTTATACACCATTACTTGGGGCATACCCCAAAGATCAACATCAACAAAGTATGTGAAACCAGCATATCCACCAAATACAAAGTAGCCATATTGGAGGGACCACAAGTCAAAGAAAAAATGGTAGAAATCCTAAACATTCTAAATATTGAAATAAGTAACAAATTAATCAGTAGCAATATATAGTGGAAATCCTAAATGTTGGCTCAGTTGCATAATCATAAACTCCTTTTTCAATTTAAAAATAATATTGATAACATTCTACGAAAAAAGAAAAATGATTAGTGGCAATATATGGTTAATATCAGTAGCTCATAATTTAGGTAGGAAATAAGCATTATAAAGCCTTACCTAGTGATTTGAAAAGTTGAACAATAATAAAAAGCTCAATCCTCTACTTTGGAAATCAAATTGATCACACTCCACTTCTCAGACCATAAGTTCCCTTAAGATTTCAACTTTTCATTATATCTTTTGCTCTCCTTTTTCAAAAATCAGCAAATAATGGTTCAATACAAGTCTTTGAAGATGATGCTTACCCACAATTGGGGTACATAATATTTTTTATGTACCATTGTTTTCTACACATTACCAAGCCCTGCCTTGGGGTTTAATATAGTTTAACACTTTATAAAATGCCGATTAATGTAATATGACTCCTTAACAATAATTGACCATAAAAGTGTACTTCATAAATAGCTGCATAGAATGATTTTCTTTGTCAGTTACTAGTTTGATATAGCAACACATGAAAATTTTTCAGAACTCAAATATTTATGTATTGGTTCAAAGTTGAGGTCATCTGACCATTAAAATCAAGTTGATCATTGATGTTTGTTCATGCATCGGCCAAGTTGGGGGTTTACAGATTCTAAAAAGATATAATAATGTTGAAGGTAATTATGGTTTGTCTTGGGACTCCCATAGGCAGAAGGCAAAGGTGAGAGTTTCTTCATTTCTTTTGTTTTTGTGTGTGTGTGTTTATATATATATATCGTGGTTATGTATATGTATATAAAGCATAACTACTACATTTTTCCTACTTAATTAATAGTATATAAGCATTTATCTAAAGGACCAACAGTCACCCGCTGACCTCAATTATTTCTACTGTTCTGTCAACATCTAATTTACTTAATTTTTTTAAGATATTGGTTCAAACAAACTAAACAAGTTGTTTAAAGTGACAAATACAAAAAATAAGACAAATATATAACTAGTAGATAAATTACAACACCAATCAATCATAGCCCAACTAAAGATAATCCAAACCATATACCTAGAAAACTAGAACCAACAGATAAACAACAAAGTAGAAAAGCAGAACCAATACCTTAAAAAAATGCAAAAAATAAGAACTAGCAGCTAAACAACAAAGCAACACTCAATAAATAGAGAAAATGATGTATTATAGCATAAGAGAATAAGAAACAAGAAGTAAACCTAGGTTGACCTATTATAATTCACAAAGAAAAAAAAGGGCAAATTATTTGTTGAAACCAAAGAAGGGGTATTTTATTAAATCAAAATGGATTCTAAATCAACCATTGATTCAAAAAAAGCTAAGTATAAGAAGTTTTTGAAGCGTCATATGTGTTACATAGATTTCTTGTTCCTATTCCCCTCCATGTACTCATGTCAACACATCTTCACATGGGAAAAAAAATGAGATATGTGTCTGATGCCCAAATTCTCCACTATAAAAATTTAATAAAAATCAAAATAGAAGAAGAAGGTGTCATACCAGTCACGAAACCCCCCCAACTTTGCTTCTGTTTGTCCCTTTTTCATAATAGATCTTATGTTGGTCCGTTGGAAAACTGATTAAGAAGGGGCTCTTTATTGGTTCGATGGGAAACCCCAAATTCCCCACACAAACACACGCTTAGTTGTTCAGGTTCTTCGAATACCTTTGTTTTATCTTGTAGAGTTCCTTGACGGTGTAGATTAGGGATGAACATTATAGTCGAAGTACTCTATCAAGAATCATTGAAACATAGGGTTTACAATGAGAAGAGAAATTGATCAAAGTGTCGAATTACTCTACCCAGAATCGCTGAAACCTAGGGTTTACAGTAGGAAGAGGAAACAATAAAAAGAAGACAAGCGAGAGTAGAGAAATATCGTGTATTAGTGGTAGTAGGAATTAAATTTGGAGGGAATTGGTGAATTTTTGGCGCAGTATTGACAATATACCAAACACGTCATTTTAATAAAAAATGTAAGTCATTAAATGACAATTGAATCAACAATTAATTGCAAGTCGTTAAAATATATATTTTTTTAATATTTAAAAAGGTGTCCGAAACATGAGCCTTAAAAACTACTTAACAAGACTTACTTTTTATGCCTGTTGTCAATTACACGTTGTGAAAACTCATTTTTCTTGTAGTGCTTAATTAATTTGTATTGTTCTTGGGGTATGCTCCAAGTAGGTTGTATACGGCTTTTTGCCTCTTTTGTGATTATAATTAAATGTGGTAATTGATTTTCGATCTTTTTAGTTTTGCCTGCTTTAATTTTTATATTCTAGTGGATTTGAGGAAAAATGTAAATTAACAAAATAAGCAGTGTTACAAAAATAAATAAATCAACTAGAGAACAAAAAAAATCAATTGAAAAAGAAAATAAAAAAAATAATGTATTAGCGATAGTTTTTGTTGTCACTAATACGAGATGCATTAGTGACGAAAACATGACTGTCGGTAATACATGAATTAAATAGGGGCACAATTAACCGTCGCTAATAATTTTTAGCGACAACTATATTCGCGACGGGATATTCCGTAGCTAAAAATTCCTATCTTTTGCGACATTACAGTTTCAATCGTCGCAAAAAATCTTTTGCAATGGAAGTTTTAGCGACAAAATGATTTAAGCTTTAGTGATGGTTTTGAGACTTTTAGCAACGGTTCAGACTCTCCATAAATCCCAAAATTCTCGTAGTGACAATTGAATGAAAACCCTCTCTCAATCGTTCCTTAAAATCAATTGAGTAGCTTTCATAAAATACCTAAATTAAAACATGTAACCATGGAATTTTGGAAACCCACTTTTGAAAAAGTTTTCTTTTTTTTTTCTGTAATAGAAGACAATAGAAAAGGAAAAAAAAAGTCACAAATGTCTAAGACAGTTTATAAAAGATTATAATTAAATAAAAAATATCATAGAAACTTTTTGATTAGTTTCTAAGATTGATTAGTTGATAATATATTTTTATATAGTTAGAAAGAGAAACAAAGGTGGGAGATGACTTGAAACCGTGACAAGGTTGGGGGTATTTTGGTCTCTAAAAATATGTGCTTTTAATGTGACATAAAAGAAGCGTCACACATTGCCACGTAACTTATCAATTGTTAGTCAGTTAAACGCAGTCGCCAATTCTATCATCAAATAAATGCATATCCATAAATACATTCGAATAGCAAATAATCTTTTGTAATCAACAGTGTAACCTCAGTAAAAGACAATGACGATGGAAAGCTTTGTACAAATCATAACCTTATTATTTAGGATAAAATTGCCCTTAAACGAAATTCAACCAAAATCAGATAACCAAATGAATTTGATCTACAGGGTTCATGTTTAACTATACTCTATGTTCAACCCAAATGAATCAAGTGTATTAATGTACAAAATTTAAAAACTTATACAATATATATTGATTTACTTATTATATACATTTTTTTACAAATTATATTATATATATACACATATACATATACAAAAGAAAAACCTGTTTACGAATTGGAGATTAATAAAGGAAGCAAAAGGGAGAGGAAATCAAGTGGGTATATTTATAGTTGTGTGTACATATATATATATATATACACCTTAGTCTCCAAGAACAATTCTCTCTCATTGATTATGTGCATGTAAATGGACTTCTGGGATAATTGGAATGAAATGAAATTTAAATGAAAATCAAATACAAATGCAAATGCAAATGGGTTTCACACACATTATATACATACAAGATTAAAGCACTTCTAATCATACCATTCACAGTCATTAACAGTAGTCAATAATAAAATGAAAAAGGGAAAATTTATAAAATTAAAAATTCTGAAATCAAAATTTTTCTTTAAAAAAATGAAGTAAAATCTAAAATTGGCTCTTATGTACTTTCACTCCTCTAGGTTTTGTGTGAACCAGTGAACCCATTACCCATCATTATAATACAAATGCCTTTGCCGACTTTATATCAACCTAATCATCAAACACGTGCCTTTTCATTCTCCAAACAGTGAACCAATTACCCATCATTGTCATATACCTCTCGCTGACATTTGTCAATTACAACTCCAATATCCAATTGCAATTAGCAACCCATTACGAATTGATTATTTTCAATTGCAGAGAGTATTTAATAAAGTATAAATTTATGTATATGTACATGGAATTAGAACGGAAGAGAGAAGAGTGCAGAGAAAAGGTGGCGGTGGGAGGTAGGTCAATCGTTGGATAAGGTGGAGAAGAGATAGAAGAGGGGGGGCTGGTGGAGATGGTGGGGGTGGTACGGAGTAGGATGTACAAAGAACTAGTGGAATCAGAACCGTAAGAAATTGTAGATAAGGGTATCATAGAGCAAGGAAAGGATGGATGGATCAGGAAGCTTCATGTGCGAAAAACCCCACGAGGAAAGACTAATATATGTGAAGACCCTCCGCGGAGGCATCCTTCCCGCGCATGGGATAACCCCGCGGGGGATATGCACCCGCGTGGTTAACCCGTGCGCGGGAAGCCTCTCCCCGCGTAGGGTTATCCCCTCCCCGCGTAGGGATGGTTCTTTCCCGCGTAGGGATTTTTATCTGAAAAGAATGTTCAATCCCCATGGGGGGTTAGCAAAGCATACAGAAGCACAAGGAGTGAGAAGATTGGGGGCAATCCTCTCTGACGGGCATGTTATGTTTGGTAATTAGATTGTGTTTTTTGGGACCAACTCTGAAAGGAGTATGATTCTATAAAACGCTTCTAAATTAACAAACATGGCATACTCTCAAGGGTTACAAGGAACCATGGATAAATGGGCCATTGTGTGGCTTGCCAGCTCACAATCCTGAGTGGTTATCCTTGTGACAGGGGCTATGTAGAAGACTATTAATTCCTCTCTTCAATATGAAAAGTAACTTGTCGCGACGTTACTTCTAGCATTGAGAAGTGGGAATTAGTATGAGGCTACGGTGTCCCACAGACCATTTTAGGCACAGGTACAGGCTGTGATATGGTCTGGGCGATCATGGTGTCATAATGAAGCATATGGCATCATAATCCCAGGAGGGAAGGTGGGTTGAGTGTGGTACGGAGGATTGAGAGGAAGGCTCGTTGGGCCATGGGCATCTAAAGTTATGCTAGTGTGACTCTACGCGGGCACCATCATAACGTTTCTCGCGGGTATGACCAAGCCCGCGAGGGGTATAGGCCCATGGTTACAACCAGGAGTGGTGAAGGAAGGGATACGCGGCCAAGTGCCACGTAGGATGACAGTTGTCATAAGCCCCATGCTTGAGGTCTATAAATACCCCATGGCGTGGTGACATGTGGATCATTCTGGTGCCCCCTCCCTCTCCGAATCACTCTTGCTTTCTCTCTCTCCCACCTAGCACCCAGCTCACATTCCTATTATTATTACTCGGTTACTTCATCAGCTTGATCTCTTACATTCCAGTCCTGTGATAGTCATTCCTCATAGCAGAACTCATCTACTTATTTACAATTGGCGACTCCACTGGGGAGGATTGCCTCTCACATGGCTGGTCAGCAGAATGTTAAGCGGAAAGGGAAACAAGTTGCACCAACTTCTCAGAGAGCGGATCAAAATCCAGATCCAGTCAATCCTGTCAATTCAGGTGTTCCTCAACAAAGGCGTAAAGTACAAAGAAGGCAGAATCCACCAATAACTGTGACTCCTCCACAATCTCAGGATAATATCCCCCCAATGATGCTCCAGTAACTAGCAAACATCCAAGAAACTCAAGTGCAAATCTTACAGTTTTTGCGAACTCAGCAGTCTAGTCCCAGAGTAGAGTGATCACCTATTCCCGGTCGAGGACAATCACCTCAGCTAACAGCTCCTGATGTAACAGAAAATCCTGGTAGAAAGGAATCTAACAATGATATCCAGCACAATGATAATGCTTTGTTTGTGACCATTGAGCAATTACAAGCAATTCTTAATTCCAAAAAGAACACAACTGTTGATATTGAGGTCCCACCACCTTATGATCCTGCCATTTTATTAAAGCCATATCCGGAGGGATATTTGTCTCCAAAATTTAGGCAGTTTGACGGTAGGGAAGGAGATGCAAGGGAACATATTGTGCGATTTGTGGACGCGTTAGGTGCCTACAGAAATGATGAACAACTTAAGCTCAGGGAATTCTCAAAATCCCTCACAGGAAGAGCTTACACTTGGTACATGAATTTAGTGCCAGGAACAGTGTTAACTTGGGCAGAAATGCTGGCTAAATTCTATGAAAAATTCTTCACCACTGAGAAGCGAGTCACAATGCTGTCGTTAACTCGGCATAAGCAAAAGTTGGGCGAAGAGGTAGTCACATATGTCAAACGTTTCCGCGAGATGTCATTGGAATGTTTCGAGCCGACCTCAGAAGAGCAACTGATAAAAATATGTGTGGATGGTATGTTGAGAGAGTATCAGGTGCATTTGGTTAATCATGAGATAAAGACCTTCTCTGCCCTAATGAATAGTGCTAGGCGCCTGGGAGAAATTATTCCACCACCGGCGAAGGGAAATGTCTTCCCGCGAAGGGCCACTGTGGCAGCAACTCCGAGTCAGATAAGCAACAATACAGGGAGAGTACGACGGCCGAAACCCGCACCTTTGCCATTTGGTATTAAGGAGGCAATATCATTATTGACTCAATAGATCAAGGATGGTGTTGTCACCTTACCCGCGGTAGAAAGACTTCCTAGCAGAGAAGAAAAGGCAAAGTCGAACTACTGCCCATCACCGAGCTGTGCGACATTGTCTAACTGATTGCTGGGCATTCAGGGGAATAGTACATAAAAAGATCGCTGAAAAGAGCATAGATATTGCTGGAAACAATGTTGTCAACAATCCATTCCCTCAGCATGCAGCAACCGTTGGTGTAACTGATCCAATGGATGAAGGAGAATACCAAGTTATGAATACGGATACAAATGCTCACATACATTGTTTCTTCAATGATCTTTCAATTCCGGAACAGATTAAGGAATTCTTAATAAATCAAACCGTGGCAGCTCTGATTCACACTCGCAATGAACCATCTAAACAAGATGTGACCAAGCAAGGAGAGATTGTCTTTTCAATGGCAGATAAGCAAGTCCCTTTCCCTCACAATCGACCGCTGTATGTACCAGTTACAGTCAATGGTCGAGATTTGAAATGAGCTTTTCTTGATAGCGGGGTTTCAGTAAATATCATGCCATTGGCCACTTTGAAGGCAATACAATTCCCGAAGGTAAAGATCGTGCACCAACCTATAAACGTTACAGCTTTCAACGGTGAACAACAAGCTACAATCGGATATGCAATGGTCGATCTAAAAGTAGGGAAAATCAGAGCCCCTACCAAGTTCCATGTCATAAAAGGTGAACCATCTTATCAGTTGTTGTTAGGCAGACCCTGGATGCATGCGTACAGGGTTGTCCCATCCTCTTATCATCAAGTTATGAAGGCTAATTGGGGAAAGGGCACTATGACGCTCCGGGCTTCTAAAGACCCTTTTTGTCCTTCGGAGGCTCATTTTGCCGATGCAATTTTCTTTAATGAACATACGGATAAAATGGCCAATGATGAGGTTCAGGCCTTTCCACTTCCCAAATGGGAGGATCTACAAGCAAGAGTATCTCCTAAAAGGCCCGCAGAGAAGGAAGTAAACTGGACTAAGGTAAAAATGACAGATGGAAGGGTTGTATACAAGTTATGATGGGGCGCAGGGACAGGGCTCCCACCTGAAGCTCGTGTCCTCAATACTGCCAAGGTTCTCATATGTGAGGATGCCATAAGACTTTCAGAGGAAGATGCTGCAAGTTTTCTGATAGAAGAAGAGCTGGAAGAAGTAGATATTGGAGATAGGGTCTCTCTGCGGCCCACATTGATCAACAAGAAACTTGATTCAAACTTGAAAATGGCTATTATACAGTTGTTGAAAGAGTACCAGGATGTGTTTGCATGGGCATATGATCAGATGCCCGGACTTGATCCCAACCTAGTTGCTCACCAGCTTAACATAAATCCTTCCGCGGTGCCTGTCAAGCAGAAACAGAGGGCCTATCGTCCGAATTTGGAGATACGGATCAAAGAAGAAATCCAGAAGCTACTCAAAGCAGGGTTCATAAGACCCACTCAGCATCCCACATGGCTTTCTAACATCGTGCCTGTACAAAAGAAAAATGGTCAGATTTGGATATGTGTTGATTATCGAGATCTCAACAAGGCTTGTCCAAAAGATGAATTTCTGCTTTCAAATATTGACACAATGGTGGATGCCACGGCAGGTCACGAGTTGTTTTCATTAATGGATGGATTCAGTGGATATAATCAAATAAAGATGGCCCCCAGAGATGCAGAGAAAACAGCCTTCCGAACACCAATTGGAAACTTTCATTACACAGTCAGGCCTTTCGGACTAAAGAATGCAGGTGCTACTTACCAACGGGCTATAACAGCAATTTTTCATGACATGATCCACCATGAAGTAGAAGATTATGTAGATGATTTAGTTGTGAAATCAAAGAAATGCATGGAGCACATATAAGATTTAGAGAAGGTTCTCCGTAGATGCCGTGAATATAACCTAAAGATGAACCCGATAAAGTGTGCCTTCGGTGTCCAACAAGGAAAATTTTTGGGATGTATAGTCCACAGGCAGGGTATCGATTTAGATCCCAGCAAGGCTAAAGCAATAATCGAAATGGATCCGCCGTGGACAAGAAAATTATTACGGGGGTTCATGGGGAAAGTATCATACTTAAGGCGTTTTATCCCAGCACTGGCAGAAGTTACTCATCCTTTAATCCCGTTAATGAAGGATAAAATTCCTTATGAATGGAATGCTGAACATCAGGCTGCATTTGAGAAGGTGAAGGGAATCCTGACATCACCACAGACAATGACGGCTCTGACACCTGGAAAAGGATTGATCATGTATTTAACTTCTATTGAGAAATCTATCGGTGCTTTGTTGGCCCAGGAGCATGAGCAAATGGAAAAACCTGTGTACTATATTAGTAGAGTACTTCGAGGAGCAGAGGTACGTTATACACCGATAGAAAGACACTGTTTATCTGTGGTCTTCGCAGCACAGAAATTCAGGCACTATCTGTTGGCACATCCGGTTGAATTGATCACAAAGAGCGACCCCGTTAGGTATTTGTTATCAAAACCACTGTTGTCAGGAAAATTGGCTCGCTGGTTGCTCGCCCTATCCGAGTATCAGATTATATGCTCAAATCCCAAGGCAGTAAAAAGTCAAGCTCTCGCTGATTTGTTAGCTATGTTCCCGCGGGGGGAGTCAGAATCGGATAGCATCTTTGATGTTGCAATTGGTGATGAAGTTTCGTCAGAAGAAACATATCTCTGGAAATTGGAATTTGATGGATCCTCCACAGAAAGAGGAAATGGCGTTGGTTTCATAATGACCAATAAAAAGACAAAAGAGGAAATTGCCATGTCATACAGACTAGACTTCCTTTGTACTAATAACATGGCTGAATATGAGGCGTTGATACTAGGTCTGTCCGTAAGCTTGACAGCAGGAATACAGAAAATGGTGGTCTACGGTGACTCTAACTTGATAATCAAGTAAATCAGAGGAGAATACTCGGTAAAGGAGCCTCGCCTTGCCACCTATCGGGATATTGTGCAAGAAATGATGATGAACTTTCAATACATAAAATTCGAGCACAAACCCCGAGCAAGTAACAGGCGATCTGATGCATTGGCTACTTTGGGGTCTCAATTGGAATTAAGAGAAAATATGACAATGGTCAATCTTCTTCGTCGAACTCAACCCGCGATAATATTTTATGATCACCCAGAAGAGGAAGAAGGTGATTGGAGGAAGACAGTTATAGAAAAACTCAAACAATTGGGTGGGGTTAAAGATATGGCATTAGAAAAATAGTACCAACTGGTTGCTAATAGACTCTATCATCGTGGGCCAGATGGGGTATTGTCAACATGTCTCGGGCCCAAAGAGGCTGAAAAAATACTGACAGAAGTACACAAGTCTTCTTGTGAAACAACAGATATTAGCCTATACCGAAGATTACAAAGACAGGGGTACTTCTGGCCGACAATGAAAGAAGAGGCGGTAAAGGTACAAGAGGCATGCTCAGGCTGTTGCTGTCTTACCGCGCACACTGAAACAAATTTCGCTGAGATCTCAGACTGGAGAGGCCAATATGTGGAATACTTGCGAAAACAAACTCTACCTAGAGACAAAAAGGAGGCTTTCCGTCTACAAAGAAGAGCGAAGAGATTTTTTGAGGAAAATGGGGTATTATACCAGAAAGGGTTTAATGGTCGACCTTTGAGATGTTTGAAAGAAGAAGAAGCCCAGGAAGTCCTAAAACGAATGCATGATATGGGACATCAAGGAGGACACAAACTCTTCCACCAATTGGTCGCGGAGGGGTATTATTGGCCTACCATGGAAAAAGATGCTTTGGATTATACGAAAAAGTGTCATATTTGCCAAGTCCACGGGTCTATGATAAATGCCCCCGCGGCAAGCTTGCACAACCTGATAACCCCATGGCCGTTTCACACTTGGGCATTAGATATTGTTGGACCAATTACACCGGCATCACGGGGGCACATATGGCTTCTAGTAGCTACAGAATTATTCTCGAAATGGGTAGAGGCTATTCCATTAAAAAAGATCGGGGCAGTTAATGTGGCGAGATTCATAAAGGAAAACATTATTTACCGATTTGGAATACCAAAGGTATTACTTTCAGACAATGGTACACCATTTGTTAACTCAACAGTTAGAGAATTATTGGGCAACTATATGGTGTCCCATCACAGATCAACGCCTTACTATCCAAAGGGGAATGGACAAGCCGAGGCCAGTAATAAAACACTCATTCGGATTCTAAGTCGTTTGGTTCACGAAAAGCAAAAAGGATGGGTCGAACAGTTGCCAATCGCATTATGGGCATATAGAATTACTCGAAAAAATTCCACAGGAGAAACACCCTACGCGTTGGTATATGGCGCAGAAGCAGTGCTTCCCGCGGAGCTTCAAATTGAGGCAATAAGATTGGCAGGGAGGAGCGCAGATACTCAGAGACTAAGCCAATTAGAAGCCCTGGATGAAAAGAGGGAAAATGCCCAAAACCATCACAAGGCTTATTTGGCAAGTCAGTCACGACACTATAACAAGAAGATACACCCGCGAGAATTTAAAGTTGGAGAGTTGGTGCTCAAAGTGGTATCTGCAATTATGAGGGGGCAAGGGGTTCAGAAATTTCAACCAAAATGGGAGGGACCTTTTGAAATAAAAGAAGCAAATGAAAGTGGTTATTACAAGCTTGAAGAGTTGGGAACTCATTTTAAGACAGGACCTATAAATGTCAAATGGATAAAGAAATATTTGGCATAGATATAGTTGTATCTTGTACTACAAAAAGAGTTCGATAAAAAAAAAAAGTGCTGTTACAATGTATTGGCAAAATACAGTCCAAAAACATGTGTCATCAAAAGAAAAAATTACAGAAGGTCTTTAAATATTAGATCTGAGGGGACAACACCAGAGGAGGTCACTTTCTTCGAAATAGCATCCGCAAGAGCTGCTGCCTTCGCCTTGTTCGCAGCAATACGTTCCTCCAAGAATGATAAATGCTGGCGAGTAGTATCCGCTTCAGCTTCATCCTTTGCAAGATCTGAAGTCAAAAGAGCATGCTGGTCATTCAAGACTTGGATCTCATGACTATTCTTGTAAACGAGAATCCAGCCAAGGAAGAGCTAAGCCAACAGCTTGCCAGTCACTAATACGCCGCCGCAAACTTGGGATGATCGCAGGATCAAGGCTGGATAATGGTTGACCGTCAAGGGAAACAAGGAAGTCTGCCACAGCATCCAGAAAGAGACGCTGGTACATAGGGTCTTGAAGGGCAAAATTGGCAAAGGTTGTTGGATAGCGACGACGAACTCTGTTAAGCATCCCAACGTTGCGGAAACTACAAGACAAAGAATACCATTCGACGGGGTCTTCCGGTCTTAGATTTTCGGGATTCAAAAATACTTCCAAATCAGAGCGCAATCCCTCGCTAAAAATAGAATCAGAGTCCATAACAGAAGTTGGAGTGTTACACTCTGCAAAGAAAGAGAAACTGTTAGAAAAAAAAAATGGCGAAAAAGGGAAATTACACAAAAAGATAAAAGCATGTACCTGGCTCAGGAAATGATTTTTCAGCATTGGAAGTCTCTACAGTAATAGGTGGTTGGTCCGCGGGAAGAGAACAAGATGCTTCGGGAAGGATCTCACCCGCGGAAGGAACATCAGCACTTTTGAAAATTTGAAAATCATCGCCAGGACGCCCAAAGATCTCTCTTGATAATCGAGCAGTATCTTTGTTCGTCGCTGACAATTCACCAGCGAGATCAGAAACATTGCCCTCGGATGCAGGTAAATCCCCAGCTTCGAGCTCAGTTATCATAAGATTCACTAACGGATCTGATAGGCGTTGAATGTTACGCATTCTAGCCTCTTAACTTATGTATTTTATTCTCTTAGTGATAGATTATTTTGTGATTTTACTTTGTTTTAGTGTTTTCTGTATTTTCAGGGCCTTAATAATTATTTCAGTTAAAACCGTGATTTTGGGCTTTTAAAGAAGACATCCAAGATGGTGAGATGAAGCCTACATCAAGGAGATTCACTCAACCATTTATTTTAACTCAAATCAGCCCAAGGAAGAGGTCCAAGAGAATTACAGCTGCTTAGGAAGGTTTCGGGCCTGAAGCCCAAATCTGCGCATAATGCAGTCTTAATCCCGTTTTGGAAAACGGACCAGAAGTCTTATTTCCGAGCCTCAAATCGATATAATTCTCGCGTAGGGTTGAACGAAATTTGATTCTGCACACTTTTGTATTTCACGAAAATTCCGTGAATCGGACTTCTAGTGGGTCAAAAGTTGGGCCGAAGTCAGCAGGAAAAACCCACCTGATTAGTGCTGCGGGAAACCCTAATTAATTCCTAATTGGATTAGGACTTTGGTGAATTCTCTTGGGGAATAAAAGGAAGACTTGGAGGCTGAAGAGGGGGAGTTTACACAGAGATTGGAGAGTCTGAGAGGGCTGAAGAGAACAGAAACATATTGCAGAGCCATTGGAGAACGAAGTCATACGCGTAATTCAGAAAGATGATGTCTTCTTCCTCAACAGTTGAAGCTTCTTCTTCTACCATGAGCGGCTAGTTCATCCACTAGGGTTTTGATGTAGCCCTAACAAAGCATCAATGGTTTGATTGTTTTAATTATTGGGGACCTTTATATACATGCATAGATTGTGTAATTGTGAGGATTCTTATTAATGAATTGAGCAATAAAAGTCTTGTAAATTCAATCTCAATGATTTCTTATCTTGTCTTAGATATTTAGTTGTTGTTATTGAACTCAATCTCTTTTGTTTTCTGTGATCATGAGAGAGATTATTACACAATGGTAATCACTGAATATATTGTTATGAGCTTTGATGGATTATGCCTAGAGAAGATGAACCATACTGCACCCTAGATTAGAGTAGTTAGGCAGATGGCCCATGCCAATCGAAGATAGTCCATGGCTTAGCCTTAATCATATGTTATCTTCTTGACGGATGAAGGTGAGCTTGTAGCCACCGACACCACTTATGCATGATGTAATTCCCCTATAGTTGATTCAATTGACCATTGATTGTGGAGTTAGTGGTGAAGTCAAACACCCTAGGTTTCTCTCTTATTATCTTCATTATCTGTTTACCTTTGATTTATTTTATTTTATCTTTTTAATTAGTTAAAAATCAAAATTCTTTTCTTATAAATTTAATTAGAATTAGTTCTGTGTTCCAACTCATCAGAACATAATCCCTGAGGTACGATACCCATTCATTTCGATAGCCCTATTCTGCAAGGAATTCGTTCTATTGCGAAGTGTGGAAAATTTTAATTGATATACTTTTTGAGTCACACTCACACACGAATCAGGATCCTGGCTGGAAAAAGGTTCAACCCCATCTGCGTGTTCAGTATCCTGCGAAGAAAATAATAAGTGTCCAGCATCATGTCTGATACGGGCCAAAGGATCGTCACTCGGGGGTACAGGGGGAGAAGAAACAGGAGAAACGGGAGGGGTAGACAGCGTTTGAGGGACGGTAGGCTCGGAAAGAATAGTTGGTTTATGGAGGGATAACAGGGCCGATATAGGAATACGATCTTCATCAACAACTTTGGATAGGGAAAAGATTGGAGAAACATCAACAGGTTATTTTGGAGCAGGAGTAGAAAAACCCTCATTCGTGGTGGAGCCTAAATCAGAACTTCCACCCGCAGGATGGTCTGGCTTCATAATATCCGTGGGTGAGCTCTCGGACACTTGTACAGCATGTTCAAAAGCCTCACCAAGGTCCCCGCGTTTTACAGACTTGAAAATGGAAGGGTCGCTTTCAGAAATGGAAGGCTCCTTATAAGTCACCTGTTTCCGCGGACGGAGGCCCTACAACAGAAACAGTGACGATAATTAAAAAATAAAATATAAAATAATATATGGTATAGAAGATAACAAAAGAGGATGATTTGAAGGAAGCTTTGTACCGTGCGAATCCTTTTGCTCACAGGCTCATGATCAGCTACAGAGGAAGCATCGGCCTCCAACGGCAGAACCTCATAAGAGGATCCTTTGCTACGAGATAATCTCTCCAAGAATTGTGTCTCCGAACCTCTAGATGCATGGGGCTGAGGACATTTGAGGGTTATGTCATCCTTGTAAACTGGGATAGTGTCTGAAACCACGGGAGGGCTCTCAACAAAACTTCTGAATAGAGTATGAACATATTCTAAATATTTTAGGTAGCTGGATGTACAATGGCCGCGTCGGTGTACAGATGGGATTTTGACATAAGAAGAAAAGTGACGCTTCTGCAACTCAAGCTTCTTCCGATAAAATAGCATAGACCCATCAAAGGTCTCTTCCCAGACAAAAGACAGAGAAGGAACGTTTTGGTCAAATCCAAATTGACGAGCTACCTTCATCGGGTAATAGCCAGTCCGTTTTAAACGAGTTTCGCTAACAGCTGGTAGAGTAGCACCAGAAACCAGAGTGCAAAAAATCAGTTGGGAAACGGTAGGCTTGTCATCTTCCAGAATATATGTCTCTTCAATATAGAAAGGAGGAAATTGAATACCATCACGTTGGATGGTATAAGGCCGAAATTCAAAGAGCTCCTCGCAATCTAAGAAGTCACCAATATCGCCTTTGGCACCCAAACCATTCCATCGGAAAGCTTGGCCATTGTCCAGAATAGTCCCATTGGAGTCAAAAACATCAAAATCATGGGGGTGATCACCATACTTGGGAAAGCGCTCGAAGAGAAACAACATCAAAAACATGGAAGCAACATGGGTACTAATTTCATATCGACCTTTGGAGCGAGCATAATCTGAGGCAATGGTGTCCAGACGATTGTACAAAGTCCCCAGAAACATCGGCCCCAAAGGGAGAGCATCCCCCTTTGCTAAAACTGAGGCCAGTAGAAACATATCTCTGTCCGGACCGTCTTGAGGGCGACCTTCAAAGATAAATCGGTCTAGCCAGTAAACTAGAAAAGCAGCAAGTTCATCTAGCTTACCAAATTCAGGACCCTCTGCAAATAAACGAGGGCGTTCGCGGTGAGCCTGAGTTTTCCTTTCATAATCGCGGAAGAAATGACGATACCAGGATATATAGGTAAGTTTGGGAGACTTCACCTTCGGTTGAGTTTTAAGTTTCTTAGAGCCTTTAAAAATTGTATCAAGGCGCATGGCATTATCCGCGTGGAGATCTAGAGTAGCACGAAGGGCAAGAGCTTCTGGAGAAGCTATAGGCGCGGACGATTCACCAGAACACAAGACAGGAAGCCTAAAAAGCACTACCACATCCTCTAGAGTAGGGGTCAGCTCACCCCAGGCAGTAATAAAAGTATGGCTGGAGGTACTCCATCTGGATATGAGTGTAGAAAGACCAACTGAATCTCTTTTGACTGACAGCTCGGAAAAAAGTTTAACGGACTGAAGAACCTTAGCTTTGTGAAGAATAGAGCAATATTCTGGATTGCTAAGAATATAACGAGACCACTCGGTCCATTCGGAAGTGGCACCCATGTGAGACTCGTATTCGGTAAAGCTAAAAGGGTAGTCTCCTCTCTCTAGACAAAGCCGCGGGATGGACTCAGGGGAAGGCGCGAAAGCTTCCATGTCACCATCGGGACCAAGTATCACCAAATCCCCTCAACCTCCATATCAGGTATGAATCCTTCAATAGAACTCCAGAAATGATCATAATCTGAACTGAAAAATGGTGCTCTACGCCATTCGGAATGAGGGGGAGTCTGAGGGACAGCCCCATTGGACATAGTCATTTGCTTCTTCTTTGTCATAGAAGAATGAAGTATTTAAAGGATAACAAGATGAACAAATAGAGGAAGGGAAGAAAGGTAAGTAAACAAGTGTACAAGAAGCTCAAAACAGTGGCATATATAGGGGACCAGGCACGAAAACCGAAACGATGCGGACGGAACCGAAGAGACACTGAAGTCAGTCGCAAATGGCATCTCACCCGCGTAGGGATTGCTAGCTCTAATTTACGCGGATGAAGTAAAGGAGGACTGTATAATTAGAAAGGGAAGCATTGTATGGATTAAAAAGGGTAAAAAAAAAGCTGTCAGGCATATTTTCAAACAAGAGGCGGGCATAACGATTAAAAAGAAGTTATCACAGCAAAAGGAAGATGATGAAAGTCAGAAACAAACAAGGAAAGAAAAGGAGATCAAAACAAGCCACTGAGAAAAATAACACCTGGTAATAGTAACTCACCCGCGAAGAGACTTTGATCGTGGAAGAAGGTGATCTGAAGTAAAAACTTATGAAGGAGTTGTCATCCGTGGTTTGGAAGATGTGAGCCATTGATGGTAGACCGAATCATTGAACTTCGAGGAAAGGGTTATCATGATCACAAGGAAGAAAATACAGCCGGTTACAAATGATAATCTACCCGCGGGGGGGATCACAATTACAAAAAGGAGTGATCAAGACTCTGGAAGCCTATGGAAATAAAAGAGGTTATTCTGACTACGAGGAGAGGAAAAGGAGGGCAATACAGGTTGCAAACAACACTTCGTAGAGAAATATTGTTTGCAAGGGGGCAAAATGTAGATAAGGGTATCATAGAGCAAGGAAAGGATGGATGGATTAGGAAGCTTCATGTGCAAAAAACCCCACGAGGAAAGACTAATATATGTGAAGACCTTTCGCGGAGGCATCCTTCCCGCGCATGGGATAACCCCGCGGGGGACATGCACTCGCGTGGTTAACCCGTGCGCGGGAAGCCTCTCCCCGCGTAGGGTTATCCCCTCCCCGCGTAGGGATGGTTTTCATTCCCCATGGGGGGTTAGCAAAGCATACAGAAGCACAAGGAGTGAGAAGATTGGGGGCAATCCTCTCTAACGGGCATGTTATGTTTGGTAATTAGATTGTGTTTTTTGGGACCAACTCTGAAAGGAGTATGATTCTATAAAACGCTTCTAAATTAACAAACATGGCATACTCTCAAGGGTTACAAGGAACCATGGATAAATGGGCCATTGTGTGGCTTGCCAGCTCACAATCCTGAGTGGTTATCCTTGTGACAGGGGCTATGTAGAAGACTATTAATTCCTCTCTTCAATATGAAAAGTAACTTGTCGCGACGTTACCTCTAGCATTGAGAAGTGGGAATTAGTATGAGGCTACGGTGTCCCACAGACCATTTTAGGCACAGGTACAGACTGTGATATGGTCTGGGCGATCATGGTGTCATAATGAAGCATATGGCATCATGGTCCCAGGAGGGAAGGTGGGTTGAGTGTGGTACGGAGGATTGAGAGGAAGGCTCGTTGGGCCATGGGCATCTAAAGTTATGCTAGTGTGACTCTACGCGGGCACCATCATAACGTTTCTCGCGGGTATGACCAAGCCCGCGAGGGGTATAGGCTCATGGTTACAACCGGGAGTGGTGAAGGAAGGGATACGCGGCCAAGTGCCACGTAGGATGACAGCTGTCATAAGCCCCATGCTTGAGGTCTATAAATACCCCATGGTGTGGTGACATGTGGATCATTCTGGTGCCCCCTCCCTCTCCGAATCACTCTTGCTTTCTCTCTCTCCCACCTAGCACCCAGCTCACATTCCTATTATTATTACTCGGTTACTTCATCAGCTTGATCTCTTACATTCCAGTCCTGTGATAGTCATTCCTCATAGTAGAACTCATCTACTTATTTACAGAAATCATACCTGAATCGAACCGAATCATTCACTACAGTTCCAGTTCCAAATTTTAGAAACTGTTGATAAGGAATCGTTGAGGAACTGCAACCGCAAAGAACTGGAATCGAACTGAATTCAACGAGTTAAGTAACAGTTGGAAATGATTTTGGTTCGATTCCACCAAGAATTGTAACGACCATACCGTGTGCACTCCTAGTAGAGAGTGAAAAGTAGAGAGCGAAGAGACAAAAGTTATCACGGGTGGTTCTTGAGGGGGCCGTAGGAGAAGAAAGCTGTGGCCCAGACGAGAGCTGTGGCCCAAACAGTCACATCATCACTACTTTAGTCATCTATATATAGTAGTACATACTACAACAGAGGGGGAAGAGTTGGCTGCAGAACGTAATTAACAATTTAAAGAAGAAAAAAAGAGTTGGTGAAGATGAAACCTGTGGTCGTCCAGCTGTGGTATGTTATCCTGATACCATGGGCAGCCGTAAGCAGCGACAATAGCAAAGCCGGACTGCAAAGAGAAGTGTGACAATGTAAGTGTCCCATACCTTTTGGCATCGACAACACTTGTTGTTCCAAGAATGTTAGTTTCCTGATAAAATGTGAGTACGAGGCCTCCTCGAACTCTTCTCATAGATTAATATTGATGGGTGACAAACAAGTAATGGATATATCGGTGGAGAATGGCTCAGCCATAGTCAATATAGTCATGGCATACAATTGTTACAACAAGTCTTTCGATAACATGACTCCTTCTGATCATGAAGTGGACTTGCATGACTGGGACTTGAATGGATACCCATTCACGTTCTCACACACTCAAAACAAAACTGGTATGGTTTGTCGAGCATAGATCCCAAAGATACCACCAATGTTTCAATAGTGTCAACCGTTGGTTCTTGACTGGGCATTAATTAGGAGACGAAAGCTGTGAATCGCTTGACATATGCCCGTGGCCCAAACAGTGATTGCCGTAACTCCAGTAACGGCCCTGGATATCGCTGTATTTGCAAGCCAGGCCATGTGTGTTTGGAGACCAAAGTCCCATTACACGGTGATGAGTCTGGATATTGATGGAAGGAGCTTCATCGGCGGAGTTCTTTCTACGGTGGAGCTTCCAACATTGAAGGTGAGTCCATGCATTGGGCTGCTATGATGATGAGCCATACATGGTTGAGTGATGGGGCAGTGGTATGGTTAAATGGTGGAGAAGAATACGGTTATGGGTGGAGAAAATGGTGGTGTTGGAGAGGAGAGAGAAATTGGAGGTGGGTAGTGGCTCCAAGGAGAGAATGATGGTGTAGAGGGTATAAATATAAATTTGCATTTTTATGGATACATATCATTTTTAAACTTTTAATGAGAGCAAAATATTAATTTTACACGTGTTTAATTTCTGAGAAGGAAGGTCATAGGTATGCTCTTTTGCAAAAACTTTCATTCGAAAGATAATAAATCAAATTTCAGGGGATCTCAAATATTCACTCAAAAAATTAAAGACCAACTATAACGTAACTTACATGACAACCTCTAATTTTTTGAAAGTATATTTGAAGTTTGAACAAACTTTTAAAATTTATAGTGTTTTTGGGTAATGAGTTGTCGGGTCAATAAAAGAACTCCTTTTTAATTTTTTTTTATTTATTAAGGTAATAGGAAAATAAAAATAAAAATCCACTTCTCTCGCTTTTCCTTTTGTTTTTTTTTTTTATAATTTCTTTTATATAAATTTGAAGTTTATTTGTCAAGAAAAGAGTAAAATATCATGCAAAACAGTTTGTCACTTTTGAAAGTATAGAAAGTTATTTGGTGTCAAACAAGGTATTTTGTTACATTTTGAAAACAAATGGGTTAGTCCAATTTGGCACATATAATAATTGAATAATAATTTGGAAGTCGATTGCACTAATCTGATTTTATTTTTATGTGAGTGAAATGATAGTCTCACCACATAATGTTATAGTGATGTTACACAGTGAAACCTACTACTCTATTCATGTAAAATTATTATTGACCTAATCAAATTAACACTTTTTATCATTATTTACTATAATTTAGTAGGTAAAAAATAATTTAGGTATTTGTTGTTCTCGTCTTCGAATTAAAGACAAAGCGCTTATTATCACATATTTGTAGCATCCAAGTACATATTTGCCTTTTGGAGACCTATCCCTTCTTGTAGGTGCCAAATGTTAAACCGACCAAGAATTTATATATGGTTTTTGCGCTTATTATCACACATTGTAGCATCCAAGTACATATTTGCCTTTTAGAGTCCTATCCCATCTTGTAGGTGCTAAATGTTAAACCGCCCAAGAATTTATATATGGTTTTTGGTGTTATACTATACTTACAGAAATGATTGGGCAACTCGTCAACAAATTTCCGTTTTGACAAAAAGGACTTGAAAAAAACAAAAAACAAAAAGTAGTGGGGCAGGAATGTCACTTTCCATTTTGACAGTTCCAGCTGAATTACAAAGTGTGGGGTTTATAAAAAGGACTTAAAATTGAATTATTGACTGCAAGATACCATGTTATTGTAAAGTATAAAAGTCGTGAGCATCTAAGGGCCAGCTAATAAAAGTTTATAATTTTTATTTTTATATATGATTAAATTATTTATAAATTATTTTTCATTTTAATTTTATATCAATAAATTAAATAAAAGGCCACCTGTTGTTTTCCACCTTGGGCCTCAAATTGTTCCGAGCCATATGAAGGTGTGATGGAGGATCAAGCAAATAACAGAAATAATAATTTGAAAAAGAAGAAGAAGAAGAAGAAGAAGAAGAGTAGAGTTGGGTAGATGAAGATGAAACCTATCGTCCTCCAGCTGTGGTATGTTATCCTGATACCATGGGCAGGCGCGTCAGCATCTGCCGGTAGAGAAGTAGCAGCAACATCAATTGAACGGCAGGGCTGCAAAGAGAAATGTGGGAGTGTAGATGTGCCATACCCTTTTGGTATTGACAACTCTAACTGTTCCATGAATGATAAGTTCCTGTTAACATGCGAGTACAAGGCCTCCTCGCACTCTTCTCCTAGATTAATGAGCGGTAACATACAAGTAACGAACATATCGGTGGAGGATGGCACAGCCATAGTCAACATAGTCATGGCGTACAATTGTTACAAGTCCAACGATCAAATTGAATATTATGATCATAAAGTGGACTTGCATGGAACCCCATTCATGTTCTCAGCCACTGGAAACAAATTCACTGTATTCGGTTGCAATACATTGGCATTGGTTGTGGACTCAGAGGGGAAGCGGTTTGGGAGCGGGTGTTTCTCCTGGTGCTTTCATGCACTGAACCCGACCAAAGAGGGTTCTTGTGATGGGGTTGGGTGCTGCCGTACCAACATCCCCACGGGTCTCAGGACCTTCAAAATGAGTATTGCTCAATTCAACAATAGCTATAACCAAAGCTTCAATCGGTGCAGTTACGCGTTCTTGGCCCAGCAAAGTTGGTCGGATTTCTGGAGCATAGATCTCAATGATACCACCAATGTTACAAGAGGGTCACCGGTGGTTCTTGACTGGGCAGTGCGAGACAAACGCTGTGAAGCGCTTGACAAATCCTCCTCCACATATGCCTGTGGCCCAAACAGTGATTGCCGTAACTCCAGTAACGGCCCTGGATATCGCTGTATTTGCAAGCCAGGCTACAATGGCAACCCCTATCTTAATCTTTCTCAAGGAGGATGCCAAGGTGATCACTCATCACTTTTTACTGTTACTTTCAATTACTTTTCTTAATTTATCAAATGCTCAATTGCTTCATAAATCGTATTATATTACAGGCCAAAGTGTAGTAAACAACCCCCTCTAGTTTCAAAATGGTGCACAATAACCCCTTTTCTGTTTTTTGGATGCATTAAACATCCTCCAACTTATAATTTGGTGCAATTTGCCTCTATTTGGGTTAAAAATTGATGTAAAATGATAGAAATACTCTCATAGATAAAAAAATATAAATAAAAATTAAAAAGAAAAAGAAAAAAAGTAATTAATTTATCAAAACATACAAAAAAAAAGGGGTAAATTACACTGACCTCCCCTGAGGTTTGATTTAATTACACATAACATCAAACTAATGTATTTTTTTGCACAAACTTCCCCTCTAACAAACTTAGCGAAACGGACGTTAAAAATAAGGTGATTTAACCGTTTTATCCCTTATATTTTATTGTTAAAAAATGATCAAATATACAAGTATATGAGATTACCATTTTAGCCACATAAAAAAATACTTTTTTTTTTTCATCTTCCCTCTTTTCCCTTTCCTCTCTTCACCTACAGCCCACCACCTCATCCTCTCTCCACCTACTGTCACCGCCGCCCCCAGCATCTCTCTCCACCCATCGTCGCCGTCGCCGCCATCGCCCCGCCACCATGGCTCTCCTATCTCTTTTTCCTCTCTCGGTTCTCTCTCCCCTCTCCATTTCATCCTCTCTCCACATGGACATACAAATGTGGTTTTCCGGTGAAGGGATTTGGTTTAGTGTTTTCGTGAGAAAGCAGGGCAATCAACGGGCATGGAAGTGATTCGATTTAAAATTTCAGTTTGGGGATTTTGATTAGGGGTTTGAGAGGAACTATAGGAATGTTGTTTGGCTGGTGGATCCCGATGATTTACTGTTGCCGGCACCGAGTAGGGACAAATGGTTGGGGATCTATGATGGTTTATATAAATTTCAAGAGCAGTGACAAGCAATTAAAGATCCCTATAGTTAATGCTATATAAATTTGAAAACTTGTTTTCTTCCTTTGAAGACCCACTTGTAGAATTTGAAGACCAATTGCAGGATTGCTTTTAAGTAACACGGGGATTTGAAGACCAATTTGTGTTTGCAAAGGTTTGTTAATTTATATGGAATGTGGAGGTGAAGCTCATGCTGGATCAATGTTGAGGTTGTTTCCGTCACCCAGAGTCACGAGACCTAGCGGTGGTTCTGAAGGTAAAAGAACCTCCGCCGCAACCGACGGTGGTGCATTCTCTGGAGTTGTTGCACCGTGCTCAAGAAGAAGAATAACATGAATTTGAAACGACAGAGGATAATCATTTGAATTTGATTGCAAATCAATTTTCGTGTTTCTCTTCAGATTTTAATTTAAATTTTTGGGTTTTGATTTCAATTTACATTGGGTTGATTAATTTAAGATATTTAGGGTTTATTTCTGATTGGATTTTGATACAATTGCCTTGTTTGATTTTTTTTTTTTTTTTGTTGTTGGTGGTGGGTGGAGAGAGGGACCAGAAAGATGGGTGGTTATGGGTGGAGAGAGAGAGAGAAATGGTGGTGGTGGTAGGTAGAGAGAAAAAATGTTTTTTTTTTTTTTTTTGTGATTTCATGAATTTTAGGGTTAATAAAGTCATTTTAAATGTTGAAGGGTATTTTGGTCATTGCAACTAAGTTTTCTGACGTCACTCACCAAATTTTAGACAGAATGAGGTAGGTGTTATAACAGAGCAAACTACAAGGGAGGTTTGTGTAAGAAAATACATTAGTTTGATGTTGTGTGTAATTAGGTCAAACTTCAGGGGAGATCAGTGTAATTTACCCAAAAAAAAATAACAAAAAATAAAATAAAATATAACTTTAATTTGTCAAAAAAATTACCCAAAAAAAAAACTTTAATTCATCAATTTTTTTTCTCGGTAAATTTTATTCCTGTAAATTAAAGTTTTTTTTTCTCAATATTTTTTGATAATTTGTTTTGGTATTTCGGCAAATTAAAGTTGTTGTTTTTTTCTTTTTTCTATAGTTTTTTTGGTAAATTAATCACTTTGTTTCTTTTTCTTGTTAGTTTTAATTTCTATTTGTTTATCTATGAGGGTATTTATATCATTTTACATCAATTCTTAACCCAAATAGGGGCAAACTGCACCAAATTATAAGTGGGAGGGTGTTTAATGCATCCAAAAAAATGAGAAGGGGGTATTGTGCACCATTTTGAAACTAGAGGGGAGTTTATTGCACTTTGACCTATATTATAATATATACTACTACTCGGTCTAATGGACTAGTGTTGCGATAAAACAACATAAACAGCTGGTCTACATACATATATATATATAGAATGAAAAGTCCTTAAATTAATTTGGCGTATGCAATTGCTAGTCCAATTACATTTTCTCCTAAATTGATTGATTTTTATTTATAAATGAATCGAGGGTTTTAACTTGAGTTTGTTACAGATATTGACGAGTGCAAAAATCCAGAGAAATATTATTGTGAAGGAAAATGTAAGAACACTCGAGGAAATTACACTTGTCATTGCCCGCTTGGCATGTTTGGCGATGGCAAAGTGGCTTGCAGGGGTTTTCGTATTTCTACTATTGCTATCGGTAAACTTATTTTCTCACTTTTTTTTCTCTCATCTTTTTTAAACTTTTTCATTTTTTCCCCCAATCGTACATGTAGATTTGAAATAATAATAATAGTCATAGCCGTAATTCTAGCTTGATAATAAATACCCTGCATTTCTAGTATGCTGTTTTAATCCATTTACTTACTGGAATGCAGTTGTTGCAGTAGGCATGATTGTTGCATTACTCTTATTTTTTATATGGAGGGAGTTGAGGAGAAGAAAAAAAATGAAATATTTTCATAAAAATGGAGGTTCTTTGTTAAAGCATCAAAAGGTTCGGATCTTGAGCACAACAGAGCTGAAGAGGGCAACCAACAATTATGATGCTGATGGACGTATTGGCGAAGGAGGCTCTGCTACTGTCCACAAGGGAGTTCTAGAAGACGGATCAATAGTGGCCATCAAGAAGCCCAAGAAGATAGACCGATCCCAAAACCAGCACCTTCTGCAAGAGGTAATAGACGAGCAATTTCAACGTGAAATTGACATTCTTTTTCAGGTCAACCACATAAATGCTGTGAAACTCTTGGGCTTGTGTTTGGAGACCAAAGTCCCAGTGCTGGTTTATGAGTTTGTCTCAAATGGATCACTCTATGACCACATCCATGTCAAGCGCTCAACAATCTTAAGATCATGGGTAAATCGTCTAAGGATCGCTGCAGATAGTGCGCTGGCACTGGATTACTTGCACTCATTAGCTAACCCCCCAATCATTCATCGTGATGTGAAGTCCATGAACATACTCTTGGATGAAAATTTCACTGCAAAAGTTGCAGATTTTGGAACTTCTCTACTAATTCCATTGAATCAAAGTATTCACTCCAAAGTAAAAGGCACTTATGGCTATATAGATCCAGAGTACCTAACTACTGGTATTTTGACAGTAAAGAGTGATGTTTATAGCTTCGGGGTTGTTCTAATGGAGCTTCTAACAGGACAGAAACCTCTCTCGAATGAAAGGGATGGGGAGAAGGCCAACTTCATTCAGTATTTCATTTCTTCGGTGAAACAAAAAAAATTATCTCAGGTTTTGAGCTTTGGAGAAGATGATCCAGGGGAATTGGAACAGATAGAAGCAGTTGCTCAACTAGCTCGAAGATGTCTCAGTAGAAGTGGCACCAAACGGCCTACAATGAAGGAAGTGGCTGAACAACTGCTGGGGCTTAAAAAATTACATAAAGACTTTCAAGCTAATGAAAGACAGGAAGAGATGGAGAGCATGGTAGGAGGTGAAAGAGTAGTGCACCATGCCAATGAAGAAAATGATACCATGTTTTACACCAACTCAGAAACATGCTACATGACAGCATTAGACAATTGAACAAACACGATATGTTGGTGGTGGTGTCTGATCGAGGTTAGCCAACAATTTGATTCCCTTATATAGTATCCATTTCGCCATATCTTTGTGTTCTTAGACAGTGTTAAATTGTTTAATATGTATAATGGGTAGTAGTTAATTGTCTTTTATCACTATGATCAGGTATTGACATCTTTATGTTCGTCTGCACTTCTATTCAGTAATATGTATGAAAACATGGTCTGTAAGTACAAGGAGATCGACTGAATTATGAAGTAAGGATGTCTGTTATATATATATACTTATTTTGTTTTAATGTGAAATTGTTCCCTTCTATGCTGGCTCTTATTTATCAAATAATTAAGTTAATGTATAATATTGTGAGACTACTATGTCACCAAGATTTGAGAACATTGGAATTGGAATTGAGTTGTAATATTAATGTGTATTTCAATGCTAGGGGCATGCAGTATCCTGTAAAACATTTACATTTAATTAAACCAGCCTCTAGCTTCGAAAGAAATTTGAACATGTATGATTGGTATCAATTTCTGGAGATTCAACTAGCATTTCACCTCATGCATCAAGAAGAGTAAATTAAATTTAAAACAACCCTATTAAGCTATTGAATTTGGCTCTTCTTCTGAAAGAGGGTTTTGGACCTGATTATAAGCAGTGTGCATGCTATATACGAGTCATTCCGTACACTGATTGCCAGACTTAGACTAGACAAGAGACACCATGATTTCTTTGTTGGCCACTTTCCTAGTACTATGTGGAAAAAGAAAGTAATTGGTTCACCTTCCGAGGAAAAAATGTTTGGAATTTATGCAAGCTCTTAGACGTGTTCATGCATATATTGTTGAACAAAGAATTGAGTTTAACGATTCTATAAATAGAGGTGAGATTGAGAAGAGAAGTGGCAGAGAAAAGAGAGAGATAATTATAGAGAGAGAAAAAATATGTAACAATTTGCAATGTGTATGCAATATAAGCAATGTGCATGCTATTTTTCAATAATGTGGGTCAATGCTAACAATTTCTATGTCACTTTCTGTTTCTCCAAATGTTTGCAAGTGTTTTGGGAATGACCGGGCGTAAAGGCCACCTAGGCGGTGAATCGGGTTGCAAGTGACAGTCACAAATTTTTAATTTTTTTTTTTTTGTATATGTATATGTATATTGTATACTGACACTTAGAGGGAGAAGTGTAGTAACCCTTGTGGACGGGTGTGAGTGGGCGGGTGCGAAGACAGACACTGGGCTGAGCTACTACACTGACAGGGTGCAGGGTGCTCAATCCCACATCGCCTGGGTGTGGAAAAGGGATGTGCTTATATGTAGTATGTTCTCTTCAAATGGTTGAGGCATTTTGGGTAAAAATCCAAGAGCAAAACCGTGCGGGCTCAGGGCCAAAGCGGACAATATCATACCATGTGTTGGAGCGGGGTATTACAGTTGGTATCAGAGCCTGAACGGGGTATTACAGTTGATATCAGAGCCTGAACCCAGCCGGAAGAAGTGTGCTGACGAGGACGTCGGGCCTCGTAGGGGGGTGGATTGTAGTAACCCTTGTGGACGGGTGTGAGTGGGCGGGTGTGAAGACAGACACTAGGCTGAGCTACCACACTGACAGGGTGCAGGGTGCTCAATCTCACATCGCCTGGGTGTGGAAAAGGGGATGTGCTTATATGTAGTATGTTCTCTTCAAATGGTTGAGGCCTTTTGGGTAAAAACCCAAGAGCAAAACCGTGCGGGCTCAGGGCCAAAGCGGGCAATATCATACCATGTGTTGGAGCGGGGTATTATAGAAAGAGAGGAGGGGGAATAAGGATTACTGACTTGAGGGAGAGGAGAGAGACTAGGTCGGTGTTATATTACAGTAGTATATGATGGTTAAGTAGTGAATCGAGTCCTGACGTGATTTGGAGTCAAAATTTGTGTGTGTGTGCAAGGTGGCAATCTGGTTTTGGGATGGCCTAGGTTTAATGTGAAGCATGGTTTGTGTTTGTGATTTTTCCAAGCAGAGAAGCATGACAAAGTTGAAATTTTTAGTGATCAACTGACTCTTTTGAAGTTTCAATTCTTCTTGTTGGAAATTTTGGTTTCTGTAATTTCACTTCAATTTAGACATAATCTTCAAGTAATTATAAATATCAGAGATATTTGCCTTTCAAGTGATGCGACTGCGTATGAGATAGTCCACCCTTTTAATTTGCACAATATCATAACAAGCTTTTTTTGTCAATAGTTTACATGTAATCACTCAAACAAAGCAGATTTTTGGTGGAAATGAGCGAAGTGATCAAGGTTTGATTTCAAGAAAGCAAGTCCATCAATTGACACTGTCAATGGAACCATGCACTTAAACAAAGCAGAGATGAAATGGTTTCATCTTGTCCGAACCCATTATCATCTAAGCAAGAGAAACAAGGATTGAGTTGGATGGACTGGTGTTTGAAATGGGTTTGTAGGTTATATATATATATAAGGACATTGTGGTAAAAAAATTTAATAAGTCAATGGTATATAAGTAATATTTATTTGATCGAGAAGGTTAAAAAAGTCATTTCGTAGGTAAGAGAAGGCAAAATTGACCTTTTTATTCGTTTATTGTAGCTGATATAGGTAGATTCTGTTGTCTACATCAGCTATCTAAACGGTAGGGGACAATATGTTACACGTATCAAAGCCTTAAGGGAGGTAGATTGAATTATGAAACGTAAAAGGAAAGTATATGTTATATTGACAAACCTCGGGAAGGTAAGTGATATTTACTCTTGATTTATTCAAAAATAAAATAAAACAAGTGTACTCCAAGAAAAACCTAGTGAAAAAAATCGAAATTTAAGTCGACTGATGATATGTCAAGTTAGTTGTGTTTTCAACACACATTGGAATTATAAAGTTTTTAGGACAAAATTAACCTTAAAATTTAAAATCTGCCTTCTTATCCCAAGGAGTCACTTCTCTCTATTTATATATCCATTCTCTTTCACACATGAGCACACTACAAGAAATAAGGTCTTTAGGGATGGGCTTTTAGAGACAGTCTAAAAACTGTCCCCAAAGGTGCCATTTTTAGGGACAACAATATTTGACTGTCCCTAAAGGTGTGAGTTTTCGGGACAGTAAAATATAACTGTCTCCAAAGGTCTATATTTCTGCCAAAAAATTTGATACGCGAAAATCTGGCGCGCTAATATTATCACTTTACACTTGTTGGGTGGTCCTTACGCGTTGTACCCAATACACGTAAAAGCTATACCCAATTTCACTTCTCTTCACATGCCTGGTCACCATTTGTTTTTCTCTCTCCTCTCTAAAATTGGAAAAGTTACATACATAATCTCATCTCACAATTTCACTCTCACCAGCAAATTTCTCTCTCACACACACACACACGATCTTCCATCTCTCTCTCATCTACTATGGATGACAAGCTGATCATCCAAAATATGTTCTCTCATGCCCTTTTCCTTTTGGTGTTTCGTGTTGATTGATCGGACTGCTTTATCGAAGACGAAAATATCTTCATTCAGGCAAGTCTACAATATATATATATGCACAACTATATTTGTTTATACCACTGAAAAGTGCTCTCTCTCTCTGCGAATACAATCAACCAGTCCTCTCCGATGAAAGCAACTTTCTCTCTCTATCTGTAGTTACAGTCAACCCATTCCTTTCCGGTGATAGCAATACATGGTTGTTTGATTCTTCTCAGTGAAAGCTACACAGATTTGTCTCCTGTAAGACAATTGATTTTTGAATTTTTTTTCACATTGACTCTAAAAATTCGTAGCTCTTTGCAAATCTAATCGTTATTCTTCATTTGTTAGCATAAGATAACCCGATCTAGCCTAGACAAATGCTCTTCCCTCAAATAATCCTTGCCAGTTCTGCCTAAAAATCTCTTTATGTCTAATCAAGCCTTGAATCGGTGTAGATCTGTTAATAAACTGAAAGTGCTTCTTCTTTACTTGGTTGGTAATTGGATTGATTTGGGTGTCTTGTGAGTTGGTCTTTTGACATGGGTTTTGTGGGTTTGTTTGTTAGAGATCTAGGAGTGGTGTTTGGTTCAATGTATGAGGAGATGGTATGTTGATGGGGCTTCTGACATCTGGATTCTAAAGTTTTTTTCGTGGAAATCCCGTGGCTTATTATACCAAGATAAGTATAAGAACTTTTTTGAAAAGATTAGAACATTTTATATACGTTTCTTGTTTTGTGTTTCTTTTCTTAGTTAATTAAAGCTTTATGTTGATAGATACCATGGCAGAGAAAACTACCCTATGTTGTTAGATTTCGTTTCTAGTGTGGTCACTAATCTATTTATTTAATGATTGAAATTTTTTGCTACTTTTTTTTATGATGTAGTTGCATCCAATTATGTATGTTTGGTCTATGTGTTTTTATATGCTCTGTGTTTGTATTTTTTTCCTCTGGCAATTATGTAACATACATGATGTTTGTTCCTCTAATTCAACTTTTGTGATAGATAAATTTCATCCACTTGAAGTTTTGGCATGTGTTCTAAGATAAAAGATATGGACCATCAGTTACTAGCCGTAAAATCATCTAAATTCATATATCAAATAACTAGAAGGTTTAATCTAAAGATATTAGTGAGTTATTATCGAGGAAAAATAGTTCATTGAGAACGCTAACATTTTTAATTGAAACATTTATAACATCTAATATTTTATATGTATGGAATTGAAAATATGACATCTATACAAGAACAAATAGAACAAATGACAAAAGTGCAGAGAAGAGCATCCTTGCACAACAGAAACAACCACCACCATTGTTCCACCACTATTTGTAGTAGTCGCCATCAGACTCCTAGCTGCCACCATTGTATCAGCAGCCACCGCCATGGTGGCAGTATCAGTAGCCACCTATCCCATGGTACCCACCATCAGCAACACCAGTCATGACTAGTACCACAGCCACAACAACCACATGAATGACAAATATGATGTATTTTCTTTTTTTTTTAATGGTCACTTTAGAATTTTTTATATGCATGGTAATTAAACATAAGAATTGACAAGATTTATTAGTCTAATACCTTTTGTAGGGCTCAAAAACATAGAGAAATTGGGTTAGTACTCTGTTATTTTTTTGGGTAAATTGCTTACTTTGAATAGACTACAAAGCTAGGGTGAAAATTGTCCAGTATCAGCTATATTTTGTTGATTGGTACGTGCATATGGAGTTGCTAGTATGGTTTTTATTTCCTACTGGTTTATATGTGGGAGCACTTTGTCGTTGATGCATGGCTTTGTGAAGGGAATATCCTGCTGCTTGTTTCTATTTTGGCATGTTAATTGGATTATATGTACATAGGTGGCTTATGTGCTGGTTATGCTTGATGGATAAAAATACTTTGTGGGGAGCTTATAATTGCTACAACTTAGTTGTAGGTGCTTCCTTGTATTGTTGTTGTAGTTTTGGTTATAGTTGTCACCATTGATACTCTTCTAATTATTTGATTATTATGGGTAGTGGTGAGTTGTATCTTGATAGGCCTATTGATGCTGAGGTTTTTGTCCTATATTTTCATTTGTGTTAGTTTGGTGGACTTAGGGTTTCACTTCACTACAAGAAAAAATCGTTTTAACGACTTGCATGCGTATGTCGTTACTGGCCATGCCGTGAAAAGTCTGTTTTATTAACGATATGCAACCTAAGCCATTAATGTTAAAATGTGACGTCGTCACATGGCAAAACAGTGGTTGCTTTCGAACATTTATGGCATTTTTTGCATGTTGTTAATGTATCATAGTTTTAACAACATGCGCTGCAGGTCGTTAAAATTCTTTTTAAGACATGCATAGTGTGTTGTGCTTGTGTTGATCCTTCTAATGACCTGACATGCGTGTCGTTATTTAGATTTTATTAACGACGTGTTATATGTGTTGTTAATATTTCTAGCACCTGTAACGATGTGCTTCTAGGCTCGTTAATATCACATATTAACAACATGCAATGTAAGTTGTCATATTCTTATTGTTGACAACATGCTTTGCAGGTCGTCAAAATTTTTTTTAAAAAAAAAATATTAATTCCCTCTCTTTCTTATAGAACAACAATATAATTTTTACCCCTATCATATCACAGGACACCTATCATATCACAAATTATACCTCTCTTCAATGTGAAAAAATAATCCACACCACATCATATCACATAAGCATCACATATAAACATATATAATAAGAAGAGTAAACAAAATCCATTAGTTTTCATTAAAACAAAAACATTGAGTCTAGGACCATGTCTACTTCAAAATATTTAAAGTTGCCATAAGTGCCAATAGAATTCTCATTCATATGATATGATAAAGCCAACAAGAAATAAAAATTAAACCTTTAAATTCAAGAAAAATTAATCATCTCTTGCAGAATAAGAACATAATCATCAATTTTGAACATATATTAGTCCTCACTCGTGCATACAAAGTCTTGACATCAAAATCGATTCTTCAATCATGTTCTGCCAGAAAAAGAAAAGAAAATAAAACAAGTTACTACATTTAATTGGACACATTAACGAAAAAATTAACCAAACTTAAAAAAATATAGGGAAAGAAAAAGGCGAAGGAGAGGAAACTGTAAATAGGGACAAAGAAGAAGATGAAGAAAGTTCAAACTCTTACACATAAAAATATATTTATATCCATTTATAAATCAATAAATCCACACATACATATAATTTAAAATAATTACCTTTGAGAGTAAGTTCTTCTAACAAACTTGGCAGGCCATACAATTGATCCTACCTAAGCTTATCGAAGGTAAAAGTAATTTTTGCTTGCCCTATACAAGGTCACATCAGTTGTATATACATCCTTGACTAAGATTTTCCAACATTCGATTTTCCAATAGGAATAGTATCCACAAAATGCAATTAGGTCTGTTGAATCAATATCTCCAATAAAAACATGCAGTACAAAAGTTCTAAATAGATTGGCTATGCTGAACATACAACACAAAAGTTCCAAATATGACAAAACTAGAAACTACAACTGTACTAAGCCCAAATATTCATGCCAGCAAAAATAATTTAGAGCATATCTCCACATAAGACCATAAGAACTCAGAACAATAGACACAGTTTGACATCCCATAAAAATTCTGTTGTCTCACAACAATATACCCCCAATCAGATCAGATCCCAAAAAGCATATATACATATAATAAGAGCATAAGTAGTAGCCTCCACACTAAGCAAAACAAACTGACAAACATATCATAACAAACCTCCAAACATCAACAAGTTGATTCCAGAAATAAAACCAAAATTGAAAAAAAAACATAAATAAAACAAAGTAAGCCCCTAGTTAGTGTAAGCAAGCATATGAAAAAATTTTAATACTATATAACGCCATTATGGAACCTCTCATATAATATTGCCTTTGTTTGTTCTCAAACACTCAAACTATTTGGTTATGAAACATGAAGAATCAAAGTAAGTCCTCCATTTTCATTTCTACCTTTGTGCTGATCTCTCTGCTTATTTTCTTTAATGCATCATTAACTATAGTTCAAGAAGTTGGTAATGTTATATATATCACAAATACTTACATGTGTCCGTGCCGTGAAGCAACAAGGACGAAAGGAGCAATCCCCAAGTTTAGAGACATAAGAAGGAATTACAAGCCTAATAATCCCGTTGTCATGAACAGGGTCACGATATAACAGTAAGAAAATAACTAATTAAAAACTTTTCTCATGTTTTTAGAACATTTGCTCATTCACACAATTTCTCATACATGTATAACTATATTTAGATGTTCTGATTATTTTGCTTGTCTTAAACTTTTTACTTTCTTATTTATGGATAAGGTTTTTCTTTTTTCATAAATTAACACCAAATTTTTTCTCACATTGGGCTTCCTTATAAATGTCAAGAGTAGTAATACCTCAGTTCATGTTAAAATAGGCTTCTTTTCCTTTCCCTGTTTCACAGTTTCCTTTCACCATTTTATTACTCATTTCTTTATAAATTAATGCTGTATATATTAATAGAATTTTTTCTTTGAATTTCAGTTGAAGTATAGAATTCATGTACAGTTCTGAAAGAATTAATATCTATATAACGTGGAGATGCACCTGATCGATGTAAGCCCAAGCCTCAATATTAAGAATAGGACAGAATTAGTTGGGCTCCTTAACAAGATTGGCCAATCTGATGTTTTCCTATCTAAGGTAAATATACTAATTCTAGGGTGACTTTTAGTCAAAACAAAAGTGTACATTTCATGTCCTTAATTTTTGATCACCCACCATGCATTAGAACTCTTTGTTTAGCCTAAAATTCTTGCTGCTATGCTTAATTTGAAATTCTTTTTCTAGTTGATGAAGTGGAACTCTTGGTTTAGGATAAAAAAAAAAGAAGGGAGAATACTGAAAGGCTTCATTGATTCAGTATTTCTATCATATGTTATCCTAATTAGGTTTATCTTTTTCTGATTAGATCACATGGTACCATTTTCATAAATTTCATATTGTGATGAAGTGCAATAAAAATCTCTACACAACTGCTATCATAGAATTGATAGTTGACTTTTATTTTCCCCAATCTAATGTCAAAATTATTAAGAGGAAGAGTCGTTTATAAAATAAAAAAGAAGAATCGTTGTAGTTTCATTGAATAGATCTTGAAACAAGTCTTGTCTTGCAGTTTCTATAAGAGTGTAATATTCGAAAATCATTCTTGAATAACCCCTTAAGCTATTTAAAATCTGTACACCTATTTCGGAATCAATCCAATCAGCAAAAGCTTAACAAGTTGGATTTCCTCAGAACATGTCTAATTACTAGTGTTTGTATATGATTCACAAAATTGGCTTTTATCTAGAAACCATTGCCTACTAATATAATTTGGCTTCTTCATTCAAAACATTAGTAAGATGAGTATTTTCAAAATATCTGCACATATAAAAAAAATGGAGACATTCTATATATGACTTTTATCTCCTAACTAGGCAACATAACTTGATCAATAAGGTGAAAGAGTACCCAATTCTGAATCACTCAGCTAGATGAAGGTTTTGGATTCATAAACTAACTTGACAACTGAAGCAAAACAGACCCCAGTACTCCAAACATTACACATGTTATGGAAACAACTGCAATTGAAGATCGCATGAGTCAATATTCGAATCATATGTAGATTGTGCAAAGTTAGTAATAACCATGACAACTTTACATTAGATCAAGCTCGACTTTCAGTTCCAAAGAATAAAGGTAGAAATATTTACAATAATCAACCATCAATAGAGCATTTAAGATAAAATAGTTTTCCAATGTTCATTCACTCAAGACTGTCATTGCCCAAAATTCATAAGGATTGATATCTATCTAGAAATTGAACTACCATACATCTAATGTCATATATATATATATATACACACACACATCACTTAGGCAATTCAAGTATGAAATAAACATGTCTTTTGGGGAACTACTAAGTAAATTTTTTAGTAGATTCAGAACTGAATTGTGTTCTTCCTATTGTCTTTTGTTTTGAGCAGATAGTGAACATGCAAAGAAGAATAATTATGACAATCCAACCCAACCCAATCATATTATGTATAAGAATATGTTAAAATCAAAATCATGATTCATATCATGGAACAATTATACTATTTTTATTTATTGAAGATAAGGCAAACACACACCCATAGCACATGGAGGTATGATTACTAAAAAGAGAGAGCAAAAGAATGAACAAAAAAGAAGTACCTAGAAACTCACAATTAAAGTTGCAATATTTGGTTGTTGTTGGGCTTTGGTAAGTCGTCTTTGGCTTGTTGCAACAAAATTCACAATCAAACTCCCAATCTCACAAAAAAAAAAAGAAAAAAAAAAAGAAGAAAGTCAAAATAAAACTCATAATTAGTGAAAAAATCTACCAGCAAACAAAATTATATGGGAATAAGCACATTCAAACAGATTAAAAAGTTTATCTCATCTTCGAGCAATACTTGGTTCAAAAGTTCTTTGGAGAGATTAACAAGTGTACACCAACACTTTTTTTTTCACATTCACACCACATCATTCTACCTTTTTATTAAAAAAAAGAAATAAAATTTAAACACCTTGGCGTTGGATGATGAGACCAATTAAAAGGACAAATAAAAGAAGTTACTCCAATTTAAAGACAAAGGCATGTGGCATGACAAAATAATTTAATTTTGTGGGGTAAGGTAAAAGTTAATCTAAAGTGACCAAAGTGCAGAGAAAGAGCTAGAACATGAAAATAAAAATGTAATAATATAAAAATTTTGGAGTACAAAAGCCCTGCTGCTTGGTAGAATTATATATATGTTCGGCCTTTAATTTTTTTTTGTCATCAATTAAAAAATCAAAATGAACTCTCTTTATAGATCCTCTACCACTTGATAGTGGGGAGATTTTTTTATAGTAAGCAGTAGTGTTTTATTTTCACAAAAGTATAGCAAAATGTTATACACCATTACTTGGGGCATAGCCCAAGGATCAACATCAACAAAGTATGTGAAACCAGCATATCCACCAAATACAAAGTAGCCATATTGGAGGGACCACAAGTCAAAGAAAAAATGGTAGAAATCCTAAACATTCTAAATATTGAAATAAGTAACAAATTAATCAGTAGCAATATATAGTGGAAATCCTAAATGGTGGCTCAGTTGCATAATCATAAACTCCTTTTTCAATTTAAAAATAATATTGATAACATTCTACAAAAAAAGAAAAATGATTAGTGGAAATATATAGTTAATATCAGTAGCTCATAATTTAGGTAGGAAATAAGCACTATAAAGCCTTACCTAGTGATTTGAAAAGTTGAACAATAATAAAAAGCTCAATCCTCTACTTTGGAAATCAAATTGATCACATTCCACTTCTCAAACCACAAGTGGTGTCATACCAGTCACGAAACCCCCCCAACTTTGCTTCTGTTTGTCCTTTTTTCATAATAGCTCTTATGTTGGTCCGTTGGGAAACTGATTAAGAAAGGGCTCTTTATTGGTTCGATGGGAAACCCCAAATTCCCCACACAAACACACGCTTAGTTGTTCAGGTTCTTCGAATACCTTTGTTTTATCTGGTAGAGTTCCTTGACGGTGTAGATTAGGGATGAACATTATAGTCGAAGTACTCTATCAAGAATCATTGAAACATAGGGTTTACAATGAGAAGAGAAATTGATCAAAGTGTCGAATTACTCTACCCAGAATCGCTGAAACCTAGGGTTTACAGTAGGAAGAGGAAACAATAAAAAGAAGACAAGCGAGAGTAGAGAAATATCGTGTATTAGTGGTAGCAGGAATTAAATTTGGAAGGAATTGGTGAATTTTTGGCGCAGTATTGACAATATACCAAACACGTTGTTTTAATAAAAAATGTAAGTCGTTAAATGACAATTGAATCAACAATTAATTGCAAGTCGTTAAAATATATATATTTTTATTATTTAAAAAGGTGTCCGAAACATGAGCCTTAAAAACTACTTAACAAGACTTACTTTTTATGCCTGTTGTCAATTACACGTTGTGAAAACTCATTTTTCTTGTAGTGCTTAATTAATTTGTATTGTTCTTGGGGTATGCTCCAAGTAGGTTGTATACGGCTTTTTGCCTCTTTTGTGATTATAATTAAATGTGGTAATTGATTTTCGATCTTTTTAGTTTCGCCTGCTTTAATTTTTATATTCTAGTGGATTTGAGGAAAAATGTAAATTAACAAAACAAGCAGTGTTACAAAAATAAATAAATAAAGCAGGGTTTAAAGTTTCAACTCAAAATGAGCTTCCCTTGGTGTTCAATTGATTTATAAAGTGTCTAAAAGTTGGATTTTTCACTTTCTGTAATTTTAGAAAATACTTTTATAATTTCAAAAATTCCCAAATTTTTGCTGTAACTTTCTAGAGGTTAAATAAACTTGGGTTTAAATTGTCATCTCAAAATGAGCTTCCCTTGGTGTTCAATTAATTTTTAAAGTGTCTAAAAGTTGGATTTTCACCTTCTTTTATTTGTTGAAAATATTTCAAAAATTCTAGAAAATTCCAGAATGATTTAATAGGGTTCTGAGAAGTGGAATAGGCCCAGAAACCTAGATAAAAATTAGGTTTAGACTCCCTCGTAGAATTGAGTGCATTGGAGGTTGAGTTAGGAAATTGCTTCTATAATGGATGCTTGGGTTATTTGGTTTATTTGAATATATTTTTCTTTAAGGATATAAATGCCCATCAAATACGTGATTATAGTTTTCTTGTAAATGATTTGTCTTATGGTAATAATTTCATGTGGATAAATTGAAATAATGGTTTGTGCAAATTTAAATCATAATGCACCTTGTTTATTTTATGTTTCATATTGGAATGCATCTATACGTTTTTTAATTGGAATGTAAGGATTGCCCGGCGTGTCAGGATCGCCCATACCTAATAAGGTATCTATGCATTTTATTTTGGCATGTAAGGATTGTCCGGCGTGTCAGGATCGCCCATACCTAATAAGGTATCTATGCATTTTATTTTGGCATGTAAGGATTGCCCGGCGTGTCAGGATCGCCCATACCTAATAAGGTATCTATACATTTTATTTGGCATGTTAGGATTGCCCGGCGTGTCAGGATCGCCCATACCTAATCAGGTAACTATACATTATATTTGCTTTGTCATGATTGTCGAGACTTAATAAAATGCGTGCATATGTTTCTTTACTTTGAACTTAAAGAAGGTGTTCATTGTTGAGTGATAAGGGTTTGTTGGGATAACGTATAAGATGATTTTGATTTCTGAAAACATGAACTAGGTAGGGAATGACCAGTATGTATATATACCTATACCTATTAAGGTATCAAAGGATAAAATGGTGACATGTTAGGATTGCTTAAACTTGATAGTATTGTATGTTATGTTTATTTCTGCTGAACGTAAGGAATGTGTTCACGTTTGCATAATAAAGGTTTGGGTGGAATATTATAAATGTTGACTATTGTTTTGAAAACATGAAACTGGATAAAAGAATAACTTGTATGTTAAATCTATGAACTTATTTTGTGTCCCTTATATTGAGGGTATGTATATTGGTTCTCTGATGGGGATGTAGTAGATAGAACTTGCTCGTGGGTTTAACCCACTTTGTTGATATTTCAAGTTTCAAACAGGTTCCATAGCGAGGATAGAGTTTTAGGGTTTGGTTGTAGCAGACGTCTCATCTCATCAGTTACAGGATAGGAACTTGTCTTCTTCAAGAGTCATACTATGAACTTTTGAGACTTTGATTGTTGGTATTAATTTTAGAATTTAAAAACTTTTGTTCATTCTGGTTAAGGGGTCCTTGGGTTACAGGACTTCCAAATTGTATTACCGGACATATACTTGTTTAGTTAGCGGTTATTTTAATTCAGAGGAACTTTCTTTTCTGCTTTTAGAAAATTGTTCATTATATCTTTTGTATTCTATGCTTGTTGCTACCAGATGTATGTATCTTCCAGGTTTTGTGTATGAGACTGGCCACCTTATGCGTGAAATTTTCTGGGGGGTATTTCAATAATTAAATAAAAAATATCATAGAAACTTTTTTATTAGTTTCTAAGATTGATTAGTTGATAATATATTTTTATATAGTTAGAAAGAGAAACAAAGGTGGGAGATGACTTGAAACCGTGACAAGGTTGGGGGTATTTTGGTCTCTAAAAATATGTGCTTTTAATGTGATATAAAAGAAGCGTCACACATTGCCATGTAACTTATCAATTGTTAGTCAGTTAAACGCAGTCGCCAATTCTATAATCAAATAAATGCATATCCATAAATACATTCGAATAGCAAATAATCTTTTGTAATCAACAGTGTAACCTCAGTAAAAGACAATGACGATGGAAAGCTTTGTACAAATCATAACCTTATTATTTAGGATAAAATTGCCCTTAAACGAAATTCAACCAAAATCAGATAACCAAATGAATTTGATCTACAGGGTTCATGTTTAACTATACTCTATGTTCAACCCAAATGAATCAAGTGTATTAATGTACAAAATTTAAAAACTTATACAATATATATTGATTTACTTATTATATACATTTTTTTACAAATTATATTATATATATACACATATACATATACAAAAGAAAAACCTGTTTACACATATAATTCCATTTTGACAGTTCCAGCTGAATTACAAAGTGTGTGGGGTTTATAAAAAGCACTTGAAATTGAATTATTGACTGCAAGACACCATGAGACAAGACATTGTAAGAGTGTCTTCTGTGTCCATGAAACAGAAGACATTGTAAGAGTGTTTACTTTATTTGAAATTTTTTTATTAACATACACAAAAAAAAATTAAAAAGAAAAGTGAATTTAAATATGAAACAAAAAAAATTATTTATAAATTATTTTTCATTTTAATTATATATCAATAAATTAAATAATATGTCGGATGTTGTTTTCCGCCCTAGGCCACATATTGTTTTGAGCCATATGAAGGTGTGATGGAGGATCGAGCAAAGTGAGAGAAATAATAATTTGAAGAAGAAGAGTAGAGTAGAGTTGAGTACGTGAAGATGAAACCTAGCGTCCTCCCGCTGTGGTATGTTATCCTGATACCATGGGCAGGCGCGTCAGCATCTTCCGGTAGAGAAGTAGCAGCAACATCAATTGAACGGCGGGAAGGCTGCAAAGAGAAATGTGGGAGTGTAGATGTGCCATACCCTTTTGGTATTGACAACTCTAACTGTTCCATGAATGATAGGTTCCTGTTAACATGCGAGTACAACGCCTCCTTGGACTCTTCTCCTAGATTAATGAGCGGTAACATACAAGTAACGAACATATCGGTGGAGGATGGCACAGCCATAGTCAACATATTCATGGCGTACAATTGTTACAAGTCCAACGATCAAATTGAATATTATGATCATAAAGTGGACTTGCATGGAACCCCATTCATGTTCTCAACCACTGGAAACAAATTCACTGTATTCGGTTGCAATACATTGGCATTCGTTGTGGACTCAGAGGGGACGCGGTTTGGGAGCGGGTGTATCTCCGGGTGCTTTCATGCACTGAACCCGACCAAAGAGGGTTCTTGTGATGGGGTTGGGTGCTGCCGTACCGACATCCCCACGAATCTCAGGGCCTTGAATATGAGTATTGAGCGAGTCAACAATAGCTATAACCAAAGCTTCAATCAGTGCAGTTACGCGTTCTTGGCCCAGCAAAGTTGGTCAGATTTCTGGAGCATAGATCTCAATGATACCACCAATGTTACAAGAGGGTCACCGGTGGTTCTTGACTGGGCAGTGCGAGACAAACGCTGTGAATCGCTTGACAAATCCTCCTCCACATATGCCTGTGGCCCAAACAGTGAGTGCCGTAACCCCAGTAAAGGCCCTGGATATCGCTGTATTTGCAAGCCAGGCTACAATGGCAACCCCTATCTTAATCTTTCTCAAGGAGGATGCCAAGGTGATCACTCATCACTTTTTACTGTTACTTTCAATTACTTTTCTTAATTTATGAAAGACTCAATTGCTCCATAAATCGTATTATATTATAATATATACTACTACTCGATCTAATGGACTAGTGTTGCAATAAAACAACATAAAACAGCTGGTCGATCTACATATATAGAATGAAAAGTCCTTAAATTAATTTGGCGTATGCAATTGCTAGTCCAAAGACATTTTCTCCTTAATTGATTGTTTTTTGTTTATAAATGAATCGAGGGTTTTAACTTGAGTTTGTTACAGATATTGACGAGTGCAAAAATCCAGAGAAATATTATTGTGAAGGAAAATGTAAGAACACTCGAGGAAATTACACTTGTCATTGCCCGCTTGGCATGTTTGGGGATGGTAAGAGAAGTCTCTCCTATCTCTCATCTTCTTTACGCTGACAATGCAATCCTTTTTTGCAAAGCCAATTGTTACGAGGCCTCTATTCTAAGGTCAATTCTAAATGTGTATGCGACTATCTCAGGCCAACATATCAACTATGACAAGTCCGACATCTATTTCAGTCCAAACACATGTAGTTTCACAAGAGCAATTATCCGAAATATGCTAAGAATTTCTAATCAAAGTTGGTCAAACAAGCACCTGGGAATGCCTTCTGTGGTTGAGAAATCTAAGTATGCCTCGTTCAAATTTCTCTCGGAAAAAATCTCTGCCAAGGTTCAAGATCTCAAGGGTACTCTATTGTCCAAAGTAGGAAGAACAGTTTTGCTTCAAATTGTTATTGCAGCAATGCCGAATTACGTCCTTCAATGCAATAAGATTCCAATCAAGCTATGCAAGGAGCTAACCGTAAACTCAAGAACTTTTGGTGGTCAGGCATTGACAAATCTACAAAAATCAAATGGATCAGTTGGGACACAATATGTGACGCAAAACCTAAAGGAGGTCTGGGCTTTAAAGATATTGAAGCGTTCAATCTAGCTTTGTTGGCGAAATTTACTTGGAGATTGAAGAGGATTTATTTTTCTGCACAATTTTTAAGCAAAAATATTTTCCAAACTGTTCATTTCTTTCTTCCGAGTGCAAAGGTGGGGCATCATGGGGTTGGAAAAGCATTTTTTCAGCTAAGGATGTGATTAAAAAAAGCCTCAAATGGCATATTGCAAATGGTCAAAAGGTAAACTGTTGGATTGACCCATGGTTACCAGGAGCACCAAATTTCAAAGTCTCTACAATCACTCAAGTAGAAGACATTGGTACAGTGGCTGATTTATTTCTCACCAACATGAGAGAATGGAATTCTGAGTTGATTCACACTATTTTCAATCAAAGAGATGCAAACTTGATCTTGCAAATGCTTGTTCGAGAAACTAAAGAAGAAGATAAAAAAAATTGGGCCTTAAGTAGAGATGGTCTTTTTTATGTGAAAACAGCCTATAGAGTGGCCATGGAGCTTATTACTTCTGCAAATCCTATCTATAGGAACTCTCAAGAGCCTCAAAATTTATGGAAGTCAATTTGGAAAGTGAAGTCTAAACCAAAAATCCCGTTCTTTTTATGGCAGTGTGCACATAAGAGGATGCCAGTTGCTTCAGCCTTACAAAGCAGAGGTATGACGGTTGTTGATGATTGTGCTCTTTGCGGGGTGGTTTCTGAAACCTTGGTACACCTGTTATGTGAATGCCCTGTGGCAAACACAATCTGGAAACTTAGTCCCATGAAAATTGATTGGTCTACCTTTTCTGCTGTAAATTGGAAGTCTAGATGGCTTCAATTTGTGGAAATATGTCAAGCTACAGACCATTCTTCAGACCTAATTTGTAGTAACCCTTGTGGACGGGTGTGAGTGGGAGGGTGCGAAGACAGACACTGGGCTGAGCTACCACACTGACAGGGTGCAAGGTACTCAATCCCACATCGCCTGGGTGTGGAAAAAGGGGATGTGCTTATATGTAATATGTTCTCTTCAAATGGTATGAGGCCTTTTGGGGTAAACCCAAGAGCAAAACCGTGCGAGCTCAGGCCCAAAGCGAACAATATCATACCATGTGTTGGAGCGGGGTATTACAGTTGGTATCAGAGCCTGAACCCAACCGGAAGAAGTGTGCCGACGAGGACGTCGGGCCTCGCAGGGGGTGGATTGTAGTAACCCTTGTGGACGGGTGTGAGTGGGCGGGTGCAAAGACAGACACTGGGCTGAGCTACCACACTAACAGGGTGCAGGGTACTCAATCTTACATCGCCTGGGTGTGGAAAAGGGGATGTGCTTATATGTAGTATGTTCTCTTCAAATGGTATGAGGCCTTTTGGGATAAACCCAAGAGCAAAACCGTGCGGGCTCAGGCCCAAAGCGGACAATATCATACCATGTGTTGGAGCGGGGTATTACATAATTAGTTTGGTTTCTTTTATTTGGTGGCAAATTTGGAAGGCTCGGAACGATAAAATTTTCAACCAGCAATCATGGGCTCTTCAAGATATTTTAGACAGAGAAGTTTTTTATTTCCATGAGTTTCACTCTTGTAGCTTATCCGTTCCAAATCTAAATGAGAGGAATGTTGACCGCTCTCCCCATCCAGCAACTTGGTTACCTCCGAATCAAGGTCAGTTTAAGCTTAATTTTGATGTAGCTTTTAACCCTTGTACAAAGGAATGCGGTGGGGGATTAATACTTTGAAATCACGAAGGGCTTCCAGTCAAAATTTCAACTATTTATTTCCCAAAAAATTTCAGTTCCGGAGCTACAGAGGCTTTAGTTTTAAGAAAAGCTTTGCATCTTCTTGATCAATGGGGAACACAGAATGTGATTGTCGAAGGGGACTATAAACCTTTAATGTCATTTGTTAACTCTGACGAGGCTTCGTTGATGATCATTGAAGATGTTAAAAACTTCCTCCAGCATCGAAATTTTCTCCTTTCATGGGTTCCCAGAATTGGTAATAACATTGCACATGCCCTTGGCAAATGGGCTCTTAAAGCTAAATTTGATGTCCCAGAGTGGGTTCATAAGCCTACTTGGATTGACATTCTTTGTAACTTTGATATCCTTTCTATCTAATATATTTCTCTTTGGTGGTGTTAAAAAAAAAAAATTAGGAAGGGTCCTTTGTATAATCATTGCACTGCACAACATTGAGGGATCGGGTTGAATCATTGCTTGTAGTACAATAATTTGAAAAAAAGTGATTTAATTCTGAATTTGGACAATGTAATGAGGGATCAGGTTGAATCATTGCTTGTAGTACAATAATTTGAAAGAAAATGATTTTAATTCTGAATTTGGAATTACAGTATGAATTAGGATATATGTGCACCCTGAGATAATGAAGTGTAATGAGGGATCAAGGAAATAGTGTGGATTTAGGTCGAGCATTTGTGTTCTCACAGTTCCACTATTATGTTAATAATGCACATAGATGCTAAATCCTAGAACATTCCACACATTATCGAACTGTCAACTTAAAGTTTGGATTTCGATAAGCAATAATTTTAACTCAATTTTTCATGTTCCTGGGTGAGCTACCATCCTACCAAGTTATAAGGTGCTTAATCCCACGTTACATGGGAGAGGAGAGGATGATGTGTTTATATGTATGGTTCTATCTTCAAATGGTATGGGATCTTTTGAGGTAAAATTCAAAAACAAAATTATACGGGCTCAAATCCAAAACGAATAATATCATACCTCATGAAACGGATCGTTACAAATGGTATCAAAGCCTCACCCACAAGATGTTCAATCCCACATTGTTGGGTGTGAAAAATGTGAAGTGCTTATATGTACGGCTCTATCTTCAAATGGTATGAGGCCTTTTAGGTAAAACCCAAAAGCAAAACCATGCGAACTCAAGTCCAAAGTTGTCACGTTCTGAATTCTCATATTCAAAACGGTACAAGATATCAAGGGTGAAGAAGATTACACACGCCAACACTTCCACCTTAGTGTTTGCTAAACATGTTTTTTATTTTTCTCATTAATATCAAATTAACACAACACAAATGAGGCCTACTATTGAACCTATTATTGTTCACTTAGTCAACACTCATCTCTAATGTCTTGATATCCTTGGGGATTAGGGTACAACATATCATCCAATCCCAGAACAAGGATCCTCTTTGATCAAGTTCGAGACATGTTGGCAAAAGGAGTAGCATCCGTCGAGCTTTGCTCCATTTTATGTCTTGAATGTAAACCAATGTTTCACAACATATTGCAATAAACTTACATAATCATCTCTCTTACATAGGGTGCACAAAGAATCGGTAGAACTGGAACTGAAACCGTGAAGAACTGTACCTGAACCGAACCGAACCATTCACTACAATTCCGGTTCAAGTTCTAAATTTTAGGAACAGTTCACAACGGTTCCGGTTCCAAGTCAAGGAACCAGAACCAAAACCGTTAGAATATATATATATATATATATATATAAATGAATAATAATAACTTCTAAGTTGTAGTGTTTTATATAAATATATAATATATAAAGTATAAAATATATAATATATAAATAAATACTAATACCTTCTAAATTCTAGTGTTCTATTTATATATAAAGTATAAAATATATAATATATAGATAAATATATTTAGCTTTTAAGTTCTAATGTTCTATATATTTATATAATATAACACATATAAATAAATACTAATATTTTCTAATATATTGTTATAACTAGGGGTGCACAAGTATGAGTTTGAATCTTGCCAATGTTTTTTAAAAGAAAAAAGTTGACAAATAACCGTTGAGGAACCGAAACCGCAAAAAACCAGAACCGAACAAAATTCAACGGTTCTGATTCCAGTTTCAATTTCAGTTCCAAAATTAAGGAACCGTTGTTAATAGTTTCGGTTCCGGTTCTATCAAGAACTATAAAGAACTGTACCGTGTGAACCCCTACTCTCACACATTACCAATCACCATACAAGTTCATTTATAATTTATTTAGTTAGAGAAATATTTGAAACACTGCGCGCTCTATGAAGAGTAGCTCATGTCAAGCTATTAAATCACTCTTAAATTGGCACCCACCAACAGTGTTGCACTTTGTCAAACAACTACTTGTATACTCAATGCATCGTATACTCAAATGTAAAAATTTATGACTGCAAAATGAAGTACAACTAGAACATCCGTGAAGAAAGAACAAAATTTTTTATGAAGCAAAAATCCACCCTTCACTAGTCAAACGCCAACCTATAAAAAGGACAAGAGAAGAGTAATCGAAAGGGCACTAGTGCGGTGCCGGCCGATTACGCTCCGACGATCAAATCAAAAATTGGAAGGGCTTTGAAAGTTGTAAAGGAACTTAGAGGGTATTAATTGCGTACCTTGATATATGGATCGTCTTGTATTTATAGTGACTAAGTGAGGATGTGGCCTAGTAAAACTCTGTCACTTCAACTGCCCTTTCTCATGTCACCTTAGCAATATTCTCCCAGGTCATACGTTTCATATTAGGAGTCAAATACTCCATCAGATGCCCCAAGTTCATGAAGGTAGCTTGTCGGACATCAAGAACATTCAGTGTTTTAACAGATACTTGAACCACCAGCCTGGCCCATTCCCTTATTTTTTTCAGGCCAGGACTTACACGCGCGAGTGGGCCACGCCCGTGGTGCCCGGTTTTGGGCTGCGCTTGTAGGCCACACGTTTGGCGCTCGGTGTAGTAACCCTTGTGGACAAGTGTGAGTGGGCGGGTGCTACCACACTAACAAGGTACAGGGTGCTCAATCCCACATCGCCTGGGTGTGGAAAAGGGAATGTGCTTATATGTAGTATGTTCTTTTCAAATGGTATGAGACCTTTTGGGATAAAATCCAAGAGCAAAATCGTGCGGGCTCAGGCCCAAAGCGGACAATATCATACCATGTGTTGGAGCAGGGTATTACACTCGGCCTTGCTGCTCGCTTGCCCTGTGCCCGACGCGGCTTTTGCCATGCACCTGGCCTACCTGTTTGTGACCGTTTGCTTATAGCCGTTGTTTTTTTTATCGTTCGAAAAAAAATGTTGGGGGATTGGAACGACTTGCCTTGCGCATTGCCTATATAAGTGGTTTCCTTCTTCATTTATCACCACCACACCAGCTTATGCTCTATACCATCAGACCTTCTTTCTCACGTTGTTTGTACATTATTGATCATAACTTTGACAAACCGTATCTAGAAGGTTTTGCCATCGGCTCTCCCCTTATCCAAGTGTTCGATTTTCTATATTCTATAATGGCTGACTATGACGAGTGCCAGAATTTTAGTTCCACCATGACAGACGCCGAGGTTAAGGAGTTGGCTGTTTCATAATCTTTTTTGGAAGGGGTCGTCGCTAGGGCTCCCCTGCCGACAGAGAAGGCTTACTCCATTTGCCCTAGGGAAATATGCTTCTACGAAGCTTTTTTTCTTTCAGGCCTTCGATTTTCCATTCCGAATTTTGCCAAAGAGCTGCTCCAGGCGATCAACCTCTGCCCTTCTTAACTTACGCCCAATTCTTAGCGTATTATCATGGCTACTCTGGTCCTTTGAAAGTCCTGTAAGTTTACTTCCCCACCAACCCTTAACTAGTTTCTCTCTTACTATACCCTCTTGAAGAGCAAAGACTGATGTCACATACAAAGCCAATCTCGTGGCACAAGGAGCCTGCCCATAGGATTGGTGGTTCTCGACAATAACTAAAGGATAAAGAATTAGAAAGAATGGTTCTTTTTTGTTTCGGGAAGCTGGGTGCTCCCCCCTCTTCCCATCCCTCGTTCCTGGACTAATGAGGATACAACTGGTAAACTTTTTTTACCTCCTATTTTCTTCACCCACGCTACTACCACATTTTCCTACACTGTGCTTTATGCTGATTTGTTTTCATATTTCAGCTGCTAGGGTCGAGCCATTTGTGAGTCATGAAGAATAGGATAGATTGGATATCGTCTACGAGCTCCCAATGAGAGATGCGATGGCTTAACCTCTGACGCGGGGATGAGTACGCTAGGTTATGCCACTCACGTGATTGAAAATAGGCGAGGTACACCCTAACACTTTTATTTTTCCTTCCCTTTTCCTTTACTGAGTCGTGTAACATGCGTTTATGCACAAACCTGTATAGGATCGCGAAGGAGGCCTGATAGAGACATCCTCGCGCTGGCGAAGGGAAAAGGTGTTGCATCGTCCTCATCCCATTCTGTGCAGAAAATACCACGTAGGCCTATGGTTATCAGGAATACCGATTTACCCGCAGGTGGGGACTTGTCGTCTCCTTCTTCCATTGAAAATTCTCCCCTGTCTGCAGTTCTTGCCCCTATGAGCACTCTGACCCTGAGCCCGAACCTATTTGGGGTGCCTCCTACCTAGCTGTTTACGGGTGGTAGTCCCTGTGAGATATAAATTTGTAATTGACATATTTCAGTGATCAAAACTTGATTGATCAAGTTGTAATTTTTGATTTATTTTTTGCATCGATCGTCGACAATTTCGAGCTGATATTCAAGTGCATGGATGCAGATAAATTAGTAAGAACACCATATAGTACAAGTAAGTATGGTGAGGACACTCTGCACTTTTTATTTCTAAGCCTATTTTGAAAAACTATGGTTTAAATGAAAAATTTAGGATTTTTCAAAGTAAGATCGGTCCTCAATTTTTAGGACCGGTCCAACTTGTCTCGGCAGTTTGGTTTCAACAGGTTTTACAAAGTCCCACTGGTCTTAATTATTTGGCACCGGTCCTACTTAGCCTGTTCTAAATTGGAAACAAATTTTGACAAAATTTATGATTCCTATTAGGTTTGAAACTTCTAGGAGAGTTCTATTTTGGTATTCAACTTCTTTTCCAAGTAGAATTAGAATTTCCTTGCCTATATATATGTATCCATATTTTCTCTAAGATATAAGCCTGAAGAATGAATATTTTTAAAGAGAGAAAGTATATACAATATAATTAGGACTATCTATTTTTAAGAGCACACATCTATATTTTGATGAGTGATTTTTAGGATCGTATTCTACTACTTCTGATTAGCTGCTCAAGAGACTGCATCAAATTTTTCGCTGATCAGAACATTTGATTAATAGCTCTTCGCTTGCTTGTTTGCTAAGGAAGAAAGGTGACTAGATTGTACTACAAATGGAACGAAATACTTGCTGAGTATTTTGGTTCTTCCAGCAACCATTCTGTAAGGATCGTGACGTTAGCCGGAAGTCTAGTTGGACGTGTTGTCGCAATCATAAACCTAAGATGTTCCGCATCAGATTCTTGACAGAGTGAAGAGGGGTGTGAGATTGAGACAAAGTCTGTTGTACTTTGCTTCATCATAGTGGATTGGTTTCTTGAGGCTTTCTGCCTCCCTCCGTGATTTTTTTCGCATTGGGTTTCCACGTATATCTAGTGCATTCTTTACTTTACTTGCACTTTAAGTTATTTACTTGCTTTAATTGTTTGGTTAATTGGACTTAAAATTGAATTAATTAAAATTTAAGCAAATGAGCAAGTGATCTTATTCACCCCCCTCTAAGTTTTAAAATACTTTTTACAACCGTTTTCGCACTACGCAACTCACAGTCCCCCAAACCCAAGCGCTTTTGGGGTGCCGGTAACACAACTCTTTGGTGGTACCACCGGACTACCGACACCGGCTGCTAGCCACACTGGTTCACTGCTGTCTAACACATCTTTTGCTGTGAAAAGAGCTGGAGAGTTTGTTCTCCCGTGTGATCTTGAAAAGGTGAATGCCATTGACTCTACTTCCTCTACTCTTGTTATACTCGGACGAAATTCTCCTTTTTTGTTTTTAAAATTGCATATTCTCACCCGTTCTTTAAACAGGGCCTGAAGATTGCTCATGGTCTTACCAATCGCCTCTTATAGACAGAGCAGGAGATTGAGACGCAAAAATTCGTCTTTGCCGTTGAACGTGCTTCTTTTGTCAGTGAGCGTACCACCCTTAACTCAGAACTTGAGACCCTTTTCGCTTCCTATGCTTCTCGCGGTGGGGAGATTGACACCCTTAATTCTTAGCTCAGTCATGAACGGGAGGAGATGGCCAGGTGGAATGCTGACCTGCCGGGGATTAAAGAACTGGTGGTCGAGCATTTTAAAGATTCGCCTGACTTTGATAAGGCCCTCAACCATTCGTATATCGATGGGTTTGACATGGACTTCTCCGGGTTGCAACTCGAAGACCCCGATGCCTGATTTTCATCTTTTCTTATATTCCTCTTTTGTGGGGCTCTCTATACCCTTCTACTTTCATAATGAAAGATCGTTTTATTATTATCATTTTTTTTATGATTTGCTCTGTGATGATAATCTCGGAACAAATCTGTATAAAAAAAGGGTTTCCTGCCTTGTTATTAAGTAGTTTCTTATTAGACACGACATGCCACGTATGTTCTTGGGATTAATCTATCCCGTCTTTTTCGTCAAAGGCCCTCCGTGGAGGTGTACCCCCATAGGGTTATGCCCACATAGGGCTATGATATTCTCGGGATTAATCCATCCCGTATTTTTCACCAAAGGCCCTCTGTGGAGGTGTGCCCCCGTATGGTTATGCTCGCGTAGGGTTATGATATTCTCGGGATTAATCCATCCCTCCTTTTTCACCAAAGGCCCTTCTTGAAGGTGTCCCTGTAGGGTTATGTCCGCATAGGGTTGTGATTTTCTCAAGATTAATCTATCCTGCCTTTTTCACCAAAGGCCCTCCGTGGAGGTGTGCCCCCGTAGGGTTATGCTCACATAGGGTTTGTTCTCCCTGTAAGGTTGTGCCCACGTAGGTCTATTTTAACAATATTCTCGGAATTCATCCATTCCGTATTTTTCATTAAAGGCCCTCCTTGGAGGTGTATCCTCGTAGGGTTACGCCCACGTAGGGCTATTTTAACAATATTTTCGGAATTCATCCATCTCACTTTTTTTATTAAAGGCCCTCCTTGGAGGTGTATCCCCTTAGGGTTGTGCCCACATAGGGTTATTTTAACAATGTTCTCAGAACTCATCCATCCCGCCTTTTTAATTAAAGACCCTCCTTGGAAGTGTATCCCCGTAGGGTTGTGCCCACATAGGGCTATTTACCTTTTATTTTAGTTATAACAATATATTTTGAAACAAAAAATGACTGCTATTGATATTTTAGTAACAAATAGAGAATTATTTGAGCAAAAACCTCGGAGCTATCGTTCTAAAGCTCGATATTAAACTGAGTTTCAGCTGAAATTATTAAAATAAATACAACTTTTAAAAGAAAGTCTTATTGGTGGCACTTCCTCAGATGCTCAGCATTCCAAGGATGGGCCAACTGCCTCCCTTCTAATGTCTCTAGTTAATATGCCCCCTGTCTCCTCCAAGTCCTCTAGAGATAACTCTGATTTCCCCCAATAGATGATTTTTTTGAGTGTTGTCATCTTTACCATCCCCATCCCATGGGTGGTTCTGTGTTCCCCTCTCATCTCTGGCCACGTATCTTTGTAATTGGCCCCTACGAATCAAACTTTCAATCTGTCTTTTCAAGTCTATGCACTCATCTGTGTCGTGGCCGTGGTTGCGATGGAACCTACAATACTTGTCATGGGACCTCTTGGATGGATCGGTTTTTAATTTTGGGGGCTATGCAACAGCGGATTATCTTAGACATAGAGAAGAATTTGGCTTATTGACGTGTTTAAGGGGGTAAAGGTGTTGAATCCCTTATCACGACACAATGCTTTATCAGTCTGCTCCCGTGACATTCTACCATACTTGGGGCCTCTATCTTTCTTACTGGATTGTCCCCCTTTTCCTGTCTGCCTTTCTCGCATCAAGAGTATCCTCCACGTTCATGTACTTTTGGGCCTTCACGAGTAGCTCGGACATACTTTTTGGAGGGTGTTTGAAAATTGAGTACAAGAACTTTGAAGGCAGTAGGCCCCATGAATGCGGTAAATGCCAATTTGTCATCTAGAGCATCGACCTGCAACATCTCCCTGTTAAACCGATTAATGTAGTCTCGCAATGACTCCCCCTTAGTCTGTCTTACGTTCAGGAAATAGGTGGCGGGCTTTCTGTGCCTTCGGGCGGCAATAAAATTGCTTACGAACAATTGGCTCAGTTTTTTGAAGGAACGTACAGATGCCGACTTCAGGTTATTAAATCATGACCGAGTAGAACCCTTTAATGTAGTAGGAAAAGCTCTACAAAGGATTTCATCCGGTATTCCTTGGAGGTGTATCAGTGCGTTGTAGGTCTCCAGATGATCTAGTGGGTCTTTGGTCCCATCAAAGCTTTCAAAGGTAGGTATCTTGAACTTATTGGGCAAATGACAACTCATTATCCCTGATCGACGTTGAATGTTATGCATTCTAACCTCTTAATTTGCATATTTTATTTTCTTAGTAATAGTTTATTTATGATTTTACTCTAATTTTGTATTTTTTGTCTTTTCAGGACCTTAATAATTATTTCTGTTAAAACCATAATTTTGGACTTTTAAAGATGATATCCAAGATGTAATACCCCGAAAAATTTAGGTGTCAATTTAATCTCTTTACATTATTACTTTATTTTATTAATTCATGTGAAATATTTTTTTTTATATAAATTATCATTGTAGGTGAGTTGCTTGTCTTTTATACATGCATTTTATCATTTTATGTAAATTGGTATTAATTGTGTGTTATTTTATTTAAATGTTTTGGGTTCGGCTAGGGAGGAATTTGGGCTAGTATGAGTGGGCTAAGGTTATGTTTAAAATGATGGGCCTAGGGTTGAAATAATATTTTTATTTCTATTGTTAGTATTATTAATTTGATTTTAATTAGTTTTAGGAAAATCAATAAAAGAATAATTAAGACAAAAAGGAAAAGAAAAGAAGAAGAAATTAGGGTTGCCGTTGTTTTACGCACAGAACTAAGAGCGAGTAAACGAAAGAGAGAAGGGAGTGACGATCGGGTGAACAAGTTGATTCATCAGGAAAAAGGCAAGTTTGATTCTTCTCTTCCCCTTTGAATCCGTATGCATAGTCTAGGTTTGAGGATTGTGTTTATTTTGGAAATTTGTATATTATTATTTTTTTTTCTGTTGATAAATTTTGTGAGAATTAATTATGCTAATTGTATAGATATGTTGCTAGAAATTTGTATGCATTTAATTATGAAATTAATGATTTTGCATGCTAAGAATAATTCTGTGGATTAAACATTAGGATTTTGGAGTTTTGGTACTGTTTTAGAATATTTTTGCATATGTATATACATGTATATATGATTGTATAGGCGGGTGTATATATATACGAACATGAATTTGGGTCTACTGTGTTTATCATTTTTGAGGGATTTTGTTCCGATTAAAAGGTAGATCTTACTTCCTAGAACAATCCTTGAAAGTTTCGTTATGAACCGTTGGGTAGATTGACGGGAAATTGAGTTTAAAATTTTAGATTTTCGAAACTTGAAATTGGGCGTTTTTGATTTAGTCCGCGAGAGGGGATAATTTTGGTACCAATACGTACCTTAGATCGATACGAGTTCAATGGTATATTTATATACGCGATTCGGTGCCCGGAAGTGATCGGAAAGTTTTCCTCCATTGTTGGGAGCGTGAAGCTTCAGGCGGTGGGAAGAAGAAGGAAAGAAAAAGAAAAAAAAAAAGAAAAAGAAAAGGGGGCCACCCGGACGCCAGCGCGTGGGGGCGCGTGCGGCCGGCGCCGGTGGCCGGAAAAGTATTTTTGGGGCCCACTCTCGGGGGCCCACCTCTGGGTCCGATATGGGCCCATTCCGAATTATTTTATTATTTGTTTTGAATTTTTAAAATTTTTGGAAAAACTTGAAAATTAGGAAAATTATTTTTTTAAAAATACTTTTAGAATTCTAAAAATTCCCAAATTTTTATGTCAACCTCCTGGGAGCTTGAGGAGCTTGCGGTTTAAATTTCATGTCAAAATAATTTACCATTGTCTTTAAATTAATTTTTAAAATGTCTAAAAATTGGATTTTTCACCTTCTTTAATTTTAGAAAATACTTATGAAGTTCCAAAAATTCCCAAATTTTTACTGAAACTTTCTAGAGGCTAAATACACTTGGGTTTAAAGTTTCAACTCAAAATGATCTTCCCTTGTTGTTCAATTTATTTTTAAAGTGTCCAAAAGTGGGGCTTTTCACTTTCTGTAATTTTAGAAAATATTTTTATAATTCCAAAAATTTCTAAATTTTTTTTGTAACTTTCTGGAGGTTAAATAAACTTAGTTTTAAATTTTCATCTCGAAATGAGCTTCCCTTAGTGTTCAATGAATTTTTAAAGTGTCTAAAAGTTGGGTTTTCACCTTCTTTTATTTGTTGAAAATATTTCAAAAATTCTAAAAAATTCCAGAATGATTTAATAGGGTTCTGAGAAGTGGAATAGGCCCAGAAACCTAGATAAAAGTTTGGTTTAAACTCCCTCGTAGAATTGAGTGCATTGGAGGTTGAGTTGGGAAATTGTTTCTATAATGGATGCTTGGGTTATTTGGTTTATTTGAATATATTTTCTTTTAAGGATATAAATGCCCATCAAATACTTGATTATAGTCTACTTGTGAACAATTTGTCTTATGATGATAATTTCATGTTGGATGATTTGAAATAACGGTTGTGCAAATTTAAATCATAATGCACCTTGTTATTTTATATTGCATATTTGAAATGTATCTATGCATTTTATTTTGGCATGTAAGGATTGCCCGACGTGTCAGGATCGCCCATACCTAATAAGGTATCTATGCATTTTATTTGGCATGTCAGGATTGCCCGGCGTGTCAGGATCGCCCATACCTAATAAGGTATCTATACATTTTATTTGGCGTGTTAGGATCGCCCATACCTAATAAGGTATCTATACAATTTATTTGGCGTGTCAGGATCGCCCATATCTAATAAGGTATCTATATGTGTATGCACATGTTTTCTTTATTTTGAACTTAAAGAATATGTTCATTGTTGGATGATAAGGGTGTGTTGGAACAATGTATAAGATAATTTTACTTCTGAAAACATGAGCTAAATAGGAAATGACTAGTATGTATATATCTATACCTATTCAGGTATCAAAAGATTAAATGATGGCATGTTAGGATTGCTCAAACTTGATATTATTTTATATTATGTTTATTTCTGCTGAACGTAAGGAATGTGTTCACGTTTGCATAATAAGGGTTTGGGTGGAATATTATAAATATTGACCTGTTGTTTTGGAAACACAAAACTGGGTAAAAGAATAACTTGTAGGTTAAATCTATAGACTTATTTTATGTCCCTTATACTGAGGGTATGTATATTGGTTCTCTGATTGGGATGTAGTAGATAGAACTTGCTCGTGGGTTTAACCCACTTTGTTGATATTTTAGGTTTCAGACAGGTTCCACCGCGAGGATAGAGTTTTAGGGTTTGGTTGTAGCAGACGTCTCATCACAGGGTAGGAACTTGTCTTCTTCAAGAGTCATACTATGAACTTTTGAGACTTTGATTGTTGGTATTAATTTTAGAATTTAAAAAAACTTTTGTTTTTTCTGGTTAAGGGGTCCTTGGGTTACGGGACTTCCAAATTGTATTACCAGAATATATTTATTTATTTATCAATTATTTCAGTTCAATGGGATTTCTGTTCAGCTTTTAGCAATTATTCTATTTCTTTCTTTTGCATCTATGCTTGTTGCTATCAGTGGTTAATATTCCTCAGGTTTTGTGTATGAGACTGGCCACCTCATGCGCGAAATTTTCTGGGGAGTATTTCACAAGAAGGTTATATGAAGCCTACATCTAATGGGTCCATTCAACTCCATATTTCAACTCAAATCAGCCCAAGGAAGAGGTTCAAGAGAACTATAACTGCTTAAGAAGATTACGGGCCTAAAGCTCAATTCTGCAGGGAAATAGATCAGATAGAAGCGGTCACCGATATAGCTCGTAGATGTCTCAGTAGAAGTGGCATGAGACGTCCTACAATGAAGGAAGTGGCTGAAAAACTGATGGGGCTTAAAAAATTACATCAGGATTTTCGAGCAAAGGAAAGAGAGGAAGAGGTGGAGAACTTGCTAGGAAGTAAGATATTGCACCATGGCAATGAAAATGATACGATGTTTTCCACGAACTTGGAAACACTTTACATGACAGCATTAGACATTGATGATTGAACAAACATGATCTAGTAGTGTCTGATCGAGGGCAGGCCAGCAATTGGAATCACTTCTATAGGTTTCCTTGCCGCCATATCTCAGTGCACTTAGGTTGTGTTTGAACTGTTTTATATGTAGAGTGGGTAGCAGCTAGTTGTCTTTTATCAGTCTGATCGTCTGCTATTATGGGTATTGTCATCTTTATTTTTGTCATAATATGTATGAAAACATGGTCTGTAATTAAGTATAATCTATTATATATACTTATTTTGTTTTAATGTACAATTGTTTCCTCCTATGCCCGCTCTTATTATTCAAATAACTAAGTTAATGTATAAGGTGAGACTACTATGTTACTGTGATTTATGGCAACGGGACTTTTCAAAGCTTTAATAAAACTACGAATATAGCTTAAAAAGAAATTTATAGCAAGCAGCAGTAGTACTGATATTCGTTTTGGGGCTTCAACTAGCATTTCACCTCATGCATCAGGAGTTGGATTAAGATCAACCCTTTCCTAAGCTATTGAAATTTCAAAAGGACAAACTATTCATTCCTAAAGAAACACAAAAAAGATTCGTGAACAATTGTACATTAAAAACAAGTGCACTTTCCTTTCGCAGTCAGTTCAGTTTAGGCTTAGTCTTATGCCAGTGTGTGATTAAATAAGTGCACTTTTGAAAGGGGAGGGATTCCATTTCTTTAAGAAAAGAAAGAAATAATAGATTTCCTTTGCATGTGGAATAGGGCTGGCCTTAGTCTCAAGAGATGGACTTTTTCGCAGTTAGAAAAAGATCAGTTTGAGCAGTCAGTTTCACTCTCTGTAGATCACTCATCTGCACATAGATGAGCTTCTTCCCTTGAAAGAAGGACGAGTGGATCGACAAGGCTTATACCGAGCAGGACTCTTGCATGAATGGATATGGTCTCTTGTCATTCTACACGGATCTTTGACTTGATTTCCTAAATAAATAAATAAAATCAACAGACGCGAATGAAGATGGGATCACGCACCAACAGCAGACAACAGTCATCTTGGTATCAGATGCCTGAGATCATGTTTGTCCAATGTCAAATTCCTGATATCATTCATTTTTTAGTAAAAGGATACTTCATATTATGTTAATCTATTCAAAATACATAATTAACTTCAAATTTTCGTCTAATTTTTTAAATCAGGCCCAGCTTAGGCTTCCCAAAAAGATTTAAATACGAGTACCAAATACATAAAAACAAGATGTTTAGAACAAAGGAGAAGCTAAGAATCACCATGATGCTGAGAAGATTACTAACTACGAAAATTTCAAGTGATATTCTTCTTCCTTTTCCTCGTAATTAGATTTTAATGAGATGATGGAAATCACATCGGCTCTGCTTTTGTTACTGAATCACTAATGTGAAGTGTGCTAGAGGTATGTCCCTATGTGGGTTCAATTCTCCTTCCATTCCAAATACATGGTTCATCTTCCTTTTCAGATCCCACCCCTTTCAGACAAAGTTGTGAGGCTAAATTCTGCTCATTTTCTAAATACACAGCCAAATTTACTCATCAGAATTTGTCCTAATTTGATTTTGGAGTCCAGGCCTAATCCCAATTTCCCCCCATGTGCATTGCACTGATAATTACTTTGATCGCCAGTATCAAGCTACCTTATTCGTTAATCATAGTATCAATCAACATAGTTGTAGCACTAGATTTCCTCTTCCACGCTTTCAAACATAACTTGGGCAAGTAAACAAAGTAACCTGGCATCGTCAAACATGAGAACTCAATCTCATTGAATCTACAGACCATCTTTTGTTAAAAGAAAAGAAAAATAACAAGAAACTAAAATACAGACACAAATGAAGATGGGATCACACACCAACAGCAGAAAACATTCATCTTGATATCAAATACCAGATATCATGTTTGTCCAACATTAAACATCATATAGCTCTCATCCGTTTCTTCCACATTTTGTTGAGCTCCAAAGTCCTGATATAGTTTCTTCAGCCACTTCCTTCATAGTAGGTCTTCCTATGCCACTCTGTTAAGACATCTCCAAGCTAGCTCAGCCACTGCTTCTATCTGCCCCATTTCCCCTGAATCAGCAACTCCAGGTCTCAGAACTTGAGACAATTTTCTTTGTTCCACTGAGGGAATGAAATAGTGAATGGAGTTCGTCTTTTCCCAAGACTTCTGATTTGAGATTGGTATCTGCCCCCATTAAAAACTCCATAGGACAACCCCAAAGCTATAAACATCACTCTTCACTGTTAAACTACCAGTAATCAGGTACCCATGAGTGCCTTGTATTTTGGTGTCAACAACACTTTGATATATGCAATGGAATTAGTACAGGAGACTTTTGCAGTGAATTTTTCATCTAGAAGTATGTGTTCATGGACTTCACATCCTACGATCGATGGGTCAGCTAAAGAGTGCATGTAATCTAGTGCAGGCGCAGTTTCTACAGCAATTTTTAGACAATTTACTAGGAGTGGCAAATTGGGTGCCAACCCGCCAACCCGCCCATATCCGCCCAGTTAAAAATGGATATGGGTGACTTATTTTCTTATACGGGTCATAAACGGGTTGGATAAATATAAACTAATTAATTAGCGGGTTAGATGGGTTGAATATGGCCCATCTTCCACCCATAAAACAAAATGTGAATTAATCCATATTCAACCCATCTTCCACCCATAAAACAAAATGTGAATTAAAGTTTCTCTCTTCTATCCAACCTCTCTCTCTCTCTCTTTGATCTCACTTCTCTCTCTCTCTTTCCTTTCTCTCTCTTCGATCCCACCTCTCTCTCTCTTCCCTTTCTCTCTCTTCGATCCCACCTCTCTCTCTCTCTTCCCCTTCTCTCTTCATACTTGGTCAATATTTTTTTTAAAAAAAAATATTTTAGTAAGAATTCAATTTTTTTAAAAATAATATTTTTCCTTTTTAGTAATTATTGTTGGATTTTACCATTGTAATTTCTTAATTAAAAATAAGAAGAATATATAATTTAGACACAAACTTTATAGTGCAACAATAATTTTCATTGGAGCATTGTCTATATATATATATATTCATCATTCTTTAGAATTTTTTTATTAATTCCAAAAAAAAAATGACTCATCGAAAGGTCACATATTTTATTTTCTCAACGGTATTTTTATTTTTATTGATTAGTTCCAAAAGACTCAGACTCATCCAAAAGTCACATTCTCTCCCCCTATGCACAGAGTTCATTTTGTATTAAAAAACAAGAATAATTGAATTTTCAAAAGTCACATTTCTCTATCTACAGAGTCCATTTTTGTGTTTGAGTACCTTTCTCAATGTTTTAATTTTAATTATATTCCATGTGTTTCTGTGATTTGGTAGGTCATTTTTAAAATTGCCCAATTATGAAGATATAATTGAGTTAGTGTTGAAGACATTTTTCAATTGAAATACTTATTATAATTGTTTGCTTATGTTTTGGTGTTTTTTAAAGAAAATTTATGCTGACTAAGTTACTCGAGACTCTATACTCTTTTTTCTCTTTTGCTATAGATTCATAAATGTAATTAAACACTAGATTGCAATTAAATTCTTATATTCTTTTACGCAATCAGCTCTTGGATAAAAAAAATTTGCTAACACCCAAAAATAAACAAACCATATAAATAATATCAGTATGATTAGCAAATTATATTTTTTTTGTTTGGTTATAGACCTTGTGCATTCCATTTTTGTGTTTGACGCCTACCTATTGTCGTGTCTAGTCGGGTCAAATATGGGTTGACGGGTTGACCCGACCTATATTTAACCCGCCCATATTTGACCCGCAACAAACGGGTTGAATATGGGTCATAACCCATATTCAACCCGCCCATATTTGACCCGGCCCAACCCGCCCAATTTGCCACCCCTACAATTTACCCATGATTTTAGAATTGTGGATCGCTTGACATGAATGTGCATGGTCCAAGAGTGATCTACTGGAGACAAATTTAATAAACCACCAATGGGACTTTTGTCTCTAAACACAAGCCCATGAGTTTCACTACATTTTTGTGATTGAACTGAGAGAGAATTCCATTTTCATATTGAAATTGTTGGTTTATTACCTCTCGCTGAAAGCTCCTGATTTGAGTTCTGCCTGCCTCCTTGGGTAGTTTGGTTTTTTGATTGCCACTAGGTATCAACAGGTTTCATCTTTGGACAACTATGTGTTTTTTCTTTGCTTGCTTTGAAGTGTCTTCCTCTGCCGTTCATCCCTTTTGTCATATATACTACTTATATACAATATAATTATATAGACTTCCTGCATTTTGTTATTCTGTTACATGTTGATGGATTTTAACCCCTTTCTTGTTATGCAGTTATTGTGGGGGCGTGAATCTTCTGGTATTGTTTCTTTTCTTATGGATGAGGGTGGAGGAGAAGAAGCAAAATGAATCATTTCAGGAAAAATGGAGGTCTGCTGTTAGAGCATCAAAATATTAAGATCTATAGCGAAGCAGAGCTGGAGAGGGCAACCAAAAATTTTGATGCTCATAGGCTTCTAGGCCAAGGAGGCTCTGCTACCATCTATAAAGGAGTTCTACAAGGCAAATTAGTGGCCATCAAGAAGCCCTAGGAGACACAGAGAACCCAAAACAAGAACCTTTCCCAAGAGGTAATACCACAGTTTCAACATGAAATTGCCATTCTTTTTCAGGTAAACCACAATAATGTTGTGAAACTCTTGGGTTTGTGCTTGGAGATCAAAGTCCCATTGCTGGTTTACCAGTTTATCTCAAATGGATCAATCTATGACCACATCGATGTCAAGCACTCAACAATCTTGAGATCATTGGTAAATCGTCTCACGATCACTGCAGAAAGTGCACAGGCACTGAATTACATGCACTCATTAGCTAACCCTAGGGGTGAAGGAGGGGTGGGCAAATTTTTTGTTAGTATATGGCCCATCAGTACAAAATTCACATTTGTCCAAATTCTTCAAACACCCTAACCCCCCCCCCCCCCCTCTTCTTCCAAATATATTAGCCCAACCCAATTAAATGAAACATTAATTTAGTTTTTTTAAGCCCAGCCCAATTAAATAAAACATTTAGTTAGTTTGTTTAAGCCCAACTCAATAGCAACTTCTTGATTAAATGAAACATCCCAACCCAATATAATATGATATATGTAATATAACCCAGAACAAAGCATAGACCTGGGATTGAAGCACCAAATGCCAAACGAGCACACGATTGCAACGGTTTAATCCAAAGGCTTGTATCAGTTGCAATGGTGGGGAGAAAATAAATATTACATCTCATTCTCCCTCTTTCACTTATTTCTCTTTTTTCTATTAAAAAAATCATTAATTTTTCATTCTTCAAAGTCCTAATCCTATTTTTTTATTTGATTTTCTAATACTCTTTGTATATATTGAATATATTTATATATAAATACTATATATACGGTATACAAACATTTACCCATATACATTTATACAATTCGTATATATTATAATATACCTTTATATGTAAAAAAAAAAAATTCCCCCCCCCCCCCCCGTCCATGAACATATTTCTGGATGACAAATTCACTACAAAAGTTCCAGATTTCAGAACTTCTATACTAATTCCATTGAATCAAAGTGTTCACACCAAAATAAAAGGCATGTATGGGTATATAGATCCAAAGTACTAAATACTGGTATCTTCTTCACCGTAAAGAGTGATGTTTATAGCTATGGGGTTGTACTCATGGAGCTTTTAACGGGATAGAAATCCATCTCAAATGAAAGGTCTGGGGAGGAAACCAACTTCAAGTTCTGAGCTTTGGAGAAGATGATCCGCGAAAAATGGATTAGATAGAAGTGGTTGTTGAGCTGACTCGGAGACATCTCAGTAGAAGTGGCATGAGACGGCCTACTATGAAGTAAGTAGCTGAAAAACTGATGGGGCTTAGTAGTTTACATGAAAACTTTCAAGCTCAGCAAAGCAAGGAAGAGATGGAGGGCTTACTAAGTGGTGAAGGATTGCACCATACCAATGAAGAAAATGATACTATGTTTTATGACATGAGACCGCCTACTATGAGGATAGTTGAAAAAATGCTGGGGCTTAATAGTTCACATGAAAACTTTCAAGCTCCGGAAAGCAAGGAAGAGATAGAGAGCTTACTAAGTGGTGAAAGATTGAACCATACCAATGAAGAAAATGATACGGTGTTTTGGGGGTTAATAGTTCACATGAAAACTTTCAAGCTCAGGAGAGCAAGGAAGAGATGGAGAGCTTACTACGTGGTGAAAGATTGAACCATACCAATGAAGAAAATGATACAATGTTTTACACGAACTCGGAAACTTGTCACATGTCAGTCCTAGAGCGTAGAGATTGAACAAACATGATGTGGTGATGTCTGATCGAGGGCAGGCCAATAATTGGACTCACTTCTATAGTTTCCTTGTCGCCATATCTTTGCGTACTCATGTAGTGTTAAACTGTTTTATATGTAGAATGGGTAACAGTTAATTGTTATGATCATTGTCTGCTATAAGTATTGCTATCTTTATATGCATATGCATTTCTATTCGGTAATACCTTTGAAAACATGATCTGTAAGTACAATGAGAGTGAATTATGAAGTAAGGATTTCTATTATATATACTTATTTTGTTTGATGTATTTCATCCTATACCAGCTCTTATAATTCAAATAATTAAGTTAAGATATAAGGTTAGACTAATGTTACCAAGTTTTAAGAACATTTGAATTAAGCTAGGATGCTTGGACATGTGACACGGTCCCACGGATGACATTCACACTGGACTGGGCCACATGGCAAATCTAAAATAAAAAAATAAAAAAAAGAACATAATGGGAATATAGCAATAAAATAATAGAATAATATATTAAATATATATTCAACGAGTCAAGCAAATCATAAATAACCAAAAAAGAAGCCATATCTATGCAAATGACCATCAAAGCTGGAGATTCATTTATATCACGTTGTTGGGATTATATAACTTACTGGAAAATGAATCATTAATTTAGTGCAAGTAAAAAATTCTAATGATTTGATTTTTGATGTGGTTCAACAAGTATCAAGTATGAGAGTGATGTGTTGGGTGGCGGGTGGCCCTGAAGTGAGAGAAGGCAAGAGATGGTTGGAGGAGAGGTGAGAGAAAGTGAGAAAAGAAAGAAACCTGGTGAAGTATCCGGTAGCAAACGCCGGTAAGATAAATCGCCGATGGGTAGCAACCGTTGGTGGAGAGAAATCGCTGGTGGTGATGCCATGGCGGAGGATTTGGGGCAAGGGCGTGTCCCTGGGTTCAAGTACATGTTTGGACTCTGATTATTTTGCTTCTTTGGTTTTTTTTTTTTTTAACATTTTATGTTAATTCTTTTTAACCCCAATAACTTTTTAAACTACATTAGGTACTCCCATCTTTTTAAAAAAATAAATAAAGGTAAGCGATATTTGCACTCCCTTTTTATACATTTGACCTTCCATTTTAAATAAAATGACACTATAATACTAATTTTATAAGTGAATGATTATTATTTTTATCAAGTTACACAACTACCCTCTAAGATATCTCTTTTTTTTTTTCATCTTTAGTACTTTAGGTTTCTTTTGAGAGAATCCAAAAAAAAAAAAGTCATCTCTTCTAAATATATTCTCTTTTGGCATGTATAAAAAAGAGTTATTTATTCTAAATAAATTATCTATTTTTACTGGATTAAAAAAAAAAGTTATTTGTGTTGAATAAAAAGATCTCTTTTGACAAGAACAATAAAAAAAAACCTAAAAAAATGTTAGTTAATTATTTATTTTGACATCACCCAAAAAAAGTTATCATAAGTAGAATAAATAATCTCATTTGAGGAAAAAAAATATATAGTACACAAAAAAAGGACCCAAAAAAATTTATTTCTACAAAATAAATTATATCTTTTGACATTACTAAAAAAAACAAAAAAAAAGGTACTAAAGAAGGTAAAAATAGTTAAAGTTTATAGGATAAAGGGTAGTTATGGTATTATAAAATAAAAGAAGATGTATTAATGAGTTTATGGACTTTTTTGTCATTTCTTTTAAAAGAAAAAAGGCAAGTGAGTGCAATAGGAGAAAAAGTGAGTGCAAATATCGTCTCCCTAAATAAATTAAATTATAGAATATATGGACCATGTCTTATCTGTGTCCCTCACATGTCTCTGACAAGTACGATCTGTGTCCAACAAAAAATAATTTCAAAAACTACGGTCACATGTCCGATCTCGTACACGCATAATGTGTCTGACACAAGTAGAGTCTCTTAAGAATGTCTCTGTTTGAGGAATTAAGTTGTTGGATTATTATGACAATAGAATTTTCAATATTAGGGGTAATATCCTGTTAAAAAATTAATTAAAACTGTGCAATAGTTTCAAAAGAAATTTATAGGAAGCAGGTTGACTTTGGCTCATGCATCAGGAGGAGTTGGATTAAGATCAACCCCAGGAGGAGTTGGATTAAGTTCAACCCTTTCTTAAGCAATGTGCAATACACAACTCAATAATGCGCATAGATACCACACCGTTGAACATTTTCTTGGCTGATAAATACACTGACAAGCTGTCTGCCTTCGGGTATGGATTTCGATATCTTTCTTGTTTGTAGGCATCTTTTCCTACCATCAAGGGCCCTTGTATAGTAAATAGGTCATTAAAAGGTAATGAAGCATTGGAATGGAAAGACAATTGAACCCAAAACGGAAATTCACATGCCTTTGCATTAGTGATTTGCTAAGAAGTACGGATACGAGAATGAGTATGATACGACACGGATATGGTGACACGATAAATTTTAAAATAAAGGCACAAACACAGTAAGAATACAGTTATGAAATATTAACCAATATTCACAATACCATAATTCTAACAATAAAAATAAATAAATTACACAAATACTTGAATTTATTATCAAGCAATTATGTTAAATAAAGTTCTATTGGCTTTTTTATTATTTTTTTTCTAAATTTATTATTTAGAAAATTTATCTAACTATTTTTTATTTTTAAAATTTTTTATTTTAGAAAACACTATATTTATAAAGAAAAGTGTATAATAGTGATATTAAATGGTATAAATGTCATTATAATTATTCCAGATGGTCAAGATATCAACTTTTAGAAGACGAGGGACTGAAATGCTTAAAAAAACAGTTCAAATGGTCTTTTTGCAACTTTGGAAAAGTTCATGGGTTTTTTTGCACTTTTAAAAATTACAAAATGTACTCCGTTGTGTCCCCCACCGTGTCCTATCCGTGTCCCCAACATGTCCTATCCGTGTCCCCAACATGTCCTATCCGTGTCATTTCCTTGTCCTCGCCATGTCCCTTGTGTGTCCCAAAAAAAAAAAATCCAAAACACTTCTAAAGAGTGTCCGACACTTGTCCGAGTGTCTAAGAAATGTCCGAGTGTCCGACACGGGTACGATACCTTTATATGAAGCCTGTGCTTTCTAGGTGATCATTTCCTTGTCCTCGCCATGTCCCTTGTGTGTCCCAAAAAAAAAAAATCCAAAACACTTCTAAAGAGTGTCCGACACTTGTCCGAGTGTCTAAGAAATGTCCGAGTGTCCGACACGGGTACGATACCTTTATATGAAGCCTGTGCTTTCTAGGTGATTTGATTTCCATCACTTCAACAAAATTAAATTATGAAGCAAAGGATGATGAATTTCTCGTGAAATTTTCAGATTTAGTAATCTTCTCAACGTGGGTGATAATTCTTAGCATTTCCTTTGTTCTAAACAACTTGTTTTTATGTATTTAGTACTAATCTTTTAGTCTTTCACTTGGGAAGCGTAGGTTGGGTTTGAATTGAAAAATTAGGTGGAATCAGACAAATTTGAAGTTAATTGTTAAATGGGAAGATGAGCATGTATTTAGAAAAGAGTAACCATGTTTTCAAGATATGTTCATCTAGGACAATTTTAATAATAATTAATTTATCTCCTTGTCTTTTCACCTCTACTATTTTATCCCTCATGTAACATAGTTGTTAAAGACGCGCCTCAGGCTCAAGGCTCCTCAAGACGTAGTAGTTGTGCCTGAACCAAGGCTAGGCCAAGCTCCTTCAATAAGGCGCGCACTTTTGCATATAAGGCGTCTTAGGTCCGCCTAACATAAAAACACATTTTTTCCCCTGCTTGTTAGCATGTGGTGTATTTTTGTATTACAGTGGACTTTAACCAGATAATACAGTCCCTAACAGTAAAAGAAATAAAAAAGGATTGATCAATAGATTCGATACAATCAATCGATTTAGCATTTTTTGAAAGTTAATACACAGTGGGATGACAATCTGCGATTTGGGCGTTCTGGACGTCGAACTCTTCTCGGGGCAACTTCTTCTTCTTCCTTATTTTTTGTTTCTTTTTTTTCCTCCTTGTTGCTCTATTTTCTTAGTCACTGTTCACCTTCTTCTTCTTTTTCTTTTTACGGTCTTTTGGTTCTTTCTCTTTCTTTCTTTTCTTCTTTTTATTTTTTTATGAACTCTTAATTTGTTTATGTTTTGTAGTTTATTTCTTTAATGCATGTAGTAGTTGTTAAAGTATATTATCGCAAAAAATACTAAAAATCCTAAAATTGGGATAGTATATATGTATTCTCATTTTGTGGCTAAATAGTAGTTTGAGGCAGTTGAGCAACTGTTGCTACTGACTTTGTATTATTGGCTATAATTTTATTTTATTTTTCAACGTGCGCTCTTCAGTCAACCGGCGCCTTGCCATATACCTCAAGCTCTAGGAAGCCTTAGCGCATTTGTACACCTTGACTCTTTAATAGCTATGTCATGTAGTGATATCTTACTATGCCTGCTCCATTTCGTTAGATATACGCAGATATATATAATTATATGGTTGTAAGTGCAAAGGGAGGGAAACTTATCGAGTGTCCCGATTCCCAAATCTTGTAGAGATAAAAATTCTGATGGGTCTTTGGTGGCACTCTAATTTCTAGTCTTTTCTACGGTGAGGTGGTTAGAATTCAATAACTTGAGCCCCAAGAGTAGACCTATAAACGGATCGAATTCGGACAGGATCAGGCCTAATCCGATCCGAACCCAATAAGAAATATAGGCGATTCAATCCGATCCGATAACCCGACGGATTATATTTAATTAAATCCATATCCGATTTGCTATTAATTGGATATCAGATCCGATAACCCAATCTGAAAAAAATAATATTTAAAAAAAAAAAGAATTTCAAAATAGATTAACAAATAATGAGTAGAAAAAAATAGGGAAGAAAAATAAAATATAAAGAAAAAAGTAGTAAAAAGGTAAGTACTTGACTTTTTATTACAGTGAAAAACTATAAAGAAAAACAAAATAGAGAGAATGAAGAATAAGAAGGAATAATGATAACAAAATATTTAAATAGTATGTAAATATTATATGTTATAACATTAGATAATATATTTAAAATAAATTATGTATTAAATTATTTCGGATTGGATTATTATCGGATCAGATTGATCATAATTCAAATTCGATTTGTTTAACTAACGGATTATCGGATTGAATGTTCAATTCATATTCTAATTATTGACTCGAATTCGGAACAAAATCCGATCGTTGACTAATCTACCCAAGAGTATTTTGGAAGGAGTTAGGGTTTGTCAGGGTTACGATTGCTTGGTTGTGTAAGTGGCAATAGTTGGCCACGATCTTTGTTTCTACACCAAATCATTGGAACATTTTGTTGGCTGATAAATACACTGCCAAACAAACTTTGAATATGGATTTCCATAAGCAATAATTTTAATTCTTTCTTCTTTGTGGGATATCTTTTTCCTACCGTCTAGGGCTCTTGTACAGGAAATAGGTCATTGAAAGGTGATGAAGCATTGGAATGGAAAGACCTGCACGGATACAAATTTGAAGTTAATCGTTAAATTGGAAGATGAACAATGTATTTGGAGAAGAGTAACATAATATAATAATATAATATAATATAATATAAATCTTGCCTTTTAGACTTTTAGTTGAAAGCTTGATTTCTTTATATGACAGGTGGCACTCCTAAAAGAAAGAAGTTTTCTGCTTTACTGCTTTACATTTCAGAACAATATTATCAATTTATTTCAATCAAGAAAATTTATTGGGATTCTAGAATAGTAAAACAGGGTCTTATCATATTTTATTTGATTTCATACATGGATACAAAGACAAAATATATGTGTGTGTGTGATCATCATAAGATCAAACTTGTTGTCTATTAGTACAAATTTTCGTAGGATATATCATTAAAAATTATAATTTTTCTTACAGAAATTAACATTATACATAACGGATACAAATTAGCAGTTACATATCCAATATTATTCCATATTCAGCATCATCTTCTTCTTCTGGTGGTAGCTAAGAAACCTTGTTCAGCTATAAACAGTTACCATCAACAATCCAAATGTATATGAATTAAGATATATATATATATATATTCAAAGTCGATCTCCAAACTTAATTATGAGTGCCCTGGCTAGCTTCTTCTACTAACGCGTCTACTTGCAACACTTTGAACTAAAGCTTCTCCAACACCTTCTCCAATCCCCTCAATAAGCCCTCCAATGAATCCTATAACAAGACGACCGGCGACCCCGAATATGGTCGGCTTCTCTGATGAGTCGTCGATTCCATTGTCTCGGAGCCCATTAATCATGGCCTTGGCACAAACTGCATGGAGATGGTAATCACAAACTGTGCAATGGTACACTCGACCCGATCTCTTCCTCTTGCAATGACCACAAGTAAAACCAGAGTCACCACTTGATAATGTCATTGCAGGTAAGAGTTTCAAGGTGTGTGGGTGAGCCTCAGGAAGATTCATATCATTTGAAAGCATGGCACAGCAAGGGTGCATCTGGAAACTACAGGCGCTGCACCGGAATGTAAATCCTCTGGTGGGCTTGAAACAAACATCACATCTCGGCCACATAATTCCACCTTTAACTAATAAATATATAAATTAGTACAAAGCCAGATGATTCGAATACTTGGCTAGAAAGTCAGGGAGGGATTCAATAAATTAATTATCAGAGGCTGCTCATTGCACTAAAAAAGAACAAATTTTAGGCTTTAGCAGATGATATAAATTAAAGAATTAATTGTTTCTTAACATGTATATATAAAATGAAGGTAAAACAGTAAGTTCCTGAATTCAAATCTCACTACTTAGATGATATATGATCATATATAAAAGACGTATACAATTTGATTTTTTTGAGAAGAGTTGATTCTTAATATCAGCAAGGGTGTCACAAAAATTATATATCTACAGTGAAAAGGCCATGGTATTAGGTATGTTCATTTATAAAACTTGATGGTCTGAAAAGTAAGTATTAGCTTAGCTCTATGCAATTTTTACCTTTATATATTGTTTGGGAGAAGTATAAAAAGGTTGATGAAAAAATGACAAATACTTTAATTACCTGGTTTAGATTTAGAATGGAAGAGCAGTTGGTGTTGGGCATGGAGGGGATGGTTCTTGAGAGTTGGAGGAGATGAGGCACAAAAGTCATGCAGCTGAAAGACACATTGTTGGCATGAGAATCTCTTGCCGGCACCGCGCTCCTTGCAGCCGGAGCATCTAAAGGGGTCCGGCGACACAAGTTCTTCTAGGGAATGAGGGTGACTGAAGTGAAGTATTTCTTCTCCCTGGGTGGGTGGAGGAGAGGAAGGGAATTCAGTTGAGAAGGGCTTCTTTGGGACATATATTGTTTCTGAATGAGGTGAGGTTTGGAGTTCCATTGAAGGAGTCTTTTTCAGGAGAAATGTTCCTGACTTTCTCAGGGGTTTTGTGTTCATAGTTTGCGCTCTCTCTCTCTCTCTCTCTCTCTCTCTCTCCTTTCTGATTCCTAACCCAGACCTCTCTCAATTTGGTGGTGCAATTTGCAAACTAGCTAGGAATATATTGCTGGAAAAGTTGTCACTGTTTTGAGGCCATGCAGAAAGAGGATGCCAGAATAGATTTGCATGTGCTTGTTTTACTTTAAAGAAAAGGGATGAAAATCTAGAAAAGTTATAAACAAAAATGAAATAAAATTATTATGTATGATAGATGTGTTTTATGTTTCCACTTAATTAGTCATATGCTATATACATACCACTACTTGATGTAATTCTAAAATTTGGACAGAAGTCACTTTCAACAAATAATATCACATGTGATCCATCAATCACACTTTCAGGAACATTGCAAACAACCAAATAGATTTTTATACAATTTTCTAATTTTTAGTTGTAAGAAAAGTAAACCACGGATGCCTTAATGTTTTACTGGATGATGCATGAATATATTTAAGGGCAAAGGAAGGAATATATTTTTATGTGCAATGACTATTTACTTTATATGGTTTAATTAAATATGTGCCTTGTTAAGCAAACAAGAGAACAAAGAAAAGAATAAAACAGAAGTTGGATCACACTGGAGGAGGAAGTTGTACACACCATTGCTTGCTCAAAAGTCAAGGTTTTGCCTTTTCCTTTAATTTGATTATGGCCAATTACTTGCTGTGATGTGATAAATACTTAAGAATTTAAGCTTGTTTTCCAACCAAGTTCTTCCCCACCCTATACCCTTTTCTGGTTCTTAAAAGTGTATGACACGAATCCACATCCTTTGGGAGACGATTCTTATTCGATATAAAGTGGAAACCCAAGAAATTGTTGCAGCGCTTTTTGGGTTAAAAGTCTTCAAGATTCATGATAGATTTACTCAATCTCTAGCTATTTCTCTGTTATTAGTTGTAAAGCAATTTACACAAAACTATATATATATATATATATATATATATATATATATATATATATATAATGATGCGACTTTTTTCGGTCTTTTGACTTGGGGTCACTGATGTCCAATTATTTGGTTGTGTATTTCAAGTGATTCCCATTACTAGTACTACTTTAATTTCTTGCCATTCCATTTACACCAATATATACACAAAAGAAACTGGCAAAAAGATAAGGAGAGATTCGATTATAACTTCTTTTAGCCATGTAACTACTTCTATAAACACTAATTAAGATCAACCATGTCGTGTAATTGAAAAAATTATTAAATATCAAGAATTTTGTACATGTGAGAATTTTATCACTAGTAAGATTCTATTTTTTATAATTTTTTATAATAATAAAAATTAGTGTTTTATCAGTGGTGAAATTCTACATTCAAAGAATTCTGTGAAAATTCTACTACTAGTAAGGCTTTATTTTTATAATTTTTTATAATAATAAAAATTAATGTTTTATCAATGGTGAGATTCTACGTTCAAAGAATTTCTATAATATTGTAGAACTACTCTTGTAATTGGTTGTAATGTAGCATTTGTTGGTAATTATTCAATCCTTTAGGCTCATTACGGACTATCGTAGTTTTCAGAGTCTTCACTTCCAAGTAAATAAATTTTTTTTTTTTTTTTTTACTTGAGTGGTATATTGTTCACCTTCTTCCAAAGAGGAGACACTGCACTCAAGTGAGCATGATGCTGCAAATTTTTTTAAATAAATCAATCTTGTATACTAAAATTATAAAAATAAAAAAATAATAATGAAAGAAGAACAACACAAAATTAATGTGGTTGGTGTTAATAATCATCCATAACACACGTACAAAGCCCAAAGGCTACATGTTCTGTATTCAATTTTCTTAATTTTCACTGTCACAAATGAGTTTGAGATAAAATAATTCATCTCAAAAACTGTCAGAAACTCTTTTTTAATTTAACATGTTTTGAGTGCAAAAAAATGAGTATGGATAATATTATTTCGTGTGCATTTAACATAAAAAAATCATATAAAAGTATTTTAAATTAGAATTATACTAGTTAGTTAAATTAATGCAGCTGATCAAATTGGTACAAAAGAAAAAGAAAAAGAAAAGAATATAAAAGTTTAGATAAAGCCTGTGATCTACAATAAATAAATTTTGATACGGAATTTTGACAGTATAATATTCATATAGCTTTCTTTCAAATTCTCAAGGTCCTTTTCTCAAAATTTGTACGTAATTAAGGTTATATATATATATATATATATATATATATATATATATATATATATATATTAAGAAACATTGATTTGGAATTCTAGTGTAATTGAATTTCAATTTCAATTATATTATTTCTGATGGGAGAATTTGACTCTTAGTGAACTTTGGTAACATGGACGACAAGTCATACCAATAATACTCTCCCACTTCTAGATAGAATGGGAGACCGAAGAGTCAGTCTCCTACCCAAATATAAAAAGTATCATATCTCTATAAATAGAATGGCGATTCATTAGCTAGGTATGCAATTAATACTCTAGTGCCTTTATAGCTTGTTAAGCCTTTTCGATTTCTGACTTGACCATTGGAGCGTAGTCAACAAGCACCACACCGGTGTCCTTTCGATTACCCTTTTCTTGTATTTTTCAAGTTTGCGTTGACCCGAATTATGTGTCAATTTCTACATCATCAGTTGGCATCGTATGTGGGAAAGACTTAATTATTCTACCATGATGCACTTATGATCTGGTTTAAACACCAAGGCCGGACGACATTTTCCTGCCTGTCACAACCCGTCAGTCGGGCAAGACCCTCCTGCTAGTAACAACCCGCCAGTTGGGCAAGATCTTCCTACCAGTCACAACCTTCTAGCTTGGTAGGACCTTCTTCTAGGTCACAACCTGCCAGCCGGGCAAGATCATCCTGTCGGTTATAACCTGCCAACTGAGCAGGACCCTCCTATTGTTCATAACCCTCCTATCGACGAAGATGGTATCCCAATGGTCCAAGGATATATGAATCCCCTTTGGGTGAAGAAGGTGTACAGGCTGCTGGTCATGGAAACTTGTCTGGAGTATAGCCCAGTGCCCTAATTGACCAAGAGCGTGTTATAACGTTGGAACACCAAATTCAAAACCTCAATCAAAGTCTGATCCAGGTGTTCCAGTAAAATACGGTAATCCTACAACACATTTCTCTCATAGATCTGACACCCTCACGGAGTCACTATAACCCAGCTAATATGGAAGGAAATAAAACTGTACTTAATAATTATCCTCCAGTAGACGACGATGTCCAAAGTTGTGTGAGATGCTAACAAAGTTGTATGGGCTGAAAAGTTGTGCCTAATCCTATCTATCTGCTGCCCATGAGGACCCATTTATGGAGACTCTAGGCATGTGGGACAAATAGTTTATTATGACTTACAAATGCAAGACGTTAAACTAAAGTGGAGAGCATGGCCCATGCCCTGAAGGGAAAGGGTACTACTACAGTTGAAGATCTTGTACAACAAACCAACCTCCCTTTTAGCTCTAATGTGATGAGTTGTCCTTTATCTAGCAAATTCAAGATACCAACTCTGAAAAACTTTTACGGGACTAAAGACCCACTCGACCACCTAAAGACACACAAGGTGAACAACTTCATCGCAAGCCATAGATGTTGGAAGTCAATAACCTATTTACAAAACGTAAATAAAGGAGAATCCCTATATGACTACATCAATCGGTTCAACAAAGAGATACTACAGGTTAATGCGTTGGATGACAAAGTGGTTGTTACCGCATTCATGAGAGAAGTACATGAATGCAGGTGATGATAAAAAAATAAAATAAAATAAAATAAAAAGATGAAAAGTCAAAGCTCCATCACAGAGGAAAAAAAAGAGACCAAGTACAATAAACTTTTAGACAGGCTATCTCAGCAGGACAAAAATCTGACTTCACTCTGTTAAATACGCCAATAAACCAAATCCTCCTCTACATTCAAGATGAGCCCTCTGTGACGTGGCCCCAAAGTTAAGGACGAATCTAGTGAAGAGATCCTATGATAAATATTGTAGATTCCACTGTGATCGTGGGCATAATAAAGTTAAATGTATTGACTTTAAGAAATATATTGAAAGCCTAATTCACAGGGGGCAATTGCATAGGTACCTGGACGGTGATGACTAGGGGGCACAAAAACCCCGGGTAGAGATAAAGACAATTGCCCTCAAGGGCACCAACCATTAGGTGAAATTAGGGTTGTCTCAAGGGGATTTGCAGGTGGTGGTAAGCGCATTAGTTGTGCAAAGCCAGTAAAGGATCTCGTTAAAGTCTTTGTATGATGATAAAGCAGTTGCATCATCCTTAAAGCGTTGGGCATCTAACGAAATACTACCAATAAGAATTCGCATAACCATACTTTAGATAACTTTACTTCTTTTCAGTTGTTTTAGTGTAGTGCCGAAATTTATCTTTAGTTAAAAGGATAGTTTAGTAACCAATTTGGTCTTTAGACAACCTTAATTGTCAATAGATCGTTAAAGTGTCAATAAATTTCCTTTTGTTTTCAAATGATGATTATGGAAATGACTACAATCAGATACAACATTGTTAACTAACCCGATTAGGGGACACCTCATTTAAGAGGATCTTTAATGAAAAAAGCAAGATAAATATATTTTGAGAACATTGTTAACCAACTCCATTGGGGCATACCTCATTAAAAGGGCCTTTAGTGAAAATGCAGGATAAATGAATTCTGATAACATTGTTAATCAATCACATTGGGACACATGCCATTTAAGAAAGTCAAAAAATGGGATGAATTAATTTCGAGAACACTGTTAACCAATTCCATTGGAGAACACCTCATTAAGAGTGCCTTTAATGAAAAAGGCGGGATGAATGAATTTTGATAACATTATTAACCAGCCCTATTGGGGCACACCTCATTAAGAGGGTCTTTAATGAAAAAGGTGGGATAAATGAATTCCGAGAACATTGTTAACCAACCCCATTGGGGCAAACCTCATTAACAGGGCCTTTAATGAAAAAGGTCAAATGAATGAATTCCGAGAACATTGTTAACCAACCTCATTGGGGCACACCTCATTAAGAATGCCTTTAATGAAAAATACAGGATAAATGAATTCCGTGAACATTGTTAACCAACTCCATTGATGCACATCTCATTTAAAAGAGTCTTTAATGAAAAAAGCGGAATGAATTAATTCTAAGAATATTGTTAACCAATTTAATTGGGGCACACCTCATTTAAGAGAGCCTTTAATGAAAAGACAGGATGAATGAATTTCAAAAATATTGTCAACCAACCCATGGGGGCACATCTCATTAAGAGGACCTTTAATGAAAAAGGCGGGATAAATCAGTCTCATAGATATTGTTTGCTGTAAGCTTTACACCAATGGATACACCTTATTTTGATTCTAAAGGGTTATGTTATGCAAGTTCTAGTAGGAAAATGATAAGCGATAAATATTGCACATTTAAGCCTCTTTAATTACATATGTTAATTATTTAGTTGTGTTTACATTGGTATTTTTATGTTATTTTCTTGTTTTTGATGTTTTCAGGATTTTCCCGTAAATTCAATCAATTCTGATTATTTAGCGCATAATGCCATGAAATGCAAAGAAAAAAGTATGTTTGGGCCAGCGTTTATCCAATTTCATTTGGGCCAAAAAGAAGACATTCAGTCCAAGCTAATGGAAGTAATGGGCCAAGTCCAAATGAAGCCCAAATATGGTGTCTAAGTCTATAGGTCCAGTTTACTATCAAGCTCACCATCACCAAACTTTCTCCAACTCAACCATTGGCAGCCTCAACACAACCTCACCAAGCCCATTTCTGTAGCCCACTTTCATCACAAAACCCATCACCACTTCATCCATGCACCAGAAGACCCATCTCTGCAAACCCATCACCAACACCACAACCAGCCACGACACTGCCCAAACCATGAACACCATAGCTCAACCAGCCTACCTCAACTCCATACCATCACCTCAAAGAACCACCCAACCAAACTTTCATAGAAGACCTATTTCAGCCACCTCCACCAACTCGAACCCAAAACCACCACCACCATGCCACCGTCATCTTCTCCAGCATACCAGCTGAAGACCCATACATGCGCAAGCCGATGCCACGGTCGGATCAAGATAACCACCAATCCAGCCACCCACTAGAGCACCCTCTTAATGCCAAAAGAGAAGACTTGGCACCCTCATCATTGAGCCATGCATGTACAGCCGCGAGCACCACACCTCCTGCCCATAGCCGAAACCAACACCACCATAAATCACCATGACTGCCTGAGCCATGTGCAGAACTAACCAAACCCAACCTCATCATCACCAAACTGCCACCACTATCAGTTCTCTATTCCATCATCCACTATCCTTAAGCTTCATCAACACCATGGCAACAAGAAGACTCAGTCAGTCACCTTCACTCTCTATCATACCCTGCTATAGCCCACCACCACCAACGGCAACCAAGCTTCCATGAACCTGTACACCATCAACCTTACTACCGACGCCGGAGCAAGCAGCCCACTCAAGCTCACCAACCGAGAATCGCCATCATTCACTATGGCTACCATCATCACCACCACCAGTGACAGCTACTATCTCCAACACCATCATTCCCATTAACATCATAGAAAGAGTGTTGAATATAAAGAGGTTAGCACGTGGGAGAGAGAATAGTGAGTGAGCTGTTGGAGAAATAAAGGACTAAGAGAGAGAAAATTATATATATATGTGTATATATATATGTATGTATATGGTCGGCTGAGGAGAAAAATGAGATAGAGTGTGGGAAAAGAAAAAGTGAAAAAATAAAGAATAAGAAAATAGAGAATGATGAATGGATGAAGTAGGCGCGGAAAAAAAATTCAGATGCCAATTGCCGACTTTAAAAGTCCATTGCCCATGTTATTCAACTGCAAATTCCCTCAACTTGTATTTTTTTATTACAATTCATCCTATTCCTTTGGCTATAAATAAAGATGATTCATATTCACAAGGGATATTGATAGATAGAAAAAAAAAAAAAAAGAGAAATAGAGAGACATAAACAGAGAGCAAAGCCGAGGGATACATACTGGAATACAAGTCCAGTAGCATCTTGAGGCAATGTCGGGCAGAATTTTGGAGTCATCTTTGAAGCTTTCAACACTTGCTATGATGAGCTAAATCATCAATAGGGACTTGATTTAGCCCTAGCTAGGTATCATTGTTGAATGCATTACATTTGGGGATTATTCTTTTTATGCATATAATTGTATAATTAGGATAATTTCATTTGATTTATTTATATAATAATGACAGTTGCATAACTATTCATTTGTGATTGATTTTAATGTTTATATTCAATTTTAATGAAATACTTACTTTGTCTTAGATAATATTTTATCTTAATTGAACTCAAATCATTCCGTGAAAAATATTTGAAACAAAGATTTTAATGCTGAACTTGATAGTTCATTCTTAAATTAAATGAATCAATCTACATTTTAATTTCATGTTTTTAGGTAGGTAGTTGAATCATTTAATTGGAGGTGAATTATGTCTCAATGTGACTTATTCGATAGGTTGATATTTTCTTTCAATATCTTTCATTTTATTTAGTGAATGATAATTATACAATAGTTTTCATTGCATGTATAAGCATATAAATTTGACATGCCATGCCTAGGGAAGATGTATTGTTCCACACCCTAGTGTAATGTAGCTTAGGTGGACAATGTATGCTAACCGAAGATGGGTTGTAGCTTAGTGAATGTTCATATTTATCCTCTTGATGATTTCATTGTAAGCATGTATGTATGAGACAAGGACTTTGATAGGTCATGCCTAAGGAAGACGAGTCGTGCTACACCATAATTTAAGTAAACGATTCTTGCCAACCAAAGATGAGTTATTGCTTAGGCCTTAAATGTATGTTCATAGTTCCATGAATCTTATTTATGCATATTGTAAAATTTTTCCCAAAGTAATTCAATCGACAATGGTATGATACTAGTGGTGAAGTCAAGATCCTAGAAGTCTCTCTCTTGAATTTCAATATCATTTATTTATATGTCATTTAATTTCAGCAATAAATTTGACTAAAATGCTGATGTAGACATAAAAAATGACTATTTATTTTAAGCTGATGCCCAAACTACCATTTTTACTGTTTTGTGAAATGACCTAACTCATCGGCGTATACACAAAAAGTGATACCTTAGTGCACTAAAAGTGATACATGCACAAACGTGATACTTACATGCACAGAATTAGTACCCAGATGAAAACAGATTCTAAACCTTTTTTTCATAATAAAACATAGTGACATAACATTTGTATGACCTTAAGGTGTCAATCTTGTTCCGTAAATCACTTTGTTTTATTGTATCTCTTGTTTGATAGTAATATAATATTTGTATGACCTTCATACAAATAAATTTAATTGTGAAAAAAAGATTAAAAGTTATTTTCGTCCCGATACCAATTTTGTGCACTTAGGTACCACTTTTTGTGCATCTAAATATTATTTTTTGTGCATGCCATTTTGACAATCATTGAGTTACGTCATTTTTCAAAATAGTAAAAAAGGTAATTTAGGCATCAGCTTAAAATGAATAGTATTTTTTCATGTCCAAATCAGCATTTTAGTCAAATTCATTTTTTCAAAATTTCATGACTTTAATTTCATGAAATAATAAAAGACTTCTTCCGTGTGTGTCACGTGCACGGTCTCCCCTCCTTCCTTAACATGAAATCCCTCGGTGGTGCGATCGCATTACTTATCAGCCTCCGCCGTGAAGGATCTAGTTGGCCCTACGACAGCATCATTTTGAAGGAAGCGATGTGTGGAATCAGTGACAAATTCAAACTATTATGGCGTTAGAGCACTTCCTGTCACTAGTGGCGGCAACAGTGCCGACGTGGCAAGTGGTCTTCATGTGCAGCTCAATCCCGGAGGCGTTATTTAAGATGGAGTGGAAGTGAAAGTTAGCAATGGCAAGCCCAAAGTGGTCCATTGTGAGGCCACGTGTGACAACTAGGGATGCAACTCAGACGCACAACTCAGACTCAACCCTACATATAAAATGTTCAACTCTAACCCAACCCAAACTCGACTTCCAACCCTAACTAGTCAATCCTAGCCCAACCCATATTTAAATTTTTAATCTCGGGTTGTGATGAACCTAAAAGGGGAGGGGGTTAATAGGTTCTTCGATTTTTCTTTTTAATATTTGCGAGTTTGGCTGGCACATGCAATCACATGATTATGCACACACAGATTTATAGAGAAAAACCCTAGGGGGGAAACCTCTTCGAACTGAGCTCCACTAAGTCTAAAAGGGTAGTACAGTAATTCTCTCAATCATTCTCTCACTCACCCAACTCACAACATAGTCGCTCCAGCACTCAACCCAGCTAACAGCCTCTCTAGGCCTGAACCACTCTCACCAAATCTCACAACAGCTTTCCCACTCTCAACCTAGCCCAGACTTCCCAAAGCCCAACTTATCTCACACCAAATCTCACCACAATCACTCACACTCCCTCTGTCTAAAGTATCCCAATACTTGGACTATACATAGTGATAGTGGAGTCAGTTCAATGTTGTAGCGGCAAAGTCTTCAAGCTTTGATTGTCGGTCTTCAAAGGTTGATCTTGATAATGAATAAGGCATTTGATCTTCTTTGGCAGATAATAGCACTTCAATTTCTTCAAGTGATAGGCTTTTGTATGAGCACTCTTGAGTGTAACTTCACAGAATTTGTAGAACACTCTTTCAAGGAATTCCGTCCTTAGCTTCTTGAATTTTCATTCGACTTGGTACATTCAGTGTAAACAACTGTCTAGGTATTACTTGTCTTGATACATGTTCTTAAAACATAAACTTAACTGCAACTGGAGTAGAAGTTAGTAGCACAGGCAATTTGAAAGATAAAGAGCATGAAAACAATTAAGCATTATCATTTTAAGACAAACAAATCAGCAATATAACTCAACACAAACAACCCACTACTTCAACACATTTAAATCCTCAACTCAGCAATTATAGAAATTCTAGAATTAGCAAAATTAGAATCCCAAACAGTAATATTAAAAATTCCAGAATCAGCAATATTCAAATTCCAAAATTAGCTTCATCAAAATTCCAAAATAGCAATATAGATATTCCAAATCAAAATCAACAAAATACCAAAACAGCAATATAAATAGACAGCAAATTCAGCAATAATTTGGACAGTAAATTCAGCAATATTTGGACAGCCAATTCAGCAATAAAAGGACAGAAACTATAAAATTCAGCCACACAGTTTTGAACAGCAACCTATGAAATTTAGGAATTATGAATAACTCATTTCAGCATTTTAAAATCAACAAACCAGCGATGTTTAAGGTTTAAAATCATCAATAATAATGTCTCAATTCAGCATTTTCAAAACCACAAATCAGCCACACATATTTCAGGAAACAGATTCAGCAGCAACATGTTTCAGAAAATAGATTTAAAGCAACATATTTCATATTGCAATGCACAGTATTTCAGCTATATAAAATTTAGAACCAAAATAATATCTGTCAAGAACTTGAGTATACTCCACACACAAAAAAAAAATCATCAATAACAAATAACCCCCAACTCAATCTTCATAAGAGATAGACATATAACTTAAGACAGTGAATGATTTGTCAAATAACAAACAAGACCTAACTCAGTCTCAATGAAAATACTGACTTATAGCTTATTAAAGATGAAAACTATACTCACAGTAATGATTCGAATTTTAAGAACAAAAGACTCAAGATGCGAAGAATAGAAAATCAAGATACGAAGAATAGATGACTAAGACCCATTTTAGACCGGCGGCGAAGATCGCAGATGACGAAGAGAGCACGAAGATCGCTGTATCTCCTTCACTCTAATGGATCACGTATAGCCACACGCAGATTCACACGAAGCACTTTCTTTCTCTCTCTAAAAACTTCGATGTATCTTCTTCACTCTCATAGATCACGTATAGCCACACACACAGATTCACACGAAACACTTTCTTTCTCTATCTAAGAACTTTGTTGTATCTCCTTCACTCTCATGGATCACGTATAGCTACAAATGATTCACACAAAGAGAAGGAAGCTTTAAATGACTCGATCTACTGCCATGGAAGGACTTCATGGATGCTTACTCTTATGGATCACGTATATTGTGTATTTCGGCTCCTCCTCAAGCAACCGAGATTGATATTATTTATATCATTTTAAAAAATAATAATAATAAAGTGTCAGCCTTCTGAATTTGAAAGGAAACCTAGCAATTTAACTTTTCAAAATACCCCTTCACTAATGGTAAGTGAAAATACATAATAAAATAAAATAAATAAAATTAAACTATGAAATTAAATCCAGCAAAGATAAAAGATACTAATGCTCTTGCAAATTCTTTTTGACATTAAAACTTGAGCAAACATGCTTATGGACTTCCCGGGCCATCAGGTTGAGATTTTGGGTTAGAAATTCGAGTTAATTCGAGTTATCAATATCAACGATTTTCACATTCAAAATTTAAAGTGATCTTTAATAAGTTTTGCATTAGATTACTCCTAAAAAAAAGATCTTACTACAAATTTTTAAAAAATTATAAACAATTTTTCAGAAAATTAATTATACAAAGTGTTAACATATAATAAATTAAGACTTAAATAAAGGAAGCTGAAAAGAAAAAGGTTATCATAATTTGAATATTATATATAATATATTTAAAATAAAAATATGTATAAAAATATTAGTACAATTTGGGTTCGGATTGGGCTCAGGTTGTTGGTACCTCCACCCAAGCTCAATCCTAATTAAGTTCGGGTTAAGGTTTTTCAATTGCAGATCAACCCTAATTATAAAAATAGTTGTCCAAACCTGTAAAAAATTAGACTGGACTCGGGTTGGATTTGAGTTTTCTAACCCAAGTTGCACCCCTAGCGACAAGAACGCGTGAGTTGATAAAGATTTGAACGGAGGTGCAGTGAAGGTTTGCAGAGGTGGAGTTATCGTTTTTGATTGTGCACGACCCCCTCTACGTGTTCTTGATCCTGAATCCTCAACATTGTGATTGAAGTAATGGGTGATATTGGTGTGGCAATTAATTTTCGGAAAAAAAATGGCGTGGCAATATTTGGGTACGTTTGAGGACATGAGAGTTGAGATTGATGTTCCAAAGCATACGCAGGGCAAAATGGTAATTTAATAGGTGGTATAGAGGATATAAATGTAAATTGACTTTTTGTATATGGTATCAGCATATGCATCAGCTTTTAAGAAGACTTTTAGTGAGTGTAAAACGTTAATTTAACAAGTGATTAATTCTGAGAGGAGATCTCAGAATAATTTTGCCAGAAGTTTCATATTTGGACAAACTTCAAAAAATGTCAGGATTTACACTATAGAGAGATTTAGCCCAAGACAAAACAAACAGGTTTGATTTGTCCAAAAGAAACAAAAAGCCCAATCCAGAAGCGGCCCAAAAGACCAAATCAATATTTAATAGTCCAAGTTTTGGGAAATAAGATTGGGATAATATTCAATGAGGACCACTTGTGTTAAAAAAAGAAAAAATGAGGACCACCCCACTATTTATTTATTTTATTTTTTTATCAATGTAAGTGTCTTTTACAACACAACAGCATTTAGGTTTAGCCACATCAGCCATTTCACTTTATTTGCCAATCATGATTTATTTCTTTTTTGCCCTTTTCGGATAAGTATCAAACATGAAATTAATGCTGTGAAAAAGAGAAAAATATCTCAGCCCTCTTTTAAATAAAAGTTTCAAGTCTCACCGGAATAAAATTGTGTGCGTGCCAGTTACTTGCCTTTAAAAAAAAAAGGTCTTTTACCCTGATTTAAATCACCAAAAAAAGAAACCAACAAATCTATGATGCGCCATATTATATCACACATGAGTTCTCCGGATTTTTATCTTAATTATGTACAAATTTTGAGAGGACATAAAAGTTTGAAAGAAAACACTACCAATAGCATGCCTTTGTATCAAAATTCATTTACAGGAAATCACACGCTTTAGCCAAGCTTTTATGTTCTTTCTTATTTTTTACCAAACTGAACTGGTATAATTTTAGTTTAGAGTATTTTTATATGGATTTTTTTTTGTCAGATTTGTTTAATTAAATACTAGAAAGGTGATTATAATTTTGACGTGATTTTTTGTATTCATAACATGTTAAATTAAGAAAGAGCTACAAATTATTTTATCATAAACTCCATCTGTCACACTGAAAATTAAGAAAAATGAATTCAAAATTTATAGCTTTTGAACTTTAACATGTCAAATTAAGAAAGAGCTACAAATTATTTTATCATAAACTCCATCTGTCACAGTGAAAATTAAGAAAAATGAATACAAAATTTATAGCTTTTGAACTTGGTGTGTGGTGGATGATGATAATCATGAACCTGTAAATTTTGCGTTGTTCTTCTTACTTCATTTTTTAAAATATTAGTTTACTAATTCATACTTATAAATTTTGCAGCATCATGCTCTCACTTAATTGTAGAATTTCCTCTTCTTTTCAAAGGAGAAGATCTACAATATAGTTGGTATATTTACACTGGATGAATTTGGATCGTGTGTATTATACAAGCGCAATGAAACTTAGAATCAATTTGTAAAAGGTACTCATATGTTCTCAGTTGTTCAAAGGTTGAAACTGATTAAGGAAGGTCTGAAGCAGCTGAACAAGAATCATTTTGATGGCTTGCCTAATAGAGTAAATGAAGCGAGTGATTTTGGAGTTTTGGCGTACTTCGGGTGATTTTGGAGTTTTCGCGTACTTGGGCTAATTTTGGGGTTTAGGCATCCTTGGGTGATTTTGGAGTTTTGGCGTACTTGGGGTTATTTTGGGGTTTTCACTTATTTGGGGTGTTGGCTTACTTGGTGTGAATTTGGGGTTTGGCTTACTTGGGCTAAATTTGGGGTTTCGGCGAACTTTGGTTGATATAACTCATCCTCCGACGAGGAATCGTCGAATCAATCAAACACTTTGGGGCTACGAGTACTGCTTGGATCTTCGTTGAGACTGAATTGCCTAATCCCTCTGTGTAGTGGATTTTGTTCTTCTTCTTCGTCTCCAATCCCCAATTTTTGTTCGACAGTGGTGGTGGTGGTGGTTTTGCTGTCTATGGTTGTGGTTAGGGGCGGAGTTAGGATTGCAAAGTGGGGTGGTCTACGCACTTACTATAGGTGTAGACGTGGAGGATAATTTTGATTTATTTTATTTTATATGTATTTTCCTTATTTATCTAGGGTTTTTGTTTTGCCTATATATATGGGTAACTAATACATTGTGACGACACTTCTGTAAACAACTTTTCATGGGAACTCCTACTGACCTACTTCCTGAAGCACTCTGTCGTATGACCTCACCTCAAATAAGCCCCCTGATGGCTTCCATTTCAAAACCTCCTCTTCTCTTTCTATAAAATATACTTTGTACTGTTGTGTCTTTATTTTCAAACAAAATTAATTTCATATCGCGTGTATTTTACATGCAGATCCAGATTTATCCGATATATTTACACACATTATATACATACTCCTCTTGAAGGGACTTGATGAGCTAACCTGTTACGCGGTCCATGGGCTTATTTGAAAATGAATCCAGCCCAAAAGGTTAAAATACCTAAAGAAGACAATCTCTTTAGGCCCATAGAACCTACCGACACTGTGGGTCCAACACTGGAAAAATTGAAAGGTGCTCAAATCATAACCAAGAACAAGATTTCTTTTTCCCTCTTAACCTTTTCCTTTTATTTATTTGTTTTTGACGGTGGGAAAGGGAAAGACACATTTTAAGGCCCTCCTTGGGATCTTCTTAATTCTAAAATTTCTTTTATTTAAATTTTTTTTAAAAATATCTTTAATAAAAAAAATTTTAAAGAAAAAAGTTGTTTGATAGATGCATTTTTTGAAATTCATTTCATAATTAACACAATTTTAACTTGACAAATTTATCATTAATAATTACTCATAATAGGCAAGTTTCATGAAATAAAAGAATGCAAAATTGTCAATAAAATTTGTTACTTAAAATAATTTTAGTTTCCTTTCAAAAGTAAATTTTTTCAACTTCTTTTAAATGAACTTTTTAGGACTTCGACTTTCATTAGAAGTACATTTTTCCTATTTCATCAAAAACTAACATTTTTTTTTAAAAAAGTTTTTGAGTTTTGAAGCCCGTTTCTAAACCTTTTCCTTTTATTTATTTGTTTTTTTACGGTGGGAAAGAGAAAGACACATTTTAAATGGTTAGCCGTGGCCACAATTATATTTTAAAATAGTTTCATTATTTTTGGGTCCATAAAATATCGTAATTTTTTTTTAAAAAAAATATTTTAAATGTTTTTCTGTAATAAATGTCTTACTTTTTCATCAATCAATATATTTTTCTAACTTTAAGGCATTTACATTGGTGTCATCAACAAACAAATAAACTATTAACATAAAGTATTAAAATATTTTTAATAATATATTTTTTATATTGTCATGCTTTTCAATATTTTTAATAATCTATATACTTATTATAATCATTTCCTATATAATTTTTAAAATTTTGTAATTATGGTTAATTGATTTAAAGAATATATTTTTTTTATATAATTGAAGAACTATTTTATATTTATAGTTTTATTTGTTTGTTAACTGCACAAATATAAATATCTTAAAATATTTTTTTTTTTATGTTGATCGATGAAAAAATAAAATATTGGTTACAGAAAAGTATTTGATTTTTATAATTGATTGCAATTGTGCAAGGCAATGGCTTCAGAAACTATCCCTGTCAATTCTTGTTATTATTGGAAAAAAAAAATCTAAGACAAAATATCTAGGACAAAATATCTAAGACTACAGTTAAAATAATAAAGTTTGAAACACTCCTAAACCTTTTCTTTTTCGAGGTAGGTAGTTGATAATCACCGACTCTTAACTTGGTTTATATAGTAGATTAATATATCTCTCACAACTCAATCAAGGACTCTAAATCCTTGTCCACACATTATTTTTTCCTAACTCATCCTTATTTTTGTATTCTCATTTCAAAAAACCACTATGCCAACCAATTTTATTGACGATTATTTACCATTAGGAGTTATTTCAAGTGGTATATCTTTCTATTTTTGTATTCTCATTTCAAAAAACTACTATGTCAACCAATCTTATTCACGAGTATTTTTCATTAAGGGTTAGTTTAAGTGGTAATTCTTTCTAAACAGAATGACCTATTTAGTAACAGTTTATGTTTAGTGTTTATTGTTATTATTTTGTTTATCCATAAATATGATTATTATTTGATAACGAAAAAATATTTGACTTATTTTATAAATCATAAATAGAAAAACATATTTGTTAGCTTTAAATTATTTTTTTTTATAAATCAATACAATAAACTGTATAAAAAGTCAAGTTCATACTACGACAACAATAGAACAAGAAATATATATAAAAAAAAAAACCAATAATATTATGTTACATATATATCTGTATACTGCAAATTATACCGTAAAACTAAAATGACCCACAATTCAGAAGACCCAACAAGAACAAAATATATATAACAATGAAAAAATTGAATTTTTTTAATTTGTATGAAGCGAGAAGATGGATTTGGAGGGTATGCTCTTACTCTTGAATTTCTTTTGCTATTACTTTCTTTTTCATTTTTAAGTTTCTATTTTTCTTTCAACACTGAAAATAAATGAATGATGTGAATACAAAATATCATTCTTGTTACTTTGACAAGGAGATGGTTAAGACTTCTTTACTTTTTTTTTCTCTGATAATTTTTGTTTTTAGCACAAATACCCCTAAGTAATTATTTCTTATTATCAAGTATATTAGTAATTATTCATATTGTACCCAATATTTTTTTCTCAAGACAATTGATGCTCTTTAATTCTGTCTATATTCGATAATTCTAACATTTTTATCGTTGTACTTTATCAAGCAATAACCTTTTATATAAAAAAATATATTCTTTTAATTTTCTCCTTTTTAGCTTCACTTTTTAATTAAAAGGGTAAATTACACTGACCTCTCCTGAGGTTTGCCCTAATTACAGCCAGCATTAAACTAAAGAAATTTATTACAATGACCTCCCCTCTAACAGAAATGGACTAACAGTGGTTAATTTTTGGGTGAAATGTCTATTATACCCTTATTAATATTATATTGATATATTTTATTTTATTAATATCACAACACTTGGATGTTAAATCTGACAAATCGAAGCTGAATTCTAAAAAACAGACTTCACAGTTGCGTCCGGAATGGTCCATTTAGCTAGGAACCAGTTTGAGTTGGTAAAAAATGGCCAAAATTGACTTCCCGGAAAGTTCGCCGGAAAAATGAAGGTGGCCGAAAATTCGCCGGAGAAGATGATCGGAACAGAGCAGCTCGCCTAAAATTCGCGGGGAGAAGATGACCGGAACAGTGCATATCGCCGGAATTCGCTGGAGAAGATGACCGGAACAGAGCAGCTCGCCGGAAGTCGCCGGAGAAGATGACCGGAATCGTGCAGATCGCCGGAAATTCGCCGGAGAAGATGATCGGAACTCGTGAAAGTCGCCGAAAATTCGTCGGAGAAGATGACCGGAATAGTGCACGTCGCCGGAGAAGATGACCGGAATAGTGTATATATATGTATATATATTATAATCTGAAATATATATATATATATAAGTTGATGGGCATTTTGGTCTTTTCAACTAAAATTTTTGACCAAATTAACGGAATTTTGGACGGAGGGGGTCTGTGTTATAACGGAGCAAACCTCAAGGGAGGTCATTGTAACAAAATTCAATAGTTTGATGCTGGGTGTAATTAGATCAAACCTCAGGGGAGGTCAGAGTAATTTACCCTAATTAAAATAATATAATCACTATTTAGATTATAAAAAAAAAAGTTTTCTTTTTTTAATAAACATAAACACTATTTTGTTGTTTAGGATTTGAAGGTTGCTAAAGTGTTGTTTTAAAAGTATTTTGACAATTTATAAACAAAATAAAATTTATCAAACATGTTTATCGGACAAATTTATTTTTGTAAACAATAAATACTAAACATAAACGGTTACCAAACGGACTGTTATTTGTTAAACTCAATTATAGTAGGTTTGAAAATAAGTATAACTTATATATATATATTCTCAAGCATTCTAGTTTTGTTATCAGTGAGATTCTTACATTTAAAGAATCTCCGGAGTATTGTAGAATTATTCGTAATTTTGATATATTGCTTATTAGGAGTAATGCCACAATACATGATCAATTTTTTTTCGACTGAAAATATACAATTTCTGAAAATACTGATAATATGGTATTTTCGACTTACACTTATTGAGAATGTCACATCATCAGTACCCATATTATATAATATCTCTTCTAATAAATAGGGTTCAAGAAGACTTTTGTTAACATTAAATAAGAATAAAATATCTCTAATAGTATTTATCTCCATAATTGTTAAATCAATCAACAAGCTTATCTTTTTCTTAATTAACCCAAAAACATTCATAAATTGTGATTTTGCTATCACCGGCTGCAAGAGCTCCCAACAAATTACGAACATAAAGTGGTTCAAACTCATCGGGGCCCACCCAATTTGAAGTATGCCACCGTCGCACAGATTGTTCAATTATTTCAACAAGGCCGACACTGCAATTTCATATATATATATATATATATATATATATATATTGTTGAAAACTATTTTATATATTTTCCACAATAAAGAAAACATTTTATCAGTTTTCTAATTGTTTTCCCACTGAAATAATAAAAAAAAAGATTATCGTATGAGTTGTTTAATTTTCTTTAGTGGCTGAATTTTGTATTTGCATGGAAGCAGCTGTTCCTCACCAACAAGATTCCGTTTCTGCTGTATGGAAGTTTCTAGGAAAGCTGTCCCCACTTTGCATAATATAATGTGTAACTTATAATGAGGTGGAATTTGTTGGAATTGACATTTGCTCTACTTTCAATTTAACATATTTTAAGCATGAAAAATGGTACAAGTTATATCATTACATTACTTATATTAAAATAGTTTCATTATAAAAAATCAATTCATAATATCTTAAAATAAAATTATGTCAGCCGGTCAAACTATGAGAAAAGAAAGACAACGTACGTATAATTTCTATGCAATTTCTTTTTCGAGTAATTATATGCACGTCTCCATTTTTTTGCATTATCAAGACAAAAATAAGTAAATAATGATGGGTTCACTTTCTTTTTGGTCTCCACTCTCTACCGGTCTCGAAACTGAATTTCTAGAGATAGACTGCAATGTTATTATTGTTTATTGGATATAATTTATCCATCATTTTCTTGATTTATCGGAAAAGTATACAAGATCTTGGAACACTTTAATGGTAAATTTACTTTGTAATATAATATTGACGCATGAAATAATTTTTTTTTCATTTAAACTATAATAATTTAAATATTTTTTTCCTAGTTGGAGGATTCATGCATAATAATTAAAATATTTTATTTTATTAATTTTCTTTATCATATTTTTGAAAAAAATTAACTAAAATAAAAAGAAGAAGCAAACTTATTCCTATAAAAGCTTTTATGAGGACATTCTTGCGAAAGAATGACAATGTTAGTGAATGAAGGTGCAAACTTAACATCAAAATTCTCTATATTGGTACCATTAGTGTGGTACAATGATTAACTCTACGGGTAGTTCAGTTGGATCTTCGATTTGCTCTCTAATGATTATCAGTTCAAGTTTTCTCAGGGTCACTGAAAACTTGTCCAGTCGTTAACTTTCAGGTGATACAACGATTGTAACATATAATTTCTTCTTTAGTTAGTTGACCTTCATACTCGATCCAAAACAATTTTTTTTAAAAAAGTACAAATTTTTCATTAAAAGATGAAGTAAAGAAAATTTAAAAATTAAATAAAAGATATGCATTTAGTTGCATGATTTGATTTAAACCACATAATTCCCGACCACCTTATCAATTTTTTCACTTTTCTTGTTTTTGAATGAAACCTTCTTACTCGCTCCAAAACAATTTTTTTTTAAAAGTACAAAATTTTCATTAAAAAATGAAGTAAAGAAAAATTAAAAAATTAAATAAAAGATACGGCATTTAGTTGCATGATTTGATTTAAACCACATAACTCCCGACCACCGTATCAATTTTTTCACTTTTCTTGTTTTTGAATGAAACCTCTTACTCGTTCCAAAACAATTTTTTTAAAAGAGTAAAAAATTTCCATTAAAAAATGAAGTAAAGAAAAATATTAAAATTTCAACAAATTATTAAATGATTCGAGATCATAAAACCATATAATAAAAAAATTAAATAAAAGATAAGCATTTAGTTGCATGATTTGATTTAAACCACATAACTCCCGACCACCTAAAATTTTATCAATAAAAATTGTCACGGAACACAAAATTAATCAACCGAAAAACAAACCAGTCATCTATCGAAATTACCAGAAATTTTGTTTTCTCATTAACTCTCTATGTGTATATACATCTATGTATTTTTCACAATCTTTCTCTGTCTCTTACTTAACTATATTTTGTAAATATTCTAATATTTTAATTTTCTTAACAAAAATGTGTCGGTGAAGAGACTCCTTGCACGCGGCAAACATGGAGCAGATCGTTTTTACCATTTACCCTACCAAACATGGGTAAAGTGCTGTCTTTGTAAACTATGTAATAACACCGTTCCTCATGTTCAATATTTAACCTTTCAAGTTGCAATTTCTTATTTTATATTTCATCTTTGATGATAAAACAAAGGTGAGCATAATATATACATATTTATCTCTTTGGAAAAATGAAATATTTAGATTACATTTGCCTTGGATTATTCAAACTACATATAATCATAGCATACAATTAAGGGTTGTAAAAATTGAACACGATTCGAATATGATACGAATTAAGTGAATTTGAGTTTGAGGTAAATTGACATGTTTAATAAATGAGTTTACACGAACACAACACGCAAAAATTGAGTTAAGTTTGGATTTAAACTGTCCAACATGTGACACGATTACGACATGAGTTATTTATATATTTTGATTTTATATAAACTTATATATACATAGTTATATATATTGCAATTGTTTGTAATTTATTTGTTTGTTTATAGGACTAATGTAGTCATAAAACACAAGAATGAAATTGCTATGATATCTTTCTAGTTGTTGAATCGTCTTAGTATGTTTTTGAGTTTATATATAGATACAAAATTTATAATATCGTTTAATTTTAAGATTTATGTATTAATATGTACTTTATTTTTTATATAATCTTAAGAGAAATTTTTAGAGGTGGAGAAATTCATATGATATAAGTTAAACGGATTAAAAAGGTTATTAAACAAGTCGTGCCATTATAGAATATGTTTATTAAATGAGTTACACGGGTCGACACGGGTAACATGTTTAATAAACGGGTTAGGTTAGTATTGAGGGTCTCTAACACGATTATTAAATAGGTCAAACTAGGGTTGGGCTGTTTAGTTGAATATTTATAGATCGACACGAACACGACACGGGAATAGGAATTGTCACCCCAACATACAATTGAACAAGATTAAGAGAATTTGATGATAATTCATTTTTAGTTAATGAACAACAAAATGTAAGGACAAGACTCCTCTACCAGGATTTCTAATACACGAAATTCTGTAATAATTAATAATTTTCTCTTCCTCTACTGTGAGATTTTTCTCCTGAATTCTGCAAACTTCAAACTACGTTTAAGATGTAACCACGCCAGTATTTTATTTAATTTTAACAGAATTTTTAATATTAAGTTTAAGAAAATAATGGCTGATTGAATTTAAATCACAAGATTTTGGTATTCGAGTGTGAGAATTTTAGCAATAAGCATGCATCTATTTATTAGAAATTGACTAATACGTATTTGAATAAGTAAGAAGAAAAAGCACGGAATGATAATATTAACTGCAAGTATATATATACAAGCTTGCTGATGTTCTTTCTTTCTTTATTTATTTTTTGTTTTTTTCTTTTTTATATTACAATGGCATAAGTGGCAGTTTCGTAATTGGGAAGAGATCTGAATCCAATACTTAAAGTCGAACCATCATATGAAAATGCCCTAGAAATGGAAGGCGTGTGCTGAAATCTGATTGACCACGCTGTCGGTCCGACTTCTTTCTCTCTCTCTCAAATCATTTATCAACAAACAAAGACCACAGCTATTGCAGTGACCTCACAATTCGCCGGGATCGGAAGATGAGGAAGGACGGTTTACCGGTCACGGCCTCCGGCAACACTGTCGGCAAGATATTCCTCTGCTTCGAAACCAAGCCCTTAGTCGCCACATTGCTCGCCGTAACCCTCGTCATGGTCATCTGGAACCTCCAACCCTACTACGAAAACATCCTCTCATCCACCAGCCGCTGCTCCGCCGCCACCACCACCATCGCCGTCCCAAACGCCACTGTCGCTACATCCTTGCCCATCACTGCCACCTCCTTGTCTGCGAAAAAGCTCCTGACCCCCATAACCACCGACCCCAACAAGCGCCTCTTCCACTCCTACGGTAACGCCGCTGCTCTCTTCGTCCAAATGGGTGCCTACCGTGGTGGTGCCCGGACTTTCTCCGTCGTGGGTCTCGCCTCAAAACCCATTCACGTCTTTGGCCGTCCGTGGTACAAATGCGAGTGGATCTCCAACAACGGGTCATCCATGAAAGCCAAGGCCTACAAAATGCTTCCTGATTGGGGCTATGGACGCGTCTACACCGTCGTGATCGTCAATTGTACCTTCTCCGTGAACCCAAACGAGGACAATTCCGGTGGGAAGCTCATTGTGTATGCGTACTACGGTGAGTCGCCCAAGAGATACGAGAAGATCACAGCGTTGGAGGAAGAACCCGGGTCGTACAACGAGTCCAAGTACCACCCACCATATCAGTACGAGTACTTTTACTGTGGGTCGTCCTTGTATGGGAATCTGAACGCTGCGAGGATAAAGGAATGGATGGCGTACCACGCCTGGTTCTTCGGACCCAGTTCGCATTTCGTGTTCCACGACGCCGGCGGGGTGTCTCCGGAGGTGAGGGCGGTGCTTGAGCCGTGGGTGCGAGCTGGGAGGGTTACAATTCAGGACATCCGAGACGAGGCGGAGTTCGATGGGTACTACTACAATCAGTTCCTGGTGGTGAACGATTGCCTCCACCGCTACCGACACGCCGCCAACTGGACATTCTACTTCGATGTGGATGAGTATATCTATCTGCCAGATGGGAACACTCTTGAATCGGTTCTAAACGAGTTCACAAATGTTACTCAGTTTACGATTGAGCAAAATGCAATGTCCAGTGTGCTCTGTCTCAACGATTCCACTCAGGACTACCCAAGGTATATACACACACTTTTGCTACCCTGTTTTCTACTTTAATTATTATCTAAAACTAGAACAATTTTGGTCTCAATTGTGATAGACAATGACTCTCACTCATTTTTCATCTTAATTTTGACCAAAAAAAACGACTTATTACTGAAATTATTTGTTCTTAGATGGAGATTGATGTATTCGTATGGTTTGAGTTCAAGGCACATTTGTTGCTTGACAACTTGTTTATGATTTTGTGCATATGTATACATATTCGTTAGGTATTTAGTGCAAATTCTCAAATTGATCACTAATTACTTCTCTTTCCTTTGTGAATTGGGTATATTGTTGATGGGTTTTGAAGATTCTGTGTGTTATTTATGTTTTAATGGTGAATATGATTAATTTTCAGGCAATGGGGGTTTGAGAAGCTGCTGTTCAGGGACTCGCGAACTAAGATCCGGCGAGACCGGAAATACGCAATACAGGCGAAGAACGCATTCGCGACGGGGGTGCACATGTCGGAGAATGTGGTCGGCGGTACATTGCACAAGACGGAGACGAAGATCCGATATTACCATTACCACGACTCCATCACTGTCCACACTGAACTTTGCCGACAATTGGTGCCCATGTCGGCCAAGAAAAATGTGACCTGGTTAGATAAGCTCCCTTATGTCTACGACGACAACATGAAAAAGATCGCCAACACAATTAAGCAGTTCGAGCTTAATACAATTGGATCCATACATGTCCATACATAATACTATCTTCAATTCTCTTCTCTTTTTACGATTACTTTTTTCTTTTTCAAAGAAAGTCACTATTAGCACCACCTATGCCATATGTTGTCATGAAGAAGATAGAGACAGTGAGTGGAGTACTGAAGTGCAATGATGAGTGGTTGCTGAAGGGTCACCCTTCCACCACCCGGCCGGGATCTGACCCACCGACGCAGTAATAGTTGGCACTGGTGGTGGAGAGGAATTAGAGAGAAAAAAAAAAAAAAACAAAGAAGAGATGGCCCAGTAATTACTTTGTTTTGTCTTTGTAAAGATGACTGTTGTATTGTTTGTTTCATTCCTTCTTTTGTATTATTTATATATTAAATTAATTGAAATACTATAGTTTATAATGTGAAAATGGAAATTCTATACATTTTTTTGTTTTTGTTTTTGTTTTTTGATTTAGTTTAGTTGGGATAAGACAGTTGTTGTTAAGCTTTACTTTAATCAGAATGAGTATTTACTATTTATGATGAATGTTGGCATGTGATTTTAATAATGGGTGTAAGAATAGATGATTTGTTATACTTTTTATAATAAAAGGGAGGTGAGAGATGCTGTCCAGTGAATGATGAATGCACATGTCTTTTTCTGACGACCACTTTCTTTCTAAAGAGTATTCATAAAAAGAGGAGCAACCACTGAATCCTATGGGGTGGTCCCCCAATGGTGGGCACTCCCACTAACAACCACATATAGATATAGGCAAATTAGGCATATGAAAATGGTAAAAACAGGAGAAAAATTATGAGTTGTTACCAGACAAGATTGATGGGTTCACATAACATCAAATGATACATACATTGTCTCCTTTTTTTGTCTCAATAAATTGTTTAGGTAGACAGCCCTCAACTTTTTTCATGATTTTAATTGAGAAACAACGGTCTATGTGGACTTTAATTGAAAAGGGTAATCATCTGTACCAAAATTTTTTTTAGTAGATGAGATTTTTTCATCCATTAGGTTGTAAAAATATAATAAATATATGGATTTCACTCCATCTATCATTACTTTAAAAATAACATAACATCAAATGATGCATACATTGTGTTCTTGTTTGTCTCAATAAATTGTTTAGGTAGACTAAGCTGTGAACTTTTTTCATGATTTGAATCGAGAAACAACGGTCTTTGTGGACTTTAATGGAAAAGGACAATGATTTATACCAAAAAATTTATGACTAGTCGATGAGATTTTTTCATCCATTAGGTTGTGAAAATATAATAAATATATGGGTTTCACTCCATCTATCATTACTCAAAAAATAATAATTTTCATTATTAAAAAAATAAGTAATTTTGTGTTGTTGAGTTGTGAAAAATCATTCAAGAAAGAAAAAAAAAAGAAGGGTAATTGACATTTACATTCCTTCAATTTAGGCAATATTTCAATTAGACATTTTATTGTTTTAATATTATCAACTACACTTCTTATTAGTGACGTCTATCAAGTTTACTAACAGTTTTTTTAGTGATTTTATGATTTTACCCATGATTATTATAGTGAGGTTAAAAATATCATTTCATGCATGAGAATGACAAATATAATAATTTCTATACTTTTTTTTGCAACTGATGTCGCACTAACGGATGAGAGAAATGAATAGCTGAACCCAAAATTTAGGAGGTCCAATCGAAAATAATAAAACATGAGACTAGTCTATTTTGAATATTGTCTAAACTCTAGTCTGAATATTATGAGAGAGTATAAGTGGTAATTATCCAAAAAAAATAAATTTGTAAAAGAGAAATGATGGGAAGCCTGGCAATTACATGATTGCCCAACACTCTTCTCCAAAAATACATGCTCCAACCCACAAATCATGGGATTTGTCTGGACATAGAATTCTTAGCTGGAACAAGTGGCCTCTCCTTGCTTGCTGTCGTCTTAGTTCTCACAAGATTCGTGTCTCAATGGGTGTTACTCTCTTGCTGCCAACCTTACCTCATTTTTGGAATATTCATGGATTAAATATTTGTATTTATAAATTAATGAGTAAAGTCTATAACAAGGCTCAGTGATTTGCTTCTTTTGTTTCTTTGCAAACATCAATATTAATAAATTTTCTTCAATTTTTTTATCTAATTGGATTAGGAAAATTTTGGACTGCAAAGCTAGCTTCCTATTTTTGTTTTAACTTTTGGACTTTTTCTTGTAATTTGATTATTTATGGACATGTCTAAAGTGTAATAAGAGGAATTGTGACTTTGTGAGATCCATTAGGAGGAGGAGAAAGGGACTTAAGGTTCCATAACATATTAACTGCATTATATATATATATATATATATATATATATATATATATATATATATATATATGTTTCGACAAAAATGTACTGAACAGGGCATATTATACTTGGTTGTGATGATAGGTATATACCATAACCATAACGAATAGTAGTCACCTGTCCAGTTGAAGCATTCATTGTTGCTTGTTGGTATTCACTCTAATCATAAAATATATGCTCTACCTTCTCGTACATATTGACTTTATTTCTCAGCAGTCCATGTGAGTTTAGTTTCTTTAATTCATACACTGTCAAGTCTAAGTCTTGCCAATTCAAAAATATTTTCCATTAAATTATTTCAACTACTCACCACCATTAAAATCCATTCACTCAAACCAATTACATAAAAATAAAAATAAAAATAAAAATAAAAATAAAAATATAGATCAATGAGCTCATTTCCTAGGTTTTCTATATAAAATTTAAAAGGATGACAGATGAATTGAAAGCAGACTTACTAAAAAAAATGGCAATTGTCGTCTTATGGATCTGTAGGCCAGTTGATTGTTGTTAAGATTTTGGTTTCCTAGCTCTTCATTGGTGGAGAAAGTAAATTGTTTTTAATTAAATGGATCATTGATGCATTGTTTTTTTTTTTTTCTTTCTCGAAAATATAACATAAATAAAGGACAAATCGAAATGAATTAATTAACTAATGAAAAGTGTATTCAATTTTTGTAGGAGTTGAGTGCATTTCTCTGTACCAAAATTAATGATATTATTCTTGCAAGAATATTATTTGGCAACATAGTCAATGGTACATTTCTCCTCATACAGTGGGAGCAATAGCATTTCCCATTATCCCAGAGAGAGAGAGAGAGAGAGAGAGAGAGAGAGAGTAAAATACGGAAGGGGAATAAAACGGATTCAGAAACATACAGGTATAATTTGATTTTTTTTTTAAATACATCATAAAAATTCTGCCAAAAAAATAAAAATACGAATACGGTACATTGTCTGAGTAAACAATTGGGAACCAAAAATTCGGCTATACACATATAAAAGAAGAGAGAAAATTTACTAAGGAGAGAGAAAATCACAATTAGCTGTCTTTAGAATATTTATAAAGGCCCACTATGAATGGGCTTAGTCCTACCCAATAAAACAATATGTTTGACTGGTCGTTTTCAACCTGAATGATATCAGTATGGCCTCTCATCCTATATATACCCAGCTGGGCGTACCCAATATTGGGCTCAGGATGTCCACATTTAAGGTTATATAACATAACATAATTATTTCTTATGAAATATCAAGTCAGTTTTGAACTCAATCTGATAGAGTTGATCAGATTACAAAAACTCAACGTTATTATTTTGAGGCCTCAAATTTAAGCCCTAATTTAAATAATATATGTAGTTGCATTGTAGAAATAGTACAAAAAGGCCCTTATTTTAAATAAATCTTTGTCAGTAATTCACGTTACTAAAATATCTGATATTGAATAATATTATATCACTTATTTTAAGGACGTGTATTATCGTTATAGTTACAAACGTAACTTCTTACTGAAAAATACAAAATGGAAAGAAATTTTACTCTTTCAAGACGAGTACAAATTGTTTTAGTATAGTGAAATTTCGTTGTCATCGGGACCCACATTTTTCCCACCCCACGATAGAGGTGGTCACCATTAGCAGATTTTGTAGAAAGAAGTTCGATGGCTCTAGATTTGTTTTATGTGGGACCCTGTTGTGATGGGCTGAAAGTATCTCAACCATGGGATGTGAGACCAGTCTCATTGTTAGCATGCTTTCGGCCCAACACTTCATTTGAAGTGTTGGGCTTGGAAATCACTGATCTCTTTCCATTGTGAAGCATGGGCTCCGAATTCCAAGTGTTAAAAAAGAAAATTAGATATAAATGCGTGTCAGTCTTATTTGTCTTAGGCTATTAATTTTTTTTGTAACCGTTTATGTTTACAGGCGGTGCTTATGTTACAATTTGTTTATCATAAACATTATTATTGTTTGATAACCAATAAAACCATTCAATTATTTTAAAAATTATAAATAAAAAAATATTTATGTTAAACTTTAAACTGTTTTAAAAAAACTAAAACAATAAATTTTATATAAAGCGAGATTCATGTTACAACAAATCTATATAACAACAATATACATAAAAAAGAAATCAATAATAGTGGATTATATATATATATATACATATATACTACAATGCAATGGATACTCTTCAATTCTATCTACACTTAATAATTTTAATATTCTTATAGTTGTATTAAGCAATAGCCTTTTGTAATTTTTTTTTCTTTTATCACTTTTAGCTTCACTTTCTAATTAAAATAATATAATCATCATTTTAGATATAAAAAAAAAGTTTTTTTTTTATAAATATAAACATTAATTTTTTTGATAAATATAAACACTAAAACATCATTTTTGGTGTTTAAGATTTAAAGACTTAGGGCCCGTTTGGTAACTGTTTATGTTTAACATTTATTGTTTAAGTGTTTTCATAAACAGAGTTTATGTTACAATTTTGTTTATCATAAACATGAGTATTGTTTGATATCGAAAAAACGTCTGGCTTATTTTTAAAAATGATAAACAGAAAAATATGTTTGTTAACATTAAATTATTTTTTTAATTAAAAAAATCAACACAATAAACTGCATAAAAAGTTAAGTTTATTCTGCAACAAATCTATACAGTAATAACAGAGTAAGAAATATACATAAAAAAAGAAACCAATAATATTAGGTTGAATATATATCTATATACTGAAAATTATACTATAAAACTAGAATTACTCATAACCTAGAAGGCCTTATCAAGTAGGGTTACATGGTTCGGTTCCTTGCGGTTCTTGGGAGAACCAGAACTGTTCAATAGTTTCTTAATTTTGGAACCAAAACCGTTGAGTTCGGTTCAGTTCAGTTCTTTACGATTCAGATTCTGGTTCTTTGTGCACCCTTAAATTTTTTACTAATCAATGAAAAAGTTTAACATTTTCATACTAGTAAATTATAAATTTTCTTTTCACATGTTTTTTTAATGCATTCATGGGTTTTATTATTTTCTTTTCTTTCCGAAAAAAACTGAAAGATTATTATGTGAGTATATATGTATATATTTGTGTATTTGGTCGTGCATTGTGAGTAATCAAAGAATGTATCAACAAATTAACTAATTTTTAAAAACCTTATCTTTGTATACATACCAAAGTTGCTAAAAAACAAATAATTTTTTTTCCTTTATCTTATTCCAACATTTTTTATTTAATAAAAGATAATAAAATTTATCATAAGAGTTGTATTTAAACTTATAATAGTTATAATAACTCCATTGTTTACACTTTTTTACATTTGCATAACAAAAGGTTATTATGACTCTTACAACAATTTTATAACAGTTACATATATATATAAAATAACGGTTCCAATTCCAAGGCTTGAAACCGGAACCAAAACCGTAGTCAACGGTTCTAAAAATTTGGAATCGGAACTGTAGTGAACGATTCGGTTCAGTTCAACTACGGTTCTTTACGATTCCAGTTCCACCGGTTCTTTGTGCTCCCTTACCAACAAGTTGAAAGAGCTCTTAAACTTCTTCTGCTACTACTTTCTTTTCCACTTTTTTGATTTCTATTTCTCTTTCAACACTAAAAATAAATGAATGATATGAGTACAAAATATCATTCTTATTTCTTTGAGAAGAAGATGGTTGTGACTTCTTTATTTTTTTTCCTCAAATAAAATTTTTTTTAGCACGAGTACCCCTAAGTAACTATTTCTTATTATCAAGTAAACAATTTTTTTTTTCTCAAAGCAATTGATGTTCTTTAATTCTGCGTATACTTGATAATTCTAATATTTTTATTGTTGTATCAAGCAATAGCCTTTTATAATTTATTTTTCTTTTCATTTTCTCACTTTTAGTTTCAATTTTTAATTACAATAATATAATCACCATTTTAGATAATAAAAAGAATACTTCTAGCAAGCCTATCAGCATATCTCATGACACCGCTATTAAGTCCGATATTTCTCTCTTGCCAAACACCCTAAATAAGCACTGAAAAAAGAATCATAGAAATCTTGTTAGCATGAAAAAAGCATTGCCTTAAGATCTTAGGCTTGTTTATTATTATTATTAATATTATTATTATTATTATTATTATTATTATATATGTTAGTTCATCGTCGCTTATATCTTTTTTTTTTTGTTAAATGTAATAGCGAGACCCAGAAACTCAGGAGGAGCCCGACATGGTGACCTTTTATGAGCATACACATTGCAGAAAGAATGGAACATGGGTCACACCACAATCTGAAAAGCTCCACGTATGTTATGGAATAATTAATAGGTTTTAGTTGCATAATTTTTGTTTATATATAATTCTTCCAACACTTTATACTTGCAGAGGGATATGATTCAGCTGCTCGAGAGTCAGCCTTCTGATGAGGCATCCCCATTGGGATCTACACATTCAATCCAAAATCAAGTTTTCCACGATATAGTTGGTCATAGGTCAGGATACGTTAATGGGCTTGGTCATGGTGAGATGCCCCCCGCATCATCACGTTGTAGCCAAGCAAATATTATTGAGGCTAGACAGAGGTCGACACAGCTAGAGGAACAATTACGAGAGCAGTCTCAGAATCACCAAGTGGAGATGGAGGATCAACGTGGTTTGATTACTTTTTTGCAGTCTCAGATTGCTAATCTATCCTTAGTGGTGTAGCAGCTTTTGGGAGCACAAAACTCTTCTATGGGTGCTACTCGTCCTACTTAGTAAGTTACATTTAAGTTTAGTAAATGACTCTTTTCTTTATAAATCAATTTAATTGTATACTTTCTATTGAAATTATCATATGCTAACAAGAAATTAACAAGACCACTAAAGAATATACCTCCTTCTGTTTTTGCACATGTTTGCTTGATATATAAAATCGGTTACCTTTTCAAAATAATAAATAAAAAATAGTATTATTTGGCTTCAACTGCTCTTCTTTAACTAATGTTATTTTTTTCTTTTTCTTTTTTGCAGGTTTGACATTGATTTGCAATTTGGCTTCTTTTCTGGATTCGGATCCTAGATTTCTTTTGTGATCGATTTTGATGTAGTTATGTCTAAATATTTGGACAATTTAATATGCTTATCGGATTAGTATTTTTTTATTTTGATGTGGTTATGTCTAAATGTTTGCACAATTTAATATTTGGATTCTTAATGACATATATGTTTTTATCTTTTAAGTTTGATTATTACATATGTTGATTTTGAGTGAGATCGTTAGATCTTAATTTAGATTTCTTAATTTTATTATTTTCATTGAAGTCCTAGGATCTAAATTCTAGGATTCATAACGTTGAAAAAAAATATTATATTACAAAAAACATTAGGGTAAAAATATAGATATTTAGCGACGAATTTTCTTTGTAAAAAAAAAAAAACATTTTGTCGCATAAGGTGTATATTTTAGGGACAAAATTGCATATTAGCGACAAGTTTAATTATCGCATATGTTAATGTTTAGAGACAAAGGATCTTGTCATAACAAATTAATATATAGTGACAAAGCGTGTAAGGACCGGAATTATTTTGACTGGTTCCGGATGAATTTTGACCGGATTTATTTTTTTTTTCGAATAAATTAAATTCGGAAAGATATGGATATATATATATATATATAGATTGGACGGGGACATTTATATATATAAGATTATATACATAGAGAGAGAGGTGGAGAAAGTATATGAATACGGGATTTTGTATGGACGGAGGATGCATATATATATATATATATATATGGAAATATATATATTTATATGGAATATATTTATATTTAATTATAAATATATTTATTGGTACATGTATTATTAAACATGTATATAGAGGTGTATTTGTGTAATAAATATGTGTATGTACTATGATATGTGTACATATACATGTGTGGGATATTTAATATATGTGATGTAATGTATGTATATATATAAATAATATACATATATATATTTGTGTGGAGGAGGATATATAGGCAAAAGTATGTGGACAAAAAGAAAAGAGAAAGAAAAGAAAAAAGAAAAGAAGAAAGAAAAGAGAAAAGGGAAAAGAAAGAAAAAGAAAAGAGGAGAGAGAAGGAGAAGTCGGGGAGAGAGAAACCCGGGGAAGGAGGGGTTGCCGATCTCGGCGCCGGCGGTGGCTTGGCTGTCGGCAGTTTGCGGTGGCCGAAGGGGTTGAGATGGTGTGCCGGTGACGTGGGGTGGCTCGGTGCGATGGAGCCGTTCGCGAAGAGGGTCCGTTCGGCAGTTGGTGCGCTCGTCCGGCAGGGGATTCACGGCCGGCGAGGCGCTGTTCGGCCGGGGTTGAGCTCGGCGGGTTCGTGGGTTCGCTGGCGGTGGGCTGGTGACGGCGGCTCGCGGTGGTGTCGCTCGGCGGTTCGGCTGAGCACGACTGGGTCGTGTTTGACTCGGTTGGGTTGGGTTCATGGTGGTCCGATCATGGAGAGGTGATGGTTGGTCGGGGAAGACGACTGGAGGTGTGAGACTGGGTTCGGCTGAATGGCGGTTCATGGTGGCTGTTGGTGGTCGATGGAGGTTCGGTTTGGACAGCCCGTAGTGGTCACGGTTGTGGGTCTATTTGGCTGTGAATTGTTCATGGAGCTTCAATGGGCTGGTTCGCATGGTTTTTGCTTGGGGTTGATGATGGTGGGGGTGACCATGGTTGATGGGCTATCATAGTTGATAGTGAGTATATGGAGTTCGGCTATGGGGCCTTGGCAGCCATGTGGAGATTTCTCACGGTTTGGGTATCAATGGAATTGGCCCCATGACAGTGGATAGTTCAGCTGGGTTGGGCTTCCATATTAGGTTTGGTTGATGTGAATTGGGCCTCAAGTTGATTAAATTGGGCTTAAGAGAAGGGTTGAAAATGAAATGGGCTGCCACCTTGGACCTTATTTATGTTAGATTGAAATTTATTTGGGCTTTGTTTGGACAGCCACGAATTGGGGCTTGATAGCCAAAATGATTATGTATGTATATACGGGCTTGAATTGTACATGGGCTTGCACAAATAACTTGGACCAATTATGGAAATTAGAAAGGGCAAGGAAATGGTTCAGAGGATTGTCGTGTGGGCTTTGACACGGGACTTGACCGAGCAAGGAAATGGACAGCTTGGCAGGCACAGACCGGTTGAGAGCGGGGCTTAAGGCAAGTTGATTCTTGCCTCTATCTCCTACGTATATATTTTAAATACGTCGTTAATTTTACATATGTTCTCTTAATTGTTCATATGTGGTATTTATATATATATATATATATAGGTGCTTATATATATATATATATATATAAGTGTTGTTATAGCATATATATATATATATATATAATTGGGATATTGAAGCATGCTAGATTTAAATGCTTGTGAACATTGTGATATTTATAGGTGTAGATTGAGCCCATGTCAAACATGCTAAATTATTTTATGTTTAGCTATGTGTTATTGCTTATGCATAGGTGGATTTTATGCATGGATTGGAATATGTATGTGATTATATATTGGAAAATGGTAGAGATGCATGCTAAATATGATTATAGCCTCAATGAACATTTGAGAAGCATGGTTATGCTAAGTGTCATATATGTGCATAATACGTGTGTAGGTGATGCAATATATATATATATATATATTAATATATATATGGTGATTAGAATGAATGTTAGACACTCGTGATGAATGTATGCATTGAATGAGAGTATGACTATATTTATGCTAATGCATGTACATATGTGAATTATATGCATGATTTGACATGTACGTGACTACATGTGGGATTACATGAATGAAATGATGCTATCTATATATAGAGAATGTATGCATGGGTGAAGCATGATAAAAATGTGCTAAAGTTGAAGTGTTTTGCATATGTGAGGTGTTGTGCAAGTGTTGGAACATGTATGTGCTATATGTATTGGAATGTGGTGAAAAGTATGCTAAATACTTCTTTTTAGTATTCATAAGCATGGGTTGATGCATGAAAATATTATGCTATGTATATATGCATCCATATTGCATATATGGGAGGGAAATGACTCGTATATGGTTACATGTGGGTTTATGTGGAGATGGAATGCATGCCATGTGCTTTTAACTAGCTTAGGCATTGTGAGGCGTGAACATTGAAATGTTTAGTATTTATATGTTCGAAATGCATATATGGTGCCGTTGTGAGGAAACGGGGAAGTGTGGGTGAGTTACCTAGAGTAGGTCAATACTCGATTATGGTTGTGGTCATAAAGTGAACAAATCACCCAGAGTAGGTAAATACTCGGTGGCGGTGCTGATATGGTCTAACCACCTTGAACCATTTAAGACTCGATGACGGTGCTGATATGGTCTAGTCATCTTGAGTCAAAATAAGCTCAGTGGCGGTGCTGATATGGTCTAACCACTTTGAGCCACGTAATACTCGGTGACGGTGCTGATATGGTCTAATCACCTTGAGTAAACAAATAATTAGTGACGGTGCTGATATGGTCTAATCACCAATGGGCAAACCAAAATATTGCCCCGCAAGTATGACGTTGGCGGAGTAGGTCAAGGTCGTGAGATGGTTGTGGGAGGCGTTCCAGGTCACATGATTGGTTGAGAATCATGTTAGGATATCGGGTTGAGCCCGAGAGAGAGACAAGTGTGTGAACTTGCTTACATTATCGATTGTGAAGCATGCTTTGTGTTTAACGCATTCTTATATATGCGTTGTTTGTGACAGAACATGATATATGTTGGATATCTATTGCTTTTGCGCATGTTGTATGGTTTAAATGCATCTTCATTGCATTTGGGATTGCTACTTGACGAGTAGGAGATGTAGCGGTTGATTTACATCAGTTATGTAGATGTGTTGACATATATGTTCTATATACATATTGGTGCTGAATGTTTACTGCTTTCAAGCATGTTGAAAATGATTTCTAAAATCATGTATAGTGGATTTTGTATGTTCATATATGCTAGAGTAGCCATATACATCATTGGTTCATGCATGCTAGGTGGGACACGGTCTTAAATATTGTGATATATTTAAGTGCATAAGTATATTTTTGAGAATATGTGAGGATCGGCCTGCTGCAGCAGTGATAGTATGGTTCTACATACCTTGTTGGGCCTTTGAGCTCACCCCCTCCCAGGTTTTGCAGGTGTTGCTGGTTTTGGAGTCAGTTTGGGGAAACTGATAGCATCAGTTACAGAGGTAGTAATTAGATTCCTTAGAATCTAATTTATGTTCAGGATTTTGGATAGATAGATGTATTAAATTTGGATTAAATGTATGAGACGATTACGTAGATTCAGTTCCTTCAGTTGTATTTATTCATGTGATGTATGTATTTAATACGGACATTCAAGGACTGAGGCATGTATATTTATGATTGTTTATGCATGTTGTAGAAATATTGGGGGGACACGAGCCCAGAAGTGTCCATATTTACTGTTAGATATAAATGCTGGGGGGACACGTGCCCAGAAGTGTCCATATGAATTGTAAAGCAGGTGTAATATGCCAGGAGCTGATTATTTAGAATGGGTCATGCCCGATTTTCGTAAAAATAATAGGAAATTGAATTGTATGATCAGGTGGAGGTTATGTCGTGAGGGTGATCTCACGGGGTTCACACCTCGGTTTCCGGGCCTCGGGAATCGGGGCTTGACAAAGCGTTTAGGGCAAAATTTTATCTATAAAGCGACAAAAGTTATATTGTCGCAATAAAATAAATTATAATGACAACAAATTTGTAGCAAAAATATTGATATATCACGACAAAATATTTTGTCACAATAAAATCATATATAATGACAAAGTGGTGGTCACAAAATGATATGTATCTCGCGACAAAAATCTAGTTGTCACTAAATATTGATGAATAGCGACAAATGGCATTAAGGTTGGGTTGTATAAGGCAACAAATCAGTAAGTGTTTCATGACAAACATTTTGTCTCGATTTGGCTGTTTTTTTGTGACAAAATAACTTTGTCGCAATATATCACACCTTTAGCGACAAATTTTTTTTTATGGCAAAAAAATCTAGTGACGGGCTTATAGTGACGACCTTGTGACAAAGCTATTGTTGTCGCAATAACTTTTCTGTGACAAAATAAGCACTTTTAGCGACAAACTATTTTGTCACAAAAGACCTAATTTGTTGTAGTGGTGGTAGCGTCGAAGGTGAGTGGCATTGACTGTTGCAACAACGTTTGTGGTGGTTGTGGTTGGAATTGTGGTGGTGATGACTGTGGTTGTGGCTTTGGTGACTATGGTTGGGATTGTGGTGGTGGTGACTATAGTTGTGGATTATGGTGGTGGTGACTATGGTTGTGGATTGTGGTGGTGGATTTGGTGACCGTGGTTGGGATTGTGGTTGTGAATTTGGTGACTCTGGTTAGGATTATGATGTCAATGGGAGTGATTGGAGTAGTTGGTTGGTGGTTGATGTTGAATGAATTTGGCGATGGTGGTGTGGTCGAAGAAGATGACCGGTGCTCCGTCAATGGTGCAATTTTCTTCCATGACCGTGGTTGGTTGTGGTGGCTCGGCTAGTGGTGGTTCACGATTGGGTTTAGGTGGCCGAAATGGTGAGACTGTGGCATGTTAGCCATGAGGTTGATGAAGCCGAATGTGGGAGCATGGTGGTGGACATGGCAGCTGGGGTTGTGCACAATGGTGGCTGCCATGGTGGGTTTCAGCTTGGTTGTACAGGGGTGGTTCGAGTGTTGCAAGTGGTGGCTTATGGGTGGTCCGGTTAGTGGTGGCAATGGTGGTGTGGTCGGAGAAGATGACCGATGCTCCGTCGGCTCCTGCACACACACACACACACACACACACACACACACACATATATATATATATATATATATAAAAAATAATAATAATATTACTATATATATATAATATAATAAATATATTATTATATTAGATAGGCAAAAGTGTCATTTTATATATATAAATATTTTACTTTTTATATCAATATAATATTAAGAGTATAATAGATATTTCATTCAAAAATTAATGCCTGTTAGTATATTTCTGTTACAGAAGAAGTTATAATAATAATATTCAATAATTTAATATTGAGTGTAAATAGATGAAACCTCATGGAACATGAGTGTAATTTACCCTAAAAACAAAGGCTTGGCAAGTGAACCTTTCAAAAGCAACACCTCCTGAATCTGCCAAAAAGAAAGAGAGGTGGTCATTCTCAACGTTGGTTGGTCTAGAATCACCCGCGGTCTCTTATTTATATAAAGATCAGGTTTGTTGCAATCTTAAAAGAGGCTTTAGACTCTTGTTTGGATCTTTCTAATATTTAATTTTTTGACTCTTTCCTCTTCTCTTCTACATTATGAAAAAAATGTATAATCAATTTATTCCTTAGAGAAAGAATTTGTATTATCCCAAAAAAAGGAAAAAAAAAAAGCAAAAGGGCACAAAATCCACTTATGATTTTTAAAAGGTGCAATAAATCTTCGTATACTAGATTTTGGATCATATCATATATTCACCTCTGCAAAAGTGAGCAAACTATCAATAGAGAGAAGATAAGTTTTTTTTTTACCTTAATAAAAAAAAAAGAGGAGTTTTCTTTCCAAGAAAAAAAATTTCGGGAAAAAAATAATAATGCACAATTACATAATAAATTTTTTTTTTCAGAAAATTTTTCATTAGAAAGGGAGGGGTTTTATTATATTAAGTTTTTTTTTCACCTTAATAAAAAAAATAAAATGAAGAGTTTTTTTCCCAAAAAAAAATTCCGGAAATAATTTTTCAGGAAAAAAAAACTAAAAATGCACAATTACTTAATAAGAAATTTTGATTTTTTGAAACTTTTTCCATTAGAAAGAGAGAGAATTTATGAAAATAAAATAATTTTTTAAAAAACAAAAAATAACCAAAAATTTTGATTATTGTACATTTTTTGTTTTTTTCACTATAAATTATTTCCGGGAAAAAACTCCTATTTTTTTATTAAGGTAAAGAAAAACTTAATATAAAAAAAACCCTCTCTTTTTAATGAAAATTTTTTCGGAAACGATTTTCAAAAAACAAAAAAAAAAAAAATTATTATCTAATTATGAATTTTTAGTTTTTTTTCCAGAAATCTTTTTCTAGAAAAAAACTCTTCTTTTTTTAATAAGGTAAAAAAAAAAAACTTCTCTCTTCTCTCTATTTTTCATTATTTTTTATTATAATAGAAATGGTAAAATAGTCATACAAAAGGAGAATATGTGTAAAAGGGAGTAGTGCAGTATCTACATTGTGTACTGCACAAACCCCGATTCATCACAGCTATACTAAATATCACATATATCCCATAAAGTGATGTGATATATATGCTGCAAAATACATAAATTTACGTAGTTCATCCAAAATTAAGATTATGTTCAGAGAGTCACGAAAATTTCACTATAATAAAGAGAAAACGAATTAGAAAGTGTTTAGAATGATTAAAACTTGCACCCACTATACTATTATAAAATGAGTTGTGATACAGAGTCTGAATTCAAAAGTTTTCAAATATATTTATGTGAGTGGAAATGACGTCATCAATATAGTGACGTCATCACGACTTTATCCACTTATTCCTCTCACATAATTTGATTCGGAATCATCCAAATACAGAGAAAATATCATTTTCCTTATAAAATTAGTATTGTATAAGAAGTGTGAAAAATGCCAAAATACTTCTATAAAAATTCAAATTCACAAATGATCAGTAAGATATAGAATACTATCACACTACCTACTTCCTTAATTAGAGTCAAAGTTGGGATCATATGATTGGTTGGTATAATGCCCTAATCTCGGAGGAAATTATTGGATCGTTCGAAACTACGTGGTCCCGACCAATTACATTCTGCTACACTATTAAATGTGTCAACTTTATTGATTTTTTTAATTGGGTGACAATATGTGAATAATCAAAACCATATGTCCATTATTTAACTTTTTTTTATTGCATGGCAATGTGTGATTGATGGGAACATCCCGGGCCATTTAATAAATTTTTGGATAAATTACACTCACCTCCCTTATAAATAGACTAAATAACATAGACCTCCATTGTATTTTCAAAAATAACACTAACCTCCCTTGTAAAATTTTGTAACAATTATACCCCTGTACATTTTGTTAATTAAAAACATCTTTTTTTTTTGTAAGTAAAATTATAATAAATTAAAGAAACAAAGTTACATGATTACAATGGATATACCCCATGTTAAAATCTAAGAATATATATATGACTATGTAAAAATTCTAAGTGTATTTTAGAATTTTCATATAATTTTTGTACATGAAAAGCTGATAGGAGAGGTCATTGTTACAAAAATTTGTGAATAGAAAAAATTAGTATTATTTTTAAAAAATTATATAAGCTATTTATAAGAGAGGTAAATGTAATTTATCCATAATTTTTTCCAAATTAGGAATATAGGACCCTCTCCGCCAAAATTGCATGTGTTGACAAAAAGGTCCCAAAGGTGTTTAACATTGGACGGTGGAGAGCAAGAGCACACACGTCATATGATAAAGATGACCACATCGTAAAGTTGTTAGGTACTTATGCAATCGGACGGACAATAAGCAACTCTTCTCTGTGTCCGTCCATATCCCCTCGACACATTCGCCTGCCAAAAAATCCACGCGGTCACCTTGGCCTTTTCCATTTTCTTTTTCTTTTTATTTTTATTTTTGTAATATATATATATTGATTTATATATGAGAGAGATGATGATACACGCACACACACAGCGACTGCCTTGTATATTACTTTCAGTCCTTGTCTTTCTAGTCTCCTTCTTTTAATTTACCAGGTAGAAGAGACTACCTATCTCTTATTTCCAACCAATTCATCAACCTCCTTCCAACTTTAAACCTTAGTCTTTCCTCTTCCATTTCCCTTCTTCTTTCTTTCTTAGTTCATATCGAACAACACTAATGTGGCTTCCTTTTCCTCCATTTTCTATTGTAATTTCCATATAAATTTGAAAAAAATTAGACAGCTATATATCGATAATCAACAGCACAAGATTGGGATTGTGAAGACCAATCACAAGAAATTCATGGTATGTTTCACAAACATAATATGTATAGTTCATCAATCACATTCCCTCTCATGTTGTGTGTGTGTGTCTATATATATATATACATATTGTGTGTTTGACTTGTTATATTGGGGGTTTTGTTGTTTCAGGTGAGCCCAATTGTTGGAATAGGGAACGATGATTTGGGACCGCCATGGTTGAAACCAATGCTGAAAGCCAACTACTTCATCCGCTGCCCACTTCATCTACATTTCAATAAAAGCGAATGCAATATGTTTTGTTTGGAATGTGTGGGCAATGCTCTCTGCTCTTGCTGTTTGATCAATCACAAAGATCATCATTACATTCAGGTAATTAATTATTATCTCTTCTTCTAATCCTCCCAACATACACCCACATGTTGTCGATTTTCAATCTCATTCACCAACATTACATATTGATGTGTGGTGTTGTATTGTATGTGTGTAGATTAGGCGATCTTCGTATCATAATGTGGTGAGGATTAATGAAATTCAAAAGTACATCGACATTTCTTGTGTCCAAACTTACATTATCAACAGTGCAAAGATTGTGTTCTTGAATGAGAGACCTCAGCCCAGGCCCGGAAAAGGTGTCACTAACAGTTGTGAGATCTGTTGCCGAAGCCTTCCTGACTCCTTCAGGTTCTGTTCTCTTGGTTGTAAGGTAAACTTTCCTTTTCCTTTTCCTTTTCCTTTTCCTTTTCCTTTACTCCCCTGTTTTTTCCTCTCTCTTGGGTGGAGGAAAAATGAACATTTTGAATAGGAATTTCTACATCATTTATACTTCCTCAAATGGATTACCTTTTCATCATTTAAATTTGAGTGTTACATATACAGTTTTTGTTATTTTACTTCACGTACTCTGTTTTACCCCTGTTTCTTTTCGGAGACTTTTATTGGATTGATTTCAATCCTTTCATTAATTTGAGTGTTTTTTTTCTTCTTGTTTGGTTATTATAGCTCGAGGGTATGAAGACGGGTGATCGAGAACTGACATTCACACTGAAACTGAAACGCAATAGGGATGGTGGATTTGAATCAGACGAGTCATCAACTCCAAAGAAGATGCGCAACAACCATGTTTTCAACCACACGATCAATTGCCGTAGATTTTGTTGTGATGATGATGATGGCATAAATTATGGTGGATGTGATAAGCTGTCCTACTCCACTGCTTGTGAACTATTAGATGTGGTCACCAACACCATTTCCCCATCCACTCCACCCATCCTTAACCACCGGAATTCCCGGAGGAGAAAAGGGATTCCTCATCGCGCACCATTTTGATGAAACAATCCCAATCACTATATACTTCTCTCTCTCTCTCTCTCTCTCTCTCTCTAGATATATATATATATATGTATATTTATATACATATGTATATGTACAGGGAGGTATAAGTACAAACTTTTGTATGTTTTGTTGGAACTTATAGAAGAATAATGGATATATAGAAAATAAATTAAATAGAAGAATGATAGGGGATGTATAAAGCCTTTAGTTTCTTGTGTAAATATGAAATGGTGCGTTTTGCTTAGTGTTTTTTTATTTATAGTAAAGATGGTCTCTTCTCTCATTAGCATTACTATTACTTTCTTTATGTCCAATTAGAGATAATGGAATGTTTAATTATGTACAAGTAGTGAGTCATGAGAACAGATGGGTTTTTGGTGTTGGATAAGATTAGCAATTGTGTAGTTACACTGCAGCATATGTATGTACAGTGAACTTATTTCATGGTGGTAGTATAATAGTATATGTTGGTTCCTGATTTGATTATATATATGTGTGGATTTTTAGCTATTATATGTGGGTGTGGATTATATGTAGCATATATATATATATAATGGAAATGGCTTCTGTGAAATGTGAATCACAAGGGATTAGGAGCTGATATGTGGGTGTGCTTTATGTAAAAACCAAGAACTTTGTGGGATATAACTAAATTTAGAATAAATAAGTTGAAGATTTTATTGGAGCTTGGAGCTAGCTAGCTTCATTGGGAATTAGGAGCTTGACAAGTGCTGCTCAGCAAAAACGGCACGTAGGAAGTAGGTGAAGGCCCCACTGTAATTTAATTGGATTCACGATCGATCATTGCTGTCGCATATATATATATATATATATCTATATATATGTGTGTGTGTGTGTGTGGTTCATCTCATGCGGAAAGCTTAGAGGATACGCAACCTTAGCAACAAGGTCAGTCATAAGGAAGGATGCTCTATATATATATATATATATAATATATATATATATTGACACGCAAACAGACAAATGGATGCAGGAGCCCCGAAGAATCTGAAAGGCTGCGTGAGTACTCAACTTTTGTTGTCCTTTTCTTCTTCCTTTCTTATTAAGAAAAGTTTATACTCCTATATGTATTGTTTCATTATTATTGAATAATTGAGTTGATAAAGTTGACATGTATACAACTCACATAAAGTTAGTTAATCTGACTGCGGTCTAGCTGCTTTGTCCTCTTATCAATATATATAATGTTTCCCTTTAATTTTCAAGTAGGTGACGTGTTTTGTTCATTAGTTACCACTTCCCCTTTCAATCAATTTTGAATTTTGTGATAGAGTCACCATTTTAGTATGCATATATTTCGGTAGAAAATATTCGTACTCTTATTTTTTATGTTTGTATTTTTATTTTAAAAAAGTGATTGCTTTTAACCTTTATTTTATATTTGAATGATTAATATTTTTTAAAATACTAAATTACCCTTTTAGACATCTTCTTTGTCTCTCATCTTTAATATTTTTGGTCTCTTTTGATCGGATCTAAAAAAAATACTAAAAAAAAAATAATCCAAAAAAAATTCTCTTTTTATGAGATCCAAAAAAAGTTATCTATGTTAATAAATTTTTTTTTTTGACAAGACCAAAATATATATAAATATATATATCTGTTGAATAAATTATAATTTTTGTAGTAAGATAAAAAAAAATATTTTTGTTAAATAAATTATTTCTTTTGGTAGGAATTCAAAATTAAAAAGTATCCAAAAAATAGTTGTCTATGTTAAATAAATTCTCTCTTGACACAACTAAAAAAAAACGTATATAAATTTTTTTATTCTTGTTGAATAAACAATATACATTTAGAGTACCCAAAAAAAAAATATCGTTATAAATTATATCTTTTGATATGTTCAAAAAAATAAATTATCTCTATTGGAAGAAACCAAAAAAAAAGTTATTTTTGTTGAATAAATTATCCATTTTGAGAAGACAAAAAAAAAACTATGAACAAGTTATCTCTTTTGACAAAATTAAAAAAAAAAAAAAAAGTAGTAAAGAGAGTAAAAAAACGTAATTTTTTTTTTATCTCTTTTGATAAGATCAAAAAAAAAAAAGATAATAAAGAAACTAAATAATGTAAAAAATAGTTTAACTTTATCGTATAAAGGGTAGTTGTGATATTATAAAATAAGGGATGATGTATTAATTAGTTTAAGAATTTTCTTGTCATTTTCTTTATAAAAAAAAGGTAAATGGAGTGTAATTGTAGAAAATAGGAGTGCGAATATATATGAGCAATGCTACATGTCATGAAAATATTTCATGAATTTTTATCTTGAATGATGTGCCAATTAAATGGTGAGTTAGTATTGGTGGGATTCTCCCATACACGAAATGTCAATGGTATTATCACTTGCCACATCATTCATGAAGGCAATTTATGATAAAATTTCATGACTTTTAGCCTTTCCAATATATGCCAAAGAACTCTCTCTTCACATGTAGAGGGATACATCATAGTATCATACATTCTTTCCTTATCGTATTGCATACATATACATATATGTAGCAGACATTCTTTCCTTATCGTATCGCATATATATATATATATATATATATATATATATATGAATATGATGTATCCCTCTATATGTGAAGAGAGAGAGAGAGAGTTGTTTGGCATATTTAGACATTTAGTTGAGTGTGTGGTGGCCGGTGATTCAATTTTGGATAATGGAGTGTTGTCATTATCCTAATTCTATTAATTTATTAATTAAACTTGTTTGATCGATGAGTTGTTTTCATGGACTTGTATTTGATGATGACTGATCAGAAATACAGTAAACAAAACTAATTATGACATAAACAAATGGTTGACAGAGTACTGGTGGCGTAGATAAGGCTCCCTCTGGTTTTGGCGATCTTTGTTTGGCATCACAAATGTCGCCATTAAAGTCCACTTTGATTGATTTTACAAGTATGACCCAACTACTTAATAATACTTTCGGTTCCACATTTCTTTTGCTTACTGTTATTTATTCTTTACAAATTAAGATGGAATCAAATGTGGAATCCACTCAAAACATGCCATCAATCAAGACATATAATTTTCTTTTTCCCCCTTAATTATTCCTTTTTTGGGTTATTCACACTCAAATCTATTGTATCATCTCATTACAAGAATAATGAGTTTTCTATATTTATCCATTCAACTCATATAGTTTTTTGAAATTTGTGAAAAGTTAAATTAATTATTAAATATATATCTTGTAATGATTCATTATTTATGATTGAAACTGCATGATATATAATTTTTTGTTGAAAAGATTTAATGTCAAAGGAGATAAGCGAACAATAATGAAGAAAAAAAAAAAGGAAAGATGAAAAATAAAATATTTATATAAAAAAGAAGTAAAAAAGTAAGTATTGACTTTTTATTAAAGAAAAATAATAATAAAGAGAGACAAAATGGAGAAAGGGAAGGAGAAAAAGAAAATAATGTTAAAAAATATTTTAATAATATATAAATATAATATACTATAAAATTAAATAATATATTTTATAGCTTATTATATATTATATTATATAGAATTCGATTATTATCGAATCCAATCGACCATATTCATATCCGGTGTGTTTAGCTAATTAATTATCGAATTTAGAACGTTAACGGGTTATTAGATTAAATATTCTAATTCATATTTTAATTATAATCTCGAATTCGGATCAAAATTCAATCCATTGACAAGTCTACTTATAACGTGTATAACTACATTTTAAAAAATAATAATAATAATTTCTACATCAAGGGAGTGCACCAAATTTCGGGTATTCTCATAGACGGACCACCATTTCGGAGAGGCCATTGTGGCCCCAATCCCCAAGAACTCATTTAGCGATTGGGCCGGAGATCCTCTGCAATCCAACTGTTATTTTTATCATTATTTTTTTGGGGTAAATATAGGAACTATCTTTTGCTTTACATATCTATTAGGTGTGAACCTGTAATTTTATTTATTATATTGGAGTGTAATTAAATTATTTATAGCAAACTTATAGTTAAGTTTTGATTTCAAAATTATGATCCCTCTAAGGGTAAAATTAACTGCTTTTTTTTTTGGCACATATCTTGTAACATAAACAACGTGTAAAAGAGGAATATTATTTTTAGTCATGATCGATTGTAAGCAATCATAAATTCAATTGAGCAATAGAAGAAACACGGTCAACTCCAAGAACCAGTCTCATAATCTTACCATAACACTCTTCGGAAAATGTTTTAGGGTATCTGGGTTGGCCCATCATTCATGGGCTTTCCAATGGTTTAGGCTTTATAAAAAAATCATGGACTTTTCTTATATGTGGTGGGCAAGCGAAAGATCCGCGTAAAAGACTGAAGACCCGGTCTTTTTCACGGAAATTTCTGAGGACCAAGTCGGGTACAGAGAAGAACACATACTTGTCAAAAGCCAAACCAAAGGGAAGAATAATCAACCAACTCAGGAACTTTCTCTGCCTCAATGTTTGTGGGAAACTGGTAACAGCTAACAGATAAGAAAGGGCATCCTGATTTTGACAATCCAACTAACTATCAACTTTCATCATATATATATATATATATATATATATCGAAGTGGATTGAAAAATCTCCATATGAGTCAAGTCCAGCTACATATTAATTAATAAGTTCTGATGCACCCTAATAGCTAAGGATAAAGTAATGGAGATTTATTGAAGGCTGTCTCAATCTCATGAATAAACTAATTAGTTACACAACAAACAATTGTAAACAAAGGAGAGATATGATTGAGATCGATTCAATAAATTGTTGGATTGAGCTTTAGATTTGCAAAACAATCCATTTATTATGAGAATGAATAATCTCCCTGTCCAATCACACAAAATTGAAAGATGATCAGAAATTGACTAAGAAAGAGAAGTTAAAGCGTGTTATTTTCACAAGTAAATATCCGATTAATGTGTTATGATGTTATACTTATATATTAATTATCAAGAGATTTTATTAGTCATAGGTTAAGTACACGTTCAATTTCGTGTTTAACAAGCAATTGACAGTTGCATAGTAACTCATGTGATTGAATAATTGAACTCAACATTTGTTATTGAATTTTTTCTAAAAATAAAATAAAATTAATCCCATCAATTGCAGTGATTTTTGTAGAGTTGAAATTGTTATCAATAATTATACAACTTTTTTGTTACAGTAAAATATAGCATAAACATATAATTAGAGTTGTTACTGCAGAAAGATTAAGATTTTAGATTCGACAAGACTGTATTTTGAAATTGAAATTGAACTAAAATACGTAATAGGGGATGGATCATGGTGACCGTACTTGCACTGCAAGCTTCCTCTAAAACAGTAAAGATCACGTGTTAAACTTTACCGCGTCATCGCTTAGGTGGATTCAGTAATGCCTACGACTCCAAGTCATCAATACCTTCTCGAAATTAACGTTCAATTTCCATTCATTAAAGACGGCCTCACTTCCGTCCTCGAATGTCCCCTCTCCTCTTCCTTCTTTTTAAACGCATCAACCGCCTCATTCCCTTCCCATTCTCTCTCTCTCTCTCTCCATTTCACCTCTCTCTCTCTCTCTCTCTCTCTCTCTCTAAATCAACAACGGCAAGAATAACATACACACACACACACACACATATATATATATATATAATTATAGATGGGTGGTTGTTGTTCATCAGTAGGAAGTCACTCGGCTCCACAGAAGCCCACTGCTAAAGTCATATCACTCACCGGCGTTCTCCGACAATACACAGTTCCAGTGACCGTCGCTGAAGTTCTCCAGATGGAAAATTCTTTGTCTTCCTCCTTCCTCTGCAACTCTGACAGCCTCTACTACGAAGACTACATCCCGGCGTTGCCTCCCGCCGACGAGCTCCAGGCCGGCCAGATTTACTTTGTCCTCCCCACCTCTAAGCTTCAGTACCGCCTCTCCGCCTCCGACATGGCGGCTTTGGCCGTCAAGGCTAGTGTGGCTCTCCAAAAGAAGGGCAGGTCTCATAGGCGAAACAAGAAGGCTCAGATTTCCCCAGTCCTTGTAGTGAATCGGAGAGTTCCTTGTGTTTCTGAGTCTGAAACTTACTGTGGCGGCCTTATGAAGAAGAATAGCTTCGATAAACGGGTGGTTTCTAGGGTTTCGAGGTCGATCTCTGTAAAGAAATCGCAGAGACATTCTAGGGCTAAGCTGCTGGCGCGTTCTTTCAGGATCAATTTGAGCACTATCGATGAAGGCTCTGTTCTACAATTTCATAATTAGTTCATTTGATCACATTGTTTTCTGTTTTTGCGACCTTACTCCACATATATGTGAAAAAATCACATTGTTTTCTGTTTTTCCGGAGATTGATGTATATACTACAATTTTTTCATTAATGTACAAATTCTGCCCACCAATCAAGCATCTTCTATTTGCAAACTCTCTTTTATTTCGGATCCTCAAATCAAAATACTTTTAGAGACTCTGCATTCCTCAATTTAACTGTAAATCAGGTGCATCTTGAATTTGGAGAGGGGTTCATCCTGCAAAAGCTATAATAATTCAAAGAGTTTGGAAATGGTCGGTAGCCAGTGCCCTTCATATTGACTGTTGGAGTGACGGTAGAGATCCAGTATAATTTTGATCCCTTTTCTTTTTATTCATTATTTTTGTTATTAAATGATCTTACAGAATGTGAAAAATATGTTTGAAAATTTGTTTAGATGTTAAGAGAAAATTTTTTGAGCATTTGATCAAATTTGAGGTTTTCGAGTTAGCGTAGTCCGGAACATGGATCGGGTGGGTCCAAACATTCAAAAAAATTTTGAAAAAATCTTATTTTTAGTTTTGGATCAAATGAAATGTTAAAAGAGTAAAAAAAGTGATTTCATAACCATAGCCACTTTCGAAGTTGAGAGGGTACATTAAATGGTCCGGGGGTATTTTGGTCATTTTGTACCCTAGATATTATAAATATTTGAGTGACTGGAGTCTTAGCCATTTTAAGAACAAAAGACAGCCGGCTATCTCTCTCCCACTCTCCTTCTTCATCTCTTCTCATTCTCTCTTCATTTTCAAAACTTTAAGCTTGGATTTTGAGGTTCCTAAAGAATGACAACTTGTTCTACGGGTTAAGAGTTTCGGTTTGAACCGAACAAAATTAGATTTTGGCAAGGTTTTGAAATAGGGGTGTCTCTTCCCTCTTATTCATCGATTCCTAGGTTTTGTTGAGTTTGGGAAGAGTTTAGTTGAGTTAGCATGTATGGGAGAATGGTGGGATGGTATGATTTTGTTTTTCCTCTTTCATTGTGAATGCATACATATTAATATTGTTCATATTGTAATATATGATTATTGTGGACTTGTATATGTTAAATGTATGAGATGAGAGCATATTAAGTTATATGATAAATTATATGCATATGTGAATGGTATGTATAGTTTTGAGCATATATTTGATTATATGGGATGTATGAAGGTGTGTATAGAAGCTATACATGCAAAATTCAATATAAATTATGAATGTGCATAGGAGAGCATAAAATGTGTACTACATGTTATACATGCCTAATGAGTATATAAAGGTCCATATCAGAGGTTTGTCCAAGTATGTCTTATATGGATATCGGAGGTGTCCAACCATGTATTGGAAGTGGTAAAATATCCACAAGGGAATAACCATTGGAGATGCCCACTCATATCCTAAATTTCGTGATCGTCAAAGTTGTCCGATCACAAGTGCAATACCAATATATTACCATGAATGTATGATCCTCAGAGTTGCCCAATCGTATGATTGTCATCAGAGTTGTCCAATACTACATGATCTTCAGAGTTGACCAATCATTTCTATGTATCGGATTATAACTGAAAAAGATGTAAATATTGAGATACTTATGTATTTCACTGTTAAACATGACCAATGGATTAAATGTGTATGTATATGAATTGCATTGTGTTAAGATGACATGAAAGCATTGAACACACCATATAGAATAACGACATCATGATTGCATATCATGTAGATCTGTGTCAGGTCAATGCCTAGGTGGCTTGGGGCATTCCTACTGAGCTTGTTGTTTTGCTCACCCTTCTCCGCAAACTCTTTTACAAATAAGGCATCGGTGGTGGATGAAACTTGAGTAGCTTTGTGGAATGCATTGAAAACATTTTAAAGTTATTTTGAAGATTACATACATTGTTATCCATGTCGGCTTGTGGAATGTTGAAATTCTTATAATGATATATAATTTTGGACAGAGACTTATATATACGGATGTCGAACATGTAGTTGACACAATGGTATTTCTTTTGAAAAACTTGACAATGTATACATTTTTTGGATTCGATCCAATGATATTGATGTAATAAAGTTACGTTTATGGGTTAAAATGCTTTCGCGTGAGTAATTTGACATTTTGAATGTATAATGATGTATGAGGAGTTGTTGTATTTTGAAAAATGAGTTTTGGATGTTCTAAGGGAAAAATAGAACTTAACTGAGAATTTTTGCCAGAAGTGAGCTTCGATTAATCAAAACCCCCATCTTCGATTAATCGAAGACCTACGTTTGATTAATCATAAAAACTAAGGTTCCAAAACTAGTGTGTTTCGATAGAAATTTCGATGGATCAATGATTGATCGCAGCTTCAATTAATCGAAGATCCAAGTTCAATTAATTGAAGGACCATGTTCCATTAATCGAACTTGCTGCTTACAATAGGTTTGAAATTAAGGGATGTTGAGGTTTCACTCTATCACTCCCATTTTCGAGTGTCGAAAATCGAGTCGTGACAACTTGATATTAGAGCATGATATCAGAATCGGATTATACATGAGAGAGGTAGGTATTTGACTCTATCACCCCTATTTTCGAGTGTTAGAAATTGGAACGTGACACTAACCATTGACTTCTTGAGAAATATAACTTTTACATTTCTACTCTCAAGCCCCCAAATTGTGCTATCAACACTGTGACAGATCCTATCTCTCCCTCAGGCACTCAATGGAATGTATCTTTAATTAATTAAGAGTACAATTAGTTTGCAAAATAATAAATAGTTTTAATTGAGTCGAAGATAAAATCGAATCTGACTTTTTCTTTTTTAGATGGTCATGTCATGCCTCTTGGGCCCGAGCAGCAACATAGAGCCAGTTTAGCATGTGCTTTGTTTTTGATGTTTTGTTTTTGTCTAAAACAGAACAAGTGTTTTGTTATGAGTGTGTTTTGAATAGAATCAAAAACACGTTTGGTAAGGAAAATCTATTTTCAAGTTTTTAAAATAGAAATAGCAAAAACATGTTTGGTAAGTCCAATTGTTAGCAAAAATATTGAAACAGAAATTCAGAAACATGTTTGGCATAAACCTGTTTGAGTGTTTTGTTTTAAAATATTGATATTATTATAAATTATTATAATTTACATATTATGTTATTTGTTAATATTTAGAATAAATTATATTTAGATAAACTATATATATATTTTTAAAAATACTTATCTAAAATTCAAAAAATATGACAAATAATTTGAAAATTTTTTGACAGAGCTTTGTTTAAAAATTGACATATTTCAACTCTGTGCATTCCCATAAATCAATCCTGCCCAAGTACAAATCTAAACAACACAAATTTCAACATATATTATTACAATTTGCTTGAAATAGTAACAATCCACCAAGTTTGAAAAATAACAATTTTGTATGAATACAACAAATATGACTAAACCCATATATCTATAAAAAAAAATAGATTACAATTTAATAAATTCAACGTGAAGAACACTTCAAGCATTACTTCAGATTCTATGACAAGAAAGCTCAACACCATCAGCATATCACTCACGTGTAGTGTTGGAGTAGTACCCACATGCAAACAAAAAAAAAAAAAAAGTCCATTACACAATACAACTTATGTTATAATCAAACTTTATAAAGAAGAGGAGTAAGAGTTTGACCTTTTTCGGACTTGTTGAGCGAGTACAAGTCATTAACACTCAAACAGACCACTCAAGTGAAGTGTTGAAGCAATATCGGCATGCATTAAAAAAAACACAAGTTCATGTCACGGTTACAATGTAGCCTATGTTATAATCAAACTTTTTAAAGAATTTAAGCAAGAGCTTGACCTTTTCCAGACTTGTTGAGCAAACACAAGTCATTAGTACTCAAATAGACCACCCAAGTGAAATGTTGAAGCAGTATCGACATACAATAAAAAAAATACAAGTCCATGTCACAGTTACAATGCAGCGTACGTTATAATCGAACTTTTTAAAGAATTTAAGCAAGAGTTTGACCTTTTTCAAACTTGTTGAGCAAGCACTGCTCCACTAAAAATGCATTCCAATATCCCAACATCATCATTATCATTAAGTGTACAATATCATATATGCTACAATATATAAGTTTATACTGATGTATTACATAACATCCCAATGTATATTAATATATTACACAACATCCAACTTCATTTAAATTCATTTGTCAACAACAATAATGAACAAAAAGATAACAATCAAAATAAATATTAGCAAGAGTAAAGAACAATAACAAGTTATTACAGTTATCCATTGTGTAAGAGTTATAGAAGTACTTTTCAAGAGTAGCCTAAACTTTTTCACACTCTATTAGCAATGTGATCACGTACATGATTCATTGCAGACATTTGATGTGGAGTACCATTGACCTCAATAATATCATTGTCATCGCGTTGAAGCTGTGAAGCAGAAGATTGTTCAGAATTAAAGATATTATCAACTTGACCCTGGGATCTTAAAAAATTAAGTAATGACAACAAGTTATAACAATAAGTGTTTGAGTCAAAAATTTGTATGAAGGCATTTGTTTCAATATAGGGTATCTCATTTTTACCATACCAAAACAACACTCAATCACGTTCCTCAATGAGAAATGTCTATAATTAAACACTTCCTTCCTAACACGCAGTCCTCTAGTATTTCTACGAAAGTCTTGCACGTGGTAACGTTGTTCCCGATAAGGGGCTAAGAACCCAGTTTGATTGGCGTAACCAGAATCAACCAGATAATATTTACCTGTCATGTTAATCAATAATGAAACTTACTCAATTTCTTATCATTTACAATAATTTTTCATAAAATTATATGTTAACCTAACTAATTGTATTTATGTTACTTGTAGGTGCTTTAGGAAATTGCAATGCCTCATTTTTCAAACACTCATTCAAAATTCTCGAGTCATTAGCAGACCCTTTCCACCCTACTAGAACGTATGTGAATTTCATGTCAAAAGAACACACAGCCATGACATTTTGGGGCTTATCGACTAGTATTACGGTAGGGATATGTGTTCCAGGAATGACTCTTATACAATTCCTAAAGAAAGGGTAAAACTTTGGGTTATGTAGGATTTCGTTTGGAATTTGGTTAAAATTTGGGAGAGCAATGATTCTAGTCTTAACTCACATACTTTTTTTAACACCTCATTAAAGTGTTCTGAAATAGTTAATGTTGAGTGTTTAAATCTTTCAGCAACCACATGATTTCTTATAACTGAAAAAGATGTAAATATTGAGATACTTATGTGTTTAACTGTTAAGCATGACGAATGGATTAAATGTGTATGTAAATGAATTGTATTGTATTAAGATGACATGAAAGTATTGAACACACCATATAGAGTAGCGACATCATGATTGCATATCATGTAGATCCATGTCAAGTCAATGCCTAGGTGGGTTGGGGCATTCCTACTGAGCTTGTTATTTTGCTCACCCCTCTCCCCAAACTCTTTTACAAATAAGACATTGGTGGTGGATGAAACTTGAGTAGCTTTGTGGAATGCATCGAAAATATTTTAAAGTTATTTTGAAGATTAAATACATTGTTATCCATGCCGTCTTGTGACATATTGAAATTCTTATAATGATATATAATTTTGGACAGAGACTTATATATACGGATATCAAACATGTAGTTGACACAATGGTATTTCTTTTGAAAAACTTGACAATGTATACATTTTTTGGATTCGATCCAATGATATTGATGTAATAGAGTTACGTTTATGGGTTATAATGCTTCCGCGTGAGTATTTTGATATTTTGAATGTATAAGGATGTATGAGGAGTTGTTGTATTTTGAAGAATGAGTTTTGGATGTTCTAAGGGAAAAATAGAACTTAATTGAGAATTTTTGCCAGAAGTGAGCTTCGATTAATCGAAACCCCATCTTCGATTAATCAAAGACCCACGTTCGATTAATCACAGAAACTAGGGTTCCAAAACTAGTGTGTTTCGATAGAAATTTCGATGGATCAACGATTGATCGCAGTTTCAATTAATCGAAGATCCAAGTTCGATTAATTGAAGTACCATGTTCCATTAATTGAACTTGTTGATTACAATATGTTTGAAATTAAGGAATGTTGAGGTTTCACTCTATCACTCCCATTTTCGAGTGTCAAAATCGAGTCGTAATAATTTGATATTAGAATATTGTATCAGAATGGGATTATACATGAGAGAGGTAGGTATTTGACTCTATCACCCCTATTTTTGAGTGTTAGAAATCGAAACGTGACATTGACCATTGATTTCTTGAAAAATATAACTTTTACATTTCTACTCTCAAGCCCCCAAATTGTGCTATCAACACTGTGACAGATTTTATCTCTCCCTTTGTGCCCTTAATGGAATGCATCTTTAATTAATTAAGAGTACATTTAGTTTACAAAATAATATATAGTTTTAATTGAGTCAAAGATAAAACCGAATATGAGTTTTTCTTTTTTCGATGGTCATGTCCGGCCTCTTAGGCCCGAGCAGCGACATAGTATTTACCATTAGACTATTTTTGTATAGTTAATTGAATCTGATTATGACAAATCATAATTTTAATATTAGAACTTTTTTGCCTTTTGCCTTTTGCCTTTAATCACATTTGTCACGTTGGCGGACGAAAAAGTATACAATACTTAAGGGTGGGTGCACAAGAAAGATTGTAATTAACCTAATATCAAAGTTGAACTTATTATTTGGTTAATTTCAATCATTCACACTGCAAACCGGTGCATTGTAGGAAATTATTGTTTATCATATTGGTCTAAACTCATCTCTCAAAATAAATGAGTTTTAATCATTAAACCTCATTAGAAGAAACATTAATTCATAATCAAGAACTTCTTCACTTATCGCTCATTTCTGTTGGTAAACATCTAGGAAATTATTGTTTGTCTTGTTGGTCTAAACTCATATTTCAAAATAAATGAGTTTTAATCTTTAAATCTCATTTGAATAAGCATTAATTCATAATTAAGAGGTTCTTCACTTTATCGCTCATTTTTGTTGGTAACCATCAATCTGTAATTTTATTATTTATTTGGCACTGTTCTATCCATCGGATGCAAAGCTTTAGTAGTGATAGTAAAAACTGCATAGTCGCTCATGTGATTGGTTGACTGAATCCAACACGTATTATTAGATATTTTTTTTATAAAAAAAATAAATAAATCCTATCAGGTGTAGTAATTTTTTTGAAGTTAAAGTTGTTAATAATAATTATGCAACTCTTTTTGTTACCATAAAATATAGTATAAACATATGATTGGAGTTGTTACAGTAGAAGGATTTTAGATTCAACAATACTCATTGGAATTGTTATATTAGAAGGATTTTTGATTCAGCAATACTCTGTATCTATGCAGTGATCTTTTGAAATTAACATTGTTTTAAAACACATGAATCAGATAAACATGAATATGATCGACTGGTTGGAGCATGGATGAGGTGAGTTTATTTATTTAATTTTTGGGAGATGGGGATGTGTTCAAGTCTAGGGATGACAATTTTGTCCGCCCCGCTGGGTTTCTGTCGCGTCCCATCCCGTTTAGGACGGGTTTGAGAGCCATTTTTTTTTTCGTAGGGGCGGGTTTGAGAAAGAAAATTAAAACCCGTCGCGGGTACGAGATGAGTTCGGGACTCTATAATAATCCGCCCCGCCCCGCCTATATATTTTATTATTATAAATATATTTATATGTATATATATATATACAAATTATAATTTTACATTTGGTTGTATTAAGACATATGTTTTCATTTTTTCTTTTTGTTGTATTAACACTTCTTTAATTATTGGATCAAACTTGTTACTAAGTTATTTAATTGTGAAAAATATTTTCTGTAATAGGTTATTTAATTGTGGAATCTTGTCATTTTACTTATTAAACAGAGGTTATACTATTTTGAATTTAATAGTATCAAACTCGGTATTACCCACTAGGCTCGTATTTTTTGAAAAAATCAATTTTTATTGATATTTGATGTGGTTACAATTTTGTTGGGAGGGGTCCCGTCTCGCCCCTTTTGAAATTTTAAACGGGGCGGGGTTGGGACGGGGTGGGGTTTCTGCTAACGGAACGAGAATGAGTTTTGAAATTTCATTCCGTTTCAAATTCGCGACGAATTTAAAAATAGTATTAAAAATAGCATAACAGAGACGGATTTAGACAAATCCGTACCGTACCCACCCCTTGCCATCCTATGTTCTACCTTACCGCGTGCCCATGTCATCGTTTAGGTGGACTCAGTATGCCTACGACTCCAAGTCGCAGACTCACAACACTTCTCGAAATTAATAAGTTTCTGAACAGTATTCAATTCAATATTCATTCATGAAAGACGGCCTCATTCAAGTCATCAAATGTTCCCTCTGCTCTTCCTTCTTTTTAAACGCATGAACCGCCTCATTTCCTTCCCATTCTCTCTCTCTACACTCCTCTTCTCTTTCTCTCTCTAAATCAACACCGGCAAGAACATATATATATATATAGAATTATAGATGGGTGGTTGTTGTTCATCAGTAGGAAGTCACTCGGCTCCACAGCAGCCCACTGCTAAAGTCATATCACTCACCGGCGTTCTCCGACAATACACTGTTCCTGTGACCGTCGCTGAAGTTCTCCAGATGGAAAATTCGTTGTCTTCCTCCTTCCTCTGCAACTCTGACAGCCTCTACTACGAAGACCACATTCCGGCGTTGCCTCCCGCCGACGAGCTCCAGGCCGGCCAGATCTACTTCGTCCTCCCCACCTCTAAGCTTCAGTACCGACTCTCCGCCTCCGACATGGCGGCTTTGGCCGTCAAGGCTAGTGTGGCTCTCCAAAAGAAGGGCAGGTCTCATCGGCGAAACAAGAAGGCTCAGATTTCCCCAGTCCTTATAGTGAATCGGAGAGTTTCTTGTGTTTCTGAGTCTGAAACTTACTGTGGCGGGCTTATGAAGAAGAAGAGCTTCGATAAACAGGTGGTTTCTAGGGTTTCAAAGTCGAGCTCTGTAAAGAAATCGCAGAGATATTCTAGGGCTAAGCTGCTGGCGCGTTCTTTCAGGATCAATTTGAGCACTATTGACGAAGGCTCTGTTCTACAACTTCATAATTAGTTCATTTGATAACATTGTTTTCTGTTCTTGCCACATTACTCTGCATGTGTAAAAAATCTGTATATAGATATGTGAATTTTTCCGGAGATTGATGTATAGAGTAGAAATTTTTTAATAATGTCAAACGGGTTTTGATTACATGATCTGTTTGTAAATTTAATTGCGGAAAGAATTTTTTATTATTGTTTGGGTTTCTCCTTTTTCCACTTCATGGGAGTGGGAAATATCGTCAAATTTTGTCTCGGTTTTTCACTATTATATTTTCTGTTAATATAATAGAAAAATAAAGAAAATATAATTTAATGTAATTATGTCATTTTAATTACTAAAACATTCAAGTAGAGTGAGTGTTGATTATGTTGGAAAAATATATGTGTATATGTTACTATTTAAGATATAAAGCAATTAGACTAATATGTTAAATCACATAAACATAATAGAAAATTTCTTACCATACTGAACTCATGTATAGTACATATATCACATGTTATATAAACCTTATGAAATATAACAGAACTTAAAATTTATAAATACTGAAGAACCTAGATCGAGGCTAGAGTTAGACTCTATATCCTTAAGATAATTATCGCCACGTAATGGTGTTGAACGGACTCTTGGCGACTGTCTCCCAGGATACGACGATCTTCATCTCAATCAGTAGCAACACTACAAACCAACTGACCTTCTGCGAACCACATGTGTGTTTGTACTCTCTTGGACTTGACTCTCTTAACCCCCGTTGATTCAGACCAGACTACTAAGACTTACAGCCACTTGGGTTAGGCTATATAAGTTTTCAGACGTGAGAGAAGAAGTCTTCTTAAAAACATATTTTACAAATGAAAGTAAATGGCCTATTTATAGACATACTAGTACCCTTTCAAAAGTACCTGAATAGGTATGGGACACGTCCTTTAATGCAAAAGAGAATTGTGTCTATTCGATACTAACAGACATTTTTGGTGTCTATTCAGTGTGAATCACATTATTTCACATTTAATTTTCATTCAAATTTTCTAACAATCCCCCACATATATCACATTTTATATAAACCATATGAAATATAACAGAACTTAAAATTTATAAATACTGAAGAACCTGTAGATCGAGGCTAGAGTTAGACTCTATGTCCTTAAGACAATTATCGCCCCGCAATGCTGTTGAACGTACTCTTGGCGACTGTTTTTCAGGATACAACGATCTTTATCTCAATCAGTAGCAACACTACAAACCAACTGAGCTTCTGCGAACCACCTGTGTGTTTGTACTCTCTTGGACTTGACTCTCTTAACCTGTTGATTCAGACCAGACTACTAAGACTTACAGCCACTTGGGTTAGGCTATATAAGTTTTCAGACGTGAGAGAAGAAGTCTTCTTAAAAACATATTTTACAAATGAAAGTAAATGGCCTATTTATAGACATACTAGTACCATTTCAAAAGTACCTGAATAGGCATGGGACACGTCATTTGATGCAAAAGGTTGCAACTCGTACTGTTTCAACTTTAAACAATACTAATTGTGTCTATTCAATACTAACAGACACTTTTGGTGTCTATTCAGTGTGAATCGCACTGTTTCACATTTAATTTTCATTCAAATTTTCTAACAGATTATTGATATTTGTCGTTGTTTCTCTCCATTTCGTACAAAAATAAAACCTATAAAAACTTTACTAAAAATTGTATAGTAATAAGTAGGGTCGAACCACTCTCAAATGAGATTTCGAATTAGCTCAAATTCACACACTAATCTATGGAAATCTATGAAATGAAAATGATTTTTTTAAACATTTTTTATTTTGGAATTATAATGAATAAATAAAACTATACTAATAAAATAAATCTCTAACGGAAGGGAATCCACCACCACGAATCCACATAAATAAATTTTATATTATTCTTATAAAATTTTTCTCCAATAAACAATACACTTCACCAATCAAATTACAACTTTAAAATATGAAAGAAAATATGACATAAAAATCAAACTTGATTATATATGAGAGTATTTTTTTACTTAACCTGTTGTACATTAACTAGGTAAACAGAGATAGACATTCTTCGAATTACCATTCTTTGGCAAATACGAATAATCCTCCCTCTACTTTTAGAAAATAAAAATCCATAATAGAAGAATACTATTGGGAGGAAAAAAAATATAAGAATATAAAAGAATTTACTTATATTTCATCATAGTAGCTTCATCACTCCCTTGAAAGATGTTTTTACAAGAAAAGAAAATAAATACAAGAAAATATTTTCAAATACACTTTATTTTTTTCTCAAATTTTTAACTCCTTTCACCATCCCCTAAGACTCCCTATTTATAGAATTAGAGGGGAATGGTTTAGGTGAGAAAAATTTTAAATACAAAATTCAAAATACAAAAAATAAAAATTTAAAATACAAAATTTAAAAACAAAAATTCAAAATACAAAATTTTGAATTTAAATATTTGATCTCCATATTTTTAATTTGAATTCTGGACTGCAGACGTGGCCATGTAAAAAGTATTTTGCAAAGTTTTGAACTTGAGATCTTTTGTAAAATAAATTACATAGAATATCATCTCTCCTACAATTCTTTTTATATTCATCTTTGGCTATATATATCATTTTTAGCCATTTTTTTGCTATTTTTCTTTTTATTTGAAAATTAACCCATATAAAACATAAAATGCAAAGATAAGAACATTTAAATAAAGTAAAAGAGTAATTAAAGACTTATTTTGAGATATAAAATAATATGTTTTGTGCACTTATCAAAATATCATCTTGAAAAAATTATATTTTGACCTCAAGAGGTTTGTTAATACATCAACATGACCTCTCACACATTTGCGAATCTTCATTTTCACATGTTAATATATAAATAAATATATAAATCTTTCAACATGTCCCCTCACGTGTGGCCTTCTTGGCTCTAATATCATGTTATCAACCATCTAACACGTAACTTATATATATAAATCCTTCAACAACCCCCTCACATGTGACCTTCTTTTGGTTCAACGCGTGTTTTAATTTTAATTATCAAGGTGACAGTGAGGATTGAACATGAAACTTTTGGCTCTCATACCATGTTATCAACCATATATTTCAAAAGCTTAAGCTTAGTTTTGGGCTAACTTTAGTCAGCAACATGCTGAAATGGCTAAACTACCTTCTGTATACACAATATTAGTCTAAGTTATATTTACTCCTCCTCCCAAACACCCCTCTATCTCGTACATTTTGACCCCATCACCCAAACACCACCACCACCACAACCTACGGGAGCAGCAACCACCATTCCTACCACACAACCAAATTATTGTTCATTTTCTTCTTCACAAATATCTAAAATCCTGTTCATCTAGACAACAGAAGACCAACACAACTACCACCGTTCATCGCGAACACCACTACCACTCTTTGCCAAAGACCAACCCAACTGCCACCATTTGCAATAAAATCCCCATAGCCACCACTAACAAAGTCACCCGTTGGAGCCCTAATTTGAGTTTGCAATTTCAAAACCCTAACTTGTCACCTCTCAAATCAACTCCACCGCCGACTCTCCATGCGCAATCACTGTCAAAGCCGACGTTTCTGACTCAACTCAAGTCAAGTCAACCCAAGTCAAGTCCCTTTTTGACGCTGTCGAGTCGGCCTTCAACTCGCCACTCCATATCTCCTCACTGCTGCAATGTCTCTCTCTCCTCCGGACCATTCCGCCGCTGGCTTGTGCTAAGAAATTCCAACCATTGTCTCTACAATTTCCTAACCATCACCACCACATTCTCCAAACCTTAGGTCTGGAATCTCCTCAGACTGAATCGCTTTCGAGATCAAATCCTCCGTACTATGAGTCATCACGAGTTGAGAAAGAGCAAGAGTAGAAGAAACTATAGGGTCCGATGGATGATGAGAAGTGAAGATTGTGTTAGAAGGTTTTGGTTCGGTGATTGTGAAGTAGGTCTGCATTGTCGTGAATGTGAAGAAGAGAGAGAAGATGATGAAAGAGATGGGGCCGAGGGGTTATGAGAGATTAGGTTTGTAAAATCATTTCATTTTGTGAGATTAATTGGGCATTCCTGTACAAGGGCATTATGGGTACTTTTTTGCTATTGTTTGCATGATGTAAGTCATCTGACCTTTGACAATGACACGAGGGACTAAAATGATGTATAATTTCAAACCTCAAAGGTGTAAAAGTCGATATGCAAACGTGGGAGGATTTGGTTGACGTATGGACAAACCTCAAGAGTCAAAATGTAATTTGCCCTATCATCTTCCTCTTTATATATATATATATATATATATATATATATATATATATATATATAGGTGAATGTGTATATAAATTGAAGTGTTAATATCATTTTATGAGTGTGAGGGTAGGCGAATGTGTATGTAAATTTAGTTGTGAATTGCGATCGTTTCATCGTAAATAGAGAGTTAACAATTTTTGACCGTTTGATTGTGATTTTTTTTTAGAGTGATTTAAACACAATGCTTAAATGTAATATAGATGGACAAAATCACAAATGAATGAGATCGGCTTAGGCTACTATATATAATATGTACATTTAGAAAACACGTTAAATATTTGGATATATAATAAACGCAGTAACTTTGTGAAATAATAAAAAGTTTAATCTTATAAACACGAGTAAATGTATTTGAGTTATGAGTAAATATTATTTCTTCTATGTTAGAAGATATTTTCTTACCTTGCGAGATATATATTAGTAATAATTTAAAATTACAGAAGTTATATTATATATATTTTTTAATTCTAAGGGAATACGATAGAAGAAATCTATACATTTTTTTCTTTTCTTATAGAGATAATTATAAAATTTTAACACCTGAGTACCCTCCCCCATGTTTGCATACTCCGTATTGAATTGGCTAATGGAAAAAATTTCAAGAGATTTAATAATGTAGTAATAGTAATTAATTAACACCAGTTTGAGACTTGACAACATAAGGACAAAAAGCATTGTAGTCGAGTAACGCGTGGGTGTGCGCTCAGCTCACCAGGTCCAATTCACAGCCGGTGTGGTGTTGTTGGGGTTCAGTTGGTTTAAAACGTCAAAGTCGCACTCCTTTTTTGTTCATTAATTGTTGGGCTTTGTAAAAAAGGTCAACATTACGTCTCTACCATACTACTAGTCAACATACGTGCATTCATATATGAAGAGTTTGCAGTCCCGCCCACAAGATTCAAGACTGTCCAATGTTTAGGATCAAGTCTTGCACCATTTATTCCACTGTATCCTTATTCCTTGCCCTCTCCAGTAAGATACTTGAACAGTCTCATAATAATGGCGATAGTGATTAAGTCTCTCTCTCTCTCTCTCTCACACACACACACACATATGTATATTATTATCTTCCATATAAGAATTATAACTTCGTCAATTCTCAAGGGTGTCTGTATCCTTATTCCTTGCCCTCTCCGGTAAGATACTTGAACAGTCTCGTAATAATGGCGATAGTGATCGAGTCTCTCTCTCTCTCTCTCACACACACACACACACATAAGTATATTATTATCTTCTATATAAGAATTATAACTTCATCAATTCTCAAGGGTGAATTTTAATTAACTTTAGCATCAATTTAAATTAAAGTCACGTTTTAGATAATGTTTTGTGTAAAGCGTTTTAATTTTTCCAACGTCAAGTTCTAAGTTATCATCAATAAGAGAACTATTAATAACATGCGCAGCCAAAACATGAGCAACCTTGTTCAGAGAGCAAACACGAGTGCCTATGTTGCATTTGCCTCATTGCAGTAGTTCTAACAATCAATCACTCCATGGTTGTTACGAATTACAATCAATCACAGCCCTATTTATATAGGGATGGCAATTTGGCTTACTCTGCTTAAATCGATTATGAAAAATCATTTATTTAAATTGGACGAAAATGAGATTAGGAAATGAAAGTTCAGCAATCAGAGTAATAGTAGCGTGTGTCAATATCCGTTTTCGTAGTGTACGTCAGGCTGGTTCAAGGCCATAATCCACATTGGAAGATGCATTCGGTATCAGTCAAATTGGCATTAAAATTACTGGGCACTTTTGCTGCTCGGTCTTCGACTCATCTATATATATAACTTTTTACTTGTTCAAATTTTATTGAAGGTTGCATGTAAATTATCATCAACTTTATCATATAATTAAGAGTGTAACTACAAAAGAGTACAATTACAAAAATATTCTTTTAAAAAAAGTAAATGAAAAAAAAACTAACCGGTTCCGTTTATTAAATAGGGCGGGATGGGAATGAAGGAACTTTGCTAAACTGGGACGAGTTTGGAATTAGAGTCCTCCACTCCAAACCAGTCCTGTTGTCATTCCTACACCTGCATACCCATCTTTTGAACACACTATTTTCAGAAAAATAGGCTTATAAAAATTGATATTTGAGCCATCAAATTAGACCTAAAAAAACTAAGGGAAGACTTAGGCGAGTCCTATGTTTATCACATAAAACATATTTGAAAGAACAAAAGTCATTTCACTAGAGTAACACGGAGTACAATATTATTTTAAGCTTATAGGCCTATGGACCATTAAGGCCTTCTCAGGGGCACTTGTTCTGTTTCGGACAACAAATTTCAATCAGGTCCAAAAACTAGATTCAACACAGGCGGGCCTGGTAGGCTAGGTTAGATTCTGTTGGGTCACCATTTGATGGGCGCAATATTACTTGGGCAAGGGTCAACTTGCCTCAGAAAAAAGTCCAAATATATTCACAATTTAAAAAAGTTAAAAATGTCGTTTTAAGTTTTATTTTTATTTTTTAAAGCCATTATTTATTAAGCTATTGATAAGTTGTGACTGAACCCAACTTTTTTAAGATATTGCATTTGTTTATAGAAAGAAAAGAGTATTCTATTCTATACCAAAAATTAATCTCCAAAAGGAAAGAGTATTTTAAGTCGTCCAAGTTGATCAATTTGAATAAGATTGATGTATTCGGTATTAGATTCATCTTGATTCATTAGTGTCTATGCTCTCCGTTTGGATTGAGAGATTTGAAAAGATAAGGAGAGAAAAAAAATGAGAGAATAAATCATATTGTGTTCGAATAGATATTATTAAAAGAAAAAAAATGACGAGGGATAAGAAGGGACAGCTATCCCTCCTTATACCTCATATCATATTCTCTCAAAAATGAGAAGATTGTGAGGGAAAGGATAATGTTTAAGTAATAATTTCATAATTTTGAAACTGTACTCAACAATTAAAAAGAGAAAATTGTTATTCCACCCATGTCCCATAAATATAAAAAGATATTATAGTAATTTGGTCGTTATCACTTCTCCCTCTTATCTTATCCAAACAATAATACTATCATCTCATTTCTTTTCTCTCATATTTATCCAAACATGAATAGAGTTTATTGCTATCATTTCCTCTCATTTCTTTTCTCTCATAACTAATGTTATCATCTCATTTCTTTTCTTTCATGTTATCCAAACGGAGCCTTAAATGTCACGTGTGATCTTGCCTGTTACTCTTCTATTGAAGAAAAAGGGGTAAAGTGTAAAAAAATCCCTCGTTACATAGAAAATGTGCAAGAAGCACAATTACTATTTGATATGTGCATATAAATCTCTATAATTTCAAAATTTAGAATAAATTGCCCCTTATACTTCTGGTTGTTGATGATGTCAGATTTTTTTAAAAAAATTCAAAAGTACGCCTTTTGAGTGACAAAAATACTCTTTTCAGCTTTGTTTTTTTACCTTCTAAAATAATTTTCCTTGCATCAAGCATACCCCCATTCACCAAAAAATTCCAGGTAACTATATCCTTGTTCTCCATTCTGTCAAACACCTTGCGAGCCGAATCAATGTCACAACGTTTTGAGTGCATGTTAACCAAATTGCTCTAAATATACATTTGTAAGCCAAACCCAATTTTAAAAACTAACCAATGAATTTGTTTACCCTCTTTGCTAGCATGTAATCGCGCACAACCTTTAATCACACAAGGTAAGGTGAAATTGTCCAGCACATTAACAAACCCAAAAATCAATTCATTTAACAAAACAAGGGCGTCATAAGAAACGGTGGATTTCGACGCAGCATTTGATGATCGTGTTCAAAGAAAACAAAGAGGGTTCTTGAATTTGAGCATGCCTTAGCATTGGAGAGAGAATTAAATTGGGTTCTGTCACTGAATGAAACGAAGAGAGAGATGGAATCAACATGGAAGGAACGTGGGGTTTATATATATATATATAGGGGGATTTTATGGATCATGAACAGAGGAAAGGAATGTGGGACGAAAAACTAGGAAAGTGAGGAAGTTTGTGTTGTGATTCATTTACATCCAGGTCAATTGACAATAGAGAGAGAGAAATCAAAGAGGGAGACAACTAGTTTTTTCCACGCACCTTGTTTCTCTCTCTAACATCATCATCTCCGGCTAAGGAAGACCCACCACCACTAGAATTCATGGGCATTCCAAACACTGCCCAAACCATGCACAACCAACAACAACCACCATTGAAGCCGCCGACTAGCTATTGAAACCGAGAAGCGACCGTTTCCCATGCACATTGTTTCTCTCTCTAACTCCATCATCTCCGATCATCTTCTTTGGCCAAGGAAGACCCACCACCACTGGAATTCATAGCCATTCCAAACACTGCCTCCATGTTCGCGGCAAAGAACCTGCATTGCTGATACCATCGTATTGGTTCGCAGAGAGTATGGGTTAAATTAGGTTTGTTTGGTTTTGGGCTTGATGGGTAATTTAGTAATTTAACATTTTCTCTCTTTTTTTTTTCTTTTTAAATAAAATAAGAATACTTTGGTCATTTCAGTGTCCAAATTCTCCTTTTGAGATTTGTCCTTAATTGCACAAATTGAAAAATGTAGGAGGTTTATTACATAACAGGAAATATTTGCACATTTTGTATACATTAAGGGGTTTTATGCACTTAACCCAAGAAATAATAAATTGTTATAAATTTGAAGATTTCCAAATTGAATTTGAAATTAAAAAATTAAATTTGTGAATGGAAAATGATTTGTTTTTGGAGGGTCCATTCGCGTGCAAAACATGAAAAGCGTGACTCATATTGTGTGACTTAGGACTAAATTGCAATTTTAAAAAATAAGGTATGGAGAGGAAAAATTTTCAACAAAAGATGAAAAGTGTGACTCATATCATGTGACTTAGGACTAAACTGCAATTTTAAAAAATAAGGTATGAAGAGAGAAAAAATTTCCAACAAAACATGAAAAGGTGACTCATATTCTCTGACTTAGGGCTAAACTGAAATTTTGAAAAATAAGGTATGAAGAGAGGAAAATTTTCCAGCAAAACATCAAAAGCGTGACTCACATTGTGTGACTTAGGGTTAAACTGTAATTTTGAAAATAATGTACGAAGGGAGGAAAATTTTCCAGCTTTTAATAATGCAAATTTTTTTTTTTATAGCAATTTAAATAATTTAATTAGTTAACACGAGATTGACAACATAAGGAATAGATTGGCACCACTCAATTTCAATGAATAGAAAGGTTGACGCGTTCACTGAATAGGTACAAAAAGCATTGTAGTCGAGGAACGCGTGGGTGTGGGCTCAGCTCACCAGGTCCAATTCACAACTGCTGTGGTGTTGTTGGGCTTTAGTCCATTTAAAATGTCAAAATCGCAGTCCTTTTCTGTTCATTAATTGTTGGCTTTGCAGAAAAGTCAACATAACGGCTATACCTTAGTAGTCAACATCCTTGCATTCACACATGAAGACTTTGGTCTATTGGTACATTACAGTTGTGGCAGTAAATTTTGTGGCACTGAGTTAAAATGTGTTTAAGTTAATTATAAGTTGAATTAATAAGGTATTGACACGTGTTATTTGATGTAAATATACACAATAGTTATTTTGCATTATAATAAAATGCGAGGTCGTTTTTGGAGTTAATTTCATAAATGTCGTTGCTTCTTTTTTTTTATGGCTAAAACCGATTTTCTTTGCCTATTCTTTTCTTTTTCTATGGGGTAATGCTATTCAAGTAGAATTCTTAGGCAGAATTCGTAGGCAGAAACATTTACATCCATTAGATGTCCCACCACATATATTCACCACATGCATCCAATAAATGTAAATGTTTCTGTCTACGAATTCTGTCTAAAAATTTTGTCTGAGTAACATTATCCTTTTCTATGCCATGCTATAAATCATTATTCTCTCCGTATAGCGAAAGAAAATCCACGCCATTATCCATACAGAATGTCATTAGACAAAGACGTTTAGACATTTACTATCTTTCAATATAAACAATGTAGTTAAGGTTATTTCTTTTATATGAATAATGTGACGTGTCTGAAGCCATAAATTTAGATAAAATGACATGTGTCAACACTTTATGAATTCAAATTAGAATAACTTAGACAAATTTTAACTCAGAGGATGATAATTCTTTTTTATTATTTTCTATATATATATATATAGGGAAACGACATTTGCACTCCTCTTTACTTCAGTTGCACTCCCATCTTAAAAGAAATGTCGCTTCTAACCTTAATTTTATATATGTAAATTACTTTTATTTCAAAATACTAAACTACCATTTTCGATATTCTCTCTGTCTCCCATTTTTAATGTTTTTAGATTCTTTGGATAAAATAAACAAAAAATTAAAAAAAATTACTCAAAAAAATAACTCAAAAAAAAAAGTTCTCTTTTTACGTGATCAAAAAAAGTTATATATGTTAAATAAATTATCTTTTGACAATACCAAAAAAAAAATTATCTCTATTAAATAAATTATATCTTTTGGCAGGAACCAAAAATTAAAAAATACCCAAAAAAGAATTATCATGTTGAATAAATTATATCTTTTGACAGGACCCAAAAACAAAGTACTTAAAAAAAAATTATTCTTGTTAAATAAATTATCTCTATTGAGAGGACCCAAAAATAAGTTATCTTTATTGAATAAATTATCTCTTTTGATAGGATTAAAAAAAGAAATTATCTATTTTGGAAGGACTAAAAAAAAAAGTTAAAAAAAAAATAAAATTTGTTGAATAAATTATCTCTTTTGATATGATAAAAAAAAATCTAAGAAAAAATTATGTCTTTTGACAGTAGAAAAAAAGTACTAAAAAAGGTAAACAAATTATTTTTTTTGACATAAACCAAAAATATATATATATATAGAAGGTAAAGATGTGAAAACAAACTTTAAATTTATAGTATAAAGGGTAGCTGTGGTACTATAAAATAGGAAATGATTTATTAATTAGTTTAATGACCTTATCATTTCTTTTAAAAGAAAGAGACAAGTGGAGTGCAATTGTAGAAAATGGGTGTGCGAATATCCCCTCCTTATATATATAGTTTAAAGCACGTGCTGTGTACATGGATAAAAAATAAATTAAAATTTTATTATAACACTCAAAACATTTAAAACTATTATAACACATCCAAACTCATTAATTAAATTACCCAAAACTATTTCCAATTATGTAACTTGGTAATATAAACTCACTTGTTAAAAAAAATAAAACCACAAGTTAAATATTATTCACATGGAATGAATTAAGTATAAAAATTTTTAGCTTCGTGTTTGTTTCAAAAATTGATAACAAACAATGAATAGGAAAAAAAAAGTCAAAGAAAAGAACTCACATGTAAACCGAGGCGAAACCGAATCGAATCATTGTTGATGAGATCCTAGAGGAAGCTGAGAGCTTGTTGAGAGTCGTGTTAATGAGAGTCGAGAGGAAGATGAGAGCGGAGAGAAAGAATGGAGAGTCGTAGCCGAGAGGAAGAGTGATTTTATAGGTGTTTAGAATTTTGCTTGGGAAAGGGTTTTGCATGGATAATTCTATTTTATTCTATTTTTTTAAATTTATAAATAAAAAGAAATGATTTTACTTGGGTAATTCTATTTTTTTAATTTAAAAATAAAAAAGGAAAGGGTTTTGCTTTTTTAAATTTAGAAATTAGAAATAAAAAAAAGGGTTTTGCTTGGGTAATTCTATTTTTTTAATTTCAAAATAAAAAAGGAAAGATTTTTTTTTAATTTAAAAAAAAAAAAAGAGTTTTACTTGAATAATTCTATATTTTTAATTTAAAAATAAAAAAATAGTCTACTAAAACTAAAAAAATATTTTTATACTTTTAACGGTAGTATAGATATAGATATAAAAGATGGGTCTATTTACATCCTAATGTTTAATCACCTGTATCACATAACATAATCTTGATCTCCCTCTCTGTACATATATATATATATATATGTATATATATATATATATGTATATATATATATAACAGACCCATTGTTTAATCCCCTGTATGTCTGTATGTATATATATATATATATACACAAAACATAAAATCCATGTCCCTCTCTTTACAACATATAAATATATACATACACACACAACATAAAATATTAAAATTCATGTCCCTCTCTATACAATATATAAATATATATACATACACACACAAAACATAAAATCTACGTCCCTCGCTATACAATATATAAATATATATACAACATACAAACGAAAAGATGGGTCTGTTCACAGGAATGGAAGAAATTAAAACATCTCTCTCAATTTACTTTTGAGGGAGAAAAATAGCTTCATGTTAATTAGCAAACAAACTAAACCACGTCCGACTCCAATCTTTATTCCTAATCACAGAATGGGTAATTTAGACTCACTGTGAGGAGTTGAATTTTGGGTACTAAAATCCAAGAACCCAAAGGCTATGTTCTACCGACTTAAACTAATAAAAAAACCCACAAAAGCACAGACTTATTTGGATTTAAATACACTAACAGATACTCAGAAACTCATTAAGGGTCAGTTTGGTCGGAAAGAAATAGAAGGAAAAGAAAGGAAAGGTGATGGAGGGATATGGTTTTGTGTGTTTAGTATGAAATTTTTAATGGAAAGTAGAGAAAATGGAAGGATTTGGAGGGATAAATTAAGGATGAATAATAATTTTTGTTATTCTTCCAAAAATGAGAGGAAATGGAAGGAAAGGGAAGAAAAATCTACATTTTTCAATGAAATTTTGTTAATACTAACTTTGCTCTTATTTTGTTTAAAGTTAAAATTTATTCTTTTAAATATAAAAATGTATAATGGTAAATTTTTTAAATTAGTTCGTTTCCTTTCTTTCTCCAAACATGTTAACTATATTTTCTTTTCTTTTCCTTTACTAATCAACCAAACACAATAAAAGTTTAACACTATTCATTCATTTCCTTTCTTTCTTTTCTCTAGTAAAATTATCATTTTTTTTTTTTTTCCATTCTACCAAACATAGCCTAAAAGATTCAGTGAACAAGACATACTGGTCCAAGTTGCAGCAATATATTCCAGAACTTTGACTTGCAATCAAGCAACACAACACGAAATTCAACACATAAACATATATATGAATCTAATTTTGAAGAGTCCCAATCTCAAACATTTGGCCTGATTGCCCAATGATGTTGTTGATGTACCGAAGCACAATACATTTATCGAGTGTGGTAATCTGCAGAAGACGATGAAGAAGAACTAACAATTTTTTTTGATAAATTACTGCAATATTGGAGATATTGTATTTTGTAAGAGAATCTGCTTCCGATGTGTTGAGCTTGAATAGATTGCCAGAGTCCTCAATAAATGCATGGATGTTGCGGGGAGGCAGAGGCCGATGACGGAAGGTTAGTGGAGCAACGTGAGAGATAGGTTGCTGGATTCCACCGGAGATGGCAACAAAATTTGCGATTGGCGAAGAGTGGAGACGGCGGTGAATAAATATCATTGGTTTAAGTGGTGGTGTGAAATGGACATAGAGAGACTAAAAACAATGGGCAAATTACATTTTCACCTCCTGAGCATGTCCATACGTCAACCGGATTCCATCACGTTTGAGTATCTACTTTTACACTCCTAAAGTTTAAAATTATACATCACTTTAATCCATCATGTCATTGTCAACGGTCAGATTGCTTACATCATGCAAACATTAAGCAAAAAATGCCCAGAATGCCCTTCTACACTATTTGTGCCAATTTTTCCTCCAATAAACCAAAATATTTTTCTTCTTTCTCTTTATTTAATTTGTTTTTTCATTCTGAATCAAATTACACTTATATATTTAATTACCATATTATTAAAGTCCAGAGACGTATGCCTAATTAATATTATTCCTTGAATATATATATATGTATATATATATTGTATGTAGGAGGTGGTGGTGCTGGATTTTTCAGATGATTACTCCGATGGAGACCAAGTAATCCACAGCCACCAGTGGCGCCACCACCATCATTCCCACCACCGCCACCTGAATCAACATTTCCCATTCCAAACCAGGTCCGTCCTAGAATCTCTCTCTTCTTTAGCAAAATTCCATGGTCGATGGTGTTCCAACTTTGATCATTTGGAGCCCAAAATCTTTGATCGAACTCTAGATTTGACACGTCATCAAGACAAGACTAAGCCACGTGGGCTTGTCGGTTGATCTCTTCTTATTTCCAACTCAATCGCTTCATTTCTTCTTCTTCGTATAGATTTCAGTTTTGCCTCATCAAAGGGTTGTCATCACTAGTAACTCTTATTCCTGAAGAGCCACCAATGATGGAGAAGCCACCCATCTCCAAGATCTCTCATTTTGAGTTTGTAATTTTAGAACCTATCAAGATCTCTCAAACTCAAATTAAAGCTCCAATAGGTGACTTTGTCAGTGATGGTTATGGAAATTTTACTGCAAATAGTGGCAGTTGGGTTGGTTTTTTTACAAAAAGTGGCGGTGACGTTGGCATTAGCGACGAACAGTGGTGGTTGGTTTGGTCTTCTGTTGTCTAGATGAACAGTGATTTGAGATTTTTGTGAAGAAGAAGATGAATAGTAATTTGGTTGTGTGGTGGGAATGGTGGTTGTTGCTCCTGCAAGTTATGGTGGTGGTGGTGTTTGGGTAATTGCTGCTACCGCATGTTGTGGTGGTGGTGTTGTTTGGGTGATAGGGTTAAAATATATGTGATAGAGAGGTGTTTGGGAGACGGAGTAAATATAACTTGGACAAGTATAATGTATAAGTAGGGTAGTTTAGTCATTCCAGTATGTTGTTGATCAAAGTCAACCAGAAACTACTGACAGGGATTGAAAATGAAATTCGCAAACGTGGAAATTTCAAGTTGACGTATGGACAAACCTCAAGGGGTCAAAATGTAATTTGTCCAAAAATAATTTATGTGAAAGGGTAGTTTTGTGATTCAACATAATAAAAAAATTTCAATTAAAAATAAAGTAAATTACTCTAACCATCCTAAAGTTTAAATTTTTTACTCTCAAATTAAACTGTTCAAAAATAATCAGAGTTAACATCGGTTAGATTTGTTAACTGTAAAAGTGAAATTACCAAAATACCCACCCCTTTACTACAAAAATTAGGTGTGTTGTACTAACATAAGCTATAAAAAATTTATAAAGACAAAATTGCCCCTCTACCCTCAATTACCACACCACCACCACCACCCACAACCGCTACCACCCACCCTCTGTATCAGTACATCTCTTCTTCTTCTTCATAGTATACATCATTAAAATTAAAACAATAAATTTCAACAAAACGCGCCATGGCCATTATGTGAAACTTGCGTTTGGTTTTGACTTCGTCTATGGAAGCCTCAATAAGAAATCGTTGTCTTCCTCACACCCCAATCTCCAAAATAAATTATACCCTCTGCAAGAAACAACTCCACAAATCACTTTACAAATGAATCAATCCCGAAATCAACCACACAATTCCAGTAGCAATCCCAAATTCAAATCGTAAACATTAGTTATGTCATTCGCAACCTCGAAATCAACCACAAAATCCCAATCGCAAACTTGAAATCAACAATACAATCCCAATCGCAAGCACACAATCACTATACAACTCAACCTCACCAGATCTTGAACTTAAGTCATTGTCGCATAAGGCAGTGATGTGTACAAGACCTAGGATAACGAACTACGGAGAAGTTTCTGCTCAGTTAGAGTAGCGCTCGTGATGCTCTGGTTCCAACATGTGGTTTTTGCGATGACTGTATTTGTGTTTAGTACTTGATTTGCAGAGAAAGAACGCGTGTGTGGGTTGGGGGAGGTGTAGTGGTGGAGAGAAAGGTAGGGGTGGCAATTTCCTCCGCCCTGACGGGTTTCCGCCCCGCTCCGTCTCTAATGGAGGGGATTTGGTCCGCCCCTAATAGGATTAGAGGCGGGTATGATTTTTTTAAGAAAATCCACCTAGTACCCGTCCCGCTCCAATTATATACATACATTCATACATATATATATATATAGAGTGACATAATTGTATGAACTGTGCTATTTCTTTTATTATTATATTACTTATATAAATATAGTATACTAGATATATATACGGTAGCCATTAGGTTACCTTGTTCTGCTCTATTCCTCTCTTTATCTTATGGCTAAAAGAAAACTCTATCTTGTGTATATAATAGATTTATAAATAAAAAAAATCTTGAAGACCAAAACCGTTTCTATCTCCATCTACATATGTATGTATGTTTGTGTCATTTTCTTTGGTCTTATATATTGGGATTTTGATTGTAGGAATGTTGTATCATCGTTTGGGTACATTTAACCCAAACATCAAATTCAAAGCAAATAAAGCAAATGATTTTAATAATTTTGTTATTCCTCTCTTTCTCTAAATGGGGCGGTAGTGGTATGCTTACCACAAACCCGTTAGGGTTCTTAACGGGAGATGAATTTTGCATTTCCTTGATGGAGTGGGGTAGGGTTTTGGCATACTCGCCTCGTTGCCATCCCTAGAGAGAGGTGATTGTGGTTGTGGTGGGGTTAGTGGTGGAGAGAAAGAGAGAGAGACAAGTGTGTCATGTACATGTTTACAATATGTATATAAACTACGGTTTATGTTTATATGTAATATATATATATATATATATATATATATATATATGTGTGTGTGTGTGTGTGTTTACAATATGTATTATAAAATATAAATTATTAGTTATAAATGACTAATAATTATATAAAATTTGTGATTAATTTCTACTAATATATTACATATATTTTATATTGGGTCAGTATTATAATTTGAATGTTTTATATAATTTGATAAATTATACATATTATGCATTCAATTAATATATTTAGTATTAAAAAAATTAATTATATTATTATTACTTGTATTTAAATAACAAATAGGTAAGGATATTTTAGTCCAAAATATCACGCTTTACTTAGTCATTTCATATGATTAACAAGGTCAATTTTGTGATTAGGCACCACATAAGGACATTTATGGTATTTTAATTTATTTCTTTATTTGACTTTTAAATTTATTAACAGTCAACCAACAGCAAAAGTAGTGGAAATAAAGTCAAACAAACCTAAGGGGATGTTGACTGAACTTTTTCACTAATTTAATATGAGAGTAATTAAGACAAATCTGAGAGAAAGTTAAAGTAATTTATCTTTAAAGTATATAAAAAGTTCATGGATATAATTGTAATTTCACTAATTGAATAACTGACAATACTCATTGATGATGCAGTGTTTTTCTAAAAACACAAGAAAAATCTCTATCATTTCGCCTCTTTACAGAAAAGATTAGCTTAATTTATCATTTTTTTCTTTAAGTCATTCTTTATTAAGCGGTTGACAACTTGGGAAGACAATGAACCTAGCTTTTAAAGATATTATGCGATACTCACCATTTCACTTTGGTCAAATCGAGTCATATTTCGTCGTCTATTGAGGTAAATTTCAAAAGTTTTCATATACCATTATATATAGATATATATGCTAACAATCAGACACACAGTGTAAAACATCTTTATTTTATCAAAACTCAGCTGATAGTACTCCAAAGTCCAAACCCAAATGATCACTGAAATTGTCAAACTACTTTAATTATGAACCTAGTCTAGATTGGAATTTTTTTTTATATAGAAATTAGAAAGTAAAGAGTATTATTTCTAAAAAATCAATCTCGGAATTAGTAATGGGGCGGTGCCCTTTTCATCCTAATGGAAGTTCAACCCTTAATCCTCATAATAAATAAATTGAAACATTAAAATAATAAATTCAGGCCTCCACTAATCATTCATGGAATAAGCACCTTAAAAAGCCAAGGTGCCTTTAATTATTATAATTAAACACAAACCATATAGAATGCAAAAGCTATCCTTCTTAGTTTATTTATTGTTATTTTTTTCTTTCACCTATTAAATGGATAAAACCCAAATCATATTCAAATAAAACCAAAGTGATTGATTCCTCTTGCATCAAAAGAAGCATTCTCATGATTTCTCTCTCATTTTTGCAACATGGTCACTGTGCTGGTTTTCTAATTATCCTTCCAGAATCATTCAACATTAAATAATTTGGAGTGGAGGAGTTCTTTGAAAAGTATTTCAAATACTTAGCCTCTGTTTAAATAGACACAAGAGAAAAGAAAGGAAAGAATAACAATAATTATGAGAGAAAAGAAATGAGATGAGAGGATAACAATAAATTCTAATAATGTTTGGATAAATTGGAGAAAAAAGAAAAGAAAGAATAATATTTTTGTTTGGATAAGATATGAGAGAGAAATAATAATGACCAAATTACTATCATATCCTTTTATATTTATGAGACATGAGTAGAATAACAATTTTATCTTTCTAAGTGTTGAGTACAGTTTCGGAATTATGAAAGTACTATTTAAAACACTATCATTTTCTTCCTAATCTTTTTATTTTTGGTAAGATAGAATACAAAGAATAATCTCTCATTCTCCTTTCTCTTCTTTTAGTGACGCCTATTCAAACACAACATTTCATATTCTCTCTTTTTTTTTTTTTTCTCTTCTCATCTTTTCAAATCCTTTAATCCAAAAGGAGGCTTAGGATATATATTCAATAGATGTACCAGTAATTGTTTGGTCAGAAAGAGGCACAGATTTGTCACCACCCTGTCAACTAATTTAAAGCATACAACAACCAAAAGTAATTGCAAATCCAATAATTGACAGACAATAGGGGCATCTTAGAGAAAAGAATCATATATCCTCCGCCCTGAAAAAAAACTCACTTTTTTTTGCCAACCAGAACTTCCATTTGCTGAACACCGCCAAACAAAATCAAAAACCCAGTTATACATGGGGACCCAACCTGAACCAACACAGGGACTGACAGCCAATATCAGACTTGAACCAAACAAGCCCTTAGTGTCATAGACAATATTACAGATCATATAAATCAGAAGTATATGTATATTATTATAAATTGATTTGTTTCTAAGAGTGTGTACATGAAATCTAAGCTCCTATACCCACCACCATACAGCATGCTTTTAGTGCAAAATTTCACATACCCACTGTCGCGCCCGGTTTTTGACCTGTACTTGTTCCGGGATTGGTTTGAAAAAATAATGTTTGAAATGTAACGATATGAATTGAAATATTGACTTAATGCGAAAAAAATTATTTAATGCAAGGCCTTTTGTAGAAATTCATAGAGTTGTCGTGTGTTAGGTCATCCTGAAAACATATTTACCACATAAATGCGATTTTTGAAGTATTAATGAGAAGATCTTTTTAGTAGTAGCTCAATGTAAGTCTACGTCACTGAAATTCACGAGATCGGAGGTTCGATTATGCCAGGAGAATGTGTTAGGCATTCCTGAACCATCACAAAATATTGCAGTTACTACATTATGAAATAATACTCCGTGTCTCTATTCTTTGTAATTTCACAAAAATTTGCTATCTATTTTGGAAAAGTGATTTCTGAAAACAAATATAATACATTTGGGCATTTTGATATCTACTGAGTGGATTTAGAGTTGAAACAATTCAATGTTCAACCACTTTGTCTGATGTTAATTTTGGGTTTTTGGAAAATCACGGAGACTAAAATTTGAAAAAATGGTTTTAAGTTTCAAAAATAAATGTAATGCATTTAGGCATCTCAATAATTACTGGGTGGATCCGGAGTTAAGTAATTCGATACTCAACCCTTTTGTCCACCAATAATTTTTAAGATTTTGGAAAACTATGAAAAATGAATTGTTGGGCTTCTCAAAATTTTAATGATGCATGGTTTTTTAGAAAACATATATTTTTTGAAGTTTGGTTAATTGAAGAAATTCAATAACGTGAGGGAAACAACAATTAATTTACAGTTCCTTTCTGCTAGGTTTTTGAGAAAAATAATGATTTTTGTAAAGAGAACATGAATGATGTGGTGATGTAGGAAATGGAGACATGCATGATATTGAATTCCCATATCCCATTATTCTTTTCTAGGTGAGGGGACATCCATTTAGTTGTGCGACTGCCGAACGTCACCTTTAAACCGATCACTCTGGTTCAGACCCCTTCAGTCATGCGACTGTCAAAAAATCCAACAGAGCTTTAAGAGATGAACATGAAAACTTTATTTGGTCGATGAAGGTTCACGTACTTCTTTATTCTTTTCCAATAAGAGTATGATCAAGCACATCCCAAAGTCGAAAGCAAAATGAAAAAAAAAAAAGGTTAATCGAGAGTAGATTTTAGTTAAAAGAGCAAAAATGAACATGAAGATCGACTCGATAGTGATAAAACAAGGAGAAGTAAAGCAATTAAAAAAGGAATTTTGGTTTTATAAAGAAAGCGTACTTGCGAGAAGCAATTAAAGAGAGAAAGTATGTTAGGGTTTGAGTGATAAAATGTACGGTGTTAGGGTTTGATCGATGGTGGGTTAGGGAGTTATAATTGTACACGTTAGGGTTTCTTAGACTAAGACAAGTTTAGGGTTTGGTCGATGGTAGGTTAGGGGGTTACAATTGTTTAATCGATGGTGTGTTAGGGTTTTGGGTTAGGCTGTGCATCTCAGATGTAGAGTCATCCAGAGGGTTAGAGAGAGAGAGAGAGAGAGACTGAAACTGAATAGAGTCTTCCAGAAAGGAAGAGAAAGGGAGGGGGAGAGAGAGACAAACGTATAGGGGAGAGTGAGAAATTTGGCAGGTGAGAAAAAGAGTAATGATCATGGCTAATTAGGATTTTTTTTGCACACAAGATTTTTTTATATTTATTAAATGGCATTATAATAATGGGGCATATATGACATTTCACCTCCTTTTTAGTTCGGAAATTAGACATGTGGATATATATATATATATATATATATATATATATATATATATATCTTCCAAAAGAATGTCAAAAATATTATCTCTAAGCAAATTCTTGCTAAATGACAGGCTTTTCTCTCTGCTTTCGATTTCGATATTGAATATATTAAATATATATATATATATATATATATATATATACACACACCAACATAAAATAGCCTAACATGCAACTTATATAAGATCCCATCAATGTGTACATTTTCATGCGCTAGCTAGCTCATATCATCATACACAGGCACACCTTGAAATTGAATTGGGTTGTGACATGATTGTGACCCCTTGGTGCAGAATCAAAGGGCAAACTTGCTTTATGTAAAGAAAAGATCTTAAATATTTTGTTTTGTTCCTCGAATGAGTCGACACAAAAGAAGAAGATACAGAAAGAAAGCACTTTTGTTGGTCCAGTTGAACCTCCATGAAATTATTTTAGAGGAGATAGAAAAGAAAAAAAAGATGTTAACAGTGGTGGTAGGGAAGGGAAGGCATGAATTATTGATTGAATCATAAAAGCAAAAAGCAATAAAGAAGCGTGCAAAAACCTAGTTCTCTTAATCACTAGTGTGGGGCCAATGACAATTGTTTGACATGATACACGGGAAGGTTGGATGTTCCCTTTGGCTCTGTGTTTGGTTCCTCCTCTTATTCTTTTGGTCATGTCTGTCTGGCTAAGCTCTGCCAATATAGTATACATATAACTATATATATGTATGCCAATCATCTAGTTTTTCATATTGATCATCAAATTAAAGATACTGTTCTTAAAAGTACAAACACTGCTTGTTTTGCACAAAGACGCAATAATATTGGATGGAATTAAAGCTTTTCTCTCTGTGGACCAAATTTGCATGTGTACAATCAACATAAAAATAAACAGGTTGATTGTAGCTAGACATTGCAACAAGTAGCTAGTTCAGGGTAATTGCTTGATACAAGAAGTCAAAATTACTGAATAGCCGTGATCTCCAAAAAATTCTTTCCCAACTTCATTTCTGGTTCATGCTAATCAATCCAAATGGTAATAGCCCTTTTTTTTTTTTTTTCCTTCCCTAACTTTTTTGCTTCTTTAAAGAAAAAAGCTTGACACTGATTCTTTGAATGCGTGTGTGTGCGTGTGTGTGTGTGTGTGTATATATATATATATCATCAGTGGCAAAAGTTTGCAAACAAGCAACAGGCAGGAATGATTGGGGGTCGAATCATTGTCTCGTGCATGCTCATCTGCATGCTAATTATTTGTCGTGCTGATCATTCCCTCCCAACTCCACTAGTTTATCCACTCACTTCATTGTATCTCCTCATCAGTAGCTATATTTTATACGAGAAAAATGGTACATCCTCTAAATTCGAACGGACGATGTCCCTTGCTCACACAACTCTCTTTTCATAACTCACATAACTCTCATTCGACATCTTTTGATAACTATTCATCACTCCACTCATATAACTCTCACTCTACATCTTTTGAATTTGAAGGATGCGTCATTGCACTTTATATGAAGTTGGTACACAATGGATGGTGTCGGATTTGTTGGACAATCAAAAGTCTTATTGAAAATTATAAAAATTAGTACAGTTCTTTTTAGACGCATACATGAAATTCATCACATACGCATGAAAAACTGCGATGAGCTTCATAGTACAGCTAATTAGTCTAGTAGATTGGATCATTTCGAAAAAAATGCAAGTAGATTTTAGTTAATTTTTGCAGTATTCTAATTTCATGTAGTTTCTGTTTAGGGTTGAGTTAAACTTAGTTTGTTTTGAATTTCATGGCTTATCTAATTCGTGATTTAGGACTTATTCTAATTGTTCATAGTTTTTAGATGTATGATTAGTCCCTTGAACTGCACCCATTTCCTTAAATGACAATTAAAGAAAGCCTGATTATCACTATAAATTATAGTTTAGTTTTATAGTTTGGTTGTAATCATCGAGTAGAGATCCATTTTGTTTCATACGAGTTTTAGTCACCTAATGCGTGGCATCTCATATCGCTTGGGTGTGGAAAGAGGATAAATTTTATATGTGGTGTGTTTTTTTTAATTGGTACTAGATTTTTTGGGATAAATCTCAATAACAAAATCGTGCGAGTTTGATCTAAAACAGACAATATCATACCATGTGATAGAACAAATTGTTACAAATAGTATCAAAGCTGAACTCGGAGGTTAATCGATATTTTTCCAATCTAGAATAAACAAGGTTACTCCTTTTTTGGTATACCTATGAGCCCGATTAAAAACTCCAATCTAACCGAGGGTGACTGTGGCATTACGTCAACAAGAATGTTAAGTTTTCAGATCGCCTGAGTATGAAAAAATGATAAATTATATATGTGGTGTGCTCGTTACATAATTAAACTTATACGATATTATATTTGGACTTGATTTAAGGGATACCTCGTGTCAATTTAAAACAAAAAAACAAACCTATTACAAATTGACAAATAAGACCAATTTGTCAACATGTTGTTACAGTATGATATGTAAAATTATTAAAATACCCTTATTAGTTAGAAATGCAAAGTGTTGTAGCTTCCTATTAATTTCTCTAAAAAATACAACATCCAAAATACTCTCACAATAGAAATTTATAACCCTAAATTTTTTACTGTTGCATGTATACAAGTATTAATACTTATATCTTGATTATATTAGGATTAGTTTAATCAAGTACTTGGTAAAAATGTTATCACGAGGATTAGAGTTGGTTAAGAGAAAAATCATCACATCGTGCTTCTTACATGTCATGTGCAACTTTTTCCGTCATACACGGAAGGGGATAATTGCAGCAATCTAAAAAAGAATAAGGAGTTTGTTGCTAAAAATAATAATAAATCAAATATAAGTACTACCTAATGAACAAACAACAATACTTTCTCTTTACATCAAATTTTCTCTTACATCTGATATATCATAAATCTCAACTATTTAAATTTTTCCAAAAACACTTGTAAACAAACATTTTGTGCCCAATTCCATTAATTTTCGTTGTAATTTTATAATTTTGTAATAAAAGAAAAAATATATATTCATTGTAATTTTACAATTTTGCAAAAAAAGAAAAAAATATATTCAAATCGGTTTAACCCATTTACATGGTCCAATATCACTTGTAATAAGGAGAGTTGGAGTTTTGCATTATTTGGCTAAAGGGGCCTCCTCTCTCTCCTGAATACTCAATTTTGTTAGTTTACATTTTTATCATGAGTCATGACACCTACTTTTTAATTGGTATTTAAGATAAATAAATAAATAATAATAATAATAATAATAATGGAGAGGTCGTTTTCATTCTTTCTTTCTTCACATTGAAGGGATTTGATAGCAAAAAAAACTTTTCAATTTTTATTTTAATTTTATTTTTAAGGTAAGCGATAGCAAAACCATCACTTTCATGTAGTCATATATATGCGCGCCACCCAAATGCTTCCAAAACCAGCGATCCCCACACCCTCGTGCGCAGAATTATTGCTCCCGATTCCTCGCCCCACTCTCTCTCTCTCTCTCTCTCTCTCTCTAAAAGCCAAACAAAACACTTCTCTCATCATCCATTACTACTTAATATTCATGTTAAATCCTTAATTAAATAACCATTCTTTACCTATTTATAGGTGCATATCCCTACAAGCCCCTCCTACTCTTTCTCTCACATTCCTGAGTGATCACTACGTGTTTGTGTTAAGACTTTAGAGTGCCCAACATGAGGATGATAGACTTAGGCAGTCAAGGAGGCCCTCTCAACATAATAGACACACCTACCTCAGTAGACTGCGCCAGAGAAGTCAGATTCCGGCGATCATTCCGGTCACTCGTCGAGTGCATGGTCCCCTGCTGCGGCTTCCAACCCTCCTCCCACTCCCTCTTCAGCGACACTGACTCCACTCACTCCTCCACCATCACCGGTACCTTCTTCGGGTACCGGAAAGGCCGAGTCAGCTTCTGTCTCCAGGACGACACCAGAGGCTCACCCATCTTGTTGCTTGAGTTTGCGGTCCCCACCGCGTATTTGGCCAGAGAGATGCAGCATGGGCTGCTCCGAATAGCTCTGGTGGTGGAGGGTGGTGGCCGCCGGAGAGATGGGTGCTCGCTCTTTGACGTGCCGGTGTGGTCCATGTACTGTAATGGCAGGAAGGTGGGGTTCGCCGTCAGGCGTCAGATGACGACGAGCGACATGGCGGTGCTCAAGCACATGCAATCTGTGTCGGTGGGGGCCGGTGTCCTGCCGGTGGCCCCCAAGTCCGACGACGGTGACCTATTGTATTTAAGGGCTAGCTTTGAACGAGTTATTGGATCGGTTGACTCGGAGTCTTTCCATATGATTAACCCAGTGGGAAGTACTGGACAAGAGCTTAGTGTATTTCTTTTCAGATCATGACACTTCAAAAATTAAGAAAAAAAATGAGATGCAAACAGAATTTTTTACATTGTTAATTATCGTGTTTAGGGAATTCTGTTTGTGTAGTGCTACTAAAACCCTTATATATATATATATATATATATATATAGCCTGTGTTTGATATTTGTAACTTGTAAAATATTCTAATTAATTAGAAATCTCTTCGAATACTTCCTTTGCAATCTAAGTATGTTAGTATTTAGTTGCTTAATATCATGAAAACACAGCAAAGATCAGATACAACAACTGTGAATGATGATTTGATTTCCAATCTTTTTGTTGAGAGAGAGAGTGAGAGTCTATTGGTGTATTTGGGCAACATTTTAACTTTTATAGGCCTTTTGTTATATATTAAAGGAAAAATTACACTAACCTCCCATGTAAATAGGTAAAATAATAGATACTTCTTTTTAGTTTCAAAAATAGCACTGACCTCCCTTGTGTACCTTTTGTAACACTGACCTCTTCTGTCAGTGGTGCAGGTACGAAAATTAATACCCCTAAAATGTATGAAATCACTGAAATACCCTCATTTAATATATTATTTGTGGACAATTTTGCCCCTACTATTCATTATCATCTTCCCCAAACCAATAAAGCACTGTATATACATACAGAGAGAGATAGTTTGGAGCTTCTGTATCAAATTGTAATTATTTGTATTTATTTATATATATGCATGTATATACATATATATAAATATATATATACATATACAAAGAGAGAAAGAGATAGTTTGGGAATATATATATACATAGAGAGAGAGATAGTTTGGGGCTTCTACAATCACGGGTGAGTTTGAATTCTTCAAGAATTTCAATAATCTACACTTGCAAGATGAGATTTTTGAACCAAATTTCAGTTTTCATTTCCTTTTATGATTACTTGCCATTATAAAAACAAAATGAAAATAATATAGAAACCCAAGACAACACATCTAGGAAAACTAATAGTGATTCACAATAAATAGTAACCAAAATCTGGATTGTCCTGAGGCTTTAATTTGCATTTTTTCATCAATTCAGTAAACACACATGTAAATTATGTATTTATCTCTTTTTACACACACACATACTTTGTCTTTTTAAACAATTGCCCTTCTCATCATCCTTTACCTCTCATTCACACCTAACTCCAATCAAAACCCACCATCGAATTCCAATTTAGCATCTAAAAAAGAAGTCAAATTCAAATTAATTTTGATGGAGATACTCACAGATCAAAGCAAAGTGATATATAGAGCTTCGAAATCAATCAGTATTTTTTGCGTCAATCCCTTGCGACATGAAGAACTCAATGAGTACTGTAGCTTTTGTTGTCAAATCATCATCGTTTCACAAGACTCACAGCTCTCAATTAATCGGTGACGCAGATTGATTCGCCGGAGAGAATTGGTCGAACTCGCTCGGGCTTCGAGTTTGGATTCACATTGAATCAAGGGCTGTGATCGGCAAAGATGTTGCAATAGTGACATTTAGGTTGTGGTGGCGATGGAGGCGACGAAACAGCGGCTGGTGGATATAGCCAAGACAATGGCTGTGATCGTCTTTCCTAATTTTTTGATTCCAACAATTTCAAACGTTATTGCAATAACTATTTTTTATGTGTGTATATAATCATATATATTGGTGGTTTATATATATATATATATATATAAATCACCAAGATTTGGGTTGTGCCGTTACAGTTTCTGGCGAAGGTCTCATACGCCGTCTCAGCTTCAATGACTTTTATATATATATATGTGTGTGTGTGTGTGTGTGTGTGTATGTATTTGTATAGATTTGAAGATGATGAACAGTGGGTTAATGTGATAAGGCTAGTTTGGTAATTTAACAATACAAAATTTTTTTTTTTTAAAATATTGAAAATTAATTCTTTTTTATTCTGTACATCGAAAACATATTATCATATCAATATCAACAATCACACAAGTATATAGGGAGATAGTAATTAAACATATACACACACAACATAATATTTTACATTATTCACCCAATTTTAGAGTTACATCAATGGAGAGAGAAATTTTACAAAGAATATACAACATGCGAAAAATATGCCTACCACACACACTCTTTCACTCTCTCCTGGCATTTTCTCTTCGGAATTACATATATTCTCTTCTATTCTCACAATACTCACCAACCCCTTACATCTTTCATCTCTCTCTTTCCCTTTAACTCTGCATCAATTTATAAAGTCTCCAAACTCATTCTCTGTTATACAAGGATTAAAATTTTCTTGAAACCTAATAAGAAATTACCAAATAAATTACAACTCTAAAATAGAAATACAATTATAATAGGAATATGAGCCACAATTTCTAACAATCTCCACCTTGGCTCAAATTCCATCAATGCAGTCCTTCATAGTTCTACCTCGACTAAAGATTCCTCCACCTCGAACCGAACTCCATCTCATCATCCCCATTGGTGTTCAATTGCTCACGCATGACAACCCACCAATCAATTATCATCATCACTCATCATCATCATCTTTACCCCCACACTCTTTTCTTTTTTCACTCACTGCTTTTCTAGGCTAAAAACAGCAAACCTTCCTTCTTCGTACCATCATCTTGCCTCATCTTGAAAAGGAGCATCCTCTGGCATGTTTCAAGACTTGTTCCTCATAAGTTTCACACTATCATCATCATCGTGTCTTCATTAGCTCTGATTATACCTCCAAAAATTTTCACGATCAACCTTCTGCTCTAACACACCACCAATCTTTGGCTCTGATTTTCAAGACCAACCACAGGCTCTGACCCACCATTGGCTTTGATACAAGTTGTTAGGAATTAATCCCCTTTCATTCGGCACATCGGAAGTATATCATCACTTCAACAATCACACAAGCATATAAGGAGATAATAATCAAACGTATCCACACACAACACAATATTTTACATGGTTCACCCAACTGTAAGGCTACGTCCAAGGAGACATATTTCACTATATTGAGAAGAGAATATACAACATGTGAAAAACATGCCTACCACATAAACTCTTCACTTTCTCTTGGCATCTTTCATCCAGAATTACATATACCCTCTCCTCTCTTCACAACACTCACCAACCCCTTATATCTTTCCTCTCTCTCTCTTCCCTTTTAACCCTACCTCTATTTATCGAGTCTTCAAACTTATTCCTTGTTACACAAGGATTACAATTTACTTGAAGTCCAAAATGTGCCTAATAAGAAATTACCAAATAAATTACAACTCTTAAATAGAAACACAATTATACTAAGAATATGAGCCACAATTCCTAACACTTATCTCTTCTGTATTTTCGCATACAAATACCTCCTCTAATCCATCACATTTGAAATTTCATTAAATTCTAAATTTGAAAATATATAACAACACAATAATATTTGTTATGATTACAGATTGTATGTACTTTTTTAAAAGTCCCACGAAAGATTGAAAGGCCTTTGAAGAATGCCTTAAATAAGAGGAATTTAAAAGGAAAAAGCTGTTTGGTGGATGCATTTTTTGAAATTCCTTCCACAATTAACACAATTTTAATTTTACAAATTTATCCTTAATAATTACTCTCAATAGGCAAGTTTCACCAAATAAACAAAGGCAAATTTGTCTATAAAATTTGTTACTTAAAATAATTATGACTTCCTTCCTAAAGCAAGTTTTTTCGGCTTCTTTTGAACCTACTTTTTAGGATTTTGACTTTCATTAGAAATTCATTTTTCTTATTTCACCAAACACTAACATTTTTTTGGAAATGACTTCTTGGACTTAGAAGCTCGTTTCAATCCCCCACGAAACTCTCCAAACGGGCACTAGATGTTTGCTAAATGCATGAAATTCTTTTTAAAGAGATCGTTGAAGAGTTGCTAAAATTAGGCCTGTAAACAGATTGGATTCTAACCAGGTCGACCATAATCTATATCCAGTTTATTTAGCTAACGAATTATCAGATTTGGATCGCTAATGAGTTATTGAATGTTTCAATTCATATTCTAATAAGTAATTATCTGCTCGGATTTGGATCATATAGACGTCTAACTGACCTTCACAATGAGTAACACATAAATAGCTTTGAAACATAGATATCTAATTACTACACTTAGAGAGTAGGTATTTGACTTTTTATGAAAGAAAAAACAATAAAGAGAGACAAAATAGAGAAAGGAGAGAAAAAAGAAAATAATGATAAAAATATTTTAGTAATATGTAAATATTATATATTATAGTATTAGATAATATATTTATTGTATATTATATATTGTATTATATCGGATCGTATTATTGTCGGATGAGATCGACCATAATTCATATCCAATTTGTTTAGTAACCGATTATCGAATTCAAATCGATAACGGGTTATTGGATTGAATGTTCCAATCGTTGACAAGTTATCGGCTCAAAATCTTGTTACTAAAAATCAAGTTTATTCTTAACTAAGAACAATTTTTAGAATTTGTTAACTATCAGAAGAAAAAAAAAATCTGAATTATTTTTATTTTTCAATTTTTTGAAAATAGAAAATTAAACCAAACATCCTAACAGAAAATTGAAGCCAACGGTTTTAGTTCAATTACCCTTAAAGTCCTTGTAATTCAAACTTCTTTTTCATAGATTTGATCAGTTGTCAATTGCAACTATATTTTTCTTTGCTGTTTATGTGAATTAATACATCAAAGCATCATAGCAGAAAGAGGAATTAAAATGGATATGAGACTTTTTTTTTTATTTTTTTTGAATGGAAATTGGGGTGATGTTTACTTATAAAATTTAAATAAAAAAAGAAAAAGAAAAATGGGAGTGATGTGCGACCTCTCTATATATGCATGTTCAGCTGATTGTGTCGAATATGTGTAGTTGATTGGTGAAGCATGTGCATCTATAACGATGTATCAAACTCTGCTTTGACTGTTGTTTTACTATATAGTGAGCCCATTGATATCCCACCTTTCACTATATGGCATATATGCTGATCATGTTATGGGATGAGCTGTCCCGTAAGACCAAATTGTTGATCACCCCCTTCTCCTTGGTTTCTTCTCTACGTGAGCATAATATCTATCTATATATATATATATATATATATATATATGGCCATGGTAGTTCGATTGACCGCTGACTGACGGACCATGTATATATGTCATGTCTATATATATATATATATACATATATCTATATAACAGACAACGTACCATGGGGCTATAATGCTATATATATATATATATATATAAACACTGATGATCAGACGGTGACTAGCAGAGAGGAGGGACCTATATGTCTGTGTGTAGCATAAAAAGGGCGGGTAGGTCTCCTTTTGAATAAAGTAAATGCAGATATGGACATGCACACGAGTAGTTAGGTGTTCACCAAACGACAGAGGGTTCATTCATTGCAACCCACTTCACTTATATTCTTTCTCCACTTCCTCTTACCTTTGTCCACCTTATTTCCTTCTCTGCGTTTAGTTCTTTCCTCCCAACACAGCCATGACAAAAATTTAAACCTATTGGTTTTTTTCATTGTTTATATCATGATTATATTGACGGAGTACTTTTGTGAGTATTTTTTTTTTGAATTAAAAAATCAAGAGAGGCTCTATTAGTGATTAATTAGCATAATTGAGATGGTTAATTAATTCTTGTTTGAAGGCTATAAATTAGGACCATTCTGATACTAACAACGCCCAGTTTAAATTGTTGAATTTCTTTATTTAATTTGGACAAGTGATTTTTCCCTATATCTACCTATTTGTTCTCTTCTTTTGTTTCTCTATTGCACGCTAGTCTGTTTGTTTGTCCCTTCAATATTGCGGAATCATGCTTTAGCTTTATATATAATAAATAAATAAAACACAATTAAAATTACTATCTATCTATAATCCTTGATTCGGGCCATTGCTCATCATATGGATTGGCCCAAATTATGAGTACTACTAAGTTTACCTTTGCTACCAGGCCTTACCTATTTGAACCCTCCAGAAGTTGGATCCAGAACTATCTCCTGTTTGTCTTGATGATAAGGTGGGCCTCTCACGGTGAATGTATAATTAAGTTGCGGACCTTTTGTATACTCATACTATTCAAAACTTTGCTCGACAATTATTCAAAGACTAACCCACTAATTTAACACCAACTTCAACCGACTGGTGATGTAATATTAAGGTGGTCTAATTTTTGCAGGCCATTAAAAATATAAAAAAATCTAGACTAAAATATTTTTAAAATTTTAAAATATGTTATCTCTTTCCTCCACCAATAATTACCATCACTCTCTCCACCATTAATCATATTTTTTCTCTTTATTCAAATTCTTCCTCATAACAACACTCGCCTTTTGCAACAAATTTTAAGAATATATTCAAATCTGGACACAACAACAATAACAACTTATTTTCAGAATATTAGTCATATCTAATATTAGTGCAAAGGAACAAAGAAATATATATATTCGCAATCATGCAACTTAGTCTTTTAATGGGAACAAAAACATGAGAAGTGACAGATATATAGAGAGAGAAGGGAAAAAAAAGATAATGAAAACGATGAAATGAGTGAAAAGGGTATTTTTGTCTAAAATATCTATCATATTTAATATGCATTGGGAGACTTAGAGTACCATTAATTTATTATCACCTAAAAATAAATTTTTTCTCAATTTTGTAGAGTCGCCAAATTTATCATTTTCCTTCTCCAAAATGATGGTCCAATCAGACGTCTATATATATATATATATATATATATATATATATATGTCTGTGAACTATTTCCTTTTTCTCTAATATACAATTGCAATTTTTTTATATATATATATTACATTTAAGTATTGTGTTTGAATAACTTTTAAAAATAAAAAAAATTATAATTTAACGGTCCAAAAATACTTAAAAATTAATTTTACCGTTCAAAATATTTATGTTTATCTACGATTTAAAATAATTTTCTTTATCGGCAATCTAACAGTCACAATTCACCTATTACATAATTTTTTTTATTATTATTATTTTTTTTTTACAGGAGCATTACGCTGGTATATATATTATAAGTCAGAAGCACACATCCATTCCCTCAAGTGGTGTAGTCTTGTTTTCATTTAAGCTGCATATAAGATATTTTGTCAGATGTAACTTTTTCTTTTTTTTAAGATTAATAAATCCTATTTTTTCAACGTCAAAATAATTTGGTGATAAAAATTTGACAACTTGTGGTATCTGGTTCTCTATTCTACGGAAGAAAAAAAAAATCCCAAAATGATAAATTTGATCACATGAATAAGAATTATGATGTTTTCTTTTCTTTTTTCTTGAAAAGGAATAAATTTAGAAAATAAAATGCTAGTAAAATGTAATAATCAAAATCATACAGTATATTACTTACAAAGATAATTAGATTTGTATGAGATATAAACACATGTACACACACCAAAGGTTGTGTTATATGCCAAGATTAAAAAAAACACATATATTTATAAACACACATACAAATATACAATTTTATTTTATTTTATTTTAAGCACAAAAATCAGTGGCAATTTATCCCCCAAACAAATTTCGCAGATCTTTGAAAATCTTTGACGAACAAAAGCATTCGAGAGACAGGAGAGAAAGAAGGGAAAGAGCAAATTGTGACTGCAGGGTGGTCGCGGAAGGCTTCCTTTGTTTCGAATTGACGCCGATAGACAACACAGAGAGGCCAAAACCATGGTAACCACAATCTTTGTTCGCAGCTCATCATTTTCTTCTCTTTATTAGATTCGCTTCCACTATAAGTGCATCTATCATTTCAATCAAACTTTTCCTTATCTGATTCGATTCTGCATATCAAACTTCAATGTTCGATGCCAAATCACACACCGTCTCTATCTCTATTCTAAATGTTCTTTTCTTGATGAATTGGAGTCGTTTTAATACTTATATTTTGTTTTCCTTGTTGTGTTTCCTTAAATCAAATCTATATCCATGTGATGTGTTCACTTGTTTTCTATTTTATAACGGGATCTGCTGTTTTCTTTGGTGAACTCCGATGACGAGTTTGACTACGAAATTCATAATTGTTGAATTTGGGTCAATATTCGTTTTCATTGTTGGATCTGAAAACTTAATCATGAATGTGATGTGCGCATATACAGTTTGTTTTCTTTGCCATAATTGATTTTTTTCTGAATAGAGTAGTAGCAGTGTTTGGGGGTGGTTCAATGGTGAATAAAATTATACTATAGTCATTATCCAACGTGGTCTCTTCTCCGTTGCTAGGAGGGGTGGAATGGATACACAGACCTAATTTTTGGCCTTATTTACACAGTGGTTGTCCGCATTCTCAAGCTTAACAGCCCGAGCAGTTTACTAGCTTACGAAGTAATGGCTCCTAGGTTGTGAATAAAATTATGTAGACGCCAATTGTAGAAGTGACTGGTGTACTTAATGGACATAGCCAAATGGGATGAGTTAGTGTTTGTGGGAGGAATATGCAAATAGGTTGCCCACAATTTAGAAATACCTATTAAGATTGAAAAAGAGGTGGAGGCTCCAGCTTGGTGAGTAGTAGGATGGTCGCTTATGGAAGGAGTGAGGGGTTGCTTATGGCTTGCAAGAGGTGGATCTAAGTGCGATTGATGATGAATTTTGAAAGATGCCATTTTTTCTATGCATGATTGACGTGATAGAGATACAATTTTTATGGTGTGAGGTTCAGCTTATATTTGTGCTCAATCATTTCCGGATAGAAAATTAGTTTGGTGAGTTGTGAGTGTTAAGATGCAGTGGGCATGTCTTGCATTGGTAAACCTCTTTTCTTTTTCTTTTTTATCACGAAAATGCCTTGCAATATTTTTCTTGTTATGCTTTTATAACTATAATTTATTGCAACTGTGTTTAATAACTTATTATCCAGGCATGAATTGACTTGCATCTGAACTTCATTCTCTAGTCATGGGGCTTTTAAAACCCTTTCTGTACATGCATAATGTATATATTGGTAGTTGTCCACGCGCTGCAAGATGGGCTCATTCAATTTTTCTTTGTTGAAGGTAATGTAGACCAAATAGGCTCTTTGTCATGTAAAGCTGTTTTCACTAGTTTGCAATATGAAAAACCAAGTGTTGCTTTTTTAAGCCTCTGTTTTTCAGTGGAACCCATTCAACGTTTTCAACAATTATAAATCAAATTTAATAAATAGTTTTGTCATCTTAAAAATGAGGTAATTTGGGTGAATAATTGAATTTTATGAGTTGGTTTATCATTCGTTGACAGTTATGTGCTCCTATTGAGGAAAAAACTGGTTTCGCCTCTGTTTTCTTGCTTCTTTCTGAACATTGTTCTTACTTGGGGGAACTAATTTACTACTTTAACAATGTATTTAATATGTTTTATCGCCTTCAGAAACCACTACCTTTTCAAGAATAATTTAATGGTTTATGTTTCAACCAGCTGGAGAACTAGTAAAATGTTTAGTGGCTTCTGTTTCTGTGCTTGTTCCAGATTCACTTTGTGCTTCTCATCAGCCGACAAGGAAAAGTGAGGTTGACAAAGTGGTATTCGCCTTATTCACAGAAGGAAAGAACAAAGGTATCATTTACTTCAAGTATGCAACTTTTTCCAATCTGGAAGCTGTTCATTTTATGTATTCTTGAAAGGAGGCAAATATAGATTGGTTAGAAAGGAGGCAAATATAGATTGATTAGCTGGTGCCAATTCATGCCAAGTACAATGTAAAAGTTAGGAGTTGAGCATCTTTTTTTTAATTACTAATTCAGTAGATATAGTAATTATAAAAATTATATTCTCTCTTCCTCTGTGGAATTTGCATTGGCACAAGATTATATAAGGAATCTTGTTGTGTGGCTGGAATGTGTTGTTCTTGTTTCAACCTTTGCAAGATGAACATTTATATACAACTAAGTTGGCCGTCACTAATAACATTCATGGAAACCCATCTTAGTTATATCTCTTATTAGTTGGGATTTCAGAAAAAAAAAATAGTTTGTGCAATTATGGAAAATGATAAATGTTAGCATGAGTATTTCCTGAAGTAATGTGCACTTTGTTAATTATGTAAATGTTGTGGTATGTGGATGACACTTTGTATAGGTAATCAGGGAACTCAGTGGTTTAATTCTCCCACGAGGACCCAAGCTTTGCAACTTTGTGGAGTGGAGGGGTTATAAAGTTGTTTATAAAAGGTAGGACAGGATTTTTGATCCCAATTTGATGTTCATGTTTGCAACCATGATTCATAGAGGGAGTTACTCTTGTTCAGAAATATGCATTACTTTCTGTATGTGAATCTGTTTTTCAGATATGCCAGCCTGTATTTCTGCATGTGCATTGACCAGGATGACAATGGATTAGAGGTCCTTGAAATTATACACCATTACGTCGAAGTACTTGACCGCTACTTTGGAAGTGTGAGCCTGCTAACCTTGAAATAACTAAGAATTTGAATTAGATTAACATACTATCTTAAATTGATGTTGATAATACTTCTCTATGTTTCATTAGGTCTGCGAACTGGATTTAATCTTTAATTTTCATAAGGTATTTTACTTTACCCTGCTATGTGTTCAAGTCCTTTTCCCCTTATTTGTTGCAGAAGGACAATACCTGCTGCCTGCAGGATTTTTTTTGATCTTTTGCTTGGGTGACAAGCTAAAAAAAATTCCCCTATATAGAACTGAATGATGGAGAAAAATTGTTCGGCTTGTATTTGGAAGTATGGTTTTGGACTGATATTGTACAGGTTTATGTTCATTTATACATTTCAGTGGATGTCTGACACAAAAGTATTGGTTAAGAGTGGTCATTCGTTAGCTCTTGTTAGCTCAAAAAGTTCATTAGGACTACTCATCTTAGGAGTTAGGACTGCTCCCTTGCCCTTTGTCTATGAATCTTCTTGCAGTACTTATTGACCTTAAAATCATATATGCTTTCTCTCTCTTTCCACAAGCCAAGTCTCGCTAATCTTCAAATGAATCACAAAATAAGAGTTGACAAAATAGTAGGAGTGGATCTTTAACAGCCATTTGTAATTGCTGAAGATCCTGCTCTAAGTCCGCTGATGAGAATTAAATTCCACTCTTCCTGTAGTATTCATATAGATGAAAACCATTCTCTACATTCAGAAACTTCTGTTGATCAACTTCTCAATTCTACCTTGCCACTCTGTTTGAAAATTAGATTTAATAGTTGGAGGAGTTAACAACATCAACTTTTGGAAGGTGATATTTATTGTCATTTGGGGGATCATAACCGCATGGCGAAAGTACTATTACCTCCTTTGATTTGGGGATGTTACTTGAATGGTCTATACTTGTTGAGATGTTCAACAACTGGTTGATCACACAATTCTAGGCGGGGTTTATGGCTGGTTTTATTTTTGGTTGAAATGTTTCTAACTTGGTACTTGGCAGGCTTATTACATATTGGACGAGATTTTAATTGCCGGTGAACTTCAAGAATCAAGCAAGAAAACAGTTGCACGTCTAGTAGCAGCACAGGTATGCTTCTTCATAGTGGTGATGTATTTATAAAATTTTGAAATTTGAATGGGCTGATCGTTTGATTTGCAGGATTCTTTAGTTGAAGCTGCTAAAGAAGAGGCCAGTTCAATAAGCAATATAATCGCGCAGGCCACCAAATAAGAGTATTGTAAATGATTATGTTTTTTATGTTTCATTGATTGGAATAGCCCAATCTGATACAGTGCGTTTGTGCTAAATGTATCTGCAATAATTGATTGATCGACTTGATTTTTCTCATGAGTGGTATTGTGTATGCAATTTATCGTTTATTTTGTCTCTCTTTGGCAGAAGAGACGGTCTCCAATCATCAACTTAAGCAATGTCTGTTCTGGTTGCTGTGAAAAGGTTTTGGGATTGAGCGATATAACATGTTCTTGAAATTTGAGTGTCGCCTTTGAAATTAAGGATTTGTAAATGATGCCACATACCTAAGCGGCTACTTTTAGGCCATGCAAGTTACCAATTTCATACCTAAGCTTTGTAGAGCAGCACTAGTGAGTGATACTTCCCCATCTCGTACCAGTAGCAAGTGGGCACTAAAATAAGAGAGTTCCTCGGTGGCCTGAGTTTGAAATATTGTAAGAGTTCTCACTAGATCTCTGCCTTAAGAAATGTGATCCAGCTTTAAGCAATGTTGAATAGCAGGAGCAGTAAGTAAAGGGAATGCCAAAAGTTTCATGAAGGAAACTCTAATATCAACTGCGTAAATTGAAATTTTTATATCCACAGAAATAGTCAAATTTGCTTAGAGAGCTTGGGGTACAGTTTGTGTGACCAGGTTTGCCATTACTCCATTAAGACGCACTCTTAGAATTGGTTTATCTTTAGGTTTTACAGACGTAAGGTTGAAGCTTGAATAGTGAGCTAACCGAAGCAACAGGTTTCAGATGCTTATACATCATCATATATCAAAGAAGAAAAACATTAAATTATGTGCTATATTATACTATAAGAACATGGGCAGGGTAAACTGCAGCCACCAATGGCACTACTATCACAGGATACCATATTCATTCTCCTCCATTGTTAGCAGCAGAGCAAATGCAATGGTTTCGTTCTCAGCTGCCATGGCCTCGTGATCTGGAGTGATCAAATTCGTCGGACGGGTCCCAATCCAGCGAAAATAACTGAATCTTCGACAAGGTCATGAAAACATCAGCCATGGTTGGGCGAGAATTGAGATCATGAGCCACGCAGTTCTTAGCCAGCTGGGCAACGGAGTACGCCAAGTCTAGTGGGTACTCATTTCTCAAGCTAGGATCAATGAAACCTCGCAACTTCTCTCTCACATTCAGCTCTCCCAGCACCTGGTTTATGGTCCCAGATAGCAACTCCTCTTCCCCATTCTTGTCACCACCACCACTGCAAGTAGCTTCCTTTCCTGACAAGAGCTCCAACAACACCACACCGAATGCAAACACATCTAGTTTCGGGGTAACCAATCCATTCTCAATGTACTCAGGAGCCATGTAGCCATAGGTGCCAACCACATGCCTAGTTAATTGCAGCCCACCTTGCCCACCTTGCTCTTCATTCTCCAGAGTCCTTGCCATCCCGAAATTCGCAACCTTAGCTCTCAAATTACCATCCAGAAGGACGTTACTGCTCTTCAAGTTCTTGTGAATATAAGGCGGATTGGTGTAGTTGTGAAGGTAATTCAGGGCATCGGCAACGTCATAGGCAATCTGAACCCTCATCTTCCAGCTTAGATTAGTAGCAGAAGTTTGATACCTCTTCAAATGTAACCAATCTGATACTGACCCCTTCTCAGCATACTCATAAACAAGGTAGGTGTTACCTTCGTGCACGCAGAAACCAGAGAGCCTGATTATGTTGAAATGATTGATCTGTTTCATTATATTGATCTCCGCATACACATCCTCTTTAATGATCTTTACTGCAGCATCATCGCCTTTGAAAGAGCCTCGAAATACAGAGCCCTTGATTCTGTTTTCTTCGCCAAAGAACCCGGTGGCCTTCTGCAAATCCTCAAACTTGTACACAGTCAGGGATTCAATGGCGTATCGAACTTTTTCAGACGAGACAGCAGATTCATCGAGTCTTTTTGGTGGAATTGGAATTGGAATTGGAATTGGCCGGCTTTGTTGAGACCTGCGACGACGAAAGACCCAAACCAAAAAACCGATGAGGATGATAATCACCAGGAGAGAAGACCCAACTCCAACGCCCAGGTAAACCCACTTGTGGGAGGAAGAAGCGTTACTCTCGGAAACGGGGACGGTGGGCAACACCGGAGGCGAGGGAGGCGGTGGAGAGGTGGTGGTGTTGACCCTAATGGGTTCGGTTTTAAGCGGAACCAGAAGCGGAGTGAAGGGGTAAATGAGGTCGGAAGTGAGTTGATTGGCGTCCATAATGGTCTGGGCGTCAACGCCACCAAAGATTTCGCCAATGTACTCAATGTAATCTCCCCATGTGATTAGATAAGTGAGGAGATACTTGACGCCATTGGAGGTCTGATTAGAAGTGGGACAAGCGCATCTCAGAGGAACTGTTATTCTCATGCCCACTTCCAATTGTCGCAAGTTGTATGAGTTCTGAGAGACCAAGGCCTGGCAAGTGGTGAGACCCTCATAGGTGTTGTTGGCTACAGTGAAATAGTTCTCGTCGTCTAACTTCAAGACGTAGGTGGCGTTGTGCTGGTAGTATTTGCCGCCAGTACAGGAGCAATTGACGGGGACGATGACGACGGTGTCCATGGGGAAGGTGTGGACGTTGGAAACGTTGTTGATTCGGGCAATATCGGCGGGTTTTGCGCCGAGGAGGTAGCCAATAGTGGCAGGGGAGCTGTAGGTTGGGTTTGATCGGAAAGTGAGGAAAGAATTGCAGGAGGAAAGTGGACCGTTGCAGACGTAGCCTTTGGTGACTGTGTAGTTTTGTTCACAGTCGTCGAGTTGCTTGTTGTCCACATAAGATTGCTGGGCCTGTGACACGCCCAATTGGGAAAGCAGAACAAGAAGTGGTACAAACTTGTACAGAAATATGGGTGTCTTCATCGCCATTGGAAGGATTGTAGCTCCTTCACTGAAACCAATTTCTGGACAAAAAACACAGAAAACAAGAGCGTGGAGCTTTTGTTATTGTGGGTCTTCCCTAGTATTGACGAGTTAGTCTCTTCTAAGACTTGGAAGTCTTATGTTGACTCACCAATTGGTGCGTGGTGCAATCTTTATTGAGTGGCACATATGAATAACGCGCTTGTGACGCAATGTGTTTTATATGTGAGTGGAAAATTGGATTAGCACAAAGATATGTTGCTCCAACATTAACAGTCTCACAGAAGATGAATGGGGGTTTTGTGAGTGAGACTCCAAGCTCACGAAGAAGAGATTGAACTCAATCTCTAGTTGCAGCAACAACAATGAACAACCCGGTCTTCAGCTTTAGTAGAAGATCGGCCAATGGATCTTTGTTTCCTTGAAAACCATGAAATCGGATTGCCATCGAGATAAAATAAAATAGAAATGTAAATAGTCGTGGAGGTACAATCATCACGATTTCTAGCCCAATCAGCATCGAAATAAGCATGCAAGAAGGAAGTGGCATGGTGTTTGAGAAAAAAAAGACCATGATGAATAGTTCTTTTTAGGTAGCTAAGAAGCCGTTTAGCAGCAGTCCACTGCAACTGACTGACAGGGCTTATGCATGAACTGAGAAAACTTGTTGACAGCATAGTCCTTGGCAGGCTTATTACATATTGGACTAGCTTTTAATTGCCGGTGAACTTCAAGAATCAAGCAAGAAAACAGTTGCACGTCTAAATAACAATGTAGATATGTTTTTTCTTAGTGATGAGATGATGTATTTATAACATTTTGAATTTGAATGTGCTGTTGGTTTGATTTGCAGGATTCTTTAGTCGAAGCTGCTAAAGAACATGCCAGATCAATAAGCAATATAATTAATAAGAGTATAGAAAATGGGTTATGTTTTTTTATTTTACATTGATTGGCATATCCCAATCAGATACCAGTATGTTTGTGCTAAATGTATCTGCAATGATTTTTGTTTTTTAGCAACCAAAACATGAAAACAGAACTAACCACAACCCCTACAATAAAATGAAAAAAACATGGCATCCCTTACACAACTGGGAAAGGAACACCACTTGGGACATGCCTGAAGAGACAGCTTACTCACTTCATGAGCAGCACCATTGCAATTCTTTGGAACCCAACAAACTACAGAAGAATCCAACTTCGACTGCAAGGCACGAGCATCAGATAGAATCACAGCAAGAGCTTCAACTGAGAATATGAAATTCAAAACTGGCTTACAATTCCCTTCAATTATAACTCTTTGAGCCCCTTCTGCCACAATCGCAGAAGGAACATGCTCATGGAAAACTGATGCAAAATGGACTATATATGTCCTGATGAATTGTGCAAAACCAGACCCCCCACCACATTCCCTTCTTTGGGAATTAAAAGCGGGCATCGCAATTCAGTTTTAAGATACCAGGTGATGAGGGAGACCATGATTTAGGATAAGGGATATCACTGGACATCGGAGACTCCACCAGCTCATTCTTCTTCAAAACTTTCTGTAAATTCAAAATAATCCCTCGGTGCCTTTTCTACGATCACATGGAGGTCCATGCATTTATCCTCCGAAAATTTCACATTAATGGAGATTGAGTAGGATGTAGAGCTCAAACATGCCATCATTAAATTAACTCACTACTCACTGAACCCCATCTTCCTCAATAAATCCCCATTCAACTTGATCGTATGTTTTCTCCATGTCCAGCTTCAAAGCTAAAAACTTGGAGTCTCTCTTCCTCTTAGACTCTTTAACACATGAAGCACTTCCTTAGAGAAGATAACATTGTCATAGATCAGTCTATTGGGAACAAAAGCATACTGATTTTCTGATATAATGTTTGGTAACAATATTTTCAATCTATTAGGTAAAACCTTGGAAAAGATTTTATACACCACATTAGCTAATGAGTTTGGACGAAATCGAGTGATTTGAGTTTGGAACTTTTAAATTTGGGATCAATACAATCATTGTCTTGTTTAAGGTTTTGAGAAAATAGTTGAAACCAGCAAGCAAATCATTCTTTACAGTAGCCCAATTGGATTTATAGAACAGTGGATTGACACAATTTTTCTCATTACTGTCTCACATCATCAACTTAAGCAATGTCTGTTCTGGTTGCTGTGAAAAGGTTTTTGGGGTTGAGACTTGAGCGATATAACATGTTCTTGAAATCAGAGTGTAGCTTTTGAAATCAAGGCCGTGAAAATGATGCCACATGCGACTACTACAATAGTTATCAACTTCATACAAATTCTACACTTTGTAGAGCATCACAAGTGAGTGATACTTAGCGGGCATTAAAAGAAAGATTGTGCCTTGGGAATGTGATCCACTTTCAAGCAATGTTGAATAGCAGGATCAGTAAGGGGAATGCCAAAAGTTTTATGAAGGAAACTCTAATATCAACTGCGTAAATTGGAATTTCTATATCCACAGAAATAATCAAATTTGATTACAGAGCTTGTCGTACAGTTTGTTTTACCGGGTCTGCCATCATTCCAGTAAGATAAACTCTGAGAATTCATTTGATCTTTAGGTTTTACAGGCATGAGATTGAAGCTTGAATATTGGGCTAACTGAAGCAACAGTTTTCAGATGCTTGTACATCATATCATATATCAAAGAAGAAAAACATGAAATTCTATCCTATATTATACTTACTATAAGAACATGGGCTGTGTAAGCGGCAGCCACCAATAGCACAACTATCACAAATACCATATTCATTATCCTCCTCCATTGGTAGCAGCAGAGCAAATGCAATGGTTTCGTTCTTATCTGCCACGGCCTAGTGATCTGGAGTGATCAAATTCATCGGACGGGTCCCAATCCAGCGAAGATGACTGAATCTTCGACAGGGTCATGAAAACATCAGCCATGGTTGGGCGAGAATTGAGATCATGAGCCACGCAGTTCTTAGCCAGCTGGGCAACGGAGTGTGCCAAGTCCAGTGGGTACTCGTTTTTCAAGCTAGGATCGATGAAGCCTCGCAGCTTCTCTCTCACATTGGGTTCTCCCAGCACCAGGTTTATGGTCCCACATAGCAACTCCTCTTCCCCATTCTTGTCTCCACCGTCACTGCCAGCAGCTTCCTTTCCTGACAGGAGCTCCAACACCACCACACCGAATGCAAACACATCTAATTTCGGGGTAACCAGTCCATTCTCAATGTACTCAGGAGCCATATAGCCATAAGTACCAACCACATGCCTAGTCAATTGCAGGCCTCCTTGGTCTTCACTCTCCACAGTCCTTGCCAGCCCGAAATTCGCAACCTTGGCTCTCAAATTACCATCCAGAAGGATGTTACTGCTCTTCAAGTTCTTATGAATATAAGGCGGATTGGTGTAGTTGTGGAGGTAATTCAGGGCATCAGCAATGTCATAGGCAATCTGAACCCTTGTCTTCCAGCTTAAAGCAGTAGCAGAAGTTTGATACCTCTTCAAATGTAGCCAATCTGAGAGTGACCCCTTCTCAGCATACTCATAAACAAGGTAGGTGTTACCCTCGTGGACGCAGAAACCAGAGAGCCTAATTATGTTGAAATGATTGATTTGTTTCAGTATATTGATCTCCCCATACACATCCCCTTTTATGATCTTTACTGCAGCAGCATCGCCTTTGAAAGAGCCTCGAAATACAGAGCCCTTGATTCTGTTTTCCTCGCCAAAGCATCCGGTGGCATTCTGCAAATCCTCAAACTTGTATACAGTCAGGGATTCAATGGCGTATCGAATTCCTTCAGATGAGACAGACCATGATTTGTTATCTGGTAGGGCTGTGTAATCAGCAGATTCATCGAGTCTTTTTGGTGGAATTGGAATTGGAATTGGCCTGCTTTGTTGAGACCTGCGACGACGAAAGACCCAAACCAAAAATCCGATGAGGATGATAATCACCAGGAGAGAAGACCCAACTCCAACGCCCACGTAAACCCACTTGTTGGAGGAAGAAGTGTTGCTCTCATCAACGGGTACGGTGGGCGACGATGGAGGCGGAGGTGGCGGAGAGACGGTGGTGTTGATCCTAACGGGTTCGGATTTAAGCGGAACCAGAAGCGGAGTGAAGGGGAAAATGAGGCCGGAGAGTTCGTTAGCATCGGATATGCTCTGATTGTCAACGCCACCAAAAGTGTCTCCAATGGCACCAATGGTGTCTCCCCAGATGACTAGATAAGTGAGAAGGTACTTGACGCCATTGGAGGTCTGATTCGAAGTGGGACAAGCACATCTCAGAGGAATATTGATTCTCATGTCCACTTCGAGATCTCGGAAATTATATGGGTTTTGAGCAATCAAGGCCTGGCAAGTGGTGAGACCCCCATAGGTGTTGTTGGCCACGGAGAAATAGGTCTCCTCCGTGGTCTTCAAGACGTAGGTGGCGTTGTGCTGGTAGTATTCGCCGCCGGTGCAGGAACAATTGACCGGAACGATGACGATGGTGTTGGTCGGGAAGGTGTGGACGTCGGAGACGTTGTTGATTCCGGCGATGTCGGATGGTTGTGCGCTGAGGAGGTAGCCGATGGTGGCAGGGGAGCTGTAGGTCGGGTTTGATCGGAAAGTGAGGTAAGATTTGCAGGAAGGTGGGCCATTGCAGACATAGCCTTCGGTGACTGTGTAGTTTCGATCACAATCAAGCTGTTTGTTGTTCACATAGAATTGTTGGCCCTGTGAAACGCCCAATTGGGAAAGCAAAACTAGAAGTGGTACAAACCAATTCAAGAATATGGGTAGCTGCATCGCCATTGAAGGATTGGATTGAATTTCTCCAACCAAAAACAGAGATAAAAAAGAGTGGGCCTTCTGTGGCACTAAACTAGTCAACAGTCTTGCAAGGCTAGGAACAGGAGATTCAATCCTACGCGTATAATGGTTGACCAATTGGTCTAGCAAGACTTGTACCAAACTCGCGTGTTGGACAGAGCTGGGCTTGTTGATCATAGATTCATATCGCAGTGCACTGGTGCTGTACAATAATAGACCGTTCACTTCCTCTATTCATCAATTGAAAGTATTCTATCTCTGCTTTTTTCTAAGTAGACTCTTCTATTCTTTGGAAGACTTTGAATTTTGGGCGTCTGGTGGGTAAAGACGAAAAGAGGCACTAATGATGTCATTCTTTTAGTTGAAAAGTCCATTAAATATTATGACTAAATTCTGAGATATTATGTTATTTTGCTGTGTAACATCACCAATTAATTAAAATTTCAACTCACTCGATACAAACATTTGATGGATTCCTTGTCTAAACATCAAAATTTAATAAGTTGATAATACTAAGTTACCAAATCACCGCTATATTGAAGTTTAATATTTTAAACGATGACTATACCGTGTTAGTGATGTTACTTGATTAATCATTTAAATTTAGAGAGTTGAATGTTCTTAAAAAAAAATCGAACCCTACAGTCCTCCTCGTGTTAAAAAAAAAAAAAAAACCATTGTATAAAGATAAATAAAATGAAGAAGTGCCAAGAACCGCCACTCCTTTCAACATTATAGCATGAGATACCTTGGATTATTAACGTTGGTAGTAGTTTTCATCACCAAACCACCCTCATCCAAAATAAAATAAACATAAACATAAACAAATGATTTCAACCTAATCCATCAACAGAGTACCTTACCTTACCTTTTTCGCTGGCAACAGTCTATTCTCTTTGGCGTGGGCCCACTAACTGTAAACTCTTTCATGGGTTGGCCTTTTACCTCAATTCAATTTTAGGCAACACCTTCCATTTTCCTCCCATTCAAACACAACGGGAGGAGGAGGAGCCTCTGGAGGTTCTGCAACCAAAATGTTCTCTGCTTCATGTCATGTCTCTCAAAGAAATAAGCTGCTATTTTAACACTTAAAGAGCTAGATCCACAAGAACTACGCTGAAGCTCTAAACATCTTTTTTTAAGCATGGCCTGATTAATTATATGCTCTTTTTAATCCACCTGAGTCCTTCCCCCAACATGTTCAGCATTCCTTGGAACCATATATGTATTAATTAGCTGAAATTCAATTTTTTTGCACTTGTACACATAACATTACACAAACACAATAATTTGCAATTTACCTCTTGGTTCAATATGTATGTATCTATGTGTATTCTCATTGCTTCTACAAACATGGTGACATAGTCAAATCTAAAACTGTGACATTGATAAATGCAAATTCCGGATAACAAGTCAAAATTACAAATAAAAAAAGTAGAGAAATTTACAAGACCTCGGTGACCAAACACCTCTGAGTTAGTTGAAGTCTATACACTCGATTGTAGAATTAGCATACCTCAATCGGTCAATCAACCTTGCACTTGCGCAACCATTGCATGCACACTGATATAACCGCATAACCGAGTGCTATCACAGCAATAAGAAACACTGCCGCATAAAATGTGAAACAGCACAATCAGGACAATTAACCAAAGGAAAAAAGTAGCAAGTGCAACTGAAGAAAATGCAGGGTGTCACTCATGTAAATCTCCTCACTCCAATGGCGAATCCAATTGTGGTGACAAAAAACAACATTACTTTCTAGAGAGAAGAAAACTCAATGCCCATCAATGAAGAGGCTATCAAATCTCTTAAACCTTATGTTTTAACAATAGCAAGTTATGTATCATTTAAACGAAGGAAGTTGAAATTATTTTGAATTTTTTTACGAAAATGCTAAACAAAAGAGAGAGAGGGGGGGGGGGGGGGAGGGGGAGGTCGGGGTTGGCAACTGCGTTTGGCAGTTTTGCGCATATGGATCTGGGTTCTAACTTAAGTCCACTCTAAGCTAGACCGTCTGCTTCAGAACCACCTCTCACACACACCCCAATCTCATACATCTTCCTCAATCTCAACTTTGAAACAACGTATACACTGCCACACCATCAAATTTCTGTTTCTTTTAAACAGAAAAAGCTTTGCACTTCATAGCCCTTCCCCTGTTTGAAATTATCCATCGCTTGTTAAATTTCTGTGGCCATATCATTATACACAAAATCACGAACAATATCACCTTATTTTTGTTCTTCATCCTATCTTCCCTGATTTTCTATAAGTCATTACATGCTTTACTTCAAATCCTGAAATTCAAATATAAAGATCTTCCTGCATTTCCATATAGGTATTTCCTTTTCTTTCCAATCTAACATTTTGAATTATTTATTTTACTTTTGGAAAGGGAGGAGAGAAGATGAGTAATTGAACTGAGCATTTTGAGAATATTTGACTAGCACATGTGAGCATTCAAATAGAAAAGCACAAAAGCAAACAATCTACACAATGAACAGAGAAAAAGAAATTCACAGAACAGATGCTAAAACACCAAGATACAGGATAACTATGTAGAAAACTAGTGATCTCTGCTATTGTTCCACATTATCGGAGTGTCTCGTAGTTTACAAGATGAACGATACTTTACATAGAGCAAAGAAGTTTCAGCAAGTTGGCATCTCAAGCAGACTGAATTAAGAAAAAGAAATAAAAACAAAAGAAAATGCAGCAAATCTGATATAACTTACCAGCTAAAGCAGAAAAGAACAAAAGAGCCAAGCGATATCTGACCATCCACGGTAGAGAAACTTCAAGAGAACAGTGTTTCTGAGATTCTCTTGCTTTCCTCGTGATATTAGAGTCTATGTTTTGGGCTTGCAGTTCCTTTAGGGAGGTATTCACACTCGTAACAGGCAATCCATTTGCATCTCTCACTTCAAATTTCAAACTCACTGGAGTAGCATCCCAATTTATCTCTATTGCTCCAAAATTCGGTTGTCCTAAATGACACCCACATCATAAGATCAACAATCTTAATGAATTACTCTATATATACACACACACACTCTGAGCAGGAGGTTAAATAAATACTATGAAAATAACAAGAAGTATACCATATGTGCATGACCTGAATCTGCAACTTTTGTCCATAACTCTCATTGTAGTTGGTGTCCACCATGCCACAAATCTCACTATGAAATGTAATGGGCGTGGGAGTACCTTCTCAACAGCTTGGGTAAGCCCACTTGAGGTTATGTCATACAGGGGATATCCAATAGCACAATCATATCGTGTAATTTCTCCAAAGTGAACATCTCCACTTATAAAGAAGACCCCATCTCTCTAAGCAAGACAGAAAAACACAAAATGAGAGATTCATAAAACTAAATCAATTTGAATGTTTAACATATAAATGGTTGATAATCTTCACTTTTGGAGAAGATTATAAAAGGAAAAGAAAAGTTATTCCTAAACTGCCAGTACTTGTGAAAAAAAACATGAGGTCGCCACTGGATGTTGTTGAATTCAACTGAAAATAAACTTATGCAAGCCATTAAAGTTAGTGAAAAACATATTATCACCTTACTATCATATATCAATTTAAAAAGACGATTGCTCTCCTTCGGGAAACGTCCCCAAGCCTCCATATAAAACAAAGGGCCAGTAGCTGCTGAAAGATTTGAGATAACCTGAATGTAGAAAAATGCACAATTATGTATAACAGAGAGACAAACCTCCAGCATTACTATAAATGCTAAATGTTGAGCAATAAATGAAGCAGGAAGGAGAAGCATGTAAAGAGGCAGGCTTTCCCCCTAATTCTTGATCTCATAAAATATCTTTGATGGATTTAATTTTTATAAGATATTCTTTTAATGAATTTAGAACCAAACTTCATGTTCCTTTGTGATTTTAGGGCAAACATTTTGAAGATATCATCCAAGTTTCAGTGGATCTCACTTATAGAGCTACACATGTTCCAAACTTTTTTAGTGGATAAATCTGATTCAGTGGATCTCTCTCTCCACTGTGCATGAAAGAGAGAAACTATTGAGCTTTTGGTTTAAATGGGTTTCACGAAGCAACACCATACCCAGTTTGTTGAGATGGTTAAAGAGACGTACAACAAACACCGATCACTACATAAAGTGAGGAGTAATGTCATCATTCTCGCCTTTTTCGCAAATGAATGTGGGGGTCGACCACATGAATTCTTTTTTTTCCATTCTACTTTATTATACATGTCTCCTCTAACATTTAACTTTTTGAAATCATTTTTAATTATTTCATTCCATGTTAATTTTGATTGGCCTCAATGTCAATTACCCAGGGGTGGAGGAGGAGGAGGGGGGATGATTTTTCTCAAAACTCTATTTACGGTACTTATTTATGGTGATTTTGTATAGGAAAACTAAAGCTAGCCCACCCCAATTTTTTTTTTAAATCCTATTTATGGTTACCTAGCTATGGTTATTAAACATGGTTTGCAAAAGAAATTACTTGTGACTCCTTCAAAGTCCAATGAACCATTTTAGTCTTGCTTTTAACAATTCAAATCTAGTAAAAAAAGTGTAAATTATTATTGTAATCCTTGCTCAACATATTAGTACTCTATTCATATATATAGACACATATATATTATTTGTTAAGAATTCAAGTGAGAAGAAAAGGAATGCTCGACACTTGACAAACTCATTTATTGGCTCTAAGGATGCCTAACCGCCTCGTCGATCATGCGCGCACGGGTTGGGGGTGGGGGGGAGGGATGAACACCTTGTGATGGGTAGTTTATATGGGGTGGTTTCATTATTTCTCTCTTTACTTTCTTTCTTAATTCATTCTGAACATAATTGAAGAGTGGGATTATTCGGATAAAGCAGATGAACCACTGCCAAATGAATATTTCTAGCTCAGCCCCTGCTCTTACATTTTATGCAAAATAGTCTTCTCTTTCTTACGAGCGCATCAACGGGTATACATTCTATATGTTCATACTACCTGAGTCTATTCGTATTATGTCACTAATATGTGTTATTCCTAATCTATCTCTCACACTTTGATTAGTAAATTTATCTTTTCTAGTTACTCCTATCCTCACTTCAGCTGCGTGAATGCATTCTTATTTCTCTTTTAACCCAACACTCTAACTCGTATAAGATAGCTAGCCTAATGACCGTCCCATAAAATTTCTCTTTTAACTTGTTTGGTGTATTTCTATCACATAGGATACTAACCAGTCTCCATTTGGTCCATCCAACTCCAATCCTATTAGTAATATCATCATCTATTTCCATTTGTTTTTTTTTTTTGTATTACTGATCCTAGGCATAAAAAATGATGATTTTGAGTAAACCTATGGTGTCTTGGATTGCAATCGTTATATTATTACTTTCTGAATCTTTATTAAATCTACATTCCATATATTCTTCTTTAGCCTTACTAATTTTTAATCCTTTTGTTTCTAAAGATTTCTCCAAGTTTCTAATTTTGTTCACAAGCCTTCCTTAGAAGTATCCAACAACACTATGTCGTCAGTAAACAACATGCACCGTGAGATGTCTTCATGTATATCTTTTGTTATTTCATCTAGGACTAGCATAAATAGGTATGGGTTGAGTACTGATCATTTGTGTAGTTCCACTTTTATAGAGAAATCATTAGTTTCTTCTCATAAGGTGCGAAGTGCAAACCCTAGCCTTTGTATCCTAATACATATCCGCAACAATAATTATAAGATTTAAAGAGAATCATTTTCTATGTAAAGCCCACCAAATTAAAAAATGAGTAATGCAGTTCACTTTGAACAGCTTCCAGGAAAAGTTAAGGCTTGAGAAGCCAGACATTAAATAATAAGATGAATATGAGAAAGTAACTGTGCTTCCCATTTACATGCTGCGTCCCCATTCTTTTTTGCCCCCTTATCCTGTGCCCCTTACTGAAGCCTTTTAACTTATTAGAAAAAAAGTGATACACATAATGGTCCAAAATACTTGCAGAATTTATTGCTTCAATTAATAAAGAAAAATTCTTAGACTATATTGCTGCAACCCTTCAAGGAGACGTCTTAGCATGGCTTCGCCAATGGGACTTCAAAATGATACTTGCTGGGAAATAAAGTTAGCTAACGTTGCAATATCTTATCCAAAAGTTGATTCAGCAATCCAATACAATACAGGTACCCTATAGCTGTTCCATAACAGAAATAAATGCACCATAACACAAAATTCGAAAACAAATACATACAAACGCAACTTACTCAACATCAATATGCATATAAAATTTTCCATTTCAACTTGGTGTAGTGCTTCTTAAATTGCATTGCATAAGCATAATAAAGAAGCACAGAACTTCAGAATTATTAGACAACAAATATATATAATACCTGAATAGAAGAACCAATAATAGTAATGGTTGATGGAGGACCATTCAACTCTTTCTCCAACCATGCCCATTGCGAACTCCCCAAAATATTTCCATCGCTGAACAAAGGGTCTCTGTGGTATCTAGTATCTAAGAGAATAACCTGAAGAAGTTTATCAGCAAGAATTAGAACAGCACATCCATGTATGTAGGCCTCCACCTACCATTTACAAGGTATATTTCTGATTGAGGTGGACATGTAAACCATTTTGGGTTTTCCAAAAGCAATGTAATGAGTAAATTATTATGCCCAGAGCACTGAACTCGTTGTCTTGGACTACTGAAAAGGTCAGCAATTATAGTGAACAAAAAATGTGCCTTTAGTAGCAGTGTTCAACTTCATTTTTTCTTTTTATAGTAAAAGAACTAGACTAATTGGTCAACTTCAACTAAAAAGAAATAAAAGCAAAGGTCCTAAATTGATTCACTTCAATACCTTGATTTGTCTACCCACAGGGCCAAATGTGTATGATGCATACACACCAGCCTGTTTGCGCCTACAATAATGAAGCCATGATAAGAAGATAATCAGTACCACTCCTCATAAAAAGAAAAAAGGAAGGACAGGTTAAGCTAATCACTTGTCTATCTGATACTCAGACCACCGTTAAATGTTTTCTGCTTTTTGCAAGGAAATGACTGGGTGTTCATAGGTGAATGTTAGTTTTTTCTCTATTTTTGATATATTTACTGTCTTTATAATGAAAGATTAGCTATACTCTAACCAGTATGTTAACAAAATGAGATATAAAAGAAATATTAGTAACTCTAAACTAAGAGTGATCCCTCACCGTGGACTATCTTGGGGTTCATCCAAAAAATCAAGTAGAAGCCTTTGGTTTGTAATTTTCCCACCAAATTCTTTTCCTGCATCATTTAGTCCATAATCATGGTCATCCCATGTGCCAATTACCTATAGCATCCATACACTCTGTTAGATAGTATTAGTTGTCCAAAAATATGAAGAGTATCAGCAGTATTACTAAGCACTTACCAGATTCTACAAGTAACATCTAATATTACAAAAATAAAAACAAAATCAGTGACAATAAAGAATTTGAGTGAAGCACCTTTGTCTTCTCTCTAAGACGAGAGTAACCATGATTGCTCTTAGCCATCTTATATTTAGACTGCATTTCATTCTCGGAGGAAGGGACAAACCTCGGAACATTCCTCCATGGCCCAATTGTTCTTTCCTTCCCAAAAATCTTGAATGGGCGCCTAACGTCTCCATAAATGTTGTCACCCAGCCAAATAAAAACTTGGGGATCAAAGTTGATTATTGCATTCCAAATAGGCTGCAGACATCCATCAATTTTCAGCAACTTAGGGAAAGATTTTGGACTTCATTAAATGTACTCTAACTAAAAGACCATTCAATCAAGATGAATACCATAAGTAGCCAAGATATAGATATGTAAACATAAAGTATACACATGCACACACATTGGTAGACGAGAAACGAGAAAAGCTACAGAAAATTACAAGCAAGACTTGTTAAGGGGAACTTAAATAGAAATGAGAACATAGCAAGAGAATTTCAATTTGATTAAGGTAGAATGAGCAGTAAGCATGTTTATGATCTAATAAAGACATCTGTGTCTGAAAAGAGGGGAAAAAAAACTATATATGTAGTGACCATAATTTTATACCCAGTTATGACATGACACAGACACTTCAACAAAATAAAGCTCAAGAAAGGACACACAGCAGGGACACAACAATACAACAACAAATATCTCTATGTAAAAATTTTAAATTATATCTGCCAATATTTGTTTTAGTTCACTGATCTAATACACTATGATCATAACAAAGATTTGTAACTTATAATCATAAGATTCAATAATCACATAGACGATTCCAGAATAGATCATCATAAATCAAGATATTGAGCCACTGGATGAAGCTTTTAAAATACAAGAACAACTAAAATAGCACACATCTTAAATCATAATTCTATGCATGTGCATGAAGATTTGCATCAATTTTGTACACATGTTTGTATATGTACACGACGACACATGGGATTATTATTCCACTTCTCCCCCTTTTGCCTCTAACCATGTGCATGAAGATTTGCATCAATTTGTACACGTTTGTATATGTACACAACTACACATGGGATTATTATTCCACTTCTCCCCCTTTTGCCTCTAGATATGCGTGAACATCTGCATCTATTTTGTACACATATTTGTATATTCACACATGTAATTATGATTCCTCTCATCCTTTGGCTATAAGCTTCGTTTTACCTCATTCTTCTAATTCAAATCTCTTAATAAATTCAAAAGAAAGCAAAATCCCTTACATGTTCAGTCGCATAATGGGATGTCGTATAATGTGTTGGACATGTAAATCTTCAAGTTTGCAAAATAATGAAATTTGCTTTGAAACTATCAATATGTGCATGATGTGTCAGGCATGTGCCTTGGCATGTCAAAGTTACATGTCCAACACAAAAAGGTTCCTCTGCAAAAGTGCTCATGCTGCCTAGTAGTTGAAATACCAAATAATCCCAAACAAAAACAATTATTTGAAAAGAAAATACCACTCAATCACATAATGGGATCTAAATCACTAGGTCTAAGTGATATATCAAAAAGTTTAAAAGATGTGAAGATGATTGAGGAATGAGAAAGTCTTGCAGTCAAGTTTTTTGTAGTTCTCATATGGACCCTTTGAAAAGGAAGTTAACCTCAACCCATGTCATACAATAGAACATAGGGGCAAATGGCATCGGCACTAAAAAAAAAGTGAGTTAGGGAAAATGGCCTCGGCACTAAAAAAAAAGGTGAGTTACCACCTCGGTTGTAAAAATAAACCGATTAAGCAACTATTTTCTATAGAAGATGTTCTGTAATGACATCCATTGAATGCAGGTACACAGCTCTTTCATGCATGAATTCGTCATTGATGCAAAAATCAGGAATTAACCTACAGTAGTAACATGAAGGCACCTCAATACAAGCCATTCAAACACTCGGTAATACCACCATGACGTTAACAAAATTTTCCAAGTTCCCAAAAATTTGAATTGGTAAGAAATGATGATATAGAAACTCTCAACGTTGCCTGTTATTATTGTTCACTGTTTCTTATTTTTTCTCATGACTATATGAAATAAGAACATGAAGGTGCACTGGGAGTGCCTTCTTTTATATTGGAAGTACAGGGGGAGAAATCTGTTTTGGAGATTTTCATTGTAAAAATATGGGCTCCCATGAAACCATTTTACAGATCCAGCCTTGCTACTTGCCAACATTAGTCCTCTAGAATTTCATGAATTAAAAACTCAACAATCACTTCCTAGTTCACTGCTATATATATATGTATATATATATATATTGAAATTTAAAAATAAATAAATAAAAGAAAATTCTATCGAGTTTAGGATTTATACAAGTCATGGCTTAGTATTACTAATAATGTAAAGAACGTCCCGACAAAATATTTGAGGGCGGGAAAAAGAAAAGGAAAAAGAGAAATGGCAAAACTAATTGTTTGGACTTTAAAAAAACGAATTACAAGAAAATAAATAAATAAAAAAGACACACATGACACACAAAATAATTCAATGTGCGAGTACAAGAAAATAATAAACAGAAGGAACCCTAATAATAACAAGGATCAAAAACCTGGGGAGCACTTTGGTTAGCGCATGATCCAAAGGCAATTCGGGACACCAGAGTCTCGTCTGAAGCGCTGCGGGCAAGTACTAAAGCCGTGGCGACTACTCCGACGACAATTAACCACCGGAAAACCACCACCATTGTACACATTGAAGGATCAGCACAGCAATTCCGATAATGGAAATGACTATATTTTTTCTTTTCCCCAAACAAATCCAAAGCCAAATGGGTTGTGTTTGTTTGATAATACTGTAAAAGTTTGCAAAGCGTTTTTGACCAGGAATCGAATAATAAGAATGAGGCGGCTTTTTCCAATAATGGAATAGCGTGAATCAGAAGCTGCTTCGTCTTAATCAGTTCACGAAATATACACACGCACACACTCGCACGTGTGTGTATATTATGATATCTAGTCTAGGTGATTACTTTGGTGCAAATCCTTCCTGCTCCGACAACCACCTTCAAGAAACTCTGATTCTATGGAACCCAATTACCCTTCGTCTACTCCCAGCGAACCAAACTGGCCGTTTTTCAAATATTAAAATGGGTTAATTAAAATAAAATCCCCCAATACTATTAATTTTATTATTATTATTATTTAACTCCCTTCAACTAAAAGTTTTTTCTACATAACCTCCAATTCCATACTACACATAACAGTGTAACACATAACGCTTGCAACTTGTTCCATGTGATGGTCTTGTCGCACTGATGATCATCATTGCTTTAATCTTTAACACTGTCTACATTAAAAATTTTTTTTTTTCTTTTTATTACAAGTCATCTCATCTTTAATGTTTAATATTTAAAAAAAAATTTCTAATAATTTCATTTCATTTTAATCTCGGACTTCTAATTTACCTCTTACTCTCTGTCCAAATATCTCATCTGTTACTATTTCATTAAAATTTGATGATTTTTTTATCACATGGAATTGCTGTATTTTTTTAATTAATGGTGTGTTTATTCCCAAACTTAGCACGGGTATTAAATGCAAAAAAGTAAATAATACGGACGGTTATCTTCCAACAAAAAAAAATGCATAAAAGAACAAATTTATTTCAAATTACAACTTTAAACCAACACACTAATACTACATTTGGTACTCGATAATCATTCTAGTATTTGGTAAGACCAGTTTAAAACCTATAATGGAATAAATTTTAAATTGAATTCTCTAACATATTCATTTCAGTGACGAATAAATTAAACTAACAAAATAACATTCTTATGTAATTTTTTAAAAAAGAAATTGCGATAGTAGTAGAAGGTGACGACAATGATAGAAGACGGTAGTGGTGGTGGAAGGCGACAGCGGCTGTGACAGTGGTGGTAGAAGGCAATAGTGGTGGTGAAGGCAACAATGGTGGTGGTGGAAAAAGGCAGCAATTGTGGTGGTGGTGGTGGTGATAAAGGTGGTGGTAGTAGTGACAGTTATGGAGGTGGTGGAAGACAGTGGTAGTGTGGGTGGTGATGGTGGAAGGCAGCAGCAGTGGCACGGTGGTGGTGATGGTAGCGGCGGTGGTGGCAATGGTTTTTGGACTTAAAATGTGAGGTTTGTTTGGTACGTGATTTTTTTTTTTTTCATTACAAGAGAATCACTTGGAATAGTTTTTTCTACTTTAATTTTCTTACCAAACAAAATAATGGGTGAAATGAGCATTTTATTTCACTCATGCGTACCAAACGCAAAATAACTTTAAATGCAAACTTTCAACTGAAATCCTAATTTTCTTAAGTTAAATGCAAATTCGTCTTAGATCTTAGATCCTACTATTTTATTAACATTTAAGAGGTGTATTTGACTTAAACAGTATCCAGATTGAAGGAAAAAAAAACTAATGCTCTGTTTGGTTGGAGGGATGAAAAAATGGACAAAAGGGAGAGAGAGTGGGGGAGGAATGGAAGGGGCATCCATAGGGAAGGGATAATGTCTCATTCATTTTTTGTTTGGTTGAATGAAAGGGATAGTGGAAAGGATTGGAGTAATAAGTTTTTTTTGTTTGGTTGGAAGGAAGAAAAAAAAGTTTTTATGTACTTTTATCAATATACCCTCGTTAATTAAATTGACCATTCATGTATTGTTCACGTGAATGAAGGAATTTATTTCCATATTTTTTGTAATTGAGTGTTTTGTTTCAACGAAAATTTCAATTAGAAAATAAATTGGTGAAAAAAAAAAAGAATCGAGATATTTTATTATTTATAAAAAAAAAAAGAGAGTTCAAAAATCTTCAAAAGACTAAACACTATCAACAAATAAAAAGAGAATCCATATACTTTGATATTTATCAAAAACAAAAAAAGTCAAAAATTATTCGGAACCATACTTTGGGTGTTTTTGGATTTAATTCAGTTGTTTCAAAATATCGTGAATCCTTACATGTGAGAGTTGTAATATAGTCAATGTAACGACCCAACACCCCCCTTTGGGAGTTAGGGTCACTAATTAATCTCAATAATAATACGGAAAACAAAACATCACTTCTTCAAACATAATTTCTTTTAATACAAACAATGTGTAACATCAACACCACTTAATCAAAATTTCATTAAATGTTCAGTTCTCATTACATGAGCTCATTCTTGTTACAGAGTTTTCAATAAGGAACTGTCAAGGTAGTCTTCACGTGCTAATCAACAAGTACCTTGAATCATATTTCCCTTCTTGTCTTCCTTTATCCTCTGATCGAGCCTTCTCTCTCTTCCTTTTCTTTTTCTTTTTCTTTTTCTTCTCCTCCTCCTCCTCCTCTTCTTGTCCTCTCACTCTCTGTCTCTCTTTCCGCAAGTACTGGCCGAGAATTGCCCTGTTCTCTTTTTGGTTTCCTTTTCCTTATTTCTTTCTTTCTACCATGTAAACTAAAAAAGTCAAAATACTCCCCAATGTGGCAGATTTAAATCATGCACAAGGATACCTATAAAGTGTAATCGATAGTTGTGCTTTACATAATTTTTTTCTTATTTCCTACTAGATACTTATATATATCAATCTAGTCAAACTCTTCATATGTGGCATTCTATCAACTATGGTACAGAAATATTTGTCTAAATGCATGTGTCAAGTTTCATCCCTAGTTCTATGTTCCTCAGCTAATTTCATTTCATTCTCCTAATTTTCTAAAATTATATTTTTGACCACAAAATCTCCACTAAGAACTCCAAAATAATAAACAAAGTCTCCGAATATGAATAATTCGAACATAATCAAAATTAAAAGCTTAATTTAAAAAATCTCGGGTGTCAAAATGGATGTAGGCTAAAATAAGTAATTTTGTATATAGATAAAGGTTAATGTAGTAATTGCATAATTTTATATCAATATTTTATTATTTCCCTCATCTCTTCTGTCCAATTTTGAGCGGATAAAAAATTAGTGGTTAGAAATGATGAAGCATCCCTCTTAGCTTCCTCCGTATCTTCTTTTCCTTCCAACCAAACAAGGGAAGCATCTTTTATCCCTTCTCTCTTCCATTCCTCCTCAATCCATTCCTTAAAACAAATAGAGTATAATTATCATGCAATTGATGATGGCAAATAGAAGAGTAACACCGTATTTTTTTTTTTTGGTAAATTACCCTTACAAATTTGTCTAATTAAAAAAATATGATCAACATCCTTGAGATATTTTTCATAATTATAGAGTATCGCGTGAATTACTTGATTATAGGAACAGAAACACCACCAATATTATCTCTCGTGAGCCAGGAGTCAAGTACAAGAGTGAGATAATTTTAAATGTTAAAAATACTCATGAAACAAAATGACTTAAATATCTCTTACAAAATGACCATTTGACCAAAATTACTTAGACAAAAGTACCCTTTCTCATAAACTATATAATACACATATATAATTTAATCAATATTTTTAATTTGTAACATTATTATAATCTATTTAATCTAATAATATTTGTGAATACATACTGATATTATATCACATACATATAAAATATTGAATAATAAATGCACATTGTAAATAAAAAAAGTGTATTTACTATCCAAATTCTTCAATTTACTCTAATTATAGATTAAAATCATACTTATTATTCAGATTCTACGAACGAGTGGGGAGAGGGTGCAGTGGAGAGATGTGGAGAGAGGGTGGTACGGGCAATTTTGTCTTTTTGAATTTTTTTGTCACGTATGTCCGCACGACTCCTATAATGGTTGTATTAAAGATAGGATAGTTTGATAATTTAACTGTTAGCACTGTTGATTTATCAAATAATTTTATCCGTAAGTGATTTAGACAAATTTCAGGAGAGGTGACTTAATCAACCAAGTTCATTACTATTATTTGGGTTTCGAAACCAAAACATTAGGGACCCTTCTGAAAAACATTATTTGTTTTTTATAAATAAATAAACATGCAAATTAACATAGTGTAGGTTGCGTATATTTTATAATTTAAAGGGTTAGTTGAATCACTAGGGTATTTGCCAATCCCTTAGGGTCTATTTGGTTAGACGGAATTATAGTAGAAAGTGAAAGAAAAGTAAAGTGAAGGAAATGAAAATTTAGTTTCCTGCATTCATTTTGTTAACGTTAAATTTTTTCAGAAAAGTTGAGAAAATCTTATTTCGTTAGTTTGGATAGGAAGAAAGTGAAAATAAAAGAATTCTACTTACCAACATTACTTTAATGATTTCAAATACTTGGTGTTTGATTACAATCATTTTCATACTCTATTGTTTATATTCATTTTAAAATAAATTTTATTTGAAAAAAGGCTTCATAATATATATATATGCATGACAAGACCAACGAATTTTATTGAGAAAAAAATACCAAAATACACATTAGTGCATTAATACTTCTTTCTATGTTGGACTTCTAATCTTATCAAGAAACTGGTATTCATAAACTTTCTCTAATCTAACATCAATAATCACACTGGAGAAATAATTTTGCTCCTTGTTTAGATTAGATAAATTGATTTTTAGAAAAAAAATTTGTTTCATGTTTAGCATAAGTTGACTAATAGATGAAGAAACAATTAAATTAATAGGGGTATAATAAGAAAATAAAATATAAAAGAACAACTTTCACGAGAAACTGAAATTTTCCTGTGTTTTATATGGGAAACGTTTTGAGAAAAATAGACGGTTACAAGAATTCTAGTTTCCTAAAAATTTTCTGTTTCATATTATCCAAACTCTTAAAAAGTTAAAAAAAAATCTGTTTCCTTTCCTTTCCTTTCCTGTACTTCCCGCTAACCAAACTCACCATTAGGGTTTTTTATATAATTTACCCTTTTTCATATAATGATTTTTCCTTAGGATTGGACTACTTAATCCATATATTTACTTCTTTTATGAATTATATTGACCAGTGTTGAATTATAGTTCTTATTTATAGTGACAATTATGGGTATGCTTGGCATGCATGTGTGTTTTGTGTTTTTTTTTTTTTGTCTAAAACAAAATAACTGTTTTTGTTATGAGTGTTTTGAATAGTATTCGAAAATATGTTTTATAACGAAAATGTGTTTTTAAGTTTTTTTTTTCTTTATTTTTCCTGCTACAGTAGCCTAAACACAATAAAAACACCAAAATGATGTTTCCAATTTCGACTCAAATTTTTGAAACGTTTTGACACTATTCAAAATACAACAGATGGTACCAAACATACTTTATTCCTATAGTATCGAAACAAAATAAAAAAAGAAAAAAACGCATGCCATACAAGTCTTATATGTCTCACGATCAAGTATATTTTAGATTAAACAGTAATGTACCACAACCTTGGCCGTGACTAGTGCACAAAGTTTGAGTTGGGATTTAATTGTCAACAAGACTCGAGCTTTGTTTGGATTGATGGAATTAAAAGGAAAAGAAAATAAAAGAAAGTGTAGAATAGTGATTTTCATGTTTTGTTTGATATTAAAGAAAGAGAATAAATGATAAGGAGAGATTTGGAATAACTTAACCTTCCAAATCTTTCATTTGCTAATAGTGGAAAGTGAAAATGGAAGAAAGTGAAGTAAAGGAAATGAAAATTAAGTTTCCAGCATACATTTAGTTAGCATGAATTTAAAAAAAAAATTTGTAGAAAAATATTATTTTGTTAGTTTGAATAGCATGAAAGTGAAAAGAAAATGATTGCACTTACCAAAACTACCCTTATGTATGTATATTATTCTTGATGAAACTGCTTTTTCTTGTGTTTTTTCCAAATTCTAAAAACCTAGTTGATATTTAAGCACATATCATATATATATTATACAATTCTTTCAACAATTTTTTTGTTTGTCTATACACTACACGTATGTGTTGACCTTAAGGTTTCAACCCAAGGTTATTTGGGTGATTTTGATGATAACAACCTATTGTAGTGTAGATTTAATAAGTTTACTTGAGTATGCAGTTTAAAAAGTATTATATTATCTCAAGTATCTTAAAGGCATTGGACTTCAAAAGGAATTAGAAGAAGATATATGAAGCCACATGATCATGGAACTCAAAGACCAATAATTAAGATCAATGGCGAAGTTGAAGTAAATCCAAGCCACATGATGAAGGAACCCAAAAGCTTAAAGATTTGAAGATCAAAAGACTTGAGTAGGCTAGTCTTGGGTGAGTGTTAGATTTAATGTAAAGTTATTTTTGAAGTAACTTTATTTGAAAGCTCATCTCTTAACTTAGTAAACTATAGGAATATGCATATCATTCATATCATCCATAAGTCCTTAAACCATAAGCGATAGGCCATGAACTTCACTTATAATATCATGAGGCTGTTACTATGATTGAGTTAGTTTAAGTCATCGTAAGATTTAGAAAAACTCAACTAGTAAGGCATAACTAGGACCATGCCTTTCAATCATATCATTTATGGTTCTTAGATACATTAACTTAGGCTTTGAACTCAAATAAATCATTATATAAAGTCATGTCATGCACAGTTACTGTTTCAGGTACTTAGTGCAGAAATTTGGCTAAGTGTTAGATTCTAGGGGCAAAAACGTAAATATGAGTTTTTAAATGAATCTTGACATAAAAAGTCCCGGTAATTATATCCCATGATTTATCACCATTATATGAATTTTCTTAACCCCAAATAACTTAATTTAGTCATTCATATTGCACGATAAATTTTTATGTCAAAGTTGTGAAAATTCGTTTGTACTAAAACTGAAAAATCAGATTTTGATTCACTTAGAATTTGATTTTGAAACTATTTTTATTGAATCCAAATGGGAGGTACTTTACTTAATTACATTGAATAACTTAAAGTAAATTTAAATTTACTTAAATGTTTTCAATGTAATTAAGTGTGCAGTGTATTAGTGCATTGTGTAGGATAAACTGGCTGAGTCTGAGAACAGATTCTGACCTGGGGACTTTCGGTCGACTGATGAACCCATCAGTCAACTGATAGAAGCCTTTCGGTTGATTGAAGGAATCCATTAGTCGACTGATAGAGGCCTTTCGGTCGACTGAAGGAATCCATCAGTCGACTGATAGAAGAAGATATTCATTCCAGTAGGGTGTGCAAAACAGGAGAGGTTTCAGTCGACCGAAATAGCATTTTCAGTCGACCGATGAATTCATCAGTCGACCAAAACCTGGTGATTCCAACTCCAACGGCTAGTTTTATGCACTTAATGTTTTCCAACCACTTCCAAACGGCCATAATTCATTCTTGCACTATAAATACACCTTGTATATGCATTATACATGTGAGAGAGACTACCATAACCCTTCATGATCATATATTATTGGTAGATGCTACCTTAGAGCTAAAATCTTCATATCATTCATCCATTGGTAGCCACCACTATTAAACCAAACACTTGCATATCATTCATAGTGGCAAAATCTTAGTGAAGAGCTTTCAATTAAGTATTTCATTGCTAACTCTAGGTATGTGAGCTATAATTTGTGTAACTATCCATTGAAGGACTTCATTGTAATCAAATCTCTTATCTACCTTTGAGAGGAAGATCAAGTGATACACTTGGCAATGAAGCCCAAGTCATGAGCTTGGCAAAGAAGTCTTGGTAAAATGTTCATTGAGTAAGGAAGCCCAAGTAATGAGCTTGGCAAAGAAGTCTTGGTGAAGTGTTCATTGAGTAAGGAAGCCCAAGTCATGAGCTTGGTAAAGAAGTCTTGGTGAAGTGTTCATTGAGTAAGGAAGCCCAAGTCATGAGCTTGGCAAAGAAGTTTTGGTAAGGACTTCATAGAGTAAGGAAGCCCAAGTAATTCACTTGACAATTGTAAGGTTTGCTTTCCACCATTAAGGAAGGCTCTATAGTGGAAACCTTAAAAAGTTCTCTTGAAGCATGGATGTAGGCAAGAAGGGTCGAACCATGTAAAAATTATGGCGTAATTTGGTGTGCATTTCTCTATCCTTAAACTCCTTTATTTGAAAGCATTTTATTTGTTTCAATTTCATATGTTTTATTTACAAATGCTATAAGTTTAAATGCTTTAATTCACATGAGGAGGATGGGATGAATGCTTGGAGTGTGTTGATTGATTGAGGACTTACTTGGTTATTCATTTGTCAATCAAGTTGCATACCATGTATTTAATAAATTGTGATATCAACATGTCCACACACTATAAGCAATTCTATGAATGTTATGATAATTTTTTATGATATAATTATATCCATTCAAATGAATGCATGTTTAACTGTTTAAACACGTTTACGTGACTTATTTTTGTACAATAAGATGATTACTCGTTGAATCAATCTACGCACCAAGTGTCTAATAAAAGTTCAATCAAGTTTAGTTTTGTCAAAACAAGCTAAACAAAAAAAATTTCATTGTCTGCTTAAAGTCCCTATCCACCCCCCTCTAGAGACAATTCTCGGGTCACAGTATGTATGTGGAAGGAAAATTTAAAATAAGGTCCTGTTTGATAACACTTCCGATTTCATATTTCAACTTTCATTTTCAATTTTTTGAAAGTTAGAGCAAAAATCGCGTTTAGTAACACAATTTTCATTTATGAAAAAGTGAAAGTTATGTCAAAATTTTGACAACCTTTTGGCATAATTTGAAAGCTTCATAACAAAGCTTTCAGTTTCACTTTTCATTTTTCAGTTCAAGTTTTTATTTTTTGAATTTTTTTATTTTTTATAAAATACAATAAATAAAAATTTTGGTTACTCAAAAATATAAATATAATAAAATTATTACAATAAATTTAAATTTAATAAAAAAAGAATAAAATACATTAAATAAAAATTTTGATTGCTCAAAAAATATAAATATAAATAAAAAGTTTGGTTCATGAAAAAAATATAAATAAAGTATAATAAATACAAAATTATAAGTAACTAAGAATAAAAGCTTTTATAAAAAATAATAAATAAATAAATATAAAGATATATATAATAATACATATATAATAATAATAATCATAATATATATAAATATAAAGATATATATAAGAAGAAAATACAATAAAATAAGAGTTATATATATATACAAATATATTGAATATAAAAATATAAAAGAAAATAAAAAGAGTATATATAATATTATATGACAATAACCAAAAACATGCTAATTTAGACTACAATTTAGAAATTTGACTTGTAAATAGCTTGAATTTATGACAATTACAAAAAAATGCAAATGCATAAAAATATATTTATTAATTAAAATAAAGTCCTAACAAATATAATTTCAGAGGAAAGAATATACATAAATATGTAATATCACATTTATGTTGGCTAAAATGAGTTGGAACCATATTACTCGAACATAATTTTTAGTCAAAAGTACTACTATTTTGTTTTTGAAATTTAATTTTGGATTACCAAACATATTTTCAGATTTATGCTTTCAAAATTTCAACAACAAATGATGTTACCAAATGAATTCTGCTTTTAACATAAATGACAGCACAACAAGTTTCTAGATTTTATTTTTCAAGAATCAGAAAATAAAATCCGACAACATTACCAAACAGCCTCTAAAGTATCAGTTTCGTATGCAAAATAAAAAAAAAAATTATTTGAATGCAAGATAAAAATTAAAAATGAAGTTAAAGAATAGAAAAAAACGAATAACTCACCACCTTCATAAGTTCATGTAACTCTGGAAAAAAAAATATACGTAAAATAAGGAAGAAAAGAGAGAAACCTAATATATATATAATAGAAAGTTAAAATTTAACTGCAACACTTTTGCGGGAAACCAAAATTTGAGATGTTTTTAGTGAGAATCATTTTGGAAAAAATTGACTATTTGGGAAAAACTTACTTTCCTAAAAATTTTATATTTCGTGCTAACCAAACTCATAAAAATGTTAAATCTTTTATATTCCTTTTTCTTTCATGCTGCTCCTCGCTAACAAAACACAGTCTAAGTGAAACTTTATTAATATAAAAAATAACCTTAACATTTTTAAAAAAGAAAAATTTAAAAGACATTTAATTAAAAAGTATGATAGTAAATTGTTTAAAACTTTAATCTTTTCCAAACAAGAATACTACACTTAGGGGTGCAACTCGGGAGTGTTGGAAGTACAGCTCGGGTTGAACTCGACACATGAAATGTTCAACTCTAATCCGACCTTCAACCCAAGCTAACTAACCCTAATCCAACTCATCCTTAAATTTTTTAGTTCAGGTTGAATTCGGGTTAGAATTTGGGTTACCACTATGACTTTATTATACAAGCATTATGTACGACATTGACTTTATAAAACTTATAAATTGCTTTCTTATTCTTGAATGAGTTTGTAATGCACATCATCTACAATTAGATATAATTATTATAAAGACAAAGGAACAACTATAACTAATTCACTTTTGAAAATATTAAAAGTATTGACCAACACATCCTATGACGTAATATTCATAATAACCAATGGACTACTAACTAGATTGACATAACCATAATATGAAATAATTAGGATATATTTAAAATAAAAATATATAAAAAATAATATTAGAATTTGGGTTCGGACCCGGGTTAGACTCGAGTTTATGGGACCTTAACCCAAGGCGTTGATTAAATTTGGGTTAAGATTTTCAACTCAGGCTCAACCTTAATTGTAAAAACGATTATCCAAACTCATAAAAAATTCAACTCGATTCAAGTTGAATTCAGATTGACCGAACTAAGTTACACCCCTAACTATACTGTTATTTTATTTATTTTCTTTCATAATTTATCCAAACATAAACGCTAGGTTTTATTTTATTTTCTTCTCTCCTAACTACCCTTTCTTTTATCTAATGTTTACCGAATGAAGCGTAAAAAGTGAATCACCTAATTTATACGAATCCTTAAGCTAAACGTTAAATATTTTTGCTTTGTTTTTATATTTATTTATATTTTAACATAAAAATAGAACTGTTGTCGGCTTATATAAATTCAGTAAATAATACATTGTTGTTGAACAAAAGAGAGAAGAAAAAATCCACGAAAAGAAGAAGAGGGAGTAGAGAAAGCGTTGGGAACCATTTTTTTGGCGTCGTCTCGAGGATTCCAGGTCTTCCACTTCCGTTTCTCTATTCAGAGGTACACACTATATGTCCTTGTTCATTTAATATTTACTACTTTATCTACTACAATAATCTCAATCTCTCCAGTTATGCACCCATGTATTTTTTGTTTTAAAGTTAGGAACCTAAATGATACAAATCATATATATATATATATATATATATTTTTTTTCTCTTCTCTCTGTTGATAACCCAAATTTTTGTCTTAACGATCGCATGAGCCGTTGGGATTTTCGCAGTGGGAAGTCACAGTTTCGGGGAACTTCTGCATCTTTTGATTTAATCTGACCGCTGTGTATGTAAAAGAGTTAAATTTGCTGATGGGTCTATCTCTGTAATCTATTATACATTGAGTTAGATGTTCTATTTTCCATTCTAGGGTTCTCCATCCCCATTGTAATCGACTTCAAAATTTTAAAATGGGTTCTTTGGTGTATTTTGCAGGCTTAAATTATCCTTGAACATAAATCTATATATAGATATGGACTATTAAGACTTGTGTTTTATTCTCAATCCATTTTGCTTACATTGTAGAGTGAAAAATACTTGGCCATGAATCTTTTCTCGCTTTCTCTATGATTACGAGGAGCTTTCAATAGGTTAGGATTAAAAAGAACTACGGGTCCTAGAAATAATTGAAAACTACGGTGTTGATAATTCCAGCAAAGTGGCCCGTGTTATTTGAAATAGCTGTCCAGACGAAGTTGGTATGATTTTTATTTGCACAAATAGCCTCCTGATTTATACCAAGTGGATGGTGGTATGGGTTGCCTTCCTCCTGTTTATAAAGTCAAGTAGGGTTAATCATTTGAAATCAAGTCCAGGATAGGCTTTCGTGCGAATGCTTCTCTTTAATTCTGAGAAAGGTCACCTTAATTTTCCACTGCTCTATGCTAATTGAGGCTGTGGGTACATATCCTTTTTGGTGTTGAGAATATTCGAGATATTGCTTGATATCTCTGGCTTATCATTGAGAATTAGAATACTGTACATGGCATCCTTCTAGGGTTCCTCTGTCAAATTACATGTTTTTGTTTTTGATTCGACCTCATTCACTACCTTTCTAGGTTGGGTGATGGAAACTGGAGGCAATTCCCTACCATCTGGGCCAGATGGGCTGAAGAGAAAAGTGTGTTATTTCTATGATCCAGAAGTTGGCAATTACTATTATGGGCAAGGTCACCCAATGAAGCCACACAGGATTCGGATGACACATGCTCTACTAGCTCACTATGGATTGCTGCAGCATATGAATGTTCTTAAGCCTTGTCCTGCTAGAGATAGGGACCTTTGCAGGTTTCATGCTGACGACTATGTTGCCTTCTTGAGGGGCATCACCCCAGAAACACAGCAAGATCAGCTGAGGCAGCTGAAGAGGTTTAATGTCGGTGAAGACTGCCCTGTATTTGACGGTCTCTACTCTTTCTGTCAGACCTATGCGGGGGGTTCCGTTGGTGGTGCTGTGAAGTTAAACCATGGATGTGATATTGCAATAAATTGGGCTGGGGGTCTACATCATGCAAAGAAATGTGAGGCTTCTGGTTTCTGCTATGTAAATGATATTGTGCTGGCAATTTTGGAACTTCTCAAAGTGCATGAGGTTAGTCAAATTTGTCATTGGTTATTTTAAAACATGCAATGGTTAGGATTTATGCATAGTAGCAGAGACATCTGATACAGTATTCAATTTTTAGGTTTGCTGTTTCTTGTATACAGTATTCAATTTGTAGGTTTGCTGTTTCTTGTGTTTATTGGTTTCTAAAAGTGAATTTTCTGGCCACTAGCTACGCATATATACACCTGCACATGAATATTATTTATTAATGCATTTGTATATATGCTCATCAGCTCATGTATATGTGAAGGATCAAATTATACACGGTGTAACAAATTTTGCCCTTGCAGCCCTTAGTATCTTTCTGTGGGACCCATCTTTCCTCAAGCCTTGAATCCAATGTCTCTCACGTGTCAATCATCAAGTTGACTGGGAGCTGCTCCATCCATACCACACTTTATATTAGAGTTTAATTATAAATCTTTGTAAACAGTTTACAGATTAGATAGCTATTCGTATATGATGAAGTTGATATTTGATATCTACCCCAAAAATAAAAATAAAAAATAAGAAGAAGAAGAAGAAGAAGAAGAAGAAGAAGAAGAAAGAAGTTGATATTTAACCTATGTGACATGCATGGTATTATTATTTTTATCTAATGATAGGTTTGGTAAGACATGGGCTTCACAAGAAGTTATTGAGTGTTTTAAAAATGAAAATTCTTACACAATGTTTAGTTTGACCACCCTTGTATACAGCTGCTCATTTTTCTCTATCCTTGTTAAAGCTACCTGAAGTTGTTAGTTTCTCCTTTGGGCAATGATGCCCATCTAGTGGAGTATGCCATTTCCCTCACTTTCGTTTCAACTAGACTAAGTGCCAACTAAACGTATTGTACAATTGATGGTACCAGTTTAATCCGTTTCGACATCATGGTAGATGTTAAATCCTTATATATATATATCTCCAATGTTGTTTCTTTATGGTACCGAATGTTGGGCAGCTAGACAACAACATTTGCATAAAGTGAGTGTCGCAGAAATGCGAATGCTGAGATGGATGTGCGGGAAGATTAGAAAGGATAGAATTAGAAATGAACACATTCGGGAAATGGTTGGTGTAGCACCAATTGGAGATAAAGTGAGGAAAAATCGGTTAAGATGGTTTGGACATGTGCAAAGAAGACCTTTAACTGCGCTGGTCAGGAAAAGTGACATAGTCCAAATTGAGGGCAATGCTAGGGGAAGAGGAAGACCAAAGCTAACATGGGTAGAGGTAGTAAAGAAAGATATGATAGCATGTGGATTAACTGAAGAGATGATCTTAAATAGAGCGGAATGGAAACATCGGATTCATGTAGCCGACCCCAAGTAATTGGGAAAAGGCTTAGTTGTTGTTGTTGTTGTAATGTTGTTTCTTTAATAATCTCAGTTTAGTATCTGCTCATGAGTATTGATGAATCATAAATCTTGATATTCGAAGTTGACATCAATTGTGGAATAAATAATTATCAGTAATTAATTGCATTTAATATGACCATGATGATTATACTCATGATTTTTGCTCTCATCACTGCAATATTACTTTGTAATATCTGTCATATGAAAGCTATATCTCCTTTTGTTTAGCTAGTTACAAAAATACTTTTATATTTATTTTTAACTACCTTGTTAAGCTCTACATCATTTAACTAGCCTTTTTAGAACTTGATTTTGTAAGACTTTTCGAATTGCAGCGTGTTTTATATGTGGATATTGACATTCATCATGGTGACGGGGTAGAGGAGGCTTTTTATACTACGGACAGAGTCATGACTGTTTCGTTTCATAAGTTTGGAGATTATTTTCCTGGTACAGGGGATATACGTGATATTGGGTATTCGAAGGGAAAATATTACTCTCTTAATGTCCCACTAGATGATGGAATTGATGATGAGAGCTACCAGTCCTTGTTTAAGCCAATAATGGGCAAAGTGATGGAAATTTTCAGGCCTGGTGCTGTGGTCCTACAGTGTGGTGCAGACTCCCTGTCTGGGGACCGGTTAGGCTGCTTTAATCTTTCAATTAAAGGTCATGCAGAGTGTGTGAAATATATGAGATCTTTTAATGTTCCAATACTGATGCTGGGTGGAGGTGGCTATACAATACGCAATGTTGCTCGATGCTGGTGCTATGAGGTATTATATACGTTCTTTGTAATTATCACACGTTAAATAATTATGTTCTACAATCGGATCACTGTTTTTGAATTTCATTTTTGATGGTGAATTTTGGTTAACCCCAAATGGAAATGTTTAATGTGATCTTTGGGAAAGGCAGGTAAATAGCTAAAATTTTGGACACTTTTATGAGAATAGTAAGAAGGAAAAAGAGAGTAGAATTTGCTGATGTACACCCCAAATTTCAAAATGACATGTGCAAACATTTTAGCATTTGTTGGTTAATTTTTTCATGGAAGCTTAGAATGTGTGATGAACACTTCTTATTTTTTATTTTTACATTGAGTGAATATTGTGATTATTCTAATATGCACCTTCTAAATATATATGTTTCATTTTTTTTTCTTGTTACATTTTAAAAGGAAGAAATTGAAAAATATATGCATATGATTCAAACTTAGTGTACTTAATTTGTTATAAATAATTGATAAGACTACTAAAGATCACCTTAGTTTTGCTTTATTTATTTATTTCTTGTCTTAGTTTTGTTCGGTAAGATCCCTTTCCTTGAAAAGATTTTAGTTCCTCTACTGAGTTGGTGAACGATATATGTCTAAATGTCTGAAGTGGAACATTAAAACAATGCTGTTATGGGTGGCCATCTATCTGGGTGATCTAAATAGGTTCCCAATTGCCTGCTTTGGTGCTTTTGTTCTTGTCCAGGCAATTGAATGATGCTTGGACACTCACCTAGGCGACGTTTAGATAGTAATTTCTTTCTAGGTTGTTAATTGTTAACCACCATCTACTCTAAAAGTTTAAGCTGTTAAAGAGGGTGTAACTTAAATATTTAAATCCTTCAACACGCCCCTCACGTGTGGCCTTCTTTTGGTCCAACACGTGTTTCAATTTTAATTATCAGGGTGACGGTGAGGTTTGGACACAAGACCTTGCCTGCTCTGATACATATTAACCACCATCTACTCTAAAAGCTTAAGTTGTTAAAGCGGGCGTAACTTAAATATTTAAATCCTTCAACAATAACCTAATAGAATATTTAGCGATATTTTGCACAAAGTTACTGCTATTACACTTGGTGGTCTGAGTTTTTTCCATTGCGCTAAGCAATGACTGCTAAAGTAATAACTATTATCTTTTACAATGTCTAATTTTTTTTATACATATAAAATCTGATATGTGGGACTTACTGGACCTGAGCCAATGTGAATTTGTAATTTTAAAGGAAATAAAGCAAGTGAAAACAGTTAGTTGAAATTAATAATAGATCTTTGACAAGTAGAAATAAAAAAAAAATGTACTATCACTTCATGTTGATGTTAATTTTTTATGTTAAATATAAATTTTAGAAGTTGAAATTCATTTTGTTAGTGTTCTTTATCGTTAAGGAGATTCATACCGGAAGTTCCATGTGGCATGTGAAAATATTCATTTATTGAGAATCGTGTTAAGTTTAAAAATCCAATTGAGATAAATGATTCCAAGGTTATTTAATTGTTATTCGCCTTGTGTTAGTTATTTGGGTGATTGCATGAGTGTTTTGATAGATGTCTTGACTTGAAACTAGTTCATGGATTGAATGCATTTGGGGCCTTGGTGTTCCTAATTGTGTTTAGATTGCAATATTTGATCTAATGGTGAAGGCAAGAATTATATAATTTTAATTGTTGTTGTTGCTGTTATCATTATTACGGTGATCACCAACATGTTTATGTTTTCCATTATGTTTTTTTAATGTGATTTTCCGTTCAAGATTCTATTTGGATATCTTCTTTAATTTACAATTATGCTATCATGCTTTGAGCAGACAGGAGTAGCGCTTGGGGTTGAAGTTGATGATAAGATGCCCCAACATGAGTATTACGAATATTTTGGTCCAGACTATACTCTTCATGTTGCTCCAAGTAACATGGAAAACAAGAACTCTCGTCAGATATTGGATGACATAAGGACTAAGCTTCTTGATAATCTCTCCAAACTTCAACATGCACCGAGTGTGCAATTCCAGGAACGACCACCTGAAACTGAACTCCCAGAGGTTTGTTCTGCATTTGGTAATTTATTTGCTATGTATCTCATTATTTTAAAAAAATACTTTTTGGTGAAAAGGTTATATATTTCTCTTTGAAATAGATATTTAGAAATTAACAAAAAACTTCTATATAATATTGTCAACATGGTCTAACTCTTTTTTTTCTTCTTCATTGGTTGATTTGTTCAAGTTAACTTTGTTTGTCATATATATATGCTCCAGAATGAGAAATATTCTAATTAAGACATTTTTATGTTAGAATACTGGTCACTAGTTGAATGTGCCAGCCTCAGACTAATGAGGGAAAGAAAAGAAATTATGAGGGGAGGATTCTTTCTGACATCTATAATGTGCATGGAGTGCTTAAATGTGGTGGTATTCATTACTTTTTTAGATTATAACATTCTGTTTAGAAGCCCAAAATTACTAATTTCGTGGTCCATACCACTCAAGCAGACTTTTGGTCTAAAGGGAAGTGACAATGACAGTAAGTCTGAGGCTAAGACACTGTTTCTTTTTAGGATAAAATACAACTGGTTTAGTTTTATTTATGTTCTGTTATGCTTAGGATTTATTGTACCTTTACTCTATTGAACAAAGCTTTGTCCAACATATGCCAAATGGATCTTGTTTAGCCTTTTTGCTTTATATAAGATTATAGTTTTAGTCAAGCAACAAACTGCATGTCTTTCTTAACTATCTTCAACCCTTGCTAGTTTTGATCTATACTTTCTCCTAGTGTTATCCCAAATGTGTGGACCATGTCACTCTTTTTTATCATTGCAGTTATTGGTCTTTGTTGTATATTGTCAAACCATCTTTGTTCGGTTTTCTTTATTTTATTTCCTGAGATCCACAATTAATATGCGTGATGCCAATTGAGAATAGGAAGTTCCCCAAGGCTTTTATACATCTAAGTACAATTCCTAAAATAGATTTAAGGGGGGTGAATAGATTTTTTTATATTAATTTAAAACTAAAAATAACTGATTTTTGAAATCTATCATTGTTTTTAAAACTTTATTGAAACTCCCTAATGATACGACATGCGTGTCGGACACGTGTCCAAAAAAAATAAAATAAAATAAAATTCAGACACGTATTTTGGCGTGTCTGATATGTGACGGGACGTGTTTGACGTGTGTCAGTGTCCGACACGGATTCTTCAACCTTTTAGGCATGCCCATGCTTCCTAGGGAGCAACACAAGACCTCACATTATAAACTATTAAAAATTATTGGAACCGCTTATCCTAATTAATACGTTACAACATATATTGGTTTTACATTTGCTTGGAGCTGACATGACTGTCAATTTTTTTTAGCCTGACACAGATGGAGTCCCTCTGCTCACAAACACACACAGGCACATACCCATTAAGCTGAAAATGAATAAATAAATCGTGGTCTCACAAACACGCACAGGTGCATACCCATTAAACTGAAAAAATAAAATAAAAAGTTGTGGTCTCACAAACACGCACAGTACCCATTAAACTGGGAAAAATAAAATTGTGGTAATCTGATGAAAAGACGTGTGATAAGGACCTAGTTGGCAATCATCAGAGCAGCACAGAACATTAGGGGAAACACTCATTATTTAAAAACTAGAATATTACAGTGTAACTTTGCAGTAGCCATCCATAAAGAAGTGACTTCTGTTAAATGTTCTGACATTCAGGCAGATGAAGATCAAGATGATGAAGATGAAAGATGGGATCCTGACTCTGACATGGATGTTGATGACAACTGGTAAATTCTTCCATATAATATCACTTTTATATTTTGGTTTTTTTTATTGCTGCTAATGTATAGTACCTTTTTTTTTTGTCAGCAAGTCTTTGCCAGGCAGAGTGAAGAGGGAATTTCTTGAACCTGAGCATAATGACTCGGTATGTTCCTTTTTTTAAGCTCTTAGCATCCAGAAAACCAGTTCATCAAATTGAATATGAGATGGGACATGTTCGTTACATGTTTTGTTGCCAATGGCAAACACTTAACATGCACCAATTATTATATGCAATCTTTTGTGCTTTTTTGTACAATAGAAGTGGATACAAGTAATTAGGGGCCATGGCTTCGTGCAATGGTAGTTGATCTGACTGTTAAGCATGAGGAAGTGGCTCCGAGTTTAAGGGCAGCCACTTGTGCAAAATGTTACCTAATAATGTCCATCTCTAGTGTTTAGGCAAGACCAATACTAGGTAATGGTCTATTTATTATACTCTTTTTAATATTTTTGCTATGCCACTGTCATTGTGATTCATTGATTATAACCCCTAGTCTCTTGGTACAATGAGGGGACCTCTGTAGTTGGTAGTTTGTAAAAAGGAGACCTTATGTGGCCATTTCTGGATACAGATCAAAAATTCTTTTTCATTCGCGACCTATGAAACAAACAGTTGTTGTATTGGTCACTTGTTGACATGATAGTATGCGTGTCTACACGACTTGTGCACTTTTAAATTCAGTATGGTGTGCTATGTGCCTTGCTTTCAGTTCTTTGCTTCGTTCATGTATAAAAGCGGGGCGGAGCTAGAAATTTATTTTTAAGAGGAGGGCGGGGTGGACTTCTAGTATGAAATTAAAATTTTAAAAATATAAATAAACTATACTATATCATTCCTTACGTAAAAGTCTTTTATATATTTTTTGATATAAAATAACTAAGATAAGATTATTTGTAAACAAAAATTATTTCATAACCCATGCGAGCAAAATCTAATTTTGGCATATATGTAAAATATATATATAAGAGGGGCAAAAAAATCTAAGTAAAAAAATAATTATATAAGGGTAAGAAGAAAATATGCGTTATATTCTCATTTTTTCTATAAATATGAATTTCTAAAAGTAAAGCTTAAAGGATTCTAAATTGAGATCATTTATAAACTTTGAAGGGTCACATATTAAAACTTTTTTATATTTTTTTGGTAAGTAAATCTTTTTAATATTTCAATATGTGCTTTCCATATATCACTTCCATACAGACAAGAGAGTCCCGTCTGTGGTCTGGGAGACAATTATCTTCTACATCCAGGGTCCACATTGAAGCCATAAACATTTGTTCGTGTGTAGATAGTAGCTGGGTTCCTGGTTTATGGATCTTCTGGATTATGCAAATACCTGAGCTTGCAATAATGTTACTAGTAATGTAATATTTTATTTAATCACCTGTTTGAGAAACTCAAGTAGAAAGGGAAAATTAACTTCATTTTTTCATTTGACGTTAAGCACTGATGATCGAAATTCAAGCTTTCTGATTTTCGGGCTTGATTTTTGTTGTTGTTTTCTTGTGCCATTATCAATATGACACCTGCACTGGCAGATCTAATGTGCTGGGCTTGCTATTTTTAAGTTTTTTATTTTTGATGCAATAACAACCTATGTTCTTGCTGCATCTTCAGGATGATCTAAAAGTAGCAGAGCGTGCAAGAGAAACGGATGCACCATTCGTTGAGACTGCAAGTTTAAAGGTGAAAATCTGACTCACAACCTTTTTAATAGCAAGCATTTGTAACCGTATTTTATTTATGTGCTTTGGATGTCTTTCTCAGGCTTCAAATCCAGATTCAATGTCAGTGGATGAACCAGTCATTAAAGTGGAACAAGAAAACTCAAACAAGCCAACTGATCAGCCTGTTGAGGCGAGTTCATGAGTAAGGTTGCACACCCCCTAAAAATAACTATGATATCCGTTGCTTTGTAATAACTGTTGGTTTCACAACCCAATGAAAAATTCTTCTATTTAGCAATTTTCAAGCTCATTTGGAAATCTCTCTCTCTCTCTCTCTCTCTCTCTCTCACACACACACACACACACACACAATGTTCCTCTTGTAGGCTCTGTTTGGAACTCAATAGTCAGGAAGGAAAATAAATTATGGGGAACTTATGAAGGAAAAAAAGGGAGATTTTGTAACTTAGAAGAAACCCGTATTTCCTTGTAAAGAGTGAGGAAAGGCTCTTAGAATCTGTCATTTCATTTTTTTTTTCCTTTTTCCATTGTGAAATTAAAGGAAATGTCAATAATATAATATAAGTTTATTGTGCTCAACCGTTGAGAAGTTTATCCCATTCCAATGGCTAGAGGATGCTTTCATCTTGAGAGTGCACCCAAGACAGCTTTTTCTAAAATTATTATTGCACAATTATGGAAGTGCATAGTGAGGCGAACATGTAGTCGCTAGGAAAGCAGAACAGAGAAGAAACGAGGAAAAGGAATATGACTCTGTTTTTCCTTCTCAAGCGTCCATTTCTGTATCAGAAGTTTGAAAAATATAGATTATATTCCCTTTCATCTTAGAAATCCCATTTTTATTTTAGGTTAAAGTTAGAAATCCCATTTTAGGTACTATGTGATATGTCCTATTCATCAACCAGAAAATAGTTACCAGGTGTACTTTGCCCAAAACATCCCCAGGTCGCGTTAGCTGTAATACGATCTGAGCCATACATGCAAGGAGCATTGATGGTGCAGGAACAGAGGAGAGGAAGGAGATTTTAGGAATCGGCAGAAACACGCGTTTTGTAAAATGAAAATGCAAATTTCCACACATCCTGGAGCACTAGACCTTTATTTCAGTTGATTCGAAGTATCAAATTTTCAATCTAAAGATGGAAATAGTAGTAAAGAACTATTATCCAGTACCATCATTCTAACTTTAAAAGTCAAATGAACTACGTTCAATGAACCTCAAATTGATCACTGGGAAACTAAAGAAGACATGAAATTTTGGAATTTTATGACAAGTAGGCTTTTTACATTGTTTGAGATTTCAAGTTTGTTCACAACCGTTGCATGAACCTAACACAAGTGACAAGAGGCTCCCATTACGCCATTACATTACTTCCAGGTTACATGGAATATGTTGTATCAGGATACATGGAATGTGTTCCTCAAAACCAGGTAGTGTGGTTTTAACGAAAGATGAGCAGATGTGGTGGCCCTCCCGCTATGCGGGGACTGGGGAGGGTAAGGTGTATACAACTTTACTTTTAACATGTGTAGAGGTTGTTTTCGAGTGTTTTGAATCCAAAACCTTTTCCAAGGGCACATGTTAAAATGTTATAATAATTTAGGGTTGTTGAAATTAAGAAAGAGCATGGAAGACGACATTCTGGGCTTTCCTGGTTATTTGTCACCGTCATGTATGTATGCATGTATATATGTATGTGAAATGTGAATGGTCAACAAATTAATTGAAAAGGCATTGTTAAAGAACATGAGCAACGGTTCAAACGGATGTAATGATGGAAGGATAATAATATAGTTTAGCCAACAAGAATGCTTTGAATTCTATTATCTTTTTAATAACTCAAACTCACATGGATGATGATTCTTGTGACTTAAAAGACTTTTTCTTTTTTCTTTTTCTTTTCCTTTTCCTTTTCCTTTTCCTTTTTGGTATGATGGAATATCTTTGGCCATTACATTGCACAACTAACATTTATCCTTCAATATACGATGGGTAAAACCCAAACCCAAACCCGAACCCAACCACAACTGTAGAAATCAAATATGAATGAATGCACAGTAGGATCTGAGTCACATTGGATTAAATTTTAATTAATGTTTTATTTAGCTCCTTAGCTTAGTCTAACTTGAGATGGGAATATTATTTATTTATTTATTTATGGATCTCATCTTAATAGAATTAATTATAGAATAGAAGCTCTCATCTCTGTACTTCTTGGTCAAGTGTGTAGTAATGGGGTACGTACGTACGTTAATGAGCTCTCTCTCTCTCCTCTCTCTCTCTCTCTCTCTTAATGAGTTCTCGCACCGCCTTCAATGGAAGGAATGGGTGCTAATAATTGCTTCCTCCGTTATACGCGCTCTCTAGCTGGCTTGACTTCCTTTACCAATCTTCCTTCACACGTTGCACAGTGATCGAGTTCACACACTGCCCTTCATGTTTAGGGCTATTGTTTTTATTTTTTATTTTTGGGTCATGAGCTATTTTATTCTTCTTCTTTAAACTATATATATATATATATATATATATATATATATATATATGTCCTATATGTTTATTTTATGAAGGAATTTGAAAAGAAAATTAAGTTGATGCTAGTGTACAAGGGTATCTCCATATGTGCCGCCAGCTATATTATATCGGCTCAGCTTCTCTTCACCACATTCAATCACATTTCTCATTTGTGTACACATTTGTCCAATCATATATATATTTATATACCTTCTATTTAATAAACTACGTAGAAACAAGATTTTGGGGGTGCACCCATTTATTTTGAAAAGTACTTATCATTAATTTTTGGGGACAAAATCGGAAGTTAGTGAAATGTTAATAAGAAAATGTTAGGAAAAATTACCCCCTATTCTTACTTCTGCATTTTAAAGACAATTAAGTCTTAAATTATTTTTATTAAGATAAAGAAGTCTTATTTTGAGAATTATTTTCAAATGAGTTAAAATTTAAACTTTTTTTCATTATTACCCTTATTACTGAAGTAGCAAGTATCAAACTAATTAATTCTTTTCTTAATATGGTATAAATTATATTATATTTCCAATTTCTTTAGGGTTAATGACAATTATATTTTCTTTTGTAAACATTAATTAAAATTTACTACAAATTTCTACAAACAGCGTTTCTTCACTATATCTTCAATTTTCTTTCTACATTAATAAAATCTCTATCCAAATACTCAAGTCATACTTTATTATTTTCTTTTCTTGACAAAATATAGTTGTACAAGTTATTTGCTTCCTTACAGGCAAATTAATTCAGCAATAGTGCTGTAATATTTAGTAAAATTCAATAGTGGAGTTTGCGCTCTTATCATAAAGTTAAATTGTAATTAATGTGGTCTTACCACAATGACTTTTGTATTTCATTTGGTTATGCTTCAATCAAAGTTCACAGTTAGGCTCTATTTGGATTGACTTTTGAAAAGCAGCTTTCGGCTTTTCAAGCTCAAAAGTCATTTTAGAAAGTGTTTGAATTGGTAAGGCGAAAGAGTTTTGGAGTTCAAAAAGAGTGTTTAAAGAAAGCTGGGGGTATCAGCTTCCTAATTTAGCTTCTGCTTCTCTTTTTCTTATGCGTAAAAGTCAAAGCAAAAACTCTGCCAAACAGGACCTTACTCTATGAGCCTAAGGAAGTTAGGGCTCAACTTGTTTTTTCGAGCTCGAATTTGAATTCAAAAGCTTAATTGTTCTTGAACTTGGACTCAATCTCAAATTCAAAGTCAATATTGATTAAACAAGTTGTAAGGTGCATGTTTGTGAGCAAATGTTCATAGTCTAACAAGTTGAATTAGTGTTATTCAATTCGACTTGCTTGATATACAAACCCAAAATACTATTTGAACTCCATCCAATACTATTAAACAAATTGTTAACTCCACTTACTCTCTTAGATCATCTTGCCTTTAGAACTCTAAAGATACAATCCCACCCTTTATTCTACAATTTATAACTTAATCAAGAATATTGCTAGAGGCAATTGCTAGCGCTAGCTATTGGTTGAAATAATACCTATAATTAATATGTTGCTCCTATTTTTATGGCACATTAAAAACTTAACTTTTTAAGATAAAATTACCCTCTTGTATATACATAAATATATATATCTAACCTTCTGATGGTGAATGTTTTTCTTTTTTTTGCATGTGTGTGTGTATATATATATATATCTAACTTGTTTGAATGGATTCATTCATCTCTTTTTTTCAATTGTGTTAACTATCTATAATCAAAATATGAATCGAGAGGATAGGTGATATACAGTTATATATATTGCATATACAAATTTGTACGTATATATATAGATATAAAAAAAAAACTAACTATAGCTGATAAGGAAAAACACTAAAATGCTAGCTCATAAAAAAAAGAAGAAATAATTCATTCATAGAAGCTTAATTGTATATGTATGTATATACAAGCTAAAAAAAAGAGAAAATAATTCATTTTCAGGTTAGATATATATACATTTATGTATACCTACTCAGAGGGAAGAAAAAAAGGTAATGGAAGAATAAGAATAATAATTTTGTCTAAAAAAGTTAAAATTTTAATCTTCATAAAAGTAAGAGTATCATATTAATTATAAGCCTTATTTCAACTATTAAGAGATTTGAGTTGAATGAACATTCGCTGGAGCAATTGCACCTACCACATCTACTTGATCAAAGTCATAATAGGGAGGACCTTAGTCTGGCTGGTGGCTAGCCAAAGTACAAGGCTCGGCTACTACCTTCTTAATTTCTTTATTCCCAGCTTTGTTTAATGACAAATTGACTTCTGTACTTTTTTTTTTTTTTTTTCATTTCTTAGTTGGGTGTTTAAGTCTATATAATATATACATACATATGAATATATATATATATAAATAAATATGAACGTTCAGAACATGCAATTTTAAGATATTCCATTCCCTATATATACGAATCAATTTTCATATTTCCCTTGCTTGTCATTAGTTGATTTAGAAGAGCCACAAAGAAAGCAGCACAAAGCAACAAAGAGAGACTTACAACAGCAACGAGATATATATAGATACATATATATAAATATATATATATATAGAGAGAGAGAGAGAGAATGGAGCTAATGAGGAAGCTTGTGAGCTGCGGGAGGAGGAGCTTTCCATCGGAGTCAACAGAAGAAGTCCCAGCTGAAGGTCGCATTCGCGTTTACGTAGGGAAAGACAGAGAAATTCCCTGCAAGTTCGAAATGGAAGCGAATTACCTGAACCATCCTCTATTCGAAAAGCTACTCCAATTATCGGAGGAAGAGTTCGGCTATTCTTATGACGGAGCTCTCAGAATTGCATGCGAGATCGATCTTTTTCAGTACCTTCTTCATCTTCTCAACAATCGAAATCCCTCTGCGCATTACATGGAACTTCAGGATCTCATTTCCAAGTTCTACACACATTCCAATTCCACCACACAATTGCCTACTTCTACTGCTCAATAGATACTCACTATATATATATATATATATATATATTTACTACATTCATTTTCTCTCTCTTGAAATTCTTTTCTCAATACAGAGAAAAATTTCAATCCCGGATATGTATTATTCATACCCAATACTTTCTCTCTCTTTTTTTTTGCGGATGACAGTTCGTTTTTATGATATGTAGCACCGAAACCGGTAAACATGAGATGTATAATTGTATTTAATCATTATACTCTGTTTCATTTTTTTCGAAGAGTAATGATAATTGTTTTTTTCTTGTCAACATATATACGTAAACATATTATACATACATGTGTGTGTCTATTTATATAGATATATATTACGACTACCTAATTGTTGGATGTAATCTCCTTATCTTTTCCATTCAAGTCAAAAATAAAATTAGTTATGCTTTTATCAAGAGCAATATTTTATTAACAGTAATATGAGTTCATGGATCGGATTTAATTGTATGTATATACCTTGTTTATATATATATATAATTATATGCATGATAAATGTATATAATTCAATGATCGGATCAAAGAAAGTTATATTGTTTATTCTGTTCCCATACACACACATGAGATTTTAGTGTATTCAATTAGGATTTTAAAAGGTCATAGGTATATTCAATTTAGATTTTTATAAACTTTTAAATAGTCCATACAAATTTGACGTTATTCAATCCAGACTTTTAAAGAGTTCATATAAATCTGACGATATTCAATTAGGATTTTAAAAAAGTCTACAAAAAGTCTAGGTTTAGATTTTGAATGATTCATTAAGTGGTGGATTTTGGTGGATTTGAGGGTAACAGTTATAAATCTGAAGCTCATAACAAATCCAACCTTACTTCCACAGATTTTGGTGGACTTTTTTTTTTTCTGCAGAATACGAACAACTTTTCTTCATCTCAAGGTACACTCATTTTTTCTCTCTTGATTTTTCTCTCTCATCAAATTATCTCTTTTTCTATTCAATTAGGATTTTACAAAAGTCATAGTATAAACAAAATCAAACGAATTTCACAAACAAAACTATCAATATATCAAAGATCATCAATGACAAAACCCAGTTTGGTGCATCGTCCAATTAAAACTGTAACACTGAAATCAAGAACCGAATTTCAGAGGGTGCAGTGAATCTTTGATTTACAAACAAATATATCAATTCTTAAAATAATATATATATATAAGCACACACACAAAATATAAGGTTTGTGATGATGGTATTATCTTGTCGTTGAAAATAATGATCCACTGAGGGCATGTACTTTCCATACCCACAGTCCACACTGTTTTTAATATGAAAACAGTTTATTAAAAAGTTATACAGATTTACAGTTTATTATATATCAATAAATATACACTTGTATGAATTTACTCTCATATAGATACTCATTTAATATGCTACAATGTTTATATACACTTGTACATATTTATACTCATATGTATACTCATTTAACAAGTCATACATACAATAAAATAAATGTCTATATACTTTTTAAATATACAAAATAAACAAAAAAATAATTTTTTATAAAGAATTTCATACGAAACATATTTTATGAGGTATCAAAAGTAGATATTTAAAATTTGTTTGGTTTAATTTTTTAAAAACAGTTTTATGTTTCAGATAAATGAAAACTCAGAAAATTGTACAAAAAAATTGTTTTGTTATAAGTTTTATGAAAATTGTTTTCTAAAAATTTAGTTACAAAAAAAATTATTTGTAGAGAGTTATCTTTTATAATTTTTTGAAAATAATTTTTTCAAACACGAGCAACAACGAGATAATACTAATGAATGGAGAGTTAGTATAGCTTTAAATATGTAGAGAGGTGTCGCGTACAATGATAACAATGAGAACTAAGGATATTGAGCAATGAATGTTAAATATTTTCTTTTAAATTTTACTTTCAAACTTGTTATAAACTTGTTACTATACTTTTGTGAATGACAGTTATTTTGCGTTTGTTATGACTTTTATTTTCGTGAAAATTATGGTGCGTGCCACAGTAACATAATGTTTTTTTTTTTCTTTTTTTATAAAAAAAACATGTGTATATATCCTATCTATCTAATATAATAAAGCAAAAATTAGAAAATATGAAAATATTCCATTTACTATGAGCATAACTTTTTTGTCATTAACTCAACATATAATACAAATAAAATAACAAAAGAAGAAACATAGTTCAGCCCAATCCAAATCATACGTTCAACTTTTATTTTAACATATATTGCTTAATCATTCTTCGCATGGTTATGAGAAGTGATATATGTAACTTTGTATAGGTTTTTAGTAATTCTATTGAATAATTTCAAATAGCAGAAATCATAAATGATAGTTTATCCATTTTGCATTATACCTACCCCTTGAACCTGTTAGAAATAAAGAAAGATAATTGTATTTGATTGAATTGATATATTATAAACAATACATAAAAGCCTTTTTATAAGGACATAATCTTGGAGACTAAGTAAACTTAAGAGACAAGAAATCATAATCAATAATTACAATTCTCTTTCTTTATTTCTAACATGTTATTAGAGCATATCAATTCCTAGTAGTCTTCATTGTCAATCACCCTTACCGTCGGGGATAACACCATCTGCTTCATCCCCTACGGTTAATCGTAGAAAATAGTTTCCGTCTTATATATATATATATATTATGCATATTATGACAGTCCAGCTCAAGTTCAATTCATCGGCTCCCACTGACATCTGTGTGTCAAAGTTGTTGATTTCAACAAGCCCCTTTTCTAATTTTCAAATCAATTTTCACTCTAACGAGCAGTTTTTGGTCTTATTGATGCTTCAATAGGTTCGCTCTTTTGTAGCTTCTTTGGATGTGCTTCGCAGCCACTGTTGGTAACATCACCAGATTGCTTTCATGAGTCATAATATATGTGTCAAAGTCGCTAATTTCAACGAGCTCATTTTCTAATTTTCAAATCAGTTTTCGCTCCAATGAGTCGCTTTCGGTCTTTTTGGCTCTGTTGCAGCTTCTTTGTACGTGTTCTTAGTTAAGGTTGGTACATCACCAGATTGCTTTCGCGAGTCGCATTCAAGATTTTGTCTCCAAACTCAAGTTGACTTCATATGACTCATCTTGAGTTTGCGGGGCTGTTAGATTATATATTTTTTATTATAAATTATATATCTTTTACTAATAGGGTTCTTACACCTTCTTCTAAACCATCTAGGACTAAAATTTCTTATCTCTTAAGTTTACTTAACCTCCAAAATTATGTGTCTCTAAATAGTCATTTATGTATTGTTGACAAACCAATTCAATATATACAATTATCTTTCTTTATCAATTCTAACAGAGCCATTGGTTTACTTGTACTCAAAAATATAATTCAATGATACAAATAAATAAAATATATTGAAGAAATCATTACAAGTCTATAAAAATTCATGAAAGTCTCTAATATAAGTCTATACAAATCCATACAAATCCATGAAAGTCTGTAATAAAAATCTATAGAAATTCATAAAAGTCTATACAAAATCCATAAATTTTACTTTTTTTTTTTGTTTTTCCTGACTTGATAAGAAACAGACTACAAGGCCACAAGGCCACCTTCAACTTCCACTTCTATAGCAGCACAGAGCCAAACTGGCTAAATGGACCATTGCAAATCAGAGGTTCTACAATTCACAGCCCATCTACTAATTAAGTGGGTAACGTGATTACAACTTTTACGAGCCCAGTTCAAAGTAAAATCCGAATGAGACCTCAACAGGTGTCTTACATCTTCAACTACAAACTGCAACCTGATCATTACTAGGCTTTAAATTCATAACTGCTCTACAGTCTCCCTAAATTTTACTTGAATTCATAGAAATTCATGAAAATCTGTCACTTAAAAAATGTCTTTCAAAATTCTTTAAAATCCTAATTGAATACACCCTCCTTATATTTTACATTAAGTGTATGTATATATGAGGTATACATTAAAAAGGTTTAATTAATATATGTATACATATCTAAAGAGAACTTCTCAGTTGGTTAACTAAATTCTTTCGTCCGTTTTGCAAAAACACAGACATGTTCTCGGTTATGGCATTCATTTCCCTTCAATTCTATTTGAATTCGTGTGTAAAATAGAAATGCTTTAGTCTGATATATTCAAAAGGTGTGAAAAAATATTCCAAAGCACTTGACAGTTCTTTACCCTCTTCTCAAAACAGTAAATACTGGTCAATTGTTTTTAAATTCAAGCGTATGGTATTCCTACTTGGCAGGTTGTCGATAGATTAAACATGCACAAATTTTTCTTAGTATCCAAAACTACCTCTCAAAATCACATAAAATTAGGCTACTTGTAATCACTTATGATACATTTGGTACACAACAATGGAATGAAATGAGCATTTCATTAAAGTGAGAATTGAATGAAAATGAAAATGGAATAGAATGATCATTCTTATTCTATTGTTTGATTTCAAACATGAAATGATGCATGAATGGAATGATGATTACATTATTTTTGGTAACTAAATTTTTTTTTAATGTTTATTGAAAATAGAATGATTATTCCATAGATTGAGTAGTGGAATGAATTTTTTTATTCTTTTTCATTTTAAAAGAATGACGCGGAATTATCATTCCCACATTTATTTTTTTTACCAAACAAAAAAATGGATCAAAAAAGATAATATTGTATTCAATTCCATTGCATTGTTGCGTAGCAAATGTAGGATTAGAATACGTCTATCACAAGGGTATGCTGTCACCAAGTGTCCTCTTGAATTGAAAACGCACCCATCGTTCCAATTGCCTTTGTCACTGAGAAACAAAAAATAGGAGCATTTCTAAGCGCAGTCAAGATCTCTTGGTGATAGGGCCATGCGCTCTTCTAAAGCATTTAAGAATGTCATAGTCATCATTTGTTTATCACGATGAATTCTCATTTAATGAATTCACGAGACCAGGTTATTCATATAGGGTTAAGACAACGATGACGACGACCATACTAACATCATCCTTATTTCACAACCCAACAAATAGAACACCAACTTTTCCGCTTACCTAATATTCCCTCCGAACTCCTTTCACGCCAAAAAGCACACAAAGAGAGAGAGAGAGAGAGAGAGGGAGGGAAAAGGAATAATACTCGCTCAAAAAAGGGTAATAATGATCAAAACAGTGGAGGCAGCAATGATAACTGAACTATAATAAAATTGAACTACAAATAAAATTACATCTTCAGTATTCCATGATTCATGGCTTTCATTATCTGATCTCTTGGCACACCCCCAAGTCAAACACAAAAAAGGAGGAAAAAAAGGAAAAATGAAACAGATAAATAATCATGAAATAAACAAGAATAAATTAAGAAAATAACTATTGGATGAGAGTGATCACAATTTTTGAACTAGAAAAATGATGTGAGGAGGAGGGTCAGCAGACAGGCACAAGGAAGCTCTTGCTTTTCCGACATAAAATGAGAGGCCAAACTACAAAATAAGACAGATAGATGCAAAACGCTGTCTGTCGTGTTACCCCTTAGACTCACCAAGTTCAATATCTTTTACAGGAGTGTTTTCCACTCCCTCCTTCAATAATCTAATTTCTTCTTCTGTCAAACTGTTTTTCGCGTGGTGTGTGATCTTAGCATTGGCTTGTTTTTCAATCTCCACAGCCCAACTATAAATTATCATACCAACAACTGCAACTGCCATCCCCATAATGTTCTTAAAAGTCAGCGCTGAATCAAATAGCATCCACCCCAAGGTGAGGACGCATACTGTTTTCATGTGACCTAATACCTGGAAGGAAACTGCTGAGAAACGGCCAATGCAGAGGTACTGGCTCACATTGCAGAAAACTGCTAGGGAGCATGAAAGGAGTATGAAGATCTGCACATATTACCAACACTCAGTTATATATATAATCATTTTCCCACATAAAGATGAATCCATGGATGCACCCAAGTTATGTAGCCTATGGAGTAAAATATTGGGCGAGTTAAGTACTTACAATGGCACCAGTAGACAACTTGTAGTTCGCTATAAATTTTCCACTAAGATAGTAGTCAACAAAAGGACCCAGTACAAGAAGAGAGAGTGCTTGAATAGGAGCTGTCTTACTCAATAATTCAAAAGATCCAATTGAGTACTTCTTCTGTAAGGAACCTATTGACTGTATCAAAAAGCAAATTTCCCAATTATGATTCTAAATCATGCAGTTAATACATGTTCATCAGAGGCATGACTAAAAAGTTCAGTAAATCCAAGTAATGGGCCTAACAATAAATTGTTTCAGAAGGCAAAATGGATTTACACATGATTCCACGCCTTGTGGATACAATGTTCCGAACAATATTTTTCAAATCTAATAATCCTTCAGAACACTTTTTTGAATGGAAGCAATTTTCTCCTTCACCGTTTTTCATTTTTTATTTAATTATCTGAAAGCAAAGTGAAACAAAATTTGGATAGCCAAATTTTTATTTCCTTGGAACTTTAAAGGAAGGTTGTTTTAGGATGGAAAAATAATAATCAGGAGAGCAAAGTTGGAGAGCACACGGAGGACGTATAATCCTCACAAGTACTGAAACTGAAGAGTGAATCTTTAAGTGGAGGAGAGTAGGAGTTTCTTATATGACTTGCATGCACAGCCAGAGTATCCCATAAATTGGAAAATATGATTGGAAGTTAGTAGTGAACAAGAAATCCAAATGACAGGGAAGAAGGGAAAAAAGATGATGGTGGCAGTGTGTATTTAAGGTCAAGATGTTAATCTTAACAGTGGCTTGTCGGTGACTGTGATTGTAATGGTACCATGTAAAAAGCCAGATTTTTCTTCTAATATGTGACCTGTGAGATGCAAACTATATGGTGCCATACCAAGAATAAAATGAAGTGCGATCCATAGACAAGTGACAACTGTAACAATTCAAATATATACATATAAATAGGATCAGACAGATTTACTAACCACAACCAATTACCAGAACAACTAAGCTGATGAACTTGTTAGTCTTGTAGGAACTACCAATCAGTGTTTTGAAAAGTGAAGAAGTGTAGTATCCAGGTTTTTAGGGTATTCAAGTTTTTCCATTTTCTTTTCAATGATAAATGTCTGGTTAAGGTTGCATCTTATCTCAACATCCTCATTTCAGGTGCGTTATTCTTAGAATATATGTTCTTAGTTGTCCTCTCTAAATTTTTTCTACCACATCCTTCCAACCAACACCACCAAGGAACCAACATCATCTTCTGAAGCAGACCTCCTCATTGCAGAAATTCATTTGTTGAAGAAGACAGCAGTTAATTGAAAACAAGATAGCAATCCAGGTAGTGCTATAAGGACCCATTTAGTTTTTTCTTTTATCTTTTTTCCCCATTTTCTCTTATTTGATGTAACAATGAGACATTGCTTAGCACAGTGATAAAATATACTGTCAAGAGAAAGAACATAAGTTCAAGTCCGAGGGCACCAGGCAGCCATATTGTGTAAATAGCCTCAGTTATCAGGGAGCACACTGGGGAAAGGCCTGCTGCTTCTTTTTATTTTCTATTTTTTATTATATATATATATATATATATATATTTCATGTAACTTTCAATTTTTTGAAAAAAAATTTCTGTGTTGTTTTTTATTATTATTTAATTTTCCAATGTGCTTGAAGGAATCTTCAGGCCTGATATCCTCCAACTTTATTCCGAGCTTGAGCATCATCCCAACCAAACCGATCCAAGCCCAACAGTCCATTACTTGTCTCTACTCAGTTCATTTGTAGTCTTTTACACCAATTATCATTATTCATATAGTTTTTACGTTTTATATTTATTATTTATTAAATAATACATTCTGAAATCAAGGATAGATCACTGTCAATTTTGGGATACCCAACCGATTGAACCCCTAACCATAGTCCACTATATTTTCCAGCTTGGTGCATTGCCCAATTTATAAAATATTGCAGTCAATATAACTAACAAAAATAAAGAGAGAAAATTGCACAAGTACTCACAATTTGTTGCAATGACGTACATAATACTGCTACACAGGCACATATAAAACCTTTGGCATTAACTTTGACGTCGGTTACAGTGCACACACCCACACCTATAACCACAACCACAACAGACATTTTAACTTCCCTCGAATAGTGCTTATTATGAAGGATCCATTCCAATACGCAAACCACTGGAATCATGCTCAGTTTCGAGATCTACAACAAAAACAAAAATGATATCATTAGCCGATTAAAGAAAAAGAAAAAGAAAAATTATAACTTATGAAGAAGAGGAGAAAGAAAAGAAAGGAAAAAGATCAAAACATAAACAAGCATAACTTCCTTGGGGAATAAATACTTAACCATGAAAAAGAGAATTGAAGTTCATATTGGACATCCAGTTGTTAACACACTCTTCAACTTTTTAGAACAAGACTTTTCTAATGTGCCCAGGAAAGGATAACTTCTATGTGCATCCCGCTTACCTCAAATTAGACGAAAACTTTGTGCCCAAGATGTCCCTACTCATTGCACCTCTAGTGAACAAACAGCAAATTAATCTAAAAAATATTTTTTAAATTAATTAGGGAATTCTCAATCATGTTGCTTATGGAACTTCCAATTTGTTCTTTTCCTTGTTAGCATGCTCTGCATCAGAGACCTGTAAAGCCTATTATCAGCTTTTAATAGAGGTTAGCGGGTGATGCCCGATATGCTGGCAACACACTAAACAGGCCAGGGAACTTTTGAGGATGTTGAATGGTCAATGCTCAAGTTGAACCAACTTCAGTTAACTTCCCTATTTTTGTGTGATGGAAGTTTGTTTTCTCTTTAATTAGTTTGCAGAGTTTATTTTATGGTTATAGTCATTTAGATGAGGTCTAATGATATTTCTCTTCTTTGAGTAAGTTTTTATACTTTACAACTCGGAGCTGGGGATTCATTAAATTGATAAACAACAAAAGAGAGACTAATAGGGGCTTGTCTATATACATAAACATATATATTGTAGGATTGGTATATACATTTGACTTGTATAAATTAAGTGCACATTGATTCCTTATGATCATCTAAACAGTCATTATGAACTATTTTGATGTTATTTCATAACATCTTTATCATTAATATTTACTCACTTCTATTATTGTAGCTACACCAATATTGTTAAACTTCGTCACTATCACAAATCATCAATGGTCTGATTAATAGTTTCCTTGTACAAAGGGTTTACATCTAACCACAAACTACTAACAAATTTATGAAATTCCTAAACTAGGATTTCAGTTCCAGACAATAAGCAAGTTTTGAATGCGTCAAAAGAAAAAATTATATGCAATATCTTCTACATAAAACTAGATTAGTCCAAATATGGCCTTGGTCATCAGCATCAAGTATGTTCAGCTACCACTTGGATTGCATCATTAAAGCACATATATAATGGTAAAAGATAGGCATATAATGTTTGTGGAAACCCATACTTGGTAAAATCCAACTGAATTTAGCATGAGACTGAAGTTCATCCCTGTTATAGACATATTGGCAACAATTGAGAACCAGAGAAGCTCCCACAAAGGAACATGCTTTGATGCAGAGTAACCCGTAGCATTCGACACAATTCCAACCAGTGCAGTCACAGCAAAGTGGAACCCAGTTAAAGTTGTGGCTGCAGAAATTGAACATAAAGTAGAACATTTGATTTAAAAATCCGTATATCATGCATACAACAAAAATAAAGATGCCTGTAATAAATCTGGAGAAATTATGACCAGTTGCAGCAATTTAAGTACATAAAACATGAAACAGATTAAACACACTCAATAGTCAATATATTAGCTGTGAAAGATCAACTTCATCCACTTATAAAAATAAAATAAAATAATCAACTTCATCCATAATATAATAGAATTTACTAACCACCCTGAAGCTATGACACAACATAAATCTGGAGAATCCAGAATTCACCTTATGTATAATATTTAAACATAAGGATTCTCCATTTATCTTGAAGATTTTTGACCAACAGCATGCAAATAGCATACTTCTTCACTAAATTAACACATGAATGCTGATAAGTGTGTATGGTACTGTTACTATATGAAGAAAATCATAATAATTACTAAGATACTGCTTTTACATTTATGTTACTAAAAAACTTTTTTTTTTTCTTATTACTATTTTTGGTTTGAGAAAAGTAGAAAAATTAGAATGGCAGAAAAAACATGTTTGTCTGACAAATTTATGTTTTTATCCAAAAAAGCTAGGCCCAAAATTACGGAACTTCTGCAAATAGCCTGCCCAATACATCCGAGCTTAAATCATGTCAATACCCCATTTGTTGCATTCCTTTCCTACTACACTTTCCCTTCTAATTGTCAAGTCACTAGGCAAAGAGATCTTGTTGTCTATGTCAGGTGTGATTGTCATTTCCTATTATTCTTTTCTTGTTACTGCTTCCTCTTCTTCTTTTTCTTCTTTATTCTATTATTTTTCATGATCTAAGAAAGGATTTTCATGGGAGTTCTCTTCTTGTAAGATTATGTGGAAAATGTACTGAAGGTGACTGCAGCATTTGGGGGGCCGTGATGTGAAATTGTGCTTTGATTAGGCTATGGTAGAGACAAAGATGAAGAGCAGGAGTTTACGAATACTGATTAAAATGGTGCTGTGGTTGGCCCAGTTTATATGCCTTTGGATAACTAGGAGAAAAAAGAAAGGAGATGATAGCATTAGTAATGAGAGAAAATGAGCAGGATGGTGTTTTTGAAGGAAAGAGAGGAAATATGGTAGTTAACCTTACGTTTCAAAGGTTGTATAGAGAAGGAAAAGATTATTATATTTTGTGAGTGGTAAGTGAGAAAAAAGGAATTTTCATTATAAAAAATAGGGGGAAAGGGGAAATCTAGCTCTCCTATCCTCTCTCTCTTTTCCGTCCATTTGTGAAACCCTTCAGTACATTTTTAAAAGATATATAAATTATTATTTAAATGCTAAGCAATTCTTATTTTTCCCTCCTTTTCCTTCCAATTCCTTCAATCCAAACACCTCCGAGGTTCATCCCCGGCTGAAACAAGATGGGAAATTGATCACTCTCTTTTGCCACCAAAAAATGAACCCTGTACACAGAATTGTTCTTCCTTAAAGAAGACAACCTAATAATTGTATCACAGAATTGACCAAAGCTACCGGCCTACCTCTGCCTTGGTGGCTTTGGGCCTTAACTTCTAAGCCCCAGGTCAAGGTTTCAAAACTGGTGACGAGAAGAAAGAAAAGAATTGACCAAAGCTATATTTTACTAGCAATGAAAATACAATGTAGCCTGGAAACGCCTTGATCTATTAATTTTATTCGCAATGATGCAAATAATTAAATAAATGAAAGCAAAAAAGCACAGATTTATTACGAAGAAGAAGCTCGGTATTTATAAAAAGGCATGTAAGGCGGAAGGATCACAGGAATCTAACAGTACAGTGGTTGAGGAGTTACCATTGTAAGAATTAATTTCGATACACGCACTACATATAAATAGAGAGAGAGAGAGAGAGAGATTGATCAGATCCAATATATATATAGAGAGAGAGGGAGAGAGAGAGAAAGAGACACTGACCGAAACTGAAAGCGTAACCATTAGAGGACATGAGCTGCTTGTTGGCCATGATGATTCCAACAGAACTCACAACGTTCATCGCCCAAGCACCCACATCCGACACCGGCGAAGATTTCTTCTCGGCCTCCATTGAAATTTCTTTCGCCGTCGCTACCAAATCTGATAGATCTCACGGAGAAATAGCAATTCGCGAAGAATAGAAAGAAGACGAAGACGCTGACGAAGACAACGAAGAAGAAGAAGTGTATTTGTCGTTGCCTTCTCACACTTTCATGTCTATAATTCTTTTTGGTTTCACGTTTGTCCTGTAGAGGGAGAAAACACGTAGTAGTATATATTATATACAAAATGATGAGGGGTTGAATTGAAGATCTGGATTCTTGAGGGAGGAGTGAGAGTACTAGCGGCGGTGGATGATTGATGTTTTGAGTTTTCACTCGCTCTGCTCTCTCTCTCTCTCTCTCTTCTCTTTCTCTCTCTATCCTCAATTTCCCCTCTTCGTTTAAACGGACATGAGCATGTTCTCCCTTCTCGCCCTTTTCATTCACCTCTCTCTCTCTCTCTCTCTCTCTCTCTCTCTCTTCTTTCTCTCTCTTTCCCAATCAGTCAAAGGTTTTACCAAAATTGCATTCTTTATTTCTCTTCAGATATTTATTTTTAAGAAAAGTAAAACGGTTTTATTTTTACCACTGAAATTGAGTAATTCCCTATCCATTCTTTTCTTTTGTAGCAAGGGGTATCCCACAATTGTAGGACTGTCCTTCCAAACACACCACATCCACACCTCCAAATCATGTCCCCATAAATTTCTAAATTTTTTGTTTATATATATTTTTTTTTAGCATTGAGAATTTCTAAGAATAAAATTAAAATGTTTTACTACAGTAAAAAGTAAACTGTGAGATCGATTTTTTTCTATTAAATGTTACCTTTTTCAGTCGAGAGAAAAAAAAAAAAGATGATTCGGATTTTAAAAATAGTGACTGTGAGTTATTTGTGTGTCTTATCTACAATACAACATCATGCATCATACATGATGTTACAAAATATATATATATATATATATATTAGAGTATACTCGTGACTCGCAATTGTGATTGTTAAATAAAGTGATTTTAGATCGTAAATAACAAAAGACATTTTAGATCATAGAATTACTTTTTTAACAAATATAGATCATTAGATTGAGTTGTTTTGTCTTATTTACTTTCCTTTTATATATGTCTTATTTCTTTCCTTCTATATAGAATAGATATATATATATATATATATATATATATATATATATATATACAAATATATTAAAAAATATTGAGCAGTGAAAGCTGTCACATGGTTGATTTTGACAATAGAAGCAAATTTAAATCAAATAATGAAAATAGGAGGGACATTTGTAGCAATTGAATTCGGAAACCAGCATTGTGAGACACTAAAAAATGAGGTGGAACTTCCTGTCATTTGTCTGGATTTTCCCCATTTTTTGAATTATCAATCAAAAAAGCAAAAGAGAATAAAATCTTATGACTCAGACTTGTATTAGGAACTTTTTTGAAATCTAATAGTGTTTTTTTTATTGCTATAATTTTGGATGTGACTTTGTTTGATTTCGATTGATGAACTGAAAAGTAATTATATTTGATATTTAGATATGTTTAGAAAAATGTTACTCCAGTCTTAATTAAATAAAAGCAAATTAAAATTGCGGAGTATCGGGACTTCACAATCTAAATTATTGATCCAAATAATTATTAACAATTTTTTATTTTTTTACTGCAGAGATTGTAGGAACTAGGATCCTCAGTTTGCATTTTTAATTTCTTAGTAACTAATTTTAATTATTAATTATTATTCAGAAAATTTATGGTGCCATTTCCAAGCATTAATAACAGCTTGTTAAAACGTTACGAAAAAATTCCACTTTTTAAGTTGGATTATTGGCATAAAAGAAGGTCACAATGTTCCAATGATGATACACTTTCGAGGATGGATATTATTTTACTTATCTATCTTTCAAGCCTGAATATCAACGCAAGCAAGTCTAACCTATATATATATATATATATATATAGATATTGACCACTTTCAACCACAATGCTAAGGACAGGTACTTCATGCATACAACGACCGACACCTTCAGTGTTCTGTGTGTATATTTTGAATATTCAGATTTCAATGCATGTATATATATATATATATATATATATATATATATGCAGCTGACCTTTTACTTAACGCGGTATATGCCTAATTGGAATGAAGAGAACAGAAGAGAAGAATTTAAAAGTCTCTCCACCTTATCTTCTATACCAAACAATGGAATATAATTTTTATATTTACCTTCTCTCTTCTATTCTCCTGAATTATTTCATTTTTATTTCTTTTCTCCTTCCAAACAATAGCTGAGAATTTTTTAAAAATTCACGTGCTTTAACATCCCTTTTCTTTCTCCTCTTTTGCTTTTCCTTCCTTTTTTCCGCTCTCTCAGCCAAACAACAAATTCCCACCCCCATCTTTATAGCAAGATATATTTTTAAATATAATGTAAAATTGCAGACAAATACGATTTTCTTTTTTTTTTTCTCTCCCCTCTCTCAACCAGAGCGCTCAACTTACTCTTCCATGTCTGTTTTCTCTTTTTTTCTTTCAATTCATTCTTACATACAAACTCCATTAGAACCTGCAACTAAAAAACGCATATCAATAAGTAAAATATAAGAAATATTTTACAATGGATGTAAAAATTATTTTGAAATGATATGGGCTCTCTTAAATGCAAGCTTCATATGTATTTTTGTTTGTCCCCTCTCTATATATAAGACTCACATATAGAACAAATGCGGGCCTATCTGTTTTTTTTTTTGTTTTTTTTAATTTCTCTCCTTTCTCTTTCTCTCGCCTTTCCCTCTCTCTTTCTCTCTATCTTTCTTTATTTAAATTCTATTTTAATTAGAATTCTATTTAAATCAATTGTTATAAATATAAAAAAATTATTTTAAATATTATTATATATATCAAATTATAAAATTAGTTAATAATGTAACATATAATTATTTTGTGAGAAAAAAATATTTAAAATAATAGAATTAGATCAAGAGGATAGTGATATGTAATGTTTTTTATTTTATTTATTTATTTATTTGTGAGAAAATATGTATTGTATTTTTATTTTTTTTATTTATTTGTGCAAAAAATTTATAATGTCTTTTTATTTTATTTCTTTATTTGTGCAAAAAAATATGCAATGTCTTTTATTTGTTAATAAATATATTAAAATAAAAATCAATATTTTATTCATCGCAAACAATTGAAATAATTAAGTTTTAAATTTTTGTATAAAATTATTTTTATAAAAAAAATTTTAAAATAATAATATAGAGATGTATCATACCAGAGGACTAGAATCTCTACAATTAAGGAGAGCCACTCAAAACGTTGATGTTCTCTCCCCAACTAAATTGTAAATAGCTCATGTAGAGGAGTAGATATTGGGTGAGCCGGGTATACCATGTCATTTGTATATCAAGTCAATTAAAATAGATCATTCAAGTTAATTGAGAGTAGTTGTTATATGTAAGTGGGACCCATTCATTGAACATTTCATTGAATGATGCATTTTAATTGGCTTGGTATACAAATGACATGGTATACCCGGCTCACCCAATATCTACTCCATGTAGGGATGGCCTTACAGCATAAAAAAAATATATACGTGAGTTGATACAAAAAATTAAGGATGAGGTTGAATTCAGTTTAGGTACAGAAAATGCAAACAACTTTAGACGTGTATTTTGAAAAACATCTTAATAGAGAAAATAAAAGATGTCAAGTAAAAAGTTATTCAATACAGTACTATGAATTTTTGTTTGTTATTTTTTTTACGTACTTAATCAATTATTAATTTATATTTCGTTGGAGAATTATTTTTTTATCCATTTAGCGAGGTTATTAATTTAATACATTGACTGAAGTCGAGATCAGAAGATTTTATTTTTTCAACGAGGTTATTAGAGTAGCATAAACCAAATAACCCTTCAACCATTAACACTAATCATTCCCAAATCACTATCATTCTGTTTAACCTCTTAGTTACAATAGGATAAAGAAATCCAAAAACTTCCTTTATCTTTTCCTAAGATTTTCTCAGAAACTAAACGAATTTATTATCACTCAATAATTTCATTTCTTTTAAACTATTTTCAAGACTAACCCAGCAAGATTAATAAGAGCAAACACTTTCCGAAAAGGGTAAGATGGCTTATTATGCACGCTTGGTTCCGAGCTTGGATAGCTTACCGTTGATGATGGAGGGTGTCGACGTCTGTGGTTTCGGTGGACAGACCTCGAGCAGAGGAGGGGAGAAGTGACTTTCAAGTGACTGATGAGGCGATGAGATCAACGCATCTGCTTATGAAGATGCCATTAAGCTTCAATGTCCAAGGGTCCAGAGCAAAGGTCCGAGCTATGGAACCAAGGTCGAGTGTCTGCTCTTCCCAAGCCACGAATGGCACCACCTATATAGAGAGAGGGGAAGGGACAACGGTTTGAGAGGGGGGGAGGGGAACAGAACGGGGGCAGATTCCCTCATTACGCGTGGGTTGAATGTGTAACGGTGAAATCACTTTTTGATGGCATATTCAACCCATATAACTCGAATTAATGAGTTTATTTTTATTCCACCCAAACGCATTTATTAATGGGCGGGTTGGCAGATCAATAAAGGTGTCATATTCGTATCAAACACTTAGACACCGTACATCTTCAATTATAAAAAAGTTATAAAGCACGAACACTTCAATAAAGGTATCATACAACGGACACTCAGAGACATTTTATTTAATTATTTCAAAATAAAATTATATACGACTAAATTATGATTAAAAATATAAATTCAATATATGTAGAAGACTAAATAAATTTATTCTTTAATCTATTTGTTTATTTTTGTTTATAAATTTATTTGGTTCTGATTTGTATATACCTATAATTTATTTGTTTATAAACTCTCGGGGAAAAAAAATGTACAAATGCAAATCGAATAAAAAAACGTACAACTGCAAATCGAATTCGTGAAGACGCCATTCCAACAAAATGGAAATTCAGATTACAGGGTAGCCCAACCTGGGCCAACTACCTTCAACAATCCTCACTTCTTATCTGTTCCATAAATACATTACACCATGAATGCTCAACTGGAGGCGGAATGTGCTTTCAATCATACAGTATACACTCATCAATACAAACACACATCCAACACATGAGGAACTCGTACCACTCCCTGACACCCATAACAATCATAAATACAATAGGCGCTATACTACAAGCGAGTTACACACTTCAATCATCCTCAATCTGGCATATTTAGGGATGTTGTCCGAGCACCAGGTGGTGCTGTCGGCATTGGGAAGTTATAGGTATATTGTTCACCTGCGAAGTTGGGAGCCTCCACATACGGGCTCTACAAGGTCCAATTGTATAAAAAGTTAATTAACAGCAGCAATAAACAACAAAATAACAGCTTATATGAAAAAATTGTGAAAATAAAAATGGATGTTTGATGCAAGTTTTTCATTTTCATGAAATAAAATAAACTTGGGAAACATTTTATTCATAAAGACTCTACAGGGATTTTTGACAGCAGCATTTTAAAAAACACCATGCACTTTTGCTCTATCATTAATTTGATTTGTTTGCCAAAATCCACGAGAAAAGGATGTACATGCATCAAAAATCTTATTAAACCTCCGAAATGCGTTATAAGTCCTAAAATGATCGGAACTTAATGCGCAGGAAAAGAAAAGGTACCTGTGACGCAAATGCAGTACAAGACTTGTCTTCAGTATTTATGGATCTTGATGATGCACTGGGAGAACAAGCATCAACATTTCGTTCACTTCCATTTAGTTTATGAACATTACTGTTTAGCACACTTTCACTCTCGTTCCCATTGTTGGTGGACTTGACCCTCTAAATTGAATCATTGTTTAAAAAGTATTAAGGTACTTGAAGAAAAAAAATCAGTAAACCAAATGATACTGAAAATAAAGCACACGACACAATACCTGAAGGATTTTACCAAGAGTTTTCAACCCCTTGGCTCGAGCACGGAGCTCCTCTTTCTTTGCATTGTTGTCTAGAAGAACCTGTAACACACCACAAACAAATTACCATACAACAAAAGTACCAAACAGAGTGTTAGCCAACTACCAAAAGATAATAACTCAGTGAACAACCATTTGACAAACGCGGGAAAGGGTGGCTTCAATATCAGCTACATTAAGCTTCCAAAGGGAATCAACCATCAACTTCTTGTGAGACTGCATGTATTCTTCAAGTTGTTCTTCAGTGTAGTTTCCTTCTGCACTTAGATGCTTTTTCATGTCCTCTTGCAGCTGAATCAAAGCAATTGCACCTACGACAGCCAATAGAAAGTTAATTTTAATAATGTTAGAATAGATGTATTAGAGCACATTTGTGAATAGCTTACCCCACAGAGGTAATTTAGTCTTTTGTTATTTCTGTATACCTGTATATATATACACTTGTGAGAAAGACGTGAAAAAAAAACAGACGGAAATTTCAAACCATAACTCCTTCTCTCTCCTTTGAACCCTAGTTTTAACATGGTATTAGAGCGGCGACGATCAGAATCGGTGGTGTGTGATATTGAAATCCCATTGTTGAGATTGAAATCGCAATTGTGTTTGTTGCGATCGTCGTCATCATTGTTTCCATCGCAGTCGTTACCGCCATAGCCACCGTTGTAGTCATGCCACATCGTCGTATCCGAGTCGTCATTGTTGCCATCAGAGTTGTCATCGTTGCCATCACAGTCTCCATCGTCATCACTAAGTTTTTTTCCCATCTTTGATGTCAGTATATATATATACACACACACACACTGGTCTGGTTTTGAATATCAAAGAGGGCTTTGGAGAAGACAGGGTGTGTTTGGTTGTGAATATTGGCTGTCCCAATTCAGAATAAGTCTATGTCCAGTTGATCCAATTAACAAGATCCAACCCAAATGAGTTGACCCAATTCGACGCAACTGAAGTCTGACGCATCTGTCTGCCCCGATCCGACTCACCTGGATCGACCCAATTTGGTTCGTTTGGAGAAACTCTTTAATCCAGTTTGGTTGTGCTGACCCGACCAGATTAAATCACATTAATTTCCCAGGTTCGACCAGTTTGTTTTTCCAATTATTTTCTTCTCTTCTCGGCCAATTCTTTCGGTTGACCAGATTCAGATCAAACAACTTCCAGCTACAGATTGGTACCGGCTAGTTCAGTACTTTCTGGTTTTTGGGTGTTTGATTGATTCAGTATGGCGACCAATTCCGACTTATTTTCGTCCACAATGTCCTTTAATCCTCCAATGACTTCAGTGAAGCTTAATGGTAAAAATTATGTCTTGTGGGCCAAGTCAGTTGAAATATTTTTGAAAGCTAAAGGCCTCTGGTTAAGGATAAACCCAAAGATAGCAATGTTGATTTCAGTACATGGGAACAGAGGGATGCTGAGATTATTTCTTTAATGTTGCATAGTATTGAACCCAATATTAGCTCCAACTTATTATATCTGGACACTGCCAAGGAAACATGGAACCGTCTCAAGCAACTATATTCTGGCACTGGAAATATCAAACTCATCTACAAAGTGTGCAAACAATATTTTAGCCTTGAGCAAGGTAATCAAAGTCAAGAAGAATATTTTTCGTAGGCTATGAGAATTTGTGAGGAAATGAACTTGTATCAGCCAATCACTTCTGATGTGAAGCGAATGCAACAACAACGTGAGTCACAAGGGTATGAGCCAGTTCGTGCTCAGATTTTGGAAAGTCCTAAACTTCCATCTCTCTTTGATGTATTTTCTAGACTTCAGTGGGCTACTCAATCTAGTGGTGCTTCCGGTGCACATACTGAAAATGGTGGTGAACATTCAGCATTAATTGTCTCCCAGGGTGGACCCAACAGCTCTCGCGGAGGTCGTGAGGGTCGTTCTACACGTGGTGGCCGTGATTCCAGAGGGGGATGTGGCCGCAGTAAAGAATCACGACGATGTACTCACTGTGGACCTGTGGTGAGTGGTCTCACACACTGAATTTTTGTTGGGATCTTCACGGGAAACGAAATCATTGACCTATGCCAATCAGGTATCCTCTAAAGAGGATGGTTCTAGTTCACCAACTCCATCCACTGGTTCTCGCCAAGTTGTTGAGTCTGACATGATAACTATTTCCCGCGACGAGTATGATCAGCTTATTTCTCAGCAACGGCCACCCACCTCATCTTCCATGGCTTCCTTCGCCCAATCAGGAATTACATCTGATGTCTATTATCTTTCAGTCACAGTCCCTGGATTATTGATTCTGGAGCTTCCGATCACATGATTGGTAGTTCTCACCTCTTATCTGATTTTCATTCTGTTGTTTCTTCTCAAAGTGTTACTCTTGCTAATGGATCATCAACTAAGGTTTCGGGTTTAGGAACAACTAATATTAGTTCTTCCATTTCCCTCTCTTTGGTTTATATGTTCCTCAATTCCTTTTAGTTTACATGACCATGACTAGAGGCAACAAGGATGTCAAGACACAAGGCAATTGTCACATGAGCCAACAGTGCATTGTCAAAAAATTTATGTAAGAACTCAAAACAGCTCAAAGCCTCAAAGGCCATGTCAATCTCATTGCATATGATAAGCTTACTGAAATTATCATTAGAAACTGATCCAGAAAAAGGATGTCTAATGCTCGCCAGAAGAAAAGGAAAGAACTTACTTATAAAATCAAGCGTAAATTAAGAAAACCAAGAAAGAGTTTGATTATCTTGCATATGGCCATAATCCAAGGAGAACAAAATTCTGAGTTAATAATTTATTCTTGAATTCCCACAGGCCATGAGAGACATAGAGAGCACAGAATTAATTATTCTCCCAGAAACCATAATATCAAAATTTGAAAAACAATCTAGGTGAACATGCGTGTTTGACAAACAACATAACATGCCCATGCACCCATCCAAAATAGTGGTAACTAAAATACGTAACTGAGTGAAAAATTGCTTTCATAATTAAAAAACAGCAGTATCCAATAACCTGTTGCTGCTGTTACTTGGGATTTAATGAAATGGCCTTTGTTTCTGAACCACTCAGCAATAAATGGCACGCCCAAATATATCGCTTTCTTCCCAAGCTCTTTAGCTGCCTGTCTTGCATATATATAGCCAATTGTATTCAACATATCAACACCATACGCTGTCAAAACAGAGCATGAAAGTAATTAGAAACAGACATATCGCAGTCACAGAAATATAAATAGAAAATTTGCTATGCAATGAATGGCTGTGAAAAATGCTGACAATTTGCACTTTCATTTCCCCAATTAAGGCTTTGTCTAGACATGATTGCGCACATTGTTCAGGTAAGATCCCAAAATTGATTGCTGGATTCAGAACGTTGCAAGACAGTTTGGTCCATATCTGGTGTGGGTGTTAGAACATCGAGAGGACCTTTCCCTAGTACAAGAGGACCGGAAGGACACGCCTCTGGTGATTAAAAAAAAAAAGAGCAGCAAAGAACCCATTACATTGAAAAGAACCAAGATTTTATCCTATTTTGAGTGAATTTCTCTGTTAAACCCAAGAATATTGAGTAATCCCTTTGTCAATGTGATAGACCTAAACGGTTTATATTAATTTTTTTGTAAATTACCTTTTTATAGGCAGACAGATTATCATGAATGAGCATGAATATTCATTGAACATGCAAATTTCCCATTAATACTTGGTAGACTGGCCATCAGGCTAGTGACCATGTAACATAATGTTGAAGGAATGGTTGACGGGGTAAGTGACCAAGAAGAAACAAATATATCATATTTGATATAAGGTAGACTCTGCCCATGTTGTGCTTAGTGTATTAGCCTTACGGAACCTGTCCCAAGCCTAAAAAAAAGAGGAGACTTGCGTTAGGTAGCTGCAACCAGTGTAAAACCTTTGTTAGACCCATATGAGCACATGTCTTAAAATTATTTGAGCAAACAATATGGCATTTTTCTTAAGTGATATGGCATAAATTTTTGGGTGAATCAAAAAGTTGGAAATAAATTACCTCAAGGTAGTAGGCATAGCAACTTAGAATATATGAACATTGTAAAGGAGTGGAATTAGTAGACACAATGGTTAGAAGGAAGGTTAATCTAATATATCTAAAAAAAGTAGGTGAGTGTGAGGGAAAGTTAGAGAAATTTAAAATACAGCATATAAGCTCTATTACATTGAAAAAATGGAGTAAAAATGGACTAGAGATAATAGTAAATAAGAATTTAAAGGAAGTTATAATTGTTACTTTAAAACGGGATATGATAATATTGATTAAATTAGTATTGGGAAAACATATGGTTAATAAAATTAGTTATGGACTCCAAGTCTCCAACTATGACTAAAGGACCACTGTAAAAGCACAATTTTTGAACACAGGATTAAGTTAAGAAATGCCCAAAAAAAGAGAAATTACTAGTTGTTGGAAACTTCAATGGTTGTATATATATATATATATATATATATATAATGTGAAAGGAATGAGGTAATGTGTGATGAATAGGGATTTGGTGATAGAAATGATGATGACGAGCCTATCATACACTTCGAAGTAGCAAATAATCTGATGATAGTGAATGCTTGTTTTAAAAAGAGAAATGACTTCTAAAAGTAGATTAGAAGAGTCTATCAACTAACATGCAAAGATTGTAAGAATATACAAGGAGAAAGATTAATCTCACAAAACAGGTTTACTGTTTTAGATGTGTATATGAAGAATAATCAAGAAACAGAAAGAAGAGAAGGGAAACTCAAGAATTAGGTGGTGGAATTTAAAAAGGAAGAAAGTAGAATTGTTTACAAATAAGAATGTAATGAAGTTATATCGAATTTAGAAAGATAAAACTAAAGTAATGTTGATTAGGATCGTCAAATGTATTAGAAGAATATCAAATTTCTTAGTGAATCAAAAGGAAAAGGAAAACTGTCTAAAGCAACTTGGTGGTAGGATCAAGAAGTCTAAATCGTTAGTAACAACTCAAAAATAATAATAATAAATAAATAAATAAAAGGATTGTAATATAATTTGACAAAAAAACTGGAAATGAATAAAATTCTAAAAAGTGGAAATTTAGTTCCATGCTTTAGCCCATTTTCTTTTTACTTTTTGGAGTTCAGGTTGCATGTTCAGGTAGGCGACTTCAGTTTTCTCTATCTTACTAATAATAATAAGGGTAAATATCACTGACACTCCCTGAGGTTTGATCTATTGACACGCGACTACCACTTTGTGAATTTTCGTCATCAACACCCCATGTCAACTTTTTCATTTTTTTAATATGTGAAATGTCTTGATTGTCCCAGATTATTTAAATGTATTTTTAAAATATCAGAATAGAAAAATGACCACAATGCCTTTCATGATAATATGCATTGACAACTAATTTTTTATTTTATGTTAATATTATTATTTATGGAAATAAATAATTATATATATTATAGTGTATATATAGATGAATATTATTATTTATGAAAATAAATAATTATATATATTATAGTGTATATATAGATGAATATTATTATTTATGAAAATAAATAATTATATATATTATAGTGTATATATATAGATGAATAGAGAAAAAGAAAGAGAAATTTAATTACTTTTTTATTTTATGTTAGCATTATGATTTATGAAAATAAATATTATATATGTAGGTTATATATATATATATATATATATATATATATAAATAGATAGAGAAAAAGAAAGAGAAATTTAATTACTTTTTTATTTTATGTTAACATTATTATTTATGGAAATAAATAGTTATATATATATATATATATATATATATTATAGTATAGTATATATATAGGTATATTCAAAGGGGTATTTTGGTCCATTAGACAGGGTTAAATAGGTAAATTTAGTATTCAAATGGATTAAGTCAGAAGTCAAAGGGCAGCATGGTCATTTCACCGTCAAAAAGTACTTCGACATAGTGTACTTTTGGCAGGAGAGGGTGTATGTGATATACGAGACAAATCACAGGGGGTGTTGGTGACGAAAATTCACAAAATTGTAACTAAGTGTCAATACATCAAACTTCAAGGGGTGTCAGTGATATTTACCCTAATAATAAAGGGGTGTAAAGGAAAAATTTAATAACATAGCATGAAAAACTAAGCATAAAGCATGCAACATTAACATAAGTTAGGAATAAAGGATAAAGAGAAAAATATATGCAAACTAGCTAAGTTAAAGGAGAGGAAAACTAGAAATTATATTAAGTACATCAAGAGTAAAGATCTAAGAGTCTTGGTGAAAGATGAAAAGATTAAAGAATGTTAAAAAATTACTCAGCAAAGTTGTTGAATGAAAGCTATGCCAAAAGCTTTAAGTTTACAAAATATGGTAACCTTAGGAAAATTCGAGAAAATAAATTCTTCTTGTTGGAAGAGTATGTGTGTCTGTGTGATAAAAAGTTGCTGCATTAAGGAAGATGAAAACATAAAATCCTTTAGAATTAGATGAAATTCCTTTTAAGATTTGGAAATGTTTAGGATAATGGTGTGTCTCGATTAACAAAATTATTTAACAATATCACTATAACTAAGACAATGTTGGACAAGTGGCGAAAAAGTATTTTTGTATCTTATAAAAATAAGCAAGGCATTTTTAGTTGTTAAAAGCTCAAGGGCACAAAAGAGCTAAGGCCACCTGGAGCCTGAGGCGCAAGGCAAGGTGCAGGCCTGACTGAAGCGAGGCGTAAGTTGAAAATAAAATAAAATTTGTAGCCAATCATACAAAGCTGGCAGCAACAATTACTCAACAGTCTCAACCTACTATTAGACAAAAACATGAGAACATCAACCCACAAAATGAGAATAAATAATATTCCAATTTCAGAATTTTCAGAGTATTTTGTGATAACATGCTTTAGCAACTGTTATACGCATTAGAGGAACAAACTATAAAACATAAACAAATTAAGAGTTCATAAAAAAATTTAAAAAAAGAAAAAGAAAGAGAGAAAAGATCAGAAAGACCATAAAAAGAAAGAAAAAAAAGTGAATGGAGAATAAAAAACAGAGAAATAAGGATGAAAAAAACGAAACAAAAGAAGAAGTTGCCGGAGAACTCGTCCCACTGTGTATTAACTTCTAGAAAGCCCTAAATCGACTAATTTTATCGAATCTATCGATCGATTTTTTTATTTCTTTTACCGTTAGGGACTGTATTATATGGTTAAAGTCCAACGTAACACAAAAATACATCACATGCTAACAAGTAGGGGGAAAACAATAAGTGTTTTATATTAGGCGCGTGTGAGGCGCGACTTGCACCTGGCCTCAGATGCAAAGGCACGCGCCCTATTGAAGGGGCCTTGCTTGGCCTTGGTCAAGGCGCAACTATGTTTTAAGGTGTAGAAACTATCATGATACTAATATAAAAAGTAATATTATAAAACTCTAGGAGGAGTAATTAACTAGCGATTAAAACTTGAAACAGTAATAACAAAAAATCAATTTGGATTTAAGCACTTTAATTACTGAGGAAAGTAACTGAAATATGTAAAAAGATGAAGAATGATCTCCAAATGGTATTTATAGATTTGAAGGAAGCATAGGTCTACTCAACTCAACTCAGTAAAGTCTTTTCCTAACTACTTGGTGTCAGCTACAAAAAATAATATTATAAAACTCTGGGAGTAATTAATTAGAGATTAAAACTTGAAACAATAATAACAACGAATCAATTTGGACTTGAGCACTTTAATTATTAAAGAAAGTAACTGAAATATGTAAAAAGACGAAGAATGATCTCCACATGGTATTTATAGATTTGAAGGAAGCATAGGTCTACTCAACTCAACTCAATAAAGTCTTTTCCTAACTACTTGGCCTCAACTACAATAATCATATTTTTCTATTCCACTCTATCTAAGGCCATCACCTCAGCCAAATCACATATTATCACATGTTTCCTTCCTAACTCTACCCATGTTAATTTTGATGTTCCCCTTCCACTAACATTAGCCTCGATGTAGGCAATGTCACTCTTCTTAACTGATGCACATAGTACAAGAATGATGGAGTTGTAGCAACAATCAAAACTAGAGGTGCAACTCGGCAGGTTGATGGCTCAACCCAGACTAAATTAAGATATAAAACCTTCAACCAGGTTCAACCCCAACGCAACCTGGGTTTAGATTTTTGAACTCGGGTGAGTTCTGGTTATAAAAATCGGACTGAAAATCGAGTTGATCTTGAGTTAACCTCGGGTGGGTTTACTTCTAGATATAAAAGATTCTAAAAACTGAAGGTAAATATATATAATATTAAATAATCTCTCAAGAAGTTAATTTTTCAAACAATTAATATACAATAATTCAATTTTAAAAATTAAAAAAAAAAAACTGAAAAAAGGTTTATCACGATTATAGATTTATGTAATATATTTAAAATAATAAAGATATAAAAAGTCAGGTTGGAAGTAATTCGGTTTATAATTAGGTTGGGTTGGGTTGCCTACAATCCAACCCAAATTAATGAGGTTTCATGATGTATGCTACTTGATGATGATATTATTTCTTTATTTTTTTTTATCAGATAAGTACTCACACACACTTTTGCCCACGCTGGGGCTCGAACCCCTCCCCTCCTCTTTGAGGGTGGGGAGGTTATACCATTGGGCTAGAGGCCCTTTGGTATTGATGATATTATTTTGATTGGTGATATTAAGGATAGAAGCTTTAGAATCAATAGGGTGTAAGAAGGACAAAAACCGAATATATGGAATGTAATTTTAGCAAAGCTAGAAATAAAAGTGTCTATATATCGAAGATTTGGGGGGGGGGGGGGGGGTGTGGTGGGGGTGTTCAACGGAGACTAAGTGAACTATTTCATCACCTGTGCTTCATGATTCAACATAAGGGAGAGATTAAAGATGATGTTACACATACAATTTAAACACGTTGAGTTAAATGGAGTGTATTTAACATATAACTCTAAAAATAGAAAACAAATTCCATAAAATGGTTAATAGAGCAGCCATACTTTATGAGAGACACAATGATAAACAACTAAAAAAAAAATTGTTAAACAAATGAGTGTGACACACTTGCAGATGTCTTTGATTAGACAAGAAAAGACAAAATTATAAATGACTACATTCATTTGAACTATCACCCTAAATGAAATGCAAGAAAATGGAGTAAAATGGTTTAGCTATGTGTAATAAAGACTAATAATTACATTAGTAATGAAGACTGACATGTTTCGCATTATAAGCAATACGAGAACGAGAAAACCAAAATGAACATGGATTGACATAGTAAGGAAAGTCATCATCATGTGCTTAACTCGAAATTATGACTTTAGATAGAGCAAAATGGAAAAACATGATTATATATATATAGATATGAGCTCAAATGGTTGGGATAAGACTATGCTGAATAGTATATTTGATATCAAGAAGCAGTTAATGTGTTAGCTAGCAAATGTTTGAAATCTAAGGCAATAGTATGGGGTGAAACAACAGCAGAGAAAGAAAATTGAAACAAATCACTGACTTAGAAGTGATAAAGGAAACAAAAAATTGAAATGAAGAAGTTGTAAATCGAAGAGGAGAAAAAAGGTTAGTTATGGAAAATCCACCAACATTTTGAAAAGCATAACTCAGAATAATAATGTGATCTATACAGCAAGGTTACAACAAATCCTCATAATCTGGGTTGTGATAATAAGGGTAAAGGTTTTTATTAAGGTTACCGACCCTTAATAAATTAGAAAATCCTACTCGGACTCTAATTGTTATTTCTTTATTTATTCTTTTCAAAAATATAAAGTATCTAAAAGCACCTAATAGCTGGGTTTCCACCAGGGAAAAAAAAAACTCCTAAGACTGCCAGCCACCTAAAAGGATTCCGATTACCAAACACAACATAATTGTGGGCAATCTTTGGCTACCAGTTGGCTGGGTCTGCTCTTATGTTGAGGTGCATGTTCAAAGTGAAATTCAGAGTTTGAATGATTTTAAGATCAGAGTTAAGGGCTTAAGATTTGCTGGTTTAAAATTTTAAATCAAGTGACTAAGTCATGGCATTCATTTGGAAGCAATACTTTTCTTTTCAAAAAGAATATTTGATATATCACAGCTGTGTTCACTGCGTCAAAGACACAAAAGAGAGGACCCCATACAATATGACAATGCTTGTAGCCTCCGTGAGAGTGAAACACCAAGCACCAAAAGATGAAGAAAGATTGAAGATAGAACTCGATGACATATTACCTGCATTAGAGAGCCGTGATACTTCAGCTTCGGCATGATTAATGAAGTCATCCTTGTTTCCTTGTACATACAGATTGAGTCGATCTTTCAGTATTTCAGCGAGCTTCTCTTCTCTTTCCCTTTGAACAACCTGGAATAAAATTGAAATTGAACAAGCAAAGAGTGAAAAGTTAACATGACAACTCAAAATTACTGTAGTAGTATGTAGATGAATTGTATGTCAATATGACATGTCCAATTTCTAGGAAAGGGATAAAGAAAAAAAAAAGGTCATCGCCCAGTCTTGGGTGCTCGGAGGGATGCACTAAATAGACATTAACTCTCGACTTTATTTTCACAAAGTGGCTGCTCTTAGACTTGAAAAACTTTTCTCATGCTTGGCCTTGTTAGTTACCACCAAACCAAGCAGTGGCCCTAATACAAACTCTATGGGTTTAACCCAATAAAAAAAATCTGTTGGTACTTTACAAAAACAAGAAAGGCCTGTTGACAAATGTTGATATTTACTGTATATCAGCCAATATATACTGATAAAAAAAAAGGTATATCAGCCAACATAAGGAAATTGATTTATATCTTCCAAAAAACAAAATCTTACACAATTTGACACAACATGCAGTATACCATATTGTTTAACATATCATTTATCTGAAACATTTTTTGGTGTCTATAGTTGAAAAATATCACGAATTAACTCGTCATCAACTTGTGTATGTGGAAAAAAAAAAAATCAAATTATGGCAGCTCAATACTATCGAATATCAGCACTAAATAATGTTTCTATCTCAACTACATTAAAATTCATTCTCACATCTTTGCTAGTCTTTCTCATTTTGATGAATAGCCTACCTTGTTTTTCCAATTCTGAATTTAAGGCATAAAAGTTAATTTAATTAAGTTGAATGTCCTCCATGAAAGTCATACTGCAATTGGTAAGGACACTTTTGATTCCCTTTTCTTGAACAGAGAAAAAGAACTAACTAAACATTAATCCCAGTACCATAAGAATACTCTTGTCAACAGTATTGACTATTGAGTGAACTTCACAAAATGTTCCCTATTATTTGTCAAATTTACATCATATTAATTTACTTATCAAAATATATATATATATATATATATCATATTAATTAAAATACACACACACACACACATATATATGAAAGATAAGCTAACATCTTCTGATTAGTATGCCATAAAGGGAATTTACATTTTTGAAGATACCACAAAGGTCAGGAAGCAATTCCCTTTTTCTTTTCTTTTTTTGATAAGTAAGATTTCAATAAAAAACGCCAATAGACTACACAAAAAGCCTTCAAGGCCAACTATAATTTCAAGCTATCAACAAATTCCACCATATCCCCCCATGGATTTACAACTCTGCCCATTAACCCAAAAATAATAAAGAACTGAGAATACTATACTTAAGAGACCAAATTGGAGTATCCTTTCCCTCTAAGGATCTCCTATTCCTCTCGCGCCACAAGCCCCACCATAAAAAAAGGAGAGTAGCCCTCCAAGCATCTCTAACTCGGCCAACCACTATACACCCTCTCCAAGCCTCAATCGTGTCCACCGTGGAACCCAAAGACACCCAAAACATCCCAAACATAGCCAAAAACATAGACCAAACATCCCTCGGCACTGCACAATGATGGTTCATCGACTCCAGGAAGCAATTCCCTTTCATGCTTGGCTATTATTGAGAGATAGTCTAGCTTAAGGCCTACAAGAATCTTTGAGAGGTTCTACCAGTTTTCTGTCAAATAAACCTCAATTCTTTGAGTGACCTAAGTTATCATCTCTGGTTATTCTAATTACACCTCTTGCTGCACAGTACGTAGAGAATGTCACATACCATGTCTCCTTGCAATTGAACTAAATTAACTGAAATTCAACATGTCAAACTCAAGAGATGCAGGACGGTGAAAGGAGAACAAGAGAGAGACAGAGAGAAGAAAAATAAAACCAAGGGTACTAAAAATAATAATTAGACTTCCCTGATGGGTTTCAACAGATTTGAAATGAACATAGAAAATTCCTATAGAACCAAAGTACAGGCACTACAACAGAAGTGTGTATAAGAAAATTATAAATATTTAATATTACGACCTACACAGGATATATAGAAAATTACCCTCATTTTCTCCTGCAACTTTTTAGTATCAAACTCTTCCCCTTCTGTGAAAATATCCAGCGAAGCCATTGACGCCATGGCAAGCTGGCCAATGTACTCCTCAAAAAGCTCACTCCCAAAAAGCATTGCAAAGATCGCAGCAGGATCAATGATCGCTTCACTGCAATGAAGATAAGTACACAAAGAAGTATAAGAAAATCACATATATATTAGCTAATCAATATAATAAGAATTTAGCCTTCCGGGAAAAAAAATTAAAAAGAATTTACGCACACGCATTTCTACATATGCTACTTAAGTTTCCAGCCAACTTTAAGAATTTATTAACAAATTAAAAACATAAAACTGACGTTGATATTCCTGATTTTCCATAAGCATCATAGGCCTGCCTTTGGGTCGGATCACTCAGTACTTGGTAAGCCTCTCCTAGAACCTGAACTCAAATGAATGGAACTTTACTTTAGAAGAGAAATAAAACAAACTGCTGATTCTCAAACGCCATAAACAAACATGAAAAAGTATAGATATGATATTCTGAAGACAACCAAACTAGTTAGCAGCTCTTCTATTTCAACAATGACAATGTCATCTTGTCAAAAGACCATGCATAAATTCATTGAGGCCGTTCACGTATGTATAAATCTATTGATGGAACAGCAGAAGCCATTTATTTATTTTTTATGACTAAGCAAACCTCCAACTTTCAGAAGAAACTTTTGCTACAACGTAAGCCTGTGCTGGAGGAACGTGATTAGGTGTATTATCCAGTTCCTACTTCTTCTGTATATCCTTCCAATGTGCAACTTTACTGACATTATTGAAGCCTTTGTGGAATAAACCCAAGCGACCAACAAGGCATGGATAAAATGAAAAAATCTTCTTAAGAACAGCATTATGAACTTCATGATAATATTTTAACTGAAGTCCTACCTGAAAATTTTGTGCTGCAAGAGGATCATTTGGATTTTTATCTGGATGGACCTGTCGTGCCTGAAAACCCACAAATAAAAATGATTCACCAGAAAAAGATAAAACATACACTGGCTCTTAGTGGTGATCAAGATAGCGAGAGAGAAATATTAATCAAGAAAGAGATGGACCAGAAATGCATGACATGTATAACATATGAATCCACAATGCAATGACTAATACTGAAATATTTTTTGAATTCGGTTGTCACACTGATTTTAACCAAACTATAAACAAACAAGGCACTTTAATTGAGGGAGTCCTTCAAAAACTTCCATCGGATGGATCTATATACCATTAATTTATCATGTTAGATCTTCCCCACAAATGTATCATAATACACATGAAACGTCAATTGTAGAAGGACCGCGTGTTAGAAAGAAACACATTTTTTGCAATCCAAGTTTTTTAGAGCAATGACATTGTTTGCAATTCAAAACCATATATCCACCCAGTAAGAAGATAGCTGACTCATGATCTCATCTATTTCATTTATCTCTTCATTTTTCCTTCTTCCTTGGACAAGAGAGCTAAATTTATTCTGACATAGCATTTGTTTGGAGAGATGTACTCTTAGTTATCATACCAGGAGCATTAAAATAAATACCAGGATATATTAGTATTTTGCGTTGTGTTAAAGGACAACTTAGGTAATACATTCTAGCACTGTAGTCTTAAAAAGAGCAGCCTACCATGGAACTCTCTTCCCAAGTCCTACACTTGGGTCATCTATGGTACATAAGCAGACTTTGTCTCAGAGTGGGTGGCATCGGTCCACAAGCTCTAATATATTTGTGTGCTGATCCCCCACCTTCTGGTGTACAAGTGTCCTCCAATATGGATTGATGTATACACTAAACAAGCTCAATTACGAAGCACCAGGCTAATCTATACACATTGAGATTTTAATTCATGTTTCCAAATGCTTGCATGTATTTCAAACTTTCTCTCCGTTGTCATTGTGTTCCCAAAACATTTTCCATTCAAAGACAACCAAAACAAGGCACTGAACAAAATTCAATCCTTGCTCTATCCTCTAAGGTTTTATTATTATACCTGGTTTATAAATATCTCTTTTTGCGATCATCTGGAAGACTCAGTTAGAAGGAAAAGGAGAAACTTTAAAATGTATAAGTGATGATATTACTTGTGAAATAAGGTTCAAGTAATGTCTTCCTTTTGGGCATCTCTTGCTTCTACTAAAAGGAACTGAATACCAATGTGCTAAGATGCTGGAAGATTTAGGATTTTCCTTCCAATGCTTTAACCTTGAAGTTTGTGCTCACCTTAAACGGCCTCCAATATGCTGAGATTTGATTAACAAAAAAAAAAATCATGAATAGCTGACAACCTTCTCCCAGTCATTACCGTAGTACCAAGGGATGTCAGCCATACATTTGGAAACCACACGCTGAATTTGAAAGTGGCATGAATCCTTTTTTTCTTTTTTCAAGTGGCTGATATCCTAAAGAGGACCATTTTGAAATGGTAGCAAACAGTTCACTACCAACGATGAATAGACTGGTATGAAGGAGAAAGAAGCCAGAACAACCATTCAATAGGAGTCCTGAGATCTAGAATTAGTGATCAAAACATTTACGAGTGAAACCCAAAAAGTAATTTATATATATATATATATATATTTGTATGTATGCATTATTATCCATGAGTATCTGAATTGCTTCCAAAACCCAAAAAGCATTAATATATCCGAAAAAAATGTGAAATATTCTCCACAAACCTCAGACGCTCTCACGAATTCCTCCGAGTGGATATAAGGATGATAAATTAAGAAAAAATTCACAACCCAGGATTCCTTAGACATCCTACTTCTCTATACAATATCGATTACCCAATACTACTCATATAATTTCAAAAGCAAAACAAAAATCCTTTTCTATGCTACTCGGAAGTGAAGAGAGATGGAAGTGATTGCTTCACACGAAGCATGATCGAATAAGATTGAGCGTAACTTGAAAGAATTAGGTATTGAAAATCGATACCTTGACGTAGTAAGCCTTTTTAATCTCGGCCTCGGTGGCCGTGGGGCTGACTCCTAGAACATCGTAGTATTCTGTTTCCTTCACCATGATCTCACAGTTGTCTCCGCCGCTTCTTCTTCTTCTTCCGATCAATCGATCGTATGAGTTATCGATGGTGATATATAATCAGATAATACAACTAAATACTGTGGGCAAATGAATCGAAGATCTATCGTTGTTTCTTAGAAGCTAGGGATTGGAAATTTGGAATTTGGGAATAGAAAAGATGCAATACGCGCAAGAACTAGGTAATCTGGTAATTACGGGCCTGTTTGACCTGATATTCTTCCGCGTTGACCACCGCCGGCTTCCCCGTTTCATGTGAATCAAAATATATATATATATATATATATATATATATATTATGCGGTAAAATAAACTCGCTAAATCCTTGAAACTTAACTTTTATTTTAGGAGAGAGAAGATCAAAACGTACACAGTAATTTTGTTCGGTTTTTGAGCCAGATGATTTTATTCCGATTCGATCGATAATACATTGGTCAAAAAACCAAATTCTAGCATCGTTGGGCTTGTATGTTAGTGACATATGGTCCTCTCTACCGTAAAACCATGTTTATAATCTTAATGACGTAAAAACATTTTTGTATATTAGTGACATATTGGTCCTCTCTACAGTAAAAGCATTTTCATCGATTAACATTTTTTTTCCCACAAGTGAGAGCATTTTTTTTAAGTTTTATTACATCTAACAGTTGTAAATGTTTTTCTAAAGGGATGTTTGGTAATACTGTCGTATTCTATTTTCTGAAAAATAAAATCTAAAAATCTATTATACTGTCATTTATGTGAAAAACATAATACATTTGGTAACGTCATATGCTATTGAAAATTTGAAAGCACAAATCTGAAAATATGTTTAGTAACCCAAAATAATAGCATATTTGACTAAAAATTGTGTTTGAGTAATATGGTGTAACGTCATATGCTGTTGAAATTTTGAAAGCACAAATCTGAAAATATTTTTGGTAACCCAAAATTAATTTTCGAAATAAAAATAATAGTATCTTTGACTAAAAATTGTGTTTGGGTAATATGGTTCTAACTTATTTTAATCAACATAAATGTGATATCACATATTTTATGTATATTATTTCCTTCAAAATTATATTTGTTAGGACTTATTTTAATTAAATATACATTTTTATGCATTTGCAAGTTTTTGGTAATTGTCAGAAATTCTAACTATTTACATGTTTTTTGTAATTATCATATATTAGTATATATATTCGTTTTATTTCCTTTTATATTATATATAATTGTATTTATATATAACTCTTATTTTATTGCATTTTCTTCTTATATATACTATATATTTACTATTATATTTATATTTATATATATTTTATTTATTGTATTTTATAAAGTTTTTTATTCTTATTGACTTATAATTTTGTATTTATTGTATTTTATTTATATTATATTATTTATATTTTGTTATTTATTGTATTTTATTATATTTATATTTTTTGAGTAACCAATTTTTTTATTTATTGTATTTTCTAATTTTTTATAAAATTTTAATTTATTGTATTATATTATATTTTTGAGCAACCAAATTTTTTATTTATTGTATTTTATAAAAAAATCAAAAATGAGAACTTGAACTGAAAAATGAAAATTGAAACTAAAAGTTTTGTTATGAAGTTTTTAAATTATGCCTAAGGATTGTTAAAATTTTGACATCACTTTTATTTTTTTCATAAATGAAAATTGCGTTATCAAATGCGATATCTGCTGTGACTTAAAAAAAATGAAAATGAAAGCTAAAATATGGAATCGAAAGTGTTACCAAACAGAGCCTAACTTTCAAGGAAGATGATTTATTCCGTGTGGAGCCTGAAGGGAATATGACAATATGTGTTTGTTATATGCAACAAAATAGTGTGGTACCAGGTATAGGACCCAATAGAAGTTCTATGTTGGGACTCGGTGCAACACACTTTCAACTTTGTGTTGTCAAAACGATTAAATACTGTTTTTGGCGCACAACATAAGTAAACATGAGGAGATTCGGGTCCAATTTTCAAAAGTTTTTTTTATCCTTCGGTGCATAAACTTTGCAAGAAGGACAAAAAAAACTATACAATTTACAAAGAGAGAGAAAGAAGAAAAAAATAAAAGGCAAAATGTTAGCTCCTTGAAAGTTGTCCCAAGGCAAGTCATAGGTATTGTTAGATTATATATTTCCTATTATATCATTTATTAAACCACATAGGTTTTTTACACCTTCTTCTAAACCATTTAATATTTTTTGTCTCATAAGTTTACTTAGTTTATAAGATTATGTGCCTATAAATAGGCCTTTTATGTATTATTCATACAATTCAATCAATATAATTTTTCTATATTTCTAACATGGTATCAGTGTTGGGAATTAATCTCCCTTCACTCGGCACAGCGAAAGCATATCATCACATCATAATCATACAATAATACATGAATATAACAATCAAACACATTCACACATAACAAAATATTTGACATGGTTCACCCAACTCTAAGGCTACATCTATGGAGAGAGAGATTTCATGTAATACCCCGCTCCAACACATGGTATGATATTGTCCATTTTGGGCCTAAGTGCACACGGTATTACTCTTGGGTTTTATCCCAAAAGGTCTCATACCATTTGAAGATAACATACTACATATAGGCACATCCCCTTTTTCATACCCAGGCAATGTGGGATTAAGCACCCTGTACCCTGTTAGTATGGTAGCTCAACCCAGTGTCTATCTTCGCACCCGCCCACTCACACATGTCCACAAGGGTTACTACATTTCATTATATTGAGAAAATAATATACAACAAACGGAAAGCATGCTTACCACACATACTCTTTCACTCTCTCTTGGTATTTTTCTTCGAAATTACATATAATCTCTCTTCTCCTCATAGCACTCATCAACCCCTTACAACTTTCATATCTCTCTCCACCTTCTCACTCAACCTCATATTTATTTATAGAGTCTCCAAACTCATTCCTTGTTACACAAATATTACGATTTAATTAAAGCCCAAGACGTGCCTAACAAGAAGTTACCAAATAAATTATAACTTTAAAATAGAAACTCAATTATAATAGTAATATGAGCCACACTTCTTAACAATATCCAGCTTGGCTCAAATTCCATCAATGCAATCCTCCATACCTTTACCTTGAACCAAACTCCATCACATAATCCCTATTGGAGTTCAATTGCTTATGCATGGCACCCACCAATCAATCATAATTGTCATAATCTCTACCCCCACACTCTCTTCTTTTCTCACTCACTGTTTTATTATCTTCTCTTATCTGGGTGGTTATTTTTGGGCTAAAATGCAACAAAAACCCCTTATTATTTTTCTGGGTCGAAAACAGCAAGTCTTCCTTCTTCATATCATCATCTTGCCCCATCTTGAAAATGAGCATCCTCTGGCTTGTTCCAAGACTTGTTTCTCATTGGCTTCACACTATCATCATCCTCATGTTTTCATCAGCTCTGATTATATCTCTATAACTCTCCACGATCAACCTTTTGCTCTAACACACCACCAATCTCTGGCTCTGATTTTCAGCACCAACCATAGGCTCTGACTCACCATTAGCTCTTAGACCACTTGTTAGGAATTCATTCACATTCATTTGGCACAGCAAAAGCATATTATCACATTACAATCACGTAAGCATATATGAATATAATAATCAAACACATCCACACACAACACAACATTTTACACGGTTCACCCAACTCTAAGGCTACATACATCGAGAGAGAGATTTCATTATATTGAAAAGAGAATGTACAATACGCGAAAAATATGTTTATCACACACTATTTCACTATTTCTTGGCATCTTCCCCCCCGAAATTACATATAATCTCCCATCTCCTCACAACCTCCCACATATATTAGAGGTGCACAAGTGCATGACATTAAACTCAAATGAGAGAGACATATATTAGGGGTACAGAAGTGCATGACATTAAACTCGAATGAGAGAGGTGGGAGAAATGAAATAGATGATATCAAAATATTTAAAAAATAAGTGAACTATAAACAATCATAGATCAATGGAAATATTTAAGAGTCTCAGTTTATTTGCTAATTTATCATATAAATGAGATGAGAAGATATATTTACTATATCAAGTAGATATACTCACGATATATTCCCATTACCATAATTGATTCACAGTTTCATAACTTCTGTCTGATGCCATAACACAACAAGGTTAAACACTTAAATTAAATTCCTGTAATATAAGGTATATAGACTACATTTACCAAATCTAAAGAAAACCCATACTCTAAGTCAAGCCTAATAACTCCTATGGACTCGACTGCAACTTTCATGCCATTTCCTACAAGCACATTTACTCCATATTTATTTGGTGCTCTCCTGCTTATAAAGAGCTACAAAAAATAAATGACATGAATAGAAGATTCAGTGTAAATCCACCAAGAGTTATAAAGGACATCAATTAAGTTAGACTCAAAACAAACTAAGACTAGAGGTTTACCATTTTACTTTTCAAGCTAAGCTTTATATTTACGACACTCTTTCTTCATATGACCCTTCACTTGCAAAAGAAACACATAACCTCATTCTTGTTTGGTTTGAAGCATTGGGGTACATTGGGTGGCACCGTGTTCTTGGTAGGGTTATTATTAGATGATTTGAGTTTATAAATATGACCTCTTTTACCCTACCTATGCTCCCCAAGAACAATCTAGGTCTTATTTCGACATATAAGAATTGTTTCGCAATATCTCACCTAGGGACTCCTCCACAAATAGGTTCAGACATATACGACTTTATAATTAATAGAGACATGTTGTTGTCATATTTTGCTTATCCAATAACAATATATAGGTCTTACTTCTATTTCTTAAAGTTGGTTCCAGGCAATTACTAGATGGAAGGAGAGTGAGTATTAACAAAAACATTCAAAACTATGGAAGCAAATAAAAAAATTCAATTTAAACAATATGAGCCGAGCCCCAAAATTCAGAATGCATTATTATAAATCTCTTTTGAGTCGAAATATAATAAGTTATAATTTAACATTTTATCACAAAAACCAATATATAATAATGCAAAATTTATAAAAACTTCAACACCTTTAAGCAAGAAAAAGTCTTCACAAATTTTACATTGTATATATTACAATGTGCCATTTTTGAATTGAACCGTATAAAAATCTCCTTTGGGTGAATTTTTAATTGTTATATCAAAAAATGCAATTTTGATCCATATAACTTTGAACTAAGAAAATCCTACAGATTTCAAAAATGAACCACTTTGGTAGCACATTTAATTAATCTAGCAAAAGTTTCTTAGAACGGGATCAAATCCTCAATCAATTGATAATCACAATCATATGTAAAATAATGACAGTTTCTGTAATATTTTGACATGTTTCCCTAACTTAGTTAATCATGCATCAATGTTATAGTGTCAAAATATTTAATGGAAAATACATATCATAACAAATTATATGAAACAATTTATCAATATTAAAAACAATGCAGTTATGTCATACTTAATGTTATAATTTTGATGTCACCCTACTAACTTACTTGGGGGGTTCTAAAGATTTGTAGTACACATGTAAATTGGATTGTCACAGTCATATTTTTAGAAGGGTGTTCTAGAGAAGATCTTAGACACTCATGAGAGAGGATGTAACCTATATTAAGGTTAGGAACTAAGTTATTGGTAGTGTGAGCACTAGTCTGCTTAAATGCAAACAAACCTACGCATAATATATGTCAAAAATAACCATTTGGTCAAACCTAATATCTTTAAAAATTTTAAGAGAAAAACCTCATTGTAATCGATCCATTCCTTATAGTAAAACCCAACTGGAATAACTAATTCTGCCTCCATAGCTTGTAACTATTTATTTGATTATGGAATAGAGATCGATTCATTGAAACTAACTGGATTACAACATCACAATATTAAAAAAATGAATTCTCTTAGCAATCAGATGTGTTTGCTAATATTAAAACAATGAATCATGGTATCTCGACGATAAAAGGTGACATTGGTTTTGTGGTCATTTACCCAAAACAATGATAAACAGGTCGACATTGGTTTTGTGTTCATTTACCAAAATGATGGTAAACAGGTGGTTTTAGGTCATTTACTCCCAACAATCCTTAATTACTATTTCAATAAAAGCGATATCAAATTTTAAGGTATGAATCAAAATGTCTTAGAGTTAGATCTATTCATATAAAACACAGTAGTATAACCCAAAAATGAAATGACAACGGAAAAAAAACCCATAAAGGAAAATAATATTTATATACGCATATTGTTCCGATTTCATATTACAACAATTGAGAAATCGCAAGCAATCGAATTGAAAAATTGAACTAGTATTTTCATATATAAGCAATCAGTATATATAATATATATAGGTTATAAGATGTGTATGACCAAGCTCTGGTACCACATGTAAAAATAAATCAGAATTCATACACATGCTTATAACACATAATAGATTGAACATACTTGCGGAAGCCATTAATAAACTCAGGGGCAAGCCTTGAAGAAATCCAACCTTTATTGCTTTGATCTTTCACTCTCTCCACTTGTGCTCACGTCTCTTCAATGGGTCAAGACTAATCGTATAAAGCGTATATGTGAGAGTGGGGACCAAACTCTATATATATATATATATGATCAAATTCCTCCCATCAAGAAAACGATCAGATTATAATCACTTTACGTTACCTTTATCTGGTAATCAACGTTACCATTATCCTCTCATTTATAGCTAACTATATATATATATATATATATATATATATATATATTCTTATTCATATCTCTAAACACATGATAACATGTGACTAAGGTACACCATAACTCAATAAATATTTATAATAACATCTGTATCTGATAATTCTCTATTTCGTCTCAATTATCAATCTGAATTTTAATTTTATGAAATAATAATCAATGGAAGCCCAAAATTCTTAGTGTAATCACACTGTTGTGTCTTGAGGCACACACATGCAGACAATTTTGGATAACTTTGTGTTGAGTGCCTGTATAAGTGCAAGGATAGAGCTTTGTTTGGACATAGAGTGTGCAGTTGAGTGCATGTAGTGAATGCTTGCAACGTTAATGTGACCTTTCTATACTTGTGAATATAAAGGTTTGAAGTTTATCCTATAAACTGTGTGCTTTATACTTGTGTGCAGTGTGTGTTTGGCTAAGACTTGGCGGCTCCAAGTGCAATTACAGACGCAAAAATTCTGGTGTGAAATTGAGCCGGTAACACAAAGCCAGCCTAGGAATAATAAATAAGAACAAAACATGACATAACCCTTCAGTTTGAGCCCGAAACAGAAGGCCCGCCCAGGAGCCAGCCCAGACAAGGCAATAGAAAATCCAACCCAACCTAGCTCAAGAACAGTAACAGAAACAACTGTCTCAAGACGAGGCTGGAGGCATAAACAGAGAACTAGGGCATCGACTCCATCGAACAAGCAGTCCTATAAATCTCACAAAGAGGTCAAGTATCAAAAGATTGGGAGTTTATTTATTTTTCAATCAGGCGATCAAATTGTAAAAATGTGAAAATTCAGAGTTTTTTGCAGTTTACATTTACTAGTATTACAAAATCATTTGGGAAAACCACTCCTATAAAGGAAAATGATATCCTCTCGGAAGATACCCACTTGAATGCATTCAAACGAGAGCAATATTCAATACTCTCTCAATGCTCCGTGTATAATACTCGAATTATTAAAGTAGCTCAATTGATCTTTACTGCATATCATTGAAATCATATATATATGATGATTGGCATGAAAATGTTCAAACTTAATGATGCAAACTATCATGGATGTGATCATGTTGGTTAGAGAAATAACTTCACAACGGACTAACGTGGATGGTCATAAACTTGCAGATTTTTGTGCCTATCTATTTATCTATGGAGGTTTGGCTATTTGAACAAATTCGGATTTGCACTGACACTCTAATTCTGACACTCTAATTCATTGTATGTTTGTGGGTATTCCTAAATCTGCGGATTTACATGAAACGGAGAATGTGAGTGTTGATTTTTCCGCATCTATATACTTCTATAACCATTAATTGCCACATTGCATATTGCACTGAACAAATCTTTCCATAATGTTTAATTATTTTTTTGCACTCACACAACCAGTTTCTTTCAACAATTATTAGTAGTAAAACAAGAAGGTGGGTAATTTCTTCATGCATCTCCCTGCTGGATGTAAAGTTCTCTCTCTTTTAGCATGCACCTTCTCACAGTTTCTTGCTTGCACATACTGTGAATTTTGAATACAAGGATAACAATCATGCTGCTTTATTCCTTACTTTAATCTTCCTTGGACAGAGTATGTCGGTGCACCTGAAAGAACTGTTCAATCCTCTGCACATAAATATAAAGTGTGTTAGTCCTTATTCTTCAAATCTCTACACACAAAATAAGTAGAAGGAAAAAATTTAGTGATTTTATCTTCTTTTCTTATTTTTCATTATAGCGCTCCATATACAACCAGAACTTACGTATTCACTGCAATGTTTTGTAACTGATGATCTTCAGTAGCCTTTGAAAAGCCTTTCTGAAACTTGGCTCTGCTTTCATTTTCATTTTCGAACAATATATCTTGACTGTATGGTTCTACACTTGCATCACTCTGTGGAATTGATGATAATGACCACCACCTGTGTTTAGGTTTATTGGCTGTCATGATTTGAGCTGTGGCTAATGAGGTTTGTTCTCTTGTTAAAATATCTCTTTCAGGATCTTCATACGAATCGCATTGGTTCTTCTGAGTCAAAAGTCCAGTACAGGGTACAATCGCTTGAGGCCAAGCTGTAGTTGCCTCCCTTTCTTCTGGTGGACATCCATCATGCCCTTGAGATGGTTCACAGTCTTTCAACTTGATGCGCCTTAAGTGTTCTGATGGAGGAGATGATTCATGAGCTGTACTGAATTGAGTTTCAGCTTCAGAATTTTTATGGTTAACAAACTCGGGGAGAGGTGGTGTTCTCTGCTCTTGTTTAGAATGACTGCAATTCACCAGCTGGCTTATAGTAGAAACTCTATTTTCTTCTATAATTTCCCAGCCAGCCGGTTCTAGGCTCATATTCACAATAACAGGACAACCAATGGCCACCTGAAGGGCCTTTGATATGGTTTCTTCAGACACCTGGGCTGCCCTCTTGTCTTCAGGTCTTTTGAACATCAAATGCACGATGGCATTGGCTGTTGGTCATGGAAAAATATAATAAAAAAGGAATCCCTGAATAAGCTTTTTTAGAGCAATCGTACTATATTGAGCATAATTGTAGTGAGTAGGAAAAACGCATTACCACTAGATATGGTTAACGATGCAAGCTTCACTTGGTGGTATAAGAATTCTTTCACTGAACTACTTTGCATTCTTTCCAGTATATTCTGCCAAATTTCTTCAATGTCATGTGTGTGTTCCCAAATGGGCTCCTTTTCAACTCCCGTGCCTCTGCATTTTGGGGTTTTATCAATGCTTTTTCTGGTTGTTCTCGGTTCAATTCTGTCTATATCAGCTTGTTCAGAGATTCTATAGACGGAAGGATGATCTGTACTGCTTCTACTATGGGATAATATTTGCCTGTGGATATCTTCTGACTTTGCATTTGGCATATCACCTGCAAGAGCGAAAATAACTAGCAAAAGAAGTACGGACTTCTATTTGGTTACAAGAAATAATCTACCAGAATTTTGAAACCCATCTCTCCACTACCGAGAATACCTGAGGGTAATGTTGTTTTTCTGGGAAAGACAATGCCCGTGGATATTCTGTTGCAGACATCTTCAGCAGCAATTTCTAAAAGGGAGGCAAATATCTCAGAAGTCTGGTCAGTCGAGGACCTGAGTTGCTTCCCTGTTTCAACTAGTATCTTTAATGCAGAGCACAACCTCTCTGATTGAGTATTTGCTGCAAAAAAAATTAAAGTATCAGCAGGTGTCAAAATGTTATATGTATACATACAGTGACTGAAAGTATCTTACTGAGTTGTGATCTGCGTAGCCTATTATTTTTGGATGACCCTGCTGATGATGTTGAATCTGCTAGAGCAGTTCCTGAAAGTATGTCTGTGGTAAGAGATGCCAACTGGGATACAAGGGCATGTGGTTCAACACCTGCTGCAATGAGCTCCCTTGTAAATCTGATCGCTCTGACAGTGTCCCCTGAAATTGCTGTAGCGAGCAAGTCAATAAGCTTATTATGCGGAACGAGACCTACCTGTAAGGAGAAGAATAAGTGAAAAAAACCAGTTGATAATAACACCATTCCATTGTGAAGTAGTTTAACAGAGGGTTTTTTTTTTTTTTGGCAGTGTGTTGTTCCCAGTTCCCACAACCCCTTCCCCAAAACACACACACACTAACAAGAGGGGACTACTCACAAGCTGTTGGACCATGGAACTTGTGATTGTTGACCCCAGCAAGGCCAGCTGATCCAATATGTTCTCAGCTTCTCTCAAGGATCCTTCTGCCTTGGCGATAATCAATTTCATTGCTTCTCTTTCAATTCTTATATCCTCATTTGCTACAATATTTGATAGCTTAAGTGTAATATCCTTTTCCTTGAGCTTTGGGAAGGAGAATTTCTGACATCTAGATGATATGTTTTTGGGAACCATGCTTGTATCCGTGGTGATGAGGACAAAAACCACTGTAGAACCACATCCCTCTTCTAATATGCCCAAAAGTTCATCCCATGCTTTTGCAGTGAATGTGTGACATTCCTCAATGATTAGGACTTTGAAACCTGATATTGCCTGGGTGAACGACGTGCTCTGGATGAGTGTCTTGATTCTTTCAAATCCAGCTGTTCTACTCCCGGAGCACAACTCCATGATATAAAGGCTTTTTGAGCAGCCTCTGCAACTCCAGCAGGGTTTAGTGCCTCCAGTTGATTCGCAATTTAATGCCATGGCAAATATTCTAGCAGTGGAAGTCTTCCCAGTGCCACTGGGGCCATGGAAGAGATAAAGACGTGCGACTTTCTTCTTCTTAACAGCATTTGATATGGCCTTGACTGTGATTTCATGACCTGTAATGTCTTGAAAAAGTTTTGGTTGATACTTTTGACTGAAGCTCGAGTTTAAGAGAATCTCATCTTTGCTTTGATGAGCAGAGTCAAAACCAAAGTCACAGCTATGATCAATTTCTTCCCTTGAAATCTCTGCAGATGAGAAGAGTTGGCCCTCTGAACAATTCGCCAAGGTAACTATCTTCTGTTTGCATCTGTTGTCGAACCTTCTTTTCATTAGATAGATTACCTTTCTTCTTTTAATTCCTTTACGCACTCTTGACCACTGCCACGGGACAATACAGCCCATAGTCTGGGACTTCAGGCTGGTCACACTTCTCTCCTTTTGCTCCGGAAATGTTAGGGCCTTGTGGCCCTTGGAGGGAGCAAGAGAAGATTTGACTAAAACAGAATCACCCACCTGCTTCAGATACTGTTCCATTGCTGCTGCTACCGATGTGGCGTCTGCTATGCCTGTTGACAACGATACAGAGGAACACCTCCTGAACTGGCTGTTCACTTTAGAACGGCGTTGACTTGTACCACCACCTCGAACTACTGAGGAACTGGAAGATCTCTGCATATTATTTCTCTCTCCCCTCTTCAATCCTCCCATATCACCTATTTGACTAGTAGCATCAGTCCTGTTGGTGTCATTGTGTGACAAGCAACGGGGAAGAACAACAGCCTCGGTAGCCATATATATATATATATTATTTGTGAGGAGGGGTTGATGGAGTAGTTGATAAGGGTATCTGTTTGGAAGATAGATGGAGAGTTTTGTTCAAAGCTATGCTGACCGGAGCAGAAGAGAGCACACCCGGAGGGTTTCAGTTTTGGTTGTTGAAGTGGTTGCTGGCCACTTCTTTGATGAGCAATTTTTATAGTTTGTTGATGGTACAAATTTCTTGCTATTAAGAAGACATCCCATTTGTTAGTTAATTTGAGCAGGCAGGCCTGTGGCCGGCTATAGTATAAAACCCTTATGAGACAATATCATTGGATAGGTATTGAACACACACACACACACAAACACGTGTATGAGTCAACATCATTCATGAGTATAAATATCTATACTGTTTTTGTGTTAAGAAATGTTGTGATGACAGTGTTGGTCGGTATTAATATTCTGAAAACTATGTTTCTGTTCCTCCATCTGGATGTGGATTTGTTTGCTCCTTTTTCTTTCAAATCTCAGGTTTGTCCTTAGTATTTCCTGATGTTCGGGGTTTCTGATTCGGTTTGACATTACTGTCTTCTCTTCTGATCACTGCTTCAGACCAAGCAAAGTGCACCTTTTGCCCTAATTGTCATTATATATATATATTTATATATATATAAATATTCTTATAAGTAACATTGTTATCTTCTGTTTTATTAATATATGTCATTTTGTTGGGACTTCTGAGGCGATTAATTCATCAATTCACTACTCTCTCTCAATTCAATTGCTGCCACGTGGCAGCTTTTTGGCTGCCTCTGCCTCCGACCTACTCATGGGTTTGGACTCTTTTGCATTGGAATCCAGTAGGTAGGGAAAGTCATACATACAATAGTTTCTGCATTTTATTTAGGAACTTGTTTTTCAAGCCCAACACTTCAACCAAGTGGTAGTGTTAGGGCGATGTGGATCAGGTTCAAGTGTATCACTTCTCTTTTATTTTAATATGAACAATGCTACTTTGATAAGTTAAACTTACATTACTAGTCCAACTACTTTTATCTCTTGTATATGTCTTAAATGATAAAGATGAATCCCACTTAAAATATATCTAAAACTAAATAAACTTTTGGCTAATATTTTAGATCCAACTTATCGACTAAAATATCAATTTTCTTTTAATATGCACGTCTGTGTGTGACTTAGGACCCTAAAATAGAATTATTTTTGTTATTAGTGTTTTGAATAGTAATTGAAAACACGTTTCGTAAAGCAAATGTGTTTAAATTTTTTATTTCTTTTTTAATTTTTCAATCAAAACACCAAAATGGTGTTTTCAATTTCAGTCCAAAATTTTGAAACGTTTTGACACTATGCAAAACACAACAGGGAAGTACCAAATATGTTTTGTTTTAATTTTTTGCTACAATGCCGACACAAAAAAATAAAAAATAAAAACAAAGCGCATGCCTAATAGAACCTTAATTCTAATCTTTTTTATGCCGACATACCAATCCAATTAGACGACAATTTTTAATTCCTTTTATGCTAAATTTTTAATCAAATTTATCAAAGATTAATGAGATCAAATGTATGAGCAACTTTTAAAAATAAAAAAGGTTAATAACCACATTGAATGCTGCTAGTATTATTTTATGGTCAAAGATTAATGAGATCAAATGTATGAGCATTCATAGTATTATTTCTAGTTGAGTTCGAACTCTCAACATATCATACCTGACTAATGCCGGCTTTGTTCAATCATCATCATTATTACTTATAGAAGAAGGGTTTCTAATTTTAAATTGTCCATTTTCTGTTTATTTCAGATTTTAATCATCTCTCACGAGTGACGACGACACTAGAGCCATCCAAGTTCATCAGTTAAACAAGATTGGGTAGTGAATCTGAGACATTTCAGATTTTAATGTCTCGTGGACAGACTGGACACTTCACTTGGAGTTAACAATGTTTCACTTTCTCTAAAATAATTCCATTACAGGCTCCAAAAGTTTATCCTCATTCCTCAACGTCCAATTGACAGTCGGTGTGTCCTATTTGTTAATAGAATATGCGCCGGTGGCGTTTGATATTCGTTACATCCAAAGGAATAAGTAGGTTTCCTTTGGCTTTCTCCCTGAAGAAGACACACAAATACATACATATTTATGTATATATAGCACAAAATTATACGAAATCATTTTTCATTCGGAAGAGGTAGACTAACGGAGTGGCATATCGTTTATCATATATCCCTTTTATATATATATATATATATATATATATATATATATATATAATATCCAATGTTTAATTAGAGAAGCCTCACTTCTACCACTGGAAAAGCCGTCTTTATATAGAAATAAATTAATATTAAAACAAACAAAATCTTGAGACACTTGACTCTGTCCCTATACTAATTGAGCTTTTATGGAGCCCAGACGAGAAGTAGTTTTTCGATACCGGAATTCTTTAAATGTAAAAATTTTATCAATGATAAAACACTATTTTTATTATTATATAAAATTATAAAAAATTGAGTTTTATTGGTGGTGAAATGTTTCAATATATGAAATTCCCGTGGTAATTAATGATCCCCTGAACTTGATATGTTGATGATTATAGAACAAGGCTGTTAAAGTGGAACTTTTGTCCTCTTCAATAAGTTTCTCTGTCTCCTACCACTCTATTACATATACGAGGTATTATAATTTTGTTACGACTATTACATGTCATTAAAACAAATATTCACCATATTTTGTTACAACTATCACATCTTATTAAAATATATATTACCTTCTGTAATAAATTAATAATCGTACCATGTAACCAAAAAAGTGATATATGTTTTAATGAGATGTAATAGTCGTAATAAAACACGATACCTCATATATGTAACCAATAGGTGATATCTATTTAATGAGATGTAATACTCACTAACAAAACATGATACCTCATGTAACTAATAGGGTGGATAAAAGTGTTTATTGCATTGTGTATGTTATATATTGTTTTATGAGTCTTATGATGCAGCAAAATTGTGACCAATATTTATCTCACGGAGGTATTTCAAATGAGAGGATTTTCTCCACCCTTAAAGTGAGGATACCCATGAACTCCTTGCATTAAAAAAAAAAAATTTGAAAAAGAAAAATTACCCTTTCAAAAAAGCCTTTTTTTTTTTTTTTCCCGAGTAAGGTATAATGGTCAAATTATGCATTATCACCCTTCTACTCAACCAAAGACTTCTTCCTGTCCTATAAAATACACTTCCATCCCTCATTCCGTCCCGCTCATTAGTAATTTGAAGTCTCAAGCCAACAAAACAAAAGTGGAAAACAACTAAACTCTTATGTTGTGTTTGCTTGCTACGTATGAATACACTGAGATAGAATACCTATTCCAATATTTAAAGTTGGAATGACCATTTTCTTGAAATAAAAATTCATTTCATAGTTAAACTTATAAAATAGTCATTTCATTTCCAAGCAAGAATAATTTTTTTTTATGTTTTCAATAAGCCCTTCACCACATTGCAACTTCCACCCCACCTCCACTGCCTTCTCCCACCACCACCGTCGCCACCTTCCACCATTGCCACCACCTTCCACCACTTCCACTACCTTCTACCACCGTGGCCGCCTCCCACCACCACCATATACACCATTGTTTCTTTCCACCACCGCCTTCTTCCATCAACACCATTATTTCTTTTTAAAAAATTATAAAAAATTGTTATTTTGTTAGTTTAATTTATTTGTCACAAATAAGGATATTTTGAATAATTCAATTTGAACTTCATTTCATTCTTACAATTTTTTTTTACAACCAAATAGTAGAATAAGAATGACCGAATAAGAATGACCATTCCATTCTATTCTCATTTCCACTTGAATTCCATTTCATTCCTACATACCAAACGTAGCTTTAAGGCTTTGTTTGGATTGAGGGAGTTGAAAAGATAAGGAGAAAATAGAAAGGAGAGAATATGTCATGTTATGTTTGGATATGCATCATTAAAAGAAAAGAAAAAAGGATAAGGAGGGTTACTATATCCCTCATATCTATTCCGAAAACGGAAAGAATAGGATTTTCGTAATTTCAAAATTGCACTCAATAATTAGAAAGAAAAAATTGTTATTCCATCCATGTCTCATAAATATAAAAGGATATGATAGTAATTTGATCGTTATTCTTTCTCTCTCTTATCTTATTCAAACAAAAATCCTATCATCTCATTTCTTTGCTCTCCTATTTATTTAAACACGAATAGAGTTTATTGCTATCATTTCCTCTCATTTCTTTTCACTCATAACTAATGTTATCATCTTCTTTCTTTTCTCTCGTGTCTATCCAGACGGAGCGTAAATGATAATCTCTCAAGGAAATGAAATTGGGTTGATTCTTGACGTAGCAGGGCAAAAGCCAGAGTTTGTCTCATGGAAGATGCCTTAAAAAGAAAAGGTTATTTCATACCGAATTCACAATGAGAGAGCAGTGAAACTCATCACTAGAAGAACTTGGAATACAATGTCTCAACTCGAAATAGGAGACTAGGAAAGCAACATTATCTTTCCATCTTCAGGACGATGGAAGAAAATTGAAAAATCTGGAAGGACCTTGGTCCATAATGGGTCAACCCCACCTCACCAGAGATCCTTAGATATTTTTATCACCACTTGGAAAACAGAGGGTTCTAGTCTGGTGTAGTAAAAGCTCCAGCCCATGTGGTACTAATGGTTTTTATACAAGTGTACACACACACACACACATATATAGGCAGCATTATAGATATCACCTTCCAAGAGGCTTTTTCCATCCAGGTTTTCCCCCAAGAAAGAACAAACAGGACACAGTACTATCCTAAAGGTGGCTTCTCCTGAATCAGTGGTTCCATTCAGACATATCATTCTATGAACTTGTGTGTACAAAATCATTTCAAAAAACTTTGTTGAGCAAAATGAAGCCTTTCCTCCCTAAACTTCTCTCCCATTATCAAGCCACCACCTCCAGTTAAGGTCTTTGCATGTTTGTCTGCAGACACACAGTGACACAGCCATTTACAAAAATCATGTGAGGTAAGTGACCATATATTTCATGAGAGGACTCAATATATTGAGGTGGATTCTCATTTTAATAAATTTGCAATTCAATTTTCTTATCAGTAAATTATACAAGGCCACTATGCACTGACGGTCCCCCCCCTACACGGGGTGCCGAATAGGGAAGACCGGGCATTATTTTTGCACAAAGTGATCACTCTCAGACTCGTACCATCATTCTCGTGTTTCTCAGTGAGCTTTATACCCATTGCACCAAGCAATGGCCCTTTTTTCGCCAAGAAACAAAAATATCATAATAAGCGAAACACCACCATGCATGACAACCTGGTGACATATTGATCACGGCCTCGAGTAAAATAAGTTTCTAAGAATTGTGGCAAGTATAACTGGTTAGCCTCTAGCTTTAGAAACATGATAGAAAGTAGAAAGTATGATTTTAATTCTCCCTTTTAATGTCTGATGCATTACATTTACATGATGTTTACCATTTCTTGGTTTTGCTATTTTATATATCATTACAACTGCATAAAATATAGTTATAAATTAGTTTGAAAGAAGCATGCCACATTAATAATAATTAAGGTTTGCGGAATATCCATGAATGGCCATCGGAAGTGTAGAAAAATGATCTCTTAACATGTGACTTGATGTCTTGATGCTAATATACATTTTATGGAAAAAGGTTTTTAGTAATGATTCAACCAACTGTCCACAGAGAAGCAAAGTTTACAGGGCCCAAAATAAATGAGTAGAGTTGTCAGTGTATAGAATCTGCCACCGTCTGTCACATACAATTCTGGCCCCCTTAATACCACTATCCATGCTAGGCCAGTTTCCATGGATGACTTCTGGACTGATCATGAGAAAATGAGGTACACATGGCCCAATTATATGCAACATGTTCCAAAAAAAGAAAGAAAAAAAATAGATACATGCCACATCTCACATGTGATGAAATGCTTTAATAGCTAAATCTTCTAGGCTCACACATATGAAACAGTTAGAGGCTTTTCGAAAGGTAATGTGCAATTATCCACCAGGTAAAGATCTATTGAAAAAAAATTCCAGACAAAAATTAAAGTCATATGGGCTCACCAGATACAATTATCAGATGTCCTCCCATAAAAATAAAATTACTTGATTGTGTTTCACATGGTACTTGTACACATGTTGGTTTGACTTCACACCATAAACACTTGAAAGGCAACAATAAAATATGAATAATTGAATTCCTTGAAGAAGCTAGAATGATCTTATTCTAAACAAGTGTGATAAGAAACAGACATTTAAATGCCATGAAGAACAAAGTTGAGTGTGAAGAACACGTTAGACTCATCTCAGAAGCTATGAATTTGATGTTCCATTTCCATGGTTGCCTAGATGCCCCTTTGGGTTTCAAGAAGCAACCATTCCTTATAACAGAAACAAGGTGGCTTGCACATTATTGTGGCAAAATCATGTGATTCACTTTTCCTTTCCTTTTACTTTTTCAATTGTACATGTTAACCAAATGTTTTTAAATTGAAATATATCACATGTATTAGATTACCTGAAAGCTCTTAACAATGCTTATGGAATCGAAGTAGGAACTGTTGTTGGAACTCGGAGAACTTGTTGCAGCAAGCGCGCCGCTAAACGTTGAGTGATTCCACCAATTACACGCCCCCCAAGGCTGCGTGCCTCAGGTTCTTGCAGGACCTGTACATGCATACTTCCCAAATCAGCTTGATTAATGAATACAAACAAGTCACCACTTTGGGTTACTTCAATAACAAGTGCCTTGGTACTTCTGTACACCAGCATTAGTGAATATGGCCTTGTATATATGTATAATACTCTCAATGTACATATAAGCTTGCCCTCTTTAATAATATAAGCAGTTTTAGTCTAGCATTTTTTTATAAAAAGGAGTCAGAGCCTAAAGAACATGTCCTCATGCTCTGAATGCTGTCTTCAACCAAGATGCTTCTGTAGGAATTCAAAATTTCTTCCACCCTTGGAGCTTATTTACAGGCTTTAGACGACCCTAAATCTAAGTGAAATACTGAAGTTACCCCAAAAAAGAAAAATCCTTACCCAATATGGCCACCTATAAAGTCTTAAAAGTTAAAATCCCTAGACCCTCTAAAACTTTTAGAAAAAAAATATATATATATATATATATACACACACATATATAGCAACATTTTTTAAGATTTCCTAATACCAAAAACTCTACTATAATTGACAAACTTCTATGCCATATTCTTCTAGGATCCCACATCAAATAGGGTGGCACATCAAGACAGAAGGCCACTACAACCACAAAATATTCATTACTGAGAGATGGAAAACCACAACACTTGCAAATATGAACTTGATCCAGCTCTGTTGAGTTCAATCAATGGTGATTCATGGTCAGATGATGTAAGGAGAGGCAGATCATAAGGCTAAATGCATAAAACGTAAGCCCTTGTTTATTTTTTCCTATATATTTTTAGTAGATATAAAAATATAAAAAATAAATAAATAAAAAAGGTTAAAAGTATACTAAAATAACTCCACGGATACTATAGGGGCCAACTTTAGTGTCCTATAGTCCTAAAGTAAAATAGTCTCATGCTCCTAGAATCATAGAAATTTTACTCCTACATTAAAGCTGATAGCAAGGATGATGATGATGATAAAGCTTTAAAGCTGATAAAGTGATGAGCATGAAGTTGAGAAACAAGTGCAGAGCAAGTTTGTTAGTTCGCTGAGTAAAATAATAAACATTCATGATATCCACTTGAAACTGGAATATTTATAAATAAATAAATAAAGAACAAAGAAATTAGAAGTTGATTCTTACCTGCAAGATGGGCTGCAAAAGTGCAGGATCAAAATTATCTGAGGATTGCAGAAGCCCCCAAATTCTAAATACTTGCTCTTTAAGCTGCATCATGCTTTCTCGTTCAGCATCACTCATTGTAAGAGGCCCAGTTGCATTGACATTGAAAATAAGAGTCCTCATAAGACCAGGCATAGAGTTGTAAGAATCAATCACTGAGCCCAGAATAACAGCTTCAGTAACTCGGACAGCTTCTTTAATAACTAAAACCCTGAGCTCTTCACCATCTGGAGCCAGCAACAGCTTCAGGACAGGTTGTAAAGCATCATTTGCAGAGAAATCTCTATCTTTTTTCCCCTGAACAAGCAGGTTTTCAAGTCTATTCCATCTGTGTCAAAGAAGCATTTTAGTTCAGCCAACTGGACTAAACAGGAACATATCACTTAATTCAAACTGAAGAATAATAAAATTAACACATTAGTAAAATACATGCCTGAACTTCCCATCCTTGAAGAGCAACTCAATCAGAGCATCTCTGAGATATGGGTTTGGATCTGTTAGAAGTCTTTTAGCAAAATATGGATATGAAGCAGCCAGGACCTTAAAATTAGGATCAGCATATAGGGCTAAACCTTCTAGTACAGTAAGCGACCTCAATATTAATGCATAATAAGCTGGAACTGCAAGCATTTTGCCAAAATAGCACTGTTAGAAGTATTTATATATTTAGCCAACCATAGTGCTGTGGCTTAGAAGATAACTTTATCTCCGCATTCAATAAAATGTCGGGCTTAGACTAAGTTTGCCATAGCCACCTATGGATTAAACAGCACCCACCAGGTGGCAATAAAGCTAAAGGTCATTGAGAAATAGACACAGTAGCAGCTCACCATTGAAAGGATATTGATATAGAACAGCACCCAGACCATCAACTATTGTTTTAAAGTTGAGTTCGCTCACACTAGAATTAAGTGCATCATCAAAGAAGTCCCGGAGTGCTGGTACAATTGGAGAAACATCTACATCAGGCGACAAAAAATCTAGAGCATAGTAATCACGAGCCATAGCTTCATAATCCCGATTAACCATGTGAACAACATGACCAATGATAGCAAATCTTGCTTCTTCTGGAGTCTCACTCATCATCCCAAAATCAAGAAAAGCAAGCTTTCCCTCAGGTGTTGCCAGGAGATTACCAGGATGAGGATCTGCATGAAAATATCCATACTCAAGCAGCTGTCTGAGACTGCACTGAATACCTGTGTTCACCAAATCCAAAACTTTCAACCCTTGTCTCTCAATTGCATCTTGCTCATTTAATTTGACACCATCAACCCAATCCATTGTCAATACTTTCCCACTAGTGTAATCCCAGAAGATATCTGGGACAAGGACGTCTTGTTTGTCAGCATACAACTTTTTAAACCTCCTTGCATTCTGCCCCTCCTGCATAGACCTGTCAAAATTAACATTCAAACCCAGAGAAATCTTGTACAAACATGAACAACCAAAGCTCTAAGGGCCGGCTTGGTTCAGATTTCTTGAAAACTGTACAAAAACTTGTTTGGTTGCGGTTTTATGAAAATTGCTTTCTAAATTCAGTTATAAAAAGGCTTGGTTTCAGATAACTGACTTTTATAGTTCTCTGAAAACAGTTTTCTGTTTTATGAGTTCTTGAGAATTGTTTTCAGAAATTGAACCAAGCAGGCCCTTAGTTTCTTCTACTTCACGCAGGTTATAGAAGAACAAGCCTTCCTAAGATCAGATATATACGGGAAAAGAAAATGAACCAACATGCATGCTTACGATGAAAGTGGTGAAACATTGATGGGGAAACTAACCTGCACATAGTTGAGCTCTTGATAAACTCTGCGAGCAAATTCATCAATAAGAGCAACAACATCGCTGGAAATTATGTCAACATATTTATTTATGATGAATCCTAGACCCCTTATCAGGTAAAAGTCGAGTCCTATAGCTTCTTCAATACCAGGGCGTTGCACCTTCACAGCAACAATCTGGCCCGAATATTTTAGCTGAGCTTTGTAAACTTGGCCTAGACTGGCCGCAGCAATTGGAGATGGGGATATTGATGAGTAGATGGAGTCAAGTGGGATTCCCAACTCTTTCTCAATGCATGAAAATGCCTCTGCATCTGGAAATGTCGGCAAAGCATCCTGCCCAGTCATAAAATAGCAGTGAGGGTCATCTTAGCATCTAACCTCAACTTATCACAGTTACAGTTCAAAGCATAGAAGGCTATATCTCTCAAAAACACAGCAAATTTTACTGAAAAAAGAGTCGATCATGACTTACCTCATTTTGGCCATAAAAAAAAAAAAATCAAAAAGCAACATGACTCACACACCTAAATGTGATTGTGTAGAAATTTCTAGTTTTGATGAGCTACTACACCCCCAATATGTATAGTACCAGAGTAACCAAATACTCTTTGTCAAAATCCTGAACATTACGCAGCCTCTAATACTAAATAAGTTAATCCGACCTCCCCTGAGGTTTGCCTTTATTACTCTTGAATTAAACTTGAGTAAAATACCAAAACTACCCTTATTTATAACAAAAATAACTAAATGAACATTGTTCATTATTTCTAATTAGTATTTTAACCTAAAAGTAAATAGACCAAAATACCGTCACCATCTCGTCCCAAATTCCGTAGCCCTTAGGGTAGAAGAAACAATGGCGTCTTTTGTCAACAGCAGCTAGGTTTTCTAAAAATTCATACCATTCTTTTCTAGAAATCCCAAACAAATCCCATAATTCTCCATCATTAGTTTCTTTCAAAGAACACAGACCCAGATTGACTTCTAATGGAAATGCTTGGTTCTATGAGATGGGTATTACAAAGACCCAGGTGAGAACAAGCGTATCGAATCTTTACCCAAAAAAAGACAAAGAAGAAGAAGCTTCATGTATGAATCATTGGGTTTTGGGCAGAGATTCAAGTGATCTTCGCTTCTTGATATCGTTCTTGCTCATTCGTTTCTAACCAGTGCTCTCTATATCTACATCCACAACTATATATCTAATGATCTATCTCTATATACATACACACACACACACATATATATATATAAAGAGAGAGAGAGAGAGAGAGAGAGAGAGAGAGAGAGAGAGAGAGAGAGAGGGGTGTGAGACGTGGATGGAAGTTCTTTATTTTGGATGGAGTCATTGAGATGGTTTATTGTCTGTTTGAATTTAAATGTTTCTATGGGTAATGGAATTCAGCTGAGAGTGATTTTTAGTAAATTTTTTGTGTAGAAATGGATTAGGAGGTGGATTTTGGTCTCGAGAGATTGCTCAATCAGTCTAATCTTGAAGGCAATAATAAGTGATTTAGGAATGTGTCAAATCAAGGTTTAGTTCAATCAGATCAAGAATTAATTAAATCATTAACAGAGCTATTCGTCATAAGGTCCAAAACTTTTAGAGAGAGAAGTAAAGGTTAAGTTGGGAGGCTGATTTACAGAAAGGAGGAGAAGGGTATAATAGAGAAAATAAGGAGGTTACGTGAGAGCAGATTTGTCATTTTATTTTTTTCAAATTTATTGTTTTTTATATAAAATTATTAAAATAACTCAAGGTCAAAATGGTCTATTAGATAACAAATTTAACACCGTTTGTCCAGCAAACTTCCAAAGTTATTTTTGTAAAACTTTCATCTTATAGTAATTAAGGTAAACCCCAGGGGAGGTCAGGGTAATTTACCCTAATAATTAATAACAAATGTTGTGTCTATGAACATATTATCAACATAAACGCATTGGCTGCAGACCCTTGGGCTCCATTTGATTAGATGGAAATAGAAAATAAGGAAAGGAAATAGGAAAAGGGAAAATTTTGATGGAAAGTAATTTTCTGTAACTGCCAAACTTTCAAAAAAATTCTTGCAAAAACACAAGAAAATTTTGATTTCTTGAGAAAGTTTTATGAATTTAATGTAATACCCTTTCTTTTCTTGTAAGTTTCATGCATTCCAAACTATGAAATGGTAATTTTTCACAATTTTCTTGAAAACATTTCATGCTAATCAAATGCACGTTAGAAAATTTATTTTTCTTTCCTTTATTTCACTTTCTTTAACTTTCACTTTCCACTATTAGTTTTCATCTAACCAAATGGACCCTCAAACAGCATCACTTTCATCCCAGTCACATAGAAACAGTTAGTGTTGAACTACTATAAGTCACCAAGCAATGAAGCATAGGTATTTCTATTATCCTTATCATATTTGTATTGGATATCAACACTTCTTGGATACTCGTGGATATGTGTTGGTACTTGTTAAATGTATTCATAATTTGACAACAATGTTTTTTTTTTTTTTTTGAACATGTACCCGGCACTTCTCAAATACTTTGGGAGACATTTGTCTGACATGTCTTGGACACATCTCGAGCACGTATCCAATACTTCTCACGTCTGGCACATATCATAGTATAATTGTTAGAAAAAAGTGTAACAATGGTTTCAGATACTTGGATCTTATTGAGAAAATTTGAGATACAATTAGACTACATAATCTTTAATTTACTCCAAAATAAATGTCAATACAAACATATATCTCAACTTTTTCATGTGATTTTACTACTAAAAGTTAGGAATACTAAAATATATGACAAATTCACAGAATTAATTATTTGTCATATATCTTTTATTGAAGTAATGGGGTCGCAGAGAGGTTTGGAAATAAATGAATGCTAGTTGCATAATATGTGCATAATATGATAACCAATTAATTCTTAAATTTATCCATAGCTAGATACAAAATATAATTTTTATTAATATGTATAGGCATACAACATATACATCCATGTATACATCATCATACGGTCATACCCTTGCAGTATTTGTATTCTGATTTTAATTTTTTTTCATATCTTGAAGTGTCCGTAAACCATATCCGTGTTCAGACTTCATAAAAACTGAATAAAGGGCAGCAGACAACTTTTAAGGGCATAGAGAAGTACTCATTCACCTGGACTTGAGGCAAGTTGCAACCTGCAAAATCCATAGTCCTGGACCATATGATGCATTCCTCATGAAATGTTTATGTACTGAGAAGATAATACTAGTGTCAACCAATTATTTCCCCTTTTTTCCATCTACATCATCTTACACTCGACAACTGGAAACCTATCCAGTCCTGTATCTCATCTCAATCTCAAGTTAAATAATGTTCAAAGAGCTTTCAGTGTTGACGTTTGAGCCAACTTGGTCAAGCTTTTCATCTGTACCTTGAATTCTTGCATTTTGGCCATCATAAACCACAAGCATTTTACGTCATACAGATGCTAGGTCCAATGATATGGTACTTGCAGCGTAATAGTTATCCCAAACTGCTAAGCAAATGTTCTAAAAATATTCAAGTCATAATATATATATGTATGTATTGGTTCATTTTACGGATAAGTGTATTTTTTTTCAATAAGCCATGCTAACTCCATCTCTGTCATATGCCTAGTGTCTTACTGTTATGCAGCTACTCCCAAATCCAATAAAAGGAGGTGGTTGGTTACATTATGTAATTGACAACCCACGAAAAACTTTATCAACCTCTATGAACATTATTCAAGTAAACACAGGGGTGTTCTCATTAAAAGTACATCAATTTTTAGATGCTACAAAAAATGAGCAAGGGGCACTATGTTGACACCCGGATGCAGTGTAAATTGGGTAACGTTTTCTTGCACTGTTTAGGACAAGCACTGGTAAAGAAGCTAATCCAAAATAGTAGGCTGAAATTAACAACTTGGAATATAACATGTAGAAACAGAGTGAGAGAGAGCATTATGAAGATACCTGAAGTTCAGCGAGCTCCTCCAGGTACTCCGCTGGACAGAGGTCGGGCCTAGTGGACAACCCCTGTCCTAATTTAACGAAAGTAGGTCCCAGTCTCGTGAACACCTTTCTCAGCTCAACTGCACGCAATCTCTTGTTCTGATCGAGCTGCCCATTCTGCTGATCCAACCATAGCTTAAACCCAAACGAACCCAACCCAATAAATATTTCCAGAGTCCTCATCAACGCCTATCAAAAAAACCACCACACAATTCATCCAAACACGCCGAGTTCTATATCAACAACATCAATTACTCTACTCATGATAATTTGTTTACCTTGATGGGTCGAGAGCCGTACTTGAGGGCAAGCAATTCGGGGCTATAGATGGAGGCATTGGCGGCACGGGCCATGGCTCTTGCTTCGGCTTGCATATCGTTTGCTCGATCTCTTGAAGGAAGAACAGAGGAGTCTCCTCTCAGAGCCGGCACGCCACTATTGGCGTCTCTAATTGCAGGCACGGGTGGTCGAGGTCTGGCCTCCACTAGAGCTGCTCGCGGTCTGTGTCTCACTCTACTCCTCTGATTACAAGAATGCTTTGCCCTAGAAATCGTTATCGAACCACCGGTTGTTGAAGCTAGTGCGAGAGAATTCATGGCTTGGCTTCTGTGCTTTGAACACAGAGTGGTGAACGAGTGGGTGAGGGAAAGACAGGAAGGAAGAGGGATTTGGGGGAAGAAAAGAAAGAGAGTTTTCTGGTTCTCTCGTAATTTTTTTGTATAATTTCTGGCTCACAATGCAAAATGGACTTTTCGTGCAGTGATGGATTTGATCATTTGGGTGTCATTTCGCTCTCCTCACAATCCTTTCTAATTTCCGTTATGCTATTTTTGTTATTTATAATTATTGACGTGATAATATGTTTTACCATAAAAAGCATGAATACGTGTTTTATCCTTAATAATGATTAATGGATTGTGGAGGGAATATATTATAATTTTCTCCTCCTTTCACGAGCCTTCTTTTGCTTAGCAGGAAACAAGTACAAAAAGAGAATAAAATAAAATAAACTTTTTACCATTTTAAGAGGTTGGATAAGAAAATTTTTGAGGGAAAGAAATTTTTTATAACCACTTATTTTTCTAAAAGAACCATAAGAAAATTTTATTTTCGTGATAAAATTATGTTATGTCTTTTTTATCTTTCTAAATAAGGTGTGTTTGTACAATTTGTTGTAAATATAGTACGATGATACGTATCTTTTTATGAAAAAATTAATAACTATCACATGTTAGCGTATATCTAAGACCGCAAATGAATATAGTCGAGTCTAAGCCTTACTTGTTTATTTGTTTGTGAACTTGTGACGAGCTCGAACTTTGCTCGTCATTATTTTTAGCTCGTGTTCAAGATTAAATTCGATTTAAGCTCTTGTTCGAGACTGTTTTAACTCGTTCATGAAAGTAGACGAGCCTACACAAAATTATGTTCAGGAACGTGTTCATGAACTTATAAACTTTGTTCATGAATATAAATGAGCTCATGTTCATGAGTCGAGCCCAATACTGTTGGGAATCGGCTTGTTTATTAAACGAGTCTAAAAATTGAATTCAAGCTCAACTCGTTTGCTTAACGAACAAGTTCAAGCTGAACCCTTAACAAGCCAAGCCTGAGCCTATTTGCAAACATCTTGATTCATTTACAGCACTACGTATATGTAGAAATTCAACCCAATACAAACTTCGTATTTCTCATGATAATAGAAAATAAAGAGACAAAATTAATTATTTAGATTCTTATATTGCTTTACCTTTAAAAAAAAAAATAATATAGTAAAAGTTTATTTAAATCTATTATCTCCTTTAATAAAAATAAAGATAATTTTTTGTGAACCATAATATTTTCTTTTAACTTTTTTACCATCCAAATCATGAAATGATGGTTTTTCTATCACTTTCTTCTTATTATTATTATTATTTATGTTAATCAAATGATTGCTAGTAAATTAATTTTCCTTTAATTCACTTTATTTTCATTCTCCACAGTTAATTTTCATCCAATCAAATAGTCCAGAAACGAAAGAAAATAATGAGTGAGTTACTATTATTTTTAGCAAACGGAATTTAAAGTTAATATACATTCTTTCATCTTATTGTGTTATTATTTATTTTCCTTATTATTATACAAAACACAATAGCATTATAGAGTGTTGGTTGTTCTTGTCCATTTCATGATATTTTAGTTCAGAAAATAGTATCAGACATTGATGTTCACCAACCACTCGGGAAATGTACTGCTATAGAAGCTAAAACTGTAATGGTCCAAATTCAATAGGTATATCAAGCGGTGGTCAAAAGGCCGGAAAGGATACAAAGTCAAATCTCATGGGTTGTGGGTTTTTTTGATTAGAATGGTCATTTCAAAATGAATGCGGGTTACCAAAAAAAAAAAAAGAAACTTGGGCTTTGATTGTCAACTCTAGCCGCAATTTAGTAAGTGCTTTTCCACGTTCCAAACCAATCGATGACGGTTCGAGGTTGGAATTGAAGACCCTGAGAAGTTTCAACGAAAGAAGCAAATTGAATTGAATGAAAAGTTGGGATGGTGGTGGACCCCAAGCCAGAACACATACCATACTCCATACATGATACAACTCCCGTATATATTACTCCCATATACTGTAGCATGTCATTATATATATATATATATATATATATATATATATATATTCTAGTCATCTCTCTAATCTCTATTATATTGACTACCCCGGATTCTATCGTCTTTGATGGGAAAGTGAACCAATTTTGTACACAAACGACCCGAAAACAAAGCCCTCCTCATCTTCTCTTCAAGCTTCAGGTTTGGGTGCTGAGAGAGAGATTTGTGTTTTGGGTTTTATCCTCTGAGAATCATCGATGTGAAAAGGTAGCCGAAAAGGAGTATATTTTTACGTTTGAAGAATATATAGAGATAGAGATGGAGAAGAGGCGCTCAGCTTCAGCTGGAGGCCTCCTTTACACGATCAAGGTGTTCTTCTTTCAAAATATCTTTTTCGTGTTTTAGCTTCATATAATCATGCAATTGAAATTATAATTTACATATTGGCTCTAATGGTTGGTTTACATATATAGAGTTCAGGGGCTTTCTTATTTGCTTTGCTTGATCTTATCTACTCATTTATGTCCTAAAGTAGAGAGCTTGTGTTGCGGTAAATAGTAATTCTGTGCCATCTTATTACATAGAAGCAATCCAAACTATGAACCCATCTCTTATTAATTGATTCCTATTTACATAATAGTCACATAATTAGAACTATTGGGAGCAATCCAACCTATTTACATATGTTGCTTCAGAACATGTAGAGTGCTAATAGCTTTGGAAATTTAATTGATGGTAATTGCTGGTGATTTGAGGTTCTGTCATGGTGATGGTTTGTCTGTGTTTTCCTGTTTGTTGGAATTGCAGAATGTTTGTTGCCTTGATTCATCCTCCTCATACACAGGAAAAGGGCAAAGTAAGTCGTCGACCAAGAAAGTGGCTCATGGATTCAAGTTAGTGGAAGGGCAGTCTGGTCATGACATGGAGGACTACCATGTTGCTGAATACAGGAATAAGAAAGGCCGGGTGCTTGGACTGTTTGCCATATATGATGGTCACCTCGGTGATAGTGTTCCAAGTTATTTAAAGGATAATCTTTTCAACAACATACTTGATGAGGTATATCTCCATAGTTGGATACTCATTTTCTTCTCCTTTTCCCCTTGTCAATTTTTTGGGGTATGTTAATTAGTTTATCACCACTTCTATCATGCTTAGTTTCCTATCTTTCACGCAGTGACAAATGCTGCAAACCAAACACACAATCAAGAAATCAATAGAAATTGCAAACACAAACCACACAAAGATTTTCATGGTTCGGCACAGTGCCTGACGACCACATTGAAGATTCAATGAAAGTTTTAACTATGCGGAAAACATTAAAAACACCCTCTTCCTGCCACTATTAGAGTGTTCCCTACCCACTCTCCAAGCGAGTTCTATAACAGGGTCCACAACCCATAAGAGAAAATGGGTCAAAAAATTTGGGTCAAACCTTGGTTGCGTTTCGAAACATAATTCGGGCCACAACATCACAACTTAAAGAAAGGAGGATGATTGTAGCAAATAAGCGATTAATATACAACATTTAGTCACACCTCATCAAAATGAAACTTGAAATCTTTTAATTAGGTAAATCTCTATGCATTGTGTTGGCCCCCAAAAATTTGACTGGGGTATACCCTAAGGCTCGGTTTAAATAGACAATAGAGAAAAGAAAGGAGATGATAGCATTAATTATGAGAGAAAAGAAAAGAAAGGAGAGGATAGCAATAACCTCTATTCATGTTTGGATAAATAGGAAAGAAAAGAAAAGAAAAGAAAAGAAATGATAGCATTCTTGTTTGTATAAGATAGGGGAGAGAAAAGAAAAGAAATGATAACAACCAAATTACTATCATACCCTTTTATATTTAATGGGACATGAGTGGAATAACACTTTTTTCTTTCTAATTGTTGATGGCAGTTTCAAGATTATGAAAGTACTACTTAACCCACTATCAATTCCCTCCCAATCTTCTCATTTTTGGGAAGATAGGATATGAGAGATTTGTTGGGATAGCTATCCATTTAAAGTATCCAAACACAAAACACACTATCCTCTCATTTGTTTTCTCTCCTTGTCTTTCCAAATCCTTCAATTGAAACGATGCCTAAAAGTGATATACTACTTAGTTCGTGGATATATATAGTAGGCAGTGTGTGGATGTGAATCCTTCCTCTTTTTGTTGATAAGTGAAGAATTTTATAAACAAGATGCACTTGAGGGTTGCAACCTATGATATGCATAGCATACATGAACTTCGGCTAAGCTTTTTTGTACAACTTAAATCTTCAACAAAAAGAGTGAAGAATCTTAATTTCTAAAATTCAATATTAACTGCTTTAACTAGACACTGTATTCCACTTTCTTAAACACGCACCCATTTTGCTCCATCCAGAGACACCACACATGGAAGAGAAGTCCAACTTGCCAAGCCTTGAACCACATGAGCCAATGTGTTAGTTGAATTTGTGGCTTAGAGTTCCTACTATAATGGGGAAGCGTGGGTAAAGAAGGTGGATTCACTTAGTGACATTGGACATAGGAACATTTACACAAAACATTTTGGAATTAACAGATACCAAATAATTGGGACATTAATATAGCTTCTTTATTATAAATTATGCTTGTTGTAAACCTCGAACAACTTATGTGGGGTACTCACACGGGTATTATTGTAGTCAGGCTGAGCCTTGGACATGCCCGGACTTGTCGAGTACACGTGGGTGGGGTATTGCGTTTGTGTCCAGGGAGGATTAGTTTCATCCGTAAAGTGTGGGGATACCTCCTACTGTGATTAAAATAAATATATGTTTGTTGTATATAATGTAATTATGCTTGATATAAGGCTTCATATAATTACAAATCTGAAATACCACTTTAGCTAAAGGATCGGTGGTATTTTTTTTAAAAAAAAAAAGATATGATCATCCACAATTGTTAATATTTCAATAAATCAGAAAGGAATTCAACATAACATGCCACAAATATGGATCCAAATTACTAGGCAACAGAATAATTACACACAGCCCCTACGGATGCACCGACCACCACCACCAAGTTACATGTATTAGCTCTTTGGTTTGTCACTTAAAAACAAGGTTAAATTACATTGACCTCCCCTGAGGTTTTGCTTAATTACATGTGGCATCAAATTAATGAATTTCTTAAATAAGAAAAAATTAAAATAGAGGGTGCACAAAAAATGGGTAAACTGAACTGATTATTTTGATCTCGTTTTTTTGTGGTTTGGTTTGGTTTTCGGGATCTAGTTTAGGCAAACTAAATCTACTAAAAAAAGAGATTTACAATTAGGTTAAATTTTCCGAACTCTAGAACTCCTAGTTACCTCTTGACATAGCCTTGGTTGGTTAATACTTTGATATATATGGTGGGCCTTAGGGTCTTAGATCCAAATATGTTGGGTATTGATTGATTATTGATTTTTGGAACATGCTCCCAAGACTTGCATCTATGCTAGATAATTTATTATGGCTTGATTAGTTTAATCAATGGTAAATCCAAGAGCTTGGTACGACTTTAATAAAATGGGATTGTACTTGGCAAGTGTATAAATTTTATTACAAGCTTTTTGATTAAATGGGAAATAATCAAGTGGCTTAATAAATATTCAATTGTTGAATTGGATTGATTGACAATTATTTATCCATATTCAATTGTGCATAGAGGGGTAATTTCGTAAATTAACACAATGTTGAGATGACGAAGCCAATTTATAACCCATTGGAGTCGATGAGAGTTTGGGCCCTATATAAGACCCTCACTGCTAGCCCACGAGGTGGACGTCCTATTGTGATTAAATTTTTTTTTTTATGTCTATTGTATATAATGTAATTATGCTTGATATAGATTCTTATGCATTGCCATGTATACACCCCGGCTTTTCAGATGGTATCAAATTTAGATATCGTGTTTTTATTCAATTAGCGGAGCTTGATGTACATCGTTAGGCCCATTTCTTAACAGCTTAAACTTTTGGAACAAGCGTAGTATTACTACCCAAAAAAAAATCGGTAGTCTATCATAACATCCCAACTTTGGTTTTGGGAAGTCTTGCATAATAGTTGCATTCAAGTCTCCACATCTACATTTGTTTCATGTTTGTTTGTGTAATTTTTAACTTTGTTTTGTTTAGCATGTTTATTACCTTACACATTGCCTCTCCACGTCGAAGATGTGGTTACAGGTGAGAGAGGATCTAAGAGCTTATACATTGTTGGGCCCATTCCTTCACAATCGATAATCTTAACACATTTAACATTGACCCACCCACCATAGATTTTTTTTTTATCTCACAAAAGTTTTTCTGTTTATATCAACCACAATCAAACGTCCGTTTATTAATTTAATACAGCCGAATTTCTGGAAAGAACCAGAGGCAGCAATAAGGAATGCATACCGCTCCACTGATAAATTTATTCTGGAGAACTCTATGCAATTAGGGCCTGGTGGCTCAACAGCTGTAACCGCAATTGTTGTTGATGGCAAAGATCTATGGGTGGCAAATGTCGGTGATTCCAGAGCTGTCGTATCTGAGGGGGGCTCTGCCAATCAACTTTCTGTGGACCATGAACCACGCAGTGAACGAAGGAGGATTGAAAAGCAGGGTGGCTTTGTGACTAAACTTCCTGGTAAATATATTTACTTACAATGGAACTTCACTTAAATGATATTCTTTGTGGAGATTTTAGCTGACAATGCCTTTGAAATGTAAATTTACAAGTCAACCCAAATAGAGATAGCAAATGGGTAGTTGCATAAACTCAATGTAATTTCAAAGCCAAATTGGATTTGGAGTAAGATCATAAAGTTAAAATAGACACTCCTAGTAATGAAAATTGAACTCTTATTTCAGGAGATGTGCCTCGAGTTAATGGTCAACTTGCAGTTGCACGTGCTTTTGGAGATCAAAGCCTTAAGGCACATTTAAGTTCAGACCCTGATGTACGACATATACGGATTGACTCAACTATAGAGTTCATTATACTGGCAAGTGATGGCTTATGGAAGGTCAGTTGTTATACCATCTTATTGATGGACACTCTTATTCCGTTTCTGTCATTCAATTTCTTTCTTGACTTTTGTGCTAAATGTCATGTTTTTGCACTCAAGAATGATTACTTTCTGCTCAGAATTTCTAAGCTAAACTAATTTTTTGATTCTGCTAAGAGAGGAGATAGAGAGGGCTGTCAGATAGAATTGAGAGAGAGGTGAGAGAAAGATAATAGAGGCTATATTTTGAAATTAAAAATAATAAAATAATGGGGGTATATTGGACATTTCACAGGTAATGTAACGGCGTTAGAGATGGAAATATCACTTGGGGTGTGTATGATAGTTATAAGCAAAGTTTGTCTCTGTGTGTAATAAGTCCAAACCTCAAGGGGTGTTAATGATATTTACCCTAAAATTAAATATGTTCATGGTTGCAATTATATATCCACATGCCTATGATTACTACAAGAGAAATTGTGAAAATTGTTACTGCTGTAACACCTTGTCTTTACGGTTTTATATTATCCATTGCTAGGAACACAAGAGGAACTTGTATTTCCTCATCAGTTAATGCCAGTCATACAAATGTCACAAACTTCATTCTGTTTCACTAAGCAATGGCCACTAAGAACTGAAACAAATGACTGAAGACTTCGTGGTTTTAGGCACTAGTCTACTTTCCCTTTTTATTTTGTAAATGGTGACAGTTTTGGTGCTCCTCGTTTGCATCGTAGCTAGGGGTGACAAACTGGGCGGGTTGGGTGGGTTTGGACTGGGTCGAATATGGGCTGTGACCATATTCAACCCGTTTGTATCGGGTCAAATATGGGCGGGTTGGATATGGGTCGGGTCAATCTGTCAACCTATATTTGACCTGACTAGACACAACAACAGTTAGTCGTGGAAAAATGGGCAGGTTTGGACCGGGTTGAATATGGGAGATTCAAATACGGGTTGGGCCAACCCGCCAACTCATATTTGATCTAACCCAACCGGATTGGTTGGCCAACCCAAATAAATGGGCTAACTTGACCTAGATTAGTCAAACCACTCCAGACCCAGATAAAACGGGATCGATTCTATCTGAACAAACGGGTCGACCCGATTTGAACAAACGGGTCAAACCCGACCCGATTAAAAATTTGTGACCGACTTTGTTAAACTTGGTCACCCCTACTCTTTTGACATTAATTAATTATGCTTTAAAAAATTTAATAAATAATATAATAAATAAACTTGTGACACAAATTAGTTAAATTGGGTCAAATCCGAACCGTATAAAAGACCCGTTAAATCCGACCCGTTTATAATACTCAACCTATTTATAGAGCCCAATACGTTTTCATAAATGATCGGGTCAATAAATTTTTGTCTGCTCTTTTAAAGACGACTTTTTAAAAATAATTCACCCGAATGTGCCAAGATAATTTTTGATACGCGATCAGTGAGAATGTACTTAGATTATTAATGACACACAGTCATCTAATCATCAGCCAAGCCAAGTTCTATAAGGAAGATAGATCATTATCCTTGATGAAAGTAAATAAGAGGCAAATAAATAAAATATATCAAAGAGGGATTAAGTTGTTCATCCTGCATCCATGAATGACAGGTGGCATGAAAGCTTTTTGTAAAATGTCGGTTCTAAATCCCTAGATGCTTTTAACACTATATTAGTAGCTACAATATGAAATCATAGTTTGTATCTCATAAATACTTCACCTGATGGGCCATGAAATTTGCAGAAATCTGATTAAAATACTGAGCATTTTGCTCGAGAAGCTGCCCTGTAGCACCATCAATGGCTGCAAACAACATAATGCATTTTTTAATATGAGCATACAATAAGAATCAACGTGGAACCATATATAAGAATTTTGGGTAGTGTTTTGATAGATTTGTTGTGGGTGTTTTTGTTTCCTTTGAACAGAATTTTATCTATCACAAGTTAGTTTGTGCAATTTGGATCAGATGGTATTACAAGTCGATCATCAATGCATTTCGATCAGATGGCATTACATTCATATTCATATTTCACATTTTGCCATAACTAAAAATCTACCACCAGCCTAATTCGATCATCAATGCATTTCGATCAAATTCGATCTCTTGGTAAAGTTTCACAAGTAACAGATTTCATCATACTACAAAGGAGAGAAAGAGAGAATTTAGAGAGGTGAAGATAAAGAGAGGGATCATGAGAGAGAGCACAGAGAGAGCGATAATTTAGAGAGAGAGAGTGATAATTTAGAGAGAGAAATTTTAGAGAGAGAAAGGGTGGGGCGGTACGCATAGAGGAGAGAGAAAGGGTACGGCAGTATGAGATTGTATGAAATGAGACAACATTTATACATCTGAGTCTTTTATATAATAATGGGTGGAATATGGGTACCCATATTCAACTCATATAAGCCTTGAATTAATGGGTGAATTTATCCAACCCATTTATGACCCGTATCGTATAGAAAAACAGGTCACCCAAATCCATTTATTAGTGGGCGGATCCAGGCGGGTTGGCGGATCAACACCCATTTTGCCACCCCTAATCGTAGCCCTTGATAGATGGTTACAAGAATTTGCGTTCCTGATGTTTAAGTTGCTAAACCTTTTTAATACATTGTGAAGTTTGGTGTGTGTCTACTAAGAATTGATTTGTCAGACTTGTACCAAAGATCAGTTCTCATATAAAATTTCAAAGTATGAATGATTGACTAATTATTGTATCATGTAAAGAAATTTTCATACAAACACAGTACACAGACATATATATGTAGTGTACATGTGCATATATGTGAATGCTCTGAAACCCCAATATATCTTTATAGTTTTATCTGTGAATTTTGTACAAATTAGCCGTTATCCATGGATCCCCTTTTTTCGGTCGATGATGCAAAATTTGCATATCCTTTCTGTTCAATTCTCGTATCTAATCATACAGATTATGGCCAAAAGAAAAAATTGAATTGGATTAAGCCGAAGTGTATTTTTGTTCCCCCTGCATGTAGTAACAGTTTGGACATGTTGTATGAGATGAAGATGCTGTATCATTTCATACGTAGGTTGAGAACTAATAGTGAAATAATTGGTGTTCTCTGATGAGCAGGTGATGGAAAATCAAGAGGCAGTTGATATGGTGAAATCTATTAAAGATCCTCAAGCAGCAGCCAAACGTTTGACAGAGGAGGCATTGGCAAGAAAGAGTAAAGACGATATCTCATGCATTGTGATCCGTTTTGGGTGATGCTCCAGTATAAACAGTACACCATCACATCCATTGGTGATAGTGTCGGTGTGATTCATATTTGGCTATGAGAATCTCTCGTTAATCCATGAGCTACCCCTTTCACTTGCATGTGAACATGTAGAGTGTTTTTTTTTTTTTTTAGGACAGTGAGGTGAGATTAATGAGCTATTTCTTACTTGTACTGTACAGTAAAAGGGTGAAGGAGATATATATATATATATATATATATATATATATATATATATATATATATATATGCTGTGTACATTACTGGAGACACATAAAATAAGGAGCAACATTCATTTAAATATTTGGGTTGTATATTCACTTTTTATTTTATTCTTAAATTTGTAGTACTGTATTGTTTATTTTGTCACACATTGAATCAACAGGCCATTTACCAAAGTGATTTATTTTTATTTGAATTAAATATATATTATTCATTGGTGGTGGTGTTTCAATCTTGGATTCTTGGGTTGGGTTTTTCTTTCTTTAATTCTTGATATTTAACTGTAAGTTGCGAAAGCCTAGGTGGGTCATTATCAAATTGTTATATATGACTCATGACATTATATTTTCTACATAATGTTATTTTTAATGAAGTTGATAAAGTTTTTTAGTGACGGGTATAACAAGTGAATGGAGCAGTACTAATTTACTATAGTATTATATGAAATAATGAAAGGAAGTTTTAGAAACAAAATAAAGTTATGGAAAAATAAATTTGAAGCAAAAGAATTAAGAATTTGTAAAACTAAAACAAATTTAATAAAGTTTCAAAAAATAATAATGTAACAGTAACAATTGAAGCAAAAGGATTACTCTAATGGATATTAGGCCGGTAATGATGATATGGCAAATGATATAACAAACCAACAAATTTTCAAACTGTTTGTAATTTTAGTTTTTTAAAAATCAAAAAATTATTCTAAAACCAAATATAGCCTAAATTGCAACAAGCAGGCATGTTCGATGTCCAACTATAATCCGTAGATTGTTCATTTTTAAATTTAAACCGAATTTATAAATTGCTATAAAATAATTCATCGAGAAAATTAAATTTTAGTCACCAATATTAAAAAGAAATTACTTTATAGTAGGGTAAATACCAACCAATCTTAGAAAATAATTGGGAGTTAGTGACCTTTTTGAATTTAATGTCCTAATGCCCTTCTTTTAAGAAACATGTGCCAATTTCATATATGGACATATCTACCCTTATCAATCAATTTCTAAAATGTGGAAGACAAAATAGATCATTTGGATTGAAAAAAAAAATCAATTCTAGGTTGCTTCTCCTAAAGTTCTAAGAGGAGAGGACAATGAAAACAGTCGTCAGTTCTAAAAGGACAACAAAAATGATTTTGAGGTTTTTAATTTTTTCAAATTGGAGTAATATAAATTACATTGCATAAGCATATGGTTTTATTTTTATTCTTCTCTTCATCTTTGTTAGCATAGAAAGCAAGAACTAGGTATTTAGAAATTGAAAGAGAGATAAAGTTGATAAGAAACTCATTTTCTTTATTGGTTAACTTTTATGTTTGGTGACTATCTCTTTTTTTTTTTTTCTTTTCCATTTAAGTTTAAAGGTCACTAACTAGCAAATTATTATTTTTTTTTTTAAATTTTGGTCTCCAAAATCTGATTTTCATCGCCATATATATCTTGACAATACAACTTGAACTGAATTTATACACAAAATACTTTATGTATTACAAATCACTTATTGTTAAGTATTAACACCCATGCCAAACATGTGCATATCATATATCGTATGAATTATAAGAATACAAAAGAAAAAGAGAAACAAAAATGAAACTACAATATCATTGCTAAGGAAGCAGGTTAAAGAGAGATCGACAACAGAGTATCACAAGGAAAACACACCATATATATGCAACCAATGTTTGTTTCTTGCATTGCCCAGGACTTGATTGCATCTAATCATAAAGAATTGTCAAAATGATATAGATCAGTAGTAGGGAATAACTGGTGGAGGAGGAGATGCATAAGAGACTCCTACTACCGGCGGTAGAGGTGTGTTATCGGGTGGCGGTGGTGACGGCGATGGTGGTGGTGGTGGTGATGAATATGAATACTTGTTGGGTGGTGGGGTTTGAGTATGTGATGTTGGTGGGTGATGCCAGTAATGTGCAGGAGGTGGGGATGGCTGTGAATGGTGATAACTTGTTGGTGGTGGTGGCAATGGCATTGGGACCGGGGATGGCAGAGAATGATGACTCGGTGGTGGTGGTGGCGCTGATCCTGGAACACCACATCCAGATGGAGGCGAAGGAGGGAGGGGATGCAATGGTGCTTGTGACGGAGGTGGTGTTTGAGGAGGTGATGCTGGGGTTCCTGTGGTGGGCGGAGAATGCTCTGCTGGTGGTGGAGGTGTTGAATGGTGATATGTTGGTGGAGGAGCGGGTGCTACATATTCAAAATGAGGTGGTGGTGGTGGAGAGTGACTGTTATAAGTGGGCGTTGGAGTCTCGGCTCCCCATCCTGATGGTGGCGGCGGCGGAGAGTGACTGTGATAAGCCGGCGTTGGAGTCTCGGCTCCCCATCCTGATGGTGGTGGCGGCGGAGAGTGACTGTGATAAGCGGGCCTTGGAGCCTCGGCTCCCCATTCTGATGGTGGGGGCGCTTTATGTTGATAAGTAGGCGGCGAGCTTTCAATTGCTGGCGGTGGAGGTGACATTTTAGGCTCCGGGGGCACGTACTCAACTGGCGGCGGCGGTGGTGGTGGAAGATGTGTCCTCGGTGACACTTTATAAGTAGGTGGTGGTGGGGGTGAAGGTTTATTGTGAACCGGCGGAGGCGGTGGAGGGAGATGAGTTACAGGTGAAACTTTTTTGGTAGGTGGTGGCGGCGCATGATAAGACTTGGGCGGAGAAGGAAGAGGAGGAGGAAGCACTGTCGAAGGCGGTGGAGGGTGTGATTTAAAAGTAGGCGACGACTTCGAAGATGGCGGAGGAGGTAACTGAGATGATCTCGGCGGCGACAACCATGGTGATTTACCTGGTGATGACCCAGCACCACCGCATTTAAATTTGCGACAATCAACAGGTCGAGCAACACTAGAAGAACATTCCTGGACAGATCTCTGATTCATCTTCCCAGCAATACAATTCTTATCAGCATCGACCACCTTTTTACTCGACCCACATACCGGAGCCTCACCGGTGAAGTAGTTAAACGAATATGTGAAGTTCTGTAAATTCGGCAGCTGACAAATGGTGGCCGGTATAACCCCGGTCAGTAAGTTATGTGCCACGTTCAGTTGCTCCAGACTCTTCATCTTTCCGACTTCAGGAACCAGTGGTCCTTGTAGTTGGTTGAAGCTGACATCAAACACGGTCACCTCCTTCAACCTCCCGACCTCAGAGGGAATACAGCCAGTGAGATTATCATTCATGAGTATGATTTCATTGAGAGTATTAGCCATTTTGCCAATGCTGGAGGGAATGCAGCCTCCGAGATTGTTGTTGGCGAAGACAAGCACAGAGACCGGTGAGTTACCGAGGTTGGGCGGAATGCCAAATCGGAATCTGTTGTCATTGAGAAAGATGGCGTCGAGGTTTTTGTCGAACAGGTGGGATGGTACTGAACCTTCGAAGTCGTTGAATCGGAGGTCCAAGTACTTGAGAGAAGGCAAAGATAGGACTACATTGGGGAAAGTCCCGACGAATCGGTTATTGCTGATGTCGAGCTCGTGGAGGAGCTTCATGCGGTTGAAAGTGGGCGGAACGACGCCGCAGAAGCGGTTGGAGTTGAGGTGGAAGAGGGCGAGGTCGGAGAGGAGGCCCAGCTCCGGGGGGAGATATCCGGCGATGTCAGCGTGGTTGAGGTCAATACCGGCGACAACTCTGAGGGAGGAGTTGGAGGGCGACGGAGCGCAGAAGACTCCGCCGTAGGAGCAGACGTTTGGACCTTTCCAGTTGGCTGTGAAGTTGAATGGATCAGAGAAAATAGAAGATTTCCATGCTTGGAGAGCAATGTAGGCTTGACGGAGTCTTGGGTTTTCAAAGCTGAACTTATTGGGATCGACATTGTCATCATCTGCTGAGCAGATCTGAAATGCAAAGAAGATGACGAAGATGACAGAGAAGAGGAGGCGAGGAAGCATTGTTTGTTTCTCTTGTTTTGGTTCAGAGGCTCAGAATTATATACACAGTGTGTGTGTGTGTGTGTGTATATGTATCACATGGATTAGGAGGAAGGTGTTTCCAGCTTGGCTAATGTTTGTGTTTCATGAAATATACACTGCCCACACCTATCTGTTCAATCCTTTGTTTTATAAAGGGTCCAACAGTGATCTTTTGCTTTCTTTTCTTTATTCTTGTTTTATGGGTGAGAACAATCTAATGTGTTGGCCGAGGAGTGAGAACATGTTTTGGTCCGTGTGATCTGATAGAAAAGGCAAGATAGTGGGACCCAACTCAATGATTTAGGGTTTGCTTTTAAGTTGAAGAGAATGGAGGCAGATGGGGGGTGTCTGCAAGACGTGTCTTCCTGTACACTTTATTTCTCTATTTATTAGTGTAGTACTATTAATGTATATATAAATGTATGTATGTATATCATTATTGACATGCCAGCACGTCTCAAGGGGAAGCAAGACGGACCAGTATGTGGTAAAAGATGGCAGGCTCAAATATTAATTGCAAGGGAAAAAGGTGGAGAGGTTGATTAAAGAGGGAAACCTGTTCCCAACTCCTCCGTACTTGGTAAACATAATAACACTTGTCGGACGCTCCAGCTTGCTACTCATATAAACTATGGAGTAGAGTCATAGACACCAAATTTATTAAGACTCCTAATAAACCGAATTGAATTTCGCTGTTAATGAACTGAAATGAATTTATTAAACTTGAGCTTGTTAAACTTGAGTTTCACTTTGTTTATAATCTCGACTGCTAATGAACTGAACTGAACTGAATTTGTTGAACTTGAATTTCACTCTGTTTACAATTTGCTCTCGATAGTTTGTAGGTTGAGCTTCAACTAAGCTCGTAAGCTCGAAATCTCGTGACGAGTTTAAAAAACTCCGGTTTAACAATAAAAATTCGTTTAAAGTGGTGTTTCGGCTTAGAAAATCCAAAAAGAAAAGGCCAAACTAGTTTTACAGAGGGACCAGTATCATTGAACTGTAAAAGATGATAAAGCAACTTTCGATCTCCTTTTTCACGAGAAGTTGAATTATTTCCAATAGACTTATTACATTCAAATCTTTTCTCTTTTTACTCCTTCAAATCTAGCCTCTGACGAGAGATAGAGATAGAGATAGAGATAGAGAGAGAGAAACTGAGCAGTTTTGTGCCAGACAGACATGGGTCCCACAGATACACTGTCTGCACGATCTTCAAGACTTTTTCAATTCGAAAACGCGTTCCAGTGCAACACTACTATTATTTTCCCATCTGAGAATAAAAAGTTGGATTTGACGAAGACAAAAGTCGCTTGGAGGCTTTCCATTAACATAGATAGATATTCGCAGAGAAAATAAATACTAGTACTAACTACTAATGCTAATGCTAATACTACTACTTAACTTAAAGATGCTCTGAATCACATTCACTTTTCTTTAATGACCAAACATTGCATTGTGTGCAAAACTTTCAAATGTTGCCCTTCTAACTTAACCAATGCACCTACTGGCATTACTATCACCTCCCTTGCTAATACTAATGCTAATGATGAGTGTTAGAAAGGTTTGAACAAATGAATATGCTCTCCGCTGTAACTCATCACCGGGCCTAAATTTTATGTCATACAATATTAAGAGAATAGAGAGAGCAATCAACACTTATTTAAAAAAATTATGTCACTTATGACATCCATTATTATGATGTTCTCTAATAGAGTGCCTATGTAAAAAGCAGCGAAGACGCATATGAGACTCCCTAAAATTTGCAGGCTCGCTGCAGGTAAGAGCCTGCTTGATTTATTCTTTTTCTGTCGTAAAGCCAAACGGCTCTTTTGCTTCTTTTTTTTTCCTTTTTCTTTTATTTTATTTTTTTAAAAAAATAATAAGTAAACAATTAAAAAAAATTATTTTATTCATCACTAATATAAAAATTATATTTAATTCGATACTATCTTTCAACATCTTCATCATCAAATTTATTTCACAAATGTTCCATGGAATCTGAGATCTCCATTCTAGTTCCTATTGCGAATCCTATTAAGACGAGAGGATAAATGTCCTGCCCAAATTGATGGGTTTCGATCGTAGTGTGAAATGAAAATATCTTCATTGTTAGGAGGTATCAATTGCGAAATGTCAGTGATGCGCTTGTCTTTTATGATCATATTGTGTAATATGATACACGTTCTTATTATCTTGTTCAAATCTTTCTTTATTTGTGCGAAAAATATGTAATGTCATTTTAATTTATTTCTTTATTTGTACAAAAAATATGTAATAACTTTTTAATTTATGAATTTATTTGTGTGAAAAATATGTAATGTCCTTTTATTTGTCGATAAATATGTGAGAAGTAAACAATTGAAAATTAATATTTTATTTATAACAAACAATTGAAATAAATAAGTTTTTTAAAAAATTATGAATTATTTTTTATATAAAAAATATTAAAATAATAATAATATAGAGAACTCCTATACCAGTGGATTATAAATCTCTACAATCGAAGAGAACCACACCAACAAAAAAACTACCGTGTCATTGTAGAGATAGATATATCTATAATGGATGGCCTTAAGTCGAGTGCACATTTAACTTGCATTTAAATCAACAATGCACCACCCACGTAACAACATTAAATAAAAAATACGACAAAAATATTACATCATCGCAACTCAATGTAATATGTTAGCATATTCAAATGTAAATGTGCTGATATCTGTTGCCTCCTCAAATTAGTGCTTAGATAGTAATGGGTCCCTAAAGTAGTGTACACCCTTTAACTGAAATAGAGGAATTCGAATGCTGCAACTCAAATCAATAAAATATAGAAACTCAATTTTTTGGTTCTCCTATGTTGGTCAAGAGTAGAATAACCAATTTCATTAAAAATAAGGGTGGTTTTGCTTCACTGCTATAATATTTTTTTTGGAAGCTGAAACCATTTTATGGATATCCCAGAAAAGTATTCCACAAATAAACTGAATCTTTAGAATTTTAACTTGTGTATACATCAATAAAAACATCAAACTGCATAAATTCTTGACTACTATACATACTTTGCAAAAAAATTTGGAGAACATCCCTCCAACAATCTGTTCAAGTCCGCCACTTTTAACAGCTCATGAGGAAACCTGAATGTGGTTAATGAAATACAGAAACCAAAATTCCCTAATCAACCAGATAAATCTAACACTCAAAACAGATAAAGAGGAAGAACAATAAGGACCCAGGCTCCGGAATGTGCAGCTGACTTGTGACAAAACCGTTCAGAAGTGCGTTTGTAGTGCATTAGTTGAAAGATGTACATGTCCTAATCCCAGTATTAACCCTTAAGAAATATATTTATCTGGAGGTGCTTCTTCTGGAATCTGGAGACCAAAAACAATTGTAGTTAGATACACAACTTATGATTTCCAAATTATTATCAATTACTCATTTTTTCAAGATCAAGCTGTGAAATGGCAAAATGAAGATTGGATTTAAACTTTAAAAGAAACACTCTTAGGCGCAATTGTCATGATGGTTTTTAACTTTTGATAAAGCATGGTTGCAGAACACCTGGAAAAAAATGTTGTGATCTATTGAGCTGCCCATCAGATTAAAGATTAAACGATATTTTGGTGAACTCCTAAAGCTTCCAGCATTTCACGGGAAAAGGAAGAAGAAGGAGAAGAAAAGATAAAAAACGATCCTAATAATTATTTGTCCAATCAAAATATGTATCATAAATTAGATCTTTACCTCTCCAGGAATCCATTCGTCTTTCAACCAAATACCATTATCTGCTGAACCGTTCTCCGTTGGCAAGTTATCCCTGCAGGATGGGGATGACAAATCAAATATAATCACAAGCAAATGATAGAATATTAAGAGTTAAAGAAATACTATGAAATATGAATCCCATTCAAAACTTTCTTTACAAAAAAAAATAGTTAGAGTATTATAAATAAATAAATATTTCCCTCTCTTGTGGGTCGAGGAAGGAGGTTATTGTGGTGGATTTGGAGTATAAATCAATTCTGAGGGGCAATAAGAACACAAAGGAAATTCAAGAATGTGAGTCGAGGTGGTGTTTGTTTCAGGATAGGCCCAAAGAAAGTTGGATAGTAGAAAGGAAGAGATCCACCATCTTAGATTCAAATTCAAATGGATAATAAGAAGATTTGGATTCTAAATAAAATAACACTTGAACAGAGAAGCAATTTAAGCTCAAAACACAACATACACCGGATACTCCTTGCTTCTATGATCTTAAAACACATACAAGAAGGTAGGTTCCCAACCTGCCAACCGGTTTCCACTATTCTTTACAAATGACCCCTTTTCTGCCACCAGATGGCCTCCCAACTCCCAAGAACTTGAAATCAATTCAGGATTAGATAGCCAGTCGTCAGCTAATTTCAAGCCTCGATGGATCATGATTTGATCCATAAATCCAAAACCAAATAGTGGCACTAAGAGTAGCTGGTTCCCGGTTTTGATGTGGTTTTAGGCTTTTTTTTCCCTTACAGAAGACAAATCTTTAATTGTGAGTTTGTGGCCTAAGTTTTCCAAACTATGACTTCATAATTGATAATATATTTCTTTCTAATTGCTTTAATATATTATAAATTTTCTTAAAAAACTTACATCTTATGCACATTTAAGTTTGATTGTCCAACTGCATTGAAAGCAAGGTTTGGTCCACTGGGAAGCGTGGGCGACTGTTTATTTGCCAAACTGGAAATCTGAGGTGAAACTGTCAAAGTGGAAAACGGGTTCCGCTCAGCACTTATGGCACTGTTGCTGAAGCTTGCAGCATTGGAGGCAAAGGAGCCGCCAAGTGACTGGGTAGGAAGTAGGCCGCCAAGTGAACCTGTCACATGATTTGAGTCAGAGAGCAATACACACAAACATGCATACTGGTTTTGATAAGAAGCCTTTAAACTTGCACCTGCACTTCCAAATACAGCGTTGTTTGTCCCAAATGTACTTGAAGTCGGACCGGAATTTTGGAAGGAATTTGGTTGCCCAAAAACATTATTTAGTGGAGTAGCAGGCCTGCAAAAAAAGAAAAGAAAAACATAGCTCAACAGGTTTAAAAAACAGAAGTGTTGCCATGGTTACTAGACTTCTGGGTGAACCTTGAGCAATAAAAGAAACACTAAAGCTGCTCTATTTATCAACAGATTCCATGATCAGCAAGATTATAACGAAGTACAAGTTCGAATTTTAGGAGGAAATCTTGCCTCAATCCAAACCCTGTATTAGAAGATGCACCCAGTTGGCTGAAACTTGAGACTGAAGGAGGAACACTGTTTTGAGCAGCTATTGACGATACATTTGGACTGGCTCCAGAAAAAAGACTTTGGGTACCAATAGCAGAATTTGGTGGAACTACGTAAGGATTACGAAGTAGGTTTTCGAATTCAAGTAACTTCGAATTGAGTAAATTCCTCTCTCTCTCAACCTGTAAAACATGTACTCAACCTGTGAGTCGGCAAAGGAAGCAAGCCATCCAGAAGCTTATTAATGGACTATGGCACGGTTGATAATTGTAATATTTGAATGAAAATTATAAAACCCAGAGGCAGGGAGCCTTTTCACAGAAAAAACTTTAAACTACTATTGAAAGCTAATACTCCATTGAAAAAGTTGAGCCCACTACATCTTTATTCCAAACACAGCTTAAATCCAATGCTGAAACACAATTCATAAGATGACCCTCCAATCAAAACAAATTAATAATAAAAATGAAAAAAGAAAAAGAAAATACACACATGGAGTCACAACCGTCCTTACTTGGTCTTTGCAAAAGCTTTTAACTTGGGGCTTATTTCTTGAGCCTGCCAAAGTGATTAATGAACAGCCAACAATATTTCCAGCTGCTAAATTATCCAGACTCTGCTAATGGGTAAGAAGTATCCTCGAAAACTTTACCACTTCTAACAGTTGCATTTTGCTTTATCAGCTTAAGTAGATAATCTAAAATACTAAAAAGTTTAATGCAACCTGACATTGCCATTGGCAGCATCAAGACAGACATACCCCCATAAATGGTAAAATCAAAGCAACTCGCCCACTCCTTTTGCATTTTGAATAACATTATTGAATGGATTCAGCGTATTCATTAATAAGAACGGAAAAAGCGCAGATAGAAATAGCGGAAGACGGATACCATTCCACTTGTCAAGTAATAAGGAGTTCCATGTTAGTAACTCAATCGATTCTTAGAAAATATATTATATTACTTTCATTCATAATACCTAAAAGTATCAGTCGTGTGTTATAATTGCAATTTCTTGAGTGGTCTGAGGATTTAAAAGAATGGACTAGAGAAATTTGCATGTTAAATGCACTTATAATGGAAATACAGTTTAAATTGGTTAGATATTAAGAGTTTGTTTTTCCACGGGGTAGCCAAGTCGGCATAAGGCCTCTAGACATGACTAAAGGTTTAGTCTTATGTTCAAATCCTGGAGCGTCAAAAACCTCCTCCCTTGGTTTACCTGTGATTTGGGGGTGATTAACAGGTATTTCAACGGATTACACACATCCCCGAAGGGGGTTGGAACACCCTCCGTTATCAATAAAATAAAATAATACATTCGAGAAATGGTTACATGCAGCACCAAGTGATGCCCACAACTTCTATTCAACTTATCTTACATTATTCTTTTATAACTGTATGATGTCCTTCAAGAGGCAGATAGATTGGTATAAATATATAACCTGGAACCAAGGAACTATTGAAATCTGCCATTAATCAATGTGTATGCGTGGTTGTACATTTTGAGAATCAAAACCTCCAAAATATTTGTCAATTGATAGCTACAATGCGTGGTCAATGTAATCTACAAACATTATAGTGTCATCAAATGGTATGCTTAATCGAAAAACAATCTTGTCTTGATAAGAAGAGTTTGGTGTGCTTGCATGACCACTTACAAAGGCTTCAGAAAAAAACTCAAAAGAAAATAAATTCACATATCACACACTAATTCTATCACTCAATACGATAGATGAAACCTCAATCCAAGTCTTCCATGGTACATTTTAAAGGTGTCTCCTTCCTTGCCTTTTGCTCATATTGATTTGATGATGCTACGGTTTCATATATTATATCATATCTGCATGTTTTTATTCCAGATCACATGACCTTATGACTTCATGTATGCTGAATTGGATGTTGATGGTGTATTATACCACCAAATATATTTTACTTGAAATGATTTCATTGATGTTTGGTTTCTCATATAATCTGAACAAATCCAATCGATTGCCTGTGTTGAATACATAAAATGGTGGTACACATTAGTTTTAAATTTCGCATTAGTAGAGCAGGAGCAGTTTTTAATACTTCAACTTATGATTTATGTTTAGCTGAAAGATGTATCAACTATTATTTAGTAAAGTCTTGTCCTCAGCAGCATCTCCTCTCGGATTACACGCTGATGTGTAATGTGTTTGAATTTGGATGCGGCCTCCAACAGCTCCAAGATACTTTTGGGTTTACATGTGCATCTCAATGCGTATTGTATATGTTTCCAAGTATTTTCCATGTGTTCTAAATTTCCATACCGTTTTCATTTGTTTCTGAAATCATCCCATTCTTTTTGGATAACCATAAATTCATAATGATACCTTCTGTAAATTGGATCAATGACAATATGAAGATATAAGCAGAAATCTAAACTATAATTTCCACCTTTTAACTTTCACTTCCATACAAACTCAGTATCTACTATGATTCAGCTGCAAGTGGTTAATTTCAAGATGAAATTATAAGCAGCATGCATAAAGTTGAGTCCAGAGATAGCACAGAAAAATGAAGCAAACACAGAACATGCTATTATTTATCCAAAAACAATTATACTGATGTCAAATGTGACATGCATTATCTTCTTACAATTGACTGCAAGCCCAAGCCACGCTTAGCATCATCGTATGCTGATACCCGCAATTCCTCATAGCTAATATCACCAACAATGTCACAAGGAGCACTGCAAACAAAAGAATTTCACAGCTTATTCCAATATTCCTGGGATCTCTTCTCACAATATCAAAAAAAAATATTAAAAGAAACATTAATAATTATTACATCCCATAATAATTTTATGACAAGTAGTTAAGTAATCCATGAAATATTCAAGAATCTGAGGTACTGATAATAATTCAGGGGAGCTTGTTTTCTCCCTAACTTGCTTTGGACGAACCAAAAGAAAAAATGACATATATATCTAACTACAATTAGATTTCAAGGGAACACAATTATTGTACCAATAAACCACTCTGCACAGGCAATTTGGTCTTTCTATAAATCATGTCCACAAAAAGTTTAGAATGACTGACAAGTATTTCAAAATCTATGTATTGGAGCAAATCATGCCATCAACAAGTTGATGCTAAAGAATCAGGTTGTGACTGAAGCAGAATGACAGAAAAGAAGGACCTTTAATACTATCCTTGTTTTATTTCAAATGAATTTTTTTTTTACAAGTATCAAGCACGCACGTAATTCCTCTCTTCTTCTCCATATAGCTTCCTCATTCAGATCTATTGATGGCCCTCTTTGAGTTTGTGAAACCTTGACCATCCCTCCCTGAGAGAGACGAGGCAACCGCCGCAAATGACCTCATGCATGCCAATTCTTTTAATTTTGACAATTTTTTTCATATTCTCCCTTGTTTTTTTCAAATGATGAAATGAAGTCAAAACAACTCCAAGATTTCATACCTCCAAGGATAAAACTTGAAGCTTATGTAATCATACTTCAAAAATACAAAACTTAGGATTGAGTTTTCCCAAATGTGGGGGAGAGTAATGCAGAGCATCCTTGCAAGAAAGAGGCAACTCAGAATTTCACATAAAAAAATAACTATTCTTTCATGCTAATATTTGATCAATATGCTTCTGTTATAATTTTGTTTAAATTTTATATGATTTTAGAAGTCAGGAGTATGTTGATAGTTCCTAGTTTGATGGATATGGACTGTAATAGGGTACCACAGTTTGTAATTTGGGTCAGTTCTGTATTACTTGGGTCATATTTGTGGTCTCTAATTTGTCTAGAATAGTCTTCATAGTCAAAGTTTACAAGGTTTCCTATTTTTACAGTCTTGCTGTTAGTAGAAGAGATTCCCGACAACTTATAAATAGCATATCATTTTTCTAGACAAGGGAGTTGATTTATGAGGATTTGTGATTATTTGCTTGTGATACAACCTTATCTTAGGGATGATTCCCAAGGAGCTATTCAAGTACAATTATTGGATTACTTATAACCCAAGAACAGTCCACATATTGACACCAAAGGTCCAAAACCCTACCTCGTCAGACCAAAGTCAATCACAACCCCTTCTCCTACTTTTTAGCTGATAATTTAACACAAGCAGCCCCAAAATAGTTACTGTCCAGAACTTCCAGTAACTGATTCTAGAGGGGTGGCAATTCTGCCGCCCCAGCGAGTTTCCACCCCGCCCCTAATGGGATGGGCATTAGGGTACGGTTAGGTATAAATTGTAAAAGGGGCGGGTAAGGTAAAATGCATTTAAACCTGGTCTGGGTTCGGGGCAGAAGCAGGTTAATGAGTTTTCTGCCCCGCCCCAATTATATACCATAATGACAAGCTTACCCTTACTTTGTTTTGTTATTTCTTAAATACCCTCCTGTAAATATATAAGTGCCATTAGGATTTCATTCCATTACCATCTATCAGTGGCGCCCTCTCCCTCTCTCTTTCTCCAGCCCATCTGTGCGTTCATCTTCTCCAGTAACTAGTGGCAACAAATCTCTCTCTCTCTCTCTCTCTCTCTCTCTGTTATATACATATGTGTATATATATATTCTAATCAAAGGTTTTTATTATATTCTTTATCTATTCTCTCTCCTCTCTTTCATCTCCTTCTTTGCAATTGCATCTTTCCAATCTCCGTCAATTGGTTGTCAAAGACGGTGTCCCATTTTCTCCGGCAACTCAGCTCTCGACAATGGTGAATCAGATTTCTTCTCTTTTATATCACTATCTATATACATGTTATATATAATGTATATTATACATATAAATCTCTATCTTCTCTCACTTGCTCCAAGTTTTATGCTTAATTTTTTTAATTGAAAACTGAAGCATAGTGACAAACATGAGCAAAAGGGTTGGGACGGGGTGGGGACAGTACTGCTTGGAGCCTTAGGCGAGTTAGGCAGTCGACTAAGGCCCCAACCAATAGAAGACCCCTAATTTTTTATTTCCATATATTATTAGATTTTCTAAAAAAATTATTTCTTTATATTATTAGGCCCCAACCAATGGTAAAGATTTAATAGTGGGCCCAAAGAATTTAATTCATTTTCAAACTTTTCATTCCACTTTCTATTAAAACTCCATATTTCTATCCTTATCTCATCTTTTTTTTTTCTCGTCTCCCCATTCCACGTTTTTTTTCTCCTCTATCATTACAAATTTACACAGCCGTGTCCTATTAATTGTTGAATATATATCAAATCAATAATTGCGGGAATTGATAAAACTTTCCTTTCTCGTATTAATTTTTATCATCTTTTTTCCTTATCCCTGGTGTTTTTAACTCCTCGCTCATTACAACAGAATTTTTCTCACGACAGGTTCTATTGTTCTTTTAACTTAAATTATTTTGTAGCCTTATTTATTTTTTCTCTTGTATTTTTTAAACTTATCTCTTCTTATCTCCTAACTTTTTTCTTCTCTCGTGCCTATCTCTCCATTATTACACCCATCTTTTTCTCTCCCACCTATTTAATCACACATTTTCTCACTTTTATCATTTTCATGCCCTCATGCCTTTGTGTCCCAAGTGTTGGAGCACAAGACATTGGACTAGGCTTCATGATCCTACAACCCTTTTTTTTTAACTTTAGAATTTTCTTTTCTAGTATAAAATTCACTATAGGGGTGTTTATTTTATTTGAAATTTCTTTTTACCAACATACAAAAAAAAATGTGAATCTAAATGTGAAACAATTTTAAAAGACGAGAAAATATATATTGACGTATGTTAATTATATAATGCACAAGTATTAAAAATACTTTCAATACAACCATTTAACTAGTGATTTTGTATCTGAAGAGGCAAGAAGAATGATTTATAAACAATTTATTAATATAATTTTATATCAATAAATTAAATATCAAAAGGCCACATGATGTTTTTCCGCCTTAGGCATCAAATTGTTTTGAGCTAGCCCTGGGTGGGGGGCAGACAATATTCTCACTTCATTTCACGGGGATGGTAGTAGGAGTGAAAACTCGTCCCTAGTTCGGGACTGGTATGGGATACAATTAGGGATGGCAATTTGCCCTGCCCCGTCAGGTACCCGCCCCATTTAAAATCCGTTTACGGAACCGTTTAAGAAAACGGGATGGAGATAGGGTTAGAGAAAATAACCCGCGTTTAAACGGGGCGGGGACGGGAGTAAGACCCTACCACGACGGGTACCCGCCCCGTTTAAGTATATATATATTTATACTTATATATATAATATATAGAGGAAATATTAATAATGTATAAAGAAAAATTAATATTATATATATCATACAACTATACAAGTTTATTATATCAGTAATGGATGACTCAATATTATCCATTGTGTTACAAGTACCTAAATGTGTATTTTTGATGTATATGTATCAAAAATACACATTTATTATTATAAAAAAATTTGCATTAAAAAAAAAATGTATAAATGGGGTGGGGCGGGGAAAGTTAAACGGTTATGGGAATGGGGAAGTCAAAACCTGCCCCGCCCCGCCCTGCCCCGTTTATACACGGTTGTGGGGCCGGAACGGAACGGGAAAAGTTAAACGGTTTCGGTTATGGGGAAGGCAAAACCCGCCCCGTTGCCATCCCTAGATACAATAGAAATAAACAGGGCAGGGTAGGGTTTGGGACCACCCACCCCATTGCCATCCCTACTCGGCAAATACCTGTAACCAAGCACTTTAAAAACCAAGCCGAATCCCACCCTTTGCATCTACAAACACTGTAGACCATTTCTTCCACCCTTCCAAACCCTAATCCCATAAATTGTCCACAATCTTAACGCAACATTTAACCATTCGAGGACAACATTATTTTAAGTTTCCTAAAGCTGTCCTACATCAGTAATCAGAGCTAGGGGTGGCAAATGGGCGGGTATTAAACAGGTCAATAACCCATTATTGACCCATTTTAACGGGTCATAAATGGGTTGGGTATTAAATGGTCAAGTCAACCCACATCTTACCCGCGGGCCCAAGTACATTTTTAATAGAGGAAATATTAATAATGTATAAAGAAAATATTAATATTATATATATCATACAACTATACAAGTTTATTATATCAGTAACGGATGACTCAATATTATCCATTGTGTTGCAAGTACCTAAATGTGTATTTTTGGTGTATATGTATCAAAATATCAGATTTATTATTATAAAAATTTTTGCATTAAAAAAAAAAAGTATAAATGGGGTGGGGCGGGGAAAGTTAAATGGTTATGGGAATGGGGAAGTCAAAACCCCTCCCCCACCCCGCCCCGTTTATACACGGTTGCGGGGCCGGGACGGGACGAGAAAAGTTATAACGGTTTCGGTTATGGGGAAGGCAAAACCCGCCCCGTTGCCATCCCTAGATACAATAGAAATAAACAGGGCAGGGTAGGGTTTGGGACCACCCGCCCCATTGCCATCCCTACTCGGCAAATACTTGTAACCAACCACTTTAAAAACCAAGCCGAATCCCACCCTTTGCATCTACAGACACTGTAGACCATTTCTTCCACCCTTCCAAACCCTAATCCCATAAATTGTCCACAATCTTAACGCAACATTTAACCATTCGAGGACAACATTATTTTAAGTTTCCTAAAGCTGTCCTACATCAGTAATCAGAGCTAGGGGTGGCAAATGGGCGGGTATTAAACAGGTCAATAGCCCATTATTGACCCATTTTAACGGGTCATAAATGGGTTGGGTATTAAATGGTCAAGTCAACCCACATCTTACCCGCGGGCCCAAGTACATTTTTAAATAAAATTCTCTATCTAAATTCACAACTTCAATTTTCTTTCTCTAAAAATCACAACATAAATTTTAGCTCTCTAGTAATTGGGTAGGGGCAAAGACAATTTCAAATGTGAAGTTTTTTGTGCTTCATTACCCAATATTGTAACATTAAAAACTCAATATTCATTGAATGTGAAATATTTAAGTAAGTATAAACTACATCAATTGGTAGGAAACTATAATTTCACATGAATTGTAAACTTGAACCTTCCCATTTAAGATTTTACTTTTGAAAGGTATTGAAAGTTTTAATTTTACATTGTATGTGTGTGTGTATATATATAGAATGTATTTGTTCCAAGACAAGTTTAGAATGGTCCAAGATAATTTTAGAATCAATACAAAAGTAATCCTTAGGCATAATCATTAATGTGATGTGATCCTTTAAGGCCCCACCTTAAAAGTTGTGCCCAATTTTTTTTTATATTGGATCCACTATAAGGAGGCTCTTCTTTTAAATTAACATGAAACTGCTTGTGCATTTATTTAACTTGTGGAGAAAAGTTGTGAAATAAAAATTAATAGAAGAATATTAAAAACTGAAGGAAAAATTTAGAAATAAGAACAAAGTATAATTACTTTGACACTCGTCACATGAACCATTCGATTTGGTAAGTCATATCAGAAAGTTCAATAGAAAGAATTGCACAAATGAAAAATAAGGTTATGAAAAGTTGAACTAGCATATTAGTTATGCATGTGGTGTATCTAACTGTAGGATGAGAATCAAACAAAATGTCCATGTGATTACTTTATGCATGTTAGATGCATTTGTAACTAAGACTAGTGTGTGTGTGTGTGAGAGAGAGAGAGAGAGAGTTTGATGACAGGCAAAGCAACTATATGTATTTATATATACATATACACACATCTATATAATATTTCTGTTTAGAGAGAGAGAGTTTGACCCAAAAAATATATCAAGAGAGTTTGATCCAAAAATTAATATATACCTGGTTTGTGTATTATATATACATATATACACACAGATATATGTAAAATTTATGAGTAGTTGGAATTTTTTAGAACAGAGAAAGAGTTGGAATAGTTTAGAGAGAGAGAGTGTGTCACGGTTCTGTCCCAATTATGTTTGGGCCACATTTCAGAAAAGTGTTATGTTTAAGCGGGTTGGAAGTGGGTACTAGGTACCCACTCTCAACCCGCTAATTACACTCTTTTAATTAATTATAGCTCATTTATTTAAATCACTCACCCAACAGTCCCTAATTAATGGGCGGATTTGGGAGGGTTCGTGGGTTTGGGCAAGATTTGCCACCCCTAATCAGAGTTGTCATGGAACTTCTTCCCAACGTTTGTCCTACATCGCCATTAATGCCATTCTCATGTTCGTGCGTATTCAAACTACTTGTTTGTGCATATTCAAACTACTTAAGCAAGCCAATCCTACCCTTTGGAACCCTGTGTCCACAACCCTTCCCCCGGGATTTATCTATGACATTTTCCCAATTGAATATTGAATTCCAACTCAGTTACTCAACAGAATAATTTTAAGCCCCAATCTCGTCAAAAGAGACATGTTAGTAAAACATACTTCTTCCAGTGGCTGTAACATGTAAGCTTCCAAAGAGGTCTCTCATTCTCAAAATCTTCAATGATTTGGCGTTTGCATGACTCAGGATCCGAGCATCTTCACATGCAGCAAAATCACATTTGAACAGGTATCTCACATAAGTTATGAAGAAGATGAAACAACAATTAGTACAAAGCTGCAAATAGAGAGAAAGTATAGTCTGTTGACCAAGCACTTACTTATGATTAGCTGCTGGAGGCTGAGTATCAGGTTGTCGTGATGCATGGGAGCTGTTGGCATTTCCGGAGGATAAACGGGTCCACTTATTTTCAAAAGGCTGTACCACATAAAATCATTATGATCAATTAGAATAAAAATGACATCTATAAGATTTTGTAACTTCAGCAACCCTAGGGAAAAAGAAACAATGAAAATGTGTCATCGCTTCAACTTTAGGTAGCTAAATATTTAGAAAGGAAAAAAACCTTGAACTGGTTCTGTTTGGATCCAAAATCATTGGCTGTTCTGGGCTGAGAGCTGTTCTGAGCACCAAATCCAAAGGGATTGGGTTTTTGTTGCTGTTGTGAATTTGAGCGCTGAAACTGTGTGCCAGTTTGCATGCCAAATCCAAAGGCATTAGATTTTGGCTGTTGCTGAGTCACATGAAGAAACTTACACCGTTCACCATACTGACAGCTGGAAGAGGTGACGAAAATATTGAAAATAAAATAATAGAAGTTCATGCAAAAAAACAAACCCACACTGTATACTTCTGGTCAAGAAAAAAAAAATTAAACAAAAGTTTCTGCATTTCTGGTGTATATCAGAATGCAACTTGTCAATGTCTGATGTTTAAGACAGCTATGAATCAAATTATAGGATATTGATTGGCCTGCACTCACGATGATAATTTGCACTCAAATCTATGAATCAATTTATAGATATTGAAAGCAATCGGTCTATACAATTCAGGAGTAGGCCATAACCCAAACCACACTGATGCCATTGAGAAACGAAGTTAATCATAATTAAGTTTATTATCAACTAACAAGTCCCATTAGTTACTTCTTATGATTCTATATAAGCATATGCAAGCTTTTTTGCAGAAATGTTTGTTATTTTCTAGTGTGTCAAAGATGTTTTCCGGAACATTTCCAAATGTCTGGATGCAAAAAGTTGAACCCAGAAAAATAAAATGCAGAAGCGTCAAATTAATGAAATGTAAAAGTCTGCCGCCGCCTTTTGGTGCATATCGAAATGCTACTGATTAATACATTGACAAACTATTCAAGGTCAAATTCGGGCATAAATAGTACTGACATAAACAGAGAGAGTCAATTCAAAAGAAAACTTTTCATTATTGGTTAAAAGAGAGTTGTGCGAAATTCACCCAAACGTAATTCCAGGTACCCCATCTTCACCATGTTAAGAGCAAGAAAACAAACAAGAATGAGAATATCAACCAAGAGACAGTCAGTCAGTCATACCCGCGGAGTCCAATCTGTTAGGGTTATTGAAGAAAGCCAAGCACAACTGCTTTCTGAGCAAATCTCTCTCAAGTCTCAATTCTTAAAGGAAAAAATTCCACAGAAATAGTGGTTATATGAAACTTCCACCGAGTGTTAGCGGCAAAGATTATATATATATTTGAATTGAAATTTGAAAGTCAATATATGTTACATCTTTATCTAAACCCTAATACACTTGCACAAGATAAAGAATCAAATCGAATAGTAAAAAAAAACAAAAAAACAATCCCATGTGCGATACATACACAGAGAGAAAGAGTGAATAGGAGATGGAAAGGATGATTAGTGTACCTGCCTCGCTGAAAATTCCTGCAGGGGTTTGGAGCCATCTCTCTCTCTCTCTCTCTCTGTATCAGTTTCTCTCACTACTGGTTTAAAGAGTAGTGATCAGCGTACCCGCCACGCTGAAAATCATACACCAATACAATACTTAAATAAATAAATCGTGTTGGATTTTAAGGTCACTAATTTAAAACGGAAATAGTTTTTGTACTTAAATTAAAAGTGCCTACATTAACTTTTTGACAATTTAGACTAACCCTTTAGATTAAAGTTTTTTTTCTTTATTTATTTATTTATTTTTGTTGTCAAGATAAAGAAATATAATTTTTAAACAAATGCATTGTATCTCCAAGGCAACATAAAAAATAAAAAAAAATTTAACATTTGAATCATTACCATTAAATTGATACAATTTGGATTTTGTCACTAATCCAAATATGTTGGGTTTAGTAGATTTTGTTGATATCTAAATACACATCCAACAACCGTTAGGTGCTTTTGGTTAATGATTCAATCCTCTCTGTTCATTTTTCTTTTAAATTTTCATAATCTTGAGCTTTTAGATCAACACGATTAAATCTATATTAAATCATTACCATTGACATTGTCCTCAAAATGATCCAACTTGGGTTTTATCAGTTGTCCAAATACATGTGGATTAATTTTGCCCGGAAGAAAAATACATATACATTTACATACATATATATGTATTTTCTTCCGGGCAAAATTAATATATATATATATATATATATATATATATCCTGAATACAACAGTGAAAAAGTAGATTTGAATCTTCTATATGTTTTAGTTTTGATATCATAGAAATCCAATAACGTTAACCGATTTCTCATCATCTTTTTTAACTCATTTTGAACTACTTATATGTGTTTAGCTTAAAATGTACAACAATTTTTTAAATTAGTCAACAAAATCGGTTTTTTAATTGGAGTAATATATATCTATACTACTATTAAAAGTACAAAGAGATTTTTTAGTTTCAATACAATATTTTTTATTTTTAAATTAAAAAAATAGAATTGCTCAAGCAAAATCTCTTTTTTTTTTATATTTTGAAATTAAAAAAATAAAATTACTTAAGCAAAACTCTTTTCTTTTGCTACGGTTCTCCAAAAATAGAATTACTCATGCAAAACCCTTTCGTAATCAAAACCCTTTCTTTTTATTTCTAAATTTAAAAAAATATAATTATAACCCACAAAATCCTAAACACCTATAAAATCATTCTTCTTCTCAGATACGGTTCTTCATTCTTCCTCTCTGCTCCCAGCTCCCTCTCGGATCTTATCAACAGCCATTTGATTCGGTTTCATCTTGGCTTACATGTGATAAAACAAATTGTCTTCTCAATTCTCATATCATTATTCCAACAAAATAATGATAAAGCAGATTCGTCAACAGTAAAAGCACCGCAATTATCGCTGACAAATTTATTCACCAAAAGCAGATTCTCATCTATCTTCTACAGTCAAACACGACAAGCCAAAAGCAGATTCTCTTCTATCTCCTACAGTCAAATACGACAAGCCAAAATGATTTGGCATGCCTATCCGTAAACAAATTGGGTTTCAAATTCGGGATTCAAATCCGGAAATTTCTCTTATAAATAGGTGATCCCCGATTTGTGGAAGGACACCGGAAAAATTTAGGAAGGAAATTATTTTCTGAGTTTCAGAATCTTTTCAGGTTTTCTTAAGTTTATCCTCAAAAACTACTAAACTTTCTGTAAGTATTACGGCTGTTTAAACTTGTAAGTTCTTAAGCTTGTTTCTTGTAAGATTGTTTAAGGTTGTATTTTATCTTATGTTTGCATTTAATCTCAGTAAAGTTTGTTGTTATTTGTATTTAATCTCAGTAAAGTTTGTTGTTACGATAGCATTATGGTATTGGAGCCAAGATTTCCTCTCTTTCTTCAACTGATTTTGTAACTTAATATCTGTGCATAAATTAAGACCCTCAACACAATCCTCAGATATATATATATATATATATATATATATATATATATATATATATATATATATATATATCAAAATGGCTAAAAGTAATTCTTATGTGTTCTAGTTGTCTTTGGAATATTTTTTGCTTTGATTTGCATTGACCGGAAAAAAAAATGCCTAAAACTTAATCATGATTTGAAATTAATGCAAAAAATATTCCAAAGACAACTAGAACACATAAGAATTACTTTTTCTTTTCTTTTTTTATTTCGGAAAAAAATGCTAATTACTCCAATTAAAAAACCGAGTTTGTTGACTAATTAAAAAAATTGTTATACATTTTAAGCTAGACACATATAAGTAGTTCAAAATGAGTTAAATAGGATGATGAGAAATAGGTTAACGTTATTGGATTTTTATGATCAAAACTAAAACATATCGAAGATTCAAATCTACCTTTTCACTGTTGTATTCAGGGTAGATATTTAGAGGTTTCTTCTGATATTTAGATATTGGGGTATCCTCTTCTCTGCTCCATCAGCTCGTGCTCAGAGACATTGATACAATAAGAAGAGGGATATTCAGAGTACAATTGTTGTGTGAATTCACGCATTCACATATACAAATTTGAGCTTACGCTGGTTAATAATTGAATCATGTCACATTTTTGGTACAAACTCTACAGACTCTGTTCATGAGACTTTCTCATTAGGTGCTTCCATTGGGGGATACATTAAATCACATTAAATCTATGTGAAAACATAGAGCAAATGTGTTGAAAAATTACACTACCACACCAGCTAAATCATTATAGCAAAGGGTCCAGGCTCTAGGATCCTCGATGCTATATGCATTTTAAGCGTAACGTAATTAAATCTAATTTTTAACACACTACTTGCATATGGAGGGTAACTCATGAGCATGGAGATCATGTCAAAGATTGCAAATGAATTGAGTCGAACTTGAGTTTGTTTGGACTTAAATTCGTTTGTTTATAAGCTTAGCTCGAACTCGGAACGAATTCAAAAAGTTGAACTCAAATACAACTCATCATTATTTTGAATGTTCAAGCTCACCTTAGACTTATCTCATTTAATAAAGGACTCAATTTTAACTCGTATTCAAGATCATAAATGTAAAACTTATATTTATGATCATGTTCACAAACATAAAAGATTCTAAACGAACTCATATTCACGAGCCTACAAAAGATTCTATACGAACTCATTTTCACGAACCTACACAAATTGAATCCAATACAGTTCAAAATCGGCTCGTTTATTAAACAAACCTAAAAACCAAGTTCGAGATTGACTCATTCGCTTAACGAACTTCACAAGCCCGAGCTCCATAGTTATGTCCAAGAAGACAAAAAAAACTCATAGTTTAGATTGCACAAGAAACAAAAACAGCAAAGGAATTACATCTGATGCATAGACTGTGCTCATTAAATGGAACATCAGAAACATCCGTCTAGAAATATCAATTGATAAAAGTTTAGCACTGTTACCACACAAATGCGGAATGCAAACCAACAAAGTAAGTCTCTTAACCGTCCCAGATCATATTGAAAATACCATGTTTAATAAAACACACCGTGAAGGCTTTGCCTCCACAAAATCCTTATCTAAGTTACATGGTCAACAATGACAGTCACTAATCAGAAAAAGATAAGCTACAAGTAGAGTCCAGCAACTCTTTCCAAAACCACAGCTGCAATGAAGGCCACGAGGCATAACTAAACCCCTTCTACCTTTCCTTAAGCTCCTGTTCAAATTGGAGCAACTTTTCACGGACAGGCTGCAAAAACAGCTTCAAATCCTTGCTGATTCTTTGCTTATCTTGGTGCGCAAGATCCTTCTCTTCACTAAGACTCACTTCAATCTGCAAAAGAAATAAATAAACAAGTTAATAGTTGACATTATTCTTATATAAGATTTTCTACAACAGGTCTCAGGTGGCCAGGTCAAACTCCAACCCAGACTAGATATACATGGAATATAAGGATTGCATCTTTGCATCCAGGGGTATTCTGACATCAAAAGGGGTGGAAGTACCCCGAAAAAAGTCATTACCCAATATTAGCCCCCCCACCAATTGAGAATGCCCTTTAACATTTTTGTCACAAACTGACTACTTTGACTCTCAATTTTGCATTCTCACACTAGTCAAAAATAAAAATTTGCATTCTCACACTTCATAACCAAACTTCTACAAATTGCACCCATGAAATAACCCCAGGATAGATAACATCATTTTCAATTTTTTGTAAACAACATATATCTCATAATATCTAGGATCTCTAAGGCAAAAAGAAATAAAAAATAATATTTCTTAATTAAATTACTAATTTAACTGTAGTTTAATTGTGATTGAGATATGCAAGTCATCGTATATTTTAAACTAAATGTCATTGCCATGTATATTGTATCATTGAATTTTCATCTATAAGAGTCTATTAATTTATGACAGATCATAATCTATACATTCCATTCTAAAGACTAATAATATAATAGCTTACAATAAAATTATACAAATAATAGTATTATCTACCCACTGTTATTATAGGCTCAAGGCACACTATTGGAGCCTAAGCGCCATAGAAGGTAGGTGTGTGCCCTAAATAAGGCATGTAAACAATAAAAATGAATATTAAATAAAAATATTAAAAAAAAAACTAAAATAAGCAACACAAACAGTCAAGATCAAGATAAAGGAATTTTTCAGCATTGAACTAGCAAAATCAATATACATATATCTTTTAAATTTTCATACGAGTTTAATTAAATCAATATACATTCAAAACACTTCAAAATACAAAACACAATTAATTAAAAAAATAAAAATGGAATTTTGACATACAAACTTTAATCAATTCAGTCAATGTGCACAAATCCTTTTTTATATGCATGTGCATTTACTAAATCAAATACAAGTAAAACATGCAACAATAATCACCAATAATCGTGTATACTTTAAATATATATTATATCATATTAAAATTAGAATCAAGCATTAGATGACATTAATGTAATAACCAAAAGCTCATAAATTTCGTCCAATATACGCAAGTCTAAATAATATAATCCATTGAATATAACCATTATGTTAGGAAGAGTATGCAAAATCATGATCATTCAAAATATATATAAATACATATATGTGAATGAATAATTAAAAATAAAAGCTGCACTTTTTCGAGCCTGAAGCCTGTTAAAATGTGTGAACCTATGGACTTTACATGAGTCAAACTAAAGGGGCTTGGCCTGTAGTAGCTAGGGGCAAGACTGAGCATTGACAAGCCTGGGGTTTTTTGGAGCCTAGGTGCACATTTAACACCTATGCACCTACCATGAGACCAAGTTGGTTCCTCCAAACCAATCAGTAACTAGAATTATTGAGTTTATATATATGAATTAAAGGGAACTGTAGACAAGCAAATCAATTGTGTACCAAGTAATGAAAAATTGAATCTCAATAACATGTATAAACCAAATTGCAAATTAAAACTCCACATCTGTGGGGTTTTTTGGAGCCTAGGTGCACATTTAACACCTATGCACCTACCATGAGACCAAGTTGGTTCCTCCAAAATCAATCAGTAACTAGAATTATTGAGTTTATATATATGAATTCAAGGGAACTGTAGACAAGCAAATCAATTGTGTACCAAGTAATGAAAATTGAATCTTGATAACATGTATAAACCAAATTGCAAATTAAAACTCCACGTCTTGTTCTCACTACAAAGGGCAAAGAATGTTAAGGTCAGCCAAAATAGACATAGCGCACGCTTTAGACCAGCTTCTAAATTTAATGTCAAAACCAAATGCCACCTAAATCATGGGATAACCGAATTTCCTGTTTTCACCTATATAATGAGCAGCTCCTCTTACATAGCATGGCAAGTAGGGCTGCATATTAAACTGGGCTAGCAAAACACCACCTGAATTCAGCTTAAATACAGACTAAAGACACATCATCAAACTAGGCTTAGTCTGCCCCTGGCCAAGCCAGATTCTGTAAGGATACATATATATTAGCACATATTTTCTTTTTTCTTTTTAAATCACAAAAAATAAGTAGTAAAAGGGGATGCTAGTTCATTGAGGACTTTACTCGTCAATTCACCACTGGCCTGCGTGGTTCTAGCCCCAAGCAGGGCAAAATTGTGTGGGCGATCTGTTTACCTAACGAAAAGAAGAGAAAGAGAGAGAGAGATTCTAATGGTCAATTCACTATGTAGTATTGATAGATTTGTGTATGTCACTTTCACTCCATAATTTGGTGGATTGATTTGTGGCGCGCCAATTTCACTCCATAATTTGTGATCTTTGTTCAAGCACAAAGCTTTCTGTACACTAATTCTGTTGTAGGTCAGGCTTAATCTCAAAGCTTTGATCTAGCTCAAGGTGAGCTCAGCCAAGCCCCACCCAGCCTTTCTTTTTGCCCCTGGATACCATATAGTGAACTACACACACAGTCCAAGCTACTCCATTATTTTTAAGTCATTGTTATGCAGAGATGAGGCTGGCCTAACAACAGAGGATGGTGCAAGATTCACTTTTACATTTCTGTTCTTTATTTCCATAGTTTCTTCTAAAAGATTAATGTGGAGCACAAATTTACCTGCAAGTCATCCAGTTCACCAAATGAGAACTCAGCAATATCTACATGTCCCTTTACCTTCTTTTTCTCCTCTTCAACTATCCACTCCCCTGCTTTCCATATTACAATTATTCAATAAATACATATGCAACAGATGCTGAAATAAGAAAGCAAGCTAAAAAGGAAAAGGGGGTGTGGAGGAACAAGCTTCACCATCTTAAGCAACTTACCTTTCACTCTCAATGACAATTCGTAAGTGTATCCAACACGTTTCTTGTTTCGTACCGTCACCAAAAAGGCCTGTGAATCACTTCCAAGTATTATCAATAAGAAATGAAAATTAATTCATATCATAACACCAGTTCAGGTGGGAAGATGAACCACAATCATAATGGAGAATAAACCATCCATAACATTAAAGTGCATAAACTTAATGGAGGGGGTTGATATAAGTCCTAAGCCTTGGCACAAATTTCAGTTACAAGGACTCACATCGCCTACACATTTTGATACTTCTGCTATTTCTGCTCTGCCACCAGAGAACTCCACGGACCCCACAGACATAAGCAACTCCTGCAATTAATATCCAAACTTAATAGGAAAAAGCAAGAGCAAAATAAAGGACTGCATAGACAAAGAACCACACTTTATACTTTGGAGACAGCATCAAGAAGCTGCTTTTAGCCCAGCAGCATGGGTACCATACAAGAAACCATTTGAATGGGAAAACTTCAGCAAAATGGCCTCCACTTCATTTAATAAAAATACAAACATCAAAATAAAAGAAAAGCTGTGTTGGATCCCAAGAAACCACTTAATCAGTTGGTACATACTAAAAATTTGAAAATAACATGCCCATTCAACATAGTCCGGCAAATTACCACATACTTGAAATTCATGGAAGTACAAACCTTAATCCTATCACTTGCCCATTTATTAAGGTTCTTCTCTTCCCACGTCCCAGCCTGTATAAAATAAGGATAAAAATGTAGTAAAAAGTAAGCAACCAAAGGAAACTTAGAGAGTAAACTTAATAGGCAACATGTAATTTCAATCATGATCCTCAACACTTTAGACGAGATGAAATCTCCAGGCATGTCAAATAAATAGCAGAAATTACGTATGCACTTAATCTACACAATTTCTTGCAGTATAATTGAGCCAGTAGAATGAAGAAAGTGAATAGCGCAGAGGTCCACACTACAGGCCTGCTCTAAACAATAACATTCTGATTACTCACAAAACAAAATCAAATAACAATTTATATATTCAGTTTCAAGGACTGTTAAGAGAATGATAGATAAAGCTGGAGTTATAAAGGACCTTTGATGTCCAAGTACCATTCGAGGTAATCAAATCAAATCAATTTCTTTCTTGCAATGTTTTAAGACCACACTTGTTCAATTTTTTAATGATTAATATGTCCATGGTAAATCTAGACCATTTCTCAAGCACTCTGAAAAAGAACCAAGATCAACGAATTCATGTAACTGAGATAAGAATGTTAAGACAATTCAATTTCTTTCTTGCAATGTTTTAAGACCACACTTGTTCAATTTTTTAATGATTAATATGTCCATGGTAAATCTAGACCATTTCTCAAGCACGCTGAAAAAGAACCAAGACCAACGAATTCATGTAACTGAGATAAGAATGTTAAGATGGATGGTAGAAGCAACTAGAATAGATGGGTATCACTAATCAGAACGTTATGAGAGAGAAATTAGGAGTGGTGCCTACTAGATATAAATTAAGAGAAAGTAGACTTATGTGGTATGAAAAAGAGAATTCATATGGCCGATCGCATTCATATGGGATTAAGGCAAGGAAGATTATGATGATAATTTCTCAAGCACTTGGATAAACATAGAAGACCACAATTGAGAACTTTAGTATCCACATTTTCCTTTCCATAAGTAAAAGCGGAGCACCCTATTATCCACATGAGCGTTGAGGACAGAGTTGCACTTGAACCAATGACGATATCCAGACCCAAACACGAGTGACACTACAAAGTGCAACAAGCATCAAGAACAGAAACATCCTTGAATCTATCTATGGGGTATGACTCTATGCATGTCTCCGAAGTCTGAATATGTGTATTATAAAACAACCATATCTGTATATGTATTTCTGCTGTGAATGTTTACCAACAAAAACTATAGTTGAAAAAGAATAGCATGCATGGGCGCACTCAAGCTTGGTCCAAGATCAGCGCCAAGCCACGACCAACTTAAGCTCAGATTGAACTCTCAGCCTGTAATAGGAGACAGAGCAAAAGCCAGCCAAAACCCATTCTACCTACTCAAATTTTAAGTGAACAAGCCGACATCAATCTAACTCATAATGATAGCAACTATGGGAATAAAATATGAAACAGAGCCAAATAAGGCATGGTTATACCCACTCAAATTTCAGATGAACAAACTATGTATATAGCATGCATGCCAAACTTCAAAGGATCTTCCGAGAGGGAGGGAGAAGAACAAAGGCAAGCCCCAACACAAACCACAAGTATTAAAAACCTTGCTGGTATTTCCTACTCGCAAAGAACCTGTATGAATGGACACCCAATTGTTGATGACTTAATTCATTTTTATACAGCATTACAAATGTAATGAAAGCATGTGAGAAAATGGTAGTATTTCAAAAATGATATTAAAAATCTAATATTTTGTTACTCAAGGAACTTCTAAAATGCCATGTAAGAAACATAGTGAAATCTAATATCGGCAAAATCTACTATTTACATCAAAAAAATTATTCAACAAAATGAACTTAAACATTTATAGCATTACAAACGTAATGAAAGCATGTGAGAAAATGGTAGTATTTCAAAATTGATATTAAAAATCTTAAATGTTGTTACTTAAGGAACTTTTAAATCTTACATAGGCTAAATCTACTATTTACATCAAAAAAATTTATTCAACAAAATGAACTTAAAACATTCCAATGCTTCAATTGCAAATGTAGTAGAAGCACTAATAAAGGTATTTATGTAGTCACATTTATTGATACCAAAACACCACAGTAAGCATTAACTGGGGAAGTCAGTATTGAGCTAGCCAAAACAACGCAAAAACATATAAAAGAATGAATAATACAACACACCGTTCAATTTAATACAAAAAAAACACTACCTTGTAAGGTGATACTAAAGCATTCTATTAGTTACATACATTATTAGTAAGCAACATCAGTAGCAAATCACATACGTAAATAGGAAACTGTCATGATATATATATATATATATATATATATATATATATATATATATATATATCAACAAGATGGTATATTTAAACAGAACGAAACTAACACACACACACACACATGAATATAAATGCATACCCGATTCCAGGCAGAACCGAGGGTGGCAGGTTGAGACTGGTTGGATAAATCCTGAGAGGTGAGCTTGCGGGGAAGAGGGAGAGGGGCTGCATCTTCCGAAACTTCCCTCACCCAATATGTGTACGACGCTGATTCCTGTTTCTCCGGCACCGGATCCTCCATTCTTTTACACAAACACAACCACCACCAACGACAACAACAAAAAAAACAAACAAAACAAAACCTTATGAAAGATCAAAGAACCCTCCCTCGGAAACAATGCAACCCTAGACGCCCCTCTAGCTGCAAAACAACTAGATCAGAACCCAATACCGAGACAAATAGATCAAATCGAAAGGAATTGGAAACAACCAAATTTGAAGAAAACAAAAATTGTTTTCCAGAAGGGATTTGGAATCTTCAGAAAGAGAAAGAGACCTAGTTTTTAGAGAGAGACCTGTAAGAAAAATAACTTCTAATGCCTCCGATTTAGGAGTCGAAGAAACAATGGCCGTGTCTGAGATTTGCTTTGATTCGGGAAGGTTAGAGAAAGAGAGAGACCGAGGGGGGAGAGGGAGAGGGAGAGAGAGAGAGAGTCCTGATGGCTTTTGACCAATATAATACTAGTGCGATATATAAATTTCTAAATGGTTATTGGAGGCACTTCCCGAACCTTCGCAGTTCGCTCCGCTTGCTCTGGAGACTTCATTGGGTGGGGTGGGTTGGGTCGGAATGGAGATCAAGCCCAACCCCAGGTGTTGCGATTCGAAAGATTGCCCCAAGGCCCATGCCCAAATCTAAATCCTCGTTGTAATTAAATGAGCAAGACTACACACCTGATCTAAGCTGGTAGGCTCCAAGTCCAAGATCAACCCAAGTAGTATTTTAAGTTATAAAGAGTTGATGCATTGCATTTTAAATGAATCTATGGCTTGAATTGTGCCACGTAAGTCACTTAAAAATAAATGCAAGAATTGTGATACACCACTTACTCATAAAAGTTAGTTAAAATATCTTCTTGAAGAACGGAATCATGAATGCTATGACCTAACGGCTCCAAGTTGTGACTGTCTCTATATCGGGTTGGTGAATTGGAAAATGATGTATCTTTTCCATTCGGTTGCTTTTAAACGAGTATATGTGAGGAGTGTGACATTATTGCAATATTATTATATTAATATTTTTTTTAATTAAAATTCATTTGAAATTTGTCGAATTGATTGTCGAGATCTAAAGCAAAATGCACCATTTGTGGACATGAGTTCTCTTCAGTGATTATTTATCCAAACACCTCCAAACCTATATCTAATTGTTCGAAAAATAACCCATTGTCCGGATTAAAATTGTGTATAAAATCATAATTAGTGGATAGTTGTATAAATGATGGCATGTTTGTTTTTAATCGTTGTAAATGATCCAAATTCACTATCTATAATCTATACAATTATTACCTACTAATTTCGTTTCAATTGAGTAAATTATTCTCACCTCTTCTGAGATTTAGACTTATTACTATCAAATAAAATTTTTAAAATTTTATTTGTCAACTTTTCCTTAAATTTTGGTCATTTACAAATTCTCCCAGTCTATTAATTGACTATTTGACCTGTTAAATATTTTTTCATCAATTGACAAAATTACCCTTTAAAACCATTAATTATACCTACAACAATTCTTCTTCATTTTTCCTATTTTCTCACCTCCTCTACTTCCTACGTCTAGAACCCATTGCATAAATGGGTTTCATCTTCTCTCACTACTTTCTCTTTTCAACATGCCTTTCAAATTTTAGTAAAAATCTATTTTTACAGTTCAAAATATCTATCGACGATATAAAATAAAATTTTTTAAATCAGATTACAATTTACCCATTATATTTACACCTAAATTCAAATACAAGTCCACCAAGAAAGCACAGACACGAATACAGGATACGGGTACAACAAGATACGGATACGAAAAATTCAAAAAAATAAAATACGAACATAGCAATAATACGTCAAATAAATAAATAAATAAAAATATAATATTATACATAAAATATTAAGTTTTATTATTCAAGTATACAATAAATATCCTTAAACCAATTATACAAAATATAAGAAGTTAAAATCTAAAAATTTTCTATCTTTTCTAATATTCTTTACAATAACTCACTTACTTTAGTGTTTTAAAAATATATTTGTTTCATTATAAAATGTCCCTTTTCTTATAACTTATAAAATTTTTAATATTACAATCTCAACTCTATTTTATAGAACAAAAAATTATAAATTTGTTCCAAAAAATATACTAAACGTATCCCAAATGTATTCTGGTCGAGTCGTATCTTCTGCGTATTTCAACTATATTCGATATTTAAAAAAATTAAATACGATCGTTTAATACGTGTTTAATACCGGTATGAAATTTTTTTCAGAATATCCGTACGTACGCATATCCGCACACTCCTAAAAGATTTGGAAAACATGTGCCCACAACACGCAAACTTTTGTCCTCTTTCTTTGGCTTTCTCCTTGAGGGGGTGGTGCCGGGGATTCCCTGATATTTTTGGCCAAGGGAATGCCCTTGTGGATTCTTGTAATTGATTCTCAGAAAATATATACAAGAGAAGATAACTAAGAAGCCCAACAAGAATACAGTTCTTTTCGGCTCTGCTGCTGTAATAGTTGCAGTACTATATTATATTTGTGTTTTTATATATATATATATACTGATTTGATATTTGACCTCTCATCCACTGACTCGAGGTAAAGTTAATTTTTTTTTTTCTGTTATTTACAGAATTATTCGTTGTATCTTTAGATGGAACTGAATTAGTTTCCCATTTTTCGTGTTTTTCTTTCTTGTTCAGCAAACATCTTGAAGACTTGAAATTCAAAATTTCAGTTTCGTATATTGTTCTCTCTGCTAGCTTCTGGCATATGACTTTCTCTCTCTAGTGTGAATGGAAGCACATGTAAGTACACCCTTAAGCTGTTCCATTTCTATTGCAGCTTGTGAATCTCTTCATCTATTTTGATGGCAATTTTTTATGCTCTCTTTAATCCATCTAAATTTGTATAGTAGCCCTATTGCTGCTCTCTCTAGCTGTTCATTTTTGTTTATCCTTTAATTACAATCCTCTGTGAAACAAATTATAATCATCAAATTGAATGGTTCATTATCGAATTCAATGTCAACTGCTGACTTAATATTGTGATTGCTGAACTGAATAATCACTATTTCAGTGCTATAATTGAGTATTCAAGCTCACTTTTTGTGCTCTATCATATGATTTGCCATTCCTTCATAAAATGCTTATCTTTGATTAATATCATGCTTTATGCTTTGTGGAACAATCTAAAGTTGTTTATTTGGTTCCTAGATGGCATGTCACAGCCCTGTATACACACTGGATGAAGCACTTGTCGCTGTGGGGTTTGGCAACTTCCAAGGTCTTGTGCTTGTTTATGCTGGACTTGGTTCAATTTCAGAGGCGATGGAAGTGATGATTCTCTCTTTTGTAGGACCGGCAGTTAAGTCCGAGTGGGGACTCTCCTCTAATGAAGAGAGCCTGATAACAATAGTGGTTTTTGCTGGCATGTTAATTGGAGCATATTCGTGGGGCCTTATATCAGATAGCTATGGAAGGAGGCAGGCTCTTTACCAATTTTTATAGTCTTACATGTTGCTTCTGTATTTATTTTTTATTCTCTGATTCTGTTATGTAGATAGTTAGCTATCCTACATAATGTTTGGGCTAAATTGATTCATTAGTCAAATGAAATGTGTGAATATGTGTGATCCTACACTGTTCCCTTGACTTAATTGGGCCATACGGCACTGTTTAATTTCAGTTTATTTTCTTCTTCAGAACTGAAGAAGCCCTAATGAACAAGTGAAAATTTCTGCTCATGACACAGCAGAGTTCTTGAAATGCTTGTTAATTTTGTGCACTTTGTTTGAAGCAAGTAAATTTGCACACGTACAAACACAGACGTGTGACACGTGCCCAAATGTGTTTGAAGTTTAGACTGATGATGGAAATGTATTGGGATGAGAAATCAAATTTATAAATCAATGTGGCAATATTCTGTGCTATAGGTAAAGTCTGACCTGGTGAAGTCACCAAAAATTTGCCACTGCTTGAACTTGTTTAGTTCGTGCCAACCCCCTGGTTATTATTTCTCATGGTACCTTGTCCATTTTTCGGTTTGGCCAAAAGAAGTCCTGTTCAGCCGTTCCATTCTGTCATAAACTAGACTATTGCCATGATAAATTATACATATATCTTTAGTCAGCGAGAATGTCGTAATCATGTTGACTCCTTCAATTTAGATGAAAATTATTTCATTTTTGCTTTTCATATGTCCTTCTAGGTTTCTATAATAACACACATCATTAGTTCAATCAATTTTGACCATCATGCTTTGATTGTAATTTTACCTATTTCCTCTAGCAGTGCATTGCTTATGGTCCTCTAGTGGCCAACCCTATCGTTATATATGTTTTCCAAATTACTTGCTGGATGTCAATTTAAACATGTTCTGTAAAATTTAGATTCACCTTGCCACTGATGATATAAACTTTAATCAATCAAAACCTCATGTTGAACATAACACACTACTTCAACATCATAGCATCTAATTCGAATTTCACCTGAGCTTTGTTTCTGGGTTGTTAGTCACATGTAGTCATAGAGTTAAGGTAGACTTTATTTATTTGTTTAGGACTTCAGTGCATTTCATGGACATCTGCAGTCACATACATTTTTCTATTTAGAGATTTCTGTTAACTAAGCTCAATCGTCATCATTATTGTCTCCCTTCATTTGTCTCACAGGAAGGGTCTTCTCAGTATAGCTATAATGACTACTGGAGCTGGGTTTATAAGTGCTTTTTCACCAAATTATATATCGTTAGTCATCCTTCGTTGCTTGGTTGGCATTGGTTTGGGTGGTGGGCCTGTGTACTCAACTTGGTTTCTAGAGTTTGTTCCTGTTCCAAACAGGGGCACATGGATGGTAATCTTTTCAACTTTCTGGACAATTGGAACAATACTTGAGGCTTCACTTGCATGGGTACGTCCAAAGCTTCCTCAGTGATTCTAGTAGTTTTTCAAGGAACTCTGTCAGTATTATTTCTTTCAATTCTCGTTTTTTTCCTCTTTACCATTGAACCTCAATACTATGGGAGAAGGGATTTCGTCACTTTCTCTGAGTTTTTAGGATTCATCTTTCCTTTTCAGGCTCGTCTTTCTTTAACATTTAAAATTCATAATACCTTTACAACCTTTGCTTACTTTTCCTAAATGAAACTCCTCTTCCCTGCTCATTATCAGTATTATCTGTAAAGCTCTTGCTGGCCCGTAACCACAAAAGAACTATTTGTATAAATTAAATTGATTCTGGTGAACTCCTAGGAATTTGATAATTTTTTCCAGTATGTAAGGATTTTATTGCTCACAAATTGAAATTAAAAATATGTGCAATTACCAAGGACAACATGCTTTTCTAGAGAACAAAACAACAGGGGAACTCCCCTACCAACCTTATCCGCAAGTCCTACTATAATCTAACTTCTCTACAGGACATTATCTCAACTTTTTATTCAAACTTCAAAGATTGCATCAGGCAGCCTCTAACTTTCTTGAATCTCTTTATTATTTGGAAAACTCTGCAAAATGAACCCAACTGTTCATGAACAACTTGGATTTGGATAATCTTGGTAATAAGTGGGTGCAGTCTCATTCATCAAAGAAATGAGCTAAGTTTGAGTGTCATGTTTGGGCTCCTTTTCTTAATGAGCCAAGCTTCAGCCCCGACTTAGCTTGGGAAAGACTCTGAACAAGGTGTAAAAACAATTAAAGTATGATTTTTCAGGTGCTGGTCTACAAAGGCTAATTATGTGTACATATGGAATTAGATGTAATGAAGTAAAAATATGTAAAGGAAGAAAGGTCTATTAAGTGAACCAATCCACAGAAGTCACATTTTTTACTTCATGTAAGTCTACAATGGGCATCATTTTGAGCCATTTGATATCCTGAGGCGAAACAAAAGTTGCTCACTCACGGTCAGCAGTAGCAGGCTGATAAACCAAGAGAGTTATACATGAGAAGAGTGAAAATATCGTTTACTGTTCTTTTAACCAAGTTCAGCTGACCACTACGGATGGGGGTTTCAGATTTGGAGGCTGTCAGAAGAGAGGTTCTGATCCACAGCGGATTGGGAGTTTGCGCTTATCACTTGACTACAAAATCTTTATTATTGACTCGTTGATGAGGGCATTGATGTTATTGAGTGGAGATGGTATCAAGTCATGCTCGTGACACTTGGAGAGCTGTCAAAGAGTTTGGCATAAGTGTGGAGATATAGTGGACAGTGTGGCTTGGTGACACACTTGAATCTTCGGGAATGTCATTTTGATAAATATGTGGAACTTAGGGTTGGAGTGGTTGGAATATTTTTAGAAAAAATAACTAGCCAAAGGCCACTAGAAGTGTATAGCAGTGTGTGATGTGCTAACTGAATGTGTGTAGGTTTAGTTTTGATCAATAATGACTTTTACAGCATAACTGAACTTTCTTCTCAGTTTGCATTGATAGGGAGGAGGCATAGCCGTATGGTGTGTATCCATCGCTTCCAATGCCATTATGGGCACTAAGTGCGCAAACTTGAGAGTCGTCACAGGTGGATTTAGGCATTGGTGAGAGGTATTTAGTGCTTCCATGGGGATGGGGAGCCAAATGAATGGTGCCATTGTGGTCAGTGGCCAATGCCATTGGTATAACTCATACATCAAAGGCTCAGATATGACATATGCTATGCCCCCTCGATATACCCGCTTAAGGAATGTAGCCTTGAACAGAGTGGAGGTTTAGGCACCACCTATGCCTCGTTGCAGATGATGGGTGTTGACTTGGGTTCGGCCTTGCCTAGTTAAAGATGTGTGGTATTAAGGCAACATGATACTAGGATGTTACTAAGCTGTGTAACTCGTTGGGAACTGATTTTTTAGTGTGTAGACAGGCAAGGTGTTCCCTGTGGGCTATGGATCTATAGTTATCTTACTCGGATAGTGCATTGGGGACTTGTGCTATGGGCGTGCATTGACTTATGTTACTGTTGGTACTCATACGTGCATGAGGAGTGTACTGTGGGGCAAAGGTGACTCTAAGTGCTAATTTGGAGTTGAATGGCTCCTTGACTATTCAAGGCACATTATATAGATCCAATATGGGAGAGTTTCGGATTGTGCAAATGAAAATCAACTTTTTGTTCACAAATCTGGAAGATGATAAAGTTGACCACGTTCATAGAAAAACCAACTTTGTAGCTGATGGTCTTGCAGCTATGGGGCATAAATTTCAAGGAGAATGAGTGAGATGAAGATCTTCCTTTCAGAATATAGCCATGGAGGATCTGAGAAAGGGTTATTAGGATAATCTACTTCTAATCTGGTTTGATCTAATCTCCTAAAAAATCCCTTCCAAAATCGAGATATAGTATATGTTGAGTACTCAATAAATGTCTTGTAATGAGTTTATCTTCTTTCCTTTTTTTTTTTCCTTTCTTGTCATCATTCTAGACTCTGTATTACGCATCTTTATCCCTAGGAAAATGAGCAGGTTGGTGTTTTGTACACCTGGTGTACAACGACCAATGTGGAATTCCATTAGCCATAAAAGTGGTTTTTCAATTGAAGTATTAGACAGCTTTGGTGGTAATTACTGATACATGGGTCCTTTAACTTCATTAGTAGCTTTCAGAGTCTGGAGTTGCTCAAAAAGTATGCAAATGGCATTTCTTAAAAATTGAGGGGTCGTCAAACTTTATTTCTGTAAATCATAATTGGTATATTGATCTACTGTGCCAAGATATATAAACTTGCACAAAATTTATAAACCATGTGAATTTTTTCGAAATCAAAATTTGCATATGTTTTTCTATTGTGGAACTTTGATTCATATAAAGTCTTGAAAAGTTGAGGATTATTTTGCTAATGGGAAAGAGAGGAAAGGATTTAGTCCTTCAATAGTAAGTTCCTTTAACTGCAGCTTGTCATGCCAAGATTGGGTTGGAGGTGGCTACTTGCACTATCTTCTGCACCAGCTTTTCTGGCACTTCTCTTTTATAGTTTTACGCCAGAGTCTCCAAGGTATCTATGCACAAAAGGTAGAACGACTGACGCCCATAATGTGCTGAAAAAAGTTGAAATACTCAACCGAACAAGACTTCCTCCTGGATTGCTTGTTTCTGATCGAATGGTCAAGCTGGATGAAGAAGTTGCTCCGTCAGAAGATTCCCAGTTACTCTCATCAACAAGAAACAAAAGCATGGTTTCTGAAACAGGCTTCTCATCGCTGGTGATGCTTTTCTCATCAGAATTAATTAGAACAACCCTTCTTCTATGGGTTGTATTCTTTGGAAATTCTTTTCTGTACTATGGCGTTATATTACTGACCTCGGAGCTGAGCAGTGGGCAAAACAAATTTAGCTCGAGTACCATGCGTTCAAAATTCTCAGAGGACAATGGCCTCTACATAGATGTATTTGTCACTAGTTTGGCAGGTAACGGGTTTATGTCTGTCTAATTGCACTTGATTTGAAAAGTTTATTCTGTACTGTTTTGATGGTTTTCATCTTTTATTTATTTATTTATTTTACTTGAAGAAGGTTAGGTAACATATGGCTTGTGCTTATTTTCCAGAGCTTCCTGGAATTGTTTTATCAGCAGTTATTGTGGACAGAATTGGTCGCAGGCTATCCATGGGAATTATGTTTATTTTAGGTTTCATCTTCCTTCTACCATTGGTTTTACAACAACATGAGATTTTAACCACAGCTTTATTATTTGGATCCCGTATGTGCCTCATAGGAACTTTCACAGTTGCATATATTTATGCTCCGGAGGTAAATTTTGGTTTTACTCTTCTTGAAACACTTTTATGTCTTTCTTGTACCATTCTATTATTGTTAGAGGGAGTGGATTGGTTATTTGGGTTATTGGAACGGTTAAATGCCAAATTTATTTCTTTTGATAGCATCTTTAGAAATACATAATTGAAATAGATATGGGAAGCTATCTTTCAGAGTTACATTGCCTTGCATTTGTATACAGTTTCCATGGTTCACAATATTTGAATCTTTTATATATATATATTGGATGTGACTTGTACCAGAGAAAAATTATTTCTCTGGTAACTCATGAAAATGAACAACCAAGTCTGTTGAGATTCAGCGATGAGGTTCACTAACTCATGAAAATGAGCAACCAAGTGTGCTGAGATTCTCCCTGTAGGAAATCTTGTGAGTACAAAAAGGAGAGTATTGAGATTATTTCCTTGTTTTGCATTATTTATTGAAACTTTTTAGTACAGAAAGGAACACATCTCTTCATCTCTACTCAAAAAGGGGCTTTATTTGTTGAAATTTTTTCAGTACAGGAAGGAACACATCTCTTCATCTCTACTCAACAAGGGGCTTTAGTGTAATTCTTTAATGGGAAAGTATTCTTGATCCAAATTTCAGTTTTCTCCTACATTCTCGTAGGTAGTGTTTGAGTACCCTTTAGAGTGAAAGCATCTTTATTTTACGTTTTAAATTGTGCTTTTTGTTGCTTGTCAAGGATCTGCTCTAGAATTCATGAAATCATGTTGTGTCAATTTTATTTGTTTATTTTTTGTTCTATAACAACTGAACAACATTTGCATTATTGTACTCTATTTACCATGATCCTCAGTAAAAGTGCCTTTGGTTTATGTCTCCAGTTTGTTCAGATTTATTCTTCATCCACATTATTAAATTAGTTCCAATCAAGTCATTCAGTGTCATATTTAATATTTATACATATCTTTTCTTTCTGTAGATATATCCAACCTCTGTGAGGGCAACTGGTTTAGGAGTTGCGAGTGCTTTTGGAAGAATTGGTGGCATGATATGCCCCCTTGTGGCAGTTGGATTGGTGACTGGTTACCATCAAACAGCTGCGATAATTCTATTTGAGGTTGTAATGGTTGTTTCAGGACTCTGTGTTCTGCTCCTCCCACTGGAAACTAAGGGACGTGAATTGACTGACACTGTTGCTGTATCTAGTTCAAGTTATTTGGGTAATTGAGAAGTTTGTCCAGTTGTGCTCTTCCACATGGTAAAAGGAGTGCTAAACTTTTCTTTGTAGCACGTAAAGATGCAGGTGACTACATTTTTTCTTATAAAAATATGCAGCACCTTGTTTGAAATGAATTATTGGCTTGTTATTTTATTTGTGCTCATAATTGTATTGCCACTTTTACTCGGGGGATCTAAGCTGAAATGCACTAGTCCTGATTTGTTCACTTGTTGCTGTGATCTGTTATTTCCAACTTCTCATGGTGGTTCAGTTCTAGGTTTAGTGGATGACTGTTTTGGAGATACTCAAATAACTGGCATTTAGGATTAAGAAATTACCCATGTAAAACTTTAGATGATTGACGAACTAGACTATTTTGATGAGATAACGAAACAGTCATAGAAACTGACAACCATAATCCATTTTTGTTCCTTGTCATTTCATTGTGTTCCCTAATTTCAAGACACTAAATGAAGAAAAAAATTAGTTCACATCAGGGAGCATTGGTGCATATTTAGTGTGATTTGCAAAGGACAATTTGGTCCTTTGAAGACTATGAACAATGAAAATTACTGCATTTATAATTACTTTTGAATGTTAAAGAAAAAATTGTAGATTTTGGTTGCAAGTTACTAATTTGGCAATTTTGCTTTTTTATTTTTTTCTTTGTTGATGCAAAACCGAGATATATGTGCGTGTTTTGTTACCAGGGTTTGTAAGCAAACCCTGGTAACAAAAACCATTGTCCCATTAACAGACTTCAAATGACATGACCGACAAGAGCCATGAGAGAGACTTCCTTATAGCATTTTCCTCGGTGAAAAGGATGCTACGGTGCTAATGGAGTTGAGAAACTGCTCATTTATTTGCATTTACTTCTAGTATTTACATTTCTGATATGAGTACATCATTAGTAACACAAACACATACCATGTTCTCTCTTTTTTCTATAAATATGCAGGTGACTGCTTTTAAGACTCAAAATGTATGGACGGTTTGTTATCACTTTTCTCTTTGTGGGATCTACCAGATAAATGCTGAGCACAATTTCCATTAGAAACAGTATTTCCACTTCTCTTCCCTCCACAAGCTTGATTACGACCTATACTTCTATCTCCCAAGAAGTTACTGAAAATTAGAGATGATGCTACTATATATCTTTTAAAGTAAATTATAGAGAATAACTGCATGAATACCTTCCTAATAAGATAGTAATTGACACCCTCAGGGGTCAATAATTCAAAGACTGGGTGATAGTCATCTTTGTCTGACAGGTTGATCAAGGTTGACTCTATTATGAATGTACTCAAATTGTTCTTTATTCGGCTCCAGGGATTTCAGGTAAGAAGTAAAAATTCTTACTGATTTTGTTCCTTCCTGTAGCGGAAAAGAAATGACACTGTCAAATGGATCCCTGTTAATTACCAAGGGTCATAGGCTCGTAGCTCATAAGTATCTCTTCTACCTTTCAAAGTGGAAGGTCAAGGTCGAAGATTCAAATTCCCAAAAGGGCAATGTGGGTGGGTGCGTTATGTTATTTGCCACGTAATAAAAGAAATTTTTTTGGATGTCTACTAAGGATGAATTCAGTTCTAGGTCTGCTTGGGAAGAGACGACAAAATCTAACACTGTTGAAAGAATAGGCATGTACAGCTTAGCTGGAGTTTGCCATATAGTATTTCTTGTTCTTTAATATTGGAACTCCAAATCAGATCTTCCAGAGATGAATGAGATACCATATATACAGGTTGATGCTTGACGGTGCTCATATGTCTTCTTTATTAATTAAATACCCGTGTGATTGGTTTAGTCGATGAGAACTTGGAGCTCTGTGTAAGTTTCAGATCTCAAGGTTGAGTCTCGGAGTACCCACATGAGTATTGTTGCAGTTCGGATTGAGCTTTGGACATGCCTAATCTTGTCAGAGAGGGGAAGAATAATCCCACCAGTAAGATTGCATACCAAACTAAATGATGGTGGACGCTTGGGAAAGATTTGTCTCACCAGTAAGATTGCATACCAAACTAAATGATGGTGGACGCTTTGAAAAATTAGTAATTACGGACCAATTTTTGTAAAGTCATTCTATCTCCTATCTGGGCCCTCTTTTTTTCTTTATAGAAAAATAATTTTTATATTCTCTTAAAATTGGTGCAGATATATATATATGGCGTGTAACAATAAACTATTCTTACATTTCCCAATTAACGTCTTATATAATTTGTTTTTGTTTTGTTTTTTTTGTTTTTGTCAATTTTAACTGTTAATGCAAGTGGTCCACGTGAAATGTCGAAATATGTATAGCTATAAGATTTGTGACTGAGAGATTTGGTAAGTTGATATTACTAATAATAAATAGATAGACAACAAAGCCCATGCTTTTCAGATTCCAGTGTAAACCTTCAAAAGTCTGCCACTCTAATTTTTTATATAATTCCAAGTGAAACGAAAGCTCCTAACAGAGCTATGCTCTTTTTTCCTTATATGCCATTATTTTCTCACTCATGAAAACCTATTTTATCTTTAGCCATTCTCTCTCTACACCATCAGTAAATTTACCCAAATGCCCCTATGTTGTAGGAATACAAAAATAACTAAAATCTCGTTAAAAAGGGCAAACTAAAACGTCGTTACGTATACAATGTTATAATAAATTTGAAGTAGGATTAGACTAAATGTTATATATATGCAAGAAATACTTGTAAAATATAGTTTCAAATGAAAGTTTATAATTTGCATTTGTATATTTTGGCAGATTTTACACTTGAGGTAAAAAAAATTGAAATTGTCCAAGGACGTCTATGTCATATCGCATACCGATAAACAAGTCATTACAAGGAAAAATAGGATTATTTTGTCAATTTCTTGCACCTGAGGGCATTATTGGCATTTCACTTAAATTTTTTACTGTACTAACGACCGCTTAATAGTCAAAACAGCACATGGCGAAACTCAGGTGTGGACCGTGTGGTCAGGTAATTTAGCCATAAAAATAGTGTTTTTTTTTTGGTGAGTGGGGCTGTTTGTTCGTACGTATATTATTAATTTATTATCCATCCATCCGTCCATCTATATAAAATTACATGTGCTCGCGACACGCAACCTTCTGCCACTTTTTTTCTTACCTCCAGGAGAAGAAGCCATGAACGAACCGGTAGTTGAATACAAGAAACAGAAAATATACACTTACAAGAGAAGAGAACTGAGAAGCCCAAGAAGAGTATTATATCGATATAGATATTGTTCTTTTTGGCTTGCGATCACTAGCAGACTACCTATATTATACGTCTCTGTGTATATATATATATATATATATATTGATTGTACATTTCACCTTTCATCCGCAGACTCGAGGTGAAGTTTAATTTTTGTTCTTACAGAATTATTCTTTGCATCTTTATACTTGAAGAAATTCTAATTTTTTATTTTTCCATTTTTCTATTTTCTCTCTTGTTCATCAAACATCTTGAAGGCTTGAAATTTCAATTTTAGTTGTGTATATTGTTCTCTCTGCTAGCTTAGCTTCTGGCGTATGATTTTTTTCTCTCTAGTGTGAATAGAAGCACATGTTCGTACTCCATTTCTATTGCAACTTGTGACTCTCTTCATCTATTTTGATGACATTTTTTTCTGCTCTCTCTAATCAATCTCAATTGGTATGCCAATGCTGCGAAGTTTTGTTTCCGTCCGGGTGATCCGAAAAATGGTTTTGTGTGGGAATTTTTTTTGGACCTGTTTTGTCTTTTGGGTCATGGACACAGGTTCTAGGCTCTCTTGTAACCCGTTCCAGGGTTTGTGGTGTTGGGATTCTAGGCTCTCTTGTAACCCGTGCAGGGTTTGTGGTGTGAGGGAGAGAGAAGACTGAAAGTTGCAATTGAGAATGAGAGACATGCAGTGAGGGTTGTGAGCTTGAGAATTTTTTGCCCATCTTCACCGTGGACTTAAGCTATATTGAACCACGTAAATCGTTTTGTACACTACGCATTTTCAATTTTCTATTAATTTCTTGATTGCGTTCTTGGTTTTGCGGATTTTGTTGTAAAAGAAAAAAAGGAAGCAATCTGCAGAGCAGTAAAGCATATAGGGGAATAATGAGAATTTTTTGAAACCTTTTTTGCAGGGCTTGCTTATCTTTGATTAAGATCTTGCTTTATGCTTTTATAATGGAACAAACAATAATCATTGTTCCGAATTGATACAATCTAAAGTTGTTTATTTTGTTCCTAGATGGCGGGCCAAACCCCTGTATACACACTGGATGAAGCACTTGTTGCCGTGGGATTTGGCAACTACCAAGGTCTTGTGCTTGCTTATGCTGGACTTGGTTATATTGCAGAGGCGATGGAGGTGATGATTCTCTCTTTTGTAGGACCGGCAGTTAAGTCTGAGTGGGGACTCTCCTCTAGCGAAGAGAGCCTCATAACAACAGTTGTTTTTGCTGGCATGTTGATTGGAGCATATATGTGGGGCATAATATCAGATATCTATGGAAGGAGGCAGGCTCGCTCTTAACCAAATTTTCTAGTCTTCTTATATATATGTTTCTTCTGTCTTATTTTTTCTTCTCTGGTTATCTTATATAGATTGTAAGGTATCCATTCCTGCATAATTGTTGGGCTAAAATAAATTGATTCATCAGTCGAATGAAAGAAGTGAAATTTATATTGCAAGATGTTTGATCCTATCATCCCACACAGTTTCATTGCCTCAGTCGGGCCATATGGCATTGTTTATTTCAGTTTATCTTCTTCTTCAGAACTGAAGCAGCCCAAATGAACAAGTGAAATTTTATGTTCACGACACAATAGAGTTCTTGAAATGCTTGTTAATTTTGTGGACTTTATTTGAACCAAGTAAATTTGAACACGTACGTACACACAAATACAAACATAGATGTGTCTAAATGCATTTGAAGTTTAGACTGATGATGGAAATGTATTGGGATGAGAAATTAAATTTATAAATCAATGTGGAAATATTCTGTACTATAAGTGAAGTCTGACCTGGTGAAGTTACCAAAAATTAGTCACTGCTTGAACTTGTGTACTTCTTGCCAATCCCCTGGTTATTGTTTCTCATGGTACCTTGTCCATTTTTTGGTTTGGCCAAAAGAACTCCTGTTCTGCTGTTCCATTCTGTCACAAACTAGACTGTTAACCATGATAATTGATACATATATCTTTAGTCGGCGAGAATGCCTTAATCACGTTGACTCCTTCAATTTAGATGACAATTATTTCATTTTTGCTTTTCTTATGTCCTTCTAGGATTCTATAAAAACACATATCATTATTTCAATCAACATTGACCATCATGCTTTGATTGTGATTTTTCATATTTCCTCTAGCAGTGCATTGCTTATGGTCCTCTAGTGGGCCAGCCCTATCGTTATTTATGTTTTCCAAATTACTTACTGGTTGTCAATTTAAACATGTCAGGTAAAGTTTAGATTCATCTTGCCACTGATGATATAAACTTCAATCAACCAAAACCTCATGTTGAACATAACACACTACTTCAACATCATAGCATCTAATTCGAATACACCCAAGCTTTATTTCTGGTTTGGTAGTCATATGTAGACTTAATTTCTTTGTTTAGGACTTCAGTGCATTTCATGGACATCTGCAGTCCTACATACATTTTTCTATTCAGTGATTTCTGGTAACGTAGCTCAACCTTCATCATAATTGTCTCCTTTCATTTGCCTCACAGGAAGGGTCTTCTCAGTATAGCTATAATGACTACTATAGCTGGGTTTATAAGTGCTTTTTCCCCAAATTATATATCATTAGTCATCCTTCGTTGCTTGGTTGGCATTGGTTTGGGTGGTGGGCCTGTGTACTCAACTTGGTTTCTAGAGTTTGTTCCTGTTCCAAACAGAGGCAAGTGGATGGTAGTCTATTCAACTTTCTGGACAGTTGGATCAATACTTGAGGCTGCACTTGCATGGGTATGTTAATTCTAGTTGTCTTTCAAGGAACTCTTTGTTGGTATTTTTTTTTTAATTCTTGTTTTTTTTTCCTCTTTACAATTGAACCTCGATACTAAAGGGGATATCGATTAAGAGAGATGAGAGAAGGGATTTCATGACTTTCTCTGAACTTTTAGGATTCATTTTTCCTTTTCAGCCATCTGCTTGCTTGTCTGTCTTTGTACGTTTAAGATTCATAATACCTTTACAACATTTGCTTACTTTTCCTAAATGAAACTCCTCTTCCCTTGCTCATTATCAGTATCATCTATAAAGCTCATGCTTGCCTGTTACCTGCAAAAGAACTATTTGTAAAAATTAAATTGATTCCGGTGAACTCCTATGAATTTGATTTTTTTTCACTATGTAAGGATTTTATTACTCGCAGACTGAAATTAAAAATACGTGCAATTACCAAGGACAGCATACTCTTCTAGAGAACAAAACAACAGGGAACTACCCTGCCAATTTTAATAGCAAATACTACTACAGTCTAACTTCTCTACAGGACATTATCTCAACTTTTTATTCAAACTTCAAAGACTGCATCAGGTAGCCTCCAACTTCCTTGAATCTCTCTATTATTTGGATAAATTTGCAAAATGAACCAAACAGTTCATTAACAACTTGTATTTGGCTCGTCTTGGTAATAAGGGGGTACAGTCTCATTCATCAAATAAATGAGCTAAGTTTGAGCATCATATTTGGGCTCTTTTTCTTAATGAGCCAAGCTTCAGCCCCGACTTAGCTTTGGAAAGATTGTGAACAAGGTGTATCAAACAATTAAAATTTGATTTTTCAGGTGCAGGTCTACAAAGGCTAGTTATGTGTACATATGGAATTAGGTGTGATGAAGTAAAAAAGATGTGAGAAGAAAGGTTTATACAGTGAACCAATCAACAGAAGTCACATTTTTCACTTCATGGAAGTCTGTGATGGGCATCATTTTGAGCCATTTGAGATCCTTGAGGGGAAACAAAAGTTGCTCACTCACAGTGAGCAGAAGTAGGCTGATACATGAGAAGAGTGAAAATCTTGTTTACCTTTCTTTTGATCAAGTTCAGCATACTACTACGGATGGGGGTTTCAGATTTGTAGGCTGTCAGAAGAGAGGTTCTGATCCACAGAGGATTGGGAGTTTGCACATATCACTTGACTACAAAATCTTTATTTTTGACTCGTTGACGAGGGCATTAATGTTATTGAGTAGAGATGGTGCTAAGTCATGCTCGTGACACTTGAAGAGCTGTCAAAGAGTTTGGCACAAGCGCAGAATTATAACACTTGAATGTTCGGGAATGCCATTTTGATAAATATGTGGAACTTAGGGTTGGAGTGGCTCAAATATGTCTAGAAAAAATAACTAGCCAAAGGCCACTAGAAGTTTATAGCAGTATATGATGAGCTAAATGAAGAAGGTCTAGTTTTGATCAATAATGACTTCTAGAGCATAACTGAAGTTTCTTCATGCCAAGGGGGAATTCTCAGTTTGCATTGATAGGGAAGAGGCATAGTGTGTATCCATCACTCCTAATGCCATGATGGGCACTAAGTGGCAAACTCGAGAGTCGTCACAGGTGGATTTAGGCATTCATGTGAGGTATTTAGTGCTTCCATGGGGATGAGGAGCCAAATGAGTGGTGCCATGGTGGTCGGTGGCCTATGCCATTGGTATAAATAGTACATCAAAGGCTCAGATGTGACATTTGCTATGCCCCTCTATATACCCACTTAAGGGATGTAGCCTTGAACAGAATGGGGTTTTAGACATCACCTAGGCTTCATTGCAGATGATGGCTGTTGACTTGGGTTTAGCCTTGCCTGCGGTGTCTTGTAGTTAGAGGTGTGGTATTAAGGCAACGCAATCCTAGGATGTTACTAAGCCATGTAACTCGTTGGGAACTGAATTTGTGGCGTGTAGACAGGTGTGTGTTCCTTGTGGGCTATGGATCTATAGTTATCTTACTCGGAAATTGCATTGGAGACTCGTGCTATGGGCGTGCGTTGGCCTATGTGACTGTTGGTACTCATACGTGCATGAGGAGTATACTGTGGGGGCAAAGGTGACTCTAAGTGCTAATTTGGAGTTGAATGTCTCCTTGACTATTCAAGGTGCATTATATAGATCCACTATGGGATATGGGCATTCCAGTTTGTGCTAATGAAAATCAACTTTTTGTTCACAAATCTGGAAGATGATAAAGTTGACCATGTTCATAGAAAAACCAACTTTGTAGCTGATGGTCTTGCAGCTATGGGGTATAAATTTCATGGAGATTGAGTGAGATGAAGATCTTACTTTCAGAATATAGCTGTGGAGGATCTGAAAAAGGATTCTTTTATTAGAGCAATCTACTTCTAATCTGTTTTGATCTCCTCTTCTCCTAAAAAAATCCTTTCCAAATTCTAGATATAGTATTATGTCGAGTACTCAATAAATGTCTTGTAGTAAGTTTATTTTCTTTCCTTCTATCGGTCTTTTTTTTTTTACTTGTCACCATTTTAGACTTTGTATTACGATTCTTTATTCCAAGGAAAAAAGAGTAGGTTGGTTTTTTTATGCTTGGTGTGCAATGACCAATGTGGAATTCCATTAGCCATAAAAGTAGTTCTTTATTTTAAGCTGTAAGCAGCTCTGGTGGTAATACAGGGGTCCTTTAACTTCATTAGTAGCTTTCAGAGTCTGGAGATGCTCAAAAAGTATGCAAATGGCCTTTCTTAAAAATTGGGGGGTGGTCAAACTTTATTTCTGTAAATCAAAATTGGTATATTGATCCTTTTATTTATCTACTGTGCAAAGATCTGTAATTTTGCACAAAATTTATATAACATGTGAATTTTTTCAAAATCGAAATTTGCATATGTTTTTCTAGTGTGAAAGTTTTCTTCATATAAAGTCTTGAAAAGTTGAGGATTATTTCTCTAATCGGAAAGAGGAAAGGATTTTAGACTATTTAGACCTTTATTAGTAAGTTCCTTCAACTGCAGATTGTCATGCCAAGATTGGGTTGGAGGTGGCTACTTGCACTATCTGCTGCACCATCTTTTCTGGCTCTTCTCTTTTATAGTTTTACACCAGAGTCTCCAAGGTATCTATGCACGAAAGGTAGAACAACTGACGCCCATAATGTGCTGGAAAAAGTTGAATTACTCAACCGAACAAGCCTTCCTCCTGGATTGCTTGTTTCTGATCGAATGGTTGAGCTGGACGAAGAAGTTACTCCATCAGAAGATTCCCTGTTACTCTCCTCAACAAGAAACAAAAGCATGGTTTCTGAAACAGGCTTCTCATCAGTGCTTATGCTTTTCTCATCAAAACTAATTAGAACAACCCTTCTTCTATGGGTTGTAATCTTTGGAAATGCATTTCTGTACTATGGCATTATACTACTGACCTCAGAGCTGAGCAGTGGGCAAAGCTCGATTACCATGCATTCAAAATATTCAGAGGACGATAGCCTCTACATAGATGTATTTGTCACTAGTTTGGCAGGTAACAAGTTTTTATGCCTTTCTAATTGCACTTGATTTGAAAAGTTTTTCTTTCATCTTTTATTTATTCATTTTACTCAAAGAAGGTTAGGTAACATATGTCTTGTGCTTATTTTCCAGAGCTTCCTGGAATTATTTTTTCAGCAGTTTTGGTGGACCGAATTGGTCGCAGGTTTTCCATGGGAGTTATGTTTATGTTAGGTTGCATCTTCCTTCTGCCATTGGTTTTAGAACAGAGTGAGATTTTAACCACAGCTTTATTAGCCGGTGCCCGTTTGTGCTTCATAGGAACTTTCACAGTTGCATATATTTATGCTCCTGAGGTAAATTTTGGTTTTACTCTTCTTGAAACACTTTTGCCTTTCTTGTACCATTCTGTTATTGTTATTTTCTTTGGAGAGGGAGTGGAATGGTTATTTGGGTTATTGAAATGGTTAAATGCCAAATTTCTTTCTTTTGATAGCATCTTTAGAAATGCATAATTGAAATAGATATGGCAAGCTATCTGTCGGAGTTGTACTGCCTTGTATATGTATACAGTTTCCATGGTTCACAGTATTTGAATTGACTTGTACCAGAGAAAAATTATTTATCTGGTAACTCGTGAAAATGAGCAACCAAGTCTGTTGACACTCAGCAATGAGGTTCACGAACTCATGAAAAGGAGCAACCAAGTCTGCTGAGATTCTCCCTGTAGGAAATTTTGTGAGTAAAAAAAGGAGAGTATTGAGATTATTTCCTTGTCTTGCATTATTCTTTTATTTTTTCAGTACAGAAAGGAACACATCTCCTCATCTCCACTCAACAAGGGGCTTTAGTGTAATTCTTTATTGGGAAACTATTCTTTGATCCAAATTTCAGTTTCCTCCTACATTCTTGTAGGTAGTGTTTGAGTACCCTTTAGAGTGAAAGTATCTTTTGCATTTTATGTTCCAAATTGTGCTTTTTGTTGCTTGTCAAGGATCTGCTCTAGAATTTCATGAAATCATGTTGTGTCAAATTTATTTTTATTTTTTTGTTCTATAACAACTGAACAACATATGCATTATTGTACTCTATTTACTGTGATCCTCTTCGAAGTGATTTTGATCTATGTTTCCAGTTCCAAGGACATTATCCTCTTCTAATACAAAAAATTCTCTCTCTTCAGTCTGTTCAGATTTATTCTTTTACCACATAATTAAATTAGTTCCAATCAAGTCACCAAGTGTTATATATATGTATATATATTCCTTCTGTAGATATATCCAACCTCTGTGAGGGCAACTGGTTTCGGAGTTGCAAGTGCTGTTGGAAGAATTGGTGGCATGATATGCCCCCTTGTGGCAGTTGTATTGGTGACTGATTACCATCAGACAGCTGCGATAATTCTATTTGAGGTTGTAACAGTTATTTCAGGAGTCTGTGTTCTGCTCCTCCCACTGGAAACTAAGGGACGTGAATTGGCTGACACTGTTGCTGTGTCTGGTTCAAGTAATTTTGTTAATTGAGAAGCTTGTGCAGTCGTGCTCTTCCACATGGTAAAGGAGTGCCAAACTTTTCTCTGTAGCTGCAGTACTGATGCAGGTGACTACATTTTGCTTATAAAAATTGCACCACCGTACTCGAAATGAATTCTTGGCTTTTTATTTTATTTGTGCTCATAATTGTATTGCTACTTTTACTCAGGGAATCTAAGCTGAAATGCACTAGTTCTGATTTGTTCACTTGTTGCTGTGATCTGTTATTTACAACTTCTCATGGTGGTTCAGTTCTAGGTTTTGGCAATGCCAAACAAAGGATGAAGTAAATGACTGATTAGGAGATACTCAAATAACCGGCATTTAGGATTAAGAAATTATTACCTATGTGCAACTTTCGATGATTGATGAACTAGACTATTTTGATGAGCTAACGAAACAGTCATAGAAACTGAGAATCATAATCCATCTTGTTCCTTGTAATTTCATTGTGTTCCTTAATTTCAAGACACTAAATGAAGAAAAAAAATTAGTTCACATCAAGGAGCACCGGTGCATATTTAGGGGAAAGGACAATTTGGTCCTTTGAAGACTATGAAAAATGAAAGTTACTGCTTTTGTAAGTACTTTTGAATGTTAAAAAGAAAAAAATGTAGATTTTGGTTGCAAGTTAACTAATTTGGCTATTTTGCCTCCAAGAGTGCACTTTGATGCAATTTTTTCTTTTTTCTTATAGATGTTAAACTGATATATATGTGTGTTTTTTTGTCTCGGTGTGTGAGAGAGAGAGAGAGGGAGGGAGGGAGAGTCACAAACTGCATTTGTAAGCAAACCCCGGTGACAAAAACCACACATTAACGACAACTTCAAATGACATAATGAAGTTGGGTTTGCTGGCAAGAGCCATGAGAGAGACTTGTAGCATTTTCCTTGGGGAAAAAGGATGCTAAGGTGCTAACGTAGCTGTGACACTGCTCATTTATTTGCATTTACTTTTAAGTATTTTCATTTCTGATACGAGTACACAATTACACACACACACACAAACACATACCATGTCCTCTCTTTTTTGTATAAATATGCAGGTGACTACTTTTACATTTATAAATATGCAGCATCAGACTCAAACTATATTCATGGCTTGTTACTTTATTTTTTTCTCAACTTTCTAAACTGGTCACCACTTTTCTCTTTGCGGGTTGGTGATCTTCTACCAGATAAATGCTTAGCACAATTTGCATTAGAAATGGTATTTCCATTTCTCTTCCCTCCACAAGCTTGATCATTGACCTACTTTTATCTCCCAAGAAGTTGCTGAAAATTAGAGATGATGCTATACCTCTTTTAAAGCGAATTATAGTCTGACAGGTTGATCAAGGTTGAGTCTACTCTAATTGTTCTTTATTCAGCTCCATGGACTTCAGGTAAGAAATAAAAATTCCTCCTGATGTTGTTCCTTCTTGTTGCGGAAATGACACTGTCAAAAGGATTCCTGCTAATCACCAAGGGTTATAGGCTTGTCACTCAGTGGTATCTCTTCTACCTTCCATTCCGAAGTGGAAGGTCGAGGATTCAAATTATTTTCCAGGTAATAAAAGAAGATAGGTTGGATCTCTGCTAAGGATGAATTCAGTTCTAGGTCTGCTTGGGAAGAGATGAGATGCAAGTTTCCCCAAGTGGGGTGGCAATATTTGTTATGGTCTTGTAAAGCTATTGTTCCCCAAGACCCCACCACATATTGAGTATATAGAAATATACAACAAATTTAACACCAAAATCATTGTTTTTGGAGGAAAATGGATGCCAGAATTACACACTGTTGGAAGAATAGACATATTCAGCCAGATAGTATTTCACTATTTCTTGCTCTTTAAAATTGGGACCCAACCTTCAAACAAGATCTTACAAAGATGAATGAGATGCCATACAGGTTGATGCTTGATGGTGCACTTTCACATTGATTACAATCTTATGTGCTGCTTTAATAAATATTTTGAGATGCTCTCTTAATTACAGAGCCAAACTAAATGATGGTGAATGATATCCCTGTAAAATCAATAATTATGGACGAGTCTTTGTAAAATCTCTCTAATTCTTCTTCTTCTTCTTCTTCTTTTTTTTTTTTTATAACTTTTCTTCTTCCTCTTCAATGTATTTTTTGATTCTCTTCAAATAAATTTACATTTTCTTTCTTTAATTAAACCCTAATTTTTTTGAACAGGTTCTTTTGATCACACGTGCTTACAGATAGTCTTCTAAGATTAATCCTATATATATAGAAATATATATAATATTTCAACAAATTTCATTTTCAGGTAAGTGAGAATGATTTTTATTAATTTGTTGTGATTTTCAAAAAAGAAACAGATCGTGTACAGTACATAAAAATCAACGTGACTAATATTTAACCAACACAACCACCGTATCATTCTTTTAGATTTGTGATTGGGAGATGAGGTAAGTTGATGATGCTAATACTAATAAATAGATAGACGCCAAAGCCCATGATGATTCTTATCAGATTCCAGTGTACCCTTCAAAAGCATGCCACTCTATTTTTTCATATAATTTCAAGAGAAACGAAAGCTTCTACCACAGTTATGCTTTTTGTAACAATTGTAAGCCAATGACAATTTAAACTGTTCATTGACCGTTACAACATCAACACCAGTCCACTAGTGTCCCATTTTTTTATAGATAAATACATATATACCTATACTCCAAGATATACAAACACACATATATATTTATATCATATAAATACCACGGAGTTGTTCAAATTCTACAACCCTTCAGATGCCCATATTGTTTCTAATGATTATACTATTTCTAAAGATTTTTTTATGACAAACTCAGTGCGCGAGAGTGTCGTTATTCCGAGATTTGGAGCAGAGAGCATCAGATGTACATCATGTTTTCTTGTTTTGAACCCGGGCGACATCCACATTACAATGGATGAACTTTACCTTAAACTGTTAAAATTAACACTCACTCACTGCATTTTATTTCACAATATTCCCCTTGGCGCGTAGGAGCTTATACTTCATGTATACAGTCCATAGATAACAAGAAGAAGTCATAAAATCAGCACTATTAGGCATTAATTGCTTGTTTCAATGCAAATTTAAAAAGATATGGTGATCTCATTCTTATTTGTTAATATGGCGACATATATAATATAAATATAGGTACATGCCCATATATATATTTTTCCATTCCTGTTTTTGATATTTCAGACCCTTCACCCACAATCCTAGAATACTAATGATGTTCGGATGAAAACTGGCAACTCTGTTTTTTCACTAGGTTTGGCTCTGCAACAACAACTGCTTTCATTTGGTAAAAGTTCCAACAAATACTGAAATATTTACCATTGAGGTGCTATATATATTCGTATTTCAGCTCAATGTTTTATGTTCCAACAATTATATGCTTCTGCTGTTTTCAAGGTATTCATTTCGTTTCATTGTCTGAACAATAACAATTGTTTATTCTTCTCTGTTCTCAGATCTGGAAATAAAGTTATCCTCTATACACATTAGAGTGGAATATGAATACATTGTTAAGTTTTTCAGTGACATTTATTATGATTTAATTTTAATATTTTAGCAATTTCTTTTGCCATAGAAATGCTTTTAAATTTTGTGGAAATGACAGGTTTTCTCTCCCTTGGCAAGAAACTCACACGCCCATTTGCCCCTACGGCAACTTGAACCCTCACCTTCCATTTCACGAGGTAAGAGATACCACTAGACTACAAATTTATCTAACATAAACTCAACAATTATCAGAATGTGAATTGAAATCAGTAGTTCTCAACTTTCCAACTAAATATCACTTGAGGGACTACAATCTACTAGGAAGTTTTTCACAAATATGTACATGAAGCACTGAATCTCATTTTGGGGTTTGAGAGACTCTGTGTCAAGTCCTCGCCGTAGTGGGGAGTAGAACTGGATAATGTCCCTTTTCCCTATTCCAAAGAGTACTCTGGTTGGACATTTTTAGCTCACCTCAGAGAGCCAAGATCTGGTTTTACCTATTTGGATGATTATTAACAGTGGCTTTAAGCAACAAAATAGTAAATAGGTGCAATGCTTGTTACAATTACTGAGCCTACCTAACAGATCAATTTGTCAGTAACTATGATGACTCCTCAATCATGCTCGTGGTGCTGTTTTTGTCAAATATTATTTCATTTACGCATCTTAATAGTAGTAACATACATATATGCATGCATATCTCCTACTTCTTTTCGTGTAGGATGATTTTGTGTTACTGCAGCTGTAAGGAATTTTTTTAACCAACTGAAGTAGACATTATGGTACCTATTTCATGTTTCTACAATGTGTCATTAGTTAATATATATACTTTGCTGATTAAATATAAAGCTTGTTCCATTGTTACAATCTTAAATTTCTTTCTATTTTGATTCTTTAGATTGCAGATCAGAGCCTTGTATACACACTAGATGAACCACTTTGTTCCATTAGTTTTGGGAACTTCCAGGGTCTTGTCCTTGCTTATGCTGGACTGGGTTGGTTTGCAGATGCATTGAAAGTAATGCTTCTCTCCTTTATAGGGCCAGCAGTTCAATCTGATTGCCTCCTCTATTGAAGAGACCATGATATCAACTGTTGTTTTTGCTGGCATGCTAGTTGGAGCATATTCATGTGGCCTCATATCAGATACCTACGGAACGAAGTAGGAATTTTTCTATTTTTCTCGTCTTGCAGTACTCATATGCATTTTATATATCAATATGTTTTTGTCATATAGACAATAAGGCATCTCATACATTTGCTTCATAAGTTACAGAAAACATGTCTAAATTACTCCATGTGATGATAGATATAATGCTTAGCTTTTAATTCTCACACCCTAAAGCCGCCTTTGTTTTATTATTGGAGACATAAAACTGACACTAGTTATTATGTTTGTGGGACTCACTCTGTCAACTCAAGGTTTAACTCATGCCATGTAGCGGGGACCCTTCTAACTCAGCCATGCTCATTTGGCTTTTCTCTTTATCTGACTAATTAGTTCAATGGTTGAGTTCATATGAATTAAGGTTAAATGGATCTAGGACTGCTTTGCATAATCAATTATATATATGCTGACATGAATAGTTGATCTGGGCTTAAGTACAATCAGGTTTAATTTCTTTGTTGTGGACTTCTGCGAACCTGTATGCACATTTTCTTCATGGTTCTTAGAGCTTTGCTATCAACCTCAATGTGTTATGCTTTCATTTGCCTCTTCCAGGAAGGGTTTCCTCGGTATAGCTGTAGTGAATACTGTAGCTGGATTTTTAAGTGCTTTCTCCCCAAGTTATATATGGTTGGTGATTCTTTGTTGTTTGGTTGGTACTGGTTTGGGAGGTATGCATATATTCTTATCATGGTTTCTGGAGTTTGTTCCTACTCCAAACAGAGGCACTTGGATGGTTATCTTTACAACTTTCTGGACACTTGGTACAATTTTTGAGGCTTCAATTGCAAGGGTATATTTTATAGTCTTCAATTAAGCAATTATATAGGAATAAAAAGGGATGCATGCATTGTTTTGTTGTTCTTGCCGATGTAAATTTTCATGGATTTTTAATGCTTTAACTTGTATTCCTGTCACATCTCTCCCTCTTTCTCCGCGGTGGATCTAGCTCATTGTTGATCTTAGCTGCAAGGGTGCCAAGTGCCAACTACTCCTATATTAGTAACTCAATTGATTTCTCTTTTTCCAAAAAGAAACAACCATTTTGTTGAAGAATAATTTAGGAGTGTGTTTCTAGTAGACGAGATAGGAAAATTTTTCACTATTTTGTTACTCTTATCGCAGATTGTCATGCCAAGATTGGGTTGGAGGTGACTACTTGCACTGTCTTCCGCACCATCTTTTGCTTTGCTTCTATTTTATGGTCTTACACCAGAATCTCCAACGTATCTATATATGAAAGGCAGAACAGCTGAAGCACAGGATGTACTGAAGAAGGTTGCACTACTGAACCGAATACATCTCTCATGAGGAGGATTTTATTGATTTTTATGCAACTTTTCTCCCCCTTTTCCTTGTATGATGTTTGTGTAGGCATATCCTACTTCTGTGAGGGCAACTGGTGTCGAACTGCATCGGCTATAGGAAGAATTGGCGGCATGATATGTCCTTTTGTAGCGGTAGGATTGGTGAGTGGTTGTCATCAAACAGCTGCTGTTATTTTCTTTGAAGTTGTAATAGTTCTTTCAGGACTATGTGTTCTGTTCTTCCCATTGGAAACCAGGTGAAGGGAATTGAGTGACACTCTATCTGATTCAGAATGAGTTATTGTTGCTCTTCATCATTATAAAGAATGAAATAATGCTATTTCAACCTTTATGCAATAGTTGCCCTTGCCCATAATAATTCACAGTGACCACTTTTTACTAACTTAATAGATTCATAACCATAATTGTTTTAGCACAATAAGCATGATTAGTCTCTCTCTCTCTCTCTCTCTCTCTCTCTCTCTCTCTCTCTCTCTCTCTCTCTCTCCACACATATATATAGATTTATGATTATTTTAGCACAATAAGCATGCTTGATGAGCTAGTTGGTGAGGCAATAGCATACCAAGATGAATGACTATATCAAAAGAAGAAAAAGGGCTTCCAATGGACCTTATATAGTATACCAAGATGGTTTGATATGTTGGGTCGTTGTGCAGCCCACTGTGTTACTGTGCTTGTACAGAAAGACCTCAAGTCTACAAGAGCCATGAGAGACACTTCCTTAGAGCATTTTCCTTGGGGAAAAAGGAATGCTATGCTGCTAATGGATTTGTGACACTGCTCATTTATTTGCATTTACTTTCAGTATTTACATTTCTGACAAGAGTACACCATTACTAACACACACAAACGCATACCATGTTCAGACTCAAAATGTATTTATGGCTTGTTTGCTGAAAATTAGAGATAATGTTGTACCTCTTTTAAAGCAAATTATAGAGAATGCCTGCAGAAATACATTCCTAATACGATAACTGACACCCTCGGGCCAATAATTCAAAGACACGGTGATAGTCATCTTTGTCTGTCAGGTTGATCAAGGTTGACTCTACTATGAATGTACTCTAATTGTTCTTTATTCAGCTCCAGGAACTTCAGGTAAGAAATAAAAATTCCTCCTGATGTTGTTCCTTCCTGTTGCAAAAATGACACTTTCAAATGAATCCCTTGCCAATCACCTACCGTTATGGACTTGGCTTGTCACTCAGTGGTATCTCTTCTACTTTTTACTTTGAAAGGTTGAGAATTCAAATTTATTTGCCGGGTAATAATAAAAAATAAAAAATAAATAGTTGGATCTCTTATAAAGCTATTGTAAGACTCCACCACTTATTGGGCATTCAATCCAGAGCCCAGAGCAGAAAATTGGCATTCCTGGGATGCTATACCAAAATCATTGTTTTTGGAGGAAAATGGATACCAGAACTGCCGAGAATATTAATAAGACAAATTCAACAGTGTTGAAGAATAAACATATATTGCTTAGGTGGAGTTTGGCAGATGGTATTTATTGGGACCCAACCTTCAATTATTCAAACCAGATCCTCCAAAGATGAATGAGATGCCATAAAGGTTGACGCTTGCTAGATGCTGCTCTTTCACCTAATCTTAATATATATTTTGAGATGCTCTCTTAATTACAGAGCCAAACTAAACAATGGTTGGTGAATGCTGTCCTTTTAAAATCAATAATTAAGGAAAAAAATGTTTGTATAGTAATTCTATCTCCTGTCTGGGCCCCACTGGATGCTACACTTTTTTTAAAAAAATAATCTTTGCACTCTCTTAAAATTAGTGGATATATTATATATATATATATACATACCTATATATATATATATATATATATATATATTACTATTTATATGTACCTATATGACGTCTAACAATAAATTATTCTTACATTTTCCCAACTAACATTTTATATAATTTGTGTTTTTTGTCAAATTCAACTGTTAATGAAGTGGTGCATGTGAAATGTCAATTTAATGAGATACGTATAGCTATCTTTTAGATTTGTGACTTAGAGATTTGGCAGCTACTAGTACTAATAAATAGATAGATGCCAAAGCCCATAATGATGACGCTTTTCAGATTCCAGTGTAACCCTCAAAAGTATGCCCCACTATATTTTCATATACATAGTTCCAAGTGAAAAAGAAAGCTCCCAACAAGCAGAGCTATAATTCGAGTGCATGTGAAATGTTTTTAATTTTTTTTTTATTTTATATTTTTATTGATAGGTAACTGAAACTCTGGACCTCCCTTCAGGAAGCCATTGTCTTCGTGCAGCTGGACCAATTAGTTTTTGGTGATGTGAAATATTCTCGCTACGCACTTTTACAAGTGTTGTGTTCGGACGTGTTAATACATCGAATTTTAATTTGAATTTAAGCCAATAGTTAGAAGATGAATTGAAATAATCAATTTGATAATTCATTAGTGATCCAAATTTAATAATTCATTAATTAAACAAACCAGATATAAATTATAATCAATTCGATCCGATAATAATCATATCCGATAATAATCATATCTGATATAATATAATATATAATATACTATAAATACATTATCTAATGCTATAATATTTACATATTACTAAAATATTTTTATCATTATTTTCTTCTTTTTCTATTTTGTTTCTCTTTATTATTATTTTTCTTAAATAAAAAGTCGAATACATATCCTTTAAGTGTACTAATTAGACGTCTAAGTTCTAAAATCACCTTATGTGGACGATTAGATTTCGGTCCGAATTTGAGTAATTAGGATTTGAATTAAAACATTTAATCCGATGATTCATTAGTGATCCAAATTCGATAATCTATTAACATAATAAATTGAATATGAATTATGAATCCGATCCGTTTACAGCCTACATGTGCCCGAAGCGTCAAATAACAATCTAAACCATTTACAAAAGTTCACTGACCGTTACAACATAAGCACCAATCCACTATGGGCGTAGCCAGGAATTTGTACAAGTGGATATAAACACAAGAGCTCGAGCCATAATTTATTTTTTTATAAAACTAAGTGGGTACATCACTCAAGATTTAATAGGTCCTTCCAGTTCTAAACCCCATAAAATTGTATTTACTATATGTAAAAAAAAAAATTATAAAATTAAGTGGGTACATTAGTACACACTAGTGTCTTCATACATCCGCCCTTGACTATTGCCACATACTTTATACATATATATGTACTTCAAGCCTCCAAGATATGTATATATACATACGTATATGCATATCATATAAATATCATGGAGTTCAAATTCTACAAGCCTCCAAATACACATATGTTACGTTTGGTACACATGAATAGAATGGAATGGAATGCCTATTCCAATCATTTCTTTGTTTGGTATAAATTTTAAGGTGAGAATGATCATCCCTTTGAATGAAAATCTATTCACAGGAATGAAAATTCATTCCATAGTTAAATTTATGGAATGGGCATTCCATTCCCAGTAAGATTAAAAAAAATTTCATATGACCATTCACCTCTATCACCATCACCACCACCACTACCACTTTCACCACCACATTGGCTCTACCACCACTACCGTCACTGCCACCGGCTCTACCATCACCTCCACCCCCACATCGTCACCTTCCTTCTCCACCACACCACCACATTCCTCCACCACCACCGTCGCCGTCACCACATCGTATCATCACCACCTTCATCGCCACTGATGTTGTTTTAAAATTGTTAAATAACTCGCAAGTGTACAAATCTATTAAAGTATAGATCGACAAGAAGTTGATTGATTTGAAAGATTAAACTAACAAGCAAATAAAATAACACAATTGAAATTAAATAGAGAAAATAACTAAGGTTTTGGATTCCACCACCATTAAATCCATGAAGTTTCTAATATTCATTTATTAATCTCCAAATTTAGAGTAGCAATCAAGAAATCAATCTATTGCTCACTCAAGATTTAACAATAAAGCACTATGAAAAATATATAAAAAAGGTAGATTTTTCTTCGCTTCACTAGTGTAAAATTCTAAGCATCTTATGTATCCAATTTAATGAAAAACATAAGATCAAAGATTATCACTTTTAAGAAATACAAACTCAACCTTAGATTAATTATAATACTTTCTAACTACCACATATACATGATATAGATGGTGAAAGAACTATAAAATAATTAATTACAAGAAGCGAAAATCATAAGCATTTAAATCATACACATGGGAATCAATTAATGAACAAAATAACTTCACTTCATTAATGGAGGTTTCCTCCTCAACCCTAGTTGAGGAGTTTAGTTACACATGGTAGAAGAAAAAGATAACAAAGTAATAAAAGATATAATGAAATAAAATAAATAAAATCTAGATTGTCTCTGTCTTCTCTGCCTTGGCCTCCACTTGTTTTCTCCCCCTCAAAATAGTCTCCAATTCACCTCTTTATACCCCAAGAGAATACATAAAGTCTTAATCCAATTAGAAGATAAAGTCCTAATCCAATTAGGAGATAATTAAGGTTTTCCCGCAGCCCTAAATAGGTATATTTTTCTGCTGACGTTCGGATCAAGTTTTGACCCAGTAGAAATTCGATTTACAAAATTTACGTGAAATACAAAAGTGTTCAGAATCGAATTTCGTTTAACCTAGGTGAGAATTAAGTAGAATTGACGTTCAAAAATAAGACTTTAGGTTCACTTTCCAAAACGGGATTAAAATTGGATTAAGTGCAGAATTGGGCTTCAGGCCCATAACATCCTTAAACTGTTATAATTCTCTTGAATCCTTCCTTGGGCTGATTTGAGTTAAAATATGGAGTTGAATGGATCCATTTGATGTAGGCTTCATCTAACCCTCTTGAATGTCTTATTTAAAAGCCCAAAAATCATGGTTTTAACTAAAATAATCATTAAAGCCCTGAAAAAAATATAAAACACAAAAACATAGTAAAATCACATATAACCTATCACTAAGAGAATAAAATATGTAAATTAAGAGACTAGAACGCGTAACATTCAACGCCGATCAGCCACCTTCCTACTCCACCGCCACATCGTCACCTTCCTACTCCACCACACCACCACATTCCTCCACCACCACCGGCGCCGCCACCACATTACATCGTCACCACCTTCATCGCCACCTTCCTCCACCACCACATCACCACCTCTACCCCCACCCCCACCACACTACTGCCACCACCTCCACATTACCACCACCACCTCTACCGTACCACTGCCACATCGCCACCTTTTTCCACTGTCACCCCCCCCACACACTACTGCCACCACCTCCATATTGCCACCACCACCTCTACCATACCACTGCCACATCGCCACCTTTTTCCACCGTCACCCCCACCACACCACTCCACCACCTCCACATCTCCACCACCACCCCTATCGCACCACCGCCACATCACCACTTTCCTCCACCACCACCCCCACCACACCACTCCACCACCTCCATATCACTGTCGCCACTCCTACCGCACCACCGCCATATCGCCATCTTCCTCCACTACCACCCCCATAACACCACATCGTCACCTTCCTCCATCGCCACCACCTCCACATCACCACCTCCACCACCTCCACATCGTCACCTTCCTCCACCACCACATATTTGTTGGTTTAATTTATTTGTCACTAGGAAGGTATTTTGGAGAATTTGATTTAAAATTTATTTCATTCCCAACTCATTTCATATTTGCAACCAAATAATAGAATGAGAATGGTCATTCCATTCTATTCCCATTCTGATTCCATTCTCAGCTTCATTCCATTCCATTCATGCACACCAAATATAGTATATTGTTTCTATAATTAGACCATTCCTAAAGAAAATTATCTAGAAAACTGTTAAAATTAGCATCCTTAATACATTTTAGAATGCAAAATCTGTGCTTTGACATTAGAATTGAAGCTTCAATATATTTTATTTCGCAACACTTTCCTTGGCATGTAGGAGGCTTATACTTGTATACAGTCCACAAAGAACAAGAAGAAGTCGTAATCTAAGCACTATTAAGTAGTGGCAAAGCCACCGCGTGCCCATAGGGGGCACATGCTACTGAAATATATAATTTTTTTTTACTAGTATATACATATATATTTTTTTTGTAAGTTTCAAAAATGCCCTCCCTTAGATTTTTCTTTTACCTCCAATAGATTACTGATGAAGAACATATTTTCTTTGCATGTAATATATGCAAATGTATATATGAATACTTGAGTTTTTTTTAGATTTAAAAAAATCATAACATCTCCGTTCTAAGTCAAAACATAATGAAAGTGGTACTTAAATGGAGGCTCTCAAAATTTTTTATTCAATGAATTTTGTTTCATCGAAAGATTTTATTTGTAAGGGGAGTTTTGGGACCTTAAGTGAGATGAAGGAAGAAAAATATATATACATTTAATTGCCTTGTGCTTCACTTGTGTGTATTATGGTGAAAAATGGGTTGTCTTGTGTGTAATGCAAACATACATATATTTGTGTATATATTTTATTAAATTTGTTTTACATCCCTTTTTAAAATTTAAAATTGATTACTCATCATCGGCAAAATTGAGTATTTCGAAGTCGTATTTTCAATGAAAATAATTTTTGGAACAGATTCTAAGTGCACAAAGACTAGCTATTTAAATCTTGAGAAAAACGAATTCCTTTTATTTGAAGAAAAAGAAAGAATTTAACCAAATTTCAACGATATTGACAATTGAGTTTTGACTTTTAATTTAATTCTTTTTATCACAAATTGGGTTCGAAAATCTGGGCTGTGACAACGTGGTATCATAGCGTAGTTATACCTTCTAATTTCTAGGAAAAAAAACTCCTAAAGATAACAACCGCTTATTCTTTTTATTCACGACTTCGCCAAAGCGGCCTCTCACGATTGCTTTCCAGCCTCCTCTTTGAGTTTGCAAAGGAGAGATAGAGAGTGCAAATTAACCTTCTGTAATTTAGATGGCTAGATGTAAATATTTCTTTACATTTACAAATTTTTCAAGCTTTGATACTTTAGCTCTCTAAGGGTCAGTTTGGTAAGAAAGAAATAGAGGGAAAAGAAAAGAAAGGTGATAGAGGGATATGGTTTTGTGTGTTTGATATGAAATTTTTAATACAAATGATAGGAAAGGAAATATAAGGATTTGGAAGGATAAATTAAGGATGAATAGTTGCTTTTGTTATTCTTCCAAAAATGGAAAGAAATAGAAGAAAGGACTACATTTTTTAATTAAACTTTGTTAATACCAACTTTGCCTTTATTTTGATAAAAACTAAAATTTGTTCTTTTAAATATAAAAGAGTATAATAGTAAATTTTTTAAATCGTTTCATTTCTTTTCTTTTCCCAAACATGTTAACTATCTTTTTTTTTTTTTTTTTTCCTTTACTAATCAACCAAACACGATAAAAATTTAACACTATCATTTCCTTTCCTTTCTTTTATTTTCTTTCATTAGTAATGTTATCCTTTATTTTCTTTTTCATTCTACCAAACATAGCCTAAGGATTCTATTTTTAATTTCTTTCAATAACGTTACCTTATTATCTATGATTCTTTAATTTAATTTTTTGACAATGAGGTTTGTGATGGACTGATGGTCAAATTATGTTACCGGTTTTATGACTTTGGTTTTCCCTTTTCTCATTAATAATAATTATTTCTAACAAAGAAACAAGATTGACTAAATTTACTTCTTTTTTTCTTTTAAGTAAATTGAAAGTCAAGAATTATTTTTGCATCTTTTAGTTTATTAAGATTGACTAATCACCGTAGTGATTTTTAGCTTTTGACATGAAAATTCAAAATTTTATATTTGTCGTATTAATAATTTTTTTTTCCCACCAAAACATACTGTGCCCTGCACCGAAATACTGGCTCCGCTGATGCTATTAAGCATGTTTCAATGCAAATTTAAAAAGATACGGTGATCTCGTGCGCATTTGTTAGTACGGCGACATATATATATATATATATCACGGCGACATATGTATATATATATTTCCATTGCTGTTTTTGATATTTCAGACCCTTCACCAAGAATCATAGAAATACTAATGATATTTGGATGAAAGCAGCTCACTCTGTTTCTTCACTGGGTTTGGCTCTCTGCAACAACAACTGCTGTCATTTGGTAAAAGTTCCAACCATCCATAATACTGCAATTAATATCTGTGATTACTGAGATATTTACCATTTATGTGCCCTATATATGCGTATTTCAGCTCTTTTTATTTTTTATGATCCAACAATTATAAGCTTCTGCTGTTTTCAAGGTATTCATTTCGTTAATAATAACAATTGTTTATTCTTCTCTGTTCTTAGATCTGAAAATAAAGGTATCCTCCATACACATTAGAGTGGAATATGAATACATTGTTAAATTTTTCAGTGACATTTATTATGATTTAATTTCAATATTTTATCAATTTCTTTTGCCATAGAAATGCTTTTAAATTTTGTGGAAATGACAGGTTTTTTCTCCCTTGGCAAGAAACTCACACGCCCATTTGCCCCAACGGCAACTTGAACCCTCACCTTCCATTTCACGAGGTAAGAGATACCACTAGACTACAAGTTTATCTAACATAAACTCAATAATTATCACAATGTGAATTGAAATCAGTAGTTCTCAACTTTCCAACTATATATCACTTGAGGGACTACAATCTCCTAGGAAGCACTGAATCTAATTTTGGGGTTAGAGACTCTGTTTCAAGTCCTCGCTGTAGCGGGACTAGAACTGGGTGATGTCCCTTTTCCCTATTCCAGAGAGTAATCTGGTTGGACATTTTTAACTCACCTCAGTGAGGCAAGATCTGGTTGTACCTATTTTTCCCAAGAAATCAAATTTATCAGCAAATTATATGGCAAACTGTTTTTATGGTCACCTACAAGAATTGCATACAACTTTTTGGTCTCTGAATCCATTCTTCATTGGGTTCTTCTTCGATCACAGCCCAAGTTAGTAGATACACTCGACTGTGGATTTTGTTGATGAAACCAACTTGATTAACTGAACACCCACCTGCTAGAAACTAATTTGGATGCTTATTAACAGTGGTTTTAAGCAACAAAATGTTAACTAGGTGCAATGCTTGTTACAATTACTGAGCCTACCTAACAGATCAATTCGTCAGTAACTATGATGACTCCTCAATCATGCTTGTGGTGTTGTTTTTGTCGAATATTATTTCATTCATGCATCTTAATAGTAGTAACATACATGTATATCTCCTACTTCTTCTCGTGTAGGATGATTTTGTGTTACTACAGCTGTAAGGAAATTTTTTAACCAACTGAAGTTGACATTGTGGTACTTATTTCATGTTTCTACAATGTATCATTAGTTAATATATACACTTCTATGATTAAATATAAAGGTTGTTCCATTGTTACAATCTTAATTTTCTTTCTATTTTGATTCTTTAGATGGCAGATCAGAGCCTTGTATACACACTAGATGAAGCACTTTGTACGATTGGTTTTGGGAAATTCCAGGGTCTTGTCCTTGCTTATGCTGGACTCGGTTGGATTGCAGAAGCATTGGAAATAATGCTTCTCTCCTTTATAGGGCCAGCAGTTCAGTCTGAGTGGGGACTCTCCCCTACTGAAGAGAGCATGATATCAACTGTCGTTTTTGCTGGCATGCTAGTTGGAGCATATACATGTGGCCTCATATCAGATACCTACGGAAGGAAGTAGGAATTTTTCTATTTTTCTCGTCTTTCAGTCATATGCCTTTTTATATATTAATATGTTTTTGTTATATAGACAGTAAGGCTTCTTATACACTTCCTTCTTAAGTTACAGAAAACATGTCCAAATTACTTCATGTGATGATAGATATAATACTTGGCTTTTAATTCTCACACCCTAAATCGGCCTTTGTTTTATTGGAGACATAAAACTGGCACTAGTTGTTATGTTTGTGGTACTCAGTCCGCCAACTCAAAGTTTAACTCATGCCATGTGGCGGGGACCCTTCCAACTCAGCCACGGTCATCTGGCTTTGCTTGTCAAGGACCTCCTTTCTATGGACAAGCATCAAAGCTGGCTAATAACCACAATGACTTCCTCTCTATGGATAAGCCTATGAAATTAGAGGAATCTATTTGCAAAAACTGTTCTGTGGCAGGCTGATGTTGCCCAGTAAATTAGAGAATAGTTAATTCAGAAGAACATGGGAAGTTGTGTCTGTCAATGGAGCAACTTAAGAAAGTGAATTAGTCATTTTATACTCAGCAGAGCTTTCAAACACATGGAAACAATGTAGCAACCATTTGAATCAAGGAAATTTTCAGACACACATGTCGAAGCCCATAAGCCCTGTGATCATTAGTTATAAAATAAACAATTCATTCAAAGATAAAGGTTTAGAAATCTACAAAGATTTATATATTTACGATTATGATTAATTATACTATTATTTAAGCACAAGGAGTTATTGCTTGATTCATTGGTAAAAGTTCGGCCTACCAAGAAGGATAATATGGGTGCAAGTCTAAGGGCAGCTTCTTTGTGCAAATTCAGCTGGAGGTTTGATCTGTTTCAGTAGACCCTTCCTGGGACCCCACTCTAACTGAAGCAACTATAGATAATAGCCTTTATTATATTGTGGAATGCAGTGCTTTTGCTCAACCTTGTGGAATTTTCAGAGATTAATCTCTAATTGAAGTTTGTGAACTAACACCATAAATGCAACACATGTTGTTATCATATATAGATATAATCCATGGTAAGTGGCAAAATATTTCAAAATTATTTAGTGGGACCATTAAGGATATATCAGTTTGCTTTATTTCTACTGGAATCTGCTTATTCTATATGAACCTGGTAGATTTCATACTTTTGAAAGATTCAGGATTTTATTTTATTTCTCTGATTTTCTACACTGTTCACATCAATATTTAGTTTGGGGAAGCATGTCTCCGAACAATTCTGTCACACTAAGAACTGCAATTATGATTGATAGAATGCTTTTACTTGGATCCTAGTCAGCTGATTTTTGCTTTCAGCATTCCTCCCTTGCTTCTATTGAATGGATATATATAGTTATAGTATTCTAAATGCTTTCAATGTATTTTCACATATTTCATATTGTTATGTCTTGGTGCCAGTACCATTGTGCAGGGTCCTGTTGCTATTTATGTGTCATGAATTAATTTTTTGTTGTGTTAGTGAAACATGCCTTGTAAACTGTAAGCTCACCTTCATTGATGATGCTATAGATTTGCTACAATTAAGACATAGATATGTGTTAAATTATTCTCTAGTCTCTACTTATATGCTATACCTCGTAAAGTTCACTAATGCTTGGAGCCTTAGACTTATATCAGGTTGTTGAACCAAATATCATTGCTTAGTTGAGTGAATCAAGGCTAAATGGATCTAGTACTGGACTGCTTTGCATAATCAATTATATATATGTTGACATGAATAGTTGGTCTGGGCTCCAGTACCATTAGGTTTAATTTCTTTGTTATGGACTTCTGTGAACCTGTATGTACATTTTCTTCATGGTTCTTATAGCTTTGCTCTCAACCTCAATGTGATATGCTTTTCGTTTGCCTCTTCCAGGAAGGGTTTCCTCGGTGTAGCTGTAGTGAATACTGTAGCTGGGTTTTTAAGTGCTTTCTCCCCAAGTTATATATGGTTGGTGATTCTTCGTTGTTTGGTTGGTACTGGTTTGGGAGGTGGACATGTATTCTTATCATGGTTTCTAGAGTTTGTTCCTACTCTAAACAGAGGCGCTTGGATGGTTATATTTTCAACTTTCTGGACGCTTGGAACAATTTTTGAGGCTTCACTTGCATGGGTATGTTTAATAGCCTTCAATTAAGCAATTAGATATTTAGATAGGGAATAAAAGGGATGCATGCATTGTTTGTTGTTCCTGCCAATGTAAATTTTCTTGGATTTTTAATGTTTCAACTTGCATCTCTGTCCCACATCTCTCTCTCCATGGTGGATCTAGTTCATTGTTGGTCTTAGCTGCAAGGGTGCCGAGTGCCAGATACTCCTATATTAGTAACTCAATTGATTTCTCTTTTTTCAACAAGAGAGCCATTTTCTTGAAGAATAATTTAGGAGTGTGTTTATAGTAGGCGAGACAGGAAAAATCTTCACTATTTTGTTGCTCTTATTGCAGATTATCATGCCAAGATTGGGTTGGAGGTGGTTACTTGCACTGTCTTCTGCACCATCCTTTGCTTTGCTTATATTATATGGTCTTACACCAGAATCTCCAAGGTATCTATATATGAAAGGTAGAACAGCTGAAGCACAAGATGTACTGAAGAAGGTTGCACTACTGAACCGAACAAATATCCCTCCCGGCGAGCTTGTTTCTGATCAAATAACTAAGCTGGAGGAAGAATCTGACCTATTGGAAGATACTCTTTTACTCTCCTCAACAAGAAAGAAAATCAAGGATTCCAAAACAAGCCCCTCTTCATTGTTTCCGCTTTTTTCAATGAAATTAATTAGAACAACCCTTCTCCTATGGTTAATATACTTTTGCAATACATTTTCATATTATGGCATTATATTGCTTACGTCTGAGCTGAGCAGTGGTAAAAGTAAATGTAGCTCAATGACTTTGCTTTCAGAAAATATCCAGGATGCTGATAGCCTCTACATAGATGTGTTTGTCACTAATTTTGCAGGTACTAGTTATGTCCTTCAGTTGTTATCTTGAAGAATATTTTGAACTATGCTGTGATCATACTTGATTTATTTTTCCTTCTCTTTCTTTTGCCCAAATAATCTTAGGTAACACTTCTTAAGTTTATTTGCAGAGCTTCCTGGGCTTGTTTTATCAGCCATACTTGTGGATAGGGTAGGCCGCAAGATTTCTATGGAGATTATGCTTGTGTTAGGTTTCATTTTACTTCTGCCACTGGTTTGCCATCAGCACGAGACATTGACAATAACTTTGTTGTCTGGAGCTCGCATGTCCATTTCAACGGCCTTCAAAGTCGCCACTATTTATGCTGCTGAGGTACATCTTAATGTCCTGTATTCTTCTCCAAAGCCTTTTTTGTTTTTCACACCCATGAGTAAGATTTCATTGATTTTTATGCAACTTCTTCCCTCCTCTTCCATGCTATGTAATCTATAGGCATATCCTACTTCTGTGAGGGCAACCGGCATTGGAAGTGCAACGGCTATAGGAAGAATTGGCGGCATGATATGTCCTCTTGTAGCGGTTGGATTGGTGAGTGGTTGTCATCAAACAGCTGCTGTTACTTTGTTTGAAGTTGCAATAGTCATTTCAGGTTTGTGTGTTCTGTTCTTCCCATTGGAGACCAAGGGAAGGGAATTGATTGACACTCTATCTTATTCAAAATGAGTTATTATTGCTCTTCATCATTATAAAAAAAATGAAGAATGCTATTTCAACATAATAATTCTCAGTGACCACTTTTTGCTAACTTATAGCCTGATTGGCATGCATTTTGTTTTTATATTTTCTGTTTTTGTTTCGACACTGTAACGAATAATTGAAACATAACATGTTTGGTACTACCCGTTGTGTTTTGAATAGTGTCAAAACGTTTCAAAATTTTGAGTTGAAATATATGTTTCGGCTACTGTAGTGGCCAAAATAAAAAAAAAATTAAAAACTCAAAAAAGACTTAAAACACATTTTCATTACCAAACGTGTTTTGATTATTATTCAAAACACTATGTAACAACTGTTGTTATGTTTTAACCAAAATAAAAAATGCAAAACATAGACGCATGACAAATAGACCTTTAATAGATTCATAACAATAATTGTTTTAGCACAATAAGCATGGCTATGTCAAAAAAGGACTTCCAATGAACCTTATATAGAGTGCCATAGCTGAATTGGGTTTGGCGTACAGGTCCATAACAACCTCCTAGTCCAAAAGATGGTTTGCCATGTTGGGTTATTGTGCAGCCCACTGTGTCACTGTGCTTAGACAAAAAGACCGCAAGTCTAGATCAATGGGTCCAGTGGAAAAATAGTTCAACTAAACTGATAGAATTTAGAATCCACCAATTTGTTGATTCCTAATTGATTTATCAATTAGAATATATAAATGAGTAAAATGCAAAAAAAAAAGGGCCTAAGTGCAATAAACCTCTCTGTGGTTTCAAAATGATGCACAATACTCGCCTCTCTCTTTTTTGGGTGCAAGAGACACTCTCCAACTTATAAATTGGTGCAATTTGTCCCTATTTGAATTAAAAATTCACTTAAAATAACAAAAATATCATCACAAGTAAAAAAACTAATTAATTTATTGAAAAATACTAAAAAAATTTACCCAAAAAAAAAAACTTTAATTTGTCAAAAAAAATTTACTCAAAAAAAAGAACTTTAATTCACCATTTTTTTGGGTAAATTTATTTAATTTGGTGATACCGAAACAAATTACTGAAAAATATCAAAAAAACAACTTTAATTTGTCAAAAATTACCAAAAAAATACAAAATAAATTTACCCAAAAAAAATTGGTGAATTAAAGTTCTTTTTTTTTTTTGGGTAATTTTTTTCAACAAATTAAAGTTTTTATTTTCGGTAATTTTTTTTTGGTATTTTTCAATAAATTAATCAGTTTTTTATTTTTATTTATTTGTGAATGTATTTTGTCATTTTAAGTCAAATTTTAATCCAAATAGTGCCAAATAGGGACAAATTGTACCAATTTGTAAGTTGGAAGGTGTTTGTTGCACACAAAAAAAGAAAATGAGGATATTGTACACCATTTTAAAACCAGACTGAGGTCTATTGCACTTTGGCAAAAAAAAAAAAAAAACTCCTATACTTTACCTTAGTTGCAAGAAACTCCTTGAGAGAAAACAAAAAAAATCCCACAAAGTTTGTACAGCGGGCAAAAAAGATCCTGAACTTACATTTCCATAACAAAAGACAATTATACCCTTTCTTATTAAATTTTTTGTTTCTTATTAAATTATCTTTATTATCTTTTCTCTTATATAAATATTAATTATACTATTTACCTAATTTTATTATTGTTATCAATTTATCATAATTATGAAAAAAATACACGAACTTGTAATTACTACCAAATTTAGTCATTTTATAAAATGATTAACTTATTATTAAAACTCTACTATTTATAATAAAACTTAGGGTAAATATCACAGACACCCCCTGAGGTTTGATGTATTGACATGCAATTACAACTTTATGAATTTTCGTCACCAACACCCCCTGTCAATTTTTTAATATGTGAAATGTCTTAATTGCCTCTGATTATTTAAATATATTTTAATGTAAAAGTATCAGAATAGGAAAATGACTACAATGCCCTTCATGTGTTCTTATTTTATGTTAATATTATTATTTATGAAAATAAATAATTATATATATTAGGTTATATATATTATAGTATATTGTATATATATATATAAAGAGAGAGAGAGAGAGAGAGAGAAAAAGAATGAGAAATTTAATTACTTTTTTATTTTATGTTAACATTATTATTTATGGAAATAAATAATTATATATAGATTACATATATTATAGTATATATATAGGTATATTCAAAGGGGTATTTTGGTCCATTACACAGAGTTAAATGGGTAAATTTAGTATTCAAATGGGTTAGGTCAAAAGTCAAATGACAGCATGGTTATTTCACCGTCAAAAATGATTTGACATGGTGTACTTTTGGCTGGAGGGGGGGTGTGTGATATAGGGCACAAATCACAGGCGGTGTTGATGACAAAAATTTGCAAAGTTGTAGCCGCATGTCAATATATCAAATCTTAGGAGGTGTCGGTGATATTTATCCTAAAACTTATTGTACTTGGTTTAAATTTTTTTACCGTAAAACAAATACCTTTTTTTCATACAATATATTAATGAAAAGTGAAGAAATCACTTAAATAAAAAAAGTACCTTCTTTTTTATGTAATATATTCATGAAAAATAAGGAATTACTTAAATTGTTTAAAAAATTTACTTAAGTTTTTTATTAAAAAAATAATTCCAAGAATTAAAGGTAATTTATGCAAATATGATTGAGAATATGTCATCAAAATAGAATGATTTTTTTATAATTTATTTTAATAAAAAAATTGATTAAGTGTAATTCAATAAGAAAGCGCATTATGGTCATTTAATGAAAAATAAGTAACAAAATGTGATAATTTAGGAGAGTTTTGTGTACAAAATATAGTTTAAGGGAATTAATTGCTAAAAAAAAGATTCAAGGGAGTTTTCTACAATTGAGGGTAAAGTATAGGGTTTTTTTTTTTTTTGCATTTTACTCTATATAAATTAGTTCAATTAGTTCAATTCGTTTTGAGTTCCAAAATCAATTGTAAAGTTTAAATCTGGCATTCTCGTCTCAAACATTCTTACGACGGTTGAAGTCCATTCACTTGATTTGCTTTCAAGGACAAATTACACTCATACCCTTTGAGATTTTTTTAATTACATACCGTAGTCAAAAACTAGTTAGGATAAAAGTATTACGTGCATGTTTATGCGTTGTATTTATACAAATATATATTCAAACAAGTTCTTATTAGCTTTACTTTATTTATATTTTCTGGCTTGCATTTCTTCGAAAATAAAAGATATAGTATCATTTTATTTTATTTTAAATTATTACTAATAGTATGTACCTTCTAAAATAGAAGAATGAATGCATTACTTGTAGCTCAAAAACAATTCTCATGCTTATGAGATTAATTTTTGTACTTGCACCAAAAATAGTCATTAGCATAAGTAAAAATATTAAAAATATTTTATACATGTAAATATTATATCTACAAGTGCTCTGCCAGCACTCTGGTTTTGATCAAATTTTTTTAGATTAGTATGGATATATGTGTGCGTATACACACTCGGTAGTAATGGATTGAATAAACACTGGCCAGACACTTCACTTAGAGTGCGGCTTGGACTGAAGAGCCCATTTAGGCGAAGAGTGAGCCACTCGGTTACAAGACTTGGGAGAGCTCGTTGGAGGCCTTCATCTTTCGCAATCCATTTCTACGAGGCCGCCTTCTTTCGCAATCCATTTCTACCAAATTCCCATTGTAACCCCGATGGTCAACATTGGTCTTGATTCATTCCAAAATCATTTTGAACGAATCATCTGCACTTCTAGCTGTCACACGCACTCTGCCATGGCTAGGCTTAGCATGTGTTTGGCAACCAACAGTTCTAAATTTAAGTTTTGAACCACTCTAGAAAGTACGGACACTTCACTTCACTCGGGGGTGCTGTATTAGTGTCGGACACTCTGACACCATGTCCGACTCTTGGACACTCCTTGGATACTTCGTAGAAATGTCATGATATTTTTCATTTTAAAACACTTCTCAGATACTCCTCGAACACGTCAGACACTATTATATGTGACTAAGTTATGATTAAAAATCTAAACTAAATATTTTGTCTAATTTTGTTTGGCAATTAATTGTTTAACGACGAATTGAAATCTTTATGTAATGTAGTTTTTTTTTTTGAAATAATTAATATATTATATTATTATTTTATAATCGTATCATCGTCGTATTCGTATTCTATTTTTTAAAAATTTTTCATATCATAATATTTGTGTCATGTCATACTCGTATTGATATCCGTAATTTCTAGAACCACCTGATAAATACTCCATTCCGTTTCATTGAAAAATAAATAAATATTTCATTTGTCCATTAGTGGCGTCCACGTGCATCTGACGTGCCCCAAATAGGCTTTTTCTTTCTTTTGGTAAATAAATTGGTTACAAGGTGGGCTGACAATGTCCCACAGGACAAAATATGTCATATTATTCACTTTGTCTCTACGATTAAAACGACCGTGCTTTAGGAGCGGTTGCTACCTCAGCCGTATTTTTCTATATCTATTTTTCACTACTTTTATTTTGAGGTTGCGTCACGCGCTCTTACTTGGAGATTACACCAAATTTAGTTTAGTTCAAAATTTCTGCACCGCTGTTAATTCAAAACTAAAATTATACAACTTTTAATTACACTATTTTTATTTCAAAGTACTGGTGGTGAAGTTTCCAAAAGCAAATGTGGTGTAAGAGTGAAATAACTGTGTTGCAAATTTGAAGGTTTAACTTGTGTAAGTTTGAAATAAAGATATCATCCTCATTTTTAGTGTAAGTTTCACTGTCAAATGAGAATTTTGGTCGGCAGTGGAGACACCATTTTGAAGGCGGAGTGAGCTTCAAATGACACAAAAGACGTTGGGTCGCATTCGGATTATTAGTGAAAAGGATGGTACAGTTCAGGCTTCAGACACTGCTCATTAATTTCCATCTATTTCTCTTTACGTTTCTGGTATGAGGACATCATTACTAAAACACAGCCCATGTTCTCTCTTTTTTGGCTTTATTACTATTTCCATCAACTACTACTGCTACTTACTCTCTCTCTCTCCAGGTTCTAGAGAGTGCTGCTGCTACTTTTTGCATGGGTGAATAGAAGGATTCTGGATCTAACTTTCTAGAAATTAATAAATTAATAAATAAATAAAAAGAAAGAAAGAGAAAAAAAAAATATTCTTGAGCTCATCTCTTACTCAAGAACAAGATCCTTGACTTGTTCTTAGCCTCATTGCCTCCCACCATTTTTTCATCTTATCTTTTTAGTTTTCTTTCTTAATTTCTTTTGGTTTTACAATGTTTAGTTGGTTTTCTTTGCTACCTAAGCTTCATCTATATCCTTTTTGAGTCCTCTGCATTCACACCCATCTCAACAATTTCAATAACCCACAACTTGAATAAAACCAATTTTTTTTTTCTTTTCTCGAGTAGCATCATTCCAGAACTAAAATATTGTGTTAGACCTGTAGGCTGTTTCAATCAATTCTTTTTGGTATATGATTGTTTCTTTTTCTGTATCATCACTAGCAAACCCTTTAGTCTAAGTACTGCTTTCCTTTTCTTGGGTTTATATAATTATTATGTGTAGTTGTAAAATTTTCATTTTGAACCTTGACACTATCTCAGACATGGGTCACACTTCATTCCAGTTCTGATGTGGTTTTCTAGTGTAAAACCCTCTCCTTTTTTCACCCTTTTGTGGAATTCTAGTTGTTTTCAGATCAGCTCTTTCTGGTTTTAAATTTTTCTCTGCATCTCCTAAGCAATAGCTTCATTTTTGTACCCATATCTTTACTAAATTTGAGCTTTTGTTATCTCTACCTCTGTTTTTGGTCCCTATTTGGGCACAATCTATCTTACTGCAAAATTATTGCCCAATGAACTCTAATAGTTAAAAGTTTCAGACCCATTGTCAATCAACAAAAGTTGCCTGTAGTTCTTTGAACAGTGTTCTAATTTCAGGTCCCAAATTGGTGTTACTTTGCACATGACCTCTCTGCCTAGCAGATTGATAGAGATAAGAGTATTATGGGGTGGTTTTTTTCAGTGGCTTTTGGACTACTATTAGTTTCATTACCTGCATTTGTCCATTCAGTGAGTGGGATTGGTGGTAACTGGGGCACACAGGCAACCCATCCCTTGCCACCAGAAACTGTAGTGAGACTTCTGAGGGACAATGGAATTCAGAAGGTTAAGCTTTTTGATGCAGATTATGATTCTTTAAGAGCTCTGGGTAAGTCTGGAATTGAGGTCATGGTTGGTATCCCCAATGATATGCTTGCTTCTCTTGCTAGCACTGTGAAGAATGCTGAGAAATGGGTTTCCAAGAATGTCTCTACTCATATCACCACCAATAATGTCAACATCAGGTCAGCCTCTTCAACCTGACCTTTCTTTTAATACTGTTATTCTGTCTTTTGATTTCCATTTGAATTAATCAGAAGTTAATTTGATTTCTTTTGAAAATTAAAATCTCAATATTTAACTGATTTGTCAGTAGCATTCTTATTGTAGTGTTATGGTTAATTTAAGAAATGGTACACCTAATGGAATTATGTTAATTTTTTATCAGAAGGTGAGGTGTAGACAGTAGATTGCTATTGCTGCTTGTTTATTAACAAATTTGGACTGTGCTCTATGTCTTCCCTATTCAAATGGTAATAATCACATAACAACTTATACCAGACAAACCATCTGGTTAATGGGTTTTTACTTCGGTCTGGAATACTTGATTGGCCTCTGAATGATCTAGGAGAGTCATTGTGGATCATAATTTTGGCATATAACTGCTAGTATTTATCAAATTTAATTAGGCTTTGTTGAGTTGAAGCAATCAAGATTCTATTGACAAATTTGGGGCTTTTAATTCAATTTCTTAAAATTGAACTTTCAGAATTTTTTTTCTTTCTATTAATCGTATTTTTCATCATTATTTGGAATTTTTTTTCAAATTCTGTATGGGATGATGGTTAATTCCATTTCATATGAAGTGAGATTGTATTGATTTTCATTTTTTTTTTTATTCTCCATTTGTGCATGTAGAACTCTCTTATACATGTGTATATATAATTTTGCTTTATTTCTTCTTTCCTATTCAAATAATTGTCTTACCATGTGCAGTGGTGGTGTCTTGGCTTCCCATATGGTCAACTGATTGTTCAATGATCTTGCTAATATAGGATGGTTGCAACACTTCCCCTTTAGTGCCCTGTCTTGTGGTTCCAAAATGTGCATCTTTACTTATTTCATTTTTGTTAATGCGTTCTGATTCATGTCATATAGATGCTTAACAAATAATTTAAGCTGTCTAAAGGGAATTGACCTTCTTGAGTGTTGTAAATGCTAGCATTTTCTTAACCTCTCTCCTATGCAACCAACCTTTATAATGTTACAGGTATGTCGCAGTTGGAAATGAACCTTTCTTGGAAACATACAATGGAAGCTTTCTCAGAACAACCTTCCCTGCTCTCCAAAACATCCAATCTGCCCTGATAAAAGCTGGTCTTAGCAACCAAGTGAAAGTCACAGTCCCCCTCAACGCTGATGTCTACGAGAGCTCAACTAGCCTCCCATCTGGTGGAGATTTCCGAGCTGACATTCATGACCTCATGTTTGCCATAGTCAAGTTCTTGAGCGATAATGGTGCTCCCTTTACTATCAACATCTACCCCTTCATAAGCCTTTACACTGACTCCAACTTTCCCGTTGAGTATGCATTCTTTGATGGCAATGCATCTCCTATAAATGATGGTGGTACAACCTATTACAACATGTTTGATGCAAATCATGATACTCTTGTGTGGGCACTACAGAAGAATGGGTTTGGAAATTTACCCATAATTGTTGGAGAAATTGGTTGGCCAACCGATGGAGATCGAAATGCTAACCTAGTCTATGCCCGCCGGTTTAACCAAGGGTTCATGTCCCATGTATCAGGTGGGAAAGGAACCCCAATGAGACCTGGGCCCATTGATGCCTATTTGTTTAGTTTGATTGATGAAGATGCCAAGAGTATTCAACCAGGGAATTTTGAGCGCCACTGGGGGATATTTACTTTTGATGGACTAGCCAAGTACCAGCTTAACCTTGGTACCACGAATTCGGGAGCTTTAGTCCCAGCAAAGGGTGTGCAGTATCTAGAGCGAAAGTGGTGTGTGATGAAGCCATCCATAAAGCTTGATGATCCAGATGTGGCACCGAGTGTGAACTATGCTTGTGGACTTGCTGACTGCACAAGCCTCGGCTATCAGACATCTTGTGGAAATTTGGATGCTAGGGGGAACGTCTCATATGCATTTAATAGTTACTACCAGATAAATAATCAGCTTGAAAAAGCCTGCAAATTTCCAAATGTTTCAATGGTCACAAAAACAGATCCGTCAGTCGGAAGTTGCAGATTCGTGATCATGATCCAACCGTACTATGGAAGTGCTGAAAGAAGATTAAGCTCTATTCAACAAACATTGGGTTTTGCAGTAGGCCTCATTCTCTTTTTGTGGAGGGTTCTATGAGTTCTTCATCTTTCTATTCTGCTTAGTAGGAATAGTTGTACAATCTTAGAGTAACTTATGAATAGCATAAGCAAAATCCAATTCTAGTTTTGAATTCTAGAAGACAAGCATTTACAATTCTTAGGGCAGGATTGTATTGCAGATAAGTTTGATTCACAGTCTTCTTTGTATGGTAGATGGAGTTTTTGAATGAATATCTGCTAGGCAGGTTTGATTGAAGTATGGGTTGTTGATGATGATGATGATGATGAGTTAGTAACATATGCTGATGTGAGAGTTTGGATTCAACCGAGAGCTTAGTTCAATTCCAATGTTGAGGGTTGGAGTATCCAATGCTACGAATTTGTGCATGTGTGTGATCTCAGAAAATAAAAATAAGAGTAATGATATACCATCTGAAATCGGATTAGTTCAAAAAGAACTTATGTGAGTGAGGTGAATGATTAGATTCCAACACATGTAGTAATAAATCACCGTCTGAATTCATACTAGACTAGTCCAAAAAAACTTTATGTGTCGCATAAAAATGCTTCGGATGGATTATAAATCATTATCCTAAAAATAATGAGTTCTTGGAAATAACAACCAACCGCTTGTACTACATTCTCGATACTCTGGGTGGATGAACACTTTCTCCAACAATGAGGCAGTAATTTTCCTTCCACATGATTCTAAGTATTTCTCCGATCCTTTTTCCTTCCACAATCTGGGCATTGGGATTTGGGATGTATCAGAAGCAAGCAACAATGACCCTATTCCAGAAATCTGAGCATTGACTATTTTTCATGATATTTTATTGCTGATCATATCGAGAAGGATGCGAAGTTAAGCACCAAGGGTGGTTTTTTTAAGTCATACTGCCCAACCCAACTGAAATAGGCCAAGAGTTGGACCTTCCATGTCCATAAGGCTGAGTTTGGTTAGGCGGAAGTATTCCAGGAAAAGAAACAAAAACGGTTTTCTGACAAGATTAGAAGTCGAATATAAAAAGATGTATTAATACATTGATGCTTATTTTGATAAATTTTTCTCAATAAAATTCCTTCTTCTTGTTATGCTTAATATATATATCTATTTATATTATGAAGCTTTTTTCAAATATAAATTATTTAAAAATGAATATAGATAATGGGGTATAAAGAGGATTAATTAAACACAAATTCTTTTATTTTTCTAGTATTTGAAATCATAAGGGTAATTTTGACAAGTAGAATCCTTTTCTTTTCACTTTTTCTATCCAAACTAACAAAATAAGATTTTCCTGCAACTTTTCTGAAAAAAATTCATGCTAACTAAATGCATACGAGTTTCTTTTCTTTTACTTCACACTTTCTACCTAACCAAACCAACCCAAGTGTCATCACACGAGGTGAAGAGGGTCACACATCCACTCACAGACATAGGGGCTAAATAAATGAAGAATTATATATGTACCTAACGTTTCTCAAATCTCATCCATGTGTAATTTAAGGTAGCCACAACACGCATGCTATTTTGCATAATGAACCATGATGAACTAACAATCATTTGCCTCACCTTTGCTTTGTTATTACATCACCAACTCTATTATTATCTCCATATATACATATATGTATGTACGTACATATACAACTAATTTTGCATTAGCAAGTTCAGCTTTGTGTTATTACAATTCTAGTTTTCTCATCTCATGGAGGTCTCTGCATTTCTTTCCATATCTTCTTTTTCTTTATCTTTTTCTCCTTTGTCTACCAAGATTTAAGTTGAATCATGAGAATTTTAATAAATGTTGTACAGGTTATTGAGTTAAAGGTACGCCTGCACTGCAAGGCATGTGAAAAGGCCGTCCGAAAGGCCTTGTGCAAGATCAAAGGTATGTTCATTTTCTCATTCAATAGAAACCAAAGGTGTCAAACTTTATGCCCAAAAATGTGACACCAGCTTTAAAAATGTCACATAAATATATTAGTACGTTGTATATGATGTTATTTGTAGGTTTCATTTCCTCAGCAAAGTGTGGACTTTAGTAGGCTGGCCAGCCAGCACACGTACAGTCACACATACATGTCCCGTAATTATATACATATGTGTGTGCGTGTGTGCGTGTATATATATATATATATATATATATATATATATATAGAAAGAGAGAGTGCGTGAGATTAAAATCTTTATATGTATGTATGTTACAGGGGTAACATGCGTGGAAATAGATATGGTGTTGAACAAGATCACGTTGTTGGGGTATGTGGACCGCAAGATTGTGATTAAAGCTGTTCGCAAGACGGGGAGAGGAGCTGAGGTTTGGCCATCTTCATGTCGCCGCCAACAGAAGCCTCGTGGTTTTGGTTGCATCATTCCCAGATGGGTTTTCTAAGGATCATCATTTAATTAATTTAGCAATGCTTTGATTTCCTTTTTGCTAAAATTCTAATAAAAATTCGAAGGAGTTTGCAAGTATCCAAGCAAAATATATGGATGATATCTTTTGTGAAACTACATTCACAGCACTAATGAACGATCTCTCATCGATATATATATATATATATATATATATATATATATACTCATTATTATTAATTAGTGCTCGATACCACCGTATCATCACTTCCCGATTTCTGTCACTTCAACGATTTGTTTAAAACAAGTTGGAACAATTAAGAAAAAATCTGGAGTCCAATGTATAAATATCAACAAAAGCTCTGACTGACTTGTTAACCATGAGGAGGAGCAACCCATGAAATAAAAATGGCCAAAATATTGCATCATCCACAATGCTTCATCATCTGATCAGACGGTTCACATCTATTGCGGTTCCTTCCATATCAGTTTCAGATGTCAACAGTAGAGTCAAAGATTTGGTCTTGAAAGGACTATATGACCAAACCCTTAAACTCTACAAAGAACAACTCCATCCCTCTTCTTCCCTGTTCCATGGAATCACCACCATTCTTCCTTCAGTTATCAAAGCTTGTTCTTATGCTCAAAACCATCACTTCGGTCTTCAAATTCATTGCGTTGTCCTCAAAACAGGCTCTAATTTGGAATCTACTATATCCAATTCTGTCATCTCCATGTATGGCAAATTTTCTGACATTGAATGTGCGCGTAAGATGTTTGTTACAATGCCTCATAAAGATTCCATCTCTTGGAATTCAATGATAAACTGCTATATCCAAAATGGGTGTTTTGTTGAATCATTAAAAATGTTCAAGGAAATGTATTTGTTGGGTTTTATACCAAAACCCGAGTTGATTGCTAGCATTCTATCAGTATGTGGCCGGACAAAACACTTGAAGATAGGAAGAGAGATTCATGCTGTTCTTATTGTTGATGAAAGGATCGAGGATTCTGTTTTTCTCTGGACTGCATTGGTTGGCCTTTATATGAAGTGTAATGACTTATTAGTAGCTTTTCGCGTTTTTTATCGAATGGAGAGCAAAAATGAGGTTTCATGGACCAGCATGGTTTCAGGGTGCGCAGCTAATCACAATTATGATATTGCACTTGACTGCTTTCGGGCAATGCAGCTTGAAGGATTTAAGCCCAACCGAGTAACACTGATTGCAGTTTTACCAGCTTGTGCTGAGTTAGGTTCTATTAAGCATGGGAGAGAGATTCATGGGTATGCTTTCCGTCATGGGTTTGATTCAGAATTCCGTTTCTCCTCAGCTCTCGTACACATGTACTGCAAATGCAGGGAAGCATTACAACCTGCCAAGCTAATTTTTGAAAGATCAACAGTAAAAGATGTTGTGATGTGGAGTTCGATCATTGCTAGCTATTCTCAGAGCCAGGATACTGCAGAAGAAGCAATACAGCATTTCCATCAAATGCAAATGGAGGGAATTCAACCCAACTCTGTAACACTATTGGCAGTAGTTTCTGCCTGCGCCAATCTAGCTTCAGTAAACCATGGACGTGCAGTCCATGGCTATATCCTGAAATCTAGCTTCAATGATGATTTATTCATTGGCAATTCCCTTATTAATATGTATTCGAAGTGTGGTTGTCTCATGGACTCTCATCAAATTTTTAAAGAAATGTCTGTGAAGGACTCCACTTCATGGAGCGTGCTTATCACTGCACATGCCCTTCATGGTTATGGGGAGGAAGCTTTGCGACTCTTCCTTGAGATGCAAGAGCTAGGGTTGGAGCCAGATGCAATCACATACCTCGCTGTTTTGTCAGCTTGCAACCATGCTGGCCTTGTCAAAGAGGGACAGAAACTCTTTGGTGAAGCCTTGAAAGATGATAAAATATTGTTAACTACAGAGCATTATGCTTGCTACATTGATCTTCTTGGAAAGGCAGGGAAGCTTGAAGATGCTTTTGAGATTGTGACCACGATGTCCATGGAACCGAGCACAAGAATTTGGAGCTCCTTGATTTCAGCTTGTAAGGTTCATGGAAGATTGGAGGTTGCAGAGATGCTGGCACATCGGCTTATTAAATTGGAACCAGAAAATGCTGCCAACTATACGTTGTTGAGTATGGTTTATGCAGAATCTGGCAATTGGCTCGATGTGGAAGAAGTAAGGAGAGAAATGAGAGTAAGAGGATTAAGAAAGAGCTATGGATTCAGTAAAATTGAGCTGGAGAATGATAATTTGTAGTATAGCCAAAATTCATATGCAACTTGGCTCAACGTGAAAGGAGGAGAGGAGTAAGAGTTGAGAGTACTATAAAGAAGAACTGCAATTCAGCAGAACCGAGCTGAAGAATGAGTATTTTGTGGCAGGGTTGAAATCCACGTTCAAGTATAATCTCTTTGTGGAAGAAGTAAGGAGAGACATGAGAGTAAGAGGATAAAAAAAGAACAAGGTTTCAGTGGAGTCAAGCTGGAGATTGAGAACCTGTTGCAAGGTCTAAGTCCACATACAACTTGCTTCAATGTGAAAGAAGTAACATGAGAGTAAGACGGCACATCTTCACTCCTAGCAAGCCAATAGTTCACAAACAAAAATGCATGATTTGGTTTTAGTGTCTTACATGATTGAACTGCGATGCTTGTTACAGACAGATTGTGTTGTTTTGTTCAATTGTATAATCTTCCCATACAATTGAACTCAGTTTTGCTATTCTCTTCTTTATCACTCATTGGTTTCATTAGAAAAAATTTAACTACATTTGAGAAACCCGTTTGCTTTTTAGTGTTAACAAATTTCAAACCAGGAATAATAAAAGTGGATTTCTTATGTGTCTCCAAGAATTTACTGAATCTTTCTGACTTGTTCTTTAATTTTATTTGTATCTATTATATTATATACTTTATACATTCTGACATCTATGCTTCAGGGGAGAGTAGTGTATTTTTTTCAAACCATAGGAGAGATAAAAGTGTAATATTGACAAATCTCAGGAAAGGTCAAGGTAATTAATTTTTGTTAAATCTGTCTTTCTCTCAAATTACATAAAACATCATTTTTAAATATCTCTTTCTCTAAAATAAAATAAAACATTATTTTCATTCTTTGAATAATACAATGAAAGTAAAAGAAATGATGAGCCGAGCAAAGCCGAGCCGAGTTTCAGTCTATTGTTTCAGACTTGTTCATTGTTGGGTTCAGCTCGAGATCTTGACAAACTTGAAAAGTTAAGTTCGGGCTCGGATCTTCATTATTTTGAAAAGTTCAGGTACGGCTCGATTCATTTAATAAAAAAATAGCGTTGATATTATATTCGTGTTCGAGTTCAGTTTGAGCTTGTGTTGAAGATTAATTTAGCTCATTTATAACATTCACAAATCTAATAATGTTTGAGACCGAGATCAAAAACCGATTTGAACTTGACTAGTCTACTTAATTAATAAGCTCGATTGAATGAGACCATCTCAAGTTGTACACAACAAATCAATTCATTTGCAATCCTAGAGACAATATTATATACTTAAAGTTTATATAGTAATTATATATATTTGGACTTGTATAGCATCATCGCTTCTTTTTTAAATTGTTAAAATTAAATTATAAAATACTGTCTGTTTGGTTGCTCATTTTCATATTGTTTTTGTGTTATGATTTCAATATTTTGGCCCAAAACATATTTGGCAAGTGTTGATTTGGTTTGAAAAGTTTAAAAACGGTATCAATTTGACCCAAAATCAGTAACAGAAAATTGGTGATATTGTTATGTTTTGTAATTTTTCTGGCTCAATTCTATAACACGCACTGTAGCGGTCGAAACAATAACCTCATAATCGCATCACATATAAAAACCAAAACTGAAAACACTTTGGTCATTTTTGACCTAAATTTCTTTCTCCTCGCTCTGGCGATTCAAAGGCGATTCGTGTCGAAAGACCTAGTTCTATTACATTTTCAGCAAGAAGACCAAGGTCTTGGCTATGGAGAGAACCACTTGCCATATGGTTTCATACGCAAGGTCTACGACATACTCTCCGCACAGATCCTCCTCACCACCATCGTCTCCTCTGACACTTTTCTCTACTCTCTCGTCAACGAATTCCTCAGAGGAAAACCTGGCCTTTTGCTTTTCTTCACGTTCTTACCCATTACCTATGAGTCCTAGATCTTAACAATTATACATTTTGATATTCAAATTTCTTTATATATATGTGTGTATGTGTGACTTTTTTTCGGTCTTTTTCTATTTACTATTGATGATCTACTTAATTGATCATTTTCTTGAGGATTGTGAAGATTTTCTTGAATTTCAATTAGGGTTTGGCTCTGGTTTGTGTTTAAGATGTGATATTTTGGGTTTTGATTATTCTTTTCTTTTTTTGTTATACGTGTGTATACCGATTATTGGGTATGGGGTTGGTTGAACAAGGTATTACCTTACCCTGGGCTGTTGTGGTTTTAAAAAACATGTAAGAGAGGCTGCTATATTGTGTGGGGATGAGACAGATTGCTAGTGCAGATGTATTGGAGAAGGAAAATTCTAATAAGGGAATAAAAACTAAAATTCATGTGTTGCAATGCATATGCTATGTTCCATTCAGTTGAATTGTTCAAACATTTTTATTACCAGTTTTCTCTCTCTTCTGTCAGCAGCTATAATCTTTAATTTGGACTAATTTGGTTGTGTGAATTTTCATTGTTGATCAACTAAAAGGCTGTTATATAATTTATGTTAACGAGACTATATTTCCCAAAGTAAATTTCTTTGGTACTGCATTCTCCCACTTGTGAGTTATGAGGTGAGGAAACGGTTCAGTTAATTTAGAGTGAGATGCTAATTCTTAGACCTAGAGGGGGGGGGGTGAATAAGTATTCTTGCCCAATTTTTATGATTGACTAATTACCCACAATTATTATCAATTAAGCATCAAAATCAAACATAAAATAAATAGAACAAGTAAAGAAAAGTTAGAGATGACACCAAGAATTTTACGTGGAAACCCAAGGTGGGAAAAACCACGGGGGTGAGGCAAAAAATTCCAGAGAAACCAATCCACTATCTCGAAGCAAAGTGCATCAGACTCTGTCCCAGACTCACACCCACTCCACTCTGATAAGAACTTGATGCAGAACACTTCAAACTTACAATTGCGACAACACGTCCAATTGCTGTAGATATTCGGCTAACGTTATAATTCTTCCAGAAGGGTTGCTGAAAGAACAAAAATACTCAACAAGTATTTCGTTCTATTCGTAGTGATTGTTTCTCTTCCTCTTCAGATAAAATCTTTGTAGTTACAAGGAACCACCTTTGCTGCTTTTGATCAACAGTGTAGACTGATGATATCTTGAAGATTCTGTTGATCAGATGAGTAAGAATATCACAATTTAAGCACTTCGTGTGTGTGTGCTCTCAAAAATAAAATCAATGAAGATTTTCTCTCATAAATTCCTCTTTAGCTCCCAAAAATATATTTCTGTCTCTAACAATTAAATTGTTGAGTCTCTCATCTCCCCTCCTTTAGGTTGAAGTGTAAAGAGGTATTTATAAGGTTTAGAGTCATTAGTCTACTTGAAAAACAAGTTTAAAACATCTAAGGAAAGTTTTAGAGAAGTTTGGGTTGACTAAGAAAGCAATTCGGATCAAAAAGGAAATTTTCGCCCGCATCAGCTAAGTCGGACCGGTCCTAAAAATTGGGGATCGATGGGACTTTTGCAGACACTTAGAAATTTCAAAATCCTGAGAAAAGTTGGACCGGTCCTAATTTTTGGGGACTGGTGGGACTTTTCAGACATGTAGAATTTCAATAGTCCCGAGAAAAGTTGGACCGGTCCTCATATGTGAGGACCAGTGGGACTTTGAAGAAATTCAATTTGCACATTTAAAGCATATTTTCTAAATCCTAAGCCTACCAAACTTCAAAACATAGTGTCATCACTCACATATCTGTTCTAAGTGATGTCCTTATCAAATCCACGGTATCGAGACATTCTCCGTTCAGCTCCGAAAATCGAGACACAAGATCAACCAAAAATTACAACTTGATCAACAAGTTTTGACATCGAAATTTGCCAATTACAATTATATATCTCACACCACTTTCCTTACTTCTTTGATAGGAATTGTTATTCTCATTTATGATGTTTCTAGATAAAGCTGACCAGTGACTTTTAATTGATGAATGGGGCTAAGATGATATGGCTAGCTGCGTTGCAGAAGAAATGTGAAAATCATATCTAATAGAAAAATTGATCCTCATTCTTGAAGTAGGATGGCAACTGAGTATGAGAATGGTGGAAGGCAGTGGAGCCAGAAAGTGGCCCTTTTCTAAGGATGCTGCAACATTTGCATCACCATTGAATAACACAGCAGAATATGAGTTGGGATTGCTTCTGAAAGGGCACAGATTTCACGTAGATCAACGAAACATGGTTCCAAATCGAAGCGGTAGTGCACTGATAAGTGCACAAAACATATTATTTTATATCTCAAAATAAGTCTTTTATCATTGGATACCTTAATAGGTATTGGCAATCCTGACATGCCCATGATAATCCTTACACGTCTCATTTAACTTTAGATACCATAACAGGTATTGGCAATCCTAACATGCCCCTGGCAATCCTAACATGCCTCCCAAACCAACTTACAATATGAAATAAAATAAGGTGCATAATGATTAAAATTGTACAAAACGTAAGGATTTAAATTATCGAATATTCAATTATCACAATAAGATAACTCATTTACAAATAAATTAAAATAGACAAGACGTATCTTTATCTTCCCATCCTTTCTGTCAGTAACCATGCAGATATTAAGTTGACTTACACGTTCCAACAAGGTAACTTTCCCATCTTAGAATACCCTTGGCCCACCCTTCTCAAATAGGTTACACCATATAGGAGACTTCCTCACACTTTCATCTCTTTCATAGCCAACAAAGTTTGGGCTATCCGTGGCCTAGTGGACATCTTTGATGATGACAAAGGCTTCTATGTATTCAAGTTTGAGAAGGAATCAGATCGTAATCAAATTATTTCTGTCTGAGGGGGCCATGGTTATTTGGTGGTAGAGCTCTTATCCTTAAAAAATGGCACCCTAACATGCAATTTTCTAAGGATTCTTGCACCTAAATACCAGTGTGGGTGAAGCTCCATAATCTTCCCCTTGAGTATTAGACTACCCGAGGATTTAGTTATGTTTCTACTTTCTAGTAAAGTTGTAGGCCTTTATTTGAAGATAAACGGGCAGAAACCATAAAATATAATTTGTAATGAATAATTTTAATTCTTAACTTTTGGACTAAATAGATGAGTTGTTCATCCTCCCACAGACATGAATTTTTTTTAATTCACAATAAGGGATGTAAATGAGAGTGGATGACCCTGGAAGTATAATTGGGTAATACTTGTCTACTCACTCACTGGTGAGTAGAAAGTTTTTACTTACCACCGATGTGGTGCAAAAATGAGGTAACACATGTCTATGTAATTTAAATAAATAAATAAATAATAAAATATTTCAAATCTGGGTTAACCCAATAATAAATTGGATCCAAATTAAATTCCTAATTCTCTACTATTATGATTTATATCTATCTTAACTTTAATGCTTTTTCCATATTATATATCTATCTTCTCATATCTAATATCTAACAATACACTGTCTTCAACTACAAAATCTATTTTTTGAAACATAGATCCGGCAAGATCCATTTCTTCTTTATATCAAATAAACCCGTTTGAAGACTAATCATTAGTAATTGAACAGATTAACATTAACTCGATGTTTTAGAAATTGAGAGAATTAAATGATTGTCGAAGAGGTTTTCAGAGAGATTTTGTGTGATTGGGACAGAGAATTAAATGATTGATGAAAAGATTTTCATAGACATTTTGTGTGATTGGTAATTCTTATTTTTTTGTGATTAATAATTCTGGATTTATATAAGTAACAAAATTGGGTCTTTGTTGGTCGTTCATCGTCTTAAAGTAGCGTGAGTGAGGAGGAGAGAATTAAGGATTTAATTTGGATCTAATTTGTAATTGGGTATAACTCGAATGTCCAAGTGAAAACTTTCTACTCACCGGTGAATAGACATGTATCATCTTATATAATCTTTTCCACAATTTGAAAAAGAGAAAAACTCTCGCAATTATCTAAAAATACACATGTTATAGTTGAAGAAAACTTAGAAGTGTAATTTTTTTTTTTTTTTCTTGAAGAGATTTGGAGTACTTGAAGAAGGGAGCCGTGAACTTTGTCCTATTCATAATGAAGCCTATGTTGTTGTCAAACAATAGATGATACAGCCTAACTATTATGCCTTGTCTTTGTATGTTTAAATTTGTCCTTGTTTGGGCTGTGGTCTGTACTTCTGCCTTTGCTTTGCCTCCAATGGACCTCTCATGTATATATATATTTCTTCATATATATATATATATATATATATCTAATTTGCTTAACCTTTGGACGAAAAAAAATAGAAAACATCTAAGGAAAGATGTGTATAAGTATGCCATTTATAGCATCTATATATATAATTTGCTTAACCTTTCGAGAAAAAAAATAAAAACAACATCTACCGGAAAGATGTGTATAAGTATGCCATTTACAGCGTTTATGAAAGAATACAAGATGGTTTGACAATACCCTCTTATACTAGCTTGGAAAGAAGAGTCAACGTGAGAGAATTTAGGCCCGCATTCTTGAAAAACATCAACCTCTTTATGGCTTTTCTTTAAAATCACTCCCCAATCGTAAATAAGTTCGGGTTGAAAATTTTCAATCTAAGCTGAACTTTAATTGTAAAAATAATTGTCAAAATTCATGAAAAATCATACTGGACTCGAGTTGGGTTTGGGTTGTCCAACCCAAGTTGCACCCCTAGCTCTTATAATTGGCTTTGTTGGTATCTTAGTTTCTTCGGCCGAAATAATTTTCAACCACATTACTATATATATATATATAATCAATATGTATAAATTTGTAGATTTGAACTTTCAGATTTTACATTATTTCACTAAAATCTCCACTTGGCCAATTGTAATGCAATTATTGGACTTGGTTAAGTTTTCGAGAAGTCAGACTAATATAAAAATAAAATAAAATTTCATATTCAACTAATTGTAGGATTAACATAATATTGTTTACAATGATAAAACAATAAGGGCAGTCATGAAAAGGATGAATGGTGAATTGATTTTTGATTCATTTTGAAGTTTTAAAGTCAATCTATATTGAGTTGTATTTTGAATATTCTTAAAGGAAAGTATAATACTAATAGAAAAACTAAAACATATAGAATTAATTCTTACTTTTTTATTTATTTCACAACCACAAGGAATTGTGTTTTATTGTATTCACTAGTTTTTTTAGTGAATATGTTCTGCAAACCAAAGTTTATTTGAATTTTTAAGTAGTCTACTAATTTCGAAAAAGACTTGACGTGATAAACAAATAAATACAGAGTACATTTTGCAATAATATAATATCATTTCATTAAAAGCAAATGCTGGAAGATTAACACAAAATATAAGTCAAATTTTTTTGTAGGCCATTCATCCATTGCTATCTTCCTTCTCTATAGAAACTACATTCACGTCTTTTATAACTCATGCCATTTTCATTAATATTTTTGAAAAATTATTATATATATATTTATTATTTATTGTCATAAAAATTATATTTCCAAAGATTTTCAATGATATGCATTGCACGTATGCATTTACTAGTGTGTATATTTATACTACTATTAAAAGTTTAAGATATTTCAAATCGTTTAGTGATATAATTTTTTATTTATTATAGTTATATAAAAACTCTTTTATTAATAATTTTTTGATAGAATTTACTGACATAAACAATTGGATGGTGTAAACAATTGGGAGACATATTTAGATGTATATTAATATTAATAGTTTCAATGTGAAAGATTGTTTTAAAACTTTCTCTGCTCATTTTTTTTTCTTATTTGCATTTTTTTTTTCAATCAATAAAGTTTTGTACCACATTTTATGCTTTTTTAGTTCCTGACATTCTAATTGTTATTGTAGGATTTCAATTATTATAACATTTGATTATGTATATTTGTTTTTTTGTTGGATGTATTTTATTTTATGAGTTCAAATAATAATAATATAATCTCACTTTATTCTTTTAATTTGGAGTGATAATCATGGAGGTTGCTCTTTGATGAATAAGTGGGTTCGTTTATAACGTGTTTTATGAATCAAAAATGATTTTGAAGAATGAAGTATAAGTCATTTATGGTTTATTGATTTATTACGGTAATTCATATTCTTTGAGATATTTGAGAATAATTTGATTAGTGTCTTGTTTATGGTTTATTGATTTATTACGGTAATTTATATTCTTTGAGATAGTTAGGGAATAATTTTATTAATGTTGTTAATAATGCCAATACTCTAAAAATCATAATTATTACTAAAAGTGTCTATTTCAGTGTATGAAAATGAAGATATTGGGTATGACTTTGTCTTTAACATATCCAAACATATATGAAGCCACTAGTTTTCGTATTCAAACACTTGGATATAATTTCTTACCTGGAAGAGAAACTATAAATTTAATTTATAGAATTCATTATAAGGTATTAAATACCTTATGTCCAAATATTAAAAAGAAATGTGAACCTGGACAGACAGTGTTATGGGACACTAATATGTTTACTTCACATATTGCAACTCCAAGAATGATTTCTTGGGATGAAGTTGAATTTCTTGAAAATTGGACGATTCCAGACCGATGAAAAACTTTTGGTAGAGAATTTACCCCTACCGACTCTGAAATGGATTTTAATGGTTAATACAATAATAGATCGAGAAGCCATTAACACAAAATTTCAACAGGAAAAATATCGAGTATTCAGGACTAAGTATTTTAAGGAGTTTAATAAAGAACAATTAAAAACCTATAAAAATCAATTCTATGAATTCTTAGAAGAGAAACAAATTGTTATACCTTTTGTTTCATGGTTTTGTATGTTTAAAGTTTTGTAACACATTTTATCTTTTTTATTTGATTTTTTTTAGTTCTTGACATTCTAATTGTTATTGTAGTATTTCAATCATAAGGCCTCATTTATTACCTGTTTGTTATTTTTAGTAAACATTAAAAGCAAAAAAAATTTAGGACAAAATTATTCCCATAATCTCTTAATACTTTATCTCCCCTCTTTCAATGTGTCTGTATATATATAAATTCTTGGAAAAATTAGATTTTGGTGACCAATTCTAAACAAAATTACTCTAAAATGACCATAAAGTAAGGAAAAGATGAATAATCACCAAAATTGAAACTTAATTGCTGATGAATGATCATTGGATCACTTATTACATAAATATTCTTCCTCTAATAAATTATTTATAATTGGACAAATATACCCATTACATTAATCTCAATTAAACATTTTACTTCAAGAGTTGCCTAATAAGCAGCTGCTCTTTCAAGTTATCAAATAAATATTTAGAAAGAAATTTTAACTAATAATTATTTATTTTTATTTTCAGATATTGTATTATTTATGGATTCAAATAGTGTGTAAAAGTGGGAAACTTTATTTTTATTTTTATTATTTATTTGTAAGTGATGCTAGAAGTTGTTATTTGGTGATGACAACCAGAATACTTGAGTAACAATTAGAATAAGAAATAATAATTTAAATTGGCAACAATTAAAATCTTTTTCTCATATAGTTGGATCTTGTAGTGATTTTGTTTCTTTTTCATGATAGTCTTGTTTTGCACAGTACTTTCTATACAATTTATATCCATAAGAATTCTTTTGTCATATTAAAAATTTAGCAAAAAAAAATGTTAATAAAATGAAATCTCCAACATAAAGTACTATAGATCTTTTACACTCCAATCAACTAAATCTTGTGAGTTCTGTGTAGAAGTAGAGTGAATACCTACAAAGGGGTTGAATAGATGTAGTTAGCATGGTTGATTTATTTTAGAGCAATCTGATAGATATATTATCAATCAAGAATCAAAACATTAACTTTTAACATATATATCAATACTATCTTTTTAATTAGTAGATTGACAAATTAAAAAGGAAAAAATGAGATTGATGAACAAGAACGAGAGAGAGGAGAATGAATTCAAGGAGTTTATTTTTATATTAAATGGTAATTTCATCATCTAAAAATTATTTTTAAAATGTTTAATAAATATAAAGTATTTTTTTTTACCAAATTAACCTCAAATGGTTACTCACCAGCAATTAAGTTTCAATTTTGGTAACTATTTATCTTTTTCGGACTTTATAGTCACTTTAGAGTAATTTTGTTTATGATTGTTCACCAAAATCTAATTTTTCATAAATTCTATTAAAACTTCTCTTTACCATCCTCATCTTTCTCTCCTAAAAATACAAACACGGTAAATTCAATTAATTTTTTTTAATAAAAAAACCAACACTGTAAACTCAATTTTTTTTTTTTATATAGAATCGAATATATATATATATATATATATATATATATATATATATGTTTTAGTTGTAGTAAAATTTTGAAATTGAATTTTATTTATTTTAAAATAAAATTGAAAGTTTTAATTGAAATAAAATACTAAAATTGGTACACAGAAGTAAGGTGGTGAAAGAATCTATATATATATATATATATATATATATATATATATATGCATTGAAAGATGAGAGATAAAATATTAAGAGATTACGAGGATAATTTTGTTCTATAATATTTTGCTTTTAATATTTTTTTAAAATAATAAATTAAATTTTATGATTAATTTTTTAATCCGAGAGGAACAATCGCCTAAGCGACGGCAGACAACACTTTTTTTTTTTTAAAAATCAAGCGTGTGGTTTTACGCTGGTTAATTAATTATTTTTTTTTTTGCGAATATGGCTCTGCGTAACGTTCTGTACACCGCAGGATTGAGCAACAGCCGATCCAGTCCACACACGTCTTTAGAATCCGACAAACTCCGACTCTGTGGCACACTTTTTGCATTTAATGAGAAATCTAACCATAACCGCTTGCATTTGTTTCTCTCCCCAAACTGAACCACTTATTACCTTTTCATTTTCTAGATCTACTTTTATTTCTCTTCCTCTCGTTTCTTAATATAAAGTGTTTTTTATACCAAATTAACCTCAATTGGTCACTCACCAGCAATTAAGTTTCAATTTTGGTAACTATTCATCTTTTTCGGACTTTATAGTCACTTTAGAGTAATTTTGTTTATGAATGGTCACCAAAATCTAATTTTTCATAAATTCTTTCAGAACTTCTCTTTACCATCCTCATTTTTCTCTCCTAAAAATACAAACACGATAAATTCAATTAATTTTTTTTAATAAAAAAACCAACACTGTAAACTCAATTATTTTTTTTATATATAGAATCGAATGTATATATATATATATATATATATATATATATATATATGTTTTAGTTGTAGTAAAATTTTGAAATTGAATTTTAGTAATTTTAAAATAAAATTGAAAGTTTTAATTGAAATAAAATACTAAAATTAGTACACAGAAGTAAGGTGGTGAAAGAATCTATTATATATATACATATATATATATATATATATACATGCATATATATATATATATACATGCATTGAAAGATGAGAGATAAAATCTTAAGAGATTACGAAGATAATTTTGTTCTATAATATTTTGCTTTTAATATTTTTTAAAAATAATAAATAATAAATTAATGGCGCAAATGGAGCCGTCCATTTGGATGATCAATATGCTCAGTATGTTGATATCTTTAGTTATAATCTTTGAATTATCCTTTCTAAACCTGATAAAACAATTGTTATTTTCTTGCAGTGATGTTATTCATCTAAAGAATCAATCTAAGGAATGTCACCTAGTGTACGACGCTAGGGAGATCAACAATGTTGCGGACTATATTGCCGTCAAAGCTCGGAAGGGGAAGGAAATTGCAAAAGAGATGGCGCAGAATATAGCCGACGAGGACTTAAGGAAAATAATGTATCGGATTGTTCGGGCTTTTCCGGATGAACTCTTGAGAAAGAGTTTGATAGACATGAGGGATGGTTGAAATGTCTTGTTGAGCATAAAGACTCGTCTTGATTTGTAAAAACTATTTCTTTTATTGACTTGATGTGAATCCAACTCTTCATCGTTCATATTACAATAGCAATCCTTTTATGCCCGTTTGGTAGGGTGGCAGTTGTAACTCTCCTTCAGTCAATGATAGTACTTGTGATAGGATTTGGGAGGCAGAAGGATAATTAATTTAATTGTCTTTGTTTTTTTGTTTTTAAATAGGTAATAAATTCAAACTTTTGGGATTATGTTGATTGATTATATACTCAGTCATCTAATTTTTGGATCTAGACTTTGTATTATCCTGACTTTCATTAGAGACTTCTTTGTTGGGAATTGCATTTAGAAGTACTTGCTGGACGGTTTGGGAAGGAGAAATCAGTAGCATTAGCTCAAGATAGATCTTGTTGGCCATAGACAAAATAGTATCTCACTTTAGTACATGTGCATTAGCAAAATGCTAGAAAACAAAATAAAACACTGGATTACACTCCAATACATGGACACTCTACTTCTTTTCCACGTGATAGATTTGATATATTATGTTTCTATGACACATTGAAAAGTTATTAATCTGGTTATGTATTCCATCTCCCCTAAAAAGGAAATGAAAATTTTAGTCAGAAAAATGCATTTCTTCGACATAACACTGATTTTTATGCAGGAAAACCAAACTTGGCACGTGAGTTTTGTAAATGCTCCTGCAACGAGCTGGTACGGATGCACTTAATAATAAATGTTTTAGTTTTATATTTATTATCAGCATCCTTGCATTAATTCCATGTGAATGTGGTAGGCCACACGAATTTACTCTTTTATTCTAAATCAATTATTTTGTTGTTAAACTACAGGACTTGTGGACATTGTTCTATGAGCAGCAGTATCATGTATGCTTGGACGAAATGGAAAAACTAATTTCTGTGGGAAGCATTGAGTTTCTTCCACGTGCAGCGCACATCATCACGGTGGCGGATTCTATGAGGTGGTACGGCATTGGTACCAACTTCAATGCCAAATGGGATGTGCATGACTATATCAACAAGGAGAATGTTTTTGTTCTTGAGGAGGAGACTCCTTTCATGAATGAGCCATCGGATTATTAATTTTGACGGATCCTTTTTTGAAGGACAGGGGGGTTGGGGCAGTGTTCTCCGGGATGGGAATACTGTTTTAGAGGTATTCTATGGGAGCTTGGAGTGTGTAGCTTCATCTTTTGAAGCTGAATTAATGTCATTATTTTTAAGCTTATACTACTTGTTTATTTATTTGGGAGAGGTCTGTTCGGAAGTGAAATTGATCATTGAAGGGGACAATGAAGACGTCATCAATGGCGAAAATGGAGCCGTCCATTTGGATGATTAGTATGCTCAGTACGTTGATATCTTTAGGTATAATATTTGAACTATCCTTTCTAAACCTGATAAAATAATTGCTATTTTCTTGCAATGATATTATTCATCTAAAGAATCAATTTAAGGAATGTCACCTAGTGTACGACGCTAGGGAGATCAACAGTGTTGCGGACTATATTGCCGTCAAAGCTCGGAAGGGGTAGGAAATTGCAAAAGAGATGGGGCAGAATATAGCCGACGAGGACTCAAGGAAAATAATGTATCGGATTGTTCGGGCTTTTTCGGATGAACTCTTGAGAAAGAGTTTGATAGACATGAGGGATGGTCGAAATGTCTTGTTGAGCATAAAGACTCATCTTGATTTGTAAAAACTATTTCTTTTATTGACTTGATGTGAATCCAACTCTTCATCGTTCATATTACAATAGCAATCATTTTATGCCCGTTTGGTAGGGTGCAAGTTGTAACTATCTTTCAGTCAATGATAGTACTTGTGATAGGATTTGGGAGGCAGAAGCATAATTAATTTAATTGCCTTTATTTTTTTGTTTTTAAATAGGTAATAAATAAAAAGTTTTGGGATTATGTTGATTGATTATATACTCAGTCATCTAATTTTTGGATCTAGACTTTGTATTATCCTGACTTACATTAGAGACTTCTTTGTTGGGAATTGCATTTAGAAGTACTTGCTGGACGGTTTGGGAAGGAGAAATCAGTAGCATTAGCTCAAGATAGATCTTGTTGGCTATAGACAAAATAGTATCTCACTGTAGTACATGTGCATTAGCAAAATGCTAGAAAACAAAATAAAATACTGGATTACACTCCAATACATTGACACTCTACTTCTTTTCCACGTGACAGATTTGATATATTATGTTTCTATGACACATTGAAAAGTTATTAATCTGGTTATGCATTCCATCTCCCCTAAAAAGGAAATGAAAATTTTAGTCAGAAAAATGCATTTCTTCGACATAACACTGTGATTTTTATACAGGAGAACCAAAACTTCGCACGTGAGTTTTGCAATAAATGTTTATCGGTACGGATGCACTTAATAATAAATGTTTTAGTTTTATATTTATTATCAGCATTCTTGCATTAATTCCATGTGAATGTGGTAGGCCACACGAATTTACTCTTTTATTCTAAATCAATTATTTTGTTGTTAAACTACAGGACTTGTGGACATTGTTCTATGAGCAGCAGCATGATGTATGCTTGGACGAAATTGAAAAACTAATTTCTGTGGGAAGCATTGAGTTTCTTCCACGTGCAGCGCACATCATCATGGTGGCAGATTATATGAGGTGGTACGGCATTGGTAACAACTTCAATGCCAAATGGGATGTGCATGACTATATCAACAAGGAGAATATTTTTGTTCTCGAGGAGGAGACTCCTTTCATGAATGAGCCATCAGATTCTCTTTTGAAACATCCGGTGGCCCCAAAGATTTGGGATGCTCCTGAAGATGGCTTCCTCAAACTTAATTTTGACGGATCCTTTTTGGAAGGACGGGGGGTTAGGGCAGTGTTTCCCGGGATGGGAATACTGTTTTAGAGGTATTCTATGGGAGCTTGGAGTGTGTAGCTTCATCTTTTGAAGCTGAATTAATGTCATTATTTTTAAGCTTATACTACTTGTTTATTTATTTGGGAGAGGTCTGTTCGGAAGTGAAATTGATCATTGAAGGGGACAATGAAGACGTCATCAATGGCGCAAATGGAGTCGTCCATTTGGATGATCAGTATGCTCAGTACGTTGATATCTTTAGGTATAATCTTTGAACTATCCTTTCTAAACCTGATAAAACAATTGTTATTTTCTTGCAGTGATATTATTCATCTAAAGAATCAATTTAAGGAATGTCACCTAGTGTACGACGCTAGGGAGATCAACAGTGTTGCGGACTATATTGCCGTCAAAGCTCGGAAGGGGTAGGAAATTGCAAAAGAGATGGCACAGAATATAGTCGACGAGGACTCAAGGAAAATAATGTATCGGATTGTTCGGGCTTTTTCGGATGAACTCTTGAGAAAGAGTTTGATAGACATGAGGGATGGTCAAAATGTCTTGTTGAGCATAAAGACTCCTCTTGATTTGTAAAAACTATTTCTTTTATTGATTTGATGTGAATCCAACTCTTCATCGTTCATATTACAATAGCAATCCTTTTTTGCCCGTTTGGTAGGGTGCAAGTTGTAACTGTCCTTCAGTCAATGATAGTACTTTTGATAGGATTTGGGAGGCAGAAGGATAATTAATTTAATTGTTTTTGTTTTTAAATAGGTAATAAATAAAAAATTTTGGGATTATGTTGATTGATTATATACTCAGTAATCTCATTTTTGGATCTAGACTTTGTATTATCCTGACTTCCATTAGAGACTTTTTTGTTAGGAATTGCATGCGACTAACCATAAACAGTTTCCTCTGTTGTTCTTTTTGGGTTCAATTTCTTATTATCGCTGGAGTTGTAGAATTTGTGTCATCAAAATTTAACATACAATAATGGCTGATTTTGGTTATATGAATAACAAAAAAATAGAAAAAATTAAGACAAACAAAATTTAAGAGAGAAACAAAGAAATTTTATTTTGGGACAATGGGGATGGCGGTTATGGTGGTGGAGAGAGATAATGGGGACGAGTTGCAACGAAGAAGATCTTTGATATTTAAATATTCTTATCTTTGTGTTTTATGTTTTATAGGAGATGATTTCCAAATAAGATGAAAAACATTAAAAAAATGTGCTAAAATGGATATATATAGCTAAAGATGAACATAAAAAGAATTGTAGGAGAAATGGTATTCTGTGCAATCTACTTTACAAGATGTCTCAAGTTCAAAACTTTGCAAAATATTTTTTACACGGCCACATCTGCAGTCCAGAATTTAAATTAAAGATATAAAGATCAAATATTAGATATTTAAATTCAAAATTTTGAATTTTGTATTTTAAATTTTTGTATTTTCCCAACTAAACCATCCCCTCTAACTCTATAAATATGGGGATTAGTGGATGGTGAGGGGAGTTAGAAATTGTAGAAAAAAATAAAGTGTAGTTAGAAATATTTTCTTGTATTCATTTTCTTTTCTTGTAAACACAACTCTCAAGGGAGTGATGAAGCCACCATGATGAAATATAAGTAAGTTCTTTTACATTCTTATATATTTTTTGCTCCCAAGAGTATTCTTTTATTCTTCTATTCTGTGTTTTTATTTTCAAAAAAAAATTAGAGGGAAGATTATTCGTGTTTGCCAAATAATGGCAATTCGAAGAATGTCTACCTCTATTACCTAGCCAAGGTGCAACAGATTAAGTAAAAAAATGTTTCTCTCATATATAATAAAGTTTTCTTTTTATGTCATATTTTCCTTCATTTTTTCAAGTTGTAATTGGATTGGTGAAGTGTATTGTTTGTTGGAGGAAAAATCATATAAGAATAATAGAAATTTTATTTTTGTGGATTCATTGTGGTGGATTCCCTTCCCTTGAGATTTATTTTTTTAGTATAGTTTTATTTATTCATTATAATTCCAAAATAAAAAAGTTTTTTTAAAAAAAAAATCATTTTCATTCCATAAATTAGTGTTTGAATTTGAGCTCATTCGGAATCTCACTTGAGAGTGGTTCGACCCTACTTATTACTATAAAATTTTTAGTAGAGTTTTTGCAGATTTTATTTTTGTATGAAGTGTAGAAAAACAACGACAAACATCCACTAATCTACACCCGTCAAATGGCGTCGTTGCCGAATCAAGTTTGGGAATTCGCAGCATAAATATTCCACACTACAAATTTTTTGGGAGCCCACCCAAACTTTCTTTCCCTCCCTTCTATTATTTTATTTTTTTAGTTTCTTCTTCTTATAATTATTTGAAGAAAAGAATGAAAAAAAAAAAAAAATTCCATGACAAATTCTTATGATGCACTGCTTAGGTAGATGCCACCATCAGACACTCTTACAAGAGGAACAATAGATGTAAGTACATAATTCTTTTACATCATTTTTATTTTCTTTTTAGATTAGGAAAACATAGTTTTTTTTAGGTTGATAACTTTTGCATGCAAACTCTAAGATAGAATAACTTAGAAATATCCCTAAGGTCACACTTTCTTCATTTTTTTTCTTTTATTTTTTGTTCTTTTTGTTAAAAAAAGAAGAAGAAAGACTACACACTCACTCATTTTTTTTATTGCTTATTTTGTTTGTGCATCTTTAAATTAACATTTTTTTATTGTAAATTTTAATTTAGCATTTTTGTAGTAATGCTCTTTTTGCTGTTTAAAAATATTTATAAAAGTAAAGTTAACTCTTGGTAACTCTAGTGAGCACCTTCCAACTTCACAATATCTAGAAAAGTTCTGTCTAATGAGTGTGGACGTACCGTCATTAAGCAGGCCAAGTGTCTCTCCATACTTTCCTGGGAACTTCCTTATTGTGTTGTTGGCAGACCTTAACGGTAATCCTCGAGTTACTCTAACAAAAAAATTACAGTAGGAATTGTATTTGATTGTTGAAAAATAAAAAGAAAAAAATTGCATTTTTTTTTTACATAATCTTGAACTTTTCATGTGATTACTAATGTTTCATTTTTGTTTAATGAAAAATTAAAGCAAATCAATTCATTCTGATTAAGGTAATATTCTTCCAACCTTCTGTTTGTGCTTAATTATTATTTTGTCCAACATTAAGTACAATGTTGAGTTTAGGTTTGGGGGGGCATGACAATAAATTTTCAAAAAAGCATTGAATTTGTAATTTTTTGAAAAATGTTTTGTGATAATGGTAATTTTCACACTATGATTTGATTTTTTTTAATATTAAATGTGTATAAAATTTTAAAATAAAATCTTTAAGCTTTAGTGCATTTATAATTTGATAAACGTTAAGATTTTATCATTTCTTTCAGTTAGAACAATTTCATGAATTTCTAAAATTCAGGAAAAAAAATCACTAAAGCCCCATAATACGATTTGAAATTGATAAGTGACTGCATGTTAAAGATTTGATTAATAAAAGTGGAGATTTAACCCGGTGAGGTATCGTACAATTTTTTTTATTTTTAGGGTTATATGTTAATCATTCTATTTTCTTTTTTTGAAATCCACATAATTTTGTTAATTAGTCTCATTATTTTGTTCTTTCGGTCAAATATTGAGAATTCATTATGTTATGCCACATAATATTTTTTTGAGCTCATGTATGTTGAAGAACTATAACTATCCTTGAGAAATGATTTTAAGCCATCTTTCATTGTTTGACCATTTTAATTTTTTATCTTTCTTAGTTATGAATTACCACTTGTTAACCAGTTGAGCTTTTTGACCAATCTTTCTGTTATAACCATATTTTTTACTATTTTTCAAGAATGGATGTAATAATCAGTGAAGCTTTTTGGTCTAACCTTTCTTTTATAACCATTTTTAGGTTTTCCGAGAATGGATGTGATCAATGTACAAGTGGGTGAAAAAAAAAGTAAAAAAAGAAAGAGTAAAATTGTTGATGAGATTTGAGAAGTGTATATGAAAAGAAGTGAAATAGAAGGCGCTTAAATGACAAAATTTTGGAAGAAAAAGTTGAAAATAATATGCTCTAAATGAGTTAGTTCTTCCCAAGCATTCTCAAATACATTATCGATATCACTTTTTTATCTTCCTTCTACCTAAAGTTACATCCTAATAAAAGTCCTTTTTGATTTGAAGGATAGTATAATTTGGATACGGACATGACTGAGCTATATTGTTGTGTGATATAAATTCTTAATATTTGACATTTCTTTCATGAGACCCTATGCATTTTCTTGAAAATTTCGTTCTTCATTGAAAAATATATGAGATAATTTGCATTTGTACTACATTATTCTACTCACATATACTTGAGTGCAAAATTAGCCAATATCTTAGTGTTCAATTTTGAGTAAAATATCATAAGTGAGATTTGAAATCAAAGCTAGTTTTCTAAGGATATCTGAAATGCGATTGCTTTAAAATTGAGAATTATATTATTGGTGGTTATTCACACACACACTTTGAGTTAAGAATAGTAAAGACATTTTTTAACTTTTGGATAGCGTTTAAACTTTTCTTTTAATTCTTGTTACGCACTAAAGTGGAATGATTGAGTTATTATTCTTGATTTATACACATTAATAGAGAAAAAAAAATCTTTGAGTGTTAATTACCTTTTTTTTTTTTTTTTTTGGGTATCATCACTGAAACTCTCACGAGGCTATAGCTCGTTCACTAGGGCTTTAAGGCTTTATTGCATATGGTAAATGCAATCGAAACAGCCTGCGAAAGTGGCACATTTTTAGTTAGAAGTTAAATAAAAGTAGCAGTTTTGTGCTCTAATATTTTTTGCTTGTATTTGTTAGAGGACTAGCAAAAGCTCGTTTGAGGGTAATTTGATAAGTGCACAAAATATATTATTTTATATCTCAAAATAAGTCTTTAATTACTCTTTTACTGTATTTAAATATTCTTAACTTTGCATTTTATGTTTTATAAGAGATGATTCTCAAATAAGAAGAAAAGCAGCAAAAAATGGGTTAAAACGGATATATATAGCCAAAGATGGACATAAGAAGAATTGTAAGAGAGATGATATTCTGTGCAATCTACTTTACAAGAGGGCTCAAGTTCAAAACTTTGCAAAATATTTTTTACACGGCCACATCTGCAATCCAGAATTCAAATTAAAGATATGGAGATCAAATATTAGATATTTAAATTCAAAATTTTGTATTTTGAATTTTTGTTTTTAAATTTTGTATTTTGAATTTTTGAAATTTTTCACCTAAACCATTCCCCTCTAACTCTATAAATAGGGGGTCTTAGGGGATGGTGAGGGGAGTTAAAATTGTAGAAAAAAATAAAGTATAGTTAAAAATATTTTCTTGTATTCATTTTCTTTTCTTGTAAACACAGCTCTCAAAGGAGTGATGAAGCCACCATGGCTGAAATATAAGTAAGTTCTTTTATTTTCTTATCTAATTTTTTCTTTCAAGAGCATTCTTCTACTCTTCTATTCTGGATTTTTATTTTCTAAAATTAGAGGGAGGATTCTTCATGTTTGCCAAATAATGGTAATTCGAAGAATGCCTACCTCTGTTTACCTAGCCAATGTGCATCAGATTAAGTAAAAAAATGTTCTCTCATATATAATCAAGTGTTTTTTTTTATGCCATATCTTCCTTCATCTTTCCAATTTCTAATTGGATTGGTGAAGTGTATTGATTATTGGAGGAAAAACTAGATAAAAATATTAGAAACTTTATTTATATGGATCCATGGTGGTGAATTCTCTTTCTATGAGATTTGTCCCATCATTTGATCAAAGACATTTAGTATTACTTTTTATTATTAAAAAAAAATTAGAAGTTTATTTTTAAATATTCTTCATCCCAAAAGATTGAGGTTTTGAATTTTAGACTTTTTACTGACTCTCACTTGAGAGTGGTTCAACCCTGCTTATTACTATACAATTTTTAGTAGAGTTTTTATAGGTTTTATTTTTTGTACGAAGTGTAGAAAAGTAACGACATCCATACACTAATCTACACTCATCATGCACCTCCAAGTATGGAGGGCTCCTTTGCAGCTTTTGGGAACCTTATGGTTCAACAGAACTATAGTTTAAGTTCTTCACTTATCAAGTTTAAATAATGCTATTGAAAATTGTGAGTCTGAGGAACAACTGCGCTCTGATCCAGCCTATTTTGCCTATTACTATGCAAATGCTAACTTGAACCCGAGGCTTCCTCCACCCACTATCTTAAGGGAGAATCGACACCTGGTACGCCAACACACAATGAGGAGCCAGAAGATGATAGTGGCAATGAATGAGATAATAACAAATTTAATCTAAGATCAATGTGTAATTTCGTGGATAAAAATATTACTTTTTGTTGAATCTGTTTGGAAACTTCCTATTGGCCTCCATAGAAAGGTGAGTTGGGTTATTTTTCCACCGATCAATGTTAATCTTTGGGGAATCGTTATGAATTTAAGTCTACAATATGGTGCATATAAAAGATGATCCTGATGTATGATACAAATTTAGTAAGATTTGGTGTTTAGTTTTTTTTTGTGTGAATAATATGTTATATGTACCGAGTCTCACGAACTTAATATTAGGTCTTGTTTCAAGTTCTATGACATAGAGATGTTAGCTTTATAGTGTATAATTCCATGATGCAACCAAATGCAACCCTTTCCTGGATTTAAGTTCTCTTAATGGAGCCTAATGAAAATTGATTTGATGGGAAAAAAAGTTAGTTTATCAAGGATGTTAAGATGATCCACTATTATTGGGGTGAATGTGCTTGGGAGGATTCACAAAGGGCATAACATTGCATTACTCATGAAAACTACTGTTTTATAGCATATTAATTTCTTTCACCTAATGTCTAACTTTCATTGCTCAGAAATGCTGCATCTTCCACAAAGAAAAGCCCTTTGACGAGGACGACATCGACTACGACGATTGAAAAAACAAAGATCCGTCCAAGAAAGATCACAATCATGCTGATTGGTTGCTGTTCGAGGATTGATGAAGTTGCCAGCACGAGTCATTCTTGATTTATTGGCTTCATTCTTATAAAATCCTCGGAAATTACTAGAATTGGTTTTCTTGGAGCTTGATTTTTCTGGTGTTGTATATTGTTGGAATTGTTATTGTGTTTTAGATATAAGAAATGAATTGAAAATTCATTATTCAATTGAGAGGATATGTTTTGTGTTCAATTGTTTATTGGTTATGATTTGAATCTGATTTTGGGGTTTTAATTTCATATCATGATAGAGTTTGTCAATTTGGCTTTTGTTATTAGTTTGGGTATAGTCCATTTCGTTTGATTATGATAATTTCTGAACACATGGTTTTGTTAACAGTTGTTGCATGTTGACGATCTTCACTATTTTTTTTTTTTTTTGGATTTATTGTTTTGGAAGGTAAAGATTTGATTCATAAATTATTTGTTATTTTGATTGAATTGTCTTACTTTGCAACTTTGGCGAGAAAGGCATTTGTTAAAGTTTTATCCCCTGATTTCGTGGATGTACTTTTCTGTGATCAACATTATCTCCCTAGAGTCTTTTTGAACAAAACAAGCTTCTTACAGTGAGTTTGATTGGGCGTGGCTTTGCTTGTTACTAACAAAGTTGGCAAAATACTCTATATAAAGAAACATTATTTATATCATTCTCGTGAATTCTTATTGAGAGACCAATTCACTGGACACTGTTTTTCGGTGAGTTTGATTTTACTAATTTCAAACATATAATTCTCTAGAAAAAGTTTAGCACAACTATTTCTTTTTTTGTATGAGAATGATTTTAAGCTTGGCTTGGAATGTTTGTTATGTTACTTATTCTTTTCAAGCTTCAATTTGTGTTTTAAATTTTTTTTTGGAAACAATTGGAATTATCAAACATATTTTCAGTGTTTTGGTTTCAAAATTTTCATAATATATAGACGTTACCAAACATATTATGCATTTTCTATTTTTGTAAATTATGAAATACAACAATATTACCAAACACGTTATCAATTAATATTCAAAACATTAACATAACATAACACATGTTATGCTATTTACTAAAACAAAAACTAATATCAAAACACCCATCAAACGACTCCTTTGTTTTTTCAACTTAATTCAATTTTTTAGCTAAAATAGTATATAATCAATTCCACTCACCTCGCTTAAAGGTACTATAAATAATTACGCATGCTTCAACTTGTTGATCATTAACAAAGAGGAGTAATCTGTTACAAAATACTAACATTACATAAGAGTATGAGACTGTATAATTTTTGAATCAATAAGAGACAACCATGTACTTGTGTTATAAGTTAGAAAGTATGGACACTTCATCGAGAGTGTCGTACCCGTATCGGACACTCTTTGAACACTTCTCGAACACTTATTGGATATTTTGTAGCAGTAATGTATATTCAAGTATTTTGAAAGAAAATTGTATACAACTAAAAGTTATGATTAAAAATCTAAACTAAATATATGTAGATGACTAAATAAATCTGGTTCTTTAATCTATTTGTTTATAAATTTGTTTGGATCTTAATTACTTGACAATTAATTGAAATATTTCGACAATGTAGTATTGTTTTGTTGTTGAATAATTAATATATATTAATATATTATATTATTATTTTATTATCGTATTCTTGTTGTGTTTGTATTTTTTTTTTAAAAGTTCTCGTATTATTATATCCGTCTGATATCGTGCATGTGTTTCATGGGTGTCCGTCTTATATGGTGTCTGTGTTTCATGTGTGTCGTGCCGGTGTTTTCTGAGTTATGAGTGAGTGTAATTATCTAATAATATAAAAACTATGAAGGGCACAGACTCTCAAACGTGCCGATGCTTTCTAAGTTTTAAGTGAGTGTAATTATCTGATAATATAAAAACTATGAAGGGCACAGACTCTCAAACTTTTAACGTTAAATTATAAATAAATGAAAACGGCGCGTAATTACCCAAAGCACTAACGTTCTAGCAAGGAACCCAATAGATGTACTAACTTAAGGACGAGCCTAAGCCACATAGACTATTTTCATGAATGTACCGCATTACCCCCGAGTTTCCATTTGAATTACTTGGATGCCACCCGATGAAATCACAGAAAACAAGTTCTGGATATCCTCAGAACTAAAAAGGGTAGAATGGCGATACAGGTTGAATAAATTGTTTTTTTTTATCTAATCTAAACTTGATCAAGTGGTCTAAAGTCAAAACCTTTATCCTCACCCCGCAAACGCTATCGGTCTGACTCACCGAGCTCCAGACAAAAAACACAAGGCTTTCAAGAAAACAACACACCTTTGTCCCCAGAGTACACCTCTCTCTCTCATGATTTCTTCCGTTTCATTATCATGGGTTTAGGGTTTAAGAGTTTGTGGACTTTTGGGTATCTTGAGTGCTAGTGATCTGTTACGAGGAACATCTTGAATTTTGTGGAATAACAATCTTGAAATCTATTTAGACAGGATCTAATATTTTTGGGCACTAATTGATTCCATTCCAATGATTTCTTTCATTTATTGTTTGAATTTATGTGAGCAGAGTTGGAACTGGCCTACTTCTTTATGAGGCTGAAAGATGTTGGGTTCTCTATATGTTCTTAATGAGCACTTCAATGATCTTATGTGAAAACTTTGTCTTTTCAAATCGAAGTAATCGTCACAAGTCGTTGAATTCACATAATTTGTCGAATATTGTTGTTCAATTGAGTGGGGGAAGAAGGAGGTTTGGTGGGTTGATTCCATATGCAAAGAAAAGCCATTCAAGGAAGAGAAGTTGGTGGCGGAAGTTCTTTTTCGATGAGGATGGAAATTGGCTTGGTTTGAAGGATGAGGATATGCTTGAAGTTGAAGAGGAGGCATCTGAGAGCTCGAGCGAAGGCGAGTTATCTGAGGGTGAAAAGTTTGAAATGTGGAAGAGGAGAGCAGAGACAATCATTGAATTAAGAGAAGCCCAGGAGGATATGAGGAATGAAGAGAATAGGAGGTGGGAAGATTGGCTTGTGGACAGAACAAAGGATGTCAATGGTTCATCATGGGTTCAAGATTCGAGTGATGAAATTGGGAAATCCAGAGAAGGTGTCAAGGCAGGCCCTAGTGAGATGATTCCGGAGAAAGGGTTGGTCGAGTCTGTGAGGGATTTGGTCCTTGGAAGGGAAGATGATGACATGCTATACGAAGATCGTGTTTTTCAATATGCTTCCTTGAACTCAGTAAGTCCATTTTCACAATTTTACAATGCAGCAAGAATATAAACATTTTTATTATCATAATTCAGCTTTAAAAAAGAAGAAGAAGAAACCGATTTCTGAGTATTTGGGGTTAGCTAACATTATTACTTCTAAGAGATTTTTAGTTCAGTTGCAGTCGAGTTGCTCTCCTGGTATAGAGTCTTATTTTTTTTTTATAAGTAAAGATTTATTAGAAAGCACCCAGAAAAAGGGAGGGGCGACCCTTGAACTCCTGTTATAGAGTCTAATTTGGGCTGATTAGGGTATGTTATGTTAATATGCAATTCTGGATAGTCTTTATAAAATGTGATACACATTTATCTTTGTACCTCGGCACTTTAAATTTTTCATAGGATTATCAATCTCAATTTAAATGCCTTATTCACTTTTAATTTTTTTATTTCACATAAATGAAATGTTGAAGCAAGAATATGCCTTCCACAGGAACAAATGGTTCTAAAACTGAAATTAACGGTGTCTAAGAGCACCTGAGGAGCCCTTTAACTTGTCATACATGACAAACCGACTTTCTTGTGTCTCAAGTTCACCAACAATTTCTAGTTTTTGTTCATTTTGTATAGAAAATAAATCTTCATGCATCACATATCAAAAATAATAAAAACATTAAGCTTAAGTATGGAGATAAGAAAGGAAACATTTTTGACAAAATGTGCCCCTCAAAAGTCCTCTTTTCTAAATATCTCTCTAGTTCTTCCTTTCTTTTCTCTTTTACTCTTCTTCTTCAAATTTCTTTAATCTTGTTACAACAAACGTCGCAAACCAAGGACAAATCAAGAAACTGACTGACCAATAAACATGCACCACACACAGAACACAACGATTTACATGGTTTATGCGTAAAGTCTACGTATATTGTGAAGATCCGACGAAAGATTTTATTATGCGAAAACAAGGAGATTATAAGTTTCAGCTCCCAAACCCTAGCTCTCTCTCTCTCTTTCTTACGGTTTTCAGTGTTCTCATAACACACCCCAAACCTTAGATGCCCTTATATACTGGACTATAAGAGAGTCTTAAAATAGGGTCCACGACCTGCAAGAGAAAAATGGGTAACCCACATAAAGCCTATTTTTCGGGTCATAATTGGGGCTGAATCAAAATTTGGGCCATAACATCATAGATCCCTTCAAAAAAGGTTTTATTCTCCTGCCCCAATCAAACCTTAATTTTGTCTCCTTCAAACTTCTCATTTTTCTGTTCTTTTTTTTTTCTTCTTCTTTTGTTTGTTTTTTTTTTCTCTTTAAATTTTTTCTTATTGCACTTACATGTGATGTATGTGCCGTGACCTTTTTTCTCTCTTCTTATTCTTATTTTTTCTCTTCTTCTTCAAATTAATTACTGCAATTTTATGAACTTAAAGTCTGCATTTTATGTATTTTATTTTTTTACTGCAATTTTTGTGAATAATGACATACTTTTTGAATACTGATTCTACACCGTTATTGCGCTTCTATTTTTCGGCTTGCTGTCTTGTTGCACTGTTAGTTGTCATGTTAATTAGAAAAAATATATATATATTTTATTATGTTCAATGTGCCCCCCTGGAAAAAATTCTTGGCTGTCACTGGGTTAGACAATAGGTTACCTTCTTATTCTTTACTATCTCAACTTATGTTAATTTTGATAATTCCCTTGTAGCATTAATATCAATGTGGATCATCTTACTTTTCCTCACTAGTGCAATTATTAGTTTTCATTATCTATGGCTAAACCATCTTAGTCGGGTTCCTCTCATTTTTATATTCAATGAGGATTCTTCCACATATTTTGGATGTATTCATTTATAATTTTATCTTTTCTTAGCTCACAACACATTCATCTCAATATTTGAATTTTAGTTGCTCGCATCTTATGAACATGTTTCTTAGTTGTCCAATATTTTGTCCATAAAGCATGGTTGGTCTAATAGCTATCTTATATAAATTTTCTTTCAACATGAATGCATATGTTGATCACACTTAATATGCTTGAAAGCATTCTACCATTGAACCCATCTAGCATTAGTAGTATAAGAAACACCATCACTAATTTTTCCTTCACAATGAATAATTAACCATAAATTATGAAGGTGTTCACTCTTGTTTCTCTTGACCTTCAACCTTCACTATTTCTCTATTCACATTCCCAGTTTTATTAAAATAATATATCCTCTCTCTTTTTTTTTTTTGGATAAATAGTTTTGTTAGAGTTATATTTCATACATTCAATTCTATCCATACTTATTTTCAACCCACTTGATTCTAAAGTTTCTCCTTAAAAGTCAATATCATTTGAAAATATGATAAAAATAAGCCAGTTGGTTCACTGATCATGTGGTGCAACAAAAAAAGGAATTTAATACAAAACTTGAGAATAAATAATTTGTGGAAAAAAATGTAGTAATGCAATTTAGAAACATAAAATCTTTAAATAATGAAGTTTTATACTAATAAATAACAATGAGATAGCAAAGTTGGGGAATACTTTTGTATATCTTCAATGTTACAAGAGAGAATATATAAACTTTACAAAAGAGTATCTAGCAGTTAGTTAGATTTTACAACAGAGTATCTATCATTAGTTCCTCTAGATAAGAAAATAAATAACCACTTGAGATATTCAAGATTAACTACTTGAATTGAGGAAGTTAGTAACAACAATTTTGAATTGAAATTCGGTTATCACGATATCAACTCCAACGATTTTAAAATGTCGGTGGTATATTTGTTTTGCGTAAGGAAGAGACCATTCTTAGAGCGTGCTACTTCGATTCCAAGGAAATATTTTAATTGCCCCAAGTCTTTGATGTAGAACTTTTGTTCTAGAAAGTGCTTCAATTTCTGCACAAGGAGGGGATTTTTTCCTGTGATAAGAATGTCATCGACATAAACGAGCACAAATGTAGAGTTGAACCATTAATCTGAGTAAATAAAAAATAGTCAGATTTAGATTGAGTGAACCCTGCTTTGATCAATGTTGTAGAGAATTTGGCAAACCATTGTCGAGAAGCCTGTTTGAGTCCATACAAGGATTTATTGAGTCTACATACCTTTTGCTCCCTCTGTTGGGCGAATCCCGGGGGTAAAGTCATGTAAATAGTCTCATCTAAATCCCCTTGTAGAAATGCATTATGGACGTCCAATTGATGAATGGACAAGTTTCTCATAGTAGCCATAGAAAGGAGCAAGCAAACAGTGACTAATTTAGCCACAGGAGCAAAGGTATCATGGTAATCTTGTCTCTCAATCTGATTGTATCCTTTAGCAACCAAACGTGCCTTATAATGCTCAATGGAACCATCTGAATGATACTTATCTTAAAAACCCATTTACAGCCTATAGGCTTATGATGTAAGGGTAAAGGAACAAGAGTTCAGGTCTAATTTTTTTCTCAATTTCGGCAACTATTGCATCTTGCCAGTGTGGAATTTTGATAGCTTGAGAGAATGATTTTGGTTCAGCTATAGAAGACACTGTAGATAAAAATGCTCTGTGGGACATAGAGAAATTAGTGTCGGAAACATACAAGGCAATAGGATATTTAGTATAACTTGTAGTTACCTTAGAGTCCGATTGAATGAGATTAGCCGAATGAGGGATGGTGGGGCAATGAAAATCTTTGAGATGGGACGGTGGGCGTCTTTCTCTGGAAGGTCGAGATGAGGTAGGAATAATGGGTTGTGGTGCTGAAGTTGTGGACTCTGGATTCTCATTGTGTGTGGGTTGTGTGGAAGGATGACGGCGATGATGTATTTGTAATGGCTGAACTTGATGAGGTTGGATTGCGATAAGAGGGTTGTGAGATTAATTGGGCAGGTGAATGGGAATCCATATTATGAGTAGCTAGATCTGAAACTGCATGTGGAGAGGATGTATAATTAAAGGTGCCATTGTTAGTGAGTGATAAAGGGTAAACGCGCAAGTCTGATGAAGAGGCCAAGATATCTTGATAAGGAAAAGTGGTCTCATGAAATATCACATCACGAGATGTGTAAATTTGTTTAGAAATAATATAAAAAATGTGATACACTTTTTAGCGTAGGAATATCTAACGAAAATACCTTGTTTGCCTCTTTGATCGAATTTATTTTTTTATGTTGGTATTACGACCAAAACATAAGCAACTGAAAACTCAAAGATTGGCATAATTTGGTGGTTTGTGAAACTAATTTCATGTGGTGACATGCCACCTAAAGAGAGGGGTGGGAAGTTTGTTAATTATATAGGCTGAAGTTAAAACACTCACCCCAAAAAGATAATGGGAGATGGACCTGAAAACGTATGGCATGTGCAACATTGAGTAGGTGGCGGTGTTTTCTCTCTATTACACCATTTTGTTATGGTGTAGTAACACAACTGCGTTAATGAATAATGGATGACTCCATGGATGGTAAAAAATGGTTGCATGGTGTGATACGAATTCGGTACCGTTGTCGGGTCGAAGAATTTGAATATCATTGAAGTGTTCATCTATGTCACCCACGTCAGAAATGAGCAAATGAATTTTTGAACAAAATTGAGTGTGAACTATGGCAAAAAACGATTGTAAGATTTTTGCAGTTTCAGATTTAACATTCATTAAATCCACTTAGCACAACTATAGTCATCAATTATAGTTAAAAAAAATCTAGCATTAGAATTGGATGGTACAGAAAATAGACCCCAAATACCGCAGTAAATCATTTGAAATGGTCTATTAGTTTTGATTGAGCTTTTTGAAAAACATAAATAGGTTTGCTTAGATTGCGAACATGTAGTGCAAGTGGTATTATTTGGGCAGCTAATAAAATAAAAGTGCTTAACTATCATTTGCAAACGATTGATAGACACATCTCCTAATCAACAATGTCATAAATTATTTATGGTGGAATTTTGAACTGAGCAAATGGAGGGTAATTGAAGGTAATAAAGTCCCTTATGTAGGCGTCCCGATCCAATCTTCCTCCTTGATAACCGGTCTTGAAAAACACTACAATCGTTAGTGAATGTGATAGAGATGGGTTAGGACTTGACTAATTCACTAATAGAAATCAAATTAAATTGAAAAGTGGGAACAAAGAGGACATTATCGAGACGCAGTGATGGTGAGAGAATGACACTACCAACGTGGGTAATTAAATGATATGTTCCATCCAGAAGCTTAAGAGTGGAATGCTAAGAACAACTAGTACAAGTTGAAAAGAGATGTAATGATGAACTAACATGATTAGTAACGCCAGAATCAAGGATCCATATAGATTTAGATGAGTGCGAAAGAGATATACCCTTCAAATTTGCTTGTGGTGTGGAACTACCTGAATCAAGCATGCTTGAGATCTTGTTGTATTGTTCGGTTGAGAAAATAGGAGGGGTGGCTGAAGAGTGAGATGTGTCAGTTGATACTGCATTAGCTTGGATGTTTTTGTTGAGATATCCATGAAGCTTGTAACATTTAGCCTTATAATTTCTCACACGGTTGCAATGATCATAAAATGGGCGCGGTCTCCCACCATGCTGAGTATGTCCTTGCTGTGAATTGTTGATATGGTCTCTAGAGAATTTGCCATTGTTTTGTGGCTGGAAATTGTGTTGAATTGGCTTTCCACCAAAAGCCCAATTGCTAGTTCTATTGTCATTGAATCGAGCACTCAAGGGCGCAACTTCAGGAATGGGATTGGACAATGCATGTATTTCATGTTGTTTCTCTTATTGCCTGACGAGAGAGTAAATTTTGGCAACGTTAGGAAAAGGATCCATTAGTAAAATTTGACTACGAATGGTTGAAAAACGATCATGAAGACCTTGCAAAAATTCCATTGCACGATATTCTTGAAGTCGAGTTGCAGTGGCAAATCCATGGCCACAAGTGCAAACAGGAACGATAGATAAAGAGTTTAATTCATCCCATAGGGATTTAAGTAAAGTAAAATAGGCAAATACTGTAGTGTTGTCTTGCTTGAGCGAGGAGATTGATTGCTTGAGGTGGTAGATCTTTGGTACATTAATCTGCGAGAATCGATCTCGTAGGTCCTTCCAAATATCATAAGCAAAATCCGCACAGAGAATACTCCCGCGTATCTCTGGCGTTACCGAATTGAGAATCCATGATGCAACAAGATCATCACATCTAGACCACTTGGATTTTTCACTTAGATTAGTAGGGATTTTGATTGAGTCATCTATAAAACCGATTTTATTTTTGGCTCGAAGTGACCTCAAAATAGATCGTAACCACGTACTATTGTTGTCACTGGACAACATTGGAGAAACAAGGATAGCCGTGGGGCTATCGAAGTGATGGACGAAGAAAGGATCCTCTGACCCTTGAAGTTCAGGATTTTGAGTATCTGTTGGATCAACGATTGTGAATAGATTGATGAATTAAGAAGAGACAGATTGATAGAGACTAATTCGGAATTGTGAGCAAAGGTGCTTTGATACCATAATAAATAGTAGTGAGAGAGCAAAGTTGGGAAATATTTTTGTATATCTTCAATGTGTTAGAAGAGAGAATATATAAACTTTACAAGAGAGTATCTAGCAGTTAGTTAGATTTTACAATAAAGTATCTATCAATTAGTTCCTCTAGATAAGAAAATAAATAACCACTTGAGATATTCAAGATTAACTGCTTGAATTGAGGAAGCAAGTAACAACAATTTTGAATTGAAAAGGTTCTGTTGGAGTTGATATCGTGATAGATACAAATATTTTTTCTTCTTTTTTCAAATAAAATGTACCAAGGACTGGGTTTTTTAAGATTGTATTTTTAGAAACTTAAAAAACTTATCAATTGACAATTCAAACTGTTCAACCATTTGTCTTGGTCCAACAATTTTCTACATTACTTCTAGAAAAAGAATTCAAGGTTTTATCGTCATTTGACTGCAATATGAATGGAGAAGAGTACAAAATAGTGACAGGAATTCAGAATGATGACATTAATTTCAGTATAGGTTTTAATACAATTACATTCTTATTATGATTGGTTACATCTTTGATCATATGCCACAGAATTACTATAAGCAGTCTAGGTTGAAAAAAAACATCAATCTTGGAGCCTAAGAGGTCACTTTTCTCTCATAAAAAGTGCTATAATTCATGTTCTATATAGGTCAACCCATATTAATGTGTGCATGCAAGGAGACTACCATCCCCTTTTTGTGCATCAAAGGGTATTTAAGTTCATCCTTCACTTTGTCCTCTTCTGATTCTTCTTCCTTCTTCTTCTTCTCATTCTTTTTCTTCTTCCCTATTTTAACAGTGGAACATTTGCTAATGCTCTGTCTCTCCCCTTCCCTCACCTCCGCTTTCTCTCATGCACACTAGCAAATGCACACACCCCACAGAGAGAGAGAGAGAGAGAGAGAATCCCAGAACATTCTCTCTCTTTGCCTATGGCTTGTGGAATTAAGTCCAAATCCACTTAAGCAAGGACTTTTTAGGCCTTTATACCTAATATAAATGTTAGTATTTCTGTTTTTTTTTTTTCTTTTTTTTTGCTTTTTTTTTTTAGTATCAGTACAAAATTTTCCCTTCTATAAGGAGAATTTTTTAAGCGAAGCAACCATCATTTAGTATTCTATGCTACCCTACCACTGCAAACTCTTCTCATGTACTCTTTATGATGAGATACACTATTCTGGTTCTTATCTTTTACTTAATTCAATTCAATGCCTGAATTATTGAAATGAATTGTTTTATTTATGAGGTCAAATGATCAAAAGATTGTATGGTATAAAAGCTTCTACTTGTATATTATTTAAGTAACTGACTAGTAGCAAAAATTCTAATTGTATATAGATATTTTTAAAAATAAGTTAATGCTAACATTTGAGTTTATTTGAATTTCATTACATTCTGAATTATTACAAAATTTACAACACATGTTTTGACTTCTAATCATTTAAATATTCTTCCAACTGGTTAAATCATCTTCGTTCTTCTTCGTGCAGGCTAAATTTTTGGCATTGTTGGTAATTATACCATGGGCCTTGGACTTTTTGGTTCATGATTACGTTCTCATGCCTTTTTTGGACAGGTAATCATTGGAACATAATTCTTTAATCTCAAGTAAGTTATCTTACTTTCTATAGGGCAGTTTTTTTTTTTTTTTTGTGTGTGGCGGGGGATGGCGGTTTACATTTTCTTGTGTGATCCTGTTGTGTCTATGCTTTTTGATGGGACAGTACTTTCTTTCTTTTTTAATCAATTTCCTTTTTTCACGCGAACGATATAGTTAAAATAAATAGAATTACCTTTTAGTTGAGGATTTATTTTATCTGTCAATGGTAATAAATATCCTTTAAACTCTATGTTCACAACAATTGATAAACTTGCCTTTCTTTGCTGAACAGGTATGTGAAGACTGTACCACTTGCAGCAGAGATGCTTGACGTGAGAAAACAGCAAAAACTTGAGATGGTTAAGGAGTTAAAACTTGAGAAAGCAAAAATTCGGCTTGAGGTAGAGATTGGTAAATCTCCACCTCTTTCTGAGGAGGAGTTTTGGTTGGAGCTACATCATAAAGCGTAAGATTAATGATGTCTGATGCTTGTTGGCAGTTGTATATTATTTGCTTCATCAATATTTTGTTCTCATATAGTCAATGTTCAAATGGTAATGTAGAGAGGAATTTAAAAAGGCAAAGGAAAGAAGTAATTATATACTGATGATCATTTCTTTCTTACCAACTTTGCCAAAGAATTTGCATATGACCACATTTTAGTTTCAAACTAGTAAAATTCTCTTAAAAGTATCTCATTCTAAGTAGCTAGTCCCAACATATTATTCGCTATCAAAGAATAAAAATAATTTATTCCCTTCCTAACAGCCTAAGCTTTTAGAAGATTTGCGTGGTTTACATGGTATTAGACTGAAGGTCCTAGGTTCAAATCTCACTGCCATCCTTATAGTTATAATTGATGCACATTTTGGCCCACTCAGATTATGTACTTAAACATTGGCTGAAGCCTGAAATATTACTGAATTACATTTTTTTTCCATATAGGCATACTACCGGTGGTTATGTTTTATTACACATTGTCTTCTGAAATGTTTCTTGTGCTCTGTTCTGACAGACCTAAATTTCAAATCTGTATTTATTTTACTGAATGAGTGAATGCTAATTTATCACACTCCTTGCCATATCAGGATAGAGTTGCGCGATGAATGGAGGTTAGAGAACCGCAGAACATTTGCTAATATATGGTCGGATATAGTGTTTGGGATATCATTGTTCACTCTTTTATACTTCAATCAGAGTAAAGTGAGTTGTCATTTGTTATTTCTGCCACTCTTCCATATGGTAGCATTTTTTCATTTGAATGTCTTGATATTGTTTCACATTTAGGTGCCATCATTGTCATCAACCACAACAATAATGAACCAATCAATTAGTTGAAAGCTACTAGTGAAAACATTTGCAGTAGCATTAACTGTGGTTAATTTCACTATAGATATCAACAGAAGATATCTAGGTCATGGGTGGTCCAACTATCTAGTAGATTAACTGACCTATATTCCTACTTCCATTAAGGTTTTTTTTTTAATGTTTTCTATCATGTAATTGAGCTTGATGAATTTTCCAGTCTTCAATATGGCTCCACTTTCATCATCTTCAGTTGACTCAGTCATTTTGTTCAACTGCAACCAAATTTTGTTGAGGCATTTACCAATACAAGACTTTCCTTTGTCTCTAGATAGAGTTCAATGACAATGAAGGATACATGTAGCTGATCCTAGTCGCTGGGATTAAGGCTTTGTTGAGTTGAATTGATTTGTATCTCATCCATGGGTAATTTGTTTTCATGTATTTTTCCTGAAATATATCTGTTTACTGGATTAAATAACAAAACTCACTACTTGGCCATGTCTTTCTCTAATTGTTGAGCTAAGACAGCAAAATCCACATTGTCAATTTTTGCTATGTTCCTAAATTTGATAAAGTGTTTCAGTTCTTCTCTGACATTTCTGTAATTTAGTAATCAGTTTGCATAAAAACTCTTAGTATTTTGTTCTTGCCTCATCAATCTGTAACACTTCAAGTACACTTTTTCCTTTAGAGCCCTATATTATTCAACTGTCCATTAAACTAGAAGTGAGGGGGGTATAGTGTTTTTAAGGGAGCATTCTTATATTAATTTGGAGTGGTTTGGTAAAGTTAAAAATTGTAAAACATCGAGTAGCCATTTAAATCTTTAAGCAACAGCCAGATTGATATTGTGTTCTTGTAGCTGCATACTCTATCTATTTGGTCATTTGTGCTTGGGCATCTATGTGCAAGGAAAACCTATAAATTTACTCTGCATCTAGGTAACATGTCTTTCCATTTGACCATTTTTTTCCTTTTTCCTCTGTTTTTTGCAGGTAGCTTTGCTGAAATTTTCAGGGTATAAAATAATAAATAATACTTCGGACACTGGGAAGGCATTTCTAATTATTCTTATTACAGATATTTTTTTAGGGTAATATTTTCTGCTCTTTCCTGGAAGTACTTATTAGCACATTCTTCTCATTAAATAAATTTATTTTTAAAGCTAAGTTCACACAAGTTGGCTAAAATCAAGTTTTTGTACAAGTTAAATCTGTATAGAATGTAATTGATGTTTACTAGAACTGTAGTGGTGATATGAGGTGGACTTATTGAAATTGTTTTTATTGTTGTATAAAAAATTTTGAAACAGGTACAATATTATTTATCAGATCAAATCTTTTCCATGTAACTAGCACTCTAATCTATCTCTCTGATTTTTTTTTTCTCCTTATAACCCTCTTTCTCTAAACAGATCATTTTTGCGGGATTTTCTGCTACTCTTTTTCCTTGCAATTCAAGTTATACTACTTGTGACCCTATATCTGAATTTTGTGCTTCTGGACTCTAAAACAGTAGATTATGAAATTTCAAACTTGTAGGTATCATTCTGAATCTGGTTGGCAGACTTTACTAGAGATCATTGTGGAGCATTATGGGCTTGAGGTTGATCAGTCTGCCATAACTATATTTATCTGCCTAGTTCCAGTTATCATTGATGCATGCGTGAAGCTTTGGGTATGTCTATACTTGAAATATTTTGACTGCTTACTAGAAAGTGTGAATAAAAAATTCATAGTGGATGGTGATTATTTGGCTCTTCTTGGTAGTTTGTTATTTACCTCTTCCATGTTTTTAAAATTGCAAAAACATCCCCCTAATCTACCAATTTCCTCAGGAACCCCAACCTTAATTCCTGTCCAAAATGCATCTGACCTGAAGATTTTAGAAACTACATTTAGACCCCAAATTCTTCAATAATTCCATTTTTGGCCATCATTAAAATGTGTAAAATACCCTACAGTCATGATGGTGATGGCGTATAATAGAATAGAATGGAAAAAGAGAATTTATGTGGCCGACCCCATTCTTTTGGGAAAAAGGGCAAAGATGATGATGATCATGACCCTTCAGAGTACAGTCAATGCTTCAATCTACCTAGTAATATCTAGGACTTTCCTCAACACTATAATAGTATCTAGAGACTTAAAATCAACCCTAATGGTAGCTAAAGACCTCATATTTGTCCTATTAGTATCTAGGGGCATCTAATTAAACCTGATAGGATCTAGGGGAATCTAATTGACTCTAATGCTATAAAGGTTCCCAAATACAAACCTATCGTTATCCAGGTTGCCTATTCAAATTTAGTAGTATATCGGTCGTTCAAGTCTTGTAGCGTCTAGGGGCATCTAATAAACCCTAATAGTATCTAGGTTCCCAAATAAAAACTAATGGTCTTTAGGTTGTCCATTCCAGACTTAATAGTATCTAGGTTTGCAAGTTCAAACCAAATAGTATCTAGTTTTGTAGCATCATACCTAATAGTATCTAGGGTCTTAAAATTTAAACCTAATAGTATCTAAGGTCATCTAAACCTCACAATATCTAGGTTCTTATGGTATATTACTCCTCTAATCAACCCTAATAACATATATGAAACGAATTCCTATCCAGACATCGATAGGACATCAGAGCTGCTTAACTCCTACTCAGCGACAACGGGAATAGCTCCTGCTTTAGAGCTCTCGTACTTAATGACGAGTTTGAGCCTTAGAAGCATGCAAAGGGATAGGTCTAGAATAAATCTTGTACGAGTCCTTTAATCTAGTCCCTCTTCTTTAATAGGCACAGAATCATCAAGACCTTGCAATGGCAAAGGACCGCATTAGATAACTATGATTAACCTCCAATGGGATGCATGGTCATCTTCGAGATTATCCCGAGATTGGTCATTTGCATGAACTTCAGCCTAACTCCATTTTGTGCCTTTATAAGGTGCTAATGGGGCAACCGAGTCAACTCTCCATTTTTGATGCACCTATAATTATTTCTAAGCATAGAAAATCTGGTATGCATCCCTAGTTACTCAATCATGTTCCTCTAGAGGATGCATCAATAGAGGCATCTTAAGTCAAGGTCATTTTTTGTATTTATCTAGATTCTAGACCAATCTAGACACACTGATAAATGTGTTCAAGGCAACTTTTTTGTTGGGCACAATTTTAGATGCATATAGATATAACCAAAAATAATTATCAGAAGGATTATCGTGGATGCAACTCAGCCTTGAGTTGACCTAAATGTGCCATTATGCCAAAGACAACATGTGTGAGGGCCACATTTTTCAAATTTTTAGTAGCCTATAAATACAGACTTTGGTCAAAGCTGCAGTTTTGTCCTCAAAAAATATATAATAATTGTTGAATGATTTATATATTTAAGTTACACCCTCTCTAATAGCTTAAGCTTTTGGAGTAGTTGTGAACATGGTATCAGAGCCCAAGGTCTCATGTTCAAACCTCACCGTCACCCTGATAATTAAAATTGAAACACATGTTGGATCAAAAAGAAGGCCACACGTGAGGGGGTGTGTTGAAGGATTTATATATTTAAGTTACACCCTCTCTAATAGCTTAAGCTTTTGGAGTAGTTGGGTAGTTAACAATAATAATAATAATAACTTGGATGCAAGTGTTGGTGCATCCAAGCCTGAATCTGCCAGGTTTGTCCTTTGCATAGTTTTCACTTTTGTCCTCAATTCATCCAACAATTGCACTCTACACCAACACTAGGGACATGTAATACACGTCACCTTTTTTTTAACCCCTAAAATACCCCCCAAAACACCAAAATACCTCTAAAAATTATCCAACACATTTAATATCCCTGATCTCTTTTTCTCAAGATACATGTATATTACACATCCACTACACACAGAGTCAACCCTATACCCAAGACCTATCTCTACCACCCCCAATGATTTGAAGAAGGCCTTGAAGAGTAAAATCATGGAGGAAGGGAAGCAAAACGAAGAAAAGTGAAGAAGCCTCACCTCCACTCACTTTTATTTTCATTTAATCTTAGCATAAACAGGGCTATTCTTCAATTCTAAGACATTTAAAAGCAATATCTTCTTCTATTCTTTTCTTTTTCTTTATGCCTTACTTGTATATGTAGCCTCTCTACTTTCATCTCACGATGTAGTTGAAACTTAATCCTAACATGGGTACCTATTGTGTGTTTGGTTAAGTGGAGATGGTGAGAGAAGAAGTAGAGAAACCTTTCTAGGGAGAGAAGAAGAAAACGAAAGGGAGAGAGGAGGAGGGGGGGGGCTGGGTGGGGTGGGTGCCATAAACCTCTTACGCTTAAAATCCATGTTTTCAAAATCAAAAATAAGGAAAGTTTCTCCTTGCTAGTAGCGTGATTTTTCTGTTTTCTGTGTCATTATGCTTCTAAAAACATTAAACAGCTGTATTGCAGTAATCTTTGATTCAGTACCAAAGCTATCCCAATCTCTTTAAATGATTTAAAAATATATATGTATTAAGCATCAATAAAAGGGCGTAAGATGGGAACAGCATAATGTTCTTTATCTGGCTGGAATGCTGGTCTAGCTTTTATATGTTCAATCATTCAGTCATTTTGGTCCATGCTTGAAAAAGTTGATGCAGGCTCATAGAGTTAGTTACTAGAAGGACAAATGCTAGATTGGACTGAGGAAGCCCTTGTTTTCCTTGAAAACAATTTTTCTTACATCGTCTTTACATTCATATTCTTAGGTTATATCAGTTATCTGTCATTACTTGCTGATTTCCTTTCTATTTTTGTTGCATAATCTGGTTCATGATGGATGTTCGATGTTTCCCTCTATTTTATATATATGTTCTCGTGGATATGCATGTGTTTGCATTGGCAAACATGAAAATTCTTGTTCCCTTGTGTTGTATTTATTTGTATTTATTCATGCATTTGTGGCTTGCAACCAATATACTCAGCTGTTCCCACAACCCCTTTACCATGCTTGCTGTTATTGTCTGGCTATTCTCTATTAAGCTGGGAGCTTGGATGGGAAAACAAGAAGGTAATAGTTACTGGTCAAATACTGCACTTGGACTTATCACACAGCATTCATAGGATGAACTGTTGTCATGCTGGTAGTCCAGGTGATTACATTGCGATTCTGAGACTCATTGAAGATTAGATGAATAAAAGTCAAAAAATTATTTCTGTTCACGTTGTTTCAAGGTTAAGTAATCTTGTCTCAAAATTCACATCTATAAAATGAGGACCTTTGTATAGATACTTAATATATCCTGACCTCCCATGCTCTTCTTTCCTGATTTCGGCATCTAAATCATCCCCCATGCCAATTAAATCCCAAATTCTGAAATGTCTATTTAAGGGGTATTGCTCATATCTAGAATTTAGCAAGTGTTGATCCTTTGATGCATGCATATCTGATCTGATTGGTACAACAGAAAAGCCCCTTTGCCATGGTTTGGCGATAGGACATGGTTAGGATTATTGATTGATGCTTTATGATGGAGTAAGTCCCCAACGACATTAGCTTCTTTTACTAGTTAACCTTTATGAAAATTCTTTTTGTATTCATTACATTTTCCAGTCACTCTCACTTGCTGTTTTTATGTAATTAAAATTTTGCATGAATTCTCATGAAACATTCTTATATATTGTTCTTATGTTTGTGGTTCAGTTATTTAAATTCCTCCCAAGATTATCCCCAAGGGTGGCAAATATTTTTCGAGAAATGAAGCGGCACTAGATAGATTTTTTACCCTTTTTAGTCTGGATTTTCTTACAATCTGAGAAAGTAGCAGACAAGATCGAGTGTATCAGCAATATTACTCTTTCTCCAGCTCAACGATGTTTGCTTTTAGATTCCTTATAGAGGCTTTTCTTGACTTGCACTTAATATCAGAATATGGAAACCAGATCTGGGGCCGGATGAATTGTAGCTCTACTCTGAATACCTTGTCATTGATTAGATACTACTTATTCACATAAATTCCTTGTAATTCTTTGAATTATAATGAAAATCAAGATTACGGATTTTATAGCCGTTGTCAAATAGTACATACATATTACAGATTTGCCAAATTCTACTGTAAACACGTTTTTGGAATGTTTTAATCTAATAGTCATCGAATTTTTTCATAAATACTCATCTTATTTATAGAGTTTAGTAGGTTTTATCAATTTAAACTCTTCGTTTGATTCAATTGCTAGCTTCAACTGAATTAAATATCATTCGAAGCTTTTTACATTTCTTTCTGTTCCTTTTCTCCCTCTTTCAAGTGTAATACTCTCATGAGAGTGTCTTGCAATGTGAGCTTCATCTGAAGCATGGTTCAGAGTGGTACGTGTTTATAGTGCCATGGGCCGCACTTCAACGATTTTTACTGTTGAATGATATTATGAAGAAATGATTTTGAACATCTGCTGAAGATCTCCACATCTTTCTCTTTTGATGAGGATGAAACTATTATTGAAGATAAGACATCAGTTAAGTATTCTTTTTCTTTGTTAAACATTTCGCATGTCAGATCACTTTTATCATTAGGTAGATTGGCTTTGATGGTTCTTTTGACATACTATTTTTATCTTTTCTATTAACTATAAATTTTGATAGTGTGTGGGTAAATATCATTATTTTTGATTGGTTTCTAATTAGGTGAAATGTTTGAGAAGTGTCTTCTTGTAAATATACAGCTCGGGAAAGCTTTGAAATGTAAATATTTGCGATCTTTTACTTGAATCTCTTTCGAGTGTAATTACTTGGGAACTGGGATCTTCTATTTGAATTGCTCTTGACTTTCAGTTCTGTCTAGTGCTGTATTCCTTGATGAATCATATTCATAGGGCATCACGTCTGTTTACTTGTCAATGGCCTTTGAAGTCATAATCAATTTAATCCTCTATTCTGCCATGCATGTATGTGTGGGTGTGTGATATATATATATATATATATATATATATATATATATATATATATTTGCTGAATTGAGTTTTTGTTGTTTCTTTTGGTTTCATGTATAAAGTTGTTATACTTAATTTTTTCTTTTTCTTGGCTATGATGCAACCATAGGATAATATTCATAAGATTCATAATTTCGTAGCATATCAGCTCTATTTTGTGTGGCTATAGAGTTTACCAGTTAGATTAACTAACATGTTTCGTATTTTTAGAAGGTGACAGGTTTTTTTTTTATTTTCTTTTTTCTGCATTAACAAGAGCTAGAAATTAAGGTGACAATGGTTTGAGAACGGACTGGGTAGATTTGCATTGGACTGAATTACAACGTACTTCACAACAACCAACAATAAACTTTAATACAATAAATGAACTATGTGGACATGTGGTCCTAAGTAATGTTAATGCTTTTAATCAACCTTTCATGAATGCAGATTTGAAATATGCTCATGTGTTAGAACATTACTTGGGACAAATGCTTGTGTGTTAGAAAAATGTGAGTAAAAATCCTCTCCAATGACTGTGAGTTCTTCCGACAACATTTGTAATTATCGACAGTAACTCACTATATTACACATTGATTGTAATAAAGTGAGTTATCACTAATAATAAAAAATTTGGTCACTTGTTAAAGAGGATTTGAGTTTGACAACTCACGTTAGTTCACACCAATTGTAATAATAAAGTGAGTTACTACTAATAGTTAAAAATAACCAAAAAAAAAAAGTGATAAATTATCATAGAGGATTTGAGTTCAAAAGTGTATGTTTGTCCAAAAACAAAAGAAAAGAAAATAGATATCTTATAGTAACTTCAATTACCAATAATTCTGCCGACAAATATTCTTGATTGTGTTCAGTTGAAGGTGCCACACAAGAGGAGGCCATAAGAGAGTGGATATGAGACAGACACACACGCAGAAACACACCCACACACACACACATATATATATATATACGTATTTATTTGTCGTCGTACTTTCCTGAATTCGGATGTGATAATAAAAAACAATCCAATATTAGAGTTTGAAAAAATCAAGATACCTGCAAAATCACTTGTGCTTAAAGGAAAAATAAATAAAAATTGTGCTTAAAATAAAGTTGTAGGAAAAGAGTGGATAAAAAAAAATTATCGGGTTGTAAATAAACTACCTATGTACAAAATTCACAGATTGAGAAATATTTCTGCATTAGAGAAGATTTGGGTTCGATAAAGAATATACGAGTTACATCAAAATCGAAATGGAAGGTTGACATGACTTGATTTTTTTTAATTAAGAATAAAATTAAAAAATCAAATGTAAGTGGAGACATTGTGTATTAAAGAAAAGAATGGGATAAGATTTCATGTGTGTTACTGCAAATAAAGTCCAATCAAAATTAGAAAAGGTTATTTACACAAAACACTGCACTTTAGAATATTTACGCGTTACCTCCAAAGTAAAATTAATTCTAGTAAAATTTTGAAAATTTTCAAATAAGGCCAACAACCCAATTTTTGTTAAAAAATTGTCAAATGTATCTTAAAAGTTACTAAAGTGTTCTTAAGATTAATTGCACAAAACCATCTTTATTATAAGAAATTTTTACGTGCTTTATTCTTCTGAACAAAGGATAATATGCAAATTATTATACTTAAAGGAGGATTTTTAGAAAGTGCAAAACATTTTAAAGGGGTGTTTTGCCAAAAAAATTTAAATTTCAGGGCATTTATCTACCATTTGCTAAAAAAAATTTAATAGAGAAGATTAATTTGCAATTGATTGGTTAACTCACCTAAAATTGATTAGCAATTTTCAGTAAGTACAATAGAATAGGGAAAATATTCTCTCCAGTCAAATTTATCTTTTGAAAATCGCATACCTCAATCTTGCAATTCAAATTCAGCCATTTCATCATCTTTTTTAATTTTAGGACTTACTAATTCAGAAATTTCATATTTGAATTTAACAAAATAATGATATGGCTGAATCTGAACCACATGATTGAGGTCTGCGAAATTCAGGAAACAGATTTGACCGGAGAAAATCCTTAATCTCTCTCTAAAATTTCACATACCTCAATCTTATGATTCAAATTCAGCCATCTCATAGTCTTGTTCAATTTTATCACTTACCAATTCAATTGTAATAAAAATTTCAGATTTGAATTTAACAAGATGATGACTAAATGTGAACCACGTGATTAAAGTCTGCCAAGAGAGAAATTTAACTGAAGAGATCATTGTCAAAAGAATAAAGGTCATTTCATAAATCAGAAACATGGACACGGACACCAGTATGACACGACATGGACATGGCAATATGAGATATTTTAAAAAATAACACACCGATACGGTAATGATACGACTATAAAATAATAATACATCACCTCGAAATACTTGAATATACATCACTACTTTAAAGTGTCCGACATGTATTTGAGGAATGTCTAAGAAATGTTCTAAAAAAAATATCAAGATATTTTAAAAAAATACAAGTGCTCGACACGATATTCAAGTATCTAATACAAATACGACACCACTGTGAAGTGTGTGTACTTTTTAAATCATAGTAAATGTAATGGTAAAACTGCAAACGTCAATTAAATACTGTAAATAACGACGAATCTAAAGGCTCTCCGTTTGGTCTGCACAAGTTTCCCCTTTTGTACATTAAATAATACAGTGAGCAGAGTAATATCAATCCGAGTCGACTCATCTCTCCAGAGTCCACTCGGTCTCCTCTTGTGTAATCGCTTTCGGCTCTGTTCTGTTCAGCTACAAAAAGCAGTGTGAAACTGTGAATCAGACCTATGAGCTCTGGGCACATGTAGAGACTCCATTGGCTCTCTCTCTAACCGTGCTTCAATGGTGGCATTGATTCAAATGGCAGACCTCTGACTCTTTTAGCTGCATATGGTCCGCTTTCAACTCATTTTGTCTCTTTCTCTCTCCAGCTTTCTCTTTCTAATAGAGTACTCATAAGTCATAACTCATATGAATTGTTTTTTATTTGTATGTAATTGTATTGCCTGGCCCTAATGAAAGAGGTATAGATATTTATTACTTTTTCTTTCTACCTATATACATAGGCACACACTCTCTCTCTCTCTAGAGTTTCTGAATTGGGTAGTGAGAGGAATGGATTCCATTGGCTGAATGAGGCAAACAATGGAACCTTTTGTTACTATTTCCAATTTCAGATATTGAAACCCTAGATTTCCTGCTAATGCACCGGGAATTCGGTGGGAAAAGTAGTAACCTAGTTTCGCGACTTCTATAATTGTTTATCTTCTGATTTTATTTTATTTTATTTTATTTTTTTAATATAATTTTCCGAAAAGTAGGATAGTTATTGATTTTCTTCTATGGCATGTTAAAAGTAGTTGCCCCATCTCAGTGGATAGATGCCCCATTTTGTCTCTAGCTGTTGCATGCTTACAAATTAGATTTAATTTGACATTGTACAAGCTTGGGTTATAGACATTTAGTTGTTGCTTTTGCTAGAGTGGAAAAGACATAGCAAGTGTTGTCATTGTCAATGTGCTTGCAAAAAGTTATAGAAAGGGTTGTGTGTGGTTGTGAATTTTTTCAATCTTCTGCCCTTCCTATATTTAACAGTAGGAAGTTCCTTTCTATTGGGGTGGGTGATTAATTTGGGTAAGATGCTTGTTGGCATCAAGAGATACACTGTTAATTGGAAATGTGAACCCTAAACCATTTTTTAAGTGATTGTCTAGTAGAAGTGGAACAAAGATTCTAGGGTTTAGGAAAAAAAATGCAGTAGTTCAGAAGTGCTCAATCTCAGATTTGGGTGCAAAGTCCAAAGTAGATGTTCTTAAATTTGTTCCCCCCTCCAATATATGAATGTGTTCGTATATATGAATATATGTTTGTATTATTGTTGAGAAATTGAGGAAAGCTTTAACTGGAAGGTGTTTTGGGTAAATTACAGGTCCTTTAACTGTGAATTCCAGTTGGAGAAGTTGGAGACCCATAGTAAAAGTTGTACGCATCTGAATGTCACCTATTTTTATCTGTCAACATTGAAGAATCGAGATTCAGTTTAAAGGATTCAATAATTGTTGTGAAATGGCATGATAAATCAATTGCAGGCTTTGCAGCTAGAAGGTGATGACAGTGGATGAAAGTTTCAGCTTTACTGCTCATTCAATGACCTTTCTAAAAGTTAGTTAACATTCAAGGCAGAGTAACTTTTCCAGAATGGTGTAATATTTTCACCCTAATGAGAGAGAGAGAGAGAGACGGAAGGGAATATAAAGATTGTCAGTCTTCTGACAATGTAAAATAAACATTATTCGAATAAAATTGTAGCAGTCATGTTGGTTTACAGTAACTTAGATTTTTTGCGTGGACCTATGTGTTAAATTGGAGAGTGGGAAAGGTTAAGTTTTTATATCTGACTTTATCCAGTAGCACTTCAAAGAAAATCCAGGTAAACTAAATGCTACATTTTACTGCAACGGTTTGAATTTTGGTTATACTACAGGATGGAATGATTAGGTATATAGTGTTTGAGTAGTGCTGATGTGGGTAATCTTGTGGCAGGGCAATCCAAATGATGTGCTGAGAGTGTTTTGTCTTGGCCAAATGTAAACAAGACGAATCCACATGGTGGCGTCTGACAGATTGAGTTACACTTGTGTGTTTGGTGGAAAGGGAGATAAGTGTTGAGAGACTGCTGTGAGAAATCGACAATTTTAATGGGACATCTTCTGTTGTTATTTAGTTACTGACCTGCTTATCTGCCACCATTGGCTTTAGTGGTTATTGTATGGGTCTCTTCTAGGCTCAGGGGGCAAGCTTCTAATCTGTTCTTTTGAAGGTAGCACCAGAGCAACTTGACCTACTTTGTTTGTTGCTGCTCAAACAGAGGAGCTTCCTGAAACCCTGCAATTTGGTGATTTGAGTTTGAAAGTAAGATCCAATTTCTAGTGTGCTTTATAAGTCAAGTGTGGCATGGTTAAACTTGTTTATCAACTGCTTGCATCATCATTTTTCTAGTTCTTGCCTTACTGTTACTCTCCTTATATCTACTGCATGATTTATATAGCTCGTGATTGCTTCTGCCATTTACTGTGTAGTCTCATTTGTTCTATGTCATTCCTTTACTGCTTTCTTTATAATGTTACAACTTTTTTAACATAGGGATCATACATGCAGGATGCAGTGTTCCCCAAAAACAATTGTTTTAACATTCTATGGATGGTTTTTATTTATTTTTTTCTAAATCCACTTTCATTAAGCCAACAAGCAATTACATCAGCATACAAGAGGGAAGCCCCTTGCATAACTGATCAAAGATCTACAACCAGGGAAACAACTGAAAATTTTCTTTAATGTGATTGATTTCAGTGATGGATTGGAACTTGGGAACCCTCTGAGAGTTGGATTGGGAAAATCTACCAATGTTCAGTGGCAAGGCAATTGGAATTCCTAGACGATTACAAATTCCCATGCACGAGATTGAAGGAAATGGAGTTGATGATGGGTCTATATATTTATTGGGAGGTGCTGGCTTATCTGGCTCTAGTCTGGGGCATGGCTCCAAGTGCTCCATCTCAGCTTCTGCCAATTCTTCATCTGAGGGGGGAATGAAGACAGATAATTTGCCTAAAGATTTTAGTGAGAAGGAAGAATTTGCCATAATGGGTGACAATGGAAATTTTACTACTTTTGGGCCTTCTATTGGGTCTGGTGGACCAGTGATCGACAGAAAGCTTGGTAAAATAACATATTTTGAAGAAATGTGTGCTGCTAGCGCTATTAAGACTACATCATCTTCTACAACAAAGAGATCTAGGTCATCTTATCAGAGTATGCAGACCCCACGCTGCCAGGTAGAAGGATGCAACCTTGATCTGAAGTCAGCCAAAGACTACCATCGCCGACATAAAATCTGTGAAAGCCATTCCAAAAGCCCAAAAGTAATTGTAGCTGGGATGGAGCGCCGGTTTTGCCAACAGTGCAGCAGGCAAGTTTTTGTGTGATTCTTAATTATTTTGAGGAAGAACTTTAATTACAAGAATAATTTGCTGGAAGTTTGTTCTGTAAATTTATCATGATTTTGGTTGGGTTTTGTTTAATTTATCTTTGCGCTTATGTTGTATGAATTTTTGCCTCAAGTCGTCTATCACTGGAGGGTTCTGTTAGAGATGTTGGCATGACTACTTGTTTGAAAATTTTTTAGGTTCCATGATTTGTCGGAGTTTGATGATAAGAAGCGAAGCTGTCGTAGGCGCCTCTCTGAGCACAATGCACGGCGTCGCAGGCCTGAACCAGAGGCAAGCCAGTTCATTTCCACCAGACTACCTTCATTATTTTACGGTTCTCTTTTATCTCTCAGAATTTAATCTTTCTTTCTTCCATTATATATTGACTTAACAATCATATTGAATTAAAAGTTATACTTAATTTGCTCATGTTACCTTTCGTTTCATTCATTTTTTATTTAGGTTTTCATTGGTGTTTCATTCTTTTTGTTGCTAATCAGTCATTGTCTTTTATTATTATAAATTAGTTAAAAGTTTTATCTTGGAAAATTAGGTTTGAAGTCACTGTGATCATTATTGGTTAATTTACTTGAAGATGTGTGACTGTTATTTTCATTTTCATTCTCATTTTCATTTTCATGTAACTTCTTTTCTATCACAAGGTTGTTTCAAATCATATCCTTTGAACACTTTTCTATAATGAACTCTTTCATTAACCTATTATAGAAGCATAGTTGGTTTATTCATGGATGTCATTTTCTCCTCCTTTTTGGCCCTGAACAGATGGGAACCAGCAGATGAATCTTTTCTTCAACAGGATCCCAAATCCAGTTCCAAATTCAACATGGCAAACTGCTTGCAGCTTTGAGGTTGCACAAGCCAGAGATTTTCTGTGTCGGCCTGTAAAATCCGAGACATTTGATAGGCAGCAACATCTGTCCAGTGATACGTCCAATGCCACTTCTATGCTACATCTTGACTCGAATAGGGTTTTGCCTTTCCAGTGCACAACACCTCGGTTCCTTAGTCATGGTTTGTTTCCTTTCTCTTTATTGGACCTGAATGATTCCATTAAGGTTGTGTTCTTATTGCAGAATTTAGAAGTCGATTCAACAAATTATTAGATTATGAAATTCAGGATTTTAATAATTTGATTTGTAATTTTTCTTGTTATTTTGAACCAAAACTTCCAAAGAAAATTTCATAGAATTCAAAAGGCCATTTCTATCAGAGAAAGGTGGTGCCAAAAGAAGAAAATTTGAAGGAACAAAACGTATAAGAATGCAAAAGATCTCTGACCCATCAATAAATTGAATGGTTTGATGGTTGGGTAATCTGCTATTGAGAGGATCTGTAGGCCTTTAAAGGAACGAAGACTCCGAAAAGCCGCCACCCTCATCATAAACTCTCTCTCTCTCTCTCTTCCATGGCATTTTTCTGCATCTATATCATCCGGAAACATTCATTGTGGATTTTATTGTATTGGCATGCATCAATTTTGTAAAGATCTGGAGATTTCTCCTCCTCATTCACCAAGGATCACACCCTTGAAGTCCTGTTATATAAAATGGAGAATGTTTGGGCACTTTGGACAGCTCAAAGGGTACAATCTTGCAGAAGTAACGTCAGTGAGAAAAAAAAAAAGAGTATTTTTAGTTGGTCACTCCGCTTGATTTAAAGAGTTACAGACAGGGTGGCACAGGATTATTCAAATGACAGCAGTTTGGATGGTGTTTTAGAACCCAACATAACACATGGTTCTAGACATAATAGGAATTTGAAGTTCTCGGGATTCAAATATAAAGAATACTAGAAAAAATTCAAATCCTAGGATTTCTGAAATCCCGCCAATCCTTCCAACCAAGAAAGAAATTTTACTAAATGACATAATCATAATTAGGATTTGTACTAATCAAGTTTGTTTGTCCAAAATTAACGGGTTAGCTACTTTTAGAATTAGAAATCACCTCCCAAACCTAACAAATTATACTTAATTGTTCATATTTACTGTGGCCTGATGAAACCTTGGAAGCAAAATGGTGATTCTTAGGCCCATGTCTTGTGTCTTCACCTGATTTAGACAATTGTCTCCATACCTTTACTAATTTTATGAATTATGTGGAAAGGAGCTTAAAACAAGCTAAAAGGCAGAAGAAGTTGTTCCGATTTAAACAATTAATTTAGAACTTTCATTTTTTTATAATTGCAAGCATAGAAATCTACCCACTTATTTTATGACTCATAACTGATTACTGTTTTTCCCCCATCATGTTATCTAAATTTGAAAGGCACTTCCAAGTTTTCCTTAATATGCTGATTCTCTTTCCCAAGGTTTACTGTTATTTGCTTGACTATCTTTTTCCACAGGTTTTGAGGCATCTGCCATTACTTCTAACTTGGATGTAGCACCAGAGCTTCGGCGTGCTCTCTCTCTTCTGTCAACTGAATCTTGGGGTTTGAATGAGCCTGAACCCATTTCTCTGGAGCAGCTCAACCGTGTAAACCAAACCGGTGTTGCCCAGCCAGCGATGCATGCAGAACCGCGAAATGGGGTACTTGCTTCAACAGAATATGTACGGGTGGAACAACCACCTTCCAAATCCCAAGTGCATTCATTGAATTTCCATAAAAATGGCAGCAGCCAGTTCCAAGAGTTTCAATTGTTCAAAGCACCCAATGAGTCTCGCCGCTTTTATTCTGATTGAATTATCTGATAATTGGAACCAAGCCAGCCCTCCAGAGTAAAAGTAGGTTTCATTTTAAGGTCAGTGGTTATTCACTTTCATGAACTCTTCAATGTGAAAAATATTTGTAACCATTGCTTTATTATCCTTATTGTTTTGCAACAGTAGTTAATGCTTTGATCCCCACCAGTCCTTAGCAGCAGTTACGTTCTGTGCATAGATGGTTTTAAGTTATCCATGAATATCAAGTGGCATGTTACCAACATTTGTTGGGTTTAAAGATGAAAATTTCTTCGACCCATAACAAGTGTCACTAAATGGCAATAATAATCATCTGACATAGTAATTTTTTGAATCTAGAGAAGAATGCCTGAGTAGCACCATAAAAATCTGTAAGAAAAAATGGTTACATTGATATAGTCATCCAATGCAATCAGGTGTTTATACGGGCCATTATCTTGCAATTCAATCATAATGTTAAAAGAAAAATAGAGGAATTAAAGAATGAGGCAAGAAATAATGTTTTTGTGATCCCTTTTATCTTTTATGCATAACTGACGACTAATATTTTATTCACAATGCAATTATGATGTGTTTTTGTCTAGTGTAATTTTTTTAGATGAAACATATAAATGTTAGTATTTTAGGAATAAAATTTGGTAAAGATGATTCATACATCTTGAGGAAAATGTGAGAAATTTATGGGAAAAAGTCAATAATTTTCAGTTGAGTCTCTTTAGAAAAGAATGTTAATGAACGGGACATTCATACACATCATGATACTAAAAAGTATTACCAAAAGAAGCATATAGAAAAAGTGGGACAGGTTTAGAGAGTGAAAGGTGCTTTCAAACATGCATATAAGTTGATACCTCCAAAATATAAGTAGCTACCAAAATCTTATTTACAAAGAACAAAAAATTACATATTTTTCTGATGGTTTCAAATACTGCTGCATTTCTGAGATTTATTTCTTATTTCCCTTGTATATACATCTTAAATTACCCTCGTACATACTTTCGCCGTTGTAGATGGTAGAAAATTTCGGAGTTTGAACCATACTTTTTATACATATGGCAGTCTTGTGCCCTAATTCTTTCTGATATATGCATGGAAGAATATCTCTCAGATATCTCAAACATGATTAGTTTTGTGCTGCTTGCTGCCTTGCACTCCAGTCTGTGAGTAATGGCCCGTGTAGAAATTACACTTTTTTTTCTTTTTCTTTGGCTTGGTTCACAATTGTAGTAAGCAAAATTTGGGTGGTGCAAATAAGGCACGAGGTGATATGATATTGAGATGTAAATTTAAATTTTCTTTTCAAATCACGATATCCACACCGCAAGCATGCAATGATAAATGATTTAAGAATGAAATGATGAAACATATGTTGCTTACATAACAATTGCCACTTCGATTGAGTGTCTTGTCACATCAATCATTGATAGTGTGAAGTTTTTTATGAGCCCTGTTCTCATCCTTTTGGCATTCCCCTTCACTTTGGCACCTTTCAAGACTATCCTGAACTGGAATAGTTTGAAGCTGAAAGGGATGATATATTACCTACACCTAAGTTAATTGCAAAGAGTGAATTGAATCCCTTTTAGCCCCCCAGTATCTATGGAGCCATTTCTTGAGGCAAGTGATTTCCATTTCTAGTTATCTGATATATTGCTACCCATTCACAAGATCTCATTGCAGCTTTGGACAAGCAGGGGGGCCTCATCTAACGGAGACCAGGAGAAACGTGTGTTTGGAAATCTGATGGTCAGCTATTTTCACTGGGTACTTTTCGATCAAGTTGGTCTTTTTACATCAAGAATTGTTGCATTTACTGCATCAGATGTTATTTTATTAGAACATCATATTCCAATATGAGAAAATGTTTGTACTTTTCATCCATACTATCCGAACTCACCATTGTTATGAATTTGCAAAAACTATCGTTACCTTTCGGACTGCTTCATGTAATTGTTTAAACTATTTTGTGCTTAATTTGTTGGTCCTTTATTGATGAAACAATCAGCTTCGCAGTTTCCATCCTAAGTTTGAAGCTAGACTTTTGATTAGTTGGACAGATTCTAAGCAGTAACGGTTACAATTTCATACATGTTTTGGCTATTATAGGGTCCTCTGGAAGGAATATATTAGTGATGCATGAAAATCCTCGAGGAGGTTAAGCATGTTCTTTGCTTGAGAATAGTTTTTGTGTATTACTTCTCAGGTGATTACATTCACAAGATCCCTAGGAATCTCAAATCTTGGAGCACATTGATCCATGTGAAAAGGTAAGAACATTGCAGGCCACCTCCATAGGTTCTTAAAACTAGGTGTGAATTTAATTAATACCCAGTGAAAATGATGCTTGAGCCAAAGCATGTTCTTTGCTTGAGGTTAGTGGTGGGCTTATTGTGCGAGATGGAAGTGGTGGTTTGTGTTTTCATAAACCTGTTTTTGATACTGCAGAGCTATGATGGTCAGATCGGCCTATGAAACTGGTAATGAATTGAAATTTCAATATATTGTTTTTGAGGGTTGCTTTGTCTGTGGAAAAATCATACATTATAGTTGTACCATGTCATTTGTCACACCCCTGCTTTTTGATACCAAGATCAATATAAAAAGTGGAGGTGAACAGTTCATTTCTTACCACATGTTATCACCCACATGCTCTGATACCATTTTTGTCTCGCCCCAAATTTCCATAAGTCATCACTGAGCTTGTTCCAAACCCATACATTTGCAATTCACTATGCTAAACACATACATTTTATATATATAATCCAAAATCGTATATTGTATACATTCCTCAAAAGTTGCAAACTTGTCACTCATTTAAATTACACAATTCTAAACTCTTTGTACAATTGGAATTTGCAATGGAAACTTACACTATTGGATAAAGAATTCAACAATACTCGATTTAAAAAACAATCACATTCAATTCCGATCTAAAACGAAGAAAATACATTCGAATGAAGTTTGGACAAAATTGAAATTTTGCACATGCGAAATCCTAGTTTCGCACATGCAAAATTTTCACACAATCGAAGTTCATGCAAAAAATTTCAACCTTCAGAACTTTGAAACTCTGCAATTTTTCGCACAATCGAAATGGGGGTTTCGCACATGGGAAATTGTTCCTGCAGAGACCCTAAAAATTAGAATATTTCGCAACCAACTCGCACAATTGAAAAATGGGTTTCGATCGTACGAAATGCCCTCTACATAACCTTCAACAACCTTACACATAGCCCATTTAAGCCCAAATCTCAACCTAACAACCTAGGATCATTCACCTAACATGAAAATCATCCACAAATGATATACCATCATACACATACTCTAAATTATACATTTGAATCTCATAAGGATAAATTCATACATTCCTTACACATGCTTCAAAAACACATATTCTTATACAAGCCTCAAAAGTTGAAAACTTACTATATATGCAAAGAACATTAAAGTTCTATTACATATCCATAATCCAAATATGCAAACACAACTTTTAAGCTAGTCCACATGCCATAAACCGGCATGGACACCTACATATAAGTCATAACCAAAAACACCCCAAAAAAGAAAAGTTCCTCTACTCTAAGTCCAACTCATGGTTGTACGTCATCAACCACCTCCTTGCCATGTCCTGAAAGTGTTAGTGTAGAGGGGTGAGCAATTTCAACGGCTCATGGTTAACATATTGTGCATTCCATTCAAGTCCACATTTTATGTTCAATGCATAAAACACAAATCATGCTCAACAAACTACGTGTCATGCTACCTAGCATCTTAATCACAATCTCATACGCTCAATTAATTCACTCAACTCATGGCATATACGTCAATTATAACTTGACAACCACATAAGGACAATTCATGCATGGTGCACATTTCCATCATATATGTAACATATGACATAATCGAAGTTACACATAAGACTCAACACACTCTCTCGGATTTGGTTCACACTCACACACACACAAGATACGTACTGAAGTCTCATATTTCAAGTTTATGGTTATTATGGGCTATTAACCCATGCGGTTACCACCCATATTGCGTAAGTTTGAGGTTTTTCAACCCCCGAGGATATGTTCTCCGACTACTTTCCCATGAGCCACCCTCGAGACACACCCCACACTCACACAAAATAGTTCACATTTTGCATTCACAATCACAACTTTGATGCATTGCACCCATTTCATGCCCTAGTTCAATTCTAGCATGTCATACAAGAATCATAAGACACATGTACATAAACTTAACCCCCAAATTAGGTTTTCATCATTTTTTTTCCAAAATCTCGTATATGCAATTCATGCCCCACATTGTACCTATAAGCAATTTATGTCATTTTAAGCACATACTAACCATTTATAGCAATAAAAACATATGTAGAACCATATAGAACAAGGAGTGCAACCTAGGATTCATTTCATGCTCTAGAAATGAAATTAAACTTAAATTTAGAAGACACAATACACACTCCCTACCTCAATAGTTTTAGTCTCAAGTTATCCTACACTTTCACTACCCTCAAGGTTGTCTAACCGCGACTTTGTTCGGTTGTAAACGAAGCCCTTGTCGCGTAGAACGTACTTTCCCTCTTCGGCATCCTCCAAATCGAACCCTAGCACCTTCTAAATCTAGAGAGAAGTTAAAGAACTCAAAGACGAGAGAAGAGAGATCTTGGCTACTGTTTTAGATTGATAAATGAGCTGTAATATCTATCTCCTAGATATTTATAAGCTCTACGGCGTAAAATGACCAAAACACCCCTAGTCACTTAACGTACCTTTCCGACTCTATTTTTGAATTCGAAAGAAGTTATGGACTCGAAATCACTTCTACGTCTCTCCAAATATTCTAATTGGTCTATAACTAAAATAAAAAAATTTGAAAAAATATCCGGATTCACCCGACCCCTATTTCAGATCCCGACGACCTAAAATTTTAAAATGAGCCGAATGGCTCACAAAACTCTTCGAACCTCTAAACTAGTCCCCACATACATAAATCATACATATAACATATGCAAAACATTTAAATTTTTATTGTGGAAAAAAATATTCGGATCTCTACAACCTCCCCACCTTAGAAGATTTCGTCCCCGAAATCGGACGTACCTTGTGGAAGAAACAAGTCTTGGTACTTGGATCAAACCTCTTGCTCTTGTTCCCAAATAGCCTCTTCTAGTCCGTGGTGTCTCCACAAGACCTTGACCAAAGGAATGGTCTTCCCCCTCAACACTTGATCTGTAGTGTCAAGAATCTCCACCGGTCGCTCCTCATACGACACGTCTTCCTCAACTTCAATGTCTGTCCAACCCAAAACATGTGACAGATCCGACTAATATTTTCTCAATATGGAAACATGAAAGACATTGTGAACACCTTCTAATTGTGGTGGTAAAGCTAACCAGTAAGCCACTTCACCAACACACTCCAATATTTCGAAGGGCCCTATGAATCTTAGCGATAACTTGCCACTCCTTCCAAATTTCCTCAACCCTTTGTGTGGAGAAACCTTGAGAGACACATGGTCTCCCACCTCAAATGATAAAGGTCTCCTTCTCCGATCAATATAACTTTTCTGTTTACTTTGTGCCGTAATCAACCGTTGATGAATCAATTTAATCTTTTCGTTGTCTCATAAACTATATCCGGTCCCAAGCCAACTGTCTACCCCACTTCAGTCCAACAAACTGGTGACCTACACGGCCTACCATACAATGCCTCAAAATGTGCCCATTTCTATACTAGCTTGGTAGCTATTGTTATAGGGAAACTCCACCAACAGCAAATGGTCTTCCCAATTCCCTCCGAAATCCAAAATACAAGCTTTCAACATATCCTCCAATATTTGAATAGTACACTCCGACTGACCATCAATCTGAGGATGAAAAGTCGTATTAAAATGCAGCTCTGTATCAAAGGCTAATTGGAAACCTGCCAAAATCGTGAAGTAAACCTAAGATCTTTGTCTGAAATAATAGATACTGGCACTCCATGAAGCTTCACAATTTGCTCCACATATAATTTACTGAGTTTCTCTGCACCATCCATGACTCGAATAGGCAAAAAATGAGTCGTCTTAGTCAATCTGTCAACTATGACCCACATATCATCATGTCCCCTCTGTGACCTCGGAAGTCCCGTCACGAAATCCATAGTGATATGCTCCCATTTTCATTCTGCCACTGGCAAAGATTGTAACAAACCAACTGGTCTTTAATGTTCGATTTTCACTTGTTAGCAAGTAAGACACTTAGCCACAAATTCAGTCACATCCTTCTTCATTCCCTTCCACCAATATTGTCGCCTTAGGTTATGATACATCTTTGTCCCACCAGGATGTACCGCAAGCCTAGAACTGTGAAATTCTTGAAGAATACTCTCCCTACACGGAATAGGTACGTACATCTTCCCCTTGAACCACAAACTCTCATCCTTATGTAAAGACCAACCTTCCACAACCTCGCCACTGAAAATTCGAGCGTAAATAGCCTTCATTTCCTCATCTTGCCCTTGTGTCTTAATTACTTCATTAACCAAAGTCGGTTGAGCAACAAGACTAAACAAGTTTGCTGGTTCACTATCCTCACCGAAGTACATGCCCAACTCTGTTATGTCTTCTATCATCTTCCATTCTCGAATGACAATGCTAGCCAACATTATATGCGACTTTCTACTCAAGGCATCGGCTACTACATTGGCCTTTCCCAGGTGATACTGGAAATCAAAGTTATAATCCTCCATGTATTCAACTCATCTTCGTTGCCTAGAGTTCAAATCCTTTTGTGTGAAGAGATATTTGAGACTCTTATGATCAGAGAAAACTTTAAACTTTTTTCCGTACAAGTAATGTCTCCACCCCTTCAATGCAAATATAACCGTTGCTAATTCCAAGTCATGAGTCAGGTAATTCTGCTCGTGAGTCTTAATTGTAGTGACCCATAAGAAACAACTCTTTCCATTTGCATCAACACGCAACTCAATCCCTCACATGAAGCATCATAATATATAACGTATCCTAACCCACGTTCCGGAATCACTAAAATTGGAGCGGTATTCAATCTCTTCTTCAATTCCTGGAAAACAAACTCACAAGCTTCATTCCATGCAAATTTGACTCCCTTGCGAGTGAGTCTTGTCATAGGTGCCACTAACCTAGAGAAATCCTTCACAAATCTCCGGTAATAGCCTGCTAACCCAAGAAACTCTAAATTTCGAACACATTCTTCAGACGTTCCCAATCCATTACGATCTCTATCTTGGAAGGATCTACGAAAACCCCCCCTCTCGAAATCACATATCCGAGAAACTTCACTTCCAGTATTCAAAACTCACATTTCTCACATTTGGCATACAATCGATTTTCTCTTAAAATTTGTAACACCGTCCTTAAATGACTCTTGTGTTCCTCCCTTGACGAATAATACACAAGAATATCGTCCCCGAACACTACTACATAGTCATTAAAAAATGCATTAAACACCCGATTCATTAAGTCCATAAATGTCGCCAGTGCATTTATCAAACCAAAAGGCATCACAAGGAACTCATAATGACCATATCGTGTTCAAAATGCCGTCTTCGAGACATCTTCTTCCTTAACTCTCAATTGATAATACCCGACCTCAAGTCAATCTTGGAGAAACACTTAGCTCATTTAAGTTGATCAAACAAATCATCTATCCTTGGCAAAGGATATTTGTTCTTGATCATTACACTATTTAGTTTTCGGTAGTCAATACATAACCGTAGTGACCCATCCTTCTTCTTAGAAAATAGGACCGACGCTCCCCAAGGTGACACACTAGGACATATGAAATCTCTTGCCCTTAGGTCCTCTAATTGCTCCTTCAACTCCTTTAATTCCACCAGTGTCATTCAATATGGTGTCATCGAAATGGGTTTCATACCGGGTATGACATCAATAAAAAACTCAACTTCTCGCCTAGGAGGTAATTTCATCAACTCCTCCGAAAATGCATCCTCAAAGTCACAAACTACTTCGGGAAAGATCTCAAAGTTTTCCCCTTCTTCTTCGATCACAAGGCTAGTTAGGAAAAAATTGTAACCATCTCAACCCCATAATCCGTATAATGATGAAGAATGAAATTCACTCCGTTCTCCCACGAAGTAAAAACAATCTCCTTCAGGTGTGCACACCGATACCCTTCCCCGGTAGTAATCTATATTGGCTCTAAATGAAGATAACCAATCCATTCCGAGAATGACATCAAAACTCGTCATCTTTAAGAACACAAAATCAAACACCAACCGCCGACTTACTACCTCTATCTCACATGCCCGACACACCATATCCAAGATCACCCTACCCCCAACAGGCGTATCAATGCACAAGACTCTATCTAAGGTTGACACCTCTAACCCTAATGCAAAAGCAAAAACAGTTGAGATTTAAGAATGTGATACTTTCGAGTCAATTAAAATTTTAGCCCACGAGCTAGATACAAGAAAGACACCTCTCATGATCGATGAACTCACAGAAGTCTCAGCTGGAGTAATAGCGTAGGCACGACCCTGTATGCCTCATCCTACTTGACCACTCCCCTGATGACCTGACTGTTGTGTAAAGGCAGTATGATTCCCTCTCCTCCCTAGTTGAGAACTCCGAACAGACCGTGCAGGCTGAGGCAACTGAGGAACTCTGAAACCTGACTACACCCCAGAAGCCTGTGAATACTACTGTTATGACCCCGCAGCACCATGAGAACCACTCATATTCTGAGGACAATCTTTCACCATCTGCCCCGCTTGTCCACACCTATAGCATTTTCTCATATCTCTTTCAGGTGTAGGTTGCAGATGTGGGCATTTCAATTGGTAATGTTCCATCTGTTGACATTGGTAACACTTCACCTTATTCCAAGATGATCTAGTAGGCATAGACACTGTAAAGAATGATTGTGTCTGTTGAGGCCCTTTAGGAAAAGAACTACTTCCCTTATGCTTCTTCTTCGGATTGCTCTTTGAATGAGAACCCATATTTCACAACTGACTCCTCAAGTTCCGTGTCACGCGCTGATTTTTGACTCCTGAAAATCGAAGGTGAACCCGTCCATTAACCCCAATGAACCTCTTTATTTTCTCTCAATACCGCGGAAGTTTAACTCTATCCAATGGTGTAGGTTTCAAGTTCGAGTTTCAATCACACAGGGTCACTTGTGCGATAAACTGTAGGCCACTACTAGTTGGCTATGTAACCGTGGCATGGTTTAGGGCCCATTGAGGTTGGTTATGCCCGTTGAAAATTTGGGTGCAAATGGAATTTTCCAGGTTTCCTTCGGTCGACTAGAGGAGTTTCGGTCAACCGAAAGAGGACTTCCAGTCGACCAAAACCCTCATTCGATCTGCTAAAACTTGGGTCATTTGCAAACACTCGGGATCTTGCACTTTCGGTTGACTGATGCAAAAACTATGCGACCGAAAGTGCTAAAGCAGCCCAAAACCTGTGTTTTCAAGCCTCAATGCATTCCATCACCATACAATCCATAATCAAACCTACAACATGATTAAAAATCTACTAAAAATAATATAAATCCTCATATTCCCTCTATGGAATCCAAAATGAACACTTTTGGGCATGTATTCCCCCAATGGCTATTCCAATTCCTCAATTGTTATCTAAAACATTCGCACCACATTCATTACATACTTGAAACATGGTTCCCTCAATCTTACATCCCATACATCCATTTCATTTCATTCTCAACTCATTTTCTTGAGGAATGTCTATACATAAAGCTATCACATGAGAAGAGATCATAACTTTACATTCCAAAACATAAGTTTGGTCCAAATATACATCCCAAAACATATGACTTCCAAGTTTATAGTCATTACCAGAATTTCATGTATAAAGTCCAAAATGCTAAAAATTTTAATATGACTACAACTACGAAATCAACGTGCCACAAGTCGGCACGGATAGCCAAATGCAAAATATCCAAAAGTGTACTCAAAATACTACGAAGAACTCTACTTGGACATTCATGCCCCGTCTGTCATTGGCGTCTTATCTGTAAAGAATGTTTTTGAGAAAAAAGGGTGAGCACCACTGCTGCTCAATAGAGATACCCGAACCCTCCTAAGTGTCGACTCAACACCGACCTACATAGATGCATGTCATTACGCTATATGCCACATCAATTATATCATATCATTCAACACAAAATGCAAGTATAGATGGTTTCATTTAATCACAAACCATGTTTAGCAAATTTAAACATAAAAGTATTCAAATGTAAATGCTATCTCTCTCGCCCCTTATCCGATACCCTACATGATTGGTCCACTCTGAGGATCATGTGACCTTGGACATCTCCGATAATCATCCTATATCCGGGGCCACTCCGAGGGGTCATTCTACCATAGCAGTATATAGGATTGCTATAAAGTGAGGGGACGACTTCGAGGCTCACTTATCTTGGACACACTTCGATTCTAGGCATTGAGCCTTAATATGGCGGGTCCACTCCGAGGGCCATATGTAGTGGATAATTATACCACTCCTCGTGCCACGATTGGACCACTCCGAAGTCCCGTGCACCTTCTTTGCATAAATTTTTCCGCAATGTCCTATATATGCAATGTGGATGCATGCGTACTTAGCATAATATTTTCATTCATTAACTCATGCAAAGTAATACTAAAAAGAGGTATTTAGCATGCTTCTCATCACATTCAAACACATATAGCACATACATGTTCAAAATTCGCATAATACCCCACATATGCCACAACTTCAATTTAGCACATTTTTCATCATACTATAACCAATGTATACATTTGAGATATATATATATATAGCTAGCATGCATTTTATAACCACATTTACACCCTTTAAGCCCACATGTTATACCCAACACAAGGTACACAAATTTTGCAAAGATAGAACCCAAGAGAAGTAGAAAACACAACTTTTCACCCCTCTCACCATCCTAAATCATACAAAACACAACGTACACCTCTCTTCTTCACCCGAAACCCCAGAATCGACAATTAGAATAGAAGAAGAACCCCTACCTCAAAATCCAAGCTTAGAAGTGGAAGACCCAAATTTCACCAAGCTTCAAACTTCTTCAACTGCGACTTTTTATCGATTAAATCAAAGAGGAGAGTGAGGGGAACAACTTTTGTTGTTGGCTTTACCCTCAAATCTCACTTCTTGGCCCCTAAATTGTAGAGAGAAAGGGGAAAAAGATAATTTATATAGAGAGAGTAAAAGCCGGATGTGGAGAGAGAGAGAGAAGTGAAAATCTGATTTTTTTCCCTCTTTACACATATATATCATATATATCCCCTTTTGCAACTAAACCCTCCATCTCTTTATAATTAGCTCCTTGTTATGGTCCGTTTGCGCTTATTAACAAACTAATATTTACTCTCTTTTCAAAACTTCACTTATGCCCTTGAACTTACATCCATACCCCCTACACCCCTATCTAAAGTCCATAGTTAATTCCCAGTTTATTCAAACCCCTTCCAGTCCCATACCCGTAGTCGAAAAACATAAAAAAGATCATTTAAGTTCACTAAGCAAGTCACTGACTGACTAATCATGCTTAAAATTCACTTAATCTTTAGTCATAATTCAAAAGAAAAAGAAAAAAATTGGGTAGTTACATTTTGTATCCTCTGTATATCATTGACATCCGCTTCTGCCAACAATGTCCTCCTCACCACCTCTGCATAGCTTGACAAGTTCAAGATGGTGACTTTGGCCCTTAGCTCGAACTAAAGCCCTTTCACGAATCTCCTTGCCTTGGCTTACTCATTTGTTACCATATTCTGTGTAAAGCGAGATAAAGCAATAAATTTATTTTTATACTCTATTACACTCATCCCTCCTTGGATCAAGTGTATAAATTCATCTTGTAAAGCTTCTTTGACCGTGTCCAGAAAATACTTCTCTATAAACAACCTTCTGAAAGTCTCCCACTACATGTTCCTCACTTCATGAGTGTAAGTCATAGATTTCCACCATAGTTCTACTGCCCCATCAATGAATAGGAATCATTGACATCCTCAAGTCATCTTCGTCTATCCTAAGCACATCAGATGTTTCGAACGTCTGTTCAAGCCAATCTTCCGCAGCCATGGGATCCACGTTCCCATCAAACATAGGTAGGTTCATTTCCTTGAACATCTCAAGAGCCTTTAATGCCCTATTTCCACTTCCATAAGCCTGATTTTGTCGACCTTCATTGGTGGTCCGAACTAGCTGCGCTCCATCTATCAATGGTGGTGGTGGTAGAATTATATCCACACCCCTACCACATCCTCTTCTCGGTGGCATGATTCTAATAGACATTTCTCATCAAAGATTAATTGCATTCATATGTCAATTAATCAATTCTACTTTCTTATATAATCATGGCATATCACTTAGCACAATTTAAAACATATAACATATAAAACATAACACATAAAAGTCACCTAAACCCAGCCCTTACTCCATGTCCTTAGGCATTTTGACCTAATACTGACATTCGACCCTAAGTATTCCAACCTAGTGCTCTAATAGCAATCTGAAAATCGTCAAATCTTCAACCCTTACCTGTCACCCCTAGGTATTCCACCTAGTGCTCTGATACCATGTTGTCATGCCACTACTTTCTGATACCAATATTGATATAGAAAGTGGAGGTAAACAGTTCATTCCTCATCACTCACGTGCTCTAATACCATTGTTGTCTTGCCCCAAATTCCCATAAGTCATCACTGAGCTTGTTCAAAACCTGTACATTTACAATTCACTATGCTAAACACATGCATTTCATATATTTAATCCAAAATCGTATATTGTATACATTCCTCAAGAGTTGTAAAGTTGCCACCCATTTAAATTACACAATTTCAGAACTCAACTCCTTGTATAGTTGAAATTTACAACTGAAACTTACATCATTGGATAGAGAATTCAAAAATACTCGATTTCAAAAAAATTCACACTCAATTCTGATCTAAAACGAAGAAAATACGCCCAAATGAAGTTTTGACAAAATTAAAATTTCGCAAATACGAAATCCTGGTTTCACATATGTGAAAATTTCGCACAATCGAAGTTCATGCGAAAACTTCTGACCTTCGAAACTTTGAAAGTCTGCAATTTTTTGCATAATCAAAATGGGGGTTTCGCATATGCGAAATTGCCCCTACAGAGACCCTGAAAATTAGAATATTTCGCAACCAACTCGCACAATCAAAAAATGGGTTTTGATCATGCGAAACGGCCATTTCGCACATGTGAAATGCCCTCTACAGAACCTCTAACAACCTTACACATAGTCCATTTGAGCCCAAATCTTAACCTAAAAACCTAGGATCATTTACCCAACATAAAAATCATCCACAAATGATACACCATCATACACATACTCCAAATTATACATTTGAATCTCACAAGGATAAATACATACATTCCTTACACATGCTTCAAAAACACATATTCTTATACAAACCTCAAAAGTTAAAAACTTACTATACATGCAAAGAACATTAAAGTTCTATTACATATCCATAATCCAAATGTGCAAACACAACTTTTAAGCTAGTCCACATGCCACAAACCGGCATGGACACTTACATACAAGTCTTAACCAAAAACACCCCAAAAAGGAAGCGTTCTTCTACTCTAAGTCCAACTCATTGTGTCCTAAAAGTGTTAGTGTAGAGGGGTGAGCAATTTCAATGGCTCATGGTTAACATATTGTGCATTCCATTCAAGTCCACATTTCATGTTCAATGCATAAAACACAAATCATACTCGACAAACTACGTGTCATGCTACCTAGCATCCTAATCACAATTTCATACGCTCAATTAATTCACTCAACTTATGGCATATACGTCAATTATAACTTGACAACCACATAAGGACAATTCATGCATGGTGCACATTTCCATCATATATGTAACATATGACATAATCAAAGTTACACATAAGACTCAACACACTCTCTCGAATTTGGTTCACACTCACACACACACAAGATACGTACCAAAGTCTCATATCTCAAGTTCATGATTATTACGGGCTACTAACCCATGTGGTTGCCAAATATCTTGCACAAGTTTAAGATTTTTTAACCCCCGGGGATATGTTCCTCAACAACTTTCCCATGAGCCACCTCCGAGACACACCCCACACTCACATAAAATCGTTCACATTTTGCATTTACAATCACAACTTCAATGCATTGCACCCATTTCATGCCCTAGTTCAATTTTAGCATGTCACACAAGAATCATAAGACACATGTACATAAGTTTAACCCCCCCAAATTACGTTTTCATCATTTTTTCCAAAAATATCATACATGTAATTCATGCCCCCACATTGCACACATAAGCAATTCTTGTCATTCTAAGCACATACTAACCATTTGTAGCAATAAAAACATATGTAGAACCATATAGAACAAGGAATGCAACCTAGGATTCATTTTATGCTCTAGAAATGAAATTAAACTTGAATTTAGAAGACACAACACACACCCCCTACCTCAATAGCTTTGGTCTCAAGCTATCCCACACTTTCACTACCCTCAAGGTTGTCTAACCGCGACTTTGTTCGATTGTAAACGAAGCCCTTGTCGCGTAGAACGTACTTTCCTTCTTCGGCATCATCTGAATCGAACCTTAACACCTTCTAAATCTAGAGAGAAGTTAAAGAAGTCAAAGAGGAGAGAAGGGAGAGCTTGGTTCCTGTTTTAGTGTGAGAAATGAGCTGTAAATATCTATCTCCCAGGTATTTATAAGCTCTTCGGCGTAAAAGGATCAAAACGCCCCTAGTCACTTAATGTATCTTCCCGACCTCCGTTTTTGAATTCGAAAGAAGTTATGAACTCGAAATCACTTCTACGTCTCTTTAAATATTCTAATTGGTTTATAACAGAAAATAATTTTTTTCAAAAAAATATCCAGATTTCTAGACCCACCCGATCCCTATCCCAGGTCCCGACGACCCAAAATTTCAAAATGAGTCGAATGGCTCACAAAACTCTTCGGACCTCTAAACTAGTCCCCATATACGTAAATCATACCTATAACATATACAAAACATTTAAATTCCTATTTCAGAAAATAAATAATAAAAAAATTTCGAATCTCTACATCATTAGTATAACGAACTAATAAAAATACACTACTAAACTAAAGTGGTCTCACATGTTTGCTATAAAACCAACATTACAACAGTGGTAACATATAATTTCTCTCGTTGGTGATGCAAAGACAAACAAAGGCTTTCCAAACTTGCAGCAGTGAATAATGATATTGAAGTGTTGTTAATGGAGAACAAGGGTTACTAATTCCATGCAATGGGGGGCCAGATGATAAATTATTGTATCCTAATTTCAAAAAAAATATAAAAATATTGGGTGTCCACATACGTCTCATCAAATAGGAAGTCATTAATCCTTGTAAACAAGAAAAATGATGAGTATTTATTAGAAATTAAGGCACTATATATCCAATATTTTTTCCCCAAGAGATGCAATAAGGTAACTCATGATTGCTACTACCTATGCCTTTTGAGCAAAAGTATGAATGTTGCATTAGAGGGGAAAATATTGAATATTTTGGGTATTTACTATAAAGAGTATGAATGTTGCATTAGGAGAGAAACTATTGAATACTTCGAATATTTACTGTAACAACTAACAATTGGTCAGGATACTACATTCTTGATAACTCGGATCATCATCATCTCAATACTTGATATTTTTCGTATTAAAGAGTTGAGTGGTCCAGTGTATGGTCGATGTTGCAAATTTGCATTGTAATGTTGTCATCTAGCCTCTAGTAAATATTTCAAGGGAAAATTAAATTTTAATGATCAAAATTTTTTAAAAAAATTGCTTTTTGGTGACTTTAAACTTAATAAAAGTTGAATAGTGATTAAAGTTAAAAATTAATTGCTAATGAGAGACCATTTAATCTTAATGCCCAAAATACTCTTCATTCTCTCCATAGTGATCCTTTCTTCAATTTACTCCAACCTCCAAATATCATAAACTTTAAAAAAATCCGATGACTTGTGTAGAACATTCTAAAGAAGATATAATAATATATATAAATTTATTTCTATAGATTAATACCTCATTAACCAAAAAATAATAATTTGAATGCAATTAATTACAAACCTCGCATTTAGTATTAATAACCCAACGAATCATAAAAAAAAAAAATTCATTTCTTGAACACCCAGGATAGATTGAAAAAGGTACTCTTCATTTTTAAATTGGAATTAGGATTAAGTTGCTAAACCTAGACAAACTCGCGGCCAAAAAAAAAAACCTAAACATACTTAAAACAAATTGAAAAAGGCACATGCATTAATTATAAGACCAACATATATGTCTAAATATATATATATATATAGAGAGAGAGAGAGAGAGAAAGAGATAGAGAAACTCGTATTCAAATCACAGAAGTTCTCTCTCTCCCTACCTATATGTATATAAACTTTTTTTCCTAGAATTATTTTATACCTTTTGAAACTTTGATATTTGAGGGTGCGATTGGAGAAAACGAAAAAGGGATAAAAAAGACGATATTTTAGACATTAAAGTTAAATGGTCACTCATTGACAATTATTTTTCAAGATTGGTCTATATTTATCTTTTATTGAATTTAAGGTCACTGTAAAGCAATTTATTTTAATTTTGGTCACTAAAATATAATTTTTCCATGTTTCAAATTGCCAATGAAAAAATAATAATAGTTTGCAATTTTATACCCCCAAGATAATGTCATTAAGGAAGAAAAATCTAAGAGCAGGTCCAAAGGAATCTATTGCAACACTTATCTCTAATAAATATCAAAACATTTTATTATATTATTAATTTAGGAGGGTGTATTCAATTAGGATTTTAAATGACTTTAAAAATATGGATGTATTCAATCCAAACTTTTATAGACTTTTAAAGAGTCCATACAAATCTGGCGGTATTCAATCCAGACTTAAGAGTCCATATAAATTTTGTGGTATTCAATTAAGATTTAAAAAAAGTCTAGGTGTATTAAAAAAGCCATAAATTTTGAAGGATTTCATTAAGTGGTGGATTTAAGGGTGAAAGTTATAAATACCAAAGCTGATAACAAATCCAACATTTTTCTCACAGATTTTGGTGGATGTTTTTTTTTTTCTATAAAATATGAACAACCTTTCTCCATCTCAAGGTACACTCTTTTTTTTCTCTCTTGGTCTTTCTCTCTCTTTTTCTATTCAATTAGGATTTTAAAAAAGTCATGTACAAACAAAACCAAACAAATTGCACAAACAAAACAATCAATATATCAAAGATCATTAATGTCAAAACCTAGTTCCATGCATAGTCCAATTTATACCGCAACACCCAAACCAAAAATCGAATTTCAGAGGGTGCAATGGATCTTTGATTTATAAAGAAAAATATATCAATTCTAAAAATAATATACACACACACACAAAATAGGATTTGTGAGAGTGATATTACCTTGTCATTGAAAATAATGGTCCACTAAGGGCATGCACTTTCCATACCCACAGTACACATTATCTTTAATATGAAAACAGTTTATTCAAAGTTGTATGAATTTAAAGTTTATTATATATCAATGCATATACACTTGTACGGATTTTCTCTCATATAGATACTCATTTAACATGCTACAATGTTTATATACAATTGTATATATTTATACTCATATGTATACTCATTTGACAAGCTATACATACAATAAAACAAATGTCTATATATCTTTTAAATATACAAAATAAAAGAAAAATAATTTTTTATAAAGAATTTCATATGAAAAATATTTTATGGGACATCAAAAGTAGATATTTAGAATCTGTTTGGTTTAATTTTTTAAAAATAATTTTATGTTTCAGATAAATGAAAACCCATAAAGTTGTAAAAAAAAATTATTTTGTTGTAAGTTTTATGAAAATTGTTTTATAAAAATTCAGTTACAAAAAAAAATTATTTGTAGAGAGCTATCTTTTATAATTTTTTGAAAATAATTTTTTCAAACACGAGCAATGACGAGATAATGCTAATGAATGGAGAGTTAGTATAACTTTGAATATGTGAAGAAATGTCGAGCACATTGATAACAATGAGAACTAAGGATATTGAGTAATGAATGTTAAATATTTTTCTTTAAATTTTGCTTTCAAACTTGTTATAAACTTGTTATTCTACTTTTGCAAATGCCAGTTGTTTTACGTTTGTTATAACTTTTACTTTTCGTGAAAATTATGGTGCACACCGCAGTAGCATAATTTTTTTTTTTTATAAGAAAAAACATGTCTATATATCATATCTATCTAATACAATGAGGCAAAAATTAGAAAATATAAAAATATTTCATTTACCACGAGCATAACTTTTTTGTTTTTAGCTTAACATATAATACGAATAAAATAACAAAAGAATGAAAATGGTTTAGCCCAATCCAAATCATACCTTCAACTTTAATTTTAACATATATTGTTTAATTATTTTTCGCACCGTTACGAGGAGGGATATATATAACTTTGTATAGGTTCTTAATAATTCTATTGAATAATTTCAAATAGTAGAAAAAATGATAGCTTATCAATTTTGCATTAGACCTGCCCCTTGAACCATTGGTTGACTTGTACGCAAAAATATAATTTAAGGATACAAATAAATAAAATATATTGAAGAAATTATTATAAGTTTATAAAAATCAATCAAAGTTTCTAATAAAAGTCTATACAAATTCATGAAAGTTTGTAATAAAATTCTATAGAAATTAATAAAAGTCTGTAATAAAAGTTTATAAAAATCCATAAATTCTACTTAAATTTATAGAAATTCATGAAAGTCTTTCACTTAAAAAATGTCTTTCAAAATTCTTTAAAATCCTAATTCAAAACTCTCCTTAGTTTTTAGGAATCTCACTGTGAAACCTAACTCATCAAATGCTGCAAATGTTATTGATCCAAACATGCCCTTGAATTATTTTCACAAGTCCCAAATAAAAATAAAAAAAAGAAGAAGTTTTGGCATTACTCTACCTAGAATTAATTAAAAAGCCCATGGAAATTTCCTTTATGTTTCCCTTCTGTATATCTGAGTTTTAGTATTAATACTTTCCTTTCCCCCTCATTCACAAGAAGGAATCACTGTATTTATTACCAAAACTATATACACTCTCATTTAAGGCGCGTGTAATACACCCAAACGTTAGGGCTAGTATTTTCTGTATCACGCTCTGTGAAAACGAGTGGATTTAGCATCTCTATCTCACAAACCCAAATCAAACCCGAAATCTGAATTTAAAAGGAAATCAAACCGCCTCAAGGCAAGGTGAAAAGCTATACAGTAACAACAAGATTTCTTTGTACACACACATATTTTTATTATATACAAAATATATATATATATATATAAACTCTCCCCTCTTTTTCTCATTCATCATTGCAATGATATACATCGAAACCCAAAACCCTTCTTCACCGAGAATTTCGTTTCTTCTTTCAATTTTCTGTCTTTGTTTCGAATAGATTAGATTTGGGTTTGATTGGATTGGATTGGAGTTCTCAGATTCATGGAAAAGTTGAGTCAACAGGGACAGGATCGAATCAATCCTACGTCAACCTCGCCGGTATCTGCTGGTGTGTATTCCGTTATATCTCGTAAGCGTTATATATATATATATATATTACACACTCTCACATGCATCAAACTCTTGGGTGAAATTTCTAAAGCTTGATTGGGTTTGTTTAATCGCTTGTAATGGGAACTTTACTGATATGTGTTTGTTAACGAACCAAGATTGAACCTTTAAGAACGTAGCTTTGAAATTTGTAATGCGTTAATCATTACAACACCAGCTGAAGTCATCAAATTTTTGGGTTTTGGGAGTTTAGTTGCATAACCACATGCTCTGCAACTTCTATAGTATCTGGGTTTATGTATGAAAATCTATACCTTTTTTGTTATTGTATTAGGTGGAAGAGTTGGGTTATTTGGTAAAAATTAGCTAAATGATAAATACCATCATCTCTCTCTGTGGGTGCTTCTTGTTAGAATTTTTTTGGTGGATTTACATTCTCTCTCTTTTTCCTAATTTTGTATTTGGGGGGTTTTGTCCTTCACTCCTCGTCATCATCCTTGCCTTTATCCCGGACAAACGGGGTTTTGTCCTTCACTGTACCTGACAAATTGTCATAATATCTCATTGAAATTATTTTTTGATATCCCGGGATCATTCACCGCCTCTATAATGTACATTTCGTGTGATTTCCTGAAACAACTCGCTGGATTAATAAAATTAGGGTTCCAAGGCATCTCCTTCCTCCAATGGCTGTCAGTCAACTGATTTTATTTTTGTTATTCAGCTCTATATAATTACTGCCCAGAAAGTCAACCTGAGTGTGTCACCAAAGCTGACGTTCTCCTGCCATTCTGAACAGCTAATCTTTGTTCAGTAAATTCCCTGAATCCTTTTGTGATGTCTCTCCATTCTCCAAATCTATATGGTCCCCATCACTTGGTGGACTAGTCAATATACCACCAAAGCCTTGGCTTGAGTGGTATACTGGTATGTTCTACACCTCCACAAAGGGAAGGTTGAGGGTTCAAACCCCAGTGGGGGCATGTGTGCGTGAATAAATTTACCTAGAACAAAAAAATAAAAATACTCTAGTCAGTAATCAGCACTTCATATGCATTTGTAAGCCAAGATTTTCCACCATAAATCACATCTAACTGATGCATATCTTCATACCAGTTTCCAAACTTAGTTCATCTTAGTCAATTCCTAATGCCCAAGTCCATTTCCTAATGTAGTGCATATTGGGTGTCAATCCATGAGATTGTTTCTGAATTTCTATTTTTAACACACTTACCTCCAAAACCCAACTCCCCAAAAGGGAAAATATAATTCTCTATGAAAATTCTTTTGTTTGTCAGCCACCCAAGAAAAATAATGGAAATTGACATCAGGTATAAACAAAGTCTAGAAGGAACAACATAAATGATAGCTTAGTTCCTTTCCTTAGATAAATGGAGTTTCTTTCAACTTTCTAAACCTTTTTTAATATATTACTACACCACCGTTCTTTATAAAACCCGAAGGGAATCCGATGTATGAATGAAGATGTCCACTTGAGAAGATTGAGTTTGAGGCATTAGCATCCCCAACTAACTCTTAACTATTCAATTTTTGTGCAAGTTCATATTTTAGTCACAGAACATGCCTAGTATAAGTAAAGGACAAGATACCTATTTATCCGAGAGAGAGAGAAGGCACCTGAAAATTTCTTTCTATGCTCTTCCTTTTTTTCCCAATAGGAAACAAGATATGCCATAAATATGAGAAATTAATATATGTGAAGGACAAGCCATCCTCAGTGAAAAAAAAGGATACTTAAACAGGCAAAATTTAAGCATATAGAATTGTTCAACCAAGGTCTTACCAGAAAAAAAGTTCAATCAAGGAGAATAGAGATGTGCTCTAAAGATCTCTAATTTAGGTGCTTCTCACTCTGGCAAGAAAATTCATCCTTTTGTTGGTAGAAAGATTCAAATAAGAGAAATATACCTAAAAGTTTCTTGCTGACCATTATCTGCCCCACAAACAATGATGTGGAATCTCCACATAAATTTTGCTTTGCAATTATTCATATGTGTTGGGGTAGCGGAAGCGCACAAATATTGAGATCCAATGAAAGACAATAAAGCAATTATGCACAAAACACAAATTTACGTGGTATGGCCAAACCCGACCTACGACCACGGATGAGAAGAGATTCACTATGATTATGTAGAGATATTACAACAATAGAGAATTTCCAACACCAGACCATATACACAAACTCTTGCCCCAAAGTTATTTTCCGTGCACTCCACGAGACTCCCTCTCCCCATCAGTGTTCACTCTACCAAACCCATAACTACCTCTACCCATCATGAGACTACATCTCTCTCAACTCATATCCTAGGTACCTATTTATAGAGTCCTAAACATAATTCCTTGTTATTGAAGGATTACAATTCCTTGGAGCCAGATCCTCCTCAGCATGATTTAGGGACTTACACCCATGGAGCCATATCCTCCTTTTCCTTCGGAATGCATGCCAAGATATCATGATCCACCTACAAAACTCTGATTGTCCACGCTGTATGATTTAGGGACTTGCATCTTCAATTAATTGACTCCACCTGCAACTAAACCCGTTACAGCACCTGGTAAGACTCCTTGTGTTTTTTGGATCTCCTCTCCTTTGGCTCTGGTACCAATTTGTTGGGGCAACGGAAGTGCACGAATATCGAAATCCAATGAAAGACAATAAAGCAATCACACACAAAACACAAGATTTACATGGTTTGGCCAAACCCAGCCCATGTCCACAAATAAGAAGAGATTTTTTTTTTAAGAAGAGATTCACTATCATTATGCAGAGATATTACAACAATAGAGAATTTCCAACACCAGGCCATATACACAAACTCTTGTCCCAGAGTTCATCCTGTACTCCACGAGACTCCCTCTCCCCATTAGTGTTCCACTCTACCATCTCTATCCATCAACTCCTTCATGAGGCCTACATCTCTCTCAACTCATAAGTCTCAACTCATAACTTAAGTAATTATTTATAGAGCCCTTCCTTGTTGGAGAAGGATTACAATTCCTTGAAGTCCAAGACTTGTCTAACAAGTAATTCCTTAACAAAATACAACTCTAAATAAAAACCTAATTAGACTAGAAATTTGAGACACAATTCCTAACAATATGAGTGACCTATTTGTGTAACCAACATGTGTTTAGCATAGAAATTTATTGAATTGGCCTATAATTGGAGTGCCTTTATTTATTGTTAGGGAATAATAAATCCTATAAATGACTTCAAATAAATGGGATGCTCACACAACAATGCACCACAATAGAATCATTTTGAAGGAACGCATTCTCTATCTTTCTTGCTAATTAACGCTCTTCCTCTTTTGGTCACTTGTTCTCTCTAATGGATGTTTGAACATTGTCCTCAATCTATAATCTCGTCCTTTTTATTCTCTCAATTTTCTTGTTGTAATGATATTTCTGTTTCTTCTCATTGTCCTTTCTTATTTTTCATTCCTTTATGTAATATTTTTGTGCTTTGAGCACGAAAGCAAATTCCATATTTTATCTCAGAATTTTGTTTCCTTGTATTGAAGAACACTAGTGCAAGTTGTTGTGTTGGTATTAGAGTAGGTGGTCTCATGATTGCTTAGTGGGTTCACATTCTACATATTATTAATATTTGTATTAGAGTAGGTGGTCTCATGATCGCTGGGTGAATTCACAGTCTACATTTTATTTATGTTTTTACCTTGCCTTCACCTTTTGATTGTTAGTAGAAGTGTGACTTCAAGTTTGATTTGGAGATTGTTTTGATTTCTTATGTTTGTGCAAATTATCAAGATGACATTTGATGTCATTTTTTTTATACGTTTAGTCTATTAGATGTCTCATTAGGTATTGTTCTGTTTTTCGTACTTTTAACAAATTCAAGTGGTTTTAGATTTTACATTTGATCATTATATGGTATTATCTTAGGTGTGACAAGTTTCAAAATATTTTGCTTGTTCTTTGGATTTTATTTCGTAAAATAGGCATATTTTAACTTAGTTGGTGAACCAGGTATGACAAGTTTCAAAATATTTTGCTTGTTCTTCAGATTTTATTTCGTAAAATAGGCATATTTTAACTTAGTTGGTGAACTTTGAGCTTGCCCATGCAAAGCTCTTAGCTATCCTAGTACTATCTTTGTTTTCTTTTATTTTTTAACCCTCTGTAGGATTTTATACTTCGAGCACAAAAATCGAACTCCTTGAATATTTCTTATACTAGTTTGAACTTTGAAATTCTTGAACACCACTACACAGAAGTGCTTAAAGAATCATCTAAAATTTTGTTTCACTTGGAGCCTATATCATGGTACTCCAGGCATTAGTAGGAATGTGCATGAGCATAATATAGTCAATTGGGAGATTTGTGTAGATTGGCCTTTTAAGCAGGACTAGTTCAGTTTTAACCCTCCAGTGCATTTATCTGCTTGCAGTTTCTGATAAAAAAAAATATAGAAATTATATTCATAATTGAACTCCAAGGAATGGATTATTACAGACAATCTTCTGTTCTTTTTCTTCTTCTTTTTGGCATAAGATTCTGCACCTTTAGATGAATTCATTTTAGATCATTTTGGGATTCTAACTTGGCACATCCTAATGTGTACACAATATATATGCAATTCTTTCTCTCTCTGTCCCCCCTCTCCCTCCACGGGGTTGTCGTGAGGGATCTGCATGTAGGTGGACCTCTGCTAGTGTCTATTCATTAATATGTAGTTCCTTGGCTCAGTGCTTGTATGCTTGCTTTTATGCCTATCTTACAAAATTACTGGACTGCAGATGGGAGACCTTTTGATCTGGATAACTTGACGGAACAGGTACTTGGTTGCCAGTCCACTATGTTATAATACTTGTTTTCTTTCCGTATGTATGGGTTTGATTAGTTAATGTGTTCCATTAGTACTTCCTTTGTAATCTATCATCAGCCACTTTCACCCAAAGATGAAAGGATTGCTTCTGTGAATGCTTCTCGGGATGCAGCCATCACAAAGCCTTCAAGGGATGTCATAAATGAGCCAGAATCCTCTGTTAGAAGTGGAGCTCTTGCAACTGTCAATCCACAAAATGCATATTCTCCTCATGAACAACATTTTTATTATGGAGGTTAGTTCCTTATTATATTTCCTTTATGGCGATAAGTAGACAGTAACATGCTTTTATACAAAAGTTCGCTGATGTTGATATTTTTCTGGTTTGAGCTGTTTTTTAAACACAAACCAGGATTGGCAATTTTTTAAAAAAAATTATAGGTTTTGATGGAATATAAAAGAAAATGAACTGAAGTTTTATAATTACCATTCGGTATTGACCCTTTAAAGGCATTTATTTTTAGACGAGATACAAAAAATGGACACACCTGACCTGTTATGTGAGTGGAAAATGTTGTTATTTTTGTGAGTTTCCAGATTCTGCTCCTTCTTCCCATAATTATACAGAACATCAAATAATGATTTATCTCATCCTTCTTGGCTTCAGGTTATGATAACGGCACAGGTAATTGGGATGAATCTTCTCAATATGCTAATGCCAATGGTTTGCAAGTTGTCCCTCCGGTGAGGACAATTCCCTTCCCCTTGCACTTGTCTGATTTATTTTGTAGATGTAACTCATCAGTTGTTTCTTTTTCCTTTGATGGTACTTAGGCAATGTACAACGACAATCTCTCTCTTGTCTTTCATTCTGGTTATGGCTTTGATGCTCAAATGGCATATGGACAATTTTCCCCGTTGCCTAGTTCTCTGTCCCCAATAATGGTAGATGGCCAGCTATACTCTCCACATCAAATCCCTGTGTCTCCACCTTATTTTCCACAAGCAGTTTCTCCTGGTGTGCCACATGTTTCTTCTTCAGCTCTTCCTATTTCACAAACTGAGCTGATGACACCGGGAAGTGGTGGCCAAGAGGGTCTCAATAACAATATGCTTTTCGGGCCAGGATCAGGATACTTTGTTCATTTTGGATCTTTTGGTGGAGGGGACCTTTCTGGAAATGGTTATAGCCCTGGTTTCTACAACTACCAGGGGGAGTTTGGATCTGGTGAACTATTGCCAAATCAATCAAATCCTGCAGACACAGGCAGGTATTTGTCCCCAATGACATCAGCAGCAGTTTATCCCCAACCTATTGGTATACTTGGGTCATATGAGCACAATGTTGGACAGGTTTGTTTACTTTATTCTAGAACATGTCATTCTCATAACTAAAAAATTTTCTTGGTAAAAGAATTCCACACAACTCTAGTATTTATTTTACTATTGTGACCACCAATGGTAAGTAGAATGTTTGAGAATTAGTAGATCTTCTATTTTTATATTTTCACAATGACTTTTTTAATGTTCACCCACTTCAAAACTAGGTCTGACCTTGCTTTAGGTTCCCTTTGATCCAATTAATTTCAATCATATAATCTAGCTTATTATACTTTTGGCTGGACTTGGGTGTACCATGTAATTGTATTTGAATAGCAGTAGATGCATATTTGCATAACTATAACATTTACTTGTATATTTTGGTAATAGTACTATGAATATTTATTTATTTTTCCTCTCTAACATTGATGATCTTAAATATTGTATTTTACCCAACCTGAGGTTTAGTGTAATTACAGGGTAAAATACACTAACCTTTAACAGTTTTACGCTCATGGACGTCAAAAATTAAGTTGAAATGACTATTATGCCTGCCCCCCATTATTTTATTATTTAACTTGTAAAATATCTGGTGCAGCAAATGATGATTTTACCCACCATTACACCACCCATTTCTCTCCTCTCTTTCTTCCCTCTCTCTGCTCACTCTCTCCAGTCTCCTCTTAACCTCCTACCACCACCATCCCCCAAACTTCCACCACCATCGCCGCCACCTCTCTTTTCTCTCTTTTTCCTCTCTCTCTCTCTCCTATTCACCTTCTACAGCCGCCACAAAGACCCAACCCTCAATTTTGTTAACCTGCCACCTCAGCCCTTCAACCCAACAACCCAAAGTCTCGCTGGTCATATCCACAGCCTCCACCATCGGTCACCTTTGTAAACCCCATCACTGCCAACACCAACCGCACCACCACATTGTGATTGCTTTCAAGAAGTTGCAGAAAAATGTGACCCTGGAATCTTCTTTGGTCTCTCTCTCTCTCTCTCTCTCTCTCTCTCTTTCTATATATATATACTCAGGGCCATCTCCTCCACACCCAACTCCTCCGCGTTGCCATCCTTGACTCAAGATCCATCCCGAGTTGCCGCTATGCACGTACCAGAACACCGCGAAACCGATTGGACATTCTCCACCAAAGTCGGCGAAACTCGAAGAGAGCCTAACCCCTTTGTTGATAGCTTTGTTGCTGATTTCTAATTTTGCAATTTGTTTTGAATACAAATTCTTCTCTTTATGGTTGCCAGTGACTGAGGATTTAGAAAATAAAGCATTTGGGGTTATGGGTTCTTGGGTTGAAGTATCAATTGAAAGTGCTAGGGTTTTTGTAAGGTGAAGATTTAGGAATAGTGGAGTATAAATATATATCATACATATATATACACATGTATATATATACTCGAATATTGGAAATTCTTGTTGCTGATTGAATGTTTTGTGAAGACCTCAGTTACGTTGTTCCTCATCTCTTGCCTCTTTATAGAGTGTTTGTGTATATAAGTATATATACATACACACCTGGCCATGTATATATTTATGTGTGTGTGAATGCTAAATTGAGATATATGTCTTTCTTATTCCCTCAACATGCATATATGGTTTGGTTAAATACATGTGAGTACATTTGCCTCTATTGTTTCTTTGAGTATTGGAAGTTGAAACATGCAAGTGTGAGATAAACTATGACAGAGAGGGGGTGGGTGGTGGTGGTGCAGAGGGAGTGGATAGAGACAGAGACAGAGAGGGTAGATTTGTCCTTGTAAATAAGGTTTTTTTCTGTTAATTTCATAGCATTGTAAGGGTAATAAGGACATTTCAATGTGTTGAAGAGCATTTTGGTCAGTACACTCAATTTTTTTAAACAGAGCTAAAGGATATTTGGATGGAAAGGGGTCAGTATTACAATGTGCGAAAGTTAAGGGGAGCACGGTGTAACTTTTTCTAACTTAAACCACCGTAATTACACTAAACCTCAAGTGAGGTCAGTGTATTACCCTTCTATTTTTGTTGTTTTAAATTGCGACTACCCTCCCTCCCCCCTCTTTTACTACAAAGGCAGGAGGAAATCCTAAAGCATACGAGTGTGGTTAGATAAGACATGGTAGCCCAGTGGCTTATAACAACTGATAAATATTTTGTATTGCTGTACTTCACTAGTGATTTTAACTGTAACTGGTATAGCAAAGATAGTCATGTTTCACTGCAATCTAACCTTGGTCTGCATTAGTATGCACTAGCCGATGTCGTCTTGAAATGATGCACTGTCATTTCAAGTATATGAACCATAGACGGTATACAGGCATCTAACCTCTCTCTCTCTCTCTCTCTCTGTGCGTGCGTGCATGCACGCGCGTAATGTTTGTATTTATATTTGCTTGCTGCTACTTATTGTTCATCTCTTCTCCTATTTATCAGTTTACCAATCTTATTTCCAGAATTCAATATAGATCTTAATATCATGATTTGAAGTAAAATTTGAACCTTCTTATCTTTTTCTTGTTCTTTCTTTCTTCTTTTTTTCTTTTCTTCTTTTTTTTATTTCTCTTTTCTTTTCTTTTCCTTTCCTTTTCTCTTTTAAGAAGGTTTGGTCCAGATATTCTAATTGAGGATACCAGTACTTGATCGGGTTTTAAGTTGTTCTATAAATCTATATTTATAACCTTCGTATTTTTACTAATGCGATGTTATTTTAATTGTTTATATTTGTGGGTTTCCTTGGGGATTTGATTGAGAAGTGTTATCAAGAAAGTGTCATTAGGTAACTTGAACAGTTTTATTTAGCATTTGATGGCTGCTAATGCCATGTATGGCATACAATCTTAAAATGGTGATTAGTTTGCATCATTATTTTTCTGAATTACCAATGGCAAATAATGTATATGAATAATCAAAACTCACCAAGAATCTTAAAAATGAATAGGAAATCCAGGTTAAAACGAATGTATCTCTAAGTTGTATTTTGATAATCGAAGCTTTTTATTCTTGTACCTCAGAGAGGGTGCATGGATACTAATTTTGGGAATGGCAACCATGTTCAATAGATTGCCAGATTAGTTTTGATTTTGGAAACCATGTAAACTTGTATTTTAGCATTCAACTGGGTGCTTCTAGGACATAGAAATACCTGTGGGTGTCTACTTTGTCACTAACTGATTCAACATTTCACTTTATCTACACAGAATTTTCTTTGAACAGATGCCAGATGAGTTTTGATTTTGGTAATCCTGAAAACCCTTTGTGCTCTAAAAGTTGAATTGTTAACCATTTGCAGATTTCTCAACAACATAGACAATATCATGGAGTTGGATCGGAATCAAGTTCCTATGCTAGAAGCTATCGGCCCGGTGGCTCTTACCAGAGCTCAAACTATGGTGGTTCATCTATTTCTGTTTGGGGAGCTAATCAACAGAACCAACACACTCCTGAAAAAGGTGGAAGACGAGAAAGGGGCTCTGACTCTATTTGCATTTCTACTTATTCACATGGAATCTCTGGTGATCATAATCGGGGGCCTAGGGCTTCAAAGCAGAAGGACAAGAACACCACTGAATCTATTATTAGCAAAAATAATGCATCTACTTCTGGGGATCATTTTGATTTGTACAACCGTCCAGATTTTTTCATAAATTATGATAGTGCCAAGTTTTTCATCATCAAGTCTTTTAGTGAAGACAATATTCACAAAAGTATTAAATACAGCATCTGGGCCAGCACTCCACTTGGGAACAGAAAACTAGATGCTGCTTTTCATGAAGCGAAGGAGATTAAGGGACTTTGTCCTGTATTTCTATTCTTTTCGGTATATCACTTAGAACTCTGAAACTCAAAATATTATTTTTGCTCAATTGTCACAATCGTTGGACTGACTTGGATGATTTAGGGCTTGATTGAAATTATTCCAAGGATAATCAAATTCTTGTTGATTTAAAAAAATAAGGGCACTGAGCTGTGGTGGTTGGATAGAGATGTCTACTGTAGGGCTATGAGATTGTTGTTTGGATAAACAACCATGATTTTGGTCCAGAAGCCTATTGTAATAGGTCTGTTTTATTAGTCTCCATTTGGTGTGAAAACTGGCATTCTCCTCGTTTTTGGGTAGGATGTCAGGTCTTCATATGGGATTTTAGCTAGATGAATGAGAGAAATGTATTGATAAGCAGTTCATATTGCTAGTTGATTTTCATGAAATAGTAATAATAAAATAAGGAAGCAGTGGGTTTATTGACTGTTTTATTGGTCATGTTGAAGGTTGGTAGACTGTTTGCCAAGTTCTCTTCTGCTTTGCTGTCAACATCCACTTGGCCTATGCAGAATTAGTATTCCTGTCAACCCAATATGAAAAGAAAGGAAATGAGTTTTGTTCTTCTAGAAATTGATTATCTATCTTCGAAAATCCAATGCACTTGCTTCTGTTATTATGTTTTTCTCATTGGTTAATGCTATGCTCTGAGTACCTTTTTGAAACTTAAAATTTTGGTTTATTAACCCTCTTAAATTCTGTTGCTTGCAATTATTGTAGGTCAATGCAAGTGGACAATTCTGTGGGGTAGCAGAAATGGTTGGACCTGTAGATTTTGAGAATAATGCAGACCATTGGCAGCAGGATAGGTGGACTGGGCAGTTCCCCGTCCAATGGCATATTATCAAAGATGTTCCTAACAGTCGGTTCCGCCACATACTTCTTGAAAACAATGACAACAAGCCTGTTACCCATAGCCGAGACACTCAAGAGGTAGCAATGCTTATTTTCTTTCTTCTTTCTATCTTCCTTTTTTTTTTTCGGCCGGGGGGGGGTTGGGGTGGCGGTGGCGCTCTTTGCCTGTCAGTACTAATGATCTGCACTGCTTGTTGATGTTTAATGTGATACTGTGTGGTTTTTCTCACAATTAAAGATACACTCCTGAATTGTTGGGAGGTATACTTAGTTGCTTCAGGCTTTACGTTTGAGAAATGGCCCAAACAGGAATGTAGTGATTAGAAAACCCATTCTATTTTCCCCCCTTTGGGGTTACACCAAGGTGTCCCAACCCATTTTCAGGTATAGCTAATCCCAACAATGCATGTAGTCACCTACAAACGTCATGCATCTGGTAAGCACAAGGAAAGTCGGCAATAAGACGTCTTGCCAGTTCACCTATAGTTGGCCTGTTTTTTGATGTCCACTCTTCTTTATGAGTTAGGCAGTAGGCACCCTCAGATCCATGTCAACATTTCGAGTATCCCAGCCCTTCATTTAGTTGCATCCTCGTAAATACAAATCAACTCGTTAAAATCTTTATTTGTGGGAGAAGCTGCTTGGTTTTTTAATTTTTTCTTTCTGCTTTCCCCTTTCTTAGGTCGAATCTTCTGTTAAACCAATACAACTTGTGATTTTTCAACACCTTTTTTATGTCATTTTTGGGCTTTTCCGGATCCTTGTAGCACCTTCAAGTTGGATTACAACAATAAGCTCGATACAGTCTGTCCCTTCTAGTTTCATCAAAATTACCTAATATTTTGTCATCCCCACTGCAATGCAACCAATGTCTCACCCCCTTCCAATCTGTTACCCTTTTCTCTCTTGAAAGCCCTCGTCAAGGCCGCCAAGATAAATTGTTCTTAGAGTTGCACCTGTCTAACCAGAACCATGTTTCCTTATGCTGTATCTTCCTCAGGTGAAACTGGAACAGGGCATCGAGATGTTGAAAATTTTCAAAGATCATGATGCAGATACGTCCATCCTAGATGATTTTAGTGTTTATGATGAACGGGAGAAAGCCTTGCAGGAAAGGAAGGCCAGGCAGCGAGCAAGTTCAACCAAAGATGCTCCCGTTATACTTGCTGATACCTCGATAAATCAACTCTCTGATAGCTTCTCTGAGGCGCTCCAGTTTGAAGATGGTAAAGAAGTGCGCAGAAAGGAACAGTAATGGGCAGTAGAATCGAGTCTATGAAAAAATAACAACTGTAGCATTTGACTAGCAGGAGTTCTTGCTGCAGGCATATGCTTCTGGGGGGTTGCTGCAATCTGACACTTTGAAGGCAACTTTTTGAGGGGTATAAGTCATCTCAAACACTCTGCTAACTAGGCCTCTCTCTCCCCTTTTAGGGTCTATTGATTTTTCAATGTTCAGAGCAATTGGATGGTAATTCATGCATTCTTAAGGGAGGCAGAGGCAGGTAGGAGCATACATACTCCTTGTTCTCTCTTGTTTTATGTTTTAATTGTTTTCTTTAGTTGTAGGTGGTGTCGGGCATATGGAGGCAATTGAAGCGAGATTATCGTAGGAGTCTGTATGATATGTGCCTGACACTGTACCTGTTGTAATTTTAGATTTTTTTTATTTAGTGCAGAGCAATTACTATAAGCTCCTGTGCAAAGCAAGGATTTGTAAAATTACTCAAATTGGGTGGCAATTTATTGAAGCAATGCAGCAAAAGCATGCTTACAGAAAATTCAGCTTAAGCAATGTCTAAATGATAATCTTATCTTGAGAATGATTATTACTATGCTCCTATGTATTTTTCTTCTTTGGAATTCACACATATCTAGACTAGCCATCTGTTTTTAGAATGCCATGATTTCATGTTTTTCTGAGTATCTATAAAACAAAAGGGTTTAAAAAATAAAGAGGGAAAGTGATGAATCTAATCCTTCACTACACTGCTATATTATGCGTGTATCAAATTTGACTAAAAAAATCAATATTGAAGTAGTTGTCAAAAGGGCATTCAATGGATTGCTGCATTTTCTATTCATGTCAATTGTTATTTTCAAGCAAAGTACAGTCATCTCTTATGTCATATAAACTGTTGTTGGCATCGCAATTAACAGAAACCGAAAACATCCAAGTTGTCTAAACTGAATGAAATTAAGTAGTAAAAGAGCTAATTACAATTTGTAAGGAGTCGAAGCATAGTCAAGCTCATCTCTTATCTGAAAGTAAAAGACTTCTGATGTTGCATTTTGTGAACCTGCTGCAACCTATTCATACCAATTACATTGATGCGTTTCCTGTATCATGAAAGCTTAGAGCAGTAGTCTCGCAACAGGATATGAATATTAAATTCCATATTGGCTAAAAAGAGAACAACTATAGCAATAAAGGACATTTAACTTCTTCTATCCAATTAATTAGATCCACAGAACCTGCAACTTTTTGAGAAAAGGGAAAACCAACTAAACTGTGCAGGTTTAGCACATACAAGAAAGGCATGTATAGATATACATCAAATCTCCTCTATTACTAATGCAACAACATAAATCCATTAAATAGAAAAACACAAAACAAGTGGTTCTTATCACAAATTTCCCTTTTTTTCTATCTAATGAAAGATATTAACCCTGATAGATGCACAAGGCCGACACAAAATCACCTTTTTCAACACCACACCCCCCCTCCCTTTTTTTTTTTTTTTAAGTACCCATTTCCTTCTTTCTGTTCTTTTCTACCACTTTTACTTTCCTCCTTTTATGCATCAATCCATAGTCATCGGTTGGCTCATGCAACACCTGAAACGGGCCTTTCGGACAGTTGTCATGATCTCATTCTCTGCATTTTCAAGCATTCTGACAACCTCAGTAAAAGGTGGCCTTACATCAGGATTAGCATCCCAACACCGAGTCATGATTTCACTAAGAACAGGCAGGCAGTCATTGGGGATGTTTGGACGGACACCTTTGTTGACAACGGCAAATGCTGCCTGCACTGCGGTCATGTTCTGAAAGGGAAGCATTCCTGTAATGAGTTCCCAAAGAACAATCCCAAAGCTATAAACATCCACTTTCTGTGTGTAGGGCCTGTGCTGAATCATCTCCCTGCAAAGCACTCAAGTATTCCACAACAAATTAAAGATGCAAAGAAATAAACTAGAACCAAGAGTTGTTATAGGGAAAATATTTAACAAAGCAGTGCCACATGCTTTCCTTCACCACAGAAAAATAGCGCACAGGATATTTAAACCTCTTCTCTCATCTAACGATAGTCCTATTCTGCATTAAAAAGGTGTTTTAATAGGTAACAGATCATCGAGAAGCGTATTCAGACACTGCTATTAACTCTAGTGGCATCGGTGTGGCTACCAAAGTACCAGAGAAACATCAAATACTAGAATTTTTTATTTAGAAAATTTTTGGAACTTGAAACTTACAATCGCTCCCTATTTCAGATGTCATCAGTTAAGAAATAAAGGATTTTGCCTACAAGAAAACTTCATCCCCATTAGGGGATGTAAATTGGACAAAAAGATTCAGGTTCTAGACTGCTCAAGATCATTGGATACCAAAGAGGCGTGCTCAGAATCAGCATCAGCAGCTTCGATTATATGTATACTGTTTGAGATCGGCTCATCATGCTGGACAAGCATCTTGAGCTCAACCCAGTTTCGTCATTATGAATGTGGTTGACTAATGTCACTTTATGGAATATAGTTTCTTTTTGAAAAAGCTTTGTATTTAAAAAATATCTCCGACAAAAATATGTATATATAGGTGAAAGACAAATGATTGGAGGTTTCAGTCTTTCTCTATCCCTGAGACTTCCGTTGGAAGATAAATTAAATGTGAATGCTAAAATTTCATTGAAGAGAGACAAAATTACACTTTTACTTGCACTTTTACCTAATTGATAACCCATAAGATTTCCTAAAATTACAATATTGCCTCATTTCATCCCTCAGAAACCCACCTATTTACATAATAAGCCAGGCTTGAAAGCGCAACCAAGCGAGCTTAACAAGCTTCAGCTCATTTACTTGATGAGCTCAGAAAGTCTGAACTTTATCTTGGCTCTCAGCTTAACAATCAACCTTGAACAAGCTTTTTACAAGCCGAGCTTGAGTAAGCCCTGTTTGTTTAACAGTCCTACTCCACATAAACTTCTCACACACGTCTATTGATCCTATCATTCATTTATAATCTATTGCTACATTTTTTGACAATATGAATGACCAACACGGATCGCTTAATTCCTGGCTGCCATTTTCTTTGCAGACCATATAGTTACAAAATTCAATTTACAGAACTCACTGAAATACAGCATTTTCCTGATAAAAATCATACCTCTTTTAATTCCCACATACTCTGAACGCCCTTGAACATTTTAGCTGGAAATTCATAAACCCCAAATGTCAAAGTGAAAGCCACTCTTTTAATCAACTCTTCAAGTAGCATCAACATTGATACTGCCTCCATAACCATTGCTGCCACCACTACACCTCCGGGTCATTGCTACATCATACACTACTTAGTGTCATCACTACGTTATTATCAGTGGTTATCTTTGCCACCTCAACAACCCAACTTCGGAGCTGCCACACCAACATAAAAGTAGAGCCAACACATCCACCAGTTTGTCACTGTATCATCTCTACGATAACTGCCTCGGCCTCTACCCACACCACTAATCTACCTCTACCTATGCCATCATTGGACTACAATGGTACCACAATCAGCTTATCTTTACCCCTACTGTGTTACCACCATTACCGTGCTTAAATCACACCCTACCATTGCTACCATCGCTTCATAGTTGAAATATCAAGCCTCTCCTCTACCACACTTCTACCATTGCCACATCGCTAACACCTCAAAACCTTCAACTCCCCGACCTCCATGACACAAGAACAACGATACCCATCATAACCACCAACACAACCACCTTCACTGCACCACCACCATTTCCAGCCAACAGTACAACTTAGACTATGTTATGCTGGCTTTCGCCCCATCACTACTATCATATCAAATTCTGAGCAATATTTGATTCACCCAACCCTACAGAGCTACCACTGCCAGCTTCTAACACCACGACCATGTGGGAAGCATCTACTCATCATTCCTCATCACTGCCACCATTACGTGATCAGGTGACAGCAAAATGGAAACCTCATTTCCCAACAGATGGAACATAAACCTCTTATTTGTTGCCACAGGAAATTTCCTAGCCTGAAAATCCATTCCTCAGTTTGCTTAACCCAATCCATCAATAAAATTTGCTCGGTGTCCAACTAGTCCACGAACTGGAAATTTCTTCTTAAATTTGGACAGAAGATGTTTTCAATGCTTTTGTCCTAGAAGAGAACATTAACCATCATTGATTACACCTACAACCGAAATGGAATCCGAGTATTTTGTGATTCAAAAATGCAGAATCTCGTCTCCATCCAATATAGCTGCCCAAATATACGCAGCCTGCATCAACAGTGTAGCACTGCTAAATGAAGAAAGAAAGACCAAATATACACAGCCTATGTCAACCTGACATTAACAAACCCAGGGCACGAAGTATGAATACCAAATATACGCAGCCTGTGTCAACCTGACATTAACAAACCCCGGGCATGGAGTATGAAACTAGGAAGTGACTACCTAGTCATCATCATCATCCTTGCTTTATCCCATATGGATGGGGTCGGACTCATAGATTATATTTTTCCATTCTTTCCTATTATACACCATGTCTTCTCTTAAATTTATTTATTTTAATTACTTTATTCCATTTAAGTTTTGTCCAGTTGTCCACTAACTGGAAATTTCTTCTTAAATTTGGACAAAAGATGTTGTCAATGATTTTGTCCTAGAAGAGAACATTAACCATCATTGGTTACACCTGCAACCGAAATGGAAACCAAGTGTTTCGTAGTTCAAAATTACGGAATCTCGTCTCCATACAATATAGCTGACCAAATATACGCAGCCAGTGTCAACCGAGTGTAGCACTGCTAAACGAAGAAAGAAAGAAAGACCAAATATAGACAGCCTGTGTCAACCTGACATTACCAAACCCAGGGCACGAAGTATGAAACTAGGAATTGACTACATAGTCGTCGTCGTCCTTGCTTTATCCCATATGGATGGGGTCGGCCACATAAATTATCTTTTTCCATTCTTTCCTATTATACACTATGTCTTCTGTTAATTTTTTTTTTTTTAAATTATTTTTAATTACTTCATTCCATGTAAGTTTTAGTACCTTCTAGGCAAACAAACAACTCTTCCTCTTTTAAAAAGTGCATCATCAGGTCTACGTTGAATATGGTTATACCACATCAGTCTACTTTCTCTAATTTTATTATTTACAGGTGGTATACCTAATGTTTTCCTAACACATTCATTATTAATCTTATCTCTTCTAGTTACTCCTATCATCTAACATACCATCCCCATTTTCGCTACATGAATGTGTTGTTCTTGTAACTTTTCAACGTCCAACACTCTACTCGATACAAATATACAATATAGTTGGCCTAATACCATTCTACAGAATTTTTCTTCTAATTTATTTGGTATTCGTTTGTCACAAATGATACAACTAGCTTGCCTACATTTTGTCCACCCGCTCCAATCCTACTTACTACATCACCATCTACCTCTCCATTTTTTCGTAATATTGATCCTAGGTATGGAAAAACGTTATTTTGAGTAACTCTTTGGTCTTCAATTGTAATGTTTATATCGTCATCGTTTGTTACTCTATCAAATTTACATATCATTTATTTTGTTTTAGTTTTACAAATTTAAAACAGAATACATGAAATGTAAATTTGATAGAGTAGCAAACGATGACAATCTAAATATTACAATTGAAGTGACTAACCAGTTCCCAGTGCAAAACCCAAAGATGAAAGAAATGCTAAATTTAGCGCCTCATGAGTTGAACCAACCCAACAAATTTGGAGTTGGCACGGATTGGTTAAAATATTTAAGGAACACAATTGTAGAGTCTCCCAAACAAAATATTTCATTTCAATGTTGGTTCTGTCAAACTAGGTCAAGTTTAATGACAACTCACGTAATACATATAAAACAAGACTTATAATATATATACTTCTAATACAAATGCCACATACACATGTGCACATAATTTCAATATGGCACATAGATCCATATGATTATTGATTCTACAATTAACCTGAAGTAGATACGCAGTTAACAAGATCACTGCACCAATCAACAACGGGGTAAACTCAAATCTGAGTCTAGAAAAGTCATTCTTTATCCTTCTAATTCTATGTCCAAGCATCACAATGCCACCGAAGGTGGTGCTGAAGATATTGTGTCTGGAGAGGTGGATAGGATAGGACTATTAATTGCTCGATCAGAACCCTACCTTATTGCGAGCTAAAACCTTGATAAATTCCCCTCCCCACTTCTATCCTCAATCTAGAAATGAACGAATTCCATACGCCTGAAATTTAGATGGAAGAATTTTTTTTTTGTTCTATAATTCGATTTCTTCAATGGCCTGCCCCCCATGTCTACTTCGCTCGATGTATGCACCAAAATCCAGTCATTATGCATAAAGTTGTGGTGGCAACCTGTCCACCTGAAGCCGCAACATAACTACTGAAAGTCATCATTGCAGATCCCAACAAGTGAACCAAAACACACCTAACAGTTATATTCAAGTTTGGGGGAGAGAAGAAGAAATTGAGATAAAAGGCTGATTTGAGCCAGTCTGATAGTAGAAATGGATGAATGAGCTTACTTGTCAAAAAAAGAAAAAGAAATGGATGAACGAGGTATCTTAGGAAAAGGAAGGACCTCTCCCTCTTTCTGTTTGGTTGAGTAGGAAATAGGAACTAGGAAGGAAAGGATGAAAGAAGAAAGGTGCTACTGCTCGATTTTACCATTACATGTGGATATTTTATAAAGAAAAAAAAAGTAAAAAAGGAGGGGAGCACTTTCCCTCCTCCTTTCGTCCCACTTCCAGGAGGAGGGGATATGGTAGGTCTGGAGAAAAAGGCCACTCTTGTCTTCCCGTCACTCCTACTATCCCTCTTACAAACCATGGAACATCTATCCTTCTCTTCCCTTTTCCTCGTCCCCCTTACAGGCCACAAATAACACAACCAATCGAAGACACTTTATCTACACAAATGGGTTTTGAGCTAAAGATAACATCCAAGACCAAACTTTAATTCACCTATGCGCTGCATCAATTTAATACTAATAAAGTGATTTAATAAATGAAATACAGTAAAAATGGCTAACTCAGTGCATGATGCTATCGCCACTGCGAGATCTGATGTACGCAGCCTTATTCCAAATAAGGTTTGATATTAGTAAGATTATTGCCAACAAGCCAGAACATTTGAAAAATACACACAAGAATAAGGTCATCTGAATGAGCATGAAAAAAAAAAGGTATGCTTCATTTTTAACCAATTTCTTCATCCATACACGGTCGAAGTATCTTACTCCAACTATCACTAGACAGTAATGAATCTGGATATGAAGAAAAATTAAGATTTTCAGGTTTTTTCTAGTTAGAGCATTCCCAGCATACCACAGGGTACTATTGTGATTTTTTTCCCCCTACAAATTGTGTCATCTCATAGAGCGTAAAATTCCAACAAATCATTGTCATAGAGGTCTCATCAACCTCACATAATGGCTGAGCTAACTAAGCAAGTAATTGACATACAGCAACCACAGGGAAAAAAATCCCCCTTCTTTTCTTTAGTATATTTGAGCACATGGGGGCACACTGAAGCTACAAATTTCCTTTTATCTGGCTTCCTTCCATACATATCCCAAAAACTTGATACAGAAGGAACAAGACTTACACCCCCTCCCCCGGTGGTTACCCCCAAGTGAGAATTAAAAGTATACACTGTCTTGCAAACCTTAAAACTAGGCATGAATGCAAGAAAGCCAAAAACTACTGATATTGTTTTTTAAAGAATATCACTTTATTAGGCAAAATGTGAGAGAAACAAAGGGGGAAGAGATTGTCACAATGAACCAAGAAGAAACAAAGAGATAGTAGAACAGAGAGAGTTGACAAGAAACAACATGATGCGCATATCATCATCTCCATATGATGAAGCAGCAGCATAAAACATGTTGTTCTGAAATACAATTAAAACAAGTCAAGGGAGAGAAGTTTTTTTTATAAAAAAAAATTGTGAGATAGGGACTGATGTCAATAATTAATTAGGTTTTTTATTCAGTGATATATTTGAGAACACTCCTGCTAAAGTTAGTCAAAAAGTTAGATGGCAGGGTTATCCAATGCACAAGAGATAACAAACCAGAATAGCGATGACCATAATATAAGATAGCATAGAATTTGATAAAAATAAAGAAAGGAAATAAGAATCTTGGCAGCTTAAGAGTCAAGAGGCTTACGGAGCCATCCAGCGGTATGTCCCAGTCTCTGGTGTCATTCCTTCTGTCTGCACCTCTATTCGAGCAACCCCAAAATCCGCAATCTTAATAGATTTGTCAAAAGAAATTAGAAGATTGTCAGACTTTAAATCCCTGTGAATCAACCCAAGCCCATGAACATATTCCATCCCCCTTGCAACATCCAAGGCCTGCTTTACTGCCAATTTCAAAGGAACAGATCGGTTCTGCCGCTTTGTCAGAAACTGTCGAACTGAACCCCCTTTAGCATATTCTGTGACAATACACCACACCATGGGTTTACGACAAGCGCCAATGAACCGAACTATGTTTGGATGCTTCAATGTGGCCAGCATCATGACTTCCTGCTGAAACTGTTGCTCCATCAGGTGTGCCCTCTCCGAGTCATTCTCTGGCCTATCCAAAAGCTTGATGGCCACGTCCTCACCGTTATAAGTACCTTTGTAGAGTTTCCCAAAAGCACCCTGTGCAAACGCTGGTCCCATATTAAGCTTCCTCAAGTCAATTGTCCACTCATCAAAATTCTCAAGTCCCTGTGTAGGGAAACGTGTGTCCATCAAAGCTTGGGCTAGTGCATCATCACTCAGGCCATGTGAGACTCTTCCTCTATTAACACTTTGGACATCAGAATAGTTGTTGTGGACACGCTTCAACCCTTGGTGGTTTAAGATGCGAGTGTGGGAATCATTTGACCCAACACTGCTGTTATCAACTGACATGGCAACAGACCCTCCACCATTGCTCATCTGCAAGCTCCCAAAACTGTCAATTGACATGTTTGAACCCTCGTCGAGTTTACGGTAAAACCCTTGTGAAAGATCATAATTATCATGGTGGTTGTTAAGGCCTATAATACCGGTGAATTTAGTACCCTCCAACATTTTCTCAAACAGAGCAGCGCAGCTTTCAAGGTGTCCTTATTTCTTCAGCATCAGCATATCCACCAAGCTAAGACCTTAAATACCAGAACCCTAAAACCAAAATCATTCAACAAAAGACTTCAGCTTCAGGTTCATTGATCTCAAACCTTCCAATAAATATAAACCTCCATGAATTGTAACTAATTTTATGTCTTAACCGTCACTTCCTTGAAATTATAATGCTCCATTTGTTTGCTGAGAATATATATAAAGAACAACACAACCAAGCCTAGAAAGATTTTTTCTTTTCTTTTCTTTTTCTTTTTACATCTGAAAAGATCATTATTTTGGAGCCTAGGAAAACAAAAAACCTCCACTCAAGCGTGATTGATGTAACTGTTTTAGGTTCAGTTGAGGAATAATTTACATTTTCATAAAAACAATAAAAAAACAAAGCATATGGTAAAAGTCTTAATTTTTACTTCAGTTTTCCCAGTAACCATGGATGGGATAAATAAATACATGCAAAACATCATTAAGACTAAACCCTAATATTTGGGTTCCTCTCAAACATGAAATACTTTCCTCAATATGATCAGACTAATACTATAAAATTTCAGCCATGCCTTTTCAGAACTGAATCCAGCATGAGAAACCCCCAAACGGTAGATTAAAAACTCATACCCAAACAACCGAAACCAGAGATTCCTATATGCTCAAAAATATGCATATCAGCTACTGTTTACATCAGATTCTCTCGAATTAAACATAAAATTCAAAGAATCACATAGAAACACAACGTATAACACAAAAACGCCCTAAATCTGATAAATTTTGTGATCTAATACTTCATTTGACGGAAGAAGATGAAAAGTACCTCGATCGATAGGGCTCGACTGTGCAATTCCGATGGTGGAGTCTTCAGATATTATTGAACAGCCGAGATAGCGAGATCGATTCAAGAAAGTGAAGTGAATGCGCGATTGTCCCCCTCCGTTGAAGAAGACACGCGAAAGAAGACCGGATAGAGAAAGAGGAGAGAGAGAGACTATACCAGAGAGACGAAGAAAAACAACAATGAATGAATGAGTAGAGCTGGTCTTCGTCTTCCTTTTCTTTTTATCTGGGAAGACCTTGAGTGTGTTTGCTCACAAACTATACATGTCCTAATTCTTACACTCGGCTTCTCAAAAAATGACGGAGGTTAGAGAAGATCAAACAATTTTGGCCGTCAGATTTAGAATAGGAAGTGGCATATCGGTAAATGATGAATATCGGTTTGGAAGTCATTTAAGTGGGACCATCTTTGGTTGTTCTACCAACCAGTAAAAACGTGCCACTCTTGCACTTGGTGCTTAGAAGTAGAGCACCACTGTAGTTCAATGCTACGAGCTCGGATCCACGTAGATGCAATCACTAGTTGTAGTTATTCTGAACAAGTATTTCATAAAACATTGGTTAAATACAATAACTTCTTCTTCTCAAGTTGGACCTAATTACACTTTGGATAAAAAAATATTTTAATTCTTACAATCGCCTCTCTTGAGATTTGCGAACGTTTTACAAGTGCACTCCTCTGTGATAAACTGACCAAAATACTCTCACTACATATGAAATATATTTTCTAACCTTTACAAAGTCACTTATTTATATAAATTCCTCATATTTTATGCCAAATATACCCTTAAATGATATTTAATCAAAATAAATATTAAATGCATAAGAATTCAGTAGGGCTTTATATATATATATATATATATATATATATATAATGTACATTTGGGTCTCCCATTTAAACAAATCAAAGAAGAGAGGCCGAGAGATTGATCGAAAGGTAGAGGTATAGTTATATAAATGCTTATAAATTCAGTTTATGCTTTAATTTTTGTATTAATTATATTTTAATTAAGTATGTCGATTTATAACTAAGAATAATTTATAACTCAAAAATAAATTAATAATGAATTGATAATTATTATTTAGATTAATTAATTTAAATAAATTACATTTTAATTTTAGAGTTAGAGTTAGGATTTAGGAAAAAAAAAGTGGAAGTACTCCATTGACATAACCATCGCCAGCCAACCCCAAACCCAGCACTTTCTCCATTTTCACCACCACCAGATCCACCACCTCTCCGCCACCATAGCCACCGACACTCCAATCATATCTCAGTTAATCACCACAAATAAACTAATATATGCATACATTGTGTTTATGTATATCTCTCTACAATAGGGTTGACGAAACCCTAAATTGGAGCCCACCGTAAAGGCATCATCCTTGTCCACGGCGATGAAACCTAGATCGAGCAAGAGAGGGAAAATGAGGCTACAACCATGGCTGGGTCATCATCCTTGTCAAGGCCCACTTACTCGTCAACAAAACCATCACCACCCTTTCTGAGCACATGGACGTCGAACAACCATCATCAACGACGGCAGCGAGTGGTACAAAACATCAAGAAACAACACCACCACATACAGTGGATAGGGATGGCAACGGGACAGGTACGGCACGGATTTGCCTAAACCCGTCCCCACCCCGCTACCTTCAACACAATTACCATACCCGCCGCAAGTTTGAAACGGGATGAAATTTCAAAATCCATCCCCGCTCCGTTGGGAGAAACCCCACCCCATTCCCGCCCCGTTTAAAATTTCAAAAGGGGTGGAACGAGACAGGCGAGGCGGGGCCCCTCCCCACAAAAATGTAACCACATCAAACATCAATAAAAATTGATTTTTTCAAAAAATAAGAGCCTAGTGGGTAGTATCAAGTTTGATACTATTAAATTCAAAATAGTATAACCCATTTTGAAGAAGTAAAATGATAAGATTCCACAATTAAATAGCCTATTACAGAAAATATATTTCACAACTAAATAACTTAGTAACAAGTTTGATCCAACAATTAAAGAAATATTAATACAACAAAAAGATAAAATGAAAACATAAGTCTTAATACAACCAAAAGTAAAATTATAATTTGTATATATTTATATATATATACATATAAATATATTTATAATAATAAAATATATAGGCGGGGCGGGTACGGGGCGGGTTATTATAGAGTCCCGAACCTGTCCCGTACCTGCGGCAGATTTTGATTTTTTTTTCCAAACCCGCCCCTACGGAAAAAAAATGGTTCCGATACCCTCCCTAAACGGGGCGGACAAAATTGTCATCCCTAACGGTGGATGGCTCGCCAGATTCTTTGGTGGTTTGATAACTGTGAGAAAAAGTTTGATACGGATGTCTGTGATGGTTTGATGGTTGAGATTTGTATATGGGGATTTGGAGAGATAATCGCGTGGTTGTTTAAATTTGATTGCAAAAATAGAAAGAAAATACTCAAGAAATTGATGAAATCCTAGAAAGAGAAAGTTAGGAGAGGGAGGCTTTGCAGACAATTGTTTAGGGTTTGAACGAGAAAGAAGAGTGGTTTAATTGCTAAGCTTGCTTTTTATAGATGAGGTAATCTGGTAATTTCAATGGATATATATTTTGGTTTTTCTAACATTAAAATATTAGGGGTATTACGGTCAAATCACCACAAAATTAACGTTCGTAAGACTAATTCTGTTATAAGGGAGGTTAATGCAATTTTTTTTTAAAGTTCCAGCTGAGTGTAATTAGGTAAAACCTCATGAGATGTCATTGTATTTAACCCTAAAACATAATGTGAAACACAATTGAATATGTCTATAATATATGAAACAATATAGCAAAGGTAAATGATATACAAACTTATTCATGAGCCTAAACGAGGGAGATCCAACGCTATGGGATGGGCCACGCTCCCCCCAATTTTTTCTATTTTTTTATTATATCCTTCAAAAATTAATTAATTTGTAAATAGTACTCCTAAAAATTATTAAAATTTCCAATTGGCATCCCCCCCAAATTTTTTCGAAACACTTATATACAGCCCAAAATAAAGAGTTTGAAAATAAATTTAACTTGTATCCCCTTGTAACTTATAAGCAATTTTCAACTTAGATCTTTTAGTCTTACTTTTGAGATCCAAATATTGTAAAACAAGAATTTTAATTCATTAGTATTGTAGTTCTTACCACAACACGTCGTTATGTCATTTACACATACAAATGCACAATATACACAAATGTCCCCTTATGTTTAATACAGTATGAACTTTTTTTGTCTAACATTTTTGTAAATTAGTGTTTACAAAAAAAATATCTAGAATTATATATCAATTTCCATTGACAAGTCCCAAGTGAATTTAAAGGGGGAGAAACAAGTGTCGTAAGATTGACAACAACACCAATGATAGTGTATATACTAAAAATTTTAATTGTTACTTGCTAAGTGACAAATTCTATGACTACTTCTCGTATTAGTTACTAAAGAAATAAAGTTGTTTTGTTAAAATTTGCTAGTTTTTATTTAGTTAAAATTATATTTTTTAAAATCTTTTATATAGGTAATAATGATATATTTTATTGAAGTGAAATCAAAGTACTCAAAACTTTTTTTCAAAAATTAGAAAATTTGAAAACTGAAACAAGTAAATGTTAAAGAAAATTTATTCTCTAATATTATTGTCTTTCTTTACTGCATCTCTTTTTACTTGTAACTTATCGTTCCATTTTCTCTATTTTTCTCTCTCTCATATCAATTTTTCGTCTATTTATTTATGTTTCATTTTTCTCAATTGTGAAAAATTTCAAGATATACACACTATGACTAATATTTAAAAAATAATTATATTACAATTGATTTATAATTTTTCTAAAATTTTAAATACACAGTACAAATTTGGACCGTCAGATTAAATTTGTTGGCTTAATGAACAAGTGTGAGTCGAGCCTTAGACTAGTCAATTTACAATTTATATCCAATAAAATTATGCCAAAAAATGGACGATTTTTCTAGTTTCTTCTTTATTATATTTTTATTATTATTTTGTTCTAGCAAATAAACTTATATACTCTGTCAAACTCTCAGGACACTTGAACCTCTAATCTTTTAATTTGAAAGATGAGTAAATATCACCATGTTGTTTGATTCCCTAGATTGATGATAATGGACTTGTAAATTTAATGGAGCAGTTTATCCATCTCAATCCATAACCAAAAAGGGCAAAAGTGAAAGTTCGTGAACGTTATTATTTGCCTTTTCGTATTAGGCTTTCTAGAGCGTCACATAAATTACATAATCCATCACAAGACACGTGGAGTCCTTCACACGGGGTGTGTTCAATTTTTATTGGGACATATCAGCAGTCAGGAGGGCTCACCTACACACCGGTGAGTAGGTAAGTATTGTCCGTAAACTATTATTACTATTCATTTCACAATAGTAAGTATATTTGTGAAACTTTGAATTTTATTTGAGAGTAAAGTAATAAAAAAACACCTCTCTTATATAAAAAATGTGTAAAAAAATTTATTTCAGTTTATTATGTGCATATAACCCCTGTACTTTTACAATATGTGCAAACACTTCTTCGTCAAAATTTTCTTTTTAAAAGACCAAAATATTTCTCACAACCTTTAAAACTCTTGTGCCATATTTGAATACAATATTTCCTATTTTTATTTTTATATTAACTAAAAATATATTTTAATTGTTTTTATTATTTTAGATGAGTTCGACGAGTGAAAATAAGGGAGTATTCGCACATTTTTTAAATAAATAAGAATTAATATTCGGATGAGTACTTTTTAGACATCCAAATATGGCACTAAAGTGTAAGGGTGTTTTAGACATTTTAATTATTAAATTGACAAAATGTCCTTATTTGTACATTTTGTAAATAACGAAAAAAAATTTTGCACCGTAAGAGAGCTTTTGCACGTTTCATATATAGTGTGGATGTTTTTTGCACTTTTCCTTTTATTTTAACCAAACTGTAAATAGAATTCCTAATTACACTTCATACCAGTGTTAGCAAAAAGTCCTACAGGAAATTCAAGGCTTGTTTGGTGCAGTTTGTTAATTATCAAATCATTAACGAAATTAATGATTAGATGCATGTTTTACCGCGAATTTTTTGTGAGCAGAATTATTATGTAACAGACTTGGGTACCAATTATCAAATGAAGCTGCCCAAAGCAATATTCGACAACACGATACAAACACGACACGAGTGAAGTAGGTTTGAATTTAAGGTAAGTCGATATGTTTAACAAATGGATCGTCAAGAACACTATATACAAAAATTGAGTTAGATTTGAATTTAAGCTATCTAATTCGTGACAAAATTACGACACAATTATAATACGATTACGACATGAGTTATTCATATATATTATAAATTTATACAAACTTATAGAATACATATTGCAATTGTTTGTAATCTATTTGCTTGTTTACAGGACTGATATAGTCATAAAATGCAAGGATGAGATTGTTATAGCGACTTCTCAATTGTTGAATCATCTTAATATGTTTTTGAGTTTATATATTAATAAAAAAAATTATAATATAGTTTGATTTTAGGATGTATGTATTGATATGTACATTTTTTATATGATTCTTTAGAGATTTTTAGGGGTAGAGAAACTCATATGATATAAATTAAACGGATTAAAAATGTTATTAAAGAAGTCGTGACATTATAGGACATGTTTATTAGATGGGTTACACGGGTCGACACAAGTAACACATTTAATAAACGAGTTGGGTTAGTATTGAAAGTATCTGACACGATTATTAAATGAATCGGATTAGAATTGAACTATTTAGTAAAATAATTATAAATTGACACGACACGAGAACACGAATTATCACCTATATATTGACATATGTGAGTCTTATAGCAACATTTTCTAATTCAAAGGAAAATAATTCATCACAAGTCACCATGTAAGTTGAGAAAATGAGAGAAGGATATCATACCAATATATTACCACTGATATCAGATTTCACTATGGTTATAACAGCTCCATATTTATCTAAGATAATAAATTAGAAAGAGTTATATTCATTGCCTAGCCGAAGATCAAAACATGCACTCACAGTGAGCATGAACTCCAACAAGAAGGCATATTCGGACAAAAATTAAGAAGTGATCTACGGTGCTACGTGTCAGAGTGCACAAAAAATGAGTAAAATTAAAAAATCAAATCGAAATTTCAATTTCAAAATTATAAAACTCTTAAATAACGGTTGGATTACGATTTAAGGTATATGAAACCAAACCGAATACTTGTTATATATATATTATATTATAAATATTTTAATATTATATTATTTATATTACATACAATATATTATATATTTCTTTTTTATTTTTCAAGGCCAAAACTGTGAAGCAGAGTATATAGACGTCAGGTCACTACAACATTAGCAAGTGTACGGGTGAAATGGAGTTCGCTGGAAATGGTCTGTATTATTACTTTTTGATATTTAAAACTGCAAGCAGGACCGAGTGTTATAAAAAAAAGCATAAAATTCTTATTAGCATAAAAGTTCAAACTTCAATGTTGCCATTCTAAGACGGTTTTTGCCGACTCCTTCACCAGAACACTTTCTTCTTTTAAATCACCTAATGCTGAGATGAAATCTTCTGCTGTAATTGAGTCACTGCTCAACCCACACTGTAAAAGTATTATTACTCTGTTTGCGCGTACATTGCAAAACTATAAAGTTACACTTTATTATTCTAATGTTATATTATACAAAATTCTGTAACTTTTACTTTTTAATAGTTATTATATTATTATTATATTAATATTATGTTTCCTTTTACCTTTTTACAGATATATTATTATTATATTTATATTTTATTACTTTATCTTACTATTATTTTTCAAAACTGAGTAGTTATATTATTATTAATATTATATTTTTAAATTGTTATTTTTACCCATAAAAATAATAATTGAATTATTCAACAAAATGAATATAGATTTTCACAAATTTAATAAATTTACTAAAACATTTTCAGTTAAATTTTTTCCAACAAATTTAATCTTGATTTCAACACCCTTATACATACTTTTACCACCTTTAAATTCACATCCACATTTTACTACTCTTAAATCTTGAAACACTAAATATTTCAATTTAATTTTTTTGTCAACACAAGTTAATCTACGTTTCTCACCCTTAAATCTTACATTTACCACTCTTAAATTCCCATTTCAGCACTTTTAAATCCACATCTCAACACTCTTAAAACTTGAAACACTTGTATTTGAAGTTAATTTTTTTCTTAGTTAATCTAGCTTTTATCATTTTTAAATCTACTTGCACCACCCTTCAATTTACATTTGACCACCCTTAAACTTATTTTTCCATAAATAATTATTATCATCTATATATATGTCAATTTGTTTAAAAAGTAGGGTCAAAAAAAAAATTAAGAAATTAATTTCAAACGGGACTTTAAATTTTAGATCCAAAAACCCTTTGACCTCTTCTTTGGCTTAAGCCATTATAGTAGGTAGGTTTATGGGAGGTGAAGGTAAGTTTAAGGGTGGTGAAATTTAAATTAAATGTGTTTAAAAAAATTAATTTGGATGAATTCGAGATTTGGTAAGTGTAATGGTGGTGAAATGCTTATTTAAGAGTGGTGAAATTAGGTTTGAGGCTGGTGAAACCTAGATTAACTGTGTTGACAAAAAAAATTAACTTAAAATATTTTAAGTTTTGTAAGATTTAATACTCCGTTTGATTGGAGAGATAGGAAATTAGATGAAAGGGAGAGGGGAAGGGATGGATGAGGCATCCCTAGGGAAGAGAAGACATCTCCCTCACTTTTTATTTGGTTGAATGAAAGGATGGTAGAAAAAATGGATGGAATGATCAACTTTGTTTGGTTGGAGAAATGAAAAAATTAATAGAAGGGAGAGGGGTAGGGATAAATAAGAGAAAGGAAAGTGTCTCCCTCACTTTTTTGTTTGGTTGAATGGAGGGATAGTAGAAATAATGCATAGGGTAAGACTTTTTTCTATTTGTTTGGAATGAAGCACATGAGAGTTTTTATATATTTTTACCAATATATCCTCATTATACATAATTATAAAAAATAAAAGATTGAAATTATATATTTGTATTCTATCATTTGCCCAATTTTAAAAAAATGCAATTTTTTTGAAAAGGATAAATTTGGAATTATATATTTGTAGGTAATTTGTCCTATCTTTCTCTCCTTTTTTTTGTCCAATTTTGGACGGATAAAAAAATCCAAAGGAATGAAGGATATTCCATCCCTCCTTGCTTCCTCTCTCTCTTCCCTTCCTTCCAACCAAACACAAGAAGTTTCTTCTATCCTTCATTTCTTTCATCCTTTCTTAATCCTTCCTTCTAACCAAACAGAGCGAAAAATAAGGAGGGATACATCATCCCTCTTTGTTTCCTTCATCCCTTCCCTTCCCATCCCACAAACCAAACATGAGAAGTATCTTCTATCCCTCTCTCATCCATCCATCCTCATTAAAGATCTTTCTTTGTTTTCATTCAATGACTAATTCCATGATACTTGAGCAGATTGTCCTTCAAGTGGAGAGGAATGCTGTCAATTTTTTTTTTTCTATTATTAAATTTGAGTAGTGGAATTATGGACCCCTGAAAGAAGGCTCAATTTTGGTTGGCAATGAAATATAGTACGCTTTTGAATTTGATTGGCAGAAAAATTTCTAAATAGATATTTTAATCTGCACAAGAGTCATCCTTATTGATCTTTCTATGAACTATATTGTCTTTCGTAATTTTGCTACTTTTTTTGTCTTTATATTGTGCTTGGTATTTTCATTCCCTTTGTTTTTGCAGTGTGATGAGAAGTGCTGAAATTCAGATAGTTGCAAAAATGAAATCTAATAAGCTTTAGATGTCTGCTTGAAGGTCTCCAATCGTGGGATTGAAGCTTGAAGATTTAAACTTCGAGATTTATTGTCATAGTGGTTGTAAGAGCCCTTGTAGCCGTGTTGTAGTTATTTGTATTATATTGTAACTATTAATAAAATTACCCACCTTTAGGGGAAAAAATAGATACCGAAAAGTTTTATTTCTTAACTACTTACATGTGTTGATAGTGAAAAAATAATTTAGATGGTTCAACTTTTATCTAAGGATAATGCTACTCAGGCAGAATTCTTAGACAGAAACATTTACATCCATTGGATGCATGTGATGAGTGTATGTGGTGGGGCCTACCACATGCATCCAATGGATATAAATGTTTCTGCCTACGAATTCTGCCTAAATATTCTGCCTGAGTAGCATTACCCTTTATCTAATATTCTAATTAGAGTATTTACCATTTAAGAAATTAAGACGCATAGATTTTTTTCTTAACTACTTATATGTGTTAATATTGAAAAATTAATTTATTAAATCTTTCATTATAAGCAAGACATGTGGCATAGTGATACCTCCTCTTTTCAAAATAAAATGTAAATAGTTAAAGTGTCATATAATATTTCAATTACAATATTTGCTATTATATAATACTTAGGAGGTGAGGCCGTCGGGATTCGGGTCATTAATGGGTGTGTGTTTACTTAACAAATCAATGAGATCTTCATAACCAAAGATAATCGCCCATTTACCAAGATTTTTTGTGATGAATCTATTCGATTATATAGTTATAATCACTTGTTAAAATCTATACTTTCAAAGTAAGAATTCTATGCATTTTTCTTTTAAAAGGTCAATGACACTAAATTAAGGTAATTTGGTAATTCACAATTTGCAAATACTTTGTCATTTTATTGATAAAATTTAGGGTTAAGTGCAAAAAAAAAAACCCATCGCGTACAAAATATGCAAAAAACACCTTTCCAGTTTAGTATGCTCGTATAACCCCCTATTAGCTAGTTGTCTCCGATGTGTAAATACTCTCCCTCCTACTAGATTCCTTTCAAAAATGGTCGTTGACCGGCATAGTTGACTTAAAATTAATTGAAATTCCGAGATTATCCTTTTCTAAAGACTATAATGCCCCTAAAGAGTTGTAAATAAGTTAGCACCCTGTTTGGCAAAATCAATCTCTCTAACTGATTTTTCTCTTTAGATTTTCTCTCTCTAACAAATCTATGAACTCATTTACAAACAACATAAAAGAGTTCCATTTGAGAGAATTAAGAACTCATTTAGAGAGAGAATTATGAACTCGCCTATTTATAAATAACAGAACAGAACAGAATCCAATTTCAACTCGTCAAATTGATACAATATATACACATACATATATAGAGAATTATGAACTCACTAAACTCATTTACAAACAACAGAATATTCAATTTGAAAGAATTATGGCAGACCAAATCCACTCCAATTCTTCTTCATGGCAGACCAAACCCACTCCATGAGAACAAAGAACTCCAACGTCTCTGTACTATAACCATTGTGAGCATACCCAGATATCATTGATGTCCAAAGAAACCAAATCTCTCACTGTCATTTTATCAAATACAAGTCGGGCAGCTTCTAACATGATAAATTTTTTAAAAAAAAATCATCTTAAGGTTTGAAGTCCACATATCAAACTTGAACTAGTACTAAATCCTAAATAAAATGAGTGATCATAAATTTAATCAGCACCCTAAGAGTGAAACAAGTAACAAGTTTACCCAGAACATTAGAAAGAAAGGAAAATGAAAACATTTTTTGCGTGTGCGGTGTGCGACGCCGTTGCTCCGATTTTTCGGAACAAGCCTTTGGCAGTGATCGGTGGTGGCGTTGTACTTCTTCATAGTCTGTGGTTCACAAAACTCCGTCAAAGGAATCAAAGCTACGAAACCCAAATAGGATTCGATCAGAGGAGTTGCTGAAGTGGTTACAGAGGTTACTATTGTTGATGAAATTGGCACAAAAACAGTCTAGAAGTAACCATCGTCGCCACGACAACTCCGCCATCAGAGGACCCAAAAGAAGAAATAGAAAGAGAGAGAGAATTGCAATATTGTATACGTATATGTCTGTGTGTGAGTTGCAATCTTGAAATTAGTGAATTGCAATTTAAAAAAAAAAACAAATGGAGAGAAAGAGATTAATGGGTTTCATGGTAGTGGAGTAGAGGTGTTGAGATGGGGGTTGAGAGAGAGAGACGAGGCTATGATGTGTAAGTATCCATGTCCATTCTGAACATTTTACATTTTTTTTTATAGTTAGATAGAGTAAGGGTATTTTTGTCATTTTTTAGTTTTGGTACCGACAAATTTACCATTTGCACATTTTTGAAACTGTAAAGGTTAATTGAACGGTACTTGCACATTCGGTCTACAGTGTGGAGATTTCTGCACTTAACTCTAATATTTAAATATTATATCTATTATTATATATAATAATGATAATAATAATAATATCTTATAATTTTTAATAATATAATAATATCTTATATTTTTTACAAATTACCCCAATGCTAATAAGTTGATCTTCTTAATTTGTAGTTCAAGCAAAACACAGAGATATGAATGAATTTTAAGTGTGAAAATGAGAAATATTAAAATTTGCTTCTCAATGTTCTCATATTAATACCCTTTTCAACTTTCCAGGATTAACTTTAATAGTGTTAGACTCCTCATTATTTATTATCAAATAAAGTAGTATACGTTTTTTCCGCAGTTTTATCCTTATTTTTTCTTTTTATAATTACTTGCATACTCACAAATATCCACGGTGAGACTCTCCATTTTCCTCTCCTTTGGGAGATCTGTACTAATGGCAAGTTAGACCCTGTTTGGCAAAGCTTTTGCTTCTGCTTTTACGCAGAAGAAAAAGAGAAGCAGAAGCTAAATCAGGAAGCTGGTACCCCCAACTTCCTTTAAACGCTCTTTTTGAACTCCGAAACTATTCCGCCTTACCAATCCAAACACTCTCCAAAATGACTTTTGAGCTTGAAAAACCGAAAACCGCTTTTCAAAAGTCAATCCAAACAAGACCTTAGTGTACTACAGAGTAGTTGTTAACAAAAGACTACATATTACATCTATCGAATTAAACTCAGCACTACTGTAAATGATTCAACTAATAGTAATTATGTTATCAAATAATCATTACCATTAGTTTTCCAAGGATGAGTATGTGTATTAAGCCTTTAGCTAATGACTAATTGAAAAATGCATACAACATATTGGACCCTGCATAAAAAATAATTATATTGAATTATTTAGAACAAGTTCAATTAGTCAATCCAATTTGATTCAATCCGTTATTTCATCGATCGAGTTGAGTCTTTCCCAAATTCAATCATTCCTAATCCGATTCGATCCGTGGTCACCCCTACATTACAAATTGACTAAAAGACAAAAAAAAAATGAAAAGAAAAAAATAGTAATGTTTTAATACTAATTGTTTTTCTTATAATACACGTAACAAATTATATAAGTATATATCAGTATTAATATTTAGGGTAAATTACACTGAACTCCCTGAAGTTTTGTCTAATTATACACCATCAAACGGACGTTAAAAAGAGGTGATTTTATCATTTTACCCTTTTATTTTAATGATAAAAATAAAAAATATCTAGGTATATCAAATTACTAGTTTGCCATATAAAAAAATTTAATTTCTCTTCTTCCCTCTCCACCTACAGCCATTACTCACACCACCTCCTCCCACCATGGTGACCACCACCTACGACAGACATCTCATACATCAGTAAACCTACCACCAATATTACACACACACACATATATAAACCCAAAATCTACCATAAGTAAACCCACCACCAATATTTGTGGGATGTATCCCAAAATCCACTATCAGTAAACCCACCACCAATATTACATTCCTCATTTATTTTTCTTCTCCTATTTTCTTTCCAAACACTCAATATTGACATTTTTTTTTATGATAATGGATATGACCTTTCTATTGAACTATTGAATTTGTATCTAAATTGTGTGATTGAAATCTTCAACACAAAAATATAAATGTCTACTGATATGGAATTTTGACTATCCCACAGAACCGTCACGTCATCCAAAAAGGTAACAACCTAATCCGTTTATGGTAAATTACCCAAAACCCGCCAAAGGTAATTACTTATGCAAGAATACTAGAGTTACTTGTTCTACTAGAACCCACTGCCAACACTCTCCTATAAAAAGGAGAGTCGGGACATATCCAAAGGTACGCCTCAATTGCATACACAATTACGTTATGTTATATATATTCATTAAGCATTGATTTAGTCATCGATGTGTACCTGGTTAACACCCTACCAGTCTGGGTCCTAACTCTTCTGTCTTGTAGGAATGGCCTGTCAAACTAAATTATGAGATTTTCTACATCGTTTATTGGCGTCGTTTATGGGAAATGATTAGTTTCTTAGAAAAGTTATTGCTCGATCCGATATGGACACTGCCTAGAAACAGTCATCTAAATTTTTAGTCTAGGGGCATCTATGTCTCTGAAGGTCCCCCACCATTGCATAACTTACATGAGAGGTTTCCATGTCAAGATCCCCATCCAGTATACTTTGTGGGGAAACCCATCAATCGAAGTTTGATCCGATCAACTACCAAATGATTCGCCTTGCCTGGCACCCAAAAGCCAAGGTGTAACCTACCATTAAGTTGTACCTATCCAAGCCAAGGTGTAATTGCTCAGGCATATCGAGACCCCCCTAGGTCTCTATCTCTTTCACTCTCCTACCGAGACCCCCCAAGTCTCTGTCTCTTTATTTCTCATAAGACTCCTTACCAAAATCCTTAGGTCTTTATCTCATTCTCTCTATAATGAAGCCTATTCCTCTCTCCTACCTGGTATAAAGATCAGTCTCTTGAAGAAATCGTCATTCCGATGTGATTAGCACAACCAAGAATAAATTGATACCAGTTTTTTTTGGGCAATGCTAGCGTCTTAGGCAAAACCATCACTACATGTTCTCCTCCATTGCAGAGCCCACGAGATGGGTTTTCAGCTCCCCTCTCTACTATAAATGGGGGCATTAAGCGATCAGTTTCCCGATGGAATTAATACTCTAATGTGATCCGGTTATAACGGTCAAAAAGCAATCAATGCAAGCATTTGGTTTGAGGACATCTACATCTGTGTAAGTTCCCTATAATCCACAGGAATGGCTCTTGACATCTAGGTCTCTAAAGACTCCTCACTCTACGGAACCCATAAAAGTAGTTCTCAGGTTAAGGTCCCCATCCAGTATAATTTGTGCAAAATCAATTGATCAGAGTCTAACACTTAGAGATATACCATGCCCACGCTTGGAGGCACACCGTGGCCCCACACCAAGAGATATACCTTGCCCTGCACCATGGGACATACCTTGCCTTGTATCAGCGTGGCACACCCAACATTGTACCAGCCTGTAATGACCCTGCTGAATTGTTCTTTAACTGACAAGTAGGGAAGCTTATAACTTAAGGTATTCCACCTCTTGATGGACTTCTTGTGGAAGACTGCACTAGATAGTAAAAAAGTTGCCCCCCAATTGGGGGAATTGCAGAGTCGTTTAGATCAGGGGCATATGTGCCCCCAGACATTGAAAAAATAGCTCACCAAGCTCGGGACTACGAATCCCCTTTGACGAATGTAGAATATTGGATGTTTGTCGTTGTTTTTCTACATTTCGTACAAAGATAATAAAAACTTTACTAAAAATTGTATAGTAGTAAGCAGGGTCGAACCACTCTCAAGTGAGAATTAGTAACAAGTCTAAAATTCAAAACATAAATCCCTTGAGATAAAAAATGAATATTTAAAAATAAATTTTTGATTTTTTTTAATAATAAAAACTAATACTAAATGTCTTTGATCAAATGATGGGACAAATCTCAAGGAAAGATAATTCACCACCATGGATCCATATAAATGAAGTTTCTAAGATTCTTATCTAGTTTTTCTTCAAATAATCAATACGCTTTACCAATCTAATTAGAACTTGGAAAGATGAAGAAAAATATGGAATAAAAAAGAATAACTTGATTATATATGAGAAAGACATTTATTTACTTAATCTGATACCCATTGGCTAGGTAAACAGAGGTAGGCATTATTCGAATTACCATTATTTGGCAAACATGAAGAATCCTCCCTCTAATTTTAGAAAATAAAAATCCAGAATAGAAGAGTAGAAGAATGCTTTTGGGAGAAAAAATTAGACAATAAAATAAAATAACTTACTTATCTTTCAGTTATGGTGGCTTTATCACTCCCTTGAGAAGGATGTTTACACTTGCACATCAACAGAAAACAAACAAATAGAAATGAAACTACTATTATTTATTGAATCAAAAAAATAATTACACTATTTTTTTTCTATAATTTCTTTACAATTTTCTAACTCCCTTCACCATCCCCTAAGACCCCTATTTATAGAGTTAGAGGGGAATGGTTTAGGTGAAAAAATTTTAAAATACAAAATTTAAAAATAAAAATTCAAAATACAAAATTTTGAATTTAAATATCTAATATTTGATCTCTATATCTTTAATTTGAATTCTGGACTGCAGATGTGGCCGTATAAAAAATATTTTGCAAAGTTTTGAACTTCAGACCTCTTATAAAGTAGATTGCATAGAATATCATATCTCCTACAATTCTTCTTATGTTCAATTTTGGCTATATATATCCTTTTTAGCCATTTTTTTGCTAATTTTCTTCTTATTTGGAAATCAACCCCTATAAAACATAAAATGCAACGATAAAAATAATTAAATAAAATAAAAGAGTAATTAAAAATTTATTTTGGGATATAAAATAGTAAATTTTATGCACTTATCACCCTCATTAAAGTGGCAAGCTCACGAAGGTCAAAACTGTTAAACCCCACAAGAGTTGTAGAGACCGAGTCCAAATTTGACCCTTATTTATTTATTTATTATTTTTATCATAAATGGATTTTAAATGATGTTTTGTATGTGAAAAACATGCTTGGGAATTTGTTTAGAGGATCGATAAAGTTTTGGGAGCATTTGGTAAAATTTGAGAATTTTGGGTTACCGGGCCAGGGAATCCAAAAAATTTTAAGAAAATAATTATTTCTGCTTTTAGACCAAATGAAATGTTAAAAGAGTTCAAAAAGTGATTTTGGAGCCGTAACCATTTTTGAAATCGAAAACGAATGTCGGGAGGGTACGTTAAGTAACCCGAGGGCATTTTGGTCATTTTGTGCCCTAGATGTTATTAATATCTAGTGGTTGAGATTCCATCCATTTGAAACAGCTGGCCAACCCTCTCCTTCTCTCACTTTTCATCTCTTCTCCTTCTCTCTTCATTTCAGAAGTGTTGAACTTAGATTTGGAAGTTTCTGAAGAAAGATAAAGTGTTTTATGGGTTAAGCGCTTCGATTTGAATCGAACAAAAGTGAATTTAAAAGAAATTGAAGCTTGGAGGATTCTAGAGTTTTGGCTAGAAAGGCTTCAAACTTTAGTTATTGGTGTTTCTTCCCCCTTATACATCAATTCCTAGATTTTGGGTGAGTTTGAGAATGGGTTAATTGAGTTAGCATGTATGAGATAATGGTTGGATTGTGTGATTTTGTTTTCCCCTTTCATTGTGAATCTATACAAATTGAAATTGCTCATATTATGATATATGATGGTTGTGAACTTAAATGTATGAAATGAGAGCAATCTTGGTTATGTGGGGAACTATATGCATATATGAACTGTATGAATGATTTTGAACATATATGTGGTGTGTGAGGGTGTGATATATGCTAGAATTAATTTAAGACATGAATGTATGTGGAAAATAATGAATTGTATGCTATGTGTTATATGTGCCCAATGTGTATATATAGGAATATTTCAGAGAATGGTCCATGTGAGTCATACATGGGGTTCAGAATTACCCAACTATGTTATGGAAATGGTGAAATTACACACTAAAGTATGACCTCACAGTTGACCAATCATACCAAGGCTAATACCTAGCAATCAGAGTTGTCCAAGATATTGTGACCATCGGAGTTGTCCACTCACAATGGCAAGACCAATATATTGCTGGCAATGTATGATTCTTCAGAATTATCCAAATCATACGAGTGTCGTCGGAGTTGTCCAACACCACATGATTGTTGGAGTTGACCAATCATGTCTATGTATTGGATTATGACCGAAAAAGATGTAAATATTGTGATACTTATGTGTTTAACTGTTAATCACAATGAATGGATTAAATGCATACATATTGAATTATATTTGTGTTAATTTGACATGAGAACACTGAATACGCCGTGTTAAATAACGACATTATGATTGCACATTATGTAGGTCGGTGTCGGTGTCGGGTCGATATTTAGGTGGATTGGGGCATTTCTACTGAACTAGTTATTTTGCTCGCCCCTCTCCCCCAAACTTTTTATAGATAAGACACCGGTGATGGACGGGACTTGAATATTCAAGTGGAGTTCTTTGTAGCATTTTTTAGATATTTTGGATGTTATACATATTGTTATCCATGCCGACTTATGGCATGTTGATACTTTGATTTCGTAGTTACGAACAAACTACGTGTATTTTGAATCCTCTTATGTGACCCATGTGGACAAATTATGGATTTTGGAGGGATGTATGAATGAAATGTATGTTTTGAATCAAATGCACAAGGTGTATGATTTTATGGTGTTTTATACGTGTTCTAAAGTAGCACGAGTGAATTTGAGGATAAATAGTGTATTTGGATATGAATGGTGTATGTGGTAGAGCAAAATGAGAATTCTGTATAATTTGCATTCAAGATATTACAATGCATCGTAATCACCATTACAATAGATCGTAATCCGTGATACATCATAAACCTCATTGCGATGGATCGTAAAGATGTTGAGAAAAATAAGTGAAAAGTAGCACATTTCGCAAGATGTTATGATACATCGTAGTCACTATTACAATGGATCGTAATCCATGGACAAATTAATAATTTGGAATGTTGTTAGGAGTGTTTGTGTGGTCATGTGTGGGGCCCATTGAGATGAGTTAATGTATGATTATACATATGAGGCTGCGTATGTAGAATTATGCTTCCACGATATTGAAAGTATAGATAGTTCATTGAGACTAAATGGATGGACTCATCTTCGAGATTCGGGCTCGGAGACAGAGTCTCTGGTGATTCAGATTTCGAAGCGTGACAACTTAGTATCCGAATGTGATATTAAAATGAGATTGTTAATGAGAGGTATTGATGTTTTAATTCAATCACCCCCATTTTTGAGTGATGAAAATCAGGGCGTGACAAGAGTTCCCCTCATATAGGGCCCTTAATGAAAATGACAAGATGAATAAATTCTGATATTACAATTAAACCCCACACAGGTTCACCTCGTTAGGAGGGCCTTTAATGGAAAAAGGGTGAGATAAATGAATATCGATATTACAATTAAACCCCACGCGGGTTCACCTTATTAAGAGTGCTCCTTAATTAAAAGGGTTGAATGAATCCCGATATTAAAATTAAACCCCACATGGGTTCACCTTGTTAAAAGGGCCCTTAATGAAAATAACTGGATGAATGAATCCCGATATTACATTTAAGCCTCATACGGGCTCACCTCGTTAAGAGGGCCCTTAATGAAAATGAGGGATGAATAAATCTCGATATTACAATTAAATCTTACGTGGGTTCACCTCGTTAAGAGGGCCCTCAATGAAAAGGGTGGGATGAATGAATCTAATATTACAAATAAACCCAACACGGGTTCACCTGGTTAAGAGGGCCTTTAATGAAAAGGGTGGGATGAATAAATCTTAAGATTACAATTAAACTCCACGCGAGTTCACCTCGTTATAAGGGCCCCTAATGGAAAAAGGTACGATGATACACAACCCTGTAAGGGATCCCCATATTAAAAGGCCTTGTTGAATAAGGTAGGGTAAGTAGTTGACTTCGTCTCATTTTCTCACCAAGTTGGAACTTCTCTTAAAATAAAAGAGCAAAGAGATGATAATTATGCATAATTGACACAACTGTGAAAAAAATTTAGACCAAAATGCAATTTCTCGGTTGAGGTAAGACACTGTCAAAAAACCATTTGAAAAGATATGTTGTACAAGAGCAAGCTCCCTTTAGGTGCTAATGCTCCCTATCCAATAGCTGGCACCAAATGGTGCTAACCTATGGGGGCACCAGGCGCCCAAAAGGGCGTCAAGCCCCACCAACTAAAAAGTTGGCACCAAATACTAGTTTGGGTACTAGGCGCCCATAAGGGCACCGAGCCCACCATTTGAATAGTTGGCAAAATGGTGCAAATACAAATAAACTCCGTGCCAAAATAGTGATTGACCATTCATGGAGTGATCATAAAAATGCTTCCACCAACTAAAAAAACTTATAAAAAGCCAAAAAAAGAAGAAGGTATTTTTGGGTCAAAGCATTGCCCAAACCGCCTTTGGCCATTTGCCACACGTAAATCTCAAAAAAATACTCGAAATAAAAAAAAAATTTTGAACCAGCAATCTCAAAGTTATAATAAACTTGTTAGGGTCAGGAATTAGGTCACGATGTTAAAGAGAAATCCGAGCTAAATTTGGGAATGGGTCCATCGTTGTTTCACCAACACTAATTTTGATGTTGGTGTGGGGAACGATACCCGAAAAGGGTGTCAGGCCCCACATTTTTACCTAAGCCAGCACCATTAAAAAATGATACTGGCAAGGGGCACAACACCCAAATGGTGTTGGGCTTGTGTTGACAAGGGGCACAACACCTAAAAAGGGCACCAGGCCCCACTACTTTACAAGTTAGCACCAATTGGTGCTAGTTGTACACAAAAGATGGCATCATTTGGTGCCATCACTTCATTCTTTGGTTTGGCACCAAAACTGGTGCCAACACTTGAACACGGCACCAAACATATCATCGGGCCCCACCAAGCTAGGATGACACCAAGTGGTGCCATCACATAATCCACAAAGAGGGTTGTGCCAAATGGTGCGTGTGTACAGGATCTTCCACCATTTATTTCTCCTTAAATATAAGTCATTTGTTATTTTTTTTTCATACACACATACACACACACACACACACACACACACATATATATATATATATATATTATTATCAGGATGCTATAAATTAATGACAGTTGATTCAATGCCCACTTGTATCCAGCTTTTGTAGATATAGAATGTTATAGTTTGGCATATGAAAATTTTGTGCATGCTCTTACAGGGAACACTAAATGCAAAACATGCATCATCAATTACCTTAAGTTGCTTGCATACATTTTGATGATAGATTTTTCCTCCAATTCGGTTTGGTCGAGTTCCTAGGAATATAGAGAAAATGACGAGTCTTCTTAGCACTAACCTAAAAACCTCCGATGCTCAAGTCAGTAAATATTCTTAATGAGAGAAGATTAAAAGACTGTAATGAACGCTCTAGCAGGGCGGTCGAAAACTACCTCTCCTCGTTGGAAAAGTCGATCATTGGGAGATTTTTTGACTGACAAAGTCAGTCGATACCCATTATCCCAGTTGGGAGAGTCAGGCAGGAATGCAGATAAAAAAATAAAAGAAAAGAAAAGAAAAAGTTTATTTGGGTCATGCATGGTATACATGGTACTATAGGTCACTATGTGCATGTGAAAACTTTGGTTTGCACACCCCAATTAATTTTAACTTACATCATTTACTATATACATGAATGATAATTACATGCATTCTAATAAGTTAACCCGTCATGATGAACATTTTTTGATAATGACGGAGCACCGTATACAGATGGACTTTACCTTGCGAAAAGTTACATCAACTTTTTCGTTGTCATTTATCTTATGATAGCTTACATCTTTCTATAATTGGACTATTATTATTATTTTGCTAGCTAAACACTATATGCAAAGATTCCCGGTACATGTGATGCACAAATGGGAATCGAGGGGCAACTGATGGAGCAATTTTAGTTCGGTACACCAAGATACGAACAAAGTGGCGTAGATGGACATTACATAAGCTTAATCGACAAAATGTTTAGCTGTGAATAAGATAAGGATAATGTCTATCTTGTTTATTCCAATGGGGAATGATTGATTTTCCAATGCAACACAAAGACCAATCCTTTTATAAATACATCCACTCGTCTTTCGAGGAAGGTATGACAACAATCCCTACTAGAACGTTCATTGCAGTATTTTAATCTTCTCCCATTATTATATTTACTGACTTAAGTGTTGGAGCCTTTTAGGCCAGTGCCAATAAGGCTCGTCATTTTTTATCTATTCGTAGGAACTCGACTGGACTGGATCAGATGAAAAATCCATCATTATATTTAATGTGCAATATTTAATTGCTTTTATTTGTAAACTGCGCTGTATTTGAAAATTGTCATTCCTAGGGGTCGACAAGCAGTCCTCGTGAATGAGGATAACTTATATGGAAGTTTGACTCTCCCATAGAACTTGACTGACACGCCACACATAAAGGAAACAACCTAATCTGCTTAAGGCTAATTACCAAAAATTCACCAAAGGTAACTACCTGTCGGAGAAAAATAGAGTTACTTGTCCTACAAGAACCCCACTGCCAACACTCTCCTATAAAAATGTGAGTCGAGACACATCCAAAAGTACACCTCAATTACATATATAATTACTTTATGTTATACATATTCATTAAGCACTGACTTGGTTGTCGGAATATACCCGGTTGACATCCCACCGGTCTGAATCCTAACTCATCTATTTTGCAAGAAGGGGCGTGCTAAACCAGATCGTGAGATTTTTTGCATCATCATCGATATTGATGGACTGAAGATTGAACATGTCGAGGATGACGAAAAGAATGTCAGATATGTCATCGTAGTTGTGGCCTCTGTTTTGAATTTCAAGTTGGATTTTGATGGTTGTGGAGCAAAGAACAGCGGAGCTAACATAGGTTTTGTGGATATGAGTGATAATTAGTGAGGGTTTGGGGGCTATAGAGGTTTTGAAGCGGCGATTGCAAGGATGGAGAATAGTTTGAAATGAAGGGTTGGTGGGGTTGTAGAGAGTGTTGGTTGAAATTGGGTTTGATGGGTCAACTCTAATCAACCCCATGTTCGTCTCTCCATAAATATATGTATTCATCTGTAGACATATATATGTGTGTGTCTTTATCTCTCTTCTTTTATGAAAGAGATGAAATGTGCAAGAGCAATAACGAGCATTATATTATTATATGAGGTATAGGTATAAAAAAATATATATATCAAAGATAAACAAAAATAGTAAAGATAGCACAAAGGTGATCAATTCCATCATTGGTTTCATCTTCTGTTTGGAGTATGTTATTGATGTTTTATCAAAGCAAAACATGGTGGTTTGTGAAAACTAAGCTAGAGAGAGAAATACGGGGGTGGGTGATGGTGGGATAATAATTAGGGGTGCACACGGTTCAATTTCGTATGGTTCTTGGTAGAACCGGAATTGAAAATGTTCCCAACGGTTCCTTAATTTTGTAACCGGAACCAGAACCGTTGAATTCAGTTCCGATTCCAGTTCTCCGATGGTTCTTTGTCAATTATTATTATTATTTAACATTGACAAGATACATACATTTATACTTGTGCACCCCTATTTATAATAATAGATTATAAGTTATTAATATTTATTTATATATCTTATATTATACAAATATATAGAACATTAGAACTTAGAAGCTATTATCATTTATCTATATATTATATATTTTATACTCTCTCTCTATATTTATACAGAACACTAGAACTTAAAAGCTATTATTATTCATTTATATATTATATAACTGGAACCGTAATGAACGGTTTCTAAAATTTGAAACCGGAATCAGAATCGTAGTGAATAGTTCGGTTTGGTTCAACTATGATTTCTTACAATTTCGGTTCTAATTCTACCAGTTATTTGTGCACCTCTAGTAATAATCTTATATCATACCATTCGAGGGGGTAATTACGTCTTTTTATTTTAGTGGAGGAGTATTTTGATCCATTCAACTATTTTTTATTTATTTTTGACAATATCGATGGAATCGTGAAGAGAGGGGATATTTGTCGTACGGAAGGATCACGATGCAACAAAATACATAGATTTGACATCGTGTGTAATTTGAACAAACCTAGAGAATGTTAGTATAATTTTCCAAATATTTATCTCGGAAGTCGGCACAGAATTGCTATTGCAAAAATCAATCGGAGACACGTACACTATTTTGTGAGCGAGAGCAGGGTAGAGAAGCCCACACCCGCAAGAAACTCTATTTTGGTCGCTGCGGCGTCACTAAATCACCGTCATCACACAGTACCGTCGATCACAAGAAAACAATCATCCATGGCGGTAATTGCATCACATGTTTATGATCAATTCCATTATTGCAACTCTCACAGATCTCATTCGATCTTCTCTCTTTTTCGTTTTTTTTTTTTCCCAACATTTTCCCGGAAAAGTGAGACTGAGACTAAAACTGAAACTGAGGTTTTTGTTTTTGGTGATTGTATGGTATAGGATTCCTCCGGGACGACGCTAATGGATCTGATAACTTCTGACCCGTCGCCGGCATCGGCGCCTCCTCCTCCTCCTCCCTCGTCGTCGGCAGCGTCTTCCGCTCCACTGCCGCCTTCTGCGGCTTCAGGCAAGTCGGTGCAGGCGGATCGGAGGTCAAAGAAGACAACTCTGATGCAGATCCAGAATGATACCGTTTCCGCTGCCAAAGCTGCTTTGAATCCAGTTAGAACCAGCATCATGCCCCAGAAACAGAAGAAAAAGGTAACAATTTTATTCTCTCTCTTTCTATCTACACACACTCTTAAGTAGATGTATATATGTCATATATACATCTACTTAAGAGTATTAGCTCTACGATTGTAGTTCATTGAGCTTTACGAGGCATATCAGCAATAAACATGTATTGCGTTTGATACATTTTGTTGCTGAGAGAACGTTCGGTAAGGAAAAAAATTGAAGTTTTGAAGGTAAGATTAATTTCGTAATTTAATCTTCGATAAGACAAAACTCCTCTCAACCGATCCTCGCATGTTTGATGGCTTAATTGTATTTAGTTCTCTCTCTCTCTCTATCAAAAAGGGAACAACACAAAACATATGATTATAAATTTCATTACTTATTACTCTGTTTCTAGTTATCCAAATCGAGCATTCAGGTACTTTAAAGTATCTTGAGTTGTGGATTACGAGTCACTTTTTAACAAAATCTTATACTTTGTTTTTAGTTTTCTACTGCAAATATATATGATTGTAGTTAATATAATTGGATGTTAAGTTCAAATTCTTTTGTGTTTACTGTAACTGGATTTATTATTTTACAGCCAGTTTCTTATGCACAACTTGCAAGGAGTATTCATGAACTAGCGGCTACAAGTGATCAGGTACACATTCTTGTACCTTCCATTCTTTACCTTACTTTGGATTGAAATATTTATTTATTTATTTATCTTTGTTGGTAATTTTGTGTAGAAAAGTTCCCAGAAGCAATTAGTGAACCACGTGTTCCCAAAACTCGCCGTGTACAATTCAGTGGACCCTTCATTGGCACCTTCTCTTCTCATGGTATGAATCTATTTCTCTTTATTCTTTCTCCACTCAACAGTTGTTTCGGCAATATTTTGCAATCTTCTTTGCAGTTGGCTCTTGGCTTTTGTCTTTTAAGCCTTTGCATATAAGATGACTCCATAAACGATTCTAAAAAGCCTGATGTATGTTAATGATACCAGAACTTGTATGGTTGTACTAATCCATTCATATGTGTGTGTGTATATATATATTTAATAATTTATTGCAGTTTGAAAATTCTTGTACTACTATATATTTGTGGACTTCGACGGTCTTTTGTAATATAGCTGTAGGGTTATATGTGCTGTTAAAATATTTTTTTCATTCAGGTATCCTTACGAGCCTGGCTGTCATCATCCTTTTGCTATTTATTATCCTAATGTGACAGCTGCAGTTGCTTATAATAAAAGGTGGATGAGATGAAGCCATATTCATATCTGTGCGGGAGTTCACACTTTTCACATAACATTCAATTGATTCCAATTAGTGGATTCTCAAGTCTATTGTTAACTTTAATAGATCATTTGAACTACTAGGCCAGTTCCATAATTTTTGTTCATTTGACATGGGTTATAGTGGTGGCATGGTCTTTTGGCCTTGGGTAGGCATCAAATGGCTTACTTCTCAGAGGGTGAAGTAAGCCATTATGTGTGCGTGTGTGTATATATATATATAATCAATTACTCAAATAAAAATGGCCTTTTGAGAATTTGAATGCAGCTTTTGGATCTTTGAGTGACTGTATTATAGAATCTAACCATAGGCTGTAGCATAATGATTCTAAGTGAGATTCATTGATAAGCTTGAGTGATCATGTAGCAATGAAGGGAAATCCAAGCATTCAAGAGCAACATGGAGAAGAAAAAACTATTGGAATAAAGGGCAGAATACAAATATAGATCAAACTAGATATAGTAAGCACAAGATTTTGTTGTATCACATATTTCATTGAATATATATTTGTTATGTTATGGCCCGAATTTTGTCTCGGCCTAGGACGTGTTACGGCCTGGTTTTGACCCGAAATGTCCGACCCACGGAATTTTGCCCCGTTTTTCGCTTCTGGGTCTTGGACCCTGTTTAGATCTCTCTTGTAGTCCAATATGTAAGGGCGCTTAGGGTTTGGAGTAGGATTAAGAGAGAAAAAATTGACAATTGCAGAGTGAGAGAGTGATGGCTAGAGTTTGGGGGTTGAAACTTGTAAGCTCCTGATTTTTGCATAGTGAAAACTTTTGCCGGATCTTCATCGTGGACGTAGGCATATTGCCAAACCACGTAAATTCTTGTATTCTGTGTGTGGTGCTTGTTTTATTTTCTGTTGTGTTTCGTAATTGTTGCTTGGTTAGTGGTTGTTTGTCGTAGCAATATTTTTTATAATTTGATCACCATCAACTCTTAGTTTATCTGTTTGCAATTCCATAAACCCTAAACCTCTCCCTACAGTTTTGGTGGCTCTTTAACTCACCAAACCCATAATTTGTTTCTTTCTAGAGTTTCTAACAACCTATTTTTTTCTAAAATTCCAACAACTTAGCAGCATCGGATCCGAGTCTATTTGAAGCCACTCATTTTTTCATAGTCAAACTTCCTTCCATAATAAATTATAGTTGTGCAGTCTTTTTATAATATTATATCACCAGAAACAAGTAGAAGACTTTTTTTTTTTTCTTTCCAACTTGCCTCTCATCTTTGATTTAAACAATGCAACCTAAAAGGTTTTTGTAAAATAGTAAAGTGGATGATCTGAGGGCAAGTGGAAGGGGGAGATACTTTCTACTTGTGTAGACGCGTTTAAAAGTTGTGAGCACCAATAGGGTGCAAAACGAACAATATCTGCATAATGTTAGGCGGGGTTTGGACAAATGGTATAAGAGTCGATCCCTAGCTGAAATATGGGGGGAGTGTGCACAAGCCAGTGAGGACACTAGGTCCCAAGAGGAGCTGATTGTGAGTCTATGATGTCTCACATCATCTTGGCAAAGAAGTTGCTGGCACTTACAAGGGGGAATGTCTCCTACATGTGTAGACGAATTTAAAAACTATGAGCGCCAAGTGGGTGCAAAGTGGACAATATTTGCACCTTGACATTTATTTCATCTAGGTGGGTTCAAAAGGCACGCAGGACAGACAACATTTACAAGATTTGGTGAGAGAGAGAGAGAGGGGGGGAGGGGGGAGGGTTGAAGGAGGACAAGAGTTGAGAAAACTTACGATGGTGCCATCAACAGTTAAGATGTTTAATAAAGTTCAAGGATAGATTGTAGATTGAAGGTTTAAAAAGGTGGGTCAGAGGTAATTGTAGAAAAAGATGGTGAGAGAAAGATAATGGGTGTTATAGTTAGAAAATATTTTGGAGGTGACAAGTTGCTTGAATTTTTTTGATGCCTTAGGGTGCTAGATGTTGGGGAGAAGCCTATAATGCTGGGGACATGGTTAGTTATAGAGGGAGGCTTTTGGAATAAGAGAAAGGGTTATGGGAAGGCTGTTTAGTTAAGTAGCGAAAAGAACAGCGTAGAATCTCACCTTCAATCCTTAGGCATCCCCTTTAGAATTGGGTCGCATGAAACATCTCTTCAAGATCTTAAAAAGCGATTAGATTTTTTTTTATAAATTTGTCTCTCTTGAAATGGAAAGAGTATATATATAAATCCATATTTTGGTTGCTGAAACCTATCTGAACTTACTTAAATCCACACACAGAGGGCCAACAGGCAATAACACAACTAAGCCGGCAAGAACTGACACAAGAAAACCCATGAGCCATTATTACAGCCCAGGCCCATAATATCTGAATTCCCAATATAATTTGACTCATAAAGCATGCAAATTATCTATCCATAAGCTACCCTAAAATATCTATAAATGGAGAATCTACTCAAACTAAGACTTAATTACACACGGTCCCATGTGGGCTTGATCGAAATTTTTCCTAGTTTCCTTTTCTGTGTTTACATGTTTTGCATCACACAGCTCCTATTGTTGCTGTTAGTCTTGGATGTGATATGGTCCTACTAGGAAGAGGAGTGGGAGATATAAAAAATTGGCATGTGGGATATTGACAGAGTTATATTGTCATTATTATTGGAGTGCTCCATAATTCCATGTGAAAGTGAAGCTACCAGGGAAAGAACTTCTTGCAAAAGCGAGTGAAATAGAATATAGGCAAAATTTACATTATAATTAATATCAAAGCTGTTTTAGATGACGCCCTAGCCTCCAACATTTAAAATTTTTTTTTCTTAAAAGAAAATATGTGATCTTTCAATTTGGAGTGTATAGTAGTTTTGATAAATTTAGTAAACTTATCTAAAATTCTAAAAGTGATAATTACAACCTTTCATGTCTGTAGTGGTTTTAATCTATTCAGCTCATCAGTACTGTATGTTGACAGAAGTTATATTCTGTTTATTCTCTTGATACAAAGGTTTTTTATGATCTGTATTTTGTTTTATACGTGTTGAGGTATTTATGATATTGGATTACATAATGCAGTAGAAAGAATAAACACCCCCTTTTACTATATTAATCTGTAATTGGAAGCGAGATTAGTTGATGTTCCTTTTTCCATTGTGCAGCTTGGTCAGCAATGTGAGGATAGGACTGTTTTGCGATATGTCTATTATTACTTGGCTAGAATTTTATCAGATACTGGTTCACAAGGTTTAAGTACTGGTGGTGGGATCCCTACACCAAACTGGGATGCTTTAGCTGACATTGATGCTGTTGGAGGGGTGACTCGAGCTGATGTCGTACCTCGGATAGTGGATCGGCTCAGTTCAGAGGCCTCAAATGCTGATGTTGAATGTAAAACGATCTTTTAGATTCATTTTTTATGCAAATCTTATTTTTATGCTACTTCACCGTTGTGATCTGCTGTTTTGGATATTTAATTATTTTTTCTTTTTGACTATGTACTTAATAGTAGCATGTTATTTATAAAACAAGGAATCACTGCATGATTGTTTTTTTCTTCTTTTAAACAGATATTTTTAGGATGCAGTTTTGTAGTAAGATGTTTGAGCTCATGCTTGATTGTATTATCTTGACCCCTAAAAAATGGCCTGCTAAAATTTCTTTTATCGTTTCTTGTTATATAATTTAAAAGTAGTTCTTCATTCAACCAAACTCAACTCAATAAAGTGTTGTCCCACTGATTTGATGTTGCCTACATGAATCCTGTTTCTCTTTTCTACTGTTTAAGGTTATAACTCAGTTAAGTTTCATGTTGCCACATCTTTTCTTATTATCTCAACTCATAGTAATTTTGGTCTTTGCTTTCCTCAAACATCACACTCAGCATGAACGCATTATTTTTCCTTATCCGCATGGTACGCTTAGTAATGGCCAAATCATTTTTTTTAGTTTTCTTTTAATTTATCTTCAATTGGTGACTTCCACTTTCTCACCAATTCATTCATTTATATCTGTATCCTTTCTTGTCTTTTCACACAATCCTCTCAACATCTGGATTTTGTCCAGGCTCTAAAAGCTTAGATTGCCAAGATTGAGGATGCCAGTTTGAATATAAGAGTAGTCAAAGTTGTGTGTGTTAATTTGTGTCAGGTTAGTTCCACATCCAATCCGCCCCTCCTATCACCTTGCATTGACTGGACTAATATTTGGTAATGACCTTTTAGCTCATTGTTTGAACACTTAAGTTAACTGCACAATATTCTGGCATAATTAGTGGGCTCTTGAGAAAATATGTTACGACATTGGATTGGGTGCAGGAACCAGTATGCTAACTGTGTAATTTAATCAATTTGATATGGTTCATATGATTATTGGTGCTCTGTGAACCCCCTTCTTTATTGAAAATGCAAATGGAGAACTTAAAAGGACGGGAATGCGTTCTTAATAAGGCAGAGGCAAATATTTATGAAAATGTACAAGCACAAAACCCATACAAGTAGAAAACAAAGATTAACCGTACACAACCTTCATTTATGAGAAGAAAAAAAACTTCAACCGCGGAGGAATAACATTTTAAATATATTTTTTCTTAAAAGGGACCTTACTCATAGGAAGAAAATTCGACTCATCATTGACAGAATGGAGAATTCTAGGAAATTTAGCTGTCAAATGTTTAACCTGTTTATACTTGTCAAGATAAAAAAATGTTTAACCTGTTTATACTTGTCAAGATAAAAAAATGTTTAACCTGTTAATTAATCTCTCTCATTCTCTGCCATTGAATTTAACTACCTCATTCTTATCACTAGCCCAACGTGTTGTATGTGTGTGAGTTGGAGTTGCTCTTTTACTAATCCCCTTCCTTTTCTCCTTTTGAAGTTCATGCACGGAGATTGCAAGCATTGAAAGCTCTTACGTATGCTCCCTCAAGCAGCTCCGAAATCTTGTCCAAATTGTACGAAATTGTGTTTGGCATTCTTGATCAGGTTTGTCTAGCTCCAATTTGATGTCTTTTAAGCAGCATAACTTCTTTGAATCTTCCATAAATATTTGATAATGAAAGCAGCTTAACTGCTTGATAGCCACTTCTAACAGTTAATAGGGCATTTGGATCAAAACAAAATACTTGGATGCAAGATGTAAATCAAGTTTTTGTGATGGTTAAGGTTGTCTTTATTCTTTTTTGGTTTAAAAAGAACAATGAATGGGCAGTACCTCATAGTGACTTTTATGGGAACCTTGGCCTAATCATTAATTAGAAGAGAATTGGGGGAGCTGTTTCACTTCTAATTTGTGAAGGATGGCCAGAATGGATACCTGATGTCATATCTATTGTTTAGCCAAATATAAATAATAGGCTGTCTAGACCTAAGACAGCTGTGGGCCCACAACAGTCAAGATGCCTTTTTGGTCCGAGGAAACAGTGCCTGTGGTAGTTTACGATTGATAGTTTATTTTGATTTGAGTCATATTTGTTGAGATTAGTTATTAATAATTTTTACATTTAAAAGTAGTTAGGTTTTTGCTGTGATACCATAGCAGAACTTTTCACACCAATGCAGCGAACAAGTTTGGTTTTTTTAAAAAAATATTTTTAGGCTTCTTTTTTTAGTGTTTAATTAATTTTCAGATTAGTTTGCTTTAAGGGTTAAGGATTTTGAAGTCTATAGAAGGGCTTGTAATAATCTATTTTGAAGTTGGTTAATTCGAGAATTATGGCCTGGTGCGTTTTGGGAGATTGTGATCATTTTTTTCGCTCTCCTTCTTTTCTCTTTTACCTATTCTTCCTCTATGTCAGGATTTCTAGTCTAAAATTTTCTTAACTTGCCATCTTCATACTTTAAGCCAAACGTTAAACAATCAAAACAGCCTTATTAGCCCTGGTCTGACCCCAAAATCCTTTCCCCCATTTCCTAACCATTCCCAATATGTTTTTATTTAACTCTGAGTCTCTGTCCATAATTCTTCGTTGAAATGTTGCACTCCTGTAATGTCCTGAATCAACATCTCTTCTATTTTTTTGTGTGATAGCGTTTGAAAGCTTTGGATCAAATTAGTTGAAAATTTCTACGAAACAACAATAACACCAGCTCAGCGTTTTTGTGTGGAAAAACACCAGTAAATAAGCTTAGAAGATTTTTATTTATCAGAGGCAAGATATTTGATATGCAAGAACAGAAGCCTCTCCTAGGAGTAGCCCTAGTATGTTAGATCTTATAACTGTAAACATGCATCAATAGAGCTGGTTTTTGCATGATGAAATAGAATCGATGATGATGAACTAATGCCTGTATTTTGTTTTTCAGGTTGGTGATGCACCTCAGAAACGTAAGAAAGGCGTATTTGGTGCCAAAGGTGGTGATGATGAACTAATGCCTGTATTTTGTTTTTCAGGTTGGTGATGCACCTCAGAAACGTAAGAAAGGCGTATTTGGTGCCAAAGGTGGTGATAAGGAGGTAATCTTATTATCTTACAAGTGTGAACCATTGGGTGTTTATACTAATTCTCTTTATTACCAAACATTTCAGTGTGATATTTAGATTGTTAGGGCAGCCATGTCACCCAACTTTGTGACATGCTGTTACTCTTTACTTCCATCTTTGTTCTATAATATATTTTAGTCCAAAATGCCCTGATCATTTTCCTTCGATTTTTCCTATATATATATTTTGGTATTTTTAGAGAAATTTGCCTTTCACTGTTGGCTAATCTATGTGAATCAATTAGTTCATCATAACTACAGTTAAGGACATTTCTAATTATATGTTGCTATTGCTGCTGATGTTTTAAATCTCCTATCCATTTGGACATTCATGAATATGATCTTCTAGGATCACCGTCTCCAAGGAGGACACAATTGCAAAATTTCTGATATTTTTGACCTACACAAAAACATGTGCCCCTTTGTCACATTTGAGTCACTCATATAATATGGTCTCAGAAATGGGAAGAGGCCTCTTTGTCAGTGGTTCTTAAAGATATTGTGATTTATGAACTGCCTGGCTTTCGGTCTAAAGCTTATGAGAAAATGAGTTTCACTCCCACATGTTTTGTCCCTCTAGGTTTCTTTATTTATCAATGTCTGTGGAGGTATTATATTGGTAGTGCAGCTAGCTTGCAGAAACCTACTGGCTACTGATAGCAGCTGTAGAAAACATAGTTTTCTACTCCTTAATCTTACAAGTCATATATATGTTTTGAATTTGTAAAGAAAGATAGTATGTGGTTTTTTATAGTGTATTGTTTCTACTTCTATCCTGTGTTACGCGACCTGCATATTCTTTCAACTAAAGAAACAAGTTGCTTTTTTTTTTTTGATAAGTCATTATTCGTTAAAAGCACACAAAAGGGGAGTGCACCCCAGATACAACTGCACAGACCCAAAAAACCTATGCCCTCAAACTATCCACAAAAGACAAAGAGATTCTCCATAGATGTACAATTTCTCTCTCGAACCCCAAAAAATAAAGAACTAAGCATAGAGTATTTCAACACCCCCAACAGAGACTCCTCCCCATTAAAAAATCTCTTATTCCTCTCTCTCCACAAAGCCAACCCGAAGCATAGGTCTCTCTTCACAAAGCCAACCAGAAGCATAGGGGGCAACCCTCCAATTCTCTCTGACTTGGGATCCCACCGAACAACCTCTCTAGACCTTGAGTGAACTCTTCGTGGATTCCGGCATGACCCAATGACCGAAGATGGCACAAAATATGGCCCAATAGTCCCTAGCTATAGATCAATGCAAGAATAGGTGATTACAGACTCTTCATCCCCTCGCACATGCAACACCAATTAACGAAGATCTGGCGTCTCTGCGTTAGGTTGTTCATCGCCAAGATCCTCCCTAGGGCTGCTGTCCATCAAAAGAAAGACACCTTTAAAGTTGCTTTGGTGTGTCAAATTGGGAAAGGAGGCCTCCTGAGTATCTATCAATCTGCTGTAGAAAAGGGGGGGGGGGGGGGGGGGAACGCTTAGAGAGCACAAAATAAAAATTAGGTTTATAATTGGAACGAAACATACGACCAAAATTAATTGGAAGGAAGATCAGGCAAGGTGCCATATTGGAAACGAGAAGGAATATGGATATCAAATATTCAAACAGACCCTGGCATATAGAAGTAGGGTAGAAGGATTCAGAAGAACATCTGTGAAGTATCCTTGGGCACACTCATGTTTATAATTAAACTTTGGGTAACCTTTGATAATCAAATAAATTATTTTATATCTTGCTGGTTCCCATGTGCCTGAAGAACTTGAAGGGGGGCTTGATACACAATAATGAACCATGGAAGGAAATGTATTCTTTGATGTTTGGTCATTAACAAGCCTCATACTTTGAATTTGGACTAGAAACATTACAACAGAAGAATAATAGCTTCATAAATTGCAATGACTGATGAAAAATGGCTATACCTCCAAGTCCGTTGCTTTGCAGAGATGTATCATTAACGTTACTATATCATTATGCTCTGATCTTGTATCTTAATGTATCGTTAACTTTATCTTGTCTAACTTATTTTTTATTGTTTTTTTTGCTTAAATTATATTACCAGTCCATCATCCGGAGTAATTTGCAATATGCTGCTCTAAGTGCTCTTAGAAGACTTCCTCTGGATCCAGGAAATCCAGCATTTCTCCATCGTGCTGTACAGGGGTTAGTATTTCTTCCTTTTGGTTTTTACTGTTTGATTGATGAGAATTACGGCAATGAAACATTATTCTTGATCAGTAATCTAAAACTTAGTATAGATTAATAAAGTTCTAATAAATATCCTTAATGTTATGAATTTAGGTTATCATTGTTGTTGTTGGTGTCATTATTATTCTATGTACTACATAATAGCCTACAACGTTCTCGTAGGAGCTTTTTCCAATGTTACAGTTGATGAATAAGTCCCCTCCCTCCCTGTTTTTTCCCCTACCCCTGTTTTGGCATCTAGATTTGGGCAGAGCTACACTGACTAGATTAATAGAACATGATATCACTATAATTTATTTATGTTTGAAAAGAGTAAAATTTTGTCAAATAGAATAAATAGATGATCTAAGAGGGCAGATCTCCTTTATAATAGCCAAGGGGCTAAAAGAGGTGTCATCTATTTTCATTATGGTTTCCTTTGTAGAATCTTCTCCTTTATTTGCTTGAAAACTCACATTATAATCCCAAGTCCGTTCGTTTTTCAATTTGGGGCCAAATCCATCCACGACTTAACAATTTCCTTGTTCTATAGCTATCTTGGAACCCCCCAACACACAACTTTAAGCCACGCCGCTTTACCGTTTACTCTCTGTCTATTGGTCTCTAATCCAGATTCTTTCTCATGGTCACTTAATTGTCAACAAATCACCTTCAACCAAGATGCTATGCTACTCACCTTTTGAAATTTTAGCCATTGTCACCTAGTGTTGCCTTTGACCTAGCTGCTCATATCTTAAACCAGAAAAGCTGTCAAAGGACATAAATAATCATCTGATAACTTCAGTTTCTAATTGATGATGAAGCACTATGATAGGAACATAGTTAGAAGTAGACAAGATGCATCACTCGTAATAATGAGAAGGAATGAAGGAGAAAGAAGTTAAAAAAAGGAAATTAGTTTGAGCTTAGTTCCTTATTTTTTTGGATTCATGGTTGGTATAGGAAATCAGTGGAGGATCTCCCATTTTTTTTGGATAGTTTGAACTCATAGTGGATCTATTGGTCTCTGTTCAGTTGTATATGGGATGCGTTCCCCACTTGAGCGGTTTTTTATGATATTATTACTTATCAAAAAAGAAAAAAGGAACTTAGTTTTTAAATGCTTTAAAATGAAGTGGGATGAAAAGAGTGCGGGCCTTGGCTCAATGGTAAGGTTGCCCATTGTGACTTGGAGGTCACAGGTTCGAAACGGAAACAGCCTCTCTGCATGCAGAGGTAAGGCTGCGTACATCTCACAGATCCTACAGTGGCGGAGTCTTGTGCTCTGGGCTAGCAGAAGAAAAAAATGTCCATGTTAAATGTGTTTTTTTTGTTACTTTTAAAGACATCATGTTAATGGTATAAAGTTGCAAAAATATTGTGGGACGTTTTGAAGTTTAGGGGTACAAGTTGAACCTTACCTAACTTCAGGCAAATAAAAGTGTAATATACCATTTTTATCATTAGTACTGCATTATTCTTTTTCTTCCGGAGCTGCTTGCATTGCTTTAATTCTTGTAGTTTATTGCACTGTTGTGGTACATCCAGATGCTTTTAATCCTCATTTAGTCTCTCTCTCTCTCTCTCTCAAGTAATCTACAGTTTGTCTCTTTTAAACTCATTTACATATGGTCAGGGTTTCATTTGCTGATCCAGTTGCAGTAAGGCATGCTTTGGAGATTATATCAGAGTTAGCAACCAAAGATCCTTATGCAGTTGCAATGGCATTAGGTAATTTTGATTTAGTATATTGAACCCTTGGTTTGCATCATTGTTAGTCGTGACAAAACTTACTTGATTAATGAAATGTTTTGAACTCTTTCAGATACACTCTTATTTGCTGTCTTTGGCACAATTGATACACATGCACACATCTAGTCTGCTTGTGTATATTGAATATTTACACATGCTAAGAGTTATATATTTATTAATATATTAGAAGCAAATACTTTATCAAGGCAAAACAAAAAAAAAATAATGAAAACCTGGCAACCCAATTAGTGTGTGGACAAAATACTGTGTGTGAGTCCCCCACCCAATTAGGAAAAAAAAAACAAAACCTGGCAACCCCTATAAAGCCAAGCCCAAATGCATAGTCACATGCTTACGTTTATGCTGATATTCATATCTAATTTTTGATTCTGACCCATAAAGAAGAAGGTTGATTTCATATTGTTGCCTGAGTTGTATCTTTTGATCTGTGAAAAGAGGCTTTTAAGGAGAACTTTAAGATATTCCCAACTCTTTATGTTTGAGGCTCAAGCCTGACAAAAGGTCCCAAATATCATAATAATCTGTATCAGTGGTTGCAAGACAACATTGTGTCAATTTATCTACTCAGTTTTAAAATATTATGTTAAGATTCATTCCATATAAATAAGTTGCTTAAGTGTAGCCGGGTTACAGCTTACAGATATAAAACTTATATTGGTGACTTCAATGAAAGAAATACCTATACGTTGATTCTTGCATGCCTTCATTTTTATATTTCCTGCCATGATGCATTATTGGGATAATAATTTACCTTTTTCTAATACATCCTACTTTTCTGCCTTTATGTTTTCTTTGTGCAGGAAAGCTTGTTCAACCTGGAGGTACTCTTGATATTTTTTATTTTCGTTATAATTATCATTTTCAGATTTTGTCTTTTTTAAGTGTCATCTTGCAGTTGGGGATTTGATTATTTGCATTTGCCTATTATTTTCTTATTGTTGAACATTTGCATTTGCATGCTTCAGCCATCATAAATCTTGCAAATTTGTGCTCTTATGCACCTTTTTACATGAGCAGATACACTAAATTAGCATCTTGGATTGGTAAGTTAATGCATCTACACCTACTCCAAAATATTGGCCTTGATGGAATGACATTGATAAAGGGCAAACCCAGTGCACGAGGCTTCCGCCATTGCGGGGTCTGGGGAGGGTTAGATGTACGTAGCCTTGCCTCCGGGAGGCTGCTTCCTTTTGATAACTAATGTCTAATTCCAAATAACCTGTCTATCATGAAGTCAACAATCAACATCACACTTCCTGCAGCTAGTGCAGGAACAGAAACCTAACCACTAGCAATTTGGAACACGAGTTATGAAACATGGAGCACTTAATTCCAACGATATTTCTTCTTATAACTTATGTTAGTTTTGATATAAAAGAAAAATAATAGGAAAGGAAGCTTAAATAAGAACAATACATTTCATTCAGTGCTTTGCATGTTTCATTTCAATATTAGATAGCTCGTGCCTATGTTTCCTTTTCTTTTAGAAACTTAATTTGTAAATTTTTTATAAAAAAATTCCAACAAAAAACGTTGTTAACAGACCACAATTTCCTCTCTTAATGGAGGAGTGGTTTTGGATGATGCGGCTTCTATTTAAAAAAATCCAAATTACCTTTTTTTCCCCAAAATCTAATTTTACATTTTTTTTTGACAAGTAAAATCTAATTTTACAAATAATATATGAAGTTACAAAAGTAAATAAGTTATGGGCATTTTAGGAATCAAAATAAGATGGTACCAGCATAGATAAATTTGGACAAATATATGGACAAGTTGTGCACCGTAATAATCCTACTTCTCATTATTCATCTATGGAGTGAAAGAGAATCACATTCATGACTTGAACTACTTCATAGCATTTCAATTATATATGATATGAGTTTTAGGACATTAGGATGGATTTGTACAAGTGACCTGGTAAAGAGAATGGCAAGGAGAGTCAAATGACAAAGAAAATTAGTGGAAGATATGATCATATGATAGTGTACAGGGGCTAATAATTTATACTATCATATGATCATATCTTCCACTAATAATTTGTTCCCGGATGCATCCCCCTTTTGTGCGGTCTTCAATGAGTACTTATAAAAAATAATATACAGGGGTTAATAATTTTGGAGAAAGGAATAAGATAGGAGATAAAATATTATGAGTCGAATTAGCAAAATCACTCCCACGAAGGTGCTGCTGTTGTTTTATATATGCTTTGGACGATGGCACTTCTTTCTTGGCCGTTTCTATAACTAGAATCATATTTCATAATTTTAGACACTTAAAACATTAGTTCCTTAATAGTCCCCAACACATGACTTATGGAGCACAAACAATTATTAGTAAGAACGTGTCTGACACCTGTGGAGATAGGATTATCACCCAAAGTATCCAGTTTTTTTTCTTTCCAAATAAATTTGATATTGTACGTATGACCAGACATGTCTATCATGCTACTAACACCTTTTATTTTTGGGAAGAATATAGTTGTAATTACAAATACGAAGCGAGTGACAATATACATAGTATAGTTACATAGCTATCCTCTTCATTATGCAATTGTTCACATAGAATTCGGAAAATTAACCGAAATCAGTACTCATCTTATATAGTATATGTATACTGTATACATATAAAAACATATTTATCCATTTCTCTTTTTGTATGTGTCCATGTCCTTGTTTTTAAGGTTTTTCTATGTTGACATATGTGTTGGTGTCATCTCTATGTCCTTGTTTCTTACCATGCTACTTAGGTTAGAGTTCTAAGTGTTGTGAGATCTTTTGATAGCAGAAACATGTTTTGATAGAAGGGAGAACAGTTTAGCATTTAAAAGTGGAACTAGTACTAGTTAATAGATTTTTTTTTTTGATAAATAAAATTTCATTAAAGGCGCTGAAGAGGGGAGCGCTCCCAAGAGAGAACACAAAAAGCCGAAAATGGCCAACTATAAGCTTAAGCTATCTACAAAATCCATAAAGTCCCCCACCGATTTACAATTCCACCCATCAAAAGAATAAAGAATTCATAATGTTGTATTTGAGAGACCAAATCGAAGACTCCTCTCCTTCAAAGGATCTCCTATTTCTCTCGCACCACAAACCCCACCATAAACAAGGGTAGTGGCCCTCCAAGCAACTCTGGCTCGTCTCTCCACTATACACCCTCTCCACCGTGGATCCGTGGGACACCCACACCATCCCCGAACACAGCCAAGAAAAAAGACCAAACCTCCCTCGCCAAAGGACAGATTTTATGCCTCTGTTTTTTATTTTTTTTAAAGAAGATGTTTAAAACATAACGTGGTACTCAGGAAATTTTAACCATACAACACATATTAATGTTGTTGTTTAATAGATTTTATTCTTCCGAGAAAGTTTTATTGAAGATCATGTTTGGATCACAAAGTGGTACTTGGGAATTTTAACAATGCAACACACTTTAATGTTATTCTATGTGTTTAGAGAAGGAAAAGAGAGACTAGGTAAATAGAATTAGGTGGTGGAACAGGTAGGGAGGAACACTAGGTAAATAGAACTAAGGTGGTGGAACATGTAGGGAGGAAAACTAGTCTCTTTCGGTTATGAGATGATTCAAGAAGGAAAATAGAATCTAAGGAACAACAAATGGTATGTGGTTAGGGATGGCTAATTCTATTAGAAGAATTGCAAGCGGGTTCCTTAAAGAATTTAAGCAGAGTGACTCATCATCTGAAAAAGGTATAGCGTACTAATCCAAACGGCGTTCAGTGCAGAAGAGCATGTTATAAAGCTTTATGCATATCTTCAGATGAAGAGATCTTTTTTTTTTTTTTTGTTGATAAATATGAGTAGATCTTTGAAAAATGTGAATTGATTAACCAGGGCTGGAATTAAGGTAAAATGATGATTTGTATCATAAATTTTGCAGACTTGCTAGAAATTAGAATAATAATAATAATAGAAATAGAACATTTGGACTTATATCATGTTAAGTGTACTAGGAATCTAGAATTGCAGATAAGAGAGTTCAGTAGCAAAGGTGAGATTGTGGAAAGATGAAGAATTAATTTTCTTTAACTTTTATATGAAAACCATGAAGGAAACTTAATGATTCAAATAAGAATGGATTTGCACCGCTGAAAATTTAGGGAGTAATGAAGCTATAAATATTGTGAAATAGGGTAAGTTGCTAGATCTATAATAATTATCATGATGCTTGGAAGTACGTGGGTGCTGGCGGTGTAGTTTGGTTGACTACTTATTTTAGTAGAGTTTAAAAAAGAAGATGCTTGAAGAATGGAGAAACAACACTCTGAAAGGTGATGCCAGAAAGTGCATGAACTATTTTCAGTATAAATTTTTTTGGATCATACAATTATGTTCTCGGGGGATGGTGTTGAGCATGATTTAGACATGAGATGATGTATTGGACAATCTATTTGGTTTTATGCCATGTAAATGACATGAAAGCTATATATTATGTTGCCAACTGATAGTAAAGCTTATAGAAAAAAACAAATTCATTTATTGTATTTAGAAGGCATATGTCTTCCTAGGGATATAAAGTCAAGTTTTAGAAAAAGAATCTAATATTAATCGGTAATGAGTGCGATTGAGTCATATACCATGGAGCTGTCACTAGGATGACAAGAATGGGAGATGTGACTATTAAATTTTCATTATTTTGCGTAGCAATAACTAACAATGGTAGGCTGAGATTTCAAGTATCAAGGTAAAGATTTTAATGTTTTCATTGGTTACGAATGAACTTAGTAGGCATAGCCAAGAACTGTCCTTAGTGTATCTTATTTGCAAATCATAAAGAAAGTGAGTGCATATAACTCAAATTGGATCTCTCTTTGCTCATATCCCCCTAATTGCCTTTTTGTTTTCCCTATGTTTACTAGGAGAGATTTTTTTTTTGATAAGTAAGAATCTATTATAAACAAATAGACCAATGGGTTGCAACCTGTGTATGCACAACATGTGCAGGATCAATCAACTAGGCTCCCTCTATACAAGACAAGTCCCGTATGTATGTGATCTATGAAAAATACGAAACGCCATCAAACCTCCTAGACATCCAAAAATGAGAAGCATTCAACATGATAGTTTGTTTATATTTTTATGGTTTCCATGATACCAACTTACCTTGATTCCTGGTCACCCTTAAAAAGTTGCTTAGATCTTATATGTTCAGGAGCTTTGCAGGATGTTCTCCATTTGCATGATGTTCTTGCTAGAGTTGCACTGGCCCGTTTGTGCCATACAATATCAAGAGCTCGGGCACTTGATGGTAGGTATCAGAATTCAAGCAATATGTATGTATTTGAATGTATGGAATAGTTAGTAAAGTCTAAGATATTTGTTTTACAGAAAGGCCTGACATCAAGTCTCAGTTCAATTCCGTACTCTATCAACTCCTCCTGGATCCCAGTGAAAGAGTCTGTTTTGAGGCCATCCTTTGTGTGTTGGGAAAATTAGATACTGCTGAGAGGTACTTTTCTTGAGTTTCTAACCTCTTTTACTTCTATTTTTATTTTTTATTTTTGTTGTAATCTGTCTCAAAATTAAATTTGCATGCCATGCTGAAATTGTTATTCTTCTCTCCGAGCCTCCTTACCTCTCCTTTTTTTTTCCTCCTAAAAAAAAACTAGTTGATGGTCATTATATTCTTAATTCACTGTAGGACGGAGGAACGAGCTGCTGGGTGGTATCGTCTTACCCGAGAAATTCTTAAGCTTCCAGAAGCACCATCTGTATCATCAATGGAACCTAATGCTGAATCAAAAGATTCCGGTCCGCCAAAGGCCACCAAAGATAAATCTCAAAAGACAAGGCGTCCGCAACCCCTTATAAAACTTGTAATGAGAAGGTTCATGCTGTTTTATTTAGTTGTACTTTCTTCCATTAGAAAAGTTATTGCTTTGTTTATTTTTGTTTTGGTGGTGAGGTTCTTGTATATGATATGATCTTTTAAGTTGGAGATGTGGTTGAACTGCACTTAGTTATGAACTAACAGTAATAATTTTGAATTAAATTCATGTGGACTTCTTTTGCCCATTGATTTTCCTTCAGGTTGGAAAGTTCTTTCCGCAGTTTCTCTAGGCCTGTACTTCATGCAGCAGCAAGAGTAGTGCAGGAGATGGGAAAAAGTCGTGCTGCTGCTTTTTCCTTAGGTTTACAGGATATTGATGAAGGAGCTCATGTTAATGCGTATTCTGAAAATAGTGATGCAGTTGATGCAGATTATGAGAACCCACTTGCTGAAGGTAGCTTTTCTATTTTTCTACTTACCAGTTGCATGGCTTTCCTTTGCTTAAGCTTAACCCTCTTCATTGAAGTTTCTACAGAATCCTTGATCATCAAAATCTGATGTTTTCAGTTAACATGGTGCTAGATTATGATTATCAACGACAGTTGTATTAGTGTACCATGCTTTAAAATGGTGTTACTACAATTTTACCAGTGTTAACACTGGCAACTTTCTTACGATTATGTTTTCTTTGGTAATTTTATTTAGTGTTATTTTGATGCAATGGTGGAAAAGTCTGACAAGCATGAAGATGCATTTCAAGTCTGTGAGCAGCCACTTTGTGCAAAAATAATACCAAGAAATAGGTTTGTCTTTAGTCATCCCCGCCCAGCCCTTTGTAGGTGGGGGTGGGATCTGCACTGGGTTATGGCCTTCTTTTATAGATATTTTGGTGTCTAGTGGATCTATTCTATTGTGCTTCCATTTCTATCTAGTTTTAAGAATATGTGGCTGGAGCACCTCTTCTCGTTAAACTTTAGAAGGTGGAAAATGTGGTTGTAGTTTGTCAAACTTAATTGATTATTCATAGGAAGGGAGAGGTTGAAGAAATTATTGCTAATAGAATTAAAATAAAATGGTTTAGTTGGTTGGGTGCTTTTGGAGTTCATGCATTTGATGCATATCTTTGAAGTTAAAATGGGAAAATTCTATAAAACAATTGTTAGGCAAAAATGCTTGGTATTTAAAAAACAATATGTTCACAAATTTATTATAGACAATTTTCTAACATGTCATATGCATAAGCCCATATTGTCTTGGTTACGAGTCCATGAAAGTTGAGTTGTCATAGGCAATAGGTATTTGTTTAGTAGATTCTTTGTAGTCTATAATATATTGAATGGAAATGAGTACCACACATCTAATCGAACATGGGGGTGCCAAGTAGGATAACTTCCTTAGATATTTTGAGACAAGTACATTTGTTTGTGTACGTAAATCTACACTATCAAATATGAATACTTATATCCGATTGATTTAAGAGATGAATGAGACTTATATCCGATTGATGTGATATTTGGCATGCATAATGAACACAATAAAGGCATATAACCCTACTGTCAAATTGGTAAAAGATGTATTATACATAAAGTTATTGGCCGTGTTTGGCTTTTTGTAGTTTCTCGGGAGCGCTCCCCCCTATTGAGTGCCTTTAATTAATTATTACTTACCAAAAAAATAAAAATAATTATAAGCACAAAATGGTGTATTACCCTTCTACCATTGCACAAATTTTATGTAAATTAACATGGGCATTTTTCTAGATTGTAATAAGTGACAAATGTAGGTTAACAGAGATATTCTGCCAATTGGTGTCCGATATAAAGTAGTCAATAGAGAAAAATATCTGAAATAGGACAATTTAATTTTGTACTTCCAAGATCAGGAAAAGGGATGAGAAAGATAAGAAAAATGATATCGTTATTTCATGATATATTTTGCTCAGGGTCTTCTTTAAATGGTTTATTTTAAGTTTGCTGCGGCATTGCTCCCCTGGGGTGGGAGCTTGAAATGTGAATTTAAATAAAATTTTAAATGTTTAAGCTGAAAGGATCAAATGTGGAGAGGAAAACCAAAAAAAAGGTGGATTGTGGCTCTGAAAAAGACGTGATTCCTTGACTAAGTTTTTAACCAAGGATATGGCTTAATGAAGAGTTGACTGGAGAAGACGGTTCTATTTAACAACCCCAGTTAGTTGGGAGAAAGGCTTATTGAGTAAAGAGGATGTTAATTGTTCACTTTTCGGTTTGCTGTTTTCTTTTTCCATGGTTCTTATCTTTAGATTACTTAATTATGTAATATTTGGAATTATTGTGCCACGTATGTGAAGCAGGGTTTTGTTTCGTTGTTATTAGATTCTGTCTCCTTATTGGTAATCTCTTCTTTTGAGTTTTTCTGACCCTTTTATTTCAATTTGTAGAGTCAAAATATTACTTGGAGTGAGATAAAAACTTCTCCTAGGAATTTGATTTTATTTGGGATATATATTAGTCAATTAGAAGGTGACATTACTGGGTCAAATTCTCCAAAATAGGTATTGGATCGGAGCAGTTTTGATTGCTTATCTGGGGGTAAATTTGGTACTTAATAAGAAGGAATGAGATTCATTAGTAGGAAAGGGTTTTGTTTCTACTATACTGAATTCTTTGATTGTCCTAGCTATTGATTTAACTTCTCTGTTACTAGATCAGAAGGAACTATATTTTTTTTGTTTTTTCATGCATTTGAGTATTGTTTTAAAAGCACATTAGTTACAGTACAATATATTCAATTTGGTAGTGTGTTAAATTGAAGCTACTTGGGATCAGTCAGCTATAGCCATTTGTGTCCTTTCTTTCATGATTTAATGCTGATTTGTTTTGAATTAACTGACAGGGGCTTTTCTTACATGATATCCGATAAATAGCAACCTAATTGTTTGAATATATCTTGGGAGTTATGAATTTATCCACATTATGGATATCATCTGAATGCATTCTTTGTTTTCCCCATAGGTCACCGCAAGGTTTCTTCTGTATCTAATGGAGTTGGTGGCAAGGACACAATTGCGGGTTTATTGGCTTCATTAATGGAAGTAGTGCGAACAACTGTAGCATGTGAATGTGTTTATGTTCGGGCAATGGTAATCAAAGCATTGATCTGGATGCAAAGTCCACAAGAATCATTTGATGAACTAGAATCCATTATTGCTTCAGAACTCTCTGATCCAGCTTGGCCAGCAACGCTATTGAATGATATTTTACTCACTTTGCATGCTCGTTTTAAGGTACTTGGCAGCCATCAAAGAATTTTTTTATTTTATTTTGACTCATGAATGATGTTTGTTTGACAGTCCTTATTCATTTACATTTTCTTTTCTGATGATATAAGTTTTGATGTGATTAGGTAAGCGATGTTCTCTAATCTTGTTCGCTTGCTACATATTACAATGATATATACTTCTTCATATTTGTAACTTCATGCATTTTTTAAACATGATTAATGAACACCAATTATTGAATTGTAATTGTTGATGCTGGTATAGCTCTTCAAGTGGCATTGACAGATTGACAAGAACGTTTTTGTTTGCCTTATTAATAGGTTTTTCTTCATTTTATGTTTTGAAGGAATCAGTTGATCATACGTTCATCTACTTTTTGCATCATCATTATTTATGTTCCATTTTATTTTCTATCTCTGATCATCATGGATTCTTTTATGGTCAAATTTTATTAGGGTCTTCTGTTTGCAATTATGTGGAGTACATGGAAGATTTGGGAGGAAAGATTATACGTTCTTAAAAGGGTCAGATTTGGATATTGAAAAGTTAAGGAGATAATCAAATATCCGTTCCTTTTATGTGGTTTTACTTCAATATTTACAGAGGGTTGTCTGAAACTGGACTAAACATCTAGGAAACCATTACAACTATTTGAGGTTCTGTGCTTCCATCTGACCCTTTCCGTGCTTGTTTTGGGAGTTTTGGTTGCTCCCTGTCCCGGCCCTGTTCTTTCTCTCCCTTACTTTTCAAATCTATTAAAATTAAAAAATATATATATTAATAAGGTATTGTTATGTGATATAATTATTAATTGATTGTCATGTTTTAATGGTACTCCATTCATGTGGAATACAACAAAGTATTTAGTCCTTAGAGAGACGTTCTATTGACTGAAACATAATTTAGGAGTGTCGGATACATTGCCATGAAATATTTATTTTTAAAAAATTTATACTATGATATATGCATTTTACAATACCTTATTAACGTCTTATTCAGCATTCTTTAAACTTTATCACAGTTTGTAAGGAAATATCTTTTGTTGCATAACCAATGGCTTTGTATGTTTCTCAAGCTAACTTTGTCACTTAAAATTGTAGTTTTTGTATACCTCACATGAATTTCTTTGTGTTACTTTATATTTCACATGCTCATGGTGTAATGTACCTGTCTCCATTTTTGTTTCATTGTTGACTTATTAGGCTACTCCAGATTTGGCTGTCACTCTGCTTGAAATTGCGAGAGTATTTGCTACTAAAGTGCCTGGGAAGATTGATGCTGATGTGCTTCAACTATTGTGGAAAGTAGGTTCACACTCAATCCCAGTGTCTGCTACACTTTTTCTCACTGATTTAAGATTTCATTTTCTAGTTTCTTTATCAATTAATTCTCCTGTGTTGAATAACTTCCACTTTTCATATACTGGTTTGTTGGTAGCAAAGTGGAACGATTTTAATGACTTGTAATTCAGTGTCTATTTCTTTGTTTTATTTTGTTATGTCATTCACATAAGGAGGTGAAACAAATCTGATGTACAAAAACTATGCAAACTATAAGATTATATGAAGGAGATAAGGAAGAATACAGGAAAGAAGATGAGCTATCCTTTAGAGGATAACAATCCAATAACCTCTACAGAAATGCCAACCTTCAGTGAGAGAAAAATGCCCCCTCATAGAATTTAAAGAATAAGTTCCTTCTTTTTATTTTTTATTTGATAAGCAAGTTACCCAAAGAGTCTGCCTTTTCTTTGTTGACGTAGGAAGTCATCTGATCTGATTTCCACCTCCAATGAAGTAAACAAATCCAAAATCTCTCTTAGAATTATGATTATAGTGCCTACTTATCAAAAAAAGAAGAAGAAAGGAATATGATTATGGTGCCAAGGGCCAAAAGGTCCCAATCTAATCCATCCTACCACCAAGTCGATACCACCATCGATTAAGCAATAATGCAAGTCAAGGCCCACATTGTTTTGAGATCTTCAAAAGGGTAGAGAGCATGAAATGGTATTCCACTGCATCCTTGAGGATACCATTAATGCACAAGCTAGGGATTACTAAGTTAGCTAGCACCAAGGTTTTTGTGTATTGTAGCACGATGTCCTGGGGTGGGGTGTGATGAGCTGGTATGGACCGGCTCGAGCCATGGGAGATTTGAGGTTTGGTCATTTTATCGGAGTTTGGTGATGTCTCACGGGCCTTCCTTTCCTTGGAAAGGAATCTGGCGTTCTAAAGCTCCTTTAAAGAAGATCCATGGGGAAGATTTTGACCATGGATAATCTAAAAAAGAGAGGACACTATCTTGGCGAATTGGCGCTGTATGTGTAAGCGGGCGGAGGAAACTGTTAATCACCTTTTTCTTCATTGCCCTTGAGCGAGGGAGGGATGGGACTTACTTTGTGTTATTTTTGGAGTTCAGTGGGTCATGCCTAAGTCGGTGGCGAGCTGCATTACAGCTTGGGATGGATTTCGGGTGCGGCGTGACATTAGACATTTGTGGAGGGTTGCTCCTCATTGCTTATGGTGGGCTTTATGAAATGAGTGGAACAAGAGATCTTTTGAAGATATTGAATATCCTTGGAGAGTTTTTAGATACTCTGTTCTTAGCTCTCTTTTCTTTTGGTCGGAGGGCTCCTTTTGTAATTCTTTGGAGTCCCTGTTGACTTTTGTAGATAGTTTAAGGCTTTGACCTTTGCGTTGTTCTTTGGGACGCGTCCCCCGTTTGGGCGCCTTTCTATGAAATCTTTACTTATAAAAAAAAAAAGCCTTGACTTTAGGATTAACCTAGGCCTCACAAATAAGTTTTGCTGGAAAGAAGGGAATGGTTTTCAGATTTTGAAAGGTCACAAAAGTAAGATTTAGAAGTGAAAGAGTCACTGGATTATGATTTTTAGCATGTCTCACTTAGCCTATAAGATGATATACATACCTCCTTAGGAAGGGGGGAAAGAGAAGAAAGTTCAATCTGATCCTGACCATTCAATTTTTTGAAAGAGTGGATGTCCCCAAAAGTGGACTGGATGACTATAAACCACAGAAAATTAGGGCCCCTTGAAGTCTAGATATTCTAAAAAGGCGAGGGAAAGCCCATCTAGTTAAAGATCATTCACTGATGCCACAACCTAAAGAACAATCTAACCATCTATTAATTCCACAAGGAACTTTCTCTATTTTTCCAGTAAACGTATAAAACCTTTTCCTTGTTGAGTCATGGCCTGGAATTGTGCACTCCTGATCATCCTTCCTTCTGTATTTTGTTCTCTTGCTGTGTTTCCCGCGCATACATGTTAGAGTTGATTCCCCATTTTACATTTAGCTGACATGCTATTATTTTTATTGATCTTGTAAACAACTTTTGTCACTTTAAAAGGTCTCTCAACCATCTCTCTCCCTTTCAGAGTAATCTTTGTTGTATGTCTGTCCATCTGGTATTTAGATAGGAAGTGACCTATAGTAGAGTAACTTTGAAAATGTATAGTAATGATGTTCACACTTATGATTTGTTCTTGATTGGCACTAACCACTTTTGTATTTAATGATTATTCAAATTGCAGACATGTCTTGTTGGAGCAGGTCCTGGAGGAAAACACACAGCTCTGGAAGCAGTCACAATCGTTCTTGATCTACCACCTCCACAACCTGGGTCAATGTTGGGACTCACATCAATAGATAGGGTATCTGCATCCGATCCGAAGGCGGCTTTAGCGTTACAGAGATTAGTCCAGGCAGCTGTAAGCATTTTATATTATCAATAGGATCTTTGATGAGTATGCTTAGTTCTGATCACTCCAAAAAGCAGTGTGGACTAGGTTCTTTCTTCTTTTATTATTCTATGAAATAATACATTGGCAGGTATGGTTTCTTGGAGAAAATGCGAATTATGCTGCTTCTGAGTATGCTTGGGAATCTGCAACCCCTCCTGGAACTGCATTAATGATGTTAGATGCTGATAAAATGGTTGCTGCGGCCAGTTCTCGTAATCCTACCCTGGCTGGTGCATTGACTCGACTCCAAAGGTGTGCTTTCAGTGGTAGTTGGGAGGTATAAGTTTTCACCTTGGCATTCCCATAGAGCTAGTCTCTCTTGCTTTATTATTTGATTTATGTCAAACCTATCCAAAATTTCATAAGTCAAGTATTCAACTCGTTCTTTGCATAATCCATGTGTATGATAAATGAGACATGATTGTTAAAATTCTGATCAGGTTATGATCCATTCGGATTGCATGTAGAATCGCTTGGAGGTAGGTTCAGAGTTAGTATCGTGAATCATGTTGTGGTTTGGATTGTAGATAACAATAGGTGGTAGGATAATTTAGAGAAATAAGCTCTTTTTATTTGTTGAAGCACTTGCTCTCCCAAGTACAAGAGGGAGACATTCAAGCTTGCTAGCTTAGTTTTCATTTGCAACTCCTTGTGTATTTATGGCACACTTCCACCTCCTTGGATTTTTTTACTTCTTAAAAAAAAATAAAATTACAGTGCTTTATTATTCTCTCATGCTCTAGATCCTAGATATTTTGTACATATCTTTTCACGTCATTTGTCTAGAAAAATATAATCTATATTTTACAAGATATTATATAATAGCTTAGTTTCATGTGCAACTCTGTGTATTTATAGCACACTTCCACCTACTTAATTTCTCTAGATTTTTTTATTTCTTAAAAAAAAATTACAGTGCTTTATTATTCTCTCATGTTTTAGATCCTAGATATTTTGTACATATTTGTCACATGTCATTTGTCTAGATTATACAAGACATTGTACAATATCAAGATTTTTTTTAGGAATCTTTTAAAATAGTTCATCACTCTTTAACACCAATGTATATGTGTAAAAAATATCTAGGATCTAGAACATGGGAGAAAAAAATCTAGAGAAAGTAAGGAGGTGGAAAGTGTGCTACAAATACACAAGGAGTTGTACGTGAAAACTAAGCTAGCAAGCTTGAATATCTAGTCTTGTCTTATAAGAGCATTACTGCAACAAATAAAAAGCGTTTCTTTCTCGATATTATCCTACTTATAATCCAAATTATTTTTTGGATTGTAGGATCGTAACATTCTATGATCCGGATCAGGAATTTAACAACCATGGATTAAGATTTATGCGTGGTTTTAAATTGTTGAACTTTTAAATTATGCGACTAAAGGTCATAATATATATTTTCTTTCGCCAATATGTTTTGAGAATATTATCCTTTCTGCTACAATAACTCTTACAGAAAGTTAATTAGAATAAAAGGAAAGAACCAGAGGTATATGGCACCATGTACCTGACAGTTCCAAAATTTTTTGTTGAAGGAAGAACAAAGCACCTGAACATCTTTATTTCTCCTTCTCCTCCACACATATGCAAAAGGGGGTCTGGATGGCTGTCTCTCACAATGACATACCATCACTTTTATTGATATACTTTTTTCACCTTGCAAAATATTTGAATCCTTAATTTCACACCTATCTTGATGCCCATGCGAGTTCTTTTAAAATATCATGTTGAAATATTTGAACTTCATCTCAATTCTGATTTTTGTTGACTTTTTTGATTTAAGTGGATTGTTAACACAAAGATAATTGGTCTGTGAATGTGCTGGATGTGCTCGTATGTTGTTTTTCCTGTCAATGCACCTTTTAATATAATTGGTATTGCCATGTATTTTTTCTTTATGTTCGTTTCTTCTGGTGATATGGTTTTCCCAGGTTCGAATCATTGCAGCTCAAGCTCTTACAACCATGGCAATTAGATCTGGTGAGCCTTATAGGTTACAGATCTATGAATTTTTACATGCTTTGGCACAGGGTGGTGTGCAGTCTCAATTTTCAGATATGCATATTAGTAATGGGGAAGATCAAGGGGCCAGTGGTACTGGGCTTGGCTCGTTAATTAGTCCAATGTTAGAAGTTCTGGATGAAATGTATTGTGCACAAGATGAACTGATCAAGTAAGAGCTCTGATTTTTGTTTTCCGTACTTCCTTCATTTTTTCTTAATGAATAAAGATATTATTGAGGAACAAAAATAGTAGCATGAAACTTTCACCTTTGGTCCCTGATAAAAGTACTTATTTTGTAAATTCAGGGATATGCGCAACCACGATAACACGAAAAAGGAATGGACAGATGAAGAACTTAAGAAACTTTATGAAACCCATGAGAGACTGCTAGATCTTGCTTCACTATTTTGTTATGTTCCCAGGGCGAAGTATCTACCTCTAGGGCCAACAAGGTGCATTTCTTTCGTTTTGATTTTTCTTTTTTTAATCTTAATGCACTGTATATGTGGGTCACACTGGAATAAAGCTGTCTTTACTTTGACTTAAAAAGACATACTTGATTTTTTTCAAGGACAGTCATAATCAGAAAAATGATGGTTGACTAATGATATTATTGTTATAACCATGGGTGAAAATGAAAGAAAAATGAGTAGTTATTTGTTACTATCAAGGGTGAAATTAAAAAAAAAATGATTAAATTTTACACGACGACGAAGGAAGCAGGCAGTGTAATTTTTTTGTTTACAGGTAGTTGATATGTACTTATTTTTTAATAATTACTTTTTATGTTTTATTATGAATGATTTTCTGTTGTTTATTAATGAACTTTTATGTTGTTAGAGATGTTGTTGTTAGTATTTTTATTTTTATTTTTGGGGAGAATGAATATTGATAGATATGTTTACAACTTTTGTTTTGTTCCCTCCTGGTCACATAGTCCGGAAAGTTTTTTAATTCAGAGCTTGAAATTCCCATGCCAATGCCTTATTGCTATTTGATTTGGAAAACATCGGGCAGTTACTGCTGTTCCATTTACTTTTAGGTGTTTCTTGTGCTGCTATAAGAAAGAAGGGAGAAAAAAACATTGTATTTGTCAGTCAGACCATACATTATGAATTTGACATGTAACCTAGGTAATACAAGAAAAGATAATTTACTTGGGGAAATTTTTGTAGTTGTGACACCGCTTAATCCATCACTTAGTATACATAAGTTCTTCTTCATATTGTTTCTTTCATCATCTTTCCAATTCTAGTGCAAAGTTTTAAATGGCTTTTTCTTTAGAAGTTCTGTATGGATTTTTCCGTAAATGCTTTACAAATTGTGATGACATTATGGTATCATTTATTTCATGATTTTTGTGCTTGTTCACATTCTTTCTTCACATAACTGCTCTCACTTCTTTTTGTTCTCAAATATTACAACAGTGCAAAACTTATTGACATCTATCGCACTCGGCATAATATAAGTGCATCAAGTGGCCTCAACGATCCAGCTGTAGCTACAGGGATTTCAGATCTTATTTATGAAACTAAAGCAACTCCTACTGAGCCTGATTCACTTGATGATGACCTAGTAAATGCTTGGGCAACCAATCTTGGTGATGATGGTTTGTGGGGAAACAATGCACCTGCATTTAATAGGGTAAGAAATTTTACTTATTTAATAATAAAATCTAAACCAATGCAGTTGCCTTTGAACTTCACGGGGATCAAAATATGTTCAATTTTTTGTTATCAAGAATAATAGTGCTTAATTTTGGTTGATAGCAGACCTTTTTTTCTTTGTTTTATGGTTCCTTTACCACTCTATGTTGGTTCTGAATTGGAAGTTATCATTTTTGTTGGATGCTAATAGCCATTAAATCTTAATTTTATCTTACATGACTTCAGATGCTAAAAGTAGTTCAGTATTTTTGCTTTAGATTTTAGTCGTTTTATTCATCTTTGAACAAAGTATCATGTTATCTCATCTTGGTATTAGGTTAACGAGTTTCTTGCTGGTGCTGGTACCGATGCTCCTGATGTTGAGGAGGAGAACATTATTTCTAGACCTTCAGTTAGTTATGATGATATGTGGGCGAAGACGCTTTTAGAGACTACAGAAGCAGATGTATGAATCTGAATACCTTCATGTACTCATGCATTCATCCCCAGAAAGTTCTGAAAAGACTAACCTACTTATTGATTGCGTTCCTTCTTATTGTAGGAAGATGATGTGAGGTCATCAGGGACTTCTTCCCCAGAGTCAGCAGGTTCTGTTGAGACATCCATATCATCCCACTTTGGTGGAATGAATTACCCATCATTGTTCAGTTCAAAGCCGTCTACCTATGGGACTTCACAACCTTCGGTATTTAACTAATACAATGAGACTAATTCAAGTTTAACCTCATTACTATTATGATTGGTAATATTTATTTAGCCAATTTCCTTATGTCAAGCTGTCTAATTAAGTATAAGAAGCTTGATGCAGTTTATATTGTGATTCCGTTTTCTTTTCTTTATTTATTTTTTATTTTAGGAGAGAAATATGGAAATATCATGGACTTATTACTAAATTAGAAAACGTCATAGCGTGGACCAGAATTTTTAAAAAGATAGATTGGCTAGATTATTACTGGAAAACAATCTAGCATCTGTCTCTTTTTGTTTTGTTTTTGTTTTTTCATGGAAAAAATGTGGTTAAAAGTCTACATTTTCATTTTCCCAAGTCTTGTGTTTAATCCCATGGATGTGGCTGAAGAGCCAGCGTTGCATTTCATATGATAGTAACACAAATGATAATTTCCAGTTACAGTCATAGATCCATTGTTTCTGTTTTTAATGCTGCTGGTGTTAAATTTATTATTAATTGGGTGGTCTTATCAGTAAACTTTCTGTTACATATGATAGTAGTTTCCTTCACTGAACACAAGCTTGAATCATCTGTTACATTCTGGAGCCTTCTGCTAAAGATATCACTTCCTGTTCAAAGCTTCTTCCTGCGTACACCTATTCAGCTTTAATTCATCCTTGCTAAACTACATCCTGCTTGTCATTCGTTGCCATGGGTTTTGTGGAAAAATATTATTTCTCTCTCTTTTTCTCTCTTCCTGCTAAGCAATTTGCTCTTCAAAGGCTGTTTTCGGACCAGCGGAACAATCAAGGTTTCAATTTTATAAGTGGTGCTAGACCATTTGTTTAGTCCCTAAATTACCCCCTCCTTCCCCAACACACGCACAACAGGAAGAGAGAGAGAGAGAGAGAGAGAGAGAGCGAGCGAGAACTTGTATTGGCCTATTGGGTACATGTTCGTGTTACTGGGATGAGATAAGGTAGATGACACTTGCAAGTAAGATGCTACGAGGTAACGGAGATCATTTTGCGTATTATCTGATTAAATAGAAATGAGTATGTTCATGCTTGAATTTTGATGTTGCCTGCACGAGGATCTAGACAAAAGTGGGAGTTATACAGTTGCTCCTGTGTTACTTATTGTTGTGCTGTTCAAATTTTGATCCATCAAGAAATATAAGTTTTGACACCGTAACATATTAGTCACTAATTTGATTGACTTTAAGCCTACATGTATTGTGTTGAGAAAATAAGCCTCCAATTACGTACTACCAAATATTACGATGTGACGATAAGTTAACAAGCACGAAACGATTTGAAAGAACACACCAAGAATTATACGTGGTTTGGCTAAACAAGCCTACGTCCACGGAGAGTCCGATTTCACTATATAGATTGTAATTGTTATGTTGCTACTCGGTTGACCTGAAAAATGGGCTGTGTGGCCTTAATGACCCGTTTTTCGCTTGCGGGTTTTGGACCCTGATTAGGACTTTCTTGTAGCTCGGTATATAAGGGCATCTAACGGTTTGGAGTGACTAACGAGAGAAAACATTGAAAACACAGAAAGAGAGTGAGAGAGCTAGGGTTTGGGGTTGGAACTTGTAATCTTTTGATTTTCGCATAGTGAAATCTTTCGCTAGATCTTCGCCGTGGACGTAGACACATCGCTAAACCACATAAATTCCTGTGTTATGTGTGTTGTGCTTGTTTCGTTTTGTGTTGTATTTTGTGATTGTGCTTGGTTCGCGACAGTTTTTCACAACAAATTGGTATTAGAGCTTTCAATTCTAAGCTGGGATGTCGACCAAGTTTATGGAAATTGAGAAGTTTAACGGCATGAACGACTCCAACCTATGGCGGGTTAAGATGCAAGCCCTATTGGTTCAACATGGGATATCCAAGGCGCTAAAGGGAAATGATGTACTGCCAGAAAAGTGGAAGGATGATCAGAAAGATGAGGCTATGGAGAAAGCACACGGTGCGATTCTATTGTGTTTGAGTAACGAGATTTTGTGAGAAGTTTCTAGAGAGACTACGGCGGATGGGCTGTGGAGCAAGTTGGAATCCCGTTATATGACGAAGTCTCTTGTGAATCGCTTGTACCTAAAGAAGCGGTTGTTCACTCTTCAGATGCAAGAAGGTTCGTCTCTGAAAGACCACCTTGACAAGGTTCATGTTGTCATCATGGGTTTTAAGAATATTGATGTTAAAATAGAGGATGTGGATCAGACTATTATTCTGTTGTATTCTCTACCACCCTCGTACGGAAGTTTGTCGATACAATGATGTATGGCAGAACTAATTTGTCCATGGAAGAAGTGAAGGCATCTTTGAATTCTAAGGAGTTGCATAGAAGGACGTTTGAGGCAATACAGAAAGTTTGACAGAAGGCTTGGTTGTTAGAGGGAGAGCGGATCAGAAGGAAGGGTCTGGCAGTAGTAGAGGTCGTTCTAAGTCTAAGAACAAATCGAAGATGTTGAAATGCTTCACTTGTCACAAGGAAAGACACTTCAGGAAAGACTGTTCGGAGCGTAAGAAGGGAAAGGAAAAATCCTTAGATGCCGCTGGGGTGGCTGTTGCAGAGGGTAGTGATTCAGATGGTAGTAGCGTTCTCACAATTTCTGCTCGTGGCTCTAGTTATGAGTGGATACTTGATTCGGGTTGCTCGTATCACATTTGTCCTAACAGGGATTGGTTTTACCTCTTATCGTTCCATTGATAGAGGGGAAGTTCTGATGGGGAATAATGTGCCGTGCAAGGTTGTAGGTATCGGTATAGTTCGAATCAAGATGTTTGACAATATAGTGAGAACACTGACTGATGTCAGGCATGTTCCAGAACTGAATAAGAATCTGATTTGGTACGCTGGATTCCATTGGCTGCAGTTATAAGGTTGAAGGTGGAGTCATTAGGGTTTCAAATGGTGCTCTTGTGGTGATGAAAGGACTGAAGCAACATGGTTTGTATGCTCTGCAGGGTAGCATAGTTACAGGTTCTGTTACAGTATCGTCCTCAGATCTGGATTTAGATACTACTAGGTTGTGGCATATGTGGTTGGGGCATATGAGTGAGAGGGGGATGGATGTTCTGTGTAAGTAGGGTGAGTAAGTAGGGTCTGCTTGGTGGTTAGAAAACCGGAAAGCTGGATTTCTGTGAGCATTGTGTCTTTGGGAAATAGTGTAGAGTGAAGTTCAGTACGGGAATTCATAGGACCAAGGGCACAGTGGATTATATCCATTCTAATCTTTAAGGTTCTTCTCAAGTTAATTCACATGCTGGTGGTAGATACATGATAACGTTGATTGATGATTTTTCTTGAAAAGTTTGGGTTTATATTCTGAAACACAAGAATGATGCCTTTATCACGTTCAAGCAGTGGAAGACCTTAATTGAAAAACAGACTGGAAAACAGTTTTAGCGCTTGAGGACAGACAACGGTTTAGAGTTTTGTGATGGAGAATTAAATGAGTTTTGCAAAACTCACGGGATTGTGAGACACCGCACAGTGAGGAAAACTCCACTACAGAATGGAGTTGCAGAACGGATGAACAGAACACTATTAGAGAGAGCACGGTGCATGTTATCCAATGCTAGGTTAGACAAAGTATTCTGGGCTGAAGCTGTTTCCACAACTTGTTTCTTGGTGAACTGCTCGCCATTGACCGCTATCGACTAGAAGACTCCGGAGGAGGTATGGTCTAGGTCTCTTGCTAGTTACAGTAGTATGAGAATATTTGGGTGTCCTGCGTATGCTCATGTCAATGAGGGGAAGCTTGAACCGATGGCTAAGAAGTGCATATTTCTTGGTTATGAGCCCGGGGTAAAGGGATATAGATTGTGGTGTCCAGATGCTTCGGGAAAGAAATTACTTGTTAGCAGAGATGTGACGCTTCATGAGTCTGCGATGCGTACTTCGCAGAAGGAGGTAGTTGATTCATCTAGAGCTCAGGGTGTCAGTGAGCATGTGGAGCTATCAGAGGTTCAGTTAGAGAGTGTTCCTGATTAGTGGAATGATGAGCATGTACAGTTTCAGGTTGACGAAGATGCACAGTTGCAGCGATACAATGTGGCTAGAGATAGACCTAGGAGGGCAATTAAGCCACCTCAAAAGTATAACTTTTCATATGCTGATTCGGTTACTTATGCACTTAGTGTGGCAGAGAGTATTGATGAGCAGATACCATGTACTTATCATGAAGCTATCACGGGTGGAGAGTCAGCACAGTGGTCTGTTGCCATGAGTGAGGAGATTGAGTCTCTTCATAAGAACCAGACTTGGCAGCTAGTCAAGAAGACTAAGGGCCAGTAGAAGATTGTGGGCTGTAAATGAGTCTTCAAGAAGGAAGGAACTCAAAGAGTGGAAGATGCAAGGTTCAAGGCACGCTTGGTGGTGAAAGGCTATATACAGAGGGAAGGGGTGGACTTCAATGAAGTTTTCTCTCCTGTGGTGAAACATAGCTCAATCTGAGTGTTACTTGCTATGGTTGCTCTGTATGACTTGTTACTTGAGCAGCTTGATGTCAAGACTACATTCTTGCATGGAGAGTTGGAAGAGCAGATTTATATGCATCAGCTTGAGGGGTTTGAGATTCGGGGAAAGGAAGACCATGTTTGCCTATTGAAGAAGTCCTTGTATGGGCTGAAGCAGTCTCCTAGACAGTGGTACAAGCGATTCGACACCTTTATGGTTGGGAGTGGCTATTGTAGGTGTGAGTTCGATAGTTGTGTGTATCACAGGAGGCTCTCAGATGGCTTGTATTTGTACTTGTTACTCTATGTTGATGACATGTTGATAGTTTGCAGAAACATGTCAGAAATCAACATGTTGAAGGCTCAGCTTAGTGGTGAATTTGAGATGAAGGATCTAGGTGCCGGGAAGAGGATTTTGGGTATGGAGATTTACAGAGACGGAGGAGCGGGCAAATTGTATTTGTCACATAAGAAATACATTGAGAAGGTACTGGAACGCTTCGGTATGCAAGCATCAAAGCCTGTGAGTACTCCACTGGTAGCCTACTTCAGACTTTAGGCAAAATTATCACCACAGACCGAGGAGGTGGAGCACATGTTTCGTGTTCCTTATGCTGGTGCAGTTGGTAGCGTTATGTATGTTATGGTGTGCACTAAGCCAGACATTTCACATGCAGTTAGTGTAGTGAGCAGATACATGGATAAACTTGGGAAGGGTCATTGGCAGACTGTGAAATGGATATTGCGGTATTTGCGAGGCATTGTAGATGTTGGATTAGTATATGACAGAGGCAGCAACATGTTTGAGAGTGTCGTTGGATATGTTGATTCGGATTATACTGGAGATCTTGATAGGAGGTCCTTGACAGGATATGTCTACTCTTTGTGGGAGTGTGATCAGTTGGAAGGCGACTTTGCAGTCTACAGTTGCACTGTCTACTACAGAGGCCGAGTACATGGCTGTTACAGAGGCAGTGAAGGAAGCTATACGACTTAGAGGCTTGGTTAGTGATTTAGGCTTTTAGCAGGATGATTTGACTGTATTTTGCGATAGCTAGAGTGCTATACATTTGACTAAAAATTAGATGTTCCATAAGAGGACCAAGCATATTGATGCTAGGTTACACTTCATCAGAGATGTGATTGCACATGCTGTTATTGTAGTGAGGAAGATTGGGACAACAGAGAATTCGGCAGATATGATGACTAAGGTCATTCCTACTATCAAGTTCAGACATTGTCTGGGTTTGATTGGTGTTTACAGTTGTTGAGGCCCTTAGGGGCATGCGAAGGAGGCGAAAGGAGTAGCTGGGATTGCAGAGCTGGGCGGAATTCGAGCCAAGGTGGAGATTTATTATGTTGTGGCCTGAATTTTGTCTCGGTCTGGGTTGTGTTGCAACCTGGTTGACCCAAAAAATGGGCTTTGTGTGGCCTTAATGACCCGTTTTTCACTTGCGGGTTTTGGATTCGGACTAGGACTCTCTTGTAGCCCGATATATAAGGGCATCTAAGGGTTTGGAGTGACCAACGAGAGAAAACATTGAAAATGCAGAAAGAGAGTGAGAGTGCGAGAGCTAGGGTTTAGGGTTGGAATTTTTAATCTCTTGATTTTCATATAGTGAAATATTTTACCGAATCTTCGCCGTGGACGTAGGCACATCGCCAAACCATGTAAATTTCCATGTTCTGTGTGTTGTGTTTGTTTTGTTTTGTGTCGAAATTTGTGATTGTGCTTGATTCGTGACAATTTTTCACAACAATAATAGTACAAGTTGAAGGATTGTATCAAAAGTACGCTCAGCTTTCAACCCTTAGCCCTTGTACACCTAATCTCACTCAAAAGGGAAATCACAAATTCTAAATAAGAATTCTCTCGCTAAGTGCCCTCTCAAAACAATGAAGGTGACCTCTCAATTACAATGAGAGTATTACCTCTACACAAGAGTTCCCATATGAGATTACATCTTTCTTAATCTCATCAGTCTCAACCCATAACATAGGAAACTATTTATGGAGCCCAAAACCTAATTTCTTAGTGGACAAGGATTATAATTCTTTAGAGCCCAAGACTTGCCTAACAAAAACTTTCCTTCCTTGAGAACAAGACTTGCCTATTAAGAAATTATCTTAATAAGACACAACTCTACAATGGAAATCTAATTACAATAGGAATTTGAGCCAACCCAACAATCTTCCCTTTGGCAAATTTTTTGACAAGTCTTCAATACACGAGACTCCTACCTGCAAATCCACAAACGATCCATCGGTCTTTCAAACTCCAGCTATATAACCCGAATCAAGTATAAAACAATACTCACCCTTGATCGGCACGACCAATGTATTCATGCAAGTTGTGTCAAGTCAACACTATCAAGTGACTTTGGAAGGGGGCTTTGATGTAACCCTTCTTGAAGCAGGAACTTTCATCTTATCCTTGTTTGTTTGGAAACGTGCAACCCATGTCTTCGATAAATCAAACAAAACACGCCTTAAGATCTTGTTACCATGTGCATCCCTTTTTCTATCCACAATCGAAGTCTAAGTGCCATTGGCACTCCCCACCTGACAGTACACACCTCCACTTTGTTCTCCTTGCATTAATATCATGCAACCCCTGGTAATCTTCATGACTCCCTCAGCAATGGAGCACTTGCAGCCCATAGAGTCCAACCAGCTTAAAGAAATTAGATTACACCACAACTTTGGTGTATATGCAACATCCACTAAAATGCATTCCATCCTATCAAACATTTTGAGCTTCACGGTCTTCACACCCTCAACGACACATTTGTCACCATTAGGCAATGTAAAAGAACTACCATCAAGTTCTTGAAATGAATCAAAATATTCTTTTATGGAGCAAATATGGTTTGATGAACCCAAATATAAAAACCACTTATGTTGAGGAAGAGTGTCACCTTTGAAAATTGTGAGAACATTCCGAATACAGGGTCGAATAGTACTAACACACCTTGACTCTTTATCTTGCTAATCATCAACTGACATTTTTTCCGGCGTTCCATTTTTCCTTTTTAACGCCCATGCTAAGCCTTGTTGAACTAGGATGCCCTTCACCCTCCCTTGCCATAGGGTGAAGCTACCCTTAACATAAAATCTCTCCACCTTGTACTGCATGACAATATTACCGGCCATAATTGTTACAAGTGTTCAAGACGAACAACACCCGTGTTATATAGAAAAAATCTAGACAAGATTTTTATCAAACACCTTGTGTGCACTTTGGAGCTCTGATACCAATTTGTTGAGAAAATAAGTCTCTAATCAACTACCAAATATTACGATGTGACGATAAGTAAACAAGCATGAAGCAATTTGAAAGAATACACCAAGAATCATACATGGTTCGGCTAAACAAGCGTACGTTCACGGAGAGCCAGAATCACTATATAGATTGTAACAGTACAAGTTGAAGGATTGTCTCAAGAGCACGCTCAGCTATCAACCCTTAGCCCTTATACACCCAATCTCACTCAAAAGGAAAATCATAAATTTTAAACAAGAATTCTCTCACAAGTATCTTCTAAAAACAATGAAAGTGACCTCTTAATTACAATGAGAGTATTGCCTCTACATAAGTGTTCCCCCATGAGCTTACATCTTTCTGAATCTCATTAGTCTCAACTCATAATATAGGTAACTATTTATAGAACCTAAAACCCAATTTCTTGGTGGACAAGGATTACAATTCTTTAGAGCTCAAGACTTGCCTAACAAGAACTTTTCTTCCTTGAGACCAAGACTTGCCTATTAAAAAATTACCTTAATTAGATATAACTCTATAATGAAAACCTAATTACAATAGGAATTTGAGTCATTCCAACAAAGTGAAACAGAATTTTAGTTTTTATTTTGTTTTTGAAGTAGTTTTTCTTCAGGAGGAATAAAAAATACAAAGTGAAACGGGAACACTGTATAATTTGATTTTGTTAGTTCTGATTTTTCTACATCTATGTACAAATTCAAGATAATGATAATTCAAAGAATGGTGGAGGGTTGATGAATTTTCTTTGTAATACCAAGAATATGGCACTTGTTTTTGAAAATGATTTCCTGATACAGTTTAATTGCCTGAAACAGGAAAGGCCGGCTGCAAGCAGATTTAGCAATCCTTCCACTGGTGGTACCTCAATGTATGAGGGTCTTGGCTCTCCGGTTAGAACTTTAAACCTGTCATTAATATAGCTTTGTTATGATGTCAGCCCATGCTTGCTAATTCCTCGAGCAATGTTCAGATTAGAGAAGAGCCTCCACCATACACATCACCTGCTGTGCAAAGATTCGAGTCATTTGAGAACCCCTTAGCTGGGCATGGTTCAAACAGTTTTGGGTCCCATGATAAGGAACAAGCTTCTTCAGGGAATCCACAATTTGGATCGGCACTTTATGATTTCACTGCTGGTGGCGACGATGAGGTAACTTAACTCTTAGCGACTATGGTTGGCCTTTTGGAATGATGCTGCTGTTTTTCTGAATTATAAGCTATTGGTTTTACAATCTCTCAAGCATGCTTTCCCTTTGGATAACTTTGACTCCTAGTAGAAAGTGGTAATCTGAGGTTTTCTTGTGATTCTATGAAGCACGGACACGGACACGGATACGACACGATAGGGATACGGCAATATGGCAAATCTCAAAAAAATAGGATACGGGTACTACGGAATACGGCAAATATATATATATTATACAAAAATATTAATAGAACACAAATTAAGTTTTAAGTTTTAACTTAAAAGATTTTTTTTTTTCAACATTAAAGATCTTTTGATTTATTACAAATTAAGCCCCACATTTTAACTAAGCTTTTTAAATTTTAATATTACAATATGGCTACCATCTTTAAAAAAAAAAAAAAAAAAAAAAAAATTCAAACGTATCCGAAAAGTATCCACCACGTATCATGCCGTATCCTTGCCATATCAGAAAATAAAAAAATTATTTAAAAAAAAACGGATACTTCCCCGGAGTATCCGATACGTGTCCGGCCGTATCTGTATTGGATACGTATCCGATACGGCCACGGCGCCTCCAGGGAAGTATCCGTGCTTCATAGTAATGTGATTGAACATGTAATGTTCTGCAAAGAAAGTAACTGGAATTCATATGCAGTTGGTAGGATAGGGTTTTTGCCATTTAATGTGTTCCATGCATCTCAGTCTTTTTTTTTTGGAAAATCATTCATTTCTGTTTGGTTTGGGCTTTTGGTTGGTTTGGTGAGATGTAGATGATTAATTATGGTTTTCCTTCCTTGCAGCTAAATCTGACGGCAGGCGAGGAGGTTGAAATTGATTATGAAGTAGACGGTTGGTTTTATGTAAGTTGACAGCATTTATCTATTTATTTGTTCTTCTTCTTTTAGGTTTTTTTGTGTGTGCGTGGGTGTGTGTAGAGAGATTTTGGAAAACTTAAACACAGAACAGTGATCACATATTTTTGAATTGTTGAAGCTATAATCTAAAATTGCCGGAACAATGGCTAGCATTGCCTGTGGTCAGTCAAACGTGTGCGTGTGTGTGCACATGTTGACGTGCAGTGCAACATTTATATTGTGAGAATGAGGTGGTGCTACCAAGCATAAATCTCACTGTTGGGTAAGCTACTCAGCTTGCCTGTGTGTGAGATGGTGGTCATTGTACTAGTTCTTCATTGGTGGGTGGAACAAGGTACTTATTGGGGGTTATTTCTGCTGTCCGGTGGACTAATGTTGTGGCAATTTTCACTGTGGTCGCAGGTGAAGAAAAAACGCCCTGGAAGGGATGGGAAAATGGCTGGGCTGGTTCCAGTCCTCTATGTCAGTCAATCTTGATATGATTATATACACTAATACGAGGTGCAACGATCATTCATTGTTTTACAATCAAATCAGATCTGGTGAAGTGATCCCGCTACCGTTCCGGAATGACATGGCTTATCGACTCGTGGCAGAGGTCCCTCTTTGGCTGACTCTGATTGATTCGCCTATAATTCTTGAGACTTGCTTTCCCACCTCTTAACCATTTACTCAGGCGTCTCGATATTCTTTCCTTTTTTGGCTTGGCTGGGTGAGCATCATTAGGAGAATTAGCCAGTGCGTGCATTTTACGTTCATGATCTTGTTTGTAACATAGTTTTGCCGTGATTCAGTTTTCCCCGTAATTCCTTCCTATATATATATAAATATATATATATGTATGTTGTGTGTAATTCTAGAAACTCATTTCCTTGGTTACAAACAGTTTTTATAATGATAAAATTTTATTTTTTGATTGTGCTTTTGGTATGCTTGTTTGTTTTTCCTGTTTCATCTACTACTGGACTTGGAATTTTTCTCGTTTTTCTTTTCATTTTCTTCCTTCATTTAAGGAAATAAATACTCCAGATATTGGCCTTCTTTCGAAATATCTGTTAGTTTTCAGAGGTATTTCAAAATAAAATTAGAACACCTCTCCTCTGATTTACATTCAGCAAAATGCAAGTACCTGGGAGGCTTGTTTCGGGCAGTACTGGTTAAAATGTTGAATCATTCAGTTTATGGGTGTAGATATCTTCTACGGGAACTTGTGAATGAATCTAGCTGAGCCGTTCAAGTTTTGAGTGAGTTAGTTCGTTCATTGGTTAGGTTTGAGTTGTGTTATGAATTTTATATTTTGGTAAATTTTATATGTTTTTCCCATGAATTTTATTTTGGCCCATGATTAATTTTTTTAAGATTATATATGAATTCAAATTCATATATTGTGATAATAAACATATATGAAATCAACTATAATGAATTTTAATAAACATGTGGATGAATTTGATTTCGGCTCCAAACCTTGGAAAGAAATATAGGAAAAAACAGCCTATGAATGCTGTTGTGTTTCAGTTTGATATATTTATCATGATTAAATTGGACTCACCAATTCATCACGAAATGGTAAGGGAAAGATGGGGTATATTTCTGTAGTCAATTGAAAATTGCATTATTGAGGGGCAAGTAGATGAATAGAATAAGATTTAAAATTAGAAATTTTGTATTTTGATCTTTATTTGTTTCTCTCTATCGAGCTTTCATGGGCTGAGGGGCAAGTATTTGTGCATTTAGCATTTGTGTTTTGTTGGAAGACTGGTTTTGTCGAGGCTTTAATTTTGTGTACTGTGTCTCCTGTTTCAGCGTTCTTCAATGAAATCTTACTTATTATAAAAAATAATATCATGAAGCTCAAGTGTTAGTTGTCAAAACAATTAGGGTATAGACTAGATTAGCTTAAGATATAAGAGAAGTAACAAAGTAATCATCTCTCTCTTTTCTTTCCAAATGATTCTCAGTCTACAGAAGTGGCAAAGAAATTTTAAGAGAGAAAAAGGAGAACAAAACAGAAATACGACTAAAGGGCATTCATCAGACATTGATATAAGATATCAATGTCTGATATCTTATATTAGCTTCCTAGTAATGATTCCCACTTATTTGCATTATTCAGTCTGTGGATGCTAATCTTTTCAAAGAGATAAATCGAAAAGAGTTGAATATTGATTTACATATGATGATACCTTTTTTCAGTTCAGCTAAATTTTGTTTCCTCAATCCTGAATGGAATCCATTAATTTGCGTTTGAATTCAATCTACACAGTTTTTAATTCTGACTTTTTAATAGTTCTGGTTCCAATTTAAACGACAAAGGGAGTTTTTTTGTTTTTCATTTAAATATCAATACATCAATATTGCAATTCTAGAATGTGTTACAAATAAAATATGTTTTTCTATTTGCAAAATCATTGTTTAGGTTCGTCTATAATGCACCAAGTCCCAATATTACTTATCTCTTTTTTTTTTTTTCAATGAATAAAATGTTATTTCTTTATTACTTTTCAAATCTTTCAATTTTACGTGTCGATGTCCTTTTATTATTTTTTAGTTCTTTGATTCTTTGACCAACAAACTTAGTATTAGTAGTCAATATTGGTTCGATAGACTTTCTCCAAAGATTACTTTACAATCTTTAAATATATTCCATTCTCCTCTTCCATACGAGTAATAATCAATTTGTATTTTATTTGTGCAACTCTTAAAAGTGATTAATTGTTTTTTTTGTTTCTTAAAAAAGTATTTGTTATAGTTAAATCATATGCTCATACAAATTGCAAGTGTTTCCCCTATCCTCGTTTCTTAAACACTTATTATTTAAAAATTAAAATCATTGTGTCTAATACTAATGTGCGGGTAGCGACTAGTCTGCTTTTGGAAAACGCAATGGCACTAAGACCCTACCCTCTGGAATTCTACTCGCGTCAGTAGTCTTTGCTCTACCTATTGCTTCAGTACCGACTCTGCAATGGTTGGCTAGGTATTTAAGCCGGGTTCTTGCTCTGATTTTTAAAGATTTTTTTTTATCTAATATAAAATTAAGGGTAAATATTAGTGACACCCTCCGAGGTTTGATGTATTGACACCCGACTATAATTTTGTGAATTTTTGTCACCATTAACTCCTGTCAGTTTTTTTATTTTTTTAAATATGTGAAATGTTTTGATTGCCCCTGATTATTTAAATGTATTTTAATATAAACATATCAGAATAGAAAAATGACCACAATATCCTTCATGATAATATGCATTAACAACTAATTTTTTTTATTTTATGTTAATATTATTATTTATAGATATAAATACTTATATATATTTAATAGTGTATATATAGATGAATATTATTATTTATGAAAATAAATAATTATACATGTTAGGTTATATATATTATAATGTATATATAGATGTATAGAGAAAAAGAAAGAGAAATTTAATTACTTTTTTATTTTATGTTAACATTATTATTTATGAAAATAAATAATTATATATATAGGTTATATATATTATAGTTTATTGTATATATATAGATAGATATAGATATAGAAAAAGAAAAAGAAAAAGAAATTAAATAACTTTTTTATGTTATGTTAACATTATTATTTATGGAAATAAATAATTATATATATTATAGTGTGTGTGTGTGTGTGTGTGTATATAGGCATATTCAAAGTAGTATTTTGGTTCATTAGATAGTGCTAAATAGGTAAATTTAGTATTCAAATGGGTTAGGTCAGAAGTCAAATGGTAGTATTATCATTTCATAGACAAAAAGTGTTATGACAATATGTACTTTTGACAGAAAGGAGTGTATGTGATATACGACACAAATCACAGAGAATGTTGATGATGAAAATTCACAAAATTGTAACAGCATGTAAATACATCAAATCTCAGAAGGTGTCTATAATATTTATCCTAAAATCAAAGAAAATGCAGCGATGCTATAATGTAAACCACTTACTGCTTTGAATTTTTACTGCTTGTTCTTTCTGTCATCTCCATTTCTCTCTTGCTTTCTCCTTTTTATTTATTTTCTTGTGTACTTGCTATTTTAACTTTTCTCCTTTTAAGTGTACCATGAACTAAATTTATTCAATGTATTTACACCAAGTGTATCATATATCATTTTCATGGAGTCTTAGAAAATCTCCTAAATTTTTTATTTATCTTATATTCTTATTCTTAGACAAGTGAATAATTAGTTTTTTGAGTGATAGAATTTTTCATTTAGTTTTTCTCTACTTTCCTACCCTTTTTTTATATTATTAAAACTCTTAGGCCTTGTTTGGATTGGCTTTTGAAAAGCGGCTTTCGGCTTTTCAAGCTCAAAAATCGTTTTGGAGAGTGTTTGAATTGATAAGGCGAAAGAGTTTCGGAATCCAAAAAGAGCGTTTAAAGGAAGGGGGTACTAGTTTTCTGATTTAGCTTTTATTTTATTTTATTTTTTCTACGTAAAAATCGAAACAAAAATCCTGTCAAACAGAACCTTAATCTTTATCTTTTTGTTTATCCTTCATCCCTCACTTTTTTTCTCCTCTCCTTGCTATTTACCCTTTTTTTTTTTTCCCCTCTCATCATTACAACACCCAACTTAGCCAAGGATTTATTAATTTTGTACCCTTAAAAGTTTTTTATTCGTCTTATATTCCGTATTATTAACAGTGGGGCCCTACAATTAATTCTACCTATATTCATCATATCTAACAGAGAATTGGTGTCGTAAAGTGATAAAAACTTTTCATCTTCCAGCTTTTCTCCACTTTCTATTAAATTATTTCTCCTTTTCTTATTATAGTCTCACCATCTGAACTAATTAGTAACTTTGCATTTCAAAATCTCCCTATCTGAATTAATGAATAACTTTGTATTTCAAAATAAGAAGATGCTTTTTAAATAAACATTTTAATTATTATTTGATATCATAGTTTGTAAAATATGGTATGAGAAAAATATGTTTTCTAAGCACAAGGATATAATTTGATTTTCGTTTAAAAAATGTTAAAAAGTTTGGCATAAATACTTATATGTTTGGGTATAATAATTTTTGTTCAAAAGTTCACTATTAAATATTCAAATATGTGTCCTTATTAGAGTGTTTGATCTTTTTCTCTGTTAATTTTTCGTAACAAAATACCCTAAAGTTTTGCTAGAAAAATCCGCATAAATTTTAATCTAGCAATATATTTGGGACTATTAGTTACTCACTTGAATTAGTTTTACAAAAGGTGCCTCTAATAATAAATCTAAAATTTTTAAAGAAGCAAACAAATAAAACTACAATCCAAAAATATCTAATAGAATTTACCAGTAAAATATATATACTTGACAAAGTTCTCTATGCAATGCAATATGTTGCACAAAAACAGTAACAGTAAGAAAGTATATATGTGTGTAACATCATGTGTGTATATATATGGATGTAATCAATTGTGTTTTTATAAGTGTGACATTTTATATCACCTTCTTGCTGTGTAGACGCATTTTGAAAATCATAAGCACTGAAAAGAGAGTGGGCAAAGGAGTGTTTGTATAAAACGTGAGATAGAGTACAGGAAAAAAAGAGAGAGAGAGAGAGAGAAATGCGAAGAGTTCAGAATTCTGAGGTCAGAAGCCAAGAATTTGAGACAGAATTATGAAAGAAGTAATGCAGAACTATGAAATTTCAGATCATATTGTTGGAGAAAAAACTATAAAAAAAATACAAAATATGTAGCCATGATTTCAGAACTTGAAAATTATACTGACATTAAACTTTTCTTAAGATGGTTAGATCTGTAATCTAGTTCATCTGTGGCAACTTTAACATCAAAATACAATTAGACTAAATAAACAATATATTGATCTGATTGAAATGGGAATTCTATTTTTAATGCAGCTAATTGGACGAGATTGAATTTTCTAGGGTTTTTACCAAGCCTTGCCTTGTCTGAGCAAGTGAACTGGTCAAATGAAAACTTTCTTATATAGCTAATAAAAGTTCTCATGAAAACTATTTCCACCAAATATATCAATGCCAAAATAAATTATCAACTTTTTGAGTAGTTAATGTTAACTTTGTAGTTGGTGACCAGAAGTTGTGGGCAATTCATGAGAGGTTACATGTAAAGAAGAGTGGTATTTACTATTTGTTCTTATTTTAGAACTGAGGTTAGACCCCAAATGGAATCTTTACTGAAGAAGACAAACCAAAAAAATCCTCTAAAAGGTTGTTTTTAGGGTTAGAGAAGAGCTTGACCTAACCTACATAAATGAATCATAACAAAGATGGTTATGTGACATGGTAAACACTAGATGCATAAATTAAACAAATCTTCATATGGTGTGGACATTAAACTACACTTCATCAATAAAAGTGGTTATCCATCAAGAATGGAGGTGCATTAAGGTTCCAACTGCTAAATGTGGCCTAGTTTTAATGACTTTGTAACCATGCATTTAATTTGGCACTCATCTAGAGGGCATCTTAAGGTGGGACCAAAAATCTAGGGCAAGCATTCTCTGTGGAAGCCACTTTGCCCTCCACAATATATAAACCTTACCTTAAATCTGACTCTCTCTCCCTCTAATTTACAAGATCATTGTAGGGTTGTTTTGTAATCAATGCAAGTCCAACTTCACTAACTTTGTTAGCTGGTAAGACAAATTTAATTTCTGATTGTTGTCAAATATCCAATAGTATTCTTCATTTTATGTCAAAATCCCAGCTTCCATGAAGTAGTGTATATTAAAATGGCATCCATCAAAAACATTTTTCTTTTGTACTTGTTGATGTTGATTATTAATTAACTTAGTGTTTGGATCATTGAATGTTCATTTTTTGGTACTCGTAGTTAATAGGCGGCCAGGCCAGTTCAGTTGCTTGGAGAAATGCTGTCATTGTTGGTTACACCTGCCTCTTAATGTAAAGATATACAGACTGATCAACAAGTGCATTATATTATATCATATGCCAGCAGACACACAAGCATCAATTTGGGACATGCAGCTTCTATCCCAAGGTGGATACAATGAATCTTTCAATTTTTCCCTTTTTTTTTATATATATATATATAGAGAGAGAGAGAGAGAGAGAGAGAGAGGTGTATTACGGTTAAGAGTTATGACACCCCTTTTATTGATGATGGTTGTATAAATGTTTTGTTTTGTTTTTGTTTTAGGTAACGCTTCCACTGATCTTCGAAACACCGCGTAAAACATTTTTTTTATGCGAGTTAGACATGTACTATTAAGAGTTCTGACATCCCTTTTTATTGATGATGGTTATATAAATGTTTTGTTTTTGTTTTAGGTAACGCGCCCACTGATCTCCGAAACACGGGGTAAAACACTTTTTTTATGTGAGTCAAGCATGACTCGACTTGTGTCAGACACGTGACTCATAAAAAATTATTTGCATTATAATAAAGTCGAATTTTTAGTTGTGTAATTCAATAAAAAAATTAATTTTCTTGTAACAACCTATTGACCAGGGGCGGATTAATGTACCCACTTAATTTTATAATTTTTTTTTATATATTGTAAATACAATTTTTTGGAATTTTAGAACTGAGAGGACTCATTAACTTCCAAGTCATGTACCCATTTAGTTTTATAAAAAATAAATTATGATTCAAGCTCTTGAATTCGTACCCACTTGTCAAAATTTCTGGCTACGCTCCTGCAATTGACAACATACTCTCACACCATCAGTTAGTTGCCGAGTCTATTATTGCTCAATTCAATATTATATGGTTATAATTTTTCATTAGCCCACAACGTAGGTCAATGTTATAGCACAATTATACAACATATTGATTCTTGATCCAAGAATGAGATTTAAATAAATAAATAAACAACCCACATCTTAGTTCAATTGACACAATGTTAAAACAAAGAAAAGAAAATAAATAAAACTTGACAAGCTAGGCCTGGTGAAAATTGGTATTTTTGTACCTCTTCAAAACATCTTCAAATGCTTTAGCAGCGTACCAAATCCAACCAAAAGTTTCAAGAAATTATTAGTCTTACTAATTTATTTAGAGATATAATAATATATAGCTATTTGCAACGTAGTGTAACTTGATTATAGGCCCTTATTTTCAATAAAATAAAATAAAAAAAATACACTGTCTCTTAAAATTTATCATAATTACATAAATAACTCTGCTAGTTTAAAAAATTATCTTGACCTTTCATGCGACATAATTTTGTAACAAATCCCTCTTCCGTTGACTGCCACGCAATATACAGCTCTAATGTTATCAATTTAAGCATTTAAACTTCCAATTTTGCCCTTATAATTTGTAATATAAAAGTCTTATTTTAGTGAGAAAATAGTAAAAGTAGAGGTTGGTGTAATCTTTTAAATATAAAGGGGAGGTAATTTACCCAACTAAAACAAAATGTAAATGATCAGAATTTGTGTAATATTTTTTTTACTTTTTGTAAAAGGTAAAATTTTATAAAGGCCAAGCACTGTACAAAGAAAACAGTTGGAAGAGAAATGTTTAGATGATTTTGTTGCTACGGATGTACCGAGAGAATCACAAGCGTAAATATAGTAGTAATTTCTGTGCGTATTCCACACTCACGGAGTTATGGGTGTGATTATGTGAGTAGTGCAGTATAGAAGTGATTACAAAAATTTGATAAAAATCTAGAGGATGATGAATAGATTTACTTGCTCATTTGTTTAATTTTCAAAACCTTTTAATTTTAATTCTAATTAAAAATTAATCAAACATATAAAACAAGTAAATAAAATAAAGTTCAAGTAGAGTAATGATGACACCAGATATACGCAAAAAAACTCAAGTCGAAAAAAAATTATGGGTGATGCTGTAGTCCCGGAGAACCAAATCTAAAGACTCTGTCCTAAACTCAAACCCACTTCACTCTGTCAAGAACTTGATGCGGAACGTCTCGGACTTACTTTTGCGACTCTACATTCAATTGCGGCAAACTTTCAGCTAACGTTACAATCCTTGTAGAAGGGTAACAGGAAGAACACAAACACTCCGTGAATATTCTGTCCCCTTCATAATGCGATTGCCTTTTTCTTCCTCACCAACGAACAGTTGAGAAGAAACCAAAAGCTCCGATGTATGACCGAATAAGATAACTCTGTAGTAGTCTCTATACTCTCGATCAGATTGAGAATACCACCCTAAGATCACTCAGTCTATATGTCCAGTTTGGTTTGGTTTTGGTGTTTTTTGGAATCAAATCGTACGGTCCAGTTCCACTAAAAATGGAATCGAACCGAACTGAACCGTAAAGAATTGGTTTGGTTTGGTTCAGTTTCACAGTTTTATTATTAGTGCCTTAGTGGATTATTATATTATTATAAATTGTATAATATATATTATATAAAGTATAAACGATTCTCATAGTAAGATTATTAGTACATTATATTACTAGTTACACACTTGCACTTACAAATTTACAACTTACTTATTTATATTAATTTATATAATATATTTTTATACAAACGGTTCAGTCCAGTTCACTCTGGTCCTGAGGGACATGAAACTGGAATCAGACCATTAATTCACGGTTCCAATATTTTGGAATTGTGACCAAACCGAATTGTAGAAAAATTAGACCAAACTGTCTGATCAGGTTTGATCTGGTTTAGTTTTCCAGTTTGGACAAATTTTTGTATACTCCTAATACGTGCATGCTCTCAAAAGAAAAACAAACAAAAATATCAAAGATTATTTTCTGTCCACAAAATACTTCAAAAGTTTTCACTCCAAAAATAATATTTTCTGAAAGCATTATTATAGAGAAAATATAAGAGAGTATTTATAGATAAGAAAGTTGTAATATTACTTGTAAAATAAGTTAAAAATACTCGGAAACGTTTTAGAGAAGTTTTGGGTTGATTAGGAAATAAATTCAAATTGAAATAATTTTTTTCGCAAATGTTAGCGAAGTTGGACCGGTCTTACTTTTTAGGGATCAATGAGATTTTTTAGACTTGTAAAAAATTGAAAATCGGGAAAAAAAAGTCAAACCGATGTTAAAAATTGGTGGCCAGTGGAACTTTTCAAACATGCTGAAAATCAAAAATTTGAAAAGAAGTTGGACCGGTCCTAAAAATTGAAGATGGGTGAAACTTTGAAAAAATCTTATTTTCAGTTTAAAGCATATTTTCTAAGTTTTAAGCCTACTAAATTTCAAACCATAGTGTTTTTACTTTTCACTCACATACTTGTACTAAATAATATTCTCATCAAATGGATATAAAAATATTTGTTGTTTAACTTTACGATGATTATATAGAATGGAACAAAAATTATAACTCGATCTAACATATTTTAATATTAAAATTTGTCAATGCTCCAGACAAGCACACAAGGCTTCTGACACGACTCAGAGTGAGGACATATCACAAGTCAGAGCAACAAACCTAGCGGCTGTTTACATAAGAATTCTTAATGAAGGAGCTTGGAGGTTTCCAAGTTCCGGGACAAACGGCCCTAGCTGCAGGTGCAAAGTCCTTCATCAATTGAGGGACCAATAGATATAAGCTTGTGTGTGTCTATATATATATATATATATATAAAATTGTGGAGTTGCAACATAATATTGTAGCTTCCAAAACTACTCCCACTTTGATTCACTGATATAGGTTGGTCAATTGAGTTATCACCCTCTTAATGAGACGTTAAACTACCATGGCTACTTAATCTAACGCTAAGAACTTTTAAACTTTTATTAGATTCCAATGATGGGTTTTCATAGAAAGTTTTTGACCAGTTGAAAAATGTTGAAGTTTTTAAATATATCATGCCCAATTTGATCTTGATCGCACGTCTCACTCTCTCTCTAGCAGCATACGGCCACGGCTGGGGTATAATAGGCTTTTTGTTCATTTATTTAATTTTTTCTTAGATAAGTGGTATAATAGAGTGTTTTTATTTATTTTTATTATTATTATTATTATAATATTTGGGTAGAGTACAATGTTGTTGAAACTGAAATAATGGAGATTTATAAGCTCACGAAGCAATTCCAAAATTACTAGTTTCCAAGTGAGAGGCCCAAAGTCACTGTCACAATTTGAACACGTGTATATATATTGTTAATCACGGATCACATGCTGCATAAGTCTTATATATTTAGAGTATGACGATGACTTCAAAGCTTTTAACACACATCATATGAAGAAACACTCGGCAGAACAAATTAAACAAGTCTGTGTGTGTGTACACATAAAATATAGTATTTGGTAAAGTTTCGAAATCAACATAATTACACTATTGGATTAAACGTGTAATTAATTGTGCTAAACATGTATAAGTCCCACCATGTCCGTTTCAATAAAAGTGGCAAACAACTTCTTGTCGCATAGAGATTATAATAATATCCTATCTTAAGTGATTTTGGATCGTTCGTTTTTTATACTATCATATATATATATATATATATAAGCGAAACATTCACGTGTTATTTATCAAAAAAAAGAAAAGAAATATTCACGTGTGTTATTTACTGAAAAAAAAAGAAGGAATATTCACGTGTTGGGGCCGACACCACTGGTGCGAAGCTCAATTACCCAAACAAGGCCTAAGGTAGTACATGCACTTTTTTAATAGCTAGTACCACTGTACCATTAAAGTTTGTAAGTAACCTTTATTAAGTTATTGCTTTTTCCATTTTACACTTCCCCATCTCATTAAACATGGAGTAGAACTAGTAATAGACTATTGATTGGTTTATAATCAGGACATATTGGAAACAAATGAAAGAAGGAAAACAAGTAAATAATACAGTAGTAATAATAATAATAGAGAGTAGTACATGAAGAAGCAATAATGGTTATGCTAGCTTATATATATATATATATATATATATATATATAATTCTTGTGGGCTTGTCGGTTATGGATATCTAGCCAATTTTTAATCCTTGTGAGGATAGAGGCGAACTGGAAGGCCCTTGGCCGGGATCGGCATAGGGTCAACGACAATCTTCTCGTCGGGAATGATTTTCTCCCACCGGAACCTTCTCACGAGATGGTGCATGAAAACTAGTATTTCCAATCGGGCATATTCTTTTCCAGGGCACATTCTTGGTCCTCCTCCAAAAGGTACAAATGTGTATGGAGCTGGTCCAGTTCCCTCAAATCTTGATGGATCAAACTTTAGTGGCTCCGGAAAGACCTCCGGATTTTTATGTGTTGAGTTTGCACTCCAATAAATCTATAACAAAACAAAATAAAATTTGAGTAATTAATTTATGAGAATTTATGCAAGTGCTCGACGAATTCTTAAAAGTAAAAATACGAGTTGAGTTTGAAATTGTGAAAAAAAGAAAAAAAAGTGTAAGTAGTAACCCACTTTTGGATAAGTAGTCCATTATTTTTTTCCCGAAAGGTAATTAAATTAATATATAACAGACACACACACACATATATATATATATATATTTGCACATAGTTAGACCATTATTTGAGGGAATTTTGGTTAATTACCTTCCAGCCTTTTGGAATGGAGAAACCATTGAACATAAATTCAGTGAGGACTTCTCTAAAGGCTCCTTGAAGGGGAGGTGCAAGTCTGAGAACTTCGCATGCTACGTTCCATGAATATTTCATCTTCTGAATATCTTCCCAGTTCAATAATTCACCTGGAGCTTTTGATTTTGCAATCAACATTTGTTCTGTTTGATCAAATAATAGATAACAATTTTAATTAGTAATGGATTATATTTCTGAGACGGGTTCAAAAAGAGGTGTATTATATATATATATATATATATATATATATCTTTCTTTGTCATGCTATCTGATTATGTCCATTTGCTAAAGACATGAAATAAGTATTCAAAAGTTGATGACTTAAATTGGTGGGCTCTATCTCTCATTAACATCAAACAAAATCGTACTAACTTCTTTCCAACAGATATCATTACTCAAAATAATATGTTAACATCAACAAGAAATAGAACTTGTTTCATCATGATTGGTTAAGCCGTAGATATCAAAAATTAGGTGGGTCAATTTCTTGACGCAACAGTTCACTAAAAGATATTATAAAAAAAGAAATGTTTCTTATTCGCAAAGAAAGAAATTAAAATGAATACTTCAAAATTGATCAGATCCACATTGGATTTATAAATTCCGAGTTGCATCACCATTTGACTCAGCAAACCACTTTTGAGTAACGCCTCTAAATCAATTTTTGTTCTTAATTTGTTTCAAACCTTAATTATGAATTTAAAGAATAAAAGATTATTTTCATATTGACCCATTAAACCTAAAAAACGTCTCATATTTATTTATGCCTAAGGACCCCATCTGAAAACCAAAAAATAAAGTTGTAATATATGCAAAATATAATATACCAAAGTATATGCATGTCCATATATATATATATATATATATATATATATAAGTTAGAGATTAGATATTATACCCTTGTAGACTCCCTCATATATCTCAGGCAGCTCAGCAAGATACTTGACGATGAAAGTGCAAGCCGAGCTTGCAGTGTCATGGCCACCAATCAACAAACCCAATATCTTATCAGCTATATCCAACTCATGCATGAACTTCCCATTCTCATCACTCGTCAGAAGCATGTGTGACAGTATATCCTGCGTCGGCGACGCCTTCCCCTCCGCCAGGTCCACCTTCCTCTGCTTGATAATGGCCACCAGCTCCTTCCTGATGAAATTCGAGGCCTTAATGGCCCGGTGAAACGGAGTTCCAGGCAAATCAATAGGGATGGAAATGAGGCCAGAGGCCAAAAGGTTGAAGGGTTCAGCGAACCTCCCAACGTGGTTTGGGTCGTCCACGCTCACAAACAACCGGCAAGCGAGCCAGAAGGTGTAGTTCTTGGCCAGAGGGAAGGTAACCACTTCCTCCTTGTTCTCCCAACCCGAAACAAAGTGTCTCTGCGCTATACTATCCATTATACCTATATAACGCTGCAACGCTTCGGGTTTGAGGAAATTGGGCAACATCTTTCTCATCTTGATGGCCTCTTCTTTGGAAGAGGTTTGTGTGGAGGAGGGGAAGACTTTGTTAACGGAGTCAGGCCACCATGCTTGGACAAGCTTGTTTTCGTTTGAAAACAAGAATTTGTTGCCCGCCGCGCCACAGAACACCGCGGCAGGTTCTCCGAGAAGGGAGGTTTTGAAGACTTGGGATGAGTATTTGGCCATACGGTCGAATATGAATTTTTCGGGGTGGCCTTTCCAGCCGGTGGAGAGGAACTCGAGGCTCTCTCCGATCACTGGCCATCCGGTCTTGCCCGGAGGTAGGTTGTTGCCCTTGCTCTTGTAGAAGAGGAAGTGTAGAGAGAGAGAGACAAGGAGGACAAAGAGGGAGAGGAGAGAGACATAGAAGGACTCCATGTTCTGGGAACTTGGGAATAATAACAATGCAGGTTTTTTGTGTGAGTTTGTGTATGATAGGTTTAGGCATATATATAGGCACATGAAATGTTTGTGAGCTGGACACTAAGAAATGGAAATTTTAGTTGGGGAGTGGAGATATCAAAAGTCAATTTGTGCTAGCTTTGCCTTTGAAAAATTACACAAGTGTAGTGAGGTGGTGTTATGATGGGAATTATTTTAATATTGGTGAACCAACTGTGAATTTAACGCGCGTTCTCCTACGTGGTAACCACACAGTACCTAAGGTGCTGAAGTCTTCTATGTGGGAGTGATTGTGCTTTACAATTGTTTCAAGCGCGTGGGATTGTGAACAGTTTTCTTGGGCATATTTGTAAATTTGTAATTACGCGTTGCTAACCAATTGTACGTAGCTAGTAGCTACATTGCTCGTGTAGTTCCTGAAACCGAGTCAAACAAAGCAGCAAAGGTGACAGAAAAGAGATGAGTCGGTAGTTGTTGCGTCAACTCACTGGGTTAGAGTTGGCAAGCCTCTTAACACTTTATTTTATTTATTCAACCAAAATATCGAGAATTTATTGGATATTTCAATAATACTTTGGTCAATTAGTACTCAATTTGCTGGAGGTGTTATATATATATATACAATAACTTCAAATAACATCATTTCTAGTTTAAAAGGTCTGCAAGAAAATTTTTCTCTCATAATTAATCATTGTATTTCTTTACGTTCTTTTCTTAGTCAATTACCCAAACCATGAAAGAGGAAAGTCTAATCTTTTCTTAGAAATTTCTTCTCTCTTAATTACTATTTCTTTTTCTTAGTTGTTTCATTTTCTTCTTTTTTTCAAATATTGGGCCTTTTGAATACATAGATATTTCAAATTAACTTAATAAAATATTTTCTCCAAATCAATGGTGCAAGAGGTTGAAATTTGAGGCACTTTTTGCTATAAATATTACAAACACTATTTAATTAATATTTAGATTCAGTTCCGGTTCCAAGAAACCGTTGCATAATGGTTTAGTTCGGTTCGGTCTTAATGGACCTGGAATCAGAATCTTAGCGACTAGTTCGATTTGGTTCAGTTATGATTATTTACGATTTAGTTCGGTTTATCAGTTCCACCAATTCGTTATACACCCTTAACTACTGATATCCGGGGTACTTAATAAATTCTCCTAAATATCAAAGGGAGTGGAATGCATTTTCAACTTTCAACTTTCAACTTTCCCTAAATCCAAGTGGCACCTATAGTACTCTGTTTCTGACTTATCCTAAATTCAAGTAGAATTCTTAGCAACACATTACTGGTTGCGCTTAAATCCACATAATCGATTGCCCCTAAATTCGAGTGTCGTCCATATCATTCTGCTGATTGCATTGCCCAAACAATTTTCGTAGTGTTCCACTATTGGTTGTGTCACCCAAATAGTTTTCCTAGCATCCCACTACTGGTTGTATTGATCGAACAATTTTTCTAGCACCCACTTCTGGTTGATAAACTCTTACTCGATAGTTGAACGTCGGTGATGCTATTGTTGCACACTTTTATTAATATTCAATCGACAAATTGCAGTTTCCATTTAATTCAAAAGAGGCACACACAAACACATAGATACTTCGAGAAAATTCGCAATGTCATTCGAGGCCGAAGTAAATAACTAGTAAGGAGGTCATTTCTTACTTTTCACATTCGCACGAAGTTAGATTACATAAAAATCTACTAGTCATCTTGGCTATAACATTAAGAATATTTGTTTGGTATCTGAGCTTACTCATTTCGTATGTAACCATCGAGTTCAGAGATAGTGTTTTAGCAAACACTTCCAACGAGCTAAAGGCCTTGTATCCTAGCACTTAAAACTTAATTGTCTTGGCACACCCGCACCCTAGAGATCATCACCACGAAGCCGCTTTATTCACCAAACAATATGTAACAAATAATTTACTAAGGCAATGTAATAATTTTTTCTTCTTCTTCTTATTCTTATTCTTCAACCAATTTTATTTAGAGACATTTCATGTTAAATACAGTAGTGATGTGGCTAGTTGTGGACCACCCGAGTTAAGGCCGGTGAATCAGCCCAGATAGCAATATGAACCCAGGGACTCGAGCCGACTCAAACGGGTCAACGGTCTTGAGTCAACTCCAATTGATTCAAATGGAGTGACTATCATTTTGTCAAGGAAAGAAAGAATATGTGTTACGGATTTATTTTCCAAAGAAGACAATCAGATCTTAATAGCATTAAAGGTTTACATGGTCTTGAGTGGCTGTTGGAGTCAATTTCTATTATATTCTAACATGGTGGCTAGGAACCACCCAATGCATAACTATGCACCATCTTTTATAGCTTTTAGAGTCGATATATAAAATAACTCAATAGTATTCAATAGCACTCAGTTATAGGAAAAAACTATACATGGGGCCTTTTGGATATTTAACGTGTCAATCATTTCGTCTTTAATTTTTTTTTAACTTATATATATATAATAAATATCTCACACTTTTTTTTGGTACCCCTTACTAGCTACTTTGGATTCTCGAGTTAAATGTTGTTGCATAAAATTGTTACGTGCAGTTTTGGATCTCATTTTAAAACATCGAGGTTGATATTTGTGGCAGAGTGAGGCAATCGTTTTTTGAAGTGTTTTTATTGTAAATTCCATCATTGTTGATAGTAAAATTTTATGTGCGTACCATGTAAACAAAGTTTTTTGTCGAATCATGTAAATTTGTATGTTTTGTGTGATTGTTTCTCTTTTAAATGTGTTTTCGACTTTTGATTTATTTCCAACAATTAATTCTTTCCAAACGGACCTTAACAACACAACAACTTCAATGGAAATAATGTGAAACCGGCAAGGGATATATATCTTTTACGTTGTTCTTACGAAAACTTAATCTTCAATCTTTCAGTTTTGGAAGCAGAGAGAATACCAACAAGAGTTGCCACTTTGAGTGTCTCACCCACTTGAAGAAGTAATGATATGATGGTATATCCAATTGAAAAGGCTAATAGGGTTAATTATGCGATATGCAAACATATATGTCTGTCCAAAATATACAATTAGAAAGTGAGATTAGAAAAGTGGTGTCTACCACTTGCAGACTAATGATGCTAAAAGCCACCTCCAATAATAATGCATCCAGGAAATAGTAATCTATATATAACACACACACACACACACACACACACAAAAGATTTTATCATTACTTCAAGACATAAGATTTTTATGATAATAAATATAGCAATAAAAATGATAAACTATCATAAATGAAGCCTTACATATATATATACACGATAGTTGCTGGTGGGAAAAGACTTTTAAGTCCTTGAATACCCAAACTGAGGCACCCGAGATGGTCTAGGCCACAAAGGAAGGTGGTGGATTCCCAATTGTTGGGCTTGTATAGTTAGTTGTATGCATTTCGTTGATTTCCAATTGTTGCATGAAAAGTACTTGGAGCTAACTTTTAATCATGAAAGTGTCAAGAAAGTCACTACCCATATAAATCAAAGTGTCTTTTTACGAAGAAAATGTCTCTCCCTCTTCACACCTTGCCAAACCACACACACTACTTTGATCACAGTACACGCTGACGAGGACAAATTATTTTGCAGGCACAATTTTTCTTATAATCCAAGACAACCGTTCTCATTTAAAGATATTTTCATTCCCAAAAAAAATGAATTTTAGCACTAGAAAATTCCTTCTGATGTAAATATATATTATCTTTCAAGGACTAATAATTCATCGGGTTGTTCTAAAGTCTCTGTCGGGTTTTCGTTTCATTGTCCATAATCAAAATGCAAATGTCGTGTAATGGTTAAACGCGTGTTAGTTGCATGTGTGTATATATATATATATGTTTATATATACTATAAGCTAGACTATAGTCTAGTACTTGACCAAGGATAGGACAAACTTGCACACTTTTTGTTTTGATGCTAAATTTGAAGCTATATTTCCTTAGTTATATACACTGGGGTCCGATTCTTGAGGTTAAATGCTAAATTTTACCAAACACAATGTCTGTATATAACCTTTTCCATCGGAGCAAGATTGTAAAATTCTCTCTCATTCGAGATTTCTTCCTCCCCCAAGTCGTTTTCCAATCGGATTGAAGGACTATTTTTTTTTTCGGAAAGTGGATTGAAGGACTATTTCACATGGAGAGGTGAGCGCTTGACTCAATACAGAATAATCCAATAAATTTGACTATGATATCAAATGTAACGGATCAAGTGTTTGGATACTAACTCAAAAACTTAAACTAATGAGTAGTGTTACATACTTACTTTTATTTGTCTAAGTCATTTCCTCATTCCAATCCGATATGGGACAACCTCTTTAACAACTATTCCCTTGGAGTTAATTAAAATTTAAAAATTGTACCTTCTTTTTTTCTTTTAAATCATGTAAAGTACTCGCACATACTTTGTTATCCCCGAGTTCAAATCACTCTCTCTTTGTGTACATGTATCTGTATATATTGTTAAAGCTTTCAATTGTGTTAATAAGGAAACATTTATGTTGAAATTTATATCTTGTTTCATCTAATTAATAACATAGTTTAATATATATTTATGTGTTAAACGAACTTTATACTGAAAATGAGAGAGTACGGTAGTTGGTTGTTGAAGTACAAAGTAATAATGGTAGATAATGAAAGCTGCGAAATTAAAAGGGATGAATATATATATATATATATATATATATATATATATATATATATATATATAAACGTGCCAAAAAAAAACTCCTAATAATTCAAAAATGTTCTTGCATTTTGAAATGATAGAACGGTAATCCTAAATATTCATCAATTTCAAGTCTTTAAATTTTGCAATGTGGGCCCATACAAACCCTCACTCTTTTATTTATACATAGGACGAAAAACCACATGAATTAAGCTTTTGATGGTTAAACCTAAACCTAACAATGGTTTGAATTTTAATTCCAATTCAATTAGAAACTGATCTAGTAACTTAGACACATCTAATTTGATAATTTATTAACTAAACAAATTGATTGTGAATTATAATTGATCTAATCTAATAATAATTGCATCTGACATAGTATAATATGTAATAAATAAATTATCTAATTTATAATATATATTATTTACACAGTTCAAAATGTTTTTACATTATTAATTTTTCTTCTTCCCTCTATATTCTTTCTTACTCTGTTTTTTTTTTCTTTTTACAAAGAATCAAATACCTAATGTTCTTCTTTTTCTGTTCATTTATATTTGTCTTATTCGATTTTTTCTCTTTTTGACATTAAATTTTTTAATGAAAAAATTATACCTTTAATGAGGAGGAAATCCAATTTTAATAAATTAGATATGAATTCATTCATAAATAATCTGTCGAATTATCACATCAAATCAAAACATAAAATAATAATGTCGATCAAATTAGGTAAGAATCAAGATTTGAATCCCTTCTCTTTACGTATCTAATTAAACCCAAATACCGACTGATGTGAAGCAAGGTTGCTGGTGACAAAATTCAATTTTTGATCAATGATAAACTTGGCTTCATGATCAATTCATAAGTATCCAATAGAAAAAGATTACTAATTTCTCTAATCAAGTGGATCCACAGGTTATATGTGGAAGTTCAAAAAATTTCTTACTCTATTATACTAAAACTCAAATATATGTGTGTGTGTGTAGAGAGAGAAGAGAAAAACCTGCTCATATTAACTTGGTCCAAATCCAATATTGAAAAGTAATGTTAAAAGTTCTTAAACTAAAGTTAATTTACTCCAATAATTATTATTATTTTTGCAATACTCCAATAATTATGTACTAGGTCAAACTGAAAAACCTTGGGTTTACTCACGGATTTGGATCCTCCAGAGAGAATCCAAATCCTTTACTCAATGTGGTTGGGAACACGAATGGTATTAAATTTTAATTTTCTATGATCAACTTGACTTGTTCTCATTTATTTAATTATATATTTGAAAGATTTGGTAGGTAATCATATATTGGAATGCAAGGTCTTACATGACATGGGAAGTCAAGCTTTAGTTTGCCTTCTGAGACATGTGACCTAAGAAGCATGGATACGGATACGGGTACGATACGATACGGATACGGCGATACGACAAATCTCAAAAAAATAGGATACGGGTATAGCAGGATACGGCAATATAAAAATAAAAAATTATATTTTTATATATACAAAAAATAGAGTTATTAACATTTTTTTATAAAATATATTGATTAACAAACAAAATAAGAGTTAAGAATCATATTACATAATTTGCATAGATAAATTTTATATTAAATTATGATATATATCTCAACACTTCTTTTTTAAATAAATTTAAACTTTTCTTAACAATTATACTATGATATTATTGTACATTTTAATGTTCAAAACTTGTTAAAAATGTGTTGTGAAGTATTTGAGAAGTATCGGATACATGGTCAAAGTATCTAAGAAGTATCGGATACGTGTTAGAAATAAAAATATATATTTTAAAATTATGGATACGTTTAGGAAGTATCGGACACGTATCCGCGAGTATCTGAGGAGTATCGGTATCCGATAAGTATCCGATACGGGTACGCTACTCTTATAGAAGTATCCGTGCTTTCTAGCATGTGACTATGTAGGTGGATGGATCGTCACTAATTTAGAGCCCAATCGTCCGATCCATTATATTTGGTATTAGAGGTTAGTTTAATTTTTGATTTGATGTTATGCTAGATGTCTGGTCCGGAAGTGTTTGAGTGTGTCCACCCGAATAGACAGAGTGACCCGATAATAACAAGGTGTTGCGAGTTTGGGTGGAGGAGAATGTTAGAGGGATTAACTTGTCCCACATCGGATCTGAATGAAGAATGACTTGAGTGTAGTGAAGTTTGAGTCTGTCTTTTAACACCTATGGATATGCAACACTATCTAATAACTTAATCTTTTGAATTAGAGCGTAGGCACCTAACCCGTTACACAAAGTAATATCAAAATTGTTATTTTTTTCCTTGGCAAACATATCTATATACTATCTTGTTTGTATGCAAAAAAATTTTTTTTTGACAAACATGAAAGAAAGGGAACTCGAATATGTCTGTATGCAGATTTGAATCCACAATCTTACATTTTGAAAGCTCAAAATATTAATTGTAACATTAAAAGTGTAATTGTTCGTGTCTGAAGTATAAAGCAAATGGAGCTTGGACGAGATGATGGTAAAAAAAAATAATAATAATAATTTATTGATGTTATTAATTTAAAAATTTTGACTGTGAGACCTAAATTTAAGTTTCCCCAACTATCTAAGAAGGGTTTTCCATTGTACTATGATTTATTTGCCAACGGAAGTCCAAAAACCCATTATTCCACTTCCATTAATATTCAATGCTATCAATAATTGAAGTCAATAACCTAAGAATTGTGCTGCACCAGCTGCTTGAATAATGCGTGGGTCAGCTTGGAAATTGTGTTATAGATATTATAATTGAGGGAATTGAAACATATATGTTACTGTAATTTGCAATAGATATATATATATATATAGATATGGTGTTTTTTGTTTTCATACAGAATTGGGATGTATCTGTCAAGTGTGGAATATGAATGACAAGATCAATTTGTGTGTGTGTGACAGTGTGAGTGTGAAAAGGAGGGATGCTCCGGTAGTGGTAGGCACGTATACACTGGTTCCAAAAGTAACGTAGAAAAGTAAGTGTGTACGAGGCTTCGTTTCATATCTGGCGGCTCACAAGTCGGTTTCACCTTTTTCTGTTTTTCTTCACTCCTACGTACCATCAAAATATACGGATTGGACAGATACTTTCATCTCTCTCTCTCTCTCTCTCTATATATATATATATATATAATATGATAAGTCAGATTTTGAGGGTTCAATTCACTCATTTTCAATCAGTTTGGCTACAACGGTGGTCCTATAAATTGGACATTTGATAGCAGTATTGTTAAAAGATCAGAATCGGAGAAGGGTCGATTTGGTAGGTAATCAAAATGCCTGGGCGGCCCGTCCAAATTAAACAAAAAATGCCCTATTGAAGAAGAGTCGATCCAAATTTCGGATTACGTCTTCGTGAGGTCAGGTCAGGTGAGATCCATCAATACATGATTTAGACTGTCGGTCAATAATGAGAATCCATATTCAAATCAGTGTAAATTCTGCACAATTCATGTGAAATACTTAATTTGTACCCAAATACGTGTTCTAAGCACCTCTCAATTCATGATCCACGTATTTTTTTGGGTTAATTTAATTTATGACAATTTTTGGAGCCTAATTACAAATGCACCTACTTTTAAATAGTATATGGTCAAAAAACAGATTTTTAAAAAGTAATTACAAATACGACAATTTATATTATTTAGGTCCAAATTACTTTTAAGACCCTTTTACATATTAGTTTACTAAAACTTTTAGTGCACAATGTAATAGTTCTACTACATTTATGTAAAACTTCAACTGCATAATGTTATAATTTTACTGCACAAAATATTAAATAATGTAATTTACTAAAACTTTTAGTGCACAGTGTAATAGTTTACTGCATTTATGTAATGCTTTAACTGCAAGATATTATAATTTTACTGCACAAAACATTAATGCAAATAGGTAATTTGGTCTTGTGTATTGAGGAGGAGTGAAAAATGTCAAATACGTAAATACTTTTGTATAACTTGCTTTTTGAGTCAGTACTATTTAAAACTTGACACATTTGTAATTAGGCCACCAAAAATGGTCAAAAATTAGATTAACCCTATTTTTTTCAAGTGTTTTCCCTAAGTTACATTGCATTTGGTACGCAATAATGGAATGGAATAGAATGCTAATACTACATTTTTTGATCCATTCCTTTGTTTGGTAAGAAAAATAAAAGTGAGAATAACCATTCTGCATCATTCATTTGGAATGAAAAAGAATGAAAATTCATTCCACTACTCAACCTATGGAATGGTCATTCCATTCCTAATAAACATTAAAAAAAAAAATTAGTTACCAAAAATAATATAATCATCATTCCATTCCTGTATCATTTCATGTTTGAAACCAAACAATAGAATGAGAATGATCATTCCATTCCATTTTCATTCAATTCTCACTTTAATGGAATGTTCATTCTATTCCATTGTTGCGTACCAAACATAACAAAGTTTTTGTCAGACAATTAATGCAATTCTTAATTTTAAGTCAAATGTATATCTATACTACTATTAAAAGTACGAAGGAGTTTTTTAGTTTCAGTATACTATTTTTTTATTTTTAAATTAAAAAATAAAATTATCCAAGCAAAACTCTTTCCTTTTTTATTTAAATTATTTCTGAAGCAAAGCCCTTTCCTTTTTTATTAACCCTTTCTTTTTATTTCTAATTTCTAAATTTACTTTTTTATTTAAATTATTTTTCAAACAAAACCATTTCCTCTATATAGATAAATAAACAATTAACTTGGTCGTGTATTATTGCAGTACAATAGATTCAATAATTTGAAGCGAGTAATCTTCACAAAGTTTCAAAACGTTTTGTAGATAATTTTCTTAAACTACCATACGTGCATGTTCATCTTAGTCGAGTATGTTTTACATTAATTCTTTTTATTTGATGTGTTTGTGTATTAATTAAATACACAGTACGCATTACGCATATATATGCATTTATGTACGTCTATATGATCTATGAACAACATGTATAGTGTCTCTTAATAATCATTGATTAACATGTAATATTAATTCTGGTACATAGTAGTACGTGTGTCTATATATATATATATATATATATTACCATGAGAGATTTAACCATCTCTTTTGGTAATCAACGTGTATGTCGTAAGTAGGATACATAGATATATGTATGGTTTCTTTTCTGACTTTTGATGCAACAACTAGAAGTATATTTGGTGTAAATTTTTTGTGCCAAGCTCAGAATATTAATTCTAATAGAACATGATTGGATTTTATATGCATAATGTACTTAAAGATATATAATTGATAATGGTTGTGTAATAAATAATATTATATTTTAAGATTTTGTGTTAGGGATGAAGTTAGAGAGTGAATAAATAGAATTAGAAAAAAAATACTTATTTAAATAATATTATTTTTTAGAAGTATGTGTTAGGAATAAAGTTAGTGAGAGAATAAATAGAATTAGAAAAAAGATAAATATATAAAAATTATAATATATATATATTTATTTTTTTTGAATTTTAAAAATAAAAAGATGGTGTGTTGGCAATGAAGTGTGAGAGAAAAAATAAATAGAATTAGAAAAGTTATAAAAATAAGAACTATTATTTTTTTTCTAATTTTTCTGAAATAGGAAGAATTTGTGTTAGGGATGAAGTGTGAACTAAATTAAAATTCTAATCTAATTAAGTCATATTTGGTGTAGATTTTTTGTACTTAGCTCGAAATATTAATTCTAACAGAAAATGATTGGATTTTATATGCATAATGCACTTAGAGATATATAATTGATAATGGTTGTGTAATAAATAATATTATATTTTAAGAGTTTGTGTTAGGAATGAAGTTAGAGAGTGAAGAAATAGAATTAGAAAAAAAACTTATTTAAATAATATTATATTTTTAGAGTATCTGTTAAGAATGAAGTTAGTGAGGGAACAAATAGAATTAAAAAAAATATCAATATATAAGAATTATAATATTTATTTTTTTGAATTTTAAAAATAAAATGATGGTGTGTTGGGGATGAAGTGTGAGAGAAAGAATAAATAGAATTAGAAAAGTTATAAAAATAAGAATTATAATTTTTTTTTCTGAAATAGGAAGAATTTGTGTTAGGGATGAAGTGTGAACTAAATTAGAATTCACACCTAATTAAACTACTCTAAATGGATTTGAAATTCTTTAGACATTAAAGAAAACAATGAATTTTAATTAAATTAAATGATTTGAAACTCAGTAAATTATTTTTTCTAATTAAATTATTTAAATTTTAAAAATAGAAAGATTTTGTGTTAGGAATGAAGTGTAAGAGAAAGAATAAATAGAATTAGACAAACATATACATATTAATATATAAAGATAGGTAAAATCCTTTGACAAATTAAAATATTTATTATATTAATAGTTTTAAAGTTCATCTTACATAGATAATATATACTTGAGACCATTAAATAATATAAAAGTACAAAGGAGATTTTTAGTTTCAGTACACTATTTTTTTATTTTTAAATTTAAAAAAAGAATTACCCAAGAAAAATTCTTTCCTTTTTTATTTTGAAATTAAAAAAATAGAATTATCCAAGCAAAACCCTTTCTACTATTAAAAGTACAAAGGGGTTTTTTAGTTTCAGTACACTATTTTTTTATTTTTAAATTAAAAAATAGAATTACCCAAGAAAAATCCTTTCCTATTTTATTTTGAAATTAAAAAAATATAATTACCCAAGCAAAACCCTTTCTGCTATTAAAAGTATAAAGTGATTTTTTAGTTTTAGTACACTATTTTTTTTATTTTAAATTAAAAAATAGAATTATCTAAGAAAAATCATTTCCTTTTTTATTTTGAAATTAAAAGAATAGAATTACCCAAGCAAAAGGGGTTTTTTAGTTTCAGTACACTATTTTTTTATTTTTAAATTAAAAAATATAATTACCCAATAAAAATCATTTTCTTTTGTATTTTGAAATTAAAGGAATAGAATTACCCAAGCAAAACCCTTTCTTTTTATATATAATTTCTAAATTTAAAAAGCAAAACCCTTTCCTTTTTATTTTTAAACTATCTCTTTTGATTTCTTATAGTTTATACTAGATTCATTGCATGTGAATAATAGTTAACTTATATTACCAAGGATACATAATTGAAATAGTTTTGGGTGTTTTAATTAATGTGTTATAATAGTTTTGACTGTTTTAAATGTTATAATAAAATTTTAATTTATTTTTAATCAACATGCATCACACGTGCTTTAAACTAGTATATATATATACACACACACAAAGCCGTTTTGGGCTAGGAAGGAAAGCTGAGAAAGCCCAGCAATAGAAAAGGAGGGCCCAAAAGCAAAATTAACAATAAAAAAACAATGACAGCCCAAAAAGCACTAAAAGATAAAAGCCCATGGCCCAACCTAAGCATTCATATGTAGGATCAGATAATTAGATCATCATATGTCCAAATGATCAAAATTTGCGAACCATGTGGGTTTTTTAAATACAAGTTCTTTTGGGTTTAAGTGCTCCTATTATATCATATAACTACTGCAATGTGGGCATATATTGGGTTAGCCCATGTTCAATTTGGCTATGAATCTATAATTGCTGTATATATATATATGTATGTGTGTGTGTATATATATATATGGCTTGCTTCCTAACTGAGATATGCTAGGTTGAGGAAATAAATTCTGTATCTACCTACACACACACACATACACACACATATATATATATACATACACACACACACATATATATATATATATATATATATACACATTTAAAATGAACCCATCAATAATACCTTACAAACAATAGATTTTCTTTTATACCTAAAAACCACTCATTCACCATCATTATATACAGTGGAATATCTATATTGGTTGCCAATTTTTTCACAAAAATACTATTTATTAAGTGACTATGAGACCTCATTCGTTAGGACTCATCTCATTCAATGCATGAAGATTGATTGTCATGACTATATAAGTTGCAACCCTAATTTTTTTATGTTTGAACTTAAGATCGTCCCAAGTGATATTACCTCGACTCCTAAAGAGGAAGATAAGGGTTTGAAGCTCATGGGGGTAAAGATCGTCCCAAGTGATATTACCTCGACTCCTAAAAAGAAAGATAAGGGTTTGAAGCTCATGGGGGTAACGAGCGGATCCAGAAATTTGATTTGGGGGTCAAATGTCTAGTTTCTTATATATATTTTTAAAATCATTTTGTATATGCACAAGTATTAACGGTTTTCAAAAATTTTGAGGGGGCCATGGCCCCCCTTGGTCCTCACTACGGTGAGCCCCTTCATGAGGGGCATTATTTGATTGGTGTGTTGTTTACCTAACAAAATATATATACATTAGAATAATATAGAAAATAATTATTTTGTGCAACATTTCAGTTTGTACAAAATGATGTACAAAGTTCAAATTTATTTTCAAAATTTTCATCTGATCAGCATTCTGCATAGATGGATCCAGCTAATAATTGAGTAATAATGCTAAAAAAAATTTTAAAATAACAATTGAGTAAGGTCATTTTCTCTCTTTTCCATTGAAAAAAGATAAAGTTTGGCAATAATTGCAAAGATCCAAATTCAAATTATAACAACCGATAAAGGACAATGTGTGAGGGGATTGCACTAGTTTCAGTGATTTTCTGTAATTATGGAAACCAGTTCAGCAAACACTGTACCTAAACTCATTTATATCTGAATTATAACATCTCAAATTTGTTAACCGGATATACATATATACACTCACATAGATGTATGTATATATTTACAATATCGTTGGATAAGTTTTTAGTTTTACCTAACCCTGTTTTCATTCATCAGGATATGGAGATTAAATGAACAGACCCATCTCTTGGTTGTGTTATAGATATATATATATAGAGAGAGAGAGACAGACAGAGAAAGAGAGAGAGAGAGAGAGATATGGAGATTAAATGATGGGCCTGTAGTACATATTAAATGAATATATATACCCATCTCTTGGTTGCTATATATATAGATATATATATAATATACAGAGAGAGAAATAGAAAATCAATTCTTCCATGATGTTGATCTTTTGAAGTTCTAATTTTAAGATTAATCACATGTTTAGTATAGTAGTGGTAGTCCCTGTTGTGCCATTGTTCTTTGCCATATGGTTTTCAATTGCCGGTATAAGAGTAATTAATTACCATCCTAGATTTTTCTTCATTTTATTATTATAAAAATGAGGGTATAAGAGTAATTTTATTTGAATTTTTAATCTAAACTGTCAGAAGAAAATTCTGTGTAACAAAATGTATAAATTTGATAGATGGTGTGATTAGTCAAACCCGAAAAGAAAACTTTTTCAGGTAGTAAATAAGATTGAAATCATGAAATAGTCTGATTCAGAACACGAATTCAACTTATAACACAGATTACAAGTAGTAGCCTCTTTATTTAATTGGTATATATATAGGTTGCATGTGTCTCTTCCTTTAGAGTTCACATAAACCAAACTATCACACACATTACATACAGTTGCCATTTTTTTATTTAGTATCTACATATCCATTGTGTCTCTTTCTTTTTGAGAGATCACAAGACTTTAACACACACATAGATAGATCAATATATATATGAGGCCGGCCAAGCTAGGTCAATCAGTGGGGATGTAGACGGATAGGAAGTCCTTTTGCCGGCATTGGCATTGGATCAACTATGATATTCTCATCTGGAAGTAACTTTTCCCACCTAAACCTTCTCACCACATTGTAAATGAAAGCAAGTATTTCCATTCGAGCATACTCTTTACCGGGGCACATTCGAGGCCCTCCTCCAAAAGGAACATATGTGTAAGGGATGGGTCCATTTCCTTCGAACCTTGATGGATCAAACTTCTCTGGTTCCGGAAAGTAATCCGGATTCTTGTGGGTTGAATTTGCGCTCCAATATAACTACGAACACAAATTATTGATTAATAACATGCATGATTAATCTAAGTAACATGTTCAAGTATGACTTATAAAAAAATAAAGGCGCGAATGGATATAATAATGTAGCAATACAAAGAATATATTGTAGCTATCATTTCTAAATTTTAAAGTGACAAATATATACACGGTAGTGGATTTAGCTATCCACAAAGTTAACTAAACGTGAAAAATGAGCTAGAGTCCATTTTTATACACAGATGAAACGTGTACAATCATGGAAAATAATATTTCAACACAATTACAATTTAAACATAATTTTTCCATCTCTCTTCAATTTATTTTGTTGATTGATCAATTTATACGTAATAATAAATGGATTTTTCATGTCTGTTATTTAATTTGGTATTATATAAGTCTACTGTAGTTGTTTTGGTAGATAGAACATATATATATATATACCTTCCATCCTTTGGGAATGGAGAAACCAGCATAGGTGAAATCAGTTATGGCTTCCCTAAAATTTCCTTGAAGTGGTGGTGCAAGTCTCATTACTTCACTTGCCATATTCCATGAATACTTCATCTTCTGCAAGTCACCCCAATTTAGTGGTTCCCCACGTCTTTTCTCAGTTGCAACCCCTATTTGCTCTATTACCAAATATTTAAAAAAAAAAAATCAGAAAACACCAATATATATATATTTATATATATATAGAGAGAGAGAGAGAGAGATAAATGTTTAGTTTGAACATCACATACCCTTTAGGACTTCATTGTAGACATCTGGCAATTCTGCAAGGTACTTCATGATGAAAGTGATGGCAGCACTTGCAGTGTCATGGCCACCTATAAGCAAACCAACTATTTTGTCTGCAATGTCCATCTCATTCATGAACTGTCCGTTTTCGTCTGTCGTGGTCAGCATATGGGACAATATATCATGTCGCGGCAATAACTTCTTCTCCATCAAATCCCTCTTTCTCTGCTTGATTATTCCTAAAAGTTCCTTCCTTATTGTCACAGCGGCCTTGATTGCGCGATTGAAAGATGTCCCCGGCAAGTTTATAGGCAATGATATGACCCCAGCAGCCAAGACATGAAAAGGGTCAGAAAATTTTGCAATATGTTTGGGGTCATCAATGCTCAGGAACAATTTGCATGCTACTGCAAAAGTGTACTGTTTGGCAAGAGGGAAAACCTCCACTTCTTTTTTGAAGTCCCAGTTGTTTTCTAGGTGTTTCTTAGCTATTGAATCCATGATTCCCATGTAGTTTTGCAACGCTTCTGGTTTTAAAAACCCTGGAAGCAATTTGCGCATTTTCATGGATTCCTCCTTAGTGGAAGTCTGCAGAGATGAAGGGAAGATCTTCTCTACAGAACGCGGCCACCAAGCCGAGACAAGCTTGTTCTCGTTTGAGAACAAGAACTTGTTCCCAGCAGGGCCACAGAGAACCATGGTTGATTCACCAAGTAATGATGTTTTGAAGATGTCTTTAGAGTATTTTTGGATTCTATCATTGATGAACTTCTCCGGAGTTCCTTTCCGGCCCATGGAAAGAAAGTCTAGGGTTTCGCCCACAACCGGCCAACCTAGTTTCCCCGGAGGGAGGTTTTTCGGTGCATCGGATTGTACGGGTTTAGGGGAAAGGAAGCGAAGAGAGAGACCCAGAAAGAGAGTTAAGAGGAGGAGAAGAGAGAGAAACAAGAGCTCCATGTCAGTTTCTTGCATGAGCATTACTTGCTTGCTTTAGGAGTACTGATAAGAGAAATGCAAGTACTAGACTATTTAGAGAAAGTGTTTTCTCTGGGTGTTTAAGTTTTTGAGTACTATAAATGTTCTATCACTATATAAGCTGGAGGACTCCGAGTCAAGTGGACCGCAAAAGTTCACGTCACTTCATATTTTTTGTATGCTTGCAATCTACCGTGTTTCAAAAGATGGACCACTACTACTATAGTAATCAGAGATATAGCAGTGTTAATTCAAATATTACCACATTATCACACTAGCTTGTGTCGGTATATTTTAGTTTTGCACAATTACATTGAAGATAAAGCGAGGTAATTAAGGAAAAAGAACGAGTTATTGAGTACAGGAGATTCTTTGTATATCAATTCAGAAAATAATTAGAAATTCAGAGTTATTAGTAGTGAAATTCTTGAAAACTCTAGAGTATTCTATATAATTTTTCAACGAAAGTTAGTGTTGGAATAGTTTTTTTTTTTTCTGTTCTTTCTTTCTTTGGTCAATGTAAGAATAGTTAATAAGAAAGGATATGACCGCATGACAATCATTTATTAAGTTTGGTATGCAACTTTGTCTCAGACTCTCAATCTCATATTAAGTTTGACGTGAAACGAGCACTTACTGAATTTGAGTTTAGTGTAAAACGAGTTCTGGTTCTCGTATTTCTACAGTGTTTGGTTGACAGTGACAATCACTTGTTGAGTTCAGGGTGCAACAAATCTTGATAGTGACAATCTCTTATTGACTGCTACATGCGCCCGGGATCAAGTAAGAAAATTAATGATACTCTTGCACTATTAAATCATAATGAGGTTTGGGGGAGTCATGTAGGCATAGTTGTGCTGAGAATGTAAGAACTGAGGCAGTAAATATTTTTGCTGACATTAATGTGGCATTCTTAGTGGGTGAATCACAGTCTTTCGTTTCGATTCTACATCAAAGATCAATCTCTTTCTCACAAAAATGTCAAATAAAATCAAGAAAATTTTGATCATAGAAAATATTGCGCTTTCTTTATTACATGCCAACATTATTGCAACATAAATTCTGAAATTTAACTTTATTTTGAGACACCAGATAAAAAAAAAAAAATACGATCACCAAAAATAAGTTGTAATTACTTGTATTCAAAAAATAATTAGTCATAGTTCTTGTAAACTTTACCTTTTGACTCTATTAGTTATTGAGAAAATTTCAAAATACTTTCTATTATCCTTATAAATGTGGAAGAAAAATAATAATAGCATACAATATGTCTACTATGCACCCTATAAGTAGTTGGAGTTGAAACTCTTTCGAGTCAAAGAAACTCGATATTATGATGGTAATAATGAACTCATCCAAAGAAAAATAAAATAAAGTGTAAAGGAAATAAAGAAGGTTATGACGTTGAAGGCGTTGTATAAATCTTCGACTTAAGCCTCCAATTGTATGGAACCAGCCCAAAAGAGAAATGTGAATTGGATGACAACTTACTCTGCCTTGCCTCTGTTGGGATGGTTTAATTGGAGGCGGGCAGAGAGAGAATATGGAGAGGGGATAACAATTTGCACGGGTGTTGGGTAGGGATGGGAATGCATACCCTCCTCACCCCTTCCGGTTTACATTAATTACTTGAATACTCATATAATACTAAAATACTTTTTCATAAATTAAAACACCAAAATTCTAATATCTTGTCGCTTTACAATTTCATAAACTCATATTATTTCTATTGTTTTTTAAAAGATAAAAAATTTGTTAAAAGGGATGGAGCAGGGCAAGGTGGGGAAATTTAAACGGGGCGAGAGGACAGGGTGCGCTGGTCTTTTGATATATATATATATATATATATATATATATATATATATAGGAGATGATGGATTTGATTTTGTTAAACTAACGGGATCGGAAAGGGGCGTCCTACCTTGTTAGCGTCCCTAGACGCGAAGAGAAAATATGAAATTAGTTGTATCGGTACATTTTTATTTATTTTTTGATTGTTATATGATAGATAGCTTTTTAGTGTGGGCCATTTTTTTGTAATTAAGTCACCTTTATTTGAGAACTAATAATTGAAGATTGGTCAATAGAAAGAAACTATACTTGTCTCCCACATGTTTTTTTCATTTTTATGTAGGATTTTTCTTAGTTAGTAATAAGAGTTATGAATCTATCCAAGGTAATTGATTAAAAAATATAAATTCTCAAATTGAACTTTGCTTCGAGATTAAAAAAAAAATCATTACAATTATTTAGTCTTTTTTATTTTATATTATTATCCTGATAAGAAACTTACAGTCACATACCTCTATAAAAATTTAAACTCTTAGCTTTTTATTCTGGAAGGTGAAGAATCACTGCACTACAACCCTCTATGCAATCACTGGCGTCTTGAAGTTTTTGAGTAAGTGGACCGTAAAAGTTCATGTCACTTCATTTTTTGTATGCTTGCAATCTACTGTGTTTCTACCTTCCGAAAAGAAAAATCTACTGTGTTTCAAAAGATGTACCACTATTTATTTCAGAGATATACCACATAATCAGACTAGCTTGTGTCGGTATATTTTTAGCTTTCCACGATTACATTGAGGGTAATGCAAGGGAATTAAGGAAAAGAGCAAAGTTAATGTGAATATATATATATATATATATATATATATATATATATATATATATTTTGAAGGTTAATATAAAAATAGTTAGTAAGAAACGATATGACTGTATGAAAATCATTTATTAAGTTCGGTGTTCGTCCCGTATTTCAACACTATTGTTCTAACAGTGAGAATCACTTTTTAGGTTTGGTGTGGAACAAGTTTGATCTGATAGTGACAATCACTTGTTGAGTTTGGTCTTAAACGAGTTTCAATTCTCATATTTTCAAGCTACAGCCCTAACAGTGACAATCACTTCTTGAATTTAGCGTGTAAATCCCTTATTTGCTGGTGCATGCATGTGGGCGGGAATAAGTACGAAAATTAATGATACTCTTGCACTCTTAGAACATAGTGAGGTTTTGGGGGAGTCACCTAGCCATAGCTGTGCAGAGAATGAAAGAAATGAGGAATTATTTTTTTTTTGCTGTGATTAATGTGGAATTCTTATTGGATGAATGACAATATTGTCTTTTGTTTCGATTCTACATCAAAGAACAATCTCTTTCTCCGAAAAATGTCAAATAAAATCAAGAAAGTACGTCTTGATCATAGACAATATTTAGCTTTCTTTATTACATCAACAACATTGTCCCAACTGAGGATGTTGGTTTGATAAACCCAACATAAATTCTCAATTTTAACTTTATTTTGAGACACCAGAAAGGAAGAAAAAAAAAATTACAATCACCAAAAATAAGTTACAATTACTAGTATTCAAAAAATATTTAGTCCTCATTCTTGTAAACTTTACTTTTGTCCGTGCTAGTTATTGAGATAATTTCAAATACTTTCTATTATCTTTACTAATGTCAAAGAAAAAAATAATAGTATTGTAATATGATACAATTTACAAGTGCTTGATGGGTTTTGAAGGAATGTGGTGCATGATTTGTGTTAGTTTAATTGTTTTTATCTCGACGTGGTTGTTATGCATTAGTGTCTATAATTATCTTTGAGTGTATGTGGTGTTTGACTAGAAATATATGAGAGTGAGAGCTGTTTTGTTTAAGTGTGTACTAATACGTTGAAGGAGTGATAAAAAAAAAAAAAACTAGTGTCATAAAAGTGTATACAATGTCTACAATGCACTGTATAAGTAATTGGAGTTGGAACTCTTGATGTTACGGTGGCAATAATGAGCTGATCCAAAGAAAAGAAAATACAGTACGCGTAAAGGAAATAAAGAAGATTATGATTTTTAGAGGCCTCGTATAAAATCTTTGACTTAAGCCTCCAATTGTTTCAAACTCGTCTAAGAGAAAATGATGTGAATTGAATGGCAACTTACCCCGTCCCGCCTCTATTAGAATGGTTTTGGGATGGTTTAATTGGAGGCGGGCGAAGAGAGAATAGGGAGAGGGGATAACAACTTGCATGGGTGTTGATGGGGATTCGTATCCTCACCCCTCCCGGTTTATATTGCATAATTACTCGAATACTCAATATAATACTAAAGATACTAAAAATACTCTTTCATAAACTAAAAGACGAAAACTCTAATATCTTACCGCTTTACAATATCATAAACTCATATTATTTCTATTGTTTTTCAAAAAATAAAAAATTTGTTGAACGGGAAGGTGAGAGAATTTAAACGAGAGCGAGGATAGATACGATGGTCTTTTGATATAAATAAATAAATTAATAAAAAATTAGGAGATGATGGATTTTATTTTGTTAAACTACGGGATGGGAAGGGGTGCCCTACCCTGTTAGCATTCCTAGACTTGAAGAGAAAATATGAAATTAATTGTATTGATACATTTTTATGTTTTTTTTTTTTACGTTGTTATATGATAGATAGCTTTTCAGTGTGTGCCATTTTTTGTAATTAAGTTACCTTTATTTGAGTAGAAAGAAACTATATTTCCCAGAGATTTTTTTTTTCGTTTTCATGTAGGATTCTTCTTACTTAGTAATTATAGTTATGAATCAATCCAACTTATTTGATTTAAAAAACATAAATTCTCAAATTTAACTTTGTTTCGAGAAAAAAAAAATCATTACAATCACTAAAAACATGAATTGCAATTTAGTCTACTCTTTTTTTATTTTATTATTTTCGTGGTAAGGAACTCACACAATCACATGTCTCCGTGGAAACTTGAACCCTCAACTTTTCATTTTGGAAGGTGAAGAACTATCACTGCAGTACAACCCTTGGTGCAATATTTACGAACGTTCAAAAAGTAATGGTCTCTCATAAACTATACTTGTGTAACTACTAGTTATGAAGATAATTTCAAATACTTTTTATTATCCTTAAGAATGTCAAAAAAATGATAGTAGTGTAATAAAATATAATGTTCTTGTGGTTAATGGGTTATTGAATGGACGTGGTGTATTATTTGTGTCTGTTTAATTATATATATATCCATGCGGCAGTAGTGAATTAGTGTCTATAATTATTTTTTCAGTGCAAGTAGTGCTTAACTAGACTAGAATGAGAGATATTATGTGTTAATTTGTGCAAATACATGGAGACACTAATAAAAAAATGTGCATTAGCATAATTGAGTGTACTATACAACGAGTCTACGACATGATGGAGAGTAACTTGACTATACCATACAACGAGTCTACGACTTGACTAAGGACTTTTTAGAGCTGAAGAAACTACGATGGTGTGGTGTAACCATGAACTTGCCATATATATATATATATATATAATTTTTGAGCCGTCTGCATGAGGGCGGCTTTGTTAGTGCTGAGAATGTACTAAATAGTTTTGCCGACATTAATGTGGCATGGTTAGTAGGTTACTCACATTGTCTTTTGTTTCGATTCAACGTCAAAGATGAACCTCTTTTTCCGAAAAATGTCAAACAAAATCAAGAAAATCTCTCTATCATAGAAAATAAAAAATTGAGGTTCATCGACAACGTTATCCTGGATGTCCGACCATCCCAGCTGAGGTTGTTGGTTTGATAAAAAGGCATGACTGGAATGATTTGAACCGTGCTAGGCCACATGCAAGCTGGTGGTAGCTAGGCACCATCTGATGCGTTGATTGAACTCCAAAGATCATTTCAAAGAAAGAAAAAAAAATCAAGAAAATCTTGATCATTGAGCTTCTTTAATAAGATTTCTCTAATACATCAACATTATCATTTATTGTCCTATCCGATAGTCCAAATCAGAGTGGTTAGTGGTTACTCTGATTGGTCCACGACCCGAATGATTCCACACCCTAAAGGTCTTGATTTCATACACAGTTACCACTAGTCTATCATATATATAGAACCATGCACGTCAAGACAGGCTTATCATAAATTATTTATTGGATGTTCTTCAACTCAACCTCATATTTACGGCAAGTACAGTGTATATAAAGACACAATGTCAAGGTCTTACGTGTTTTAACTTTGTGTAATATCACTACCATCTTATTATCATTCTCATTGTTTATATCTAATCAACTGATCGTCAAATCTTACTTTTCATACCAAACACTCTGTAATCCATAAACAGAAGAAAATATATACAAAGATTGTAAAATAAAGCATGTTGCACCATATATGCATATATAATTAAGTATAAGATTCGCCTAGAATTTGTTTTGAAAATGTGAGAAGAAACCAAACCTAGAAAATTATTTAACCCCACTTGTACCGAGCTTAGCTGTTGATTGAGATATATATATATATATATATATAGTAAACACAAGGGGTGTCCTCGATCGATCTAATCCTTGCTTTATTAGATTCAACACGTTTAAAGCATCGTTACGTGCCACGTTACTCCATTGCATCACATTTGAAAATCATCATAATTACGTGACAAATGACATCTTAAAGTCATTTTAACGTGACAAATTAAACCATTGCATGGACTATCTGTCTTATTGATTATGGTTACGACTTACTGGTTAAGTAGATGGATTAGGATCATTAATTCTGATTTGGATGGCTCAGCCATATATAATAAACTTATATACTACGTACTTGTACAATACTAGTAAACATGTGAAGCCACAGTACTGATAGTCAGATACAATTAAATCAATCTACATATATATATATACACACACGCACACACATATCACCTTTAATAAATTGATAGCTTGCCTGACAATTTCAACCAAAAAAATATATATCCTAAACACACCGCCAAATCAAAACCATACGTTCATGTCGTCCACGGGAACTAAAAGGAGTATAGTTGATAGATGGTATGTACGTGACATACCAACAAAACGTACGTGCATGTCTTAGGTAGACATATATTATATGCCAACATATCCAAGTTTCTTGGGAAGTTGTTGACTTTTTAACCAGATTTTCAGTTGACTTTTTAACCAAATTTCTTTATGCATGGTGTCACGGACCACAGCCAGCTGTATCCTAATTTTATACCCCAAAGGGGCTCTATATATATATATATATATAATTTTGTAATGACATATCAACCAACCTCATTAATCATCAAAAAAATCGATATACGTTTCGTTTTCTTGATTTCTTCATCCTTGGGTGTATCAACTAATGTAGAAATTTTGAGACCCGTGAATTATCAGATGGCATCATCACATGCATGTTTTATTTTCTCGGAAAATATATTGATGGGAAAATTTACAGTCAGAATAAGTACAAAAAAAGGCGTGGGCCTGAAAACAGTCCAAACAAGCTCCTAAAAGAGGCTTGGTTCTGAATACAAATCATGAAAGAAAAATGATTAATTAGGTTGATTGACATATATATAAATATATATAATTTTACCGACTGATATATTTTTCATGATTGATTTGGTTAATAAATGTGCAATCTTCAAGGTTTGAAAGTGAATTTCTTTGTCAATTTGGCCATGAACCTAGACTTAGTACCAACAACATAAATTATTGTGCACCTTGTCGTTCACTTATTTTCATTTACTCTCTTATTAAACACAGTGACTATAATATATCCATCCTTGAAACTATTTTGTACTATTTATTTTCATTTTTGACACCATTATGGTTAATAATTTTGGTCATGATCAATAAACCTCTCTTATGAATATTCGATCAACCCCACCATGTGGTACATAAATAATATGAAGAAAAAAAATGAAATTTTAATTATTATTTTTCACACCTAAATAGATATATATACTATATGCTTCTGCCATCTGCTTCGCTGTCAATGTAAACAAATAACGTTATGAAAAATAAGTTAAAAGACACAAAAATATGAAAAAATTTGGTCTTCATTTTTAGTGGGCCCTCTAATTTGTCATTTTGGACTTATTATTAATTTTCTGTGATTTTTTAAAGTCACTTGCTAGTACTTAAATTTTTAGAATATTTTCTACCATAAATAGTTATAATATTCAGATTTTCGAGCAGCTTTTCAGTAATTACAATTCAAGTTCTCTCTTCCAAGCCTAAAGATTCTGCTCAACAGCTATCACATTATTTCATTGTATATAAACGTCTATTCCTTCTAGAAATCTTTTGTCCATTTTTCTTTTTTTCTTTGGTTGTACCATTTTTTCCAAAATATTCTTATTCTTAACTTTTAAAAAGTTTGAATTTTTCTTAACTTTTGAAAAGTTTGAATTTTTAAATTCAAATGAAGAGTTCACGGAGAAAATGCATTAAATGCATCTAAGACTAGGACTAATGCTATGTTTGGTACAATGAAAAAGAAAAGAAAAGATAACATTAGTAACGAAAGATAAAAGAAAATGAAAGGACATTCTTAAACTTCTATCATGTTTGGTTAATTAGTAAAGAAAAGAAAGAAAATGATAGTTAACATGTTTGGAAAAAGAAAGGAAATGAAACTATTTAAAATTTTATTATTATACCTTTTATATTTAAAAGAACAAAATTTATTATTATACCCTTTTATATTTAAAAGAACAAATTTTATTATTTATCAAAATAAGGGCAAAATTGATATTAACAAAGTTTCATTAAAAAAATGGTATTCTTTCCTTCCCTTTTGTTTTTATTTCCTTTGATCCCATTTTTGGAAGGATAACAAAAGTTACTATTCATCCTTAATTTATCCCTCAAAATGCTTCTATTCTTTCCTTTCCTTTCCATTAAAAAGTTCATCTCAAACCAAAAAAACATATCCCTCCATTTCCTTTCATTTCTTTCCAACCAAACTGGCCCTTAAAAGAGTTATTGAGTTTAGAAAGGTAGTATGTACATAGAAACCACCATGTTTAATATTGAAACCGACAATATCAAATACAAAATAATTTTATTCACTCCAATATGAAGTCCATTTTAATGAGTTTGGATTTTAGTTTTGAATTTGAATTCGATAAATGGGTCAAATATGGATCTTCATATTTTTCTGAAGGAAAATGATAAAACATTCGAATTAGTATAATTATCGATTGATGTGTCAATTATTCATTTAAACACTTTGAAAGTGAAAGATATTATCCTTATCTATTAGTAATTAAAAGTCTTTGTTGGACACAATGATTGGAGTACAAAAAAAAATCGATTGATCGACAGGTGTAGTTCTATTCTTTTCTTAAATGAATGGATATTACCCAAGATACCGTCTAGATCAGGTATATTTTACTCTTTTTAATACTGTTTGAATAATATGCTCCGCATTTGCATGATATCCATAGGTTCTGATTTGGATTCGAATCCAAATCCAAATATGGTTCCTAATAGTAAAAATGAATTCGGATTTAGATTCACATGAATTTAATCTAAATTTACTCAAGATTTGCTTCATTCGAGCCCTTCATAGGAGCCATCACCTTTAATTAATTTTGAAACTAATTGTTCATACAAGTAATATAATTTTGAAATTTAACACTACCACATTTGCAAAATCATTTTCTTTAAATAATATGACAAATATCTCAATTGATAACATCACGTCAAGAAATGATGAATGAAATTTGCGAAAAATAATTGAATTTTTGCTTTTCACTGCAAAAAAAAAATAAATAAATAAAACTTTTTCCCTAGAGTTACATAAATTCTCATACAGTTGATAGATATCACTAACCTATCCAGACTTTCAAACAAATAAAAAATGAACTTACAAAAATATAATAATATGAAAAATGATAAATGCTTCGAAATTTGACAAAATTTCGAATGAAGTGTTATGAAAGGGGTGATGATCACATGATGACCGTCATCACCCCCATTCAGAATTTGACCTGCTCTATCACTAATAATCTATGAGTGATAATATGTAAAGTGAAAATCGAAATTATTAGATAGTTTTGGACCCAATTGTTCCAGACTAATCTTAACACATCACCACAAAGTAAAGAAAGACACATTTATACATGTAGCCGTATTGCTATTAGTCCGGGACCATAATCGAGAAACTAGCTGGTCTCTCCAACAAGGCACAACAATTTCTGCGGTCGTTATGGTTATAAATAGGTTGTTTTCAGTCGTTGTTTGTGGTCAACCAACAGGGTCGGTCCATCGTGATGGGCCACTACAATTTAATGCTTTGAAAGCAAACCAGACGGGCCCAACTTTTACTCCCTGTACCATATGGGCCTTGACCTTATTTTATATATATATATATATATATGGCAATAATATATCATACGGCAACGCTCAACCGTCTCAAACCCCTATAACTTTTTAAAAGAATCGAAACAGACAAGAAACAAAAATGATGTTCTCTCTAATGCAATTGTTGTAGTTTTTATTTTTAAATAAAATAATATAATTAAGGCCCTTAAAAATTGCTATCTAAATTCAATCTAACGACGATTCACGTGGGTATTGGAATAGTGTGTCCCATGTGTGTGTGATGTACTTGTCTATAATTCACCACCTAATGTGTGCTTATTTTGCATGTAGTATGTACCATTACTCCTCTTGCTTTAAATTGACTGCAAGTCTGTTTTCGGTAATTAATTGACTAGAAGTTTAAATATGGTGCAGAAAATTTATAATTATTTAAAAAAAAAAAAACTAAAGTTAAGATAATATTATGCAAATGAGTATATAGTAAGATCAAATATTATCTGTTCTATTTTGTAATTTCCTTTTCCATACAAGTGATATTGTAGAGTAATTAATCATAAAAATTGAGAAAAAAAATTTGAACAATAAACTTATAAGCTAATTACATTAATTTGAGGATGAGAGTTTCTTTTTTTTGGGATTACAAGGGTGAGGATAGGAGTTGAGATGTATAGTAGCTAAGATTGGGAAGTGGATAGTAATAAAGTATGTGTGGAGAGTGAAATATCTGAATGTAAACGGTGGATTTTTTATTTTAACCTCAAACTTCAAAAATTCAAAATGTTTTTTAAATATTACAAATGAAATGAAAAATTTAAGAAATGAAAATTATGATAGAATTTTAGCAGACAAAGGAGGGTTGCTGCCTTTACAATATTGTAAAAAAAAAAAAGATAAATTAGAACACTAAAAAAGAAAGTATATATATATATATGTGTGTGTGTGTGTCAATACGTTATTTTCTTGGAATTTGGGGTTCAATGTTTGTTTAGTTACATGCGAGAATAAGACTAAGTAAATCTGAACCTCTCTAAACTACAACATGACAGGAACGTAGTATACTAAGTTTGTCATATTTAGTTACATTTGTTTATAACAAGAAAGTATTGTCGTACCTCTGACTAATAATTAATTATTATTTTCTATAAAAAAGAGAAATGAAAGTTTTCACTTTCATTAGTCGAGGTACCAAAAGTATAAGAAAAATAATTAGTATAGTGAAAGTTATTATCGAATGAATAGTCGAACTTCATTTATTGTATGGTGAAAGTGAAATAAATATTTGGGTCTCACATATCCTATCCGATGGATGGAGAATGATTCGATTTCTCATTCAATGATAACTTTTAGCATGTGTATCATTACTCAAAGTATAAATAGGGTAATCTAAAGTAAAAAAGTTACTTAAGTCAATTCTTAAATGACTTCACACCCAAATGAGAGATCTAGAGTTCAAATTTCGATAGAGGTAGTGTACGTGTGTGATTTTACTTATCCGAAAAAGTAAAAAAAATCAAATCACAGCTTGCAAGTTGGAGAGTTTTAGTTGCTATGATCTTCTTGGTGACAGAGCAACAGCTTGCAAGCATTCTATCTACAAGTACTGACCATTAATTTTTTTACATTTTATGCATAAAGTTTATTAAATTACACAAAATGTCCCTCTTAAAAGCTCTCTAATCGTCTTTCTCTTTCTTCCGGACTCTTCAAATTGTTTTTTTTATTCTCTTCAAAGAAATTTGCATTACTTTCCTTCAATTAAACGCTAAGTTAATTTTTTTTTTGGTCTAATATGAGAATTATAGATGCATAGATACTTTCACAAACAATATTCTAACTGATATTTGGTCCACCAAAATATAATAAAAAATAAATAAAATACCCATTATTGTTTAAACAACATTAAGAATTACATCACTAAAAGGACACTTTAATTTTTTTAATAATTACTAGATACAATTCTCCTAGTTAAGATTTGGTCCGAAAAAATAGAAGTCCAAGCAAAATTTATTGTAAATTAATCAATTTGTACAAGACAAGTTCTTACTCGTCAAATCATATTAATTAAAGATAATATAACTCTCCTTTTTTTCCGCAAGGAACCCAAATTATATTAATTAAAGATAATATGACTTTCGTTTCTTTCAACAATGGAACCATCAATATAACATCAATATAACGTGTATATTAGTATATGTGTTTAATATATATATACTAGTATATGTCCGTGTCTACAACATTATTAATATAGAAATTATTATTATTTTAGACGGTAGATAGACAAACACATTTTTAATCAATTTTAAATTTAATATAGATATGTGTGTAGTGAAAAGCAAATAATTTTCTTTCGGGTGTAGGCTCCATCAAATCAACTGTTGCTAATGAATCAATAATAAACTAATTAATGAATCAATAATACAACCCGTAGCTCTCAATTTCCCACTGTAACCACGTTCAAAATAACCCAATTATATACCAATTCTTTGATCTCGTTACCTAACTTCATAAATTAGAGAAATATTTAGCCACTTATAGACATACATATAAGAAAGCTTTAAAACGAACTATCAAAGTGTACTGTCGAAGGTACATTGGTTGTTCGCTCCACCACCACATCAGTTGTGGCATACGGCTCACTCAGCCACATTGGTTGTTGGCTCCCATGTATTTAGGTTGTAAAAGTTATAATTAAGGAATTTAAATACAGAAAATAAAAATCTCAAATACAGTCATCATAAAATCATGTATGCTACTATGCTGTAATTAAAATCAAATTAAATAACATTTATAATTTTTATTAAAAAAACACTTAACATCACTCACCAAAACAAACTAGAACATGTAAATTAAACAATTTGTTGGTCAGTATGTGCTCAGGAACCATTGCCCCCGAACCTATGCTAGCTCTGTCCTTCGCTCCTTGCATAGGAAGTGATGGATTCCAAAATAAGTGATGGATTCCACCATTTTTTTATGGGTGAGTTTCGCAAGTCGGTTCCGGTTTCGATTTCGATTCGACTAATATAATAATATTTTTCAAAAGATTGGAAATATATATCAACAAATCAATCAACAGTGTATATATCAACAAATCAACAGTGTGTGGCATGCTAAATTTACAAGTGGATTCAATTATACATGTAGATATATCCAAAGGATACCAACTACTAGAAAGCACGAATACTTTACCGAGAGTGTCGGACATTTGGACTTCGTGTCGGACACCTGTAGGATACTTCGTGAAAGTGTTCTAACATTTTTTTTAGGACACTTCTCGGACATTCTTGGGACACTCCTCAAATATGTGTCGGACACTTCGTAGCGGTGATGTATATCAAGTATTTCGAATGAAAATTATATACTACTAAATTATGATTAAAAATCAAAGACTAAATAAGTTTGGTTCTTTAATTTATTTTAATCTATTTATCTATTTTTGTTTATAAGTTTGTTTGGTTCTTAATTGTTTGATGATGAATTGAATTATTTTTTAAATATAATATTTTTTTAATGAAGAATTAATATATGGTTTACAATTGGTCTTATTTGAGTTATAAGAGTTGACATTAAGCTCACCTACCCTATCCCTCCTTTCAATTCAGACCCACTAGCAATTTGAACCCGTCTAATCAGAAATTACTCCGGTAAACAATTGGCATGGGACCATATCATGAGTCAGCTCTGATACCTTTAACATATCAAACACTTGTTATTTGATTCAAAAATTTTGGACAAGTTTTTACGTAGAAGAGAAAGGTAAGTAGAAATTAAATAAAGGAGTTTGTACCCATTAAATTTTTTTAAATGATTTTTAAAATAATTTTTAATTTAAAAAATCGAAAACTATTTCTCAAAAATTAATCCAAACAAAATCTTAAACTCTTGAGTAGTATTATATACCTCCCTTTTACGTCCAAAATTTTTCTCAACCAAATCTGACGTAACTCTAACACAACCATTATTAAAACCTATAATATCTTAATTACTTTGAAGAGATTGGCCATTACTTTGAAGAGATTGGCCATTAATTTAATAAAATATTTTAATCATTTTATTTCTTCTTGGTCTTCTAGTGCATGATATTTTTTATTTTTTTTCCTTGTCAACTATCTTCATTAATTTAGTCACACAGTAATGTGTACCTTCAACATTCAATTTAGCAAAAGTTAGGTGAAAGGAAGGATAAGAATACGGCATGATACGATATAGCGATATGAGAAATTTAAAAAAAATAAAATACAGATACTGCAAGGATATGTCAAATAAATAAAAATATAATATTATACATACAATATTAAGTTTTATTCTTCAACCATACAATAAATATACTTAAAGTAATTATATAAAATATAAGAAGTTAAAATTTAGAAATTCACTATCTTTACAATAACTCACTTACTTGAGTATTTTAAAAAAAAATTTGTTTTATTATAAAATGATCCTTATTTTTTAACCTATAAAGTTTTTAATATTACAGTCTAAATTCCATTTTATAGAACAAAAAATTACAAATTTGTCAAGAAAAGTATCTTAAACGTATTTCAGACGTATCCTAAACGTATCTTGGCGTATTTTCGCGTATTCTAACAGTATCCTCTGCGTATTCTAACAAATATTCAAAAAATAATTTAAAAAAATTTAATACTTTTTAGGTTTATCGGATACGTATCCTGTCGTATCCTAGTTGTATCCATATTAAATATGTGTTCGATACGACCACAGAGCCTCTTTCGAAATATCCGTACTTCATTGGTTAGGTGATATTGTCAAACTACAATCATACACGGCATGAAAAATCATTATGTACGGAATGAAGAAGCATATTGTTGATATGGTGAGAAATAAGGCATATTGGTGACGGATTTGATATTTTATTGAACAGAATATAAGAAATAATTAGAATCATTCAAGATATATATATATAAAGAATAGTTCAAGTCATCGGTTTTGAAACTTTCCTTGAAAATAGGACAAGACAAGTTCTTACTCGTGGAAGCATATTAATTAAAGATAAAAGAAAGAATAATTTTACTCGAGCACTTTCCTTTCTTTCCACGAGAGAACTCAAGAAACTGTCACTATGACGTGCATATCTGTTTAATATATATATATAAAATTTTACTCGAGGACTTTCCTTTTTTACTACGAGAAAACTTAAAGAACTGTCAACATAACGTGTGTGTCTATACACTGACGTATATTTGTGTTATTGAAATTATCAATGTAGAAGGAATTAATACTATTAAATTATTTAATAGATTAATTTTAAATTGTAAATAGACAAAGACATTTTAAATCAAACTTAAATATAATATAGATATGTGTGTTGTGAAAAATAAGCAATCTTCTCCCGTCGCGTGCAGTCTCCATCAGCGGTTGATAATTAACTAATAATAAACTATTTAATGAATCAATAATGCATTCCCATAGCTCTCAATTTTCTAATGTAAACACATTTAAAATAACCTAATTATATACCAATTCTTTCATCTCCTTACCTAAGTTTATAAATTAAAGAAATATCTGGCCACTTGTACATTACATATTACATATACGTATAAGAAAGCTTTAAAACTATGGAAAGTCAAGGGTTAAAGGTACATTGGTTCTTCGCTCCACCACCACATCCGTTGTGGCGTGCGGCTCATTCAGACACATTAATTGTTGGCTCCACCATGTATTTAAGTTGTAAAATTTATAATTAAGGAATTTAAATAGAGAAAATAAAATTCTCAAATACAGTCGTCATAAAATCATGTATGTTGTAATTAAAATCAAATTAAATAGCATTTATAATTTTTATTAAAAAAAACACCAAACATCACCTGCCAAAACAAAGTAGAACGTGTATGCTATAATTAAAATAAAGGGAATTAAATGACATTTATAATTTTTTTATTAGAAAACACCTAACATCACCAGCCAAAAGAATATGGTTCAATCACATGCGTGGGTATAGAAAAGCTTTGACGAGGCACACTAAGTTCTTTCTAACTTTAGCCAATTGCCAATTGCAATGCAAATTGTCTATCGTCTTTACGTGGTTGACTACTTTTACTTTATTGCCATTGACGTTGGTTGTAAAGAGACCAAGTGCCAGCCGCCAGAGAAGAGGGCTCTTTTGGGTTTAACCATTGCACAGTTCCTTCTTGTTATTCAATTTTCTCATCCTTGCATTTCATTGGGGAAAAATTCAGAAACGAAAAGATTGGGGAGGGGGTGTTTCTGCATGAAAGCTTTGAAACATGGCATGAATCGATCATAACCAAAAAAAAACATTGGCGTTAATCATATATATATATATTACCCGAAACGAAAAGAGAATCAAAGATTTCGATGAAGGGAATTATAGAGGTGTCTATTGGGTTAACTCACTAAAAAAATGGATCTAATTTATTTTTAATTTTATTTATTTATTTATATTTTTAGGACATTTGTCGGATATTTATTGAACCATGTCATGCAGAACAAAGTTCGTCCACCCAAAATTGGACTCAAGTATTGTCCTATTTAATAATTTTAAGTTTAAAGTGATATTGATTAATTACTATAACCTCCACTACCACCTTTACACATTGTATTTATTATTATTATTATTTTTATATAAGTTTGCATTTCCCAGCACCCCATCCTTGTAGCTTCTTCAGTTCTAAATAATTTCTATTCAAAGTTACTTATACGTTGACTCATTTGTATATCTCGTACTACGGATAAGGGACAAGTTTTCATCACAATCTACACATGTTTTGTACAAACTAACACACAACAATTCTCATTCTCATTCTCCTTGTGGTAAACATGACTTACATTGAAAACATTAATTATATCATATAGATATTTATTTATTTTTGACATCTTTAAGGACAATAAAAAGTATTTAAAATTATCTTCATAAATAATAATAGTTGCACAAGTAAAGTTTACAAAAGAGATAACTAATTATTTAATTTTTGAATACCGGTAATTGCACCAAGGGTTGTAACCGAAGAATAATAATAAAAAAATACAAGTAATTGTAACTTAATTGTAATTATTTTTCTTTCCTATCTCAAAACAGAGTTAAATTTAATAATTTATGTCTTTTAAATCAAAATTTGAATAGATTTAAAAGTCTAGTTACTAACTAAGAAGAATCCTATATGAAGATGAAAAAAAAAATTATGTGAGTAGCAGTAGTAAAAAGAATTTCTTTCTATTGTTGTTAAATTAGAAGAAGAAGAAGAAGAAGAAGAAGTAATAAAAATCATTTTTATTTTCAAATGGGGACTAGGCGAACAGCCGAGTCAGCTAAGGTTGGAGCCGCCTATGTGTACTGTGTAGGGCTAATGAGTTAAACAAGTATTTATACAAAGAGAAAACGGAATGTGATTGGTCGAAGAACGCAATAATATACATGCACTTCACTCTGTCCCCCTCCCATCGTTTCTATATAAAGGGTAGGCTTCGTCCCGAAATATTGTACCTTCAAAGTGTTCTGTATCTTGTGCCAGCTTTGAAATTCTCAACAGTAAGAACTATCACATATATATATTCTACTATCTACACATATACACAAACCTTCAAGGTGTATATATATATATATATGCACATATAAAGAGAGACAGAGAGCCTTCTTTTGCTTGATCTCTGTGTGACTGTGTGTGTGTGTATATATATATATAGAGAGAGAGAGAGAGCTTCTTTTGCCTGATCTCTGTAAGTCAGTCAGTTTATTCCATAGAGAGAATTTCAATTCCCTTTCAAGTAGGGGGTTTCTTTAGCATATCTACATCTAATGTCTCTCACAGTTGAATAGATGACCTATCTTTTTACCACCTATATATATAGGTTATAACATTTCTACAATATATATGGGCTTTCATCATCTTGATTTTCCTTAAATAGAACTTCATTTTAACCCAAGAAATCAAACTATTCCTACTAAAAATACTCTGTCTTTCTCTTTCACTGTGCTCTCCCTTACTTCATTCTTCTTTATATATACAGAGGATGTGGAAACTGAAGATTGCAGAAGGGGATGGAGCATGGCTGACCACCACTAACAATCATGTGGGACGACAGTACTGGGAATTCGATCCTGAGGCTGGAACGCCTCAACAACGGGCGGAGGTTGAGAGGGCTCGTCACGACTTCACCAAAAATAGGTTTCGAATCAAACAAAGCGCTGATTTGTTAATGCGAATGCAAGTACGTATATACTATTTCAGTAGTGTGTGTATATATATATATATATATATATATATATATCGCTGCATCCGCAGCTGCCATAGATATATATGTGTTAACTGTTACGTCCGTGAATGCAACCATCCTTGTTCTATAGACTATGTAATTAGTGCAATGAAAAGGGGAGAGGTGAAAAGGGTTCGATTCTCGTTGGAGACCATTTGTAAAATATGTGTGAATACTTCTCTAACTCCAAAACAAAACAAAACATCAAGTACGTCAATTTAAACTTTTGGATTTGCTTAGTTGGAGAGTTCAGTATTTTACTAGTATGTATATGTGTTACTGACAGTTACATAAAAATTGTCATGACAATATAGAAAATGTCATCAAATGGGTCATTAATCATTGCTCTGATAGTTTCATTGGTGTATAAAAAATGGACTATTGGATTGGATGAGTATAAAATATTAATCTGTGCCCTTCGTCATCTTCTCATCTCTGTATCCTTCTACTTTGTCAAAGCATATTAATTTCAACACTTTCACATTGCATGTATATGTAAAATAGTTCCATTTATTACTTTCAAACATTTTCCAAATAATTATAGAAAATTATTATCTAAAAATGGACTCGGACTCTTTTTTTTCTAACAATAAACAATCACATAAACGAATTTTTGAATATATATATATTTGTCATATGAAAACAACATATAGTTCTAAAAAAGCCTGATTGCTTAATATACAAATGTTTATATTCAAGGATTTTATGTATATGACTATTAATGCAACCTAATAAATAGACAAGTATATATTTGTGTTTATATCTTTATATATTTATTGATTGCAACTTAGAAAGAAAATGAAGATTAAGATAAAGGTAACAATAATTGACAAGAAGCCAATTGTTAAAATGCCTCTGTTCCTTCTTTAGCTTCTGGGTGTGAATTATTTATCACATGACTTTGTACTAAAAAAAAATGAAAATCACTTTTTAAGAGATAGTGTGCATCTATCCCACAAGTTGAAGTAGTGTGGAATCGGAGACTTTAATCGCTTTCCTTAACTCAGTTACGTCCCATATTTAGTAATTGAGTCTCAATTTCAACGAGTTGCATCAAGGTGTCCCCCCTTTCAATTCATGTTCGTGATTGTCTATCAAAGTGGTTGTTGATGATTTGATGTACTCACTATTTGTTCCAATACAAAATTGATCATTGCATATAATGATTGATTCTTTTTTTTAGGCTTCATTGTACGATGCATAGTTTGACCTGTTTGCTCTTGTTGGGCTGGGTTGATCTGGCTCTAGTAGCCCCCTCATCTGCTGTTTGGGCCTTGCCTGTCTTTCTGCATTCTCCCCTTCTTTGTTTAATAAAGTTCAATTATCAATATATATATATATATATATATATATATATATATATATATATATGAAGAATTCATGTAAAACTTGCAGCTTACAATGGAGAACCCATGTGGGCCAATTCCACCAGCAATAAAAGTGAAAGAAACAGAGTCTATAACAGAGGAAGCTGTGACAACTACACTGAGGAGGGCAATCAGCTTCTACTCAACCATCCAGGCCCATGATGGCCACTGGCCTGCTGAATCTGCTGGCCCTTTGTTTTTCCTACCTCCTTTGGTAAATCATCTTCATTCTATCAACTACAGTAATTTAAGTAATTTTTGGGTGTGGGCATGCTCCTTATTGGGCTTGGCCCAAACCAAACCATACGTGGGCCTAACCGGCCCAGTTCAATCAGGTCCTGAGGCTGGCCTCTTTCTCAAATAATATTTTTATTTACGGAAAAAAAAGTGATCAACTAGTGCTCTTGGGTTACAACTTTTAAATTAATATGGAGAGGACTCCAAACTTATTGGTCATCAAAAGAAAATATATACGTGTGTGAAGTAAACCTGAGTGTCAACAAAATTTTGGGTATGATGCAAAAGAATGACCACAGTTGTTACCATATGCAGGTAATAGCTTTGTATGTCACAGGAGCTCTAAATGCTATTCTATCACCAGAACACCAGAAGGAGATCATTCGCTACACATACAATCATCAGGTATACTATATATAACATGTTATTCATCAAGGGTATTAGTATATATACAATTTTTTTGTCAATCAAATATATATATATATATATATATACACACACACATCCCAAATAGGACTCACAGATCTACTATATAAGCTACAATTTTCATTTTTCTGTTTGGATATTTTGTGCAGAATGAGGATGGAGGTTGGGGCATACACATAGAGGGACACAGCACCATATTTGGTTCAGCCCTTAGCTACATTATATTGAGGCTACTAGGCGAAGGACCCGAAGATGGTGAGGACAGGGCCATGGCTAGGGCACGTAAATGGATCCTTGACCACGGCGGTGCAGTGGGAATTCCATCTTGGGGGAAGTTTTGGCTTACGGTGAGACCATTGAACCTCAGTTTAGAGCACTGCTATAAAAACTAACATATTCATACATATATTATATTACCTTTAACTAATCTGTGATGTGCCTATAGTGCATCACAAGATTGCTATACTTAAATCTAATGATCATATACTCACATGTCTCATCTGGTGTAGGTACTTGGAGTGTATGAGTGGGAAGGCTGCAACCCAATGCCTCCAGAGTTCTGGTTGCTTCCAAACATCTCTCCCATTCATCCAGGTTTTGACCAAATACACATCTTGTAACAAAAATCAAATGTACTGCTACTGCTGGTATATGAGTTTTGAAATTTTAACAAATATACCTTCGTCGTGTGCAATGCAATGCAGGCAAAATGTTGTGCTATTGTCGCTTGGTGTACATGCCTATGTCGTATTTATATGGAAAGAGGTTTGTCGGTGCCATCACCGGATTAGTCAAATCTCTAAGACAAGAACTCTATACTGAACCTTATCATGAAATAAATTGGAATAAAGCTCGAAACACATGTGCAAAGGTTTGTCATGGAACCAAGTTTGTTTCCAAATTAAAGCATCGACCAAGGTTTGTTTACTCAAGTATGTTCATTTGTTTTCATTTAGGAGGATCTCTACTACCCACATCCCCCGGTACAAGATATGCTATGGGGATTTCTTCACCATGTTGCTGAACCTATTCTGACGCGTTGGCCTTTTTCTGCACTAAGAGATAAGGCACTGAAACTTGCAATGGAACATGTACATTATGAGGACAAGAACAGTAGATACCTTTGCATTGGATGTGTAGAAAAGGTAAGTAAAGTTTATAGCATTTGAACTGCATGATATTTCTAAGTCAAGTAGGGACAAGGAAATGTTGAATGAAATGTTAACTAATCACTTGTCTCACAGGTGTTATGTCTAATTGCCTGCTGGGTAGAAGATCCAAATTCAGAAGCATACAAGCGTCATCTAGCTCGAATTCCTGATTACTTTTGGCTAGCAGAAGATGGCTTGAAAATGCAGGTCAGAGAACCAGTCTAAAATGAAATCTAATGCATACATACACACATATATATATAAATATAAACACACACAAACAGAGGTGTGAGAAACCGCAATTCAGTAGTAAGTATGAGAGTCCATACCACTTGTGTCCAATATACTAAAACCTCTTTCCTTTATTGGAAATAATTAAGAAAAACTAACCTGCAAAACATCCATGAACTTGTTACAAATCTCGAGCCAGTAACTGTTTCACAATTATTATAATTGGGATGCTTTTTGTAGCGCTTCAACCAAGTATTTGTTATACCAATATCCATCAATATGCAAAGCAACCAAAAGCAAAGGAAAAAATCCCATACTATATTCAAATCCAATGTCACATTTTCAGGTGAAAGGTAGTAAATGTTGCTAAATTGATTTCATGCAGAGCTTTGGCTGTCAGATGTGGGATTCAGCTTTTGCTGTTCAAGCAATTATCTCAAGTAATCTTACTGAAGAGTATGGGGCTACGCTTAGGAAAGCACACGACTTTGTTAAAGCATCACAGGTTTGATCTTAGTGCCACACAAACCCTTAAATTGTCACCGACCAATCTAGCAAAACACCTAATTAATCAAGGCAAAGTATTTTACAGGTTCGTGACAACCCTTCTGGCAACTTCAGGGAAATGTACCGTCACATTTCTAAAGGTTCATGGACATTCTCAATGCAAGATCATGGCTGGCAAGTCTCAGATTGCACAGCAGAAGGACTAAAGGTAATTCCAAACTAGCAAATGAATCAAATACATGCAGAGTAGCACATTTTCAAGGTTGGCGCTTTAGTAATGTTCCTGGCTTTTGGCAACGTTTTCTATTTTACAGTGTGCACTTCTTTTCTCACAAATGCCACCAGAACTCGTTGGGGAAAAATTAGAAACAGAGCGTTTATATGATGCTGTGAACGTCATTCTATCCTTGCAAGTAAGGATTATCCTAATAGGTTCTTTCTTGCTTAAAACAAATGTAACCCTAAAACCTGTGTTGCTTGCTAATCATGATCATCCACTTTGGTTCTCTCTCTATATCTTTTCCCTAGTTCTAGTAACAAAGTTCACTGTTCTTATAGATTTTCTCCTTTTCTCCAATGCAGAGTAGCAATGGTGGTTTTCCAGCTTGGGAACCCCAAAGAGCATTTCGTTGGTTGGAGGTATAAGTTCTTTCTTAAGCTATGGCCACTTTAGATCGATTTCTAAGGGATGCTTCAAAGTCCTATGGTGTTTTTGTGCATTGAGTATAGGGTAAAGTGCCACTAAATTTTTAGCACCTATTGACAAATATTTATGTTCTTATTCCAGAAGTTCAACCCCACAGAGTTTTTTGAGGATGTTCTGATTGAGAGAGAGTATGATTTCTTAATCACAGCCTTTTTGCACTACTAGTTATTTCTTTCACTGCTTGATGATTATGGCTGCGTTATTTTAGGTATGTGGAATGCACTGCATCTGCAATTCAGGGGTTGACACTCTTCAAAAAGTTGCACCCTGGACACCGAACAAAGGAAATAGAAAGCTGCATATCAAGAGCGATACAATACATAGAAGATACACAAAACGAGGATGGTTCATGGTAAAAAATTTCATCAATCAGATGGTGTTTCTTCTTCGGATGACATTAGCATTGAAGATGGAAAGCAAATTAACATTTAGTTGATGATGAGTTTTGAACATTTTAATTAACAGGTATGGTTGTTGGGGGATTTGCTACACATATGGTACATGGTTTGCAGTGGAGGGGCTTGCAGCTTGTGGGAAGAACTACCATAACAGTCCTACACTGCGTAAAACATGCGAATTCTTGCTGTCAAAGCAGCTACCAGATGGTGGATGGGGAGAGAGTTATCTTTCAAGCTCAAACAAGGTATAAACATAACTTTACACTTTTGAAAGCATAGCTATTCAAATAAAAAGAATATATATTTATGCAATATGTCTCATTTTTTATTTCTATATAACACATCATTGTTATATGAAATAGGTGTATACGAATATAGAAGGCAACAAGTCAACTTTGGTACAGACAGCATGGGCTCTATTATCCCTCATAGATGCTGGACAGGTTAGTATAACAATGTTACAAATCTAAAACTATAAGAGGAAGTACAAAAAAAAGAGCTTTATTATTACTGTTTGGTTCTGTTCTTTAAAATACTTCATAAGACTATAAAAATGTGTTCAAAGAAACTGCACCATATTTTTAACTCTCTAAGAAATCAGTTTATTCCCAGAAAATAGAGCCAAACAAGATATTTTTATTCACTATGTTATGGCAAAAAAACGTCCTGATGTAACTGATTTCATCGAATTAGGCTGAGATTGATCCAACACCCATTGATCGCGGAATGAGGGTACTGATTAATTCACAAATGGAAGACGGGGATTTTCCTCAACAGGTAGGAACTACGAACTCTGAGTTTTTTCTATTATTATCATTATTAAAATCACTAGAAAGCTTAGTATGGCATGAAAAAGAAAATGAAGAGATATATAGTATGAATGTCTATCCAATAAATTAACATATTGAATAGTTTCAGTTTAATGATTCAGCTTTCTCTTGCTTGCATTTTGCACACAAGATCTTAAGCAGAAGATATGCAATGACCTTTGCTACAAAACCATGCATACAAAAGAGTGATTAAACCAGTGAGGACCATGACATCATTGACATATATTAATCCAAATACTGTTTCAATGCAGGAAATCACTGGAGTATTCATGAAGAACTGTACTCTCAATTACTCATCGTATCGAAATATATTCCCCATATGGGCTCTTGGTGAATATCGACGTCGTGTTGTATATGCATGAAGAAGCTCTAAATGTCAAGCCAAAGGGCTGAGGACGATAGTTTCAACTAACAAAAGAATAAACCTTCAAAGAAGAATGGCTATACCTATATGCAGTTGTTATTTTTGTGTTGTATGCACGCACTACTATGTTACATCTATATATGTATATATTTGCTTGTACATGTATGCCACCAGCAACTTGTATGGTTTGAATTAAAGTATAAAATATCAATAAAAAAAGCCTATTCCAAAATCCAATCTTCTGTCAGTTGTGTGTATGTGTGCTGTGTGTGAGAGAGAGTAAATTATATATGATCTAAAAAACATCTTGCTTGCCATGTTTGGACTAATCAAGTTTTCATGAAATAAAAATATATAAATAAAAATTAAGTATTCATGTCTACAAGTGATGTAAAGTAAAGCTTGATTAGCAGGTGACCTCTTTCCCCTAACAACTGCCAAAATGAAGTCTTCTTTAAGGGGTGCACTAGCCACTAAGAAGTCGATACCTATTCTAGCAAAGAAGCTATTTCACACACTATCTTTAAGAATATCAGTGTCTTTTTGAAAATAGATTTTTTCCTTCCTCGTATATATACCTCCACATTGTTATCTTCTCTACACTCCCTAAGAGAGTAGAGAGTAAAGCTATTTCGGAGCACCGAATTAGTGCTTTGGAATTGAAATTGAATGAAATTCAATTCGAAGTTTGAACTAAATTTCCTCCAATTCCAAAACTAAAACACCGATTCGGTGCTCCCAAATGCAACTTAGGCGAAAACATCACTTTCATAATCTTATTCTCTTCCAAAAGCAAGGCACATTCCCGCAACCTAATAGTAACTAACAACCTCTTAAGGAGTAACTGCCTGCGTGAGTTAAATATTTCAATACAGGATTTGTAAAGAAAATATTACAATGGAATCCGACAAAGCAAACCAAATGTACAAGCAAAAACAATGACAGATTTCTTGTTTCTGGTTTACATGTAAAAAAGAAGAATGAGAGGAAGGAACAGATACCTTCAGGAAATATAGTTTTACATTACACTCATAGACATAATCTGACGAGCAAGACCGGGATCTTGTTGCAACAGCTCCCTGAGGTTGTTCTCCACTTCAGCCAACTGCTTCTCCAAGTACTCCTTTGAGGTCTGTCCAATGCCCAACAACATACCCCATGTTACAAAATATCCAGTACAAAAATTTTAACTTGCTGACATTTGACTGTGGGGTAAGTAATTCAAGCCGGTTGGGTGGCACAGCTAGCTCAAATCTCAGTACCATGGCATAGGAATACAAGCTATACTAATATGCACATGAATTTCTGTAAGCGAGACAGACTGCTGCACTCTAGGATCTGACCTTAACCTTGGGAAACCCTTAATTGTGATGGATAGAGCTCTTCCTTGAACAAAGAAAAACTAGATAAGCCTGAACCAAGACCTAACCAAGCTGGCAAGCAGTTACCCAGCTCAGGTCTGTTCTCTCCAACCACAATTGTAGCTAATGGCAATTGCAGTGGAACATATGCAGTGGTGGTCCTATAAGCATTTGAGATATTCAAACATAAAAATTCTCTCATCGTGATGTAGAAATGATTCACTCGGAATCTCCTGGTCAAAGCTAAAGATCTATTCTCGTACAAAGTCTTCAGTAAACCTTTTGTTAAGACACTCCTAAGCTAAAATTCCAATTCATTTTCATCCTAGCTTAGCCCTTCCTTAAACTTTGTCAAAAAGACCTGCTTACACATCATCTGCTGATCATGACTTTACAATCCATCAACTTGTTAGGTAAAGGCCGTTACTTAGAGCTAGCCCCACCGATGCAGTGCTAGGAGGGAGCGATTAGATATAGACCTTATCTTTCACGTTATGTTGACTAAAGCTTAACCATCACACCAAGCACGGTCACTAAACTTGTTAGGCAAATTTAACAAAAATAAATTAGCCTCCAAAAATTGAGCACAAAGAATTTGACCTTCCTAACATTATATATACATGATATAGAATAGAAAATTCTGAAATTTAAATTCAAGTTAGAATTTTGGTAAAAAAGAAGGGTAAGATAATAGGAACATAAAAAAAGGCAGATCCAGCAAAAGTAAAATAAAAAATTAAAATTTCCCTAAACCTAAATTAATGAATAAATAAGAATAGCATAATAAAGTCGAATGTAATAACTTTGCCAGAATAAATTAGTGCCTAGGTTGTACAAGTCTACCCAATCCAACCACCATAAATTGACAATACCAACCTAAACCAAGTAATAGCCTTTTCCAAAATAAAAAAGGTCACTTCTAACTTTATATATGATGCAACAACTCAACGAAGCTTATCCTCAACTATTCTATCAATTAATGACACAAATAACCAAAAACAAGCCAATTAGTGATATATTTTAGGAAAAATTATCACCAAGTCCTAAAAAATTCTCTAGGACCAATAAGTCCTACTTTTGAGATTTTTTTCCATTTAAGTCCCAAATCACTACATATTCCATTTATACCCTTACTAAATTGAAGTAAAATTTTCTAATTATAAACTTATTCAAGAATTGATAATAATCTATTTTTTATATATTCCCTTAAGTTTTAGTTACTTAATAATATTGCATTATAAGTTTAACTACTAATTAATCTAATTTAAATTCAATTCAAAATCTCGTGTAGAATACACGATTTTAGTATTAAAAAATTAATAAAATGTATTTTTTTTATATTCAAATTTTATGTCTAATTTTGTAAGGTATATATGAAAGTTTGAGTCTAAATTTTATATCTAATGTAGCAAGAGTATATATAATTTAGTAAGGGTATAAATGGATGATCTAGTGATTTAGGACTTAAATGGAAAAAAACCTCAAAAGTAAGACTTATTGGTCCTAAAAGAAATTTTTTTGGACTTATTTGACTTTCAATGAGAAAAGTAGGACTTGGGGATAATTTTCATAAATCTTAACCCAGTGTAAGTCTGAAAAAGAATTATGAATACATGCATGAAAACGTTAAATAATAAACAGAATAAAAAACAAAACCAAAGGACCATACACAGTAATATAAACAAACAGCCTATTACAGGACTCTTCTATATGTGTAAAAAAGAAATGGCAGACGGGTATGGGTATGGAACACATGTCTAACATGTTTGGTTGCGTATAAACCCGACAAGCATGTCTGCTAATCCAAAAGTACTAAATAAACTCTTCATGAAATTCTTCTATAATATTTCTTTGCTACATAATTGTTTTAAAATAAGTGAAGTTTCCATGTTAAACACTAGATTCTGTATAAAAAAGCTATTCTAACACAGAAAATAGAAATAGATGTTCTCTATCCTTGGGTTCGAAGATACGCTTAGCGTAGGGACATATCCACTCCCAACGCACTACAGGAATCCATTAGTACTCCCTTTGTCCCAAACAATGTCCCTCTTTCCTCTTTAGGATGTCAAAATTATGGTCTGGCTTGGTTCAATTTTTTTAGAACAGTTCTCTAAAAATTGTTATTTGAAAATTGAGTTAAAAACAAAAAAAAAAATGCTTCATTTCAGAGAACAATCTCTTATAATTCTTTGAAAACTGTTTTCAAATAACAACAAACATGGCCTATAACTTCCCTAAATTATCCTTAGATTTTTGAAAGAAAAAAAAACTAAATTAACAATGTGAATCTTTACATTTTTCAATTTTAAAATTTCAAGGGGAAACATGCATTAAATGCATGACTCCTTAAAAAGTTGAAATCCTCAAAGGAGATATTCAATTTGATAGTAGGTGGTGGCAAATAGATCATGACAGAGTTCTTCCACGGGCTTAAAAATGGGAATCCCCTGAAAGTCCTGCCCCTCCCCCTACCCTTCCCCTCCCCAAAAATTAAATAAATAAGGCATGCACACAGATGAAAAGAATATCAAAAAGACAACCCGAAAAGGCATCAAATGATAATGTGAATTCATTCATTGATCCCCAATTTGTTTCAAATATCATTAGGACTACTAAATCAAATTGATGGATCTAATTGACAAGTGTTGTTATTTGTGACGCTGATATCCAAGCTCAGAAACAAAAGATAAAACAAAATTAAAAATCTTCCAACATATATGTATGCATATCACACACGTGGGATGACATTTAATAACTTCCATTTGCATGTGTGATGAAGGCAGGAATAAAGAAAGGAAGAAACCTGTAAGGAGGCAATTGCAGTTTCACTATCCTTCAACTTTCGCTCCTGTTCATCCATTAAAACTGACTTGGGCTCCAAAACAAACCTGGTCACCATTTATAAAAAAAAAAATAGAGAAATAAATAAAAGAATAAAGCAATAATAGGGGGAGAAAAACAAGAAAATGAGTCATCAAGAGTATATCATATCCACTCCAGGCTGCTCTTAAGTCAAGATTAACAGATATTCATATAATTGGTTGTGCATAAACTCACGTTCTCCCTACAAAACAAAAGATACATGGATGTTAAATCAGTAAATGGTCATTCACTGTAGCACTTTTATAAGAAAAGAAGAAACATGTGGACACTAATTGGGTGATGCTGTCCCAGAATCGTGGTTAATAAACTAGTTGCCAGCAATGATAGGGATTCCAGTGATTCACAAAGAAATTGGAGGCCACATCAGTACATAAGTAAAAAGCAGGAGCTGCATTTGATTTTGATTCCATACCTATAGATTTGTATGTATTTGTATCATCAGACAATTGCCGCAGTTCCTCCAAGGTTAAATAAGCACGTTTCTTTTCTCCTTCTTTGTTTCGCATCTGGGTTTGAACCTGAAAGCAAGTAATTCAATGTTACTATTTAAAATCCCTTTCTCTGGTAAATAGTTTAAAATAGAAATATATCTTAAAGTATAATGCTTTCAAATCCAGAAATAAAAATAGAAACCTAAAAAATTAATCTATAAAACCAAGGGGAAGGATATATATATATGTCACTCCAAAATCTGCAAATCAGAATCAATTACAAAGACAATAAAGTCATGGAACCCCACTTATCTAACAATTATATAATCTTTCCCAGCTAACAACCAGAAAATTTTAGATAGTATATCTTCACTCAAAAGCCAGCCTGTAACACTGGTATTCCATCAGTGATTCTCATCCAAAATTTCCAGTGCATATTTTATGTGTAACTTCCATCTATCTCGTGATCAGGTGTGTGCACATAGATCACATCATTCTAAAATATTGCTGCAAAGAATAAAAAATCGTGAAATACATTAACCTTCTAACTAGAAATTTAGCCACCAATTTCTATATCTATATAAAGAAGGAAGCAATATCTTTCACTCCACCCATTCCTTTCCAAATTTGAATTGAATGGCATCAACCAATGTGGAGCCAGCCACGAAGCCAACATACTGCAGCCAGCAAGGTGCAGAAAACCCAAAGCACCCCAAGAATGGCAAAAACTGAACTCCACAGCTCTATAACCACTACGTTATGAAAGAAAGGTTTCTTCAGTCCATTTAGAAACACAGCATCTCACTCTCTAGCTCTCTTTTTTAAAACATTACCAGAATATAAGTGCAAGCTAGCTGAAGGATAAAGCCCTTATTTACCATACCAGAGACCTGTGATTGAATTGCCTTCAGCATGGATTAGAGGGGTTTATAGGTAAGGTGGAGGGTTAACCGCCGTTGTGCAGCCAACCATCAGAGTGGGGAAATTGGAGTTTGGCTTATATACATGTCTTGGCAACAGTCTAGTAATAATATATTATGGGTCTCAGAGACTTAGTTAAATCAATCCATAAAAGGTTCAATAAAGAGCAAATTCAAGGTCGAGGAAAATATTAGAACTTACTTGGATTTCAAGTTGAGGTCTTCTTGGGCTGGGACCTCTCATAATCAAGTTATAGTTTTAGTTGAGTCTAATTTTTTTTATTTTTTTTATTATTTTTATAAGTAGTAGAGTCTAATTTTTACCAAGGGTTGTAGCCTAGTGGATCGTCCTCATCTTCCAAAGTAGAAGGTTGAGGGTTCAAGTTCCCATAGAGACAAAGTGGGTAGGTTAGTTTAAAATAGGGAAAAAAAAATTACTTTGTTTAGGTTAATTTCATGCATTGTAATTTTGATTGTGTTTTAGGAGTAAAAAGTATTGTAATATTTTCAGAGTTGTGAAACGTGGGCTGCAAGCCCAAGGGTATCTTTCTGGGTTAAGTTATCAAATTGTAATATTTTCCAGAGTTGTGAAACATGGGCTGCAAGCCCAAGGGTATCTTTCTGGGTTAAGTTATCAAATTGTAATATTTTCCAGAGTTATGAAACATGGACTGCGAGCCTGAGGGTATCTTCCTGGGTTATGTTATCATATATGGGGTCTTTATTCATGGACTTTAGAAAGTTTATATAGTTTATCGTAGTCAAAATTCTTTAGTTTCTAAATAAGGAGCACACATTCTATTAGAGTTAGGATCACCTAGAAATCTATGTACTATATTACCATGCAATATTTACAATTCAATGGATAGATCAAACAATTTTCATAAGATTTTGAAAATCTTATGAGGTTCTGCAATGGAAATCTAACCCTATATGTAACTCCTATGAGAATCCAGGTGTAAATGTGTAATACCCATCTTCTTCTTCTCCTCCTCCTAAATTCTTATGGTTTTTCTTCATTTCTGCACAAAATCCACTTGCAAACAACCTAATTCAACACCATTTACAACCTCAAAAGTTATAGCTGACAAGCCCTATCCTTTTTCATCTATGTATTACCATGCAATACTTTCAATTCAATGGAAATTAGTTCAAAGAATTTTCAAAAGCTTTTGAAAATCTTTTGGGATTATAAAATGCATCTCATAACCCCATATGTAATTGCTATGAGATTTTAGGTATAATACCTGTGTTCTTCTCCTCCTCCTACTTTCTTATGGTTTTCTTCATTTTCTGCCCTAAATCCACTTGCAACCAGACCTAAATCACCACAATTTACAACCTCAAAAATTCTATTTGAGAAGCCTTAATCCTTTTATCAGGGGTGGAACTATGGGGAAGCCACCAATTTTTTTTGGAAAATCTGTCTCTTGTAAATGGTGAGTTTCAAAATACTAAAAAGATTTAACATGTGACCCTTCAAATTTATAAACAATATCAATTTGAAACAATATCAATTTGAGTAATTTTAGGTCTTCCTTTTGGAAGTTCACTTTTTGAATAATGATGATTATGATTTTATGCTTTTAGTGATTTATGGAGTACTTTTAATTTAATTAGTCTTGTTAGATCTACTATCCAAATATTATACTGTTAAAAAAAACATATTACACTTCAAAAAAAATTAAATAAAGATTCATACGATTAATTGGCCTCACAAGCAAAAAAAAAAATTTTGGCCAAACATGACCCATTTTATTATACACACATACAGAAATGTAGAGAGCGTAACCTGCTTCAATTTTCCAGTAGTCTCGATCATGCGACCTTGAATTTCCAGAAATGCCTGCATATTCAATTCAAATAAAAAGGATATTAAGTCAAATAATTACAAACTCTAGCTCCATGTTATACACATACAAAAATATACATACATATATATATATATATAACGGAATCCGAACGAAATTGAAATTGAAATTGAAGAGGGAAAAAAAGAAAACTATGGTGATCAAACCCTCCGTCAATCTACATGAGTTTTACATACATTTCTGTTTGCTTCGTCAGCCATTTCTCTTCGTATTCAGTATTCAGTGCAAATTGTACAGTTTGAAGCCCTAACTTAGTACTGATGAGTGAGTAATAGTAAAATATCGGTTTTAAAGAAGTGTTCGGGTGAGTTGGAACAAGGCCCGTCTTTTTTGGGCTGACTGGGCAATGGTTTGGTTACTTGGACTGGGCTATACTTCAGTTTTGAGCCCGAAACTAGGGCACGGGTAAAGCTAGGGCTTGTATAGTCCCGCTTAGGTATTAGAAGGGTAAATTATATTAATCTCCACTGAGGTTTAATCTAATTACACACAATATCAAACTTATACATTTTGTTACACCTTATTCTCCTAACGTTTGCTCCGTTATAACAAAGACTCCTTTCTTCCAAAATTTCACATTTTCCATCCAAAAATTTGGTTGTAATAACCAAAATGCCCATAAATAAATGAAAAAAATGTTTTAACCCTTTAATATATATATATATATATATATATATATATATATACATGCACATAGACAACACAACCTCAATTGATTTGCTTTGCAATGGTCTCAGATTCATAATTATGGAGTTGGTGGTTAAAAGGAAACAAGCGGAGATTCTTTTGAAGGTTTGGAGAAGACAACGACTGAATTGAACATCAACAACCCAGAAGTCGTTGCTAGTGATTGTGGTGGAGGCTGACGATGGCGTTTGGTGGATCACCTTGCCGACACATCTATTGCCGCTCTAAGGCTCCGACATCGCCGCCGTCACAGTTGGCGTCAAAGCCCGACAATGGGCCAAGTGAGAAGATTGCTCAATTGGGTTTTTGATTTTTCTAAGATTTTGTGGTAATTTTGAACTAGAGACAATGCTTGGTGGTAGTGGTGGTGGTGGTAAAATTTATCTTTCTTTTTTCAAGTATGCATTAGAGTAAATTGGGTGGTGGTGGTGGTAGTCATTGTGGTGGTTGTGGGGGTGTTGATGAGAGGTGGTGGCGGTCATTGTCGTCGTCGTCGTCGTGGTTGTGAGAGTGTTGGAGGCTTTTCCTGCAACAAATCGATGGCCATGGTGGGAGGAGGTGGTGTGATTAATGTTTGTATGTGCAAAGGAGAGAGAGAGAGGGAAGAAGAGAAAAATAGTATTTTTTTTATACAAGGGCAAATTGGTAATTTCATATATTCAGACATTTTATCCATTTTAACAATAAAAAGGGGGTAAAATAGTAAAATCACTCTGTTTTTAACATATGTTTTGTCAAATCCACTAGAGGGGAGGTGAGTGTAATAAAATGCATTATTTTTATGTTACATGTAATTAGATCTAGGGGTACACAAAAAATCCGTGAATCTACGAATCCGATCCAATCCGATCCATTAGCTAATGGATTGGTGACGGATTAAAAAATTAAAATCCGTTAGCCACGAATTGGATTACGGATTGGAGGGTCAGAAATTCGATCCGATCCGTAATCCGATTCATGGCAATCCGTAGCAATATATTTATATATATAATTAGTAATTACATGTATAATAATATAATATGCTACATACTTACATGAGTAAACCTAAAAACTCAATATATATTATATTTGTTTATTTAACAATTGTTTTCATTTAAAAAGTGTTGTGTTTGTTGGACAATTTTGTTTTTGGAATTTTTGAAGTAGAAAAAAAAATTTTAAATAGGAGTACTAGGCCAATTTGTCAATCCGATCCGTTCAATCACGGATTGGATTTTCGTTAATCCGTAATCTGCGGATCGAATTAGGATTATGCATAATCCGATCCGATCCAATCCAATCCATGGTCACCCCTAATTAGATCAAACTTAAAGGAAGATCAGTATTATTTACCCTTAAAAAATCACTCACTAAGTCCACCATTATTAGTTGGTTTTATCTTGGTGGCTTTGAGTGGTCAAGATTTCAAGAAAATAAAGATAATATATAAGAAAAGTAAGATAAAAATATGAAGCATGACTACAAATAATTTCACCCTTATTTCAAAAGAAAAAAAAGGAAAAATTGTCATTTCATTTATTAAAAAGTTCACATGAAAAAAAAAAATGTCAATATCGTATCAAAATATATATTCAAGTGACTACATGCTAGGTAAAGATTTTGTTTGATTGATTATTACTGTCTTAGTAAATTTGGACTTACTAGAAAAATGAATTAATGAAATTCAATAAATATTACTTGACAGTTGACACAAGTAATTTGGGATGGTTTTTCTTCTTTTTTTTTTTTAAGAAAGTGATTAAATTTAACAATAAATTAACAATCAATCCCCACATCAACCAAAGAGTAACATCAAGAAGAAAATTACAATCTTATTCATATCACAACTGGATCCCACAATTTAGATTTATTTTACTCTATTTTTGGAAGCTGTCATTTGAGGAAAAAGTCAATATATATATAATTAGTATTTATATTTTTCTAAGAGATTATAAAATACTTTTAATTTATATATAATTTCGTATATCTTCTTTAATATATAAACGTATAATCACTATTTATATTTGTTTTTATTATGAAATACTACAATTTTTTATATTAATTTTTTATTATAAAACTTCAATTTTTATTTTCACATTACTAAAGCAGCCCTCCAAATTAATGTTTCTAGGTCCTCCTCTACACCTAGATTTGCTAACATAATAAGGAAACTAAGACTGAAACAACTTTCAATATTGTAACAGTTCGCTCGAACAAAGATGTCAAGAGATATAATCACTTAAAAACTGCAATCTCAAATCATTAAAATTACATTTAATACGTTAAAATGAAATGAAATGATATAAAATAAAATACTCACTTTAACTTTTTCACGAAAACAAAGCAGATGATGACAAAAGTATAACAAAAAAACAAACTAGTAATATGACAAACAAACAAAACAAAATATGACAGATGGTTTCCTCTTATCACACTCGCTCGTGCGGGATGCTCGTAGGTGGTATATGGCTTGAGCTAACTTGGTCGCTTAGATCATTAATCAAAGTAGATTTGACACAATCAAAGTCTACCATTATATGTAGATTTGACACAATTAAACCTCATAGTCCTCACCACCTAATTTTCTTAGAGGAGTCGGCAGAATCAAAGCATTCAAGCTCGAGTTGAACAAACAAACTTTTTAAACACATCTTCCTTCCATGTCATGATTAGTTTGATGGTCAATCAATTCAGCAATCCACTGTCGGTCTAATTGTAACACATATTGATGAGAAAGATCTAAAAGTAAAAGCCATTTATCTTCCTAGATATTATTAAAGAGTTAATATAATTTATGGCAATTTTTTTGGAGCTTAATTATAAATACACTAATTTTTAAATAGTGTAGGATAAAAAAAAAAAATTTCAAAAAGTAATTACAAATACGATAATTTATACTATTTAGGTTTAAATTGCCCTTTAAGACCTTTTATATATCAGTTTACTAATACCTTTAGAGCACAATGTAATAATTTTACTACATTTATGTAATACTTTATCTACATGATATTATAATTTTACCGCACAAAACATTAAATAGTGTAGTTTATTAAAACTTTTAGCACACAATGTAATGGTTTTACTACATTATGTAATATTTTAACTGCATTATGTTATAATTTTACTGCATAAAATATTACTGCAGAGGGATAATTTGGTCCTGTGTATTGAGGAACAGTGAAAAGTGTCAAACACGTAAATACTTTTGCATAAGTTACTTTTTGAGCCAATAGAATATAAAACTTGACATATTTATAATTAGGCCATAAAAATGGTCAAAAATTTAATTAACCCTATTATTTTATTAATCTTCGAACCATTTGAGTCGATCGACTATTTCATACCTTTTCTCAAGATTGATTTGGAAGAGAAAAATACTCTTCCAAACTAATTTGGAATGGTTGTGAACTACAAAGGAGTACCTACAAAATAGAACAAAAAACACTCACACCTCTGGCCTAACTACACTCATATTTATAATTTGGCAAAACATACACTCACACCCCTTACAATTTTACGCATGAGGTGACCAGTCTCATACATAAAACATAAGGAGTACCTACAACTGATAGCATACAAGCACATAATCCTTTAAATAAAAATTTAACATACTTAAAAGTATGGTAATTAATATAATGAAAACTCAATTGCCATGTGAATAAATAAATAAATAAAATAAAACTAACATACTTGAAAGCAACCGAATAATCACACTATTTCATATACTAATTTAAGCATCAATATTTAACCATGAACATTTATGATTGCAAAGAAAATAATTAAAGAAAAATAAATAAACAATTAAAAAGAAAATTCACATAATAAAGCCTACATTGCAATTTAAACATCAAGTGTATCTAAACCTAGCTCTAAACTAGGTCTCCATGCATATTCTGTCTTTAAAAGTCTCATTTTATTTTTCAAAATTTTTCTGAAAATTTTTAGTAATTTAAAATATTTTCCCTAATTTTCTACAATTTAAAATGATTTAAAATTTTAAAAAAATACTTAAATATTTTGTATTAGGCCTAGAGGTTGGGCTCAACGAGTGGGACCAGAATGCCCCTTTTTCGGTCCCCGCCAGCCACCAGAAACAGTCCCACGCTCCCCCACGCGCCGACGACGCATGTGGGCTTTGTGAGGACTGTTCATCATCCCCTTCCCAGCTTGTGCGCATTGTTCTAGCGCGCTGGCAGCCCCTTTTCGGAGGCTTTTCAGCCACCAAAATCTACCTTATATATATATATATACCAAAACGCTCCCCTTTATCTAAGCTATTTATTGGAACCAAAGTCTCCTCCTTTCGCGGCCTAAATCGAAAACCCCCAATTCAAGTTCTAGGGTTCTTCGTCCAAATCTTTTAAATTTGACCAAATTCCTCAACAATTTACATCCTAATTGTCAAGGGTCATTCACAGAGGGTAAACGAACACTTTATTCGGATTACATTCCAACAAACACAACATAAATGTTCATATTCGAATTTACATACTTGTGTATATAAACTTATATGCATACACACACACACACACACACACACACATACATCCTAACAGTGATCCTCCACACGAATTTACAGATGTGTGTATCCAAGATTTCATACTATTATGCATGTTCATACAGAAATTCACACACACACACACATATATATATGTATATATACACATACAAATCAAAATAATACAAACATTTATCTATGTTTACAAGTTCAAAGGGGAACAACTCTCTGTGCATAGAAATGACTGAACCCTATTTTTATTTTCTCTTTATTCTATTATTATTATTTTCTTTTCTGGAATCACCAAAATAACTCCTAAATAATTAAAATAATAATTATAAATATATTTAGCCCACATCTATATATATAAATAAATATATATATATAGTCCAACCCAATAGTCTAGCCCAAACTCTCCCTAGCCCAACCTGAAAATAATTAAAAAAAATAAAAGAATAATACAACCCGATAACCCAAAAATTTTACAAACATTTAACACAAAAATTTCACAAACATTTAAAGTCAATCAACACTTAGCACCAATTAAGCAATCATCTACATCTACATTAACTAAAGCATTTAAACATCACAAAAAAAAGTAATTTAAATAAATAAAAACCCAAATTAAATATCTTCAAATTCTGGGGTATTATATGAGGTTTGATGCATGATTACATTCAACCATAACACTACATATATTATCTGTTTTACCAATCCATTGACTGCAAATATATTTTTGTAATCATTTTTCACTTTTAAAAGACTACATTGCCCCAACTTTTCTTTCATTACTTATCTTTTAACCTTAAGCCACACGCACACATACACATATATATATATATATATATATATATATATATATATTCTGCAGCACTAGAAATATATTGCAAATTTTATTAAATATATTTTTAATATATGTTCTATTACGTATTTTATTAAAAAAATAAATTTAAATATAAATTAAAAATTATACAAACTTGTAATTTTTTCAAGCTTTATGAATCATAATGTGATGATGATTATGTATATATATGTATGTGTATGAAGCTTTGTCATCTTTAGATTAAGATTCATAAAGCTCGAAAGAATTACAAGTATCTATAATTTGTAATTTTAAATTTAAATTTATTTTAGACTAAAGTAAGTAATATGATATATATGAAAAATAAATTTAATAAAATTTGTAATATATTTCTAGTGCTGCAAAAATATATATATGTGTATGTGTGTGAATTAATATTAAAGGGAAAGTAATGGAAGGAAAGTTGGGGCAATGTAGTATTTTAAAAATTAAAAATGAGATCAAGAATGTCTTTTCAATTAATGAAGGGGTAAAACAGTTAATACATATAGTGTTGGGGTTGAGCGTAATCATGAATTAAACGTCGGGAGTATGAGTACAAGTTTTGTCAAATTATAAATATGAATGTAGTTAGGACAACTCTCGGGAGGTGTGAGTGTATTTTGCCCTTGAAAATACTTGTGAGAGTGTTAAATTTTTTTTTTATTGAATTAAACGAGTTTATCCTAAAAGAAATCAAATATTATACAGTTCAATATCTAAAATTTTAAATACTTATATTCGACTCTCAAGGCTTTCAATAATTTTTTTATTTAACTAAACCAGTTTATCCTTAAAAGAAATCAAATATTACACATTTCAATACTTAAATTTAATTTTTAAAACTTTATACCCTTAATTTTAATTATAAGATTTCCTCACTCAAAGAAGAGGGAAGGAATCACATTGACATTTGTTTGTATATATATATATATATTTGATAACAAAACGCGTGGACAGTTATTTATAACAAGGAAAAAAAACACACGTGGATCAGAGTTGAACATGAGAAAATGGCATTCCAGTAATAAAATACAGTCACAGTGGCACTTTGGTCAGAGAGTTCTCCCATTGGAAGCAGCAACCAACTACGACCAAAGTAATGCAAGAAAAAACAAAATAAGAAACCTCTCTCTTGCAACTTTTTTGTGACATTCGCTGTTACAGTGTCGTTATACCGGTGTCTTTTCACCGTAGTGAATACAAACGTTTGGTGTTGAAAAGAACCAAGTTTTCTGGCGACTCGGATTGGAATCTGGGAAAATCCGCATCATTCCCGGCGACCCATTTGAGATTTTGACAGACCCAGATCGAATACGAGACCGATTGATCAGAAAACAATGATTTGGCAATGACTCACCCATCATCCAAGTGTGAGTGAACTCGGAAGGGTGTGATTGTAGAAAAGGTAAAATAAATAGTAAAAGAAAGTCTCATATTTACTTGTAATGAAATGGTGGTGATATAGAAATGCAAATCTTGTACGGAAATCAGATTCATGGGGACTTGCTTCAGTTGTGAAGAAGAAAAAGAACAAAAACACCATTACCACAAACCGGTAGACAACAAGCCAGGTATTACTGTTTCTTTTATGTATATATGTTGCTATCTGTTACACTTATGGGTGATGGAACTGAATGTGGCTCCTACTTTAATGTGCTTATGACTGTTGATTCTTAGATTGATAAATTACTCGTAGTAAATAGGTATTATTATGGTTTATATCAATTCCCTTTCTATTAAAGGAAATTTGGGAACTCTAGTTAACTTAAATTAACAATGTTGTTCAATTGGAAAATTTATTGGAAATTATGGCTAAATAAGAAGCATCTTCACTGTTTGAAATTTTGTTTAAAAGAATTAATGACTTTTATCAATTCATAATTATCCACCATTTAGTTGCATTTCCTATCACTGGTAAAGCCTGAATAAATTGAGATTGTTAAACAAAGTTTTGAAAATTTTTAATCCATGAATTACCCTGAATTTTTAAAAGAGGTTGCTTTTAAAATCTGTCATCATCCACTGTGCCACATGAATGGCCTTTTTTCTATTCTTTTCTATTACAAATCATCTCACTTATTATATTTAATTTTTTAAAATCATTTATTATAACTTCATGTGATGTTAATTTTGCTGGCAATCTGTGTCCCTTGCCTTCTATGCAAAATAGTCTTAGTCTTCCTACTAGTGCATCTATAGATCTTCGTTGTATATATCCATACCACAGAAGTCTACGTCTTATTTTATCACTAATGGGCTTTACTCCTAATTTTTCTGTCACCCTTTCTTTTGTAACTCTATTTCTTCTAATCACTTCGACCATCCTTTTTCACATTATTATTTCCGCTACATGAATGCTTTGTTCTTGTTTCTTTTATAAAAACCAATACTATGCTCCATATAAAATAGTCCCCTACTAATTTTTCTATATAATTTCCCTTTTAACTTATTTATTATTCCTTTATCACAAAAATGTCACTAGCATATTTCCATTTTGTCCACCCTGATCCAATTTTACTTGTTATATTACTATTTGTCTCTCCATCCTTTTGTATTATTGATCCTAAACATCAAAAGTGATTATTTAGGATAATCGTGTTGGTTTTGAAGTGTGATCATTATATTTTTAATATATGTATCTTTATTAAATTTACATTCCATATATTCTGTTTTAGTCGTATTAATTTCTAGTCCTTTTACTTCTATTGCATTTCTCCACATTTCTATTTTTTTTATTTTATCTAAAATTATTGCAAATAAATATGGGCTTAGTACTGATCTTTGGTGCAATCCTACGTTTATAGAATACTCAACTAGTCTAACCACATATGAAACGAACTCTAGTTTGTGTTCATACGGGATAATCTTTATAGGAATTTGTTTTCTTTATAAATCTCACCAAATTATATCTCTTGGGACCCATCATATGTTTTTTCGAAGTCTATAAAAATCATATGTAGATCTTTTTGCTCACTCCTACACTTTTCAACTTAATTGCTTTATTTAGAAAATACCTCCATTGTTGATCCTCCTTGGCATAAATCCAAATTGATTGTCAAATGCCATGGATTCCTTCCTTAATCTTTGTTCTAGCCTTGGGTACCGGAATTGGGAGAGTCAAAATAGCTTAATTTATTATTTTTCTACAATTCAGATTTTATAATTATTTTGATTTGCTGAAGCAAATCAGACCCTGCACATTAAATCATAAAAATAAAAAAAAACTAGGTACACGGTAAATCAAATTGAGCAAGCATGATATTCACAAAGATAATCCTCACTGGGTAAATAACAACTCAAATTGAATGCTGGGTAGATAATAAAATAAAACAAGGAAACATAGAGTAACAGACATTAACCAGCTCAATTATAAAATAGGACATATTAAAAAACCTAAAAAAATATAATTAGTTTGAGATCCATACATACCAACATAATTGATTAAACTAATAAACCAGATGATAAATATACAGGAATTTCAATTTGAAGGCTACCAAACAAAACAACAAATTGAATGCACCAGTGTTTTTAAGATACTTTAGCTAAATGATATTAGTGTTCATTACTGACCTCTATTATTTTTTGAAAATTTGAGCTTAAATAGGCAATGCTGCTGCAACATCTCCTACAAAAGCAAATCCTACATTCTCAGAAAAATTAGATTCAACAAATTCCCATGGGATTAAAAGTGCAAGCAGCATCTTGTTGATCCCCAAAAACGTGAGGGATCTCCGCCAAAATCCTGGATATAGCAATGTTGATATCTTTACATATGAAGAAATGAGGCTGGCCACAAAGCACTTTCGGCCTGATCAAGTTCTTGGCGATGGTGGGTTTGGGATGGTCTATAAAGGAGTTATAGATGAGAGTGTGAGGCCAGGTTACAAGACCACACGAGTTGCCATTAAGCAGCTTAATCCAGAAGGGTTCCAAGGTGACAGAGAATGGCTGGTATTTGCCTCGACGTATCTGTGTTTTTTCAGCTTATTCATTTTCTTCCTAAATGATATTTTACATATGCATTAACCATAGAGTATAGACATGAAAACTTGTTAGGATCCAAAATCTAATCTAATGTGTAAGGAAGTAGAAATATCAAGGTGGTGCGTTATAGAGTAATGATAAATCCTTATGATATTTGGTGACATAATAGATTGGAAAAAGATGGTTTACAAAGGCAATTCAGCTACTTTTTTTAATATAACTGCTTTGGACAATCAATTTCCTTGACCATTGAGTTTATTGAGGTTGTCAGAAAGTGCTTACGACTTTACCTCTGCCCAACTATTCATTACTTGTTTTCTCCTACAAAATAGAGGTGCAACTTGGGCAAGTTGGACAGATTGAGGGGTCAACTCTGGCTCAACTCAAGTAAAAAAATCTTCAATCAAAGCCCAACCCAACTTGAGCCAGCCCACATTTGAATTTTTAAACTCGGATTGAGCTTGGGTTGGAAAAATCGGGTTGTAAATTGGATTGACTCGGATTATTCTCAGGTTTGGTTACTCTTACACATAAAAAATCCAAACAACTGAATGAAATATATAAGAAATTATGAACGACCTAACCAAAAAATAATAATAATAATAATAACTGTGAAGGAATTCTCATAAATTTTATTTTCCAAAGGATTAATATATAATAAATTAAGATTTAAAGAAAAAAAATTGAAACTTTTATAAATATATATAATATATTTGAAATTATTAATATATAAAATTCAGGTCAATATTTGAGTTCAGGTTAGGTTCAATTTGCTAACACTTCAACGCAAGCCTAAACCTATTGTAGAGATGGTTAAAAATTTTCAACACAAGCCTAAACCTAATTGAGTTGGGCTTCGCTTGGCATGGGTCTAGGAAGTACGGACACGCCTAAAAAGGTAAAGAATTTGTGTCGGACACAGATACGCGTCGAACACAAAAAATGTGTCTGTTTTTTTTTTTTTTTTAATTTTCAGACACAGCACGGACACGCGTCCGACACACGATGAATTTTCAGACACGACACGGACACGGGGCGGACACATGTTGGACATGCCAATTTTTTTTTTCTTTTCTCTTTTTCCTCTTGTTTTCATGAATCTTTTCTCTTCCATGGATTCTTACTTTATTTTTCACTAATCCCTAATTCTTTTTCTAACAAAACCCTAATTTTTTTTGCTTTTTTCTCCTTTTTTAGCCTCTTTCTTTCTTTTTTCCAGCAAAACACAAGTTCTAGAAATGTTGTTTTAACAATTCAACTGCAACCCATCTCATCTCTTCATCTTTATTCTTTTTTACTCTTCTTTCTCTTACTGTACAACTGCTATCTTTTACATATGACTTTTTGATGATGCTTTTGTATTTGGAGTAAGCTATAATGATTTTTAAATGATAAGACTAGTTTTTGTTTTAATGTCTTATTTTGATTTGGTTTTATAACTTTGTGACATCGTTCTTTTATAATTATTGTTGTTGTGGAGTAGATTCAATTGTGTACTTGTAACTTATGATTTGTGAATTTTTTCTTTGTTAGGTTGATGAAAAATAATATTACTCTTAATTATTTAAAGTATGACATCAAATATTATATAAAAATAAATATTTATTATTTGTCGTGTCCCCGCCGTGTCCGTGTCCTAATTTTTTAGGATTTTCCATGTCGCCGTGTCCGTGTCGTATCATATCCGTGTCCCGTATCCCGTATCCCGTATCCATTTCCGTGCTTCTTAGGCATGGGTTGACCCTCCCAAGTTTCACCCCACTACAAAATGAAGAAAGCCACCTTTCTAGGAATTGAAGACTAGTTTTATGCTTAATGAATAAAAGCAACCTGTCATAGGGAATGAAGTTGAATGGAATAGCATAACAGGCCATGGGAGAGACTCTTAGGGGTACTATTAGGAAACTAACCTTTGCAGCCATATTTAGTATATACTACATACGTATATTGTAAGCATGGTTTGTGACATATGTAAAGGAAGGAATTAGAGAATATCATAAGATCAGATACAGAGGTTATACCTGAGAACACTATGAAGTTAGATGAAGTTACCTAGCTTGAAAGGAATAGCATGCACAATTATGGTTGAGATCTATCTAGAGCAAGGAATATCCAGGTTCTACATGTCCATACCAATTTTTGTTTCAGTAGTAGTTAATTGGAGGATTTCCTTTTACAAGTTTCTACAAGGAACTCAATTAGCTGTTATTGTTTGCTTGTTGCTTGAGACAACCCCCTTGGATCTCCCTTTTAAGTTGTGTAAATAATACTCAAGTTTTTGGTACATAGTAAAATTCAGTTACCTGCTAAAAGAAGAAAGTGGTCAGATTTAGGGGGAAAAAAAAGAAAGTGGTCAGTTAATTGTGCTACATGGACATTGCTGTAAAAATACAGTACCAATTCAGCTTGTTTTCTATGCACTTGGAGAAACAAGAAAAGAGGGCACTTTGTTGCTTGTATTTACTATTGTGTTGTTTGTTTTGCAGGCAGAAGTAAACTATTTAGGGCAGCTCCATCACCCCAATCTCGTGAAGCTCATTGGGTACTGCTGTGAAGATGATCATCGGCTGCTGGTTTATGAATATATGGCTTCTGGGAGCTTGGATAAGCACCTCTTTCGCAGTGAGTTGCTAATAGTATTTTGTTGCTACATGACTTGATAAAAGAATGATTTCTAGTGTGAAGCAATTCCAAGCAGATCTTGGTTTTTTAAACAAGAGAACTGATTTTGTTGATTAAACTAGAGAAGAATAAAAGGGGAGGGATGATAAATCTTTCACGCTAGAAAAGAACATAAACACAAAGGCACCTGTTTATAAAAGAGAGAATACACAAAATACCAACATCTAACAAGACAGATGCCCTTCCCACCCCCACAACTTACTTGAAGAACACTACAGAAGGATAGAAGTGCTCCCGAACAGCAAATCCAACAAAGCTTTGGAAATTTTTATCATAGTAAGTATTTAATGATATTATCAAGTTACATGGGTTGACGAGGAAATTTAATTTAATAAGAATCAATCCCTGCGAAACTTGACTTTATCATATCATTTATAGTTTAATCAATAAAATATTAAAGAAGTACTACATTTTGGAAATGTGGAAATTGAATTAGTCTTCCTCATTGTGACCCCCTTCTCGGCCGAAAAAAATCCTACTTTCTGAGTTATCATCATTATGTCTGCTAAGTTTCTTTAGTTGAACCCCTCTTTTTCTCTCAAAAAATCCCCCAAAAGAAATAAGGGTAAGTGTGAGGATGGTTGCAACCTTTCAACATCGGGCTATTAAATCTGCTTCTCTTTTATTGGATAAAAATGGTGGGAATAACATCCACCCAATTTTATAACAGAACTTCTTCTCTTTTTTCTTTTTTTTTCCTAAAATGATTTGAAAAATTACAGTTCTTTAGTGAATATGACTACCACAAAAATTTTGAACTCCAAATCACATAGACTAAGTTCTGCTTGTTCTGAGGTTTTCCATTGGAATGAAGTTTGTTGGGAATATGACTTTGTTGGAGAGAAGAGGAACTTAAGTAAATGCTGAAGTACTTACTTTTCTAAGCAATTTAGGCCACTCAAACTAATTTATTTGGTAAAATAAAACATTTACTTCCTAAGTATTCATCCTATCTATACTCTGTGCTGGTAGGAGTGTGTGCCACACTAACTTGGTCGAAAAGAATGAAGATTGCTTTGAATGTTGCAAAAGGGCTTGCTTTTCTTCATGGTGCTGAAAGACCCATCATATATCGAGATTTCAAGACATCAAACATCTTGCTAGATCCGGTTAGTTGTCTCCCAATGTCATATTTTAGACCTTTCTAGTATATTATTATTATTATTTTTTTGAGGTGTAATTTTTAGATTCTGTGAGATTTGGACAGCTAATAATGAATGTGCTGAAAGTTTTTTTTTTTCTCTCCTTCTGGCGCTGCAAAATGATGCCGTTATTGTTCCATTCAATAGTTACTTAGTTTCCTTGTACTAGTATACCCTTGAACCAACAATTTGTTTAGAGAACAGTCTTGAGAAGACAGAAGATACTAAATAGACACAAGATGGGGTTTACAGTACCTTCTAGTGGAAATGTTTTACCGACAGACAATGAATGACTTCTTTGTGAAAATGTAATTGATATTGAAGCTTTCATGAATTGAATGATTTCCTGATAATTTATTTCCTTGTATTGCTGAGAGTATGAGTAATTTACCTGCAGGATTTTAATGCAAAGCTTTCTGACTTTGGGCTTGCAAAGGATGGGCCTATGGGAGACCAGACCCATGTGTCAACACGAGTTATGGGCACTTATGGATATGCAGCTCCTGAGTATGTAATGACAGGTGCGTCTTGTGGTAGTAAATTGAAATTGAATACCTGATATTGGAAACATCAGTACTCGAAATAGCTTACATTCTTTGCTTACCTTTACTTAGTAAAGAAGGAAACAATATACAGTATTATTTTAAGTCATAAATGTGTTACTTTCACAGTTGTGACAAGAGTGATTGTTTTATGCATTCGGTTTTATCACTTTATTTCAGAGTTTTACAATTAGCATATGGTTTTATATCATTCTTGGTTCTTTCTGTTAATCGAAGGAGTTGGGAAGGGTGGAGTGGGTTCAGACCTAACATTTGGTTGTGTGAAGAGTTGATAATAATCTTCTTTTATTCAACTAACCAAGTCCTCTCCAAAGAGGAAGGAGAGAACTAGAATTTTCATGCTTTCTGCCCCATCTTCTTTGCAGAACAGCATTAGAAATTCATATTTTCTGTCCCCTTCCCTTTCTACCATTCTCTCTATTTATATTATTTCTCAAAATTCTCTTTAGCTTGAGCAATTTGTTAACATCTAATTGAAGTTAAAATCTTTTAATGTTCAAATTAAATTATTTTATGTTCCAGCTGTAAGAAATATTGTTGAAGGAATAACAACTTTTATACTGCTAATATCACACGAAGTGAGCGCATGTAGTTTTTGTACTGCTAATATTGTCATACAAAAATGGCATGTAGTTTATAGTTTTTGTGCTGCTAATATTGTCATACAAAAATGGCATATAGTTTTTCTTGTGTTTCTTTGTCAGGCAATTGTTTGAGTTGCTTATCTGTAATAAGTATTATAACTGCAATTAATGGTCGTTTGAGATCGAAATTATTACTTTTTTATCTGGTCAGGGCATTTAACAGCTCGAAGTGATGTTTATGGTTTTGGGGTGGTGTTGCTTGAGATGCTAGTTGGAAGGAGAGCAATGGACAAGAGTAGGCCCAGCCGAGAGCATAACTTGGTCGAGTGGGCTCGCCCACTCTTGAACCATAGTAAGAAGCTTATGAGGATTTTAGACCCTAGAATAGAAGGGCAGTACTCATCGAAAACTGCCATAAAGGTGGCCAATTTAGCATACCAATGCCTCAGCCAAAACCCAAAAGGGAGGCCTGTTATGAGCCAGGTGGTTGAAATACTCGAGACTCTTCAGTCACACGAAGATAGCCGAGAAGAGGTAATGCTACGGAATGGAGGCAGTAGTGTAACACTTTACGAAGTCCCCAAGGGCATACCTGAAACACCAACAGAGAAGAAGAGACGCCTGATTGCAAATGAGAGTGCAAGAGAAGCTGAGGCGCCTCGAAGGAGCAAGAGCGAGCCTCCAAAGGAGTGGAATCTCTATAGCCCTTCTCCTGATGTCGAGCCCAATGAGAGATCAGCTTCTACTAAAAGTTGAACTCAGACATTAAATATGAATGGAAGGTGAACTTGCATGAGATCTATCAACTACTCTCTGTATTAGTATATTGTGTTATATCTATTTTTCCTCCTTTGAGAACTTTTCTTTTTCTTCCAATGTTCAGGGGAACCTTTGAGAAATTTTACTATTACTCTATCCTTCTTTCAGTGTCAGAGGAATTGTTAATTCAATATGGTTGGATCAAAGCAGTAAAAGTGCTTAGGCAATGCTTAAAAGTTCTATAATTTGTATGATATAAGTAAAAGTGCTTAGGCAATGCTTAAAAGTTCTATAATTTGTATGATATATATTTGTTGGTCAATAGGATTTATCTGTCGAACATCATTTTTAATCAATTAATCTCATATCTTATGTATTGAAATTTGAAAGTGAACCCCCAACCTTGGTAATTTTTATGTATTCAAATTGTTAAAGAGAATATTGAAATATATATATATTTTTTTCCCCTGAAAGAAAGCAAGTAATAATGGAAGTTGTTTCCTTTATTTTTTCTTTTTTTAAATAAAAAAAAATACACAATTTATGGGGAAAAGACTCGCCCTCTGTCGCGCTAACTTGAATTCTCTATTCTAAAGAACAGCTTCCAGCATTCATCTATCTCAAGTTGATTTGACAATAAGTTGTGACATGTCACTGCCTCATTCGTTAAATTGAACGTTTGGACCTCTTGGAGCATTCAAATCCTTATCTTACACAAGCAGACACACACACACACATATATATATATATGTATATATATATATCTAGAGAGAGAGAGAGAGAGAGAGAGAGTGGTAGTTGTTCCAGCACTTTGTCCCACCCAAGCAGATGCAGAGAGAGCATCAAATGGTTTAATTAAGCCGTTTATCTCACATGAGAGAGAGTGACAGTATGTTGCTATTCTTGATCTTAATTGTTTGAAAAAGTTTCTCATAATTGAAGATGAATAAGTTGGAATGAGAGAACACGAGAGACTTGAGTGAGAAAGAAATATATTTTAAATCCATTCAGATTCACTTCTAAAATACATTCTAGTTCCTCTCATTTTCTCTTGTTTTTTAACTTTTGCCATTTCTTTGATAAAAAAATCATTCCACTTCATCTTCCCTCCATTTTTTCTTTTCCATTTTTCCTTCCTTTTCTTTTCTATTATTTCTACTTCTCAACAAGAGAATAATTACTCGCCTCCAGTCCTCCCTTCTTTTCTCTTCTTTTGTCTGCATCTTATTTTATTATTATTTTTTTTTGCTCTCTTTCCTTTACTCTGTCTGAACCTTTTTCCAACATTCAAGTCATTTCTAAGTTATTCCAAGAAAAAAATAAAACAATATTGAATTAGTTAAAGTTGAAGAATCTTGTGTTTGTGAAGGATGAGAGTGAATTAGGATTTTTTTCAGGCTTGTCACCTATTTCCATAATGAGAAAATAAAAGTACAATATTGCCCTTAATGAATAAAAAAAATAACAAAGTCTCTAATAGAATTAAATTTTCTGTGTATCTAATGATTATCATACATGGTATAAAAGAATTTCTTATTCACTGGTAAACAAAATATAATTTATGTCTAAAAGAAATCCTCAATTTTAAGCTCCACCATAAGCATGACCTCTAGACATAATTTTCAGAGTTTTCCATGTTAAAGGAGATCATGGAACCTAGCCCTAACAATCAATTTGGTAGAAGAGGTGGAATAAGAAGAAAAGAAATAGAATCTCCCATTTCAATCATTTGGTTTATTCCAATACCCATATAATTTTTTACTGCAAACTGATTTGACCGGAAATGAGAATGTCAACAATTAAACACTAACCATAACTATTTTATAATAGATCTAGGTACTTTTCTAAGTTTAAATTCTCCTCTCATCCTCTTTTCTTTTCTTTTCTTCTTACTTTCCACTGTTGGAATATTTTAAATAAATAAAATATTTTTTGTGGTTCTATGCATTATTTCTAAAATTAGATTACAATGTAATTATTGTTACTTGATGAGTTGGGGTTATACTTGTCAATTGTGATCTAATTGGCAGTATAATATTTACACCGTTTGATTGTGGTTTTCCAACTTTATTTGATAGGATTTAATCCTAACCGTTGATATCTAGGTCTCCATGATAGGAAGGGAGACTTAGGTATTTTTATTTGTAGAGAAGCCGTCCCCCCCTGTTGTTGTTATAAATAAGGGTTTCACAACCCTTATTCAGCCCTATTGAAGGACAACTCTCAGAAAGGGGGTAGAGCTCTCTAAGGATTTCTTGCAGGAACACAAAGGTATTCTACGGTTTAATCTTCATTCAGGTATGTCAATTAAAGTATTCTTGATTTCTACAAGTTGAGTATGGATTAAATTCCAACAATTGGTATTAGAGCCATGGTCAGGGTTAGAGTTTTTTCTTGTAGAAATCAAGTGAAGAAAAAATATATATATGATAAGTTTTTTTTTTTTTTAATTTGAACCACGCGGTTAATCGAATTGAGAATAAAGTTGTCGATGTCGTAATTTGGGTGTACTAATTTTTATTTTTTTATATTTTCGATCCGCCTGGTTTCAGTAGTTTGCTTTTTGCATTACTTGCCACTTGTTAGATACTTTGTTACTATGTGTGATGTATATAATAAATCATACACGCATATCACATATCACATGTCCTCTGTTACTGATTGTGGTGTATATATGTAATAAATGCTTCTTATGTGCATATATAAAGTGATAAGTATGTAATCTTTGATGAAAACAGAACATGCATATCATATCATAATTGACGCCATGTGTTGCTGAATTTTACTGGGTTAGATTGTTAATAGAATATATATATATATATATATATATTTGGATGACATGTGGTGTCTGGGTCTTTTGGTATTCAATTTGAATATATCACATGATATTCAAAGTCTCCTTTGTTGGGTACTGCAATTGATAGGGAAGGAAATCAAAGAAGGTATATATATTCATACCAATGTACAGTAAATCAATGTACAGTTTTTCAGTTATTTATTTATTTATTTATTTATTTTATTGTTATCTAATTCATTGGTTGATTCAAAATATTTTTTCTTTTGAATTGTTTATTAGAATATAATGTTCTAATGCATGATGATAAAGTGAGTTCCCATGAATTGTGTCTTGATCCAATTTTGGGTTAACTTTTGAATTTAGTTCAGCATGTGTACATATGTGAGACAGCATATATGGAATCAAATGACACGTATATTTACACACTATATTGACAAGTGGCAATTATTAGTAAGACTTGTGCAATTAAAATATATATATATATATATAACATATATGAATTTTTTGGTTTCTTTGCAAACCAAGTTTCAGGAGGTTGTGAGTCTTGAGTGACGTGCACAAGTATGTTTACTAATTACCTTTGTCCAGCAACTTTACATGTGCTATGTTTTTCAAAAGGCTACAGTTATACATGTTTAAAGCATATATATTTTACATGTACAAAGTGATTGAACATTTAATTTAATTTTTCAATAAATTGTGAATAGTGAATTTTATGTGGATGGATAAATATAAATATATTTCTTATTTATATTTAAGTTTGTTGATCCATGTTTATATTTTGTCTCATTATATTTGGGTTTATTTTTATGTGCATTATAAAGAAGTTTTCGAACCTAAATAAAATGAAATCTTAAAGCTTAGGTCTTTCCTTGGAGTTTAGGAGGACCAGTAAAGTGATCGTTTCAAGGTAGTATCCAAAGTGAGTGATGTCTGCCCAAAGGTGACATTCACTCATGTAGGTTATTATTTTTTGAAAAATTTTACAAACAAATATTAGTCTTATTAAGGTCTTACAGTGCACTTACCTATATTGGGACATTAGTTCTACCCAAAGGTGATCAGTGTCTTAATGTAGAATAAGTGAGTAGAATAGTTGAGAGTGTTTGCGTTAGAACTAAATAACCCTCTTGCCCAAAGGTAGTGGAAGTGTTTAGTAATACTTCAAGCATAATCAACTAGGTCTATGTGCGATTTAATCGCAAATTTGGGGAGTAAATGTATTTAAAATTCTGCCCAAAGGTGATTTTTAAATGACATATTACCTGTTCCCGCAGGGTGGAAGATTTTTGCACATAGTAAAACACCCTGATAAATTCGGCTTAAAACTCCAAGTACGAATTAAAGTGATAATTCCTAAAGCTGTGACATATTATTTTATATGTTGTTTATGTGGTGTTATTTAATATAACATGTTTTGAGGTTATTAACGCTTCCGCAATTCAGATATAACTTATAGGGATTAAAACTCCAATTTAGATATTGCAATTGTTTTGATATTATGTTGGGTTTCTTATACTACAAGTCTGTACCTTTTAAGGAGAAACCCTCTATGCTGGTTGCAGAGTCTTCTAAGGTAGTAAGGTTGTTATATTTTAAGTGGACTAAAGGTATTACAATTGCCATAAGGTTGATTTGTGCTTCTATTGGTGTGACTTGTGGGGTGGTATTCTAGTATTTGATACTGTTAAGAAGCTTCTTGATCTGATCAGAAAATAGTTCATGGCACCAAGAAGCAGCTACAGTATTATTATTTGACACAACTTGTGTCAGTCAGATATGATGGCAATGGCTCAGTGAGGGAGCACATTTATACGATGTGCAAACTGGTTAATACTTTAAGGGAGTAGAGAATCACATTTGATGATGAGTTACTAGTCCACATAGTAATATATTAATTATCTGTTTAGGTTTTTTTTTTTTGAGAAATTCAAGGTGAATTATAATTCACATGAGACAAAATAAAATTTTAACCAGCTATTAGCACTTTGTGTGATTAAGGAATAGCGGCTCAAGAGAATTAAAATTGAGTCAAATCATCTTGTCGTAAATAATAGCAGTAAGAATATTTTCTAGAAGAAAATAAGCGGCAAGAAAGGAAATCAAACAGAACAATAAAGGAAAATACATGATCATAGGAATGATGAGTGTTGGTTCTGCAAAATGAAAGGGCATTAAAAGAAAGACGGTGATAATTTCAAGATTTAGTTGAAGGAAAACAACGCATGTATGAAAATTATTGTGGTAATTTTTTAGCCCAATTAGGTAAACATGCCTGAATATATATGAGGATTGATTCAAGAGAGATCATACATGCCTCTTGTTTTTCTGTGGACTCGATACCTTCCGGATAAAATCGTGCTTTTGTTGGAGATGATTCATCTATGCTATGACATATGAGTTTGGCGTATATTTCTTGAAAGAGACATGAACGCTTGGTTAAGGATGAGATTATTGGACTATTAATTTTCTGATTATTATTTATAATTGATTGTGTCAAAGGAAATATGCAGAAGAAACGCAATTTTGAGGGTAGTCAGTCATCTGGTCTTTTGGACCTCATTCACACTGACATTTGGGGTCTATTTCCTACTCCTTCTTGAGGAGGGCAGAGGTATTTCATTACCTTCATTGATGATTTTTTAAGGTATGCTTATTTGTACATAATCCACCAGAAGTCTGAAACACTTGATGTGTTTAAAATATATTTGTCCAAAGATGAAGGGCTGTTAGACAGAAAGATTAAAATTGTACAATCTAGATATTAAGAATCTTGATCCTCTCGCACCATCACTTGTCTTTTCATTGAGTATCTTGAGAGATATTTTGGTTATGATTTTATTATTCCTCTAAACCTATGGAAAAAAAAAATTGTTGAAACATGTCATTGTAATTTTTTTTTTTTTTGAGGATGTGTGAATTCAGTGGGAGTCTAGAACTTTGTAGTTTCTTCTATACTTAATATTTTTTTGAGGTGAAAAATTTGTGTACCAAGTGAGGTTCAAGGTGTTGAAGGAAATATGTTGTCAGGATAAAAGTATCTCGATAATTATTTTGTGAGAAATCAAGTTAATTTTAGCAAAATCTGCAGATTGTTTATTCGAAGGTAATGAAGAAAGTTTTGAGGTATCTCCAGAGAACTAAAGAGTTCATGTTGATCTACAAGAAATCAAATTGCTTAGAGATAAATGGTTATTCTGATGATGACTATGCAGGTTGCTTATGTAGTAGGAAATCTACTTCTGTTTTTTTTTTTATGGTAGCTCAAGGAGCTGTTTCATGGAAAAGCTCTAAGAAGTCTATTATCACATATTTCACTATGTATGCAGAGTTGGTTAGTTGTTGTGAAACAACCAATCATGCCATGTGACTGAGAAATTTTTATTGTGGATTTGAAAGTTGTGGACTCCATACACAAGCCTATGACACTTTCTGTGACATTGCAAATTGTTTAAGGAACTCGTGATCTGGATAGGTGTTCGAGAGTCATTGTGTTATGACGTCTGATATTTGTTTTATATCATGTTACATTGCAGTTAGCTTTCAGCTTATTTACACCTTATGGTGATAGTTATTTTCCTTCAGTTTATTTATGCCTTTTGGTGACAGTTATTTGCATGCAAAATGAAGTTATGATGCATCATTATTATTATCTTCATTTATATATAGTTTATGCACGTGCTATTATGTTTGCCTGGGAGTGATGTTATACTCATGAGGGTGTTTGGATTAGATGTGGGATTGGCACCACATTGGTAAATCCAAACATAATTGTTAAAGTGCACGTGGGAGTGTTTCACACTCCATGAGGAGAGCTTGGGCTAGATATGGGATTGACTCCATATCGGTAAACCCTCACACTGGACAGGAGGTTGGCGGTTTGCTGTAATATGTTCAGGTGACATACCATAATGGTATGAAGCAGGACGGATAGTGAGGTATGCATTTAGACCACATGCAGTTTGCACATCTCATGAAATGCAGTAAAAACCACTATATTTGCTCAAATCCTAGATGGAATTAGTTTTGAGACCATGGAACTGTTTAGACTAATATATTACTTGTCTACGCATCCATGATCCACTATTGAGGAAGTCTATGGAAGAGAGTGTTTTAAAGTTTCAACCCATTTGTTTCAATAATTGTATTATTTTAAAATAAAATGAGTAGCCACTCGACTTTTCTAAAGAGTTGCAATCCATAGTGTCGTTTTATAAAACTTAAAGTGCATGAATCAAGTGGGAGATTGTTGGAATATTTTAAATAAATAAAATATTTTTTGTGATTCTATGCATTATTTCTAAAATTGGATTGCAATGTAATTATTGTTACTTGATGGGTTGAGGTTATACTTGTCAATTGTGGTCTAATTGGCAGTATAATATTTACACCGTTAGATTGTGGTTTTTCAACTTTATTTGATAGGATTTAATCCTAACCGTTGATATCTAGGTCTCCATGATAGGAAGGAAGACTTAGATATTTTTATTTGTAGAGAAGCCGTCCCCCCCTGTTGTTGTTATAAATAAGGGTTTCACAACCCTTATTCAGCCCTATTGAAGGACAACTCTCAAAAAGGGGGTAAAGCTCTCTAAGGATTTTTTGCAGGAACACAAAGGTATTCTACGGTTTAATCTTCATTCAGGTATGTCAATTAAAATCTCCTCTTTAATTAATTCCAGTATTCTTGATTTTTACAAGTTGAGTATGGATTAAATTCCAACATCCACATCTCTTCTTCTGAGTAACAAATCAAATGGAGCATAACATCATTCAAACTTTGTAGTGTGACCTGAGGTCCTATACATTCATCTTATTATTTATCTAAAATGACAACTTATAGTCAGGCTTTAATCTTTTATTTCAAAGTTGTGCATTAGATGGAAAAAGGGCACTAATACTACCTGAGGTCCTATCTATTCATGTTCTAATAATTAGCATTATAAATAACAGCATAGGAAGCAAACATTGAAAACTACACTGTTGACAAACCAAACCATTCTCCTTGGAACATAGAGATAAGAGGATCCAGTGTAGCATCGCAAGTCATTTTAAAAGATTCGATTTCATTTCAAATACACTTTTCATCTTCTCCATATATAGAGATTGGACTTCAAGCATGGAACAGAAGTTCTCTACTTCACATCAGCAAATCCTCATACACCAGCACCCATGTATATAGCTCTTTCTCAGGAGCATTTTCCTAAATAGAGAAAACAAAATTTAGTCAGTAACGTTCCAGAAATTTAGTCAGCACCTCCCCCCCCCCCCCCCCCCAACAACCAACCAACCCGCACACAAGGGAAAGAGGAGAGAGAAAAAAGGGGCGGGGCAGGGCGGATTGCTAAGTGTGGGATTCAAAGGACCAATAGCTAACGATTTAGTATTCAAGTTTTGTCAATCACTCTACACAACAATAAAGGAATGAATTCTAGAATAGTCCAGCAAAGGACCTACAAACAGAACTACTCAAATGGCATTGTCATAGAGGGGAGTAGAAATGTGGATAAAAATAAAGGTTTTTTTTTTGGTTCATTACAACTCTAATAGAATTGTTAATGTGCTAAATTCTCAAGGACAACCTAGCCACTACAAAATAAAATTGCTAGATGTCCAAGCTGCGTGGTGAATACCTTGCTTAACAACAACTGCATTGTAATAATTACTAATAGTGAAATATGGATCATTACCCACTACTAGGCCCTCCTAGAGCTATTGGAAGGAGAAGACTAGAGACATACTAAATCTTTAACTTTAATTTAGGTTTCTTTATAAAACAAAAAACTGTATGCAAAAACTTGCATTTTATATAATACTACATTGGATATATAAAAACCATTATTAAATTTTAATTCCAGTTTAATGGTTTGAAAATTTGAAGAACATCATATATGTTGGGAAGATCTAAGATTTGAAATTAGTACACAATATTATGTGAAAATGTAAATTCAGCCATTCCATTATCTACTCTCTCTCCAAAATTAACCAACTTCATACTTTCATTTTTTTCTAAATTAACAAACACTACCAATATAGATTAATAAGGCTTGCGTAAAGGCCCTAAACCTGACCATTTACTATTTTGTTGTTCGTTAAAATTTTTAAAGGCCTTCCCCTTCTGATACGATTCTGAATGGTGAGAAGACGAAATGACTTGAAAATTAGTTATCTCAAAAATATATTACATGTGTATATTACCTGAAACATATTTAAGTCAAAGATATGACCTAAAATACTGTTCTCTCAAAAATATGAATTAATCACCTAAAATATCATACACACACACGTATAAGTATATATACCATTGTATCTTGAACTCTTGATAGTTCATGCCAAATACCTGGTCCGTCACCTAGAAGGCATTGGTTAAGTTTTTGGAAGTCCTTCCTTTTCTGGTATGGTTTCTCAGGACTGGTAAAAAGACAGTCTTCCACACATTTAGGAAGTAAAAGTATTGGTATCCTGTTAGCTGACCCTTTCATGAGTGTTCTATCATTTGAGCTATCAACACTAAATGACAAAAAGTTAAGGAACCTCTTAAAACATACTCAATACTTTATATTTCCATATTAAAAATTATGAATGCAAGAGACATTTTGATAACCAAAACATGTTTAAATTCATTGAGAAAATAATACAGCAGGCCATGAGAAAAGAAAATTTGCATTTCTTGACACATAATTACTATTTGTTATAAAAGAACTGCAATCTCTCTTTTCAGCTATGGTTCCCAAGACTTAAAAAGAAATTCAACAACTGTAACAGGGGCTTCAAGAATGTGGTTCATGCAAGGATTCATAAAAGGTTACCTAGTGTGATCCCCATTGCTGGAATAGGTAGACGAAATACAAGCCTAATTCTTGACATTATTTACACAAAGTGACTGCTCTTGGTTATCCAAGGATTTATGACTTCAATATATGGACCTTCTCATTCAATTCAAAGACATCTTAAATTTCTACCACTTAAATGAAAAAATTCAAAAATGTGTCAATATTCAAGAACTCTTTTTGTATTTATCCAGGAATTAAATTAGTAATAAAACTAAAGTTAAACATTGGGTTCATACAACATGTTAATTAGAATAAGTACAAGATGCCTCACCCCATATCTGGTGCAATTTCATTGCTAGCTGCATGACAGATCTTCTCTCTGCTGGGTTGGAAAATTCCATGTGAGAAGATTTCTGAATTGCAGATAGAAATTCTCTCCTTGCTTTTGCAGAAAGAACAATATAATTTGGTCCATGGATAGAACTCAGGTCCACCACCTATAATAAGGATAATATTACTTCTGTTGTAAACATTTTTTCCCTAAAATGGAACAGTTATTTATGCAGTAACAAAAGGAAATGTCAACAAATCTTGCCATCCAACTCAGATTTGGAAGAATTAAAAAAATCAAACATTTGAAAAAAGTCACTAGAAGTTGAAGAAACTATCAAAACTAACAATGGGGGGTCATGATCCTAAAAATCAGGTCCACCATGATTGTTGGAATCATGAGAGGATGTAGCAAATACTGCTTCAAGGGGACTATGACAGAACCCCCACTTTAGAGGGGTAGTCATATTGAACCAAAAGGCCATCATTATTTCTTACTCTTAAAAACCCCTCCCTATTTGGGACAGATTCTGTAAATGAAATTCAGTGGTCCAACTATCCCAAAAAGAAAAGGTAGATCTTTCTCAATGAACTAATTCTGCAATTAACTGATTACAAAAGTCAATTTATCATTCTTCCATAATCCATCTTTCTGTGCGGCAAAGTTGTGAAAACAGCCGGGCACTTGTTGTGGTGCACATCTAATAAGTTGGCAAAATGTACAAGTCACATACAACACCCTGTACTCTATTAATGTATTTAAAGGTAAAATAACCTTTTCTAGAATTTATTCAGAAAATGAAAAATGTGGCCAATAACTGAAATGGGAGCTATCATAATGGGACAACCATTAAGAGTTATGAAATGATAGTATTGTTCCACTGTCATAGTATGATATTTTCACTAATGGCCACATTCATGACAATAAAATTGTTAGGAAAATTATATCTGAAACACAATATATAAGCAATTCAATTTTCTTGGGATCTAAAACACATCCTTCAACATCTGTTATTTGCATAAAATAATCCAGTGAAGACAAATTACTCTAATAACTATAAAAGAGAACATCTCAGTTGGCCATTGATTTGAAGGTGTGTACCCATGAGTGAATAGCATCAAGTGTGTAGAGAGAGAGATTCTGGTTGGAAAACTTAGTTTCCTTTCTTATAATCATCTCCTCTGATGTCCAATTCCAAAGTACTTTCTGCTATACATCATTTTATTAAGTCACTTGCAGTGTATATATTGAAAACTCAACATAACTGCTCAGTTGGAACCTAGAAGAGGTGTATGTTCGAAGTGACTTGGTAATTATGCTAAGACAACCAATCCCACAGTATTATACAATTGCATATGTGCCCAAGCACATTTCAACTGTTGCCAAGGCATTTCCTTCTGTAATTGGAACATGCCAACTGACTCCAAGCAATGATTATGTCCACTAAATATCTCAAAGAACATAGAAAGTACCCCTATCCTGCAGCACTCCATATATTGGATGAAAGAGAGACTAAGACATATAGAAATAATGACAGTATGCTTAACCAGTTGTAAGAGCAATTGAAAGAAAATAACTTGCCTGCTGCAACCAAGGGATTATGGAATCTATAAATCTTTGTTCTAGGAGGTACGACGCCAAAGTGCTTAGAACATCGGTGGCAGTCTTGTGTGAAAAACTTTCCAGGACAGGACCGGTTCTATCAAGAAGTTCAATAAGAACAAGTTCGTCAGCAGAACATAGAGCTTCCACATATGCAGAGTCAATGTCCCCTTCCAATAGATAACCTTTCACAAATTCCCATGGGCTATTATTGATTTCTGAACTATTTTGTCTGGCATCAGTAGTGGAAACGGGAGCAAAGATAGCATCATTCTTTCTTGTTTGACCAACATGTACTTTATGTCCAGAACTTATTTGACTGCCCTTCCTTACAGGATTTCTACTTGATTTTACCGTGTGATCTGTCCACATTTCCATTCCCTGTCTACCAGAATTGCTTGATCTGCTCCTAGAAAATGCTTTTTCCTCCCAAACCTCTGGATTTTTCATCAGTAATGAAGGCTGTCTATTACGTATATCTATAGATGGCCGTGGAGTGCATGTAGAGAGTCTAGGAGAAGCAATACTTGAGCTCTTCTTCAAAAGTTTGGAAGTACCTAAATCAGAATGCCTCCCTCCATGAACAAGGTCCTGAGCAATTCTATCCACTACATGTTCTAGACTTGACACTTGTGATTGTATCATAGACAAGTTATCCATTGTGCTGGTTGTAAAAACCTGAAAATTAAGTAATGGGAAAGAGAGAGATAATGATGGTCATTATAATCCAAGAATACTTGAAAAAGAGGAAAACAAAAACAGAACAAAATAAAAACAATCTAGTTCAGCACCCTTAAGAGGGAAGAGAAGAAAATATATTTAACTTTAAAACAGCAGAATACTATGTAACTAGATGTAGGTACTTACACTAATTATTTGGAAGGAATAGGGTTAATGCCCAATGCTAAAATAACTATGCCAAAAAAGATCAAATCAATTCACAGGAATGCACACATTTAATTTTTATCCAAATTAACTGGCATGCTAAATCTTTTATGTCTCAAGTTTTCTGCTGTCAACAAATCATGGTGAACACATAGGTGAGTGACTTTCCATGTGGTTCTCAAAACTGGACTATTGTATTGGCCTGGTTTAGTCCTAATGCTGATACTGGAAATAGGTTACATTTTAAAAAACTCAATTGCTGTATGTATAGAAACACAGCTAAAAGTTTAGAGTGCATAAAAGTAGGCATGTGGTTTAATGTGAATTTCTACATTTATGCTCAAGGATTAAACCATGAACGCATAAAATATTCAAGGTACGAAAGCAATTACCTTTAACAGATCCATTAAGTTTGACTGTTTGTTTTCAATCTCCAAAAGTTGCTTTCGGATGGAAACCATTTCATTTGCTGTTTGCAAACAACAACCACGCATGGTTTGGGAACTTGATTCAGTAACCGTGGAATCAAGACTTCTACGATCCCGGAAGTTTGAAGAGTATATATGTTCTTCACTACTAATTTCTTCAGCTGCAAACCGCTGATTTATTCCCATTGGTTTGACCTTACCATCCTCCTCAACACAGTCCTGAGAAATTGTCACAAACTTGGATTCAAAGTTATCAGTACCAATATTAGTCACAGAAGAACATTCTTGTCTGTCATCCATTGGCACATATTCATATTCAACATCTTGAGGACTTGTGATAACAGCACTCATTCTTTCAAATGTCTTAGTGACAGAACTACCCTCAGATTCTTCATTGTGGACATCCGCTGTAGAAACACTATGGGTTTTTGGAACTGCAATTTCTATATGCCAATCATTTGCTTCGGAATGGTGAGGATTTTCAGCATAACTTTGGCATGCTTTTCTGACAGAGAGAGGAATCCTTTTCTTAATTGAACCATTACCAACTTTTGTAAGGGGGACATCCTTCCATCCGGACTCGGTGGCACACGAAATAGAACCATAGTCACCTTTACAAGAATTTTCTGCAGGAAGTATGTGATTATGTAGCATGCATTCATAAACAGAGAGCTATAAATTACCAAATTTTAAAGCAAGACTTTGCAAAGAACGGAAAAGGCAAAAGATAATTCCATGGATATAACCACAAAATACAACAAATAACTCGTGAACCACTAACATCGTTCATCAAATACGTTAGCTAAAATACTATCCCAAACTGAAACCTAAGCTAACATAAAATGAAGCTTCTAAATTGATTCCATCAATCATCCCAGAAAATTAAAAGGCTATAGATTCCTAAGAGCATCCATCGTGGGTTAGCCAAATTTGGTTCTCCAAATTTGAATTTTAGTCAGCCACCTTAACATTTTAACCAGCCACATCATTATGTCAGCATTTCTAAATTTTGACTCCACAACAGGTTCTTCAGATTTGAATTTAGCCTGCCACCTCAACATTTTAGCTAGCTACATCAGGATCTCTAAATTTTGACTCCACAACAGGTTCTCCAGATTTTCACTGCCCACACAATTAAATTAATCTAAATTTTTATGTATATACATATATATGTTAAATTTTTTAATACTTTTTTAACTTGAAAAATTCATAATTTTTTGGTTTTAAGTCAAAAAATAGCCTAAGTGATACTCAAATTAAAGCTCTCCAATTATCTTTCTAACAAAATTGGTTTCATCAAAAAATTCAATTTGTAGTGAAAGTTATTGAGATTTAAGTGAATAATACATATATATATATATATATATATATGTATATACACATGGCACGAATTTCTTTAAGTATAGACACAAAAAAAAAGAAGTAAAAAATTCATTTGGTTGGCTAAGTGATTGGCCGGATTAAGCCAACCACATAGCAACCAAACAAGGCCCTACCAATTTAAGCCAACCCAATGCAAAGGAATAGAGTGTTTGGTTGGCCAGACTTGGGTATGCTCTAACTGCAATAAACAGTTTTTCTTTGCAATTAGTTCTAGTTCCCCTCCAACATTAATGCACACCAAGGCTAATATACAGCGGTAAGTAGGGATGAATTCTAACATAAGCAGCTGATTACTTCCAGATCATCAATCCTAGGGTAAAATATATAATTCATTGCCTTACATTACATTAACTCAGGTTCCTTACAATTGTATTCAACCGAATTTGCTCTGATTAATTATAACAGCTGCCTATAGTCTACATACTGCTCAATATATATCCCAGAATGTCCACAATTCAGTAAATATATTTTAGATTTTTGGTTTTTTACAAGAAATACAATAGCATAAATCAGTTCAAAAACAAATAAGAGCCATGTTGAATGTTTTAAGGATGCATGAATATTGGCAAAAGTAATTACCATATTTAGACACATTAAATGAATTGAGTATTAAAGAAGATCAAATACGGAGAGCAAATCTAAGGATGAACTTTTATAATATGCCACCAAACCTTTAATTGAAGATCCAGCTTCTGAAGGTTCACGAGTACCAGGCCCTGGAAGACTTTTCCAGAGATGTAAGGCCTGCAATACTGTGTCTCTAACTGGTTTCACCTATATAAAAGTACAAGAAGCATCTAATGGATCCAACTTAAGCATTTGCAAGAAAGGAAACTTCCATAGGTCGATTAATAACACTGACCTTGTCGAAACGACATGATTCAAGGGAATGAATGCATGAATTCTTGAAAGACCCAAAGAAGGATCCACCTCTCAAAGCAATTTCCCCTAGTGATGCAGAAGCAGCTTTGCGTGTTGTCCAGTCATTGTTCTTGAGAGCTTCTTGAATGCTACTCATTGCACTAGATAAAGCACTTTGTGTTGGGGCACCCCCTGCCTGAAACAATTAGAAAAGAAATTAAAAGTTGTACCTCCTTTGCATTATCGAACAATTAAGTGAAACTGGATGTTGATTTGAAATGTAAATGTAACTCAACGGGAATGATTCAATGTTTAAAACCCCATCCTCCCAACTTTCTTTCAGTTTCCATGCTGTTCTGACTCGCACGTAAACATTCAGCAAGTAAGAAAATTACAACTTACTACCATATAATCGTTTTTTAAACTTAATTATTGGCTCTAGCAATCGACGAGCATGTATAGCATTTCTTTCTTCTTTTTTAATTCACTTAGTTACACAAACTGAGCTTACTTAAATGTTCTGTGAGAAAGGAAGCAAAACAGAAAATTGGAGAAATGCGTGAAAGTCAACAGTATCACTTAAGTATATCATTGAAAAACTGACCTGAATAATACTTCTATTCAATTCAATGACTGCTGGTTTTGCCATGAAGTGTGGATTCTTAAGCAACTTAACAGTTCTAGCCAACATCCGCTGCAAGATGGACACTGGAGGATCATTGGTATTGTCAATGACCCGGGCTAAACACAAAGCTGAACCAGACTGCACCTGCTTGTTTTGTTCACCCAAAGCTTCAAAAAGAGGCTTCACCAATGAAACAAAAGCTCCTTCACAGTCACCCTCACCATTGCTCAACTTAGAAGCCAAAACACCCATTGTTTCCACACATGCATCCCTCACAACAGAATCTGGATCCTTAAGCCGTTTAACAATGCTGGCTACCATTTTCCCAAGGTGTGGGCCAATAATGCCTTCATGCAAAGTAGCAATTGTACCCATCAGTCTGATACATTCCTTACGAACTGCACTCTTCTGCTCTGAATCAGTATCTAAAATGCAAGACAGAAATGGAGCTACCCCATCTGGAGTTAGACATTCAACGGTTTTTTCAAGCTCCTCAGCCCCAATCTGGTAAGTATCCCTATCAGCAAGCTTGTTTAAAGCAAGAACCACTCGGTGCTTAAGCTCAAAAATCACCTGCTGATTGTTAACCCTAGTGGTTCCTTTCACTTTCGAATGTGTGTGTGTCTTCATTCTGCACACCAGTATACTAACCCTGAATTGCACGGAATCTCACGCTTTAACTCCCAAACTTCCATCCATAATTCTGACACTGATTATACAAAGATTGATCCCTTCAAAATCAACATATTGACCATATATTGCATTGTTTGAAGGTTAAAGGATGCTGATGCTGGATGTTCAAAACCACAACTGCAATGGATGAAATTGCCAAATTTTGCTCCAAATTAAAATCCTACACTATCAAAATCACCAAAGTCAGGTTCAGCAGAACCTACTGATTCATTCATGAAAAATATGCCTAAAAAGCAAAAATCTTAAATAATTTGATGCTCCATTTGGTTGCTGAAAAAATCTTGCCCTTAGTCTGTAGGTAATCAATAAAGTTTCAAATTAAGAAATGAAAAAAGAAAATACTCCACTTGACTGAGCCTAATACAACTAATAATACGAGGCCTTTTAAAGTGGTCATTAAAATTTTCTTTTTCAGAAAAGGAAAACACCATAGAAAATGGAAGTCACAACTTTATGCTCTCTCTTTCAGTCATTTTCTAAGCAACCAAACAAAGGCCACCAAAACGTAAGAGCAGTAATATAAAGCCTTATATTATGATTTGACTAAAAGGATATACCTTGATGCCACAATGTAAGAGAAGTAATAATTACGAAAATGTAGTGGCATATCAGAATATTCAGAGAACAAAATGACACAATGCTCCGTTCGGTTGCTCAGAAAATATAGTAACAACATACTAATAACAATTACAACAACAACATTAAAGCTAATTACCAGGAAGAAAAAAGAGGGAAAGAAAACATCATTGAATCTAAACCATATCAGAACATTCAAGCTGCTGCTATAGTCTTATTTTTCTTTGCCTTCATCTATTTTCTAGACAACCAAACAGAGTAAATTGAAAACTACCAGATTCAAATGGTTACAGGCTTACACTGAACCAAGTGTCCGCATACCAAATGAGTTGACATCGTCTTTAAAAACTCGGAAGAAACCCTAAAGAAAGTGGTAAAAATGAAATCTTGATTGAACTGAAATACAAAAACAATGACGGGAAGTTTCACGAGAAAATGAAGGAAATTTGAAGAAAAATTAGACTAAAATGATCAGGAGAAGAAAGTTCAAAATGCTTATACATTATTTTACTTCTAAATCAGCGGAAAACAAAAATGAAATCAAATCACATACATATATATTATACGTACATATAAATCTATATATTCAAAGTGAAAAGGAATACTAATAAATATTGAAGGGAACGAATCTCAGTACAGAAAAAGTTCAGGCGAAGTTCAAGAAAATCTTACCTGTAAAGAGCAACTTGGAGTTAATTTTAGTGAGAGAGAGATAGAGAGAGTGAGGAGAGAGAAGATCGTCTTCCTCGAAGTTGGTTTTTTTTAAGTAATTTGTATACATTTTAGAAGTATTTAATATTTTAATGAGTCTTCAGTTTTCGCGCTTTCACTTGTGTTTCGAATTCGGGAGCGTTTCCGGTGTGGGCCCACTTCAGCCCTTCTTACATGGTCTACCAATCTTGGACTGTCTGATGACTCTGATTGAAGGTCACGAGTATAGCATGCATATTCTTAAAAGACGGTCAAGATTCATTGTCATTTTCTGAAAATTTCAAATTAATTCATTTAGGGAGAAACTCCAGATTAGCTTTATTTAATATAAATTGGAGATCTGGGTTCTGAGAATTAGATAAAAATAAATCTTTTAAATATTTTAAAATTTCAAATGATAAAACATCCAATTCGTATGTGTCCATCAATTATATAAGGGCAAATTACACTTACCTCCCTTGTAGATTGACTTTATAACACATATCTCTCTTGTGTTTTGACATATAACATTTACCTCCTCTAATTTGCATATTATAACAAATACTCTCTTTTGTCAATCAAACTAACAGTTATTACTGATATCTTCAAAATTTAATCTTAAAAGAACAATTATACCTCACTATGAGACACCACTTTGAGCAGACCCACTTTGAACTTTCAACCGTAGCAACATCACCTCCAGCCGAGCTATGACCCACCTCTGTCTTCACCAAGTTGCACCACTTGCACCATCAACACTTACCATTGAAACTACTACTGAGAAGACCCAGCTCCAGCCAAACCACTAACCACTACCATCCCAATGCCGGAGTTGCCATTGAAGCCGAGACCCACCACCTCCACTACCGCACTTAGAAGACTCATATCTCCACTATCTTTATCACCTCGGCCAAACAGACCCAATGCCAGTCAGACCCACCAAACCACCAACTCCACCACCATTATTCAAACAATACCCAAACAGTCGTGTAGACCCATTTCCCCCACCATGAGCCACTACTATGAGCAGACCCACTTCAGACCTTCAACGGTAGCAACATCAGCTCCAGCAGAGCCACCACTCACCTCATTCTCCACCATGCTTCACCACCTACGCCATCAACACTCACCATTAAAATCACTGCCGAGAAGAACCAGCTCCGGCCAAACTACTAGTCACTACTATCCCAATGCCGAAGCTGCCATTGAAGCTGAGACTCACCAACTTTAGTCGTAACATTTTTAAGGGTATAATTATCCTTTTAAGATTAAATTTTGATGACATCAGTAATAACCGTTAGTTTGATTGATAGAAGGAGATATCTGTTACCAATGTGCAAACTAGAGGGGGGTAAGTGTTATATGCCAAAACACAGGGGAGGTAAGTGTTATAAAGTTAATCTAGAAGGGAGGTAAGTGTAATTTGCCCATTATTTAAACCCTATATCCTTTTTATATATGTTGTCGCTCTTTTATGTAATTCAATCAAACACAAAGTAATTTACAATATTCTGAAATCGATCCAACCTTTTATATTTCATTTTATATAGAAACAGTATTAGTTCTTAATAGATGCAATTTGTTTTGAAATTTATGGAACTAATGTAAGGAATTTAAAATTATGGATACTAAGAAAGAGAAATAAATAGGCTATAATTGAATTTTATATGTACTTAGGAATACAGGCTTAAGAAAGTCCAAGACTAGGGGTAGCAAAAATCCCCAATTCGATGGAGACTCGTCCTGTCTTGCCTTATTTAAAATAAGTTTGGAGAATCGTTTATTTTAATGAGACGGAGATGAGTTTTGTTATTTAAAACTCGATCGGTTTCGAGATGGGAGCGGGACAAGGTCGTTTCACCCTAATTATACTGCACTTAATTATTTATATTATATTACTTTTGTGTATATATACTTAAAAAAATGTTAAATTTCAAAATATTTAGTTTTGTTGGATGTCGTGCAATCCTTTGTTTTAAGCAAGGATAATAAAAATAAATAAGAAAATTTCGTAACGGGTAGAATGTTAATGTTCGGAGAATGTTGAAAATTTATGAATCAAATGAGTTTTAACCGGTTGTGGAGTGGGGCGGTTTGGGGCGAGGTGGGTTAGGTCGGTTATTGACACCGGACAGAATAGTGATTATTCTGTAGGCTAAGGGCAACAGAAAATAAACAGAAAGAAAGCACGAGAATTGCCCAAAAACTCAGAGAAAAGTCTCTGGTATTCAATATTATTATTCAAAATCAAAAGTACCTTCGAATCAACCCACAAGCCAAGTTATATAGCTGAACTTCGTCAACATTACCAAAAATAGCAAAAACCTAATATTTTTGCCAAAATAAAATACGAAATAAAAGAAGGAAGTTGCCAGAATTCTGGTCCAAATCAAGCCTAGAATCTCTTCCTAATCAACAAAATAAATATTACCAAAAAAGGAAAGAAATAACTAAAATTAGGGATTCGGAGGGGAAAAGAGTGGATTTTTGCCTTGAAAAAATACTCACCCAGCTTTTGCTGGGTGCCCATGACGTGCGCGCCAAACCAAGCTTTCTGAATTGTGGTCATAAAGGCGATTCTGACACCTGTAGCCAAAGTTATGGCCAAAACACTGAAGCGCATCCAAAAATACCCTAATTAGTGACAAGGTCATGATTTTCTACCATCTTTATGCTGATCTACCAACTCAAGATATTTCAGTGACATCAACGTGTTGTCTCACAGCTCAGCATCATCTGACTCGGATGCTCCTGCATCAGTTATGGGGCTAGAATAGGGTGAATGAAGGAATTTATGGTTATGAGGTTTCCAAAATCAAACGGTTATGGGGATAGAAATTGGAATTCCCACCCTATAACCAACCCATTGCTATCCCTACCCAAAACCAGACTGGGTTGGGCGGGTATAATCATGTCATTTTACAGATGGTATCATGTAATACGAGTTCATTTAACTACATGTGTGCATATATATGTTTACTTATTAAACAATTATTTGTATTTGTTGTGCTTATATGACAAATATTTAATTACTCCGATTGGTAATATCTTCCTCGTATACTCTCTCCTTGGGTTGAGTTTGTTTGAACTCTAAAGATTAATTTTAGAGTATTGCATCATATTAATGAATTCAACCCCACTGCCAATACAATATGACATAAAATAAATTTATTAAGAAGTGTGCACTTGGTTTATGGAATAGGACACAAAAAATTTCAAATTATCTCTTATAATTAAAATTGATACATATGTTCACATCAAAAGTTTGATCACTACACATAAGAGAACATGTCAAAGAATAGTTTCATTACACTATTTTTAATTAATAATTTAAATGTTTCGAGTAAATATTGATTAACCACCTTAAAGATATATATTACACGATTCATTCATTTGCTGATGTTAAGCATGCATAACATTGATTACAATTGAAATTAGAAGTATTACTAAGGCATTAGAGCATCTCCCGCAACATCTCTAAATTTAGCTATCCAGATTTAAATTCTGTGCGGTCATGTCAGCATTTAAACTAGTCACATCAACATGTCAGGATCTTCAGAATTTGACTCCACAGCAGCTTCTTCGGATTCCTCTAGGCAAAAATAATAATATTTTAACAAATGTTTAATAATTTTTAATTAAAATTTAATTTAATGAATTATTTTTTATCTATTTCCTAACGAATATATTTCAAATGGCTATATTTCAAATGGCTATATTCCTAACGGCTTTTTTTCAAACGGTTATATTCCTAACGGCTATATTTTTAATCTTATATAAACACTCATTTGTTCATTTAAAAAATCATCACTACATTCATCTCTTTCATTCTTGTAAAAGTCCATTCGCTATTTCCTTCACTTTTGAATTTTCAATGGCTTCGTCATCACGACATTTGCCAGATTCTAATTCTCCACGTTCTTCGTCATCCTCCTCATCAATAGATCTTGACACATTACTTAAAGATCATACAGCTGCCTACAAATCGATTCTGAATTGTGTGAAGTCGGAGATTATAGCGTAAGTCTTTCAACCATCTCAAAGGCGGTTGGTTCATCATGACCCAGAAAGAAGCCACTGTCGGCTAATGAAAGACTATTTTGACGAGAATTGCACATATACACCTGAGCAATGTCACAGACGATTCAGGATGTGACAAGAACTATTACTTCGTATCCTGAATGATGTTAAAGTTTATGACGACTTCTTCATCTAAAAAAGGACTGCAATTGGTCGTTTGGGATTATCTTCTATACAGAAGATGACAAATGCAGTACGTATACTAGCATATGGTTATTTAGCTGATTCAACTGATGAGTATATTAAAATTGGTGAGAATACTGTCATATGATGCTTAATGACATTTTGTAATGTTGTAGTTGTTGTGTATGAGGCGGAGTACATGCGCGAACCAAACGAAACTGACATAGCATGATTGATTCAAAAAGGGGAGGCTGGAGGATTCCTAGGTATGTTTGGTTCCATCGACCGTATGCACTGGGAGTGGAAGAATTGCCCAGTGGCGTGGCATGACAAGCACAAGGGACGCTCCAATAAGGCTACTCTCATATTGGAAGCGGTAGCCTCACAAGATTTGTGAATTTGACATGCATTTTTTGGAATGTCGGGTTCACGCAATGATTTAAATGTGTTGGACCATTCCTCGGTATTTAACCGTATTGTCAATGGTATATACCCTAAATGGAAAACTTTGATACAGACCATCCCAAATTCAAAAACTACAAAACAAAAAATGTTTACTGAAAGATAAGAGACATGCAGAAAAGATGTGGAGCGAGCATTTGGGGTCTTGCAAATCAAGTGGGCAATAACGCAAGGACGAGTGCGTTATTGGGATAAGATGGACTTGTCTTTCATAATGAGAACATGTATCATTCTTTACAACATGATCATTAAAGATGAGCATCACACCAATACTGAAATTTGGCAGCCACCGGAAAAGAGGATCCCGAATCCCATTAAAAGATTAGACCTCAATATTTTTGCGGCACATATCTACGCTCGTCAACTCCAGTACTGCAACAGAGAGACAAATACGCAATTAAAGAAAGATTTGATAGAAAATTTATGGAACTGAATTGGTGATGAAGACAAAGACGAAGACTATTAAGTTTATGTTACTTTTTTATGTACTAGAATCTTTAATTTGTGTTACTTTTTTATGTACTAGAAACTTTAATTTGTGTTGCTTTTTATTACTAGAATCTTTAATTTGTGATTTTTTTTATGTACTAGAGTATTTAAGTTATATTACATTTTTTTGCTTTTAAGATGTTACGAAATATTATACAATAAAATCTTGATTATGAAATTATTTTTTGCACAAAAATATTTTTCACCCAATACAATATAAGTTAAAACGATACAAAATTCATTATGGATTAAATAAAAATAACATAAGTTAAAACAATACAATATCCATTATGGATTAAACAAAAGTAATAAGTCCTATGGAGTGCTAGGTGGGCCAGCGCGTGCATCCATCTTATCAGTATCTCCTGTTATTTTTTGATAAGTCATGTTCTCCTTACTTCTGTTGGCACTGAATTTGGATCTTTTAGCATCAGCTCTTTTTCTCAAATATTTACTTCGTGTCTTACTAACTCCCGTTGTTTTTCAATCTCTTTCAGCTTTATCTCCAAAATACAACTGATCCTATCATCAAGTTTGGATGTTTCGTGCATAAAACTGTCATAATATGAAACTTGTAAGTTGCCAAAATCTGGCTGTTTATTCTTATTTCGGGTTTGCTTCGCTGCTTTGCGTTTTGTTGGTCGGTTTAATGGTTGAGATTCAGTAATACTGGGTGAATCTTCTGACATGTTAAATTATGCCGATCTTTCACAAGGACTAGAATCGTGCCCTGCATTACTTGATGGAGTTTATGGGTTTGAGCAAGCAAAATGCTCGTTGATATTGATTCCAGTACCCCTCTTCTTCGCACGCGTAATTTTATATTTGTTTTTCCTTGTTCGAGAGAATATGTATGTCATTTTGAATAATTTTTCAAAATGTTCCCACAATTATAAAGTTTAAAGTCCTTGTTAATAGTGGAACGATAAAGATGTTGAGCTGATGTAATCTAAATTAAATCATTGCACAATAATTATAACCGAATTATTTAAAATAATTACTTATTAAAAAATGATAAAGTAAAAAATTTAATTAAAATAATTAACTTACCATATCATGATTGTTGAAGCCACTGGTCTGCTTATTTTCCTTAGATGGTGGACCAACGATTACTCAAATCGCAGTTGTTTCGGGTAGTTGGTGCTCCAAGTTGTTTTTGAAATTTGACGAGAATTTTTTCCTATAATGTTGACTTCGGTTGATCTACACTAATTACCGAATCATTGCTAACTTTCATCCATGCATTGCACAGAGCCACATCTTCGGCGGTGGACCAATTCGGCATTCGAGGAACATGTTGCTTTCAAGAAGATCTGACATTACTGGATTGTGGCAATTCAGCTGAATAAAATGGTATTACCACCATAATATTCATAAGATTGGTCGAATGACAAAAAATCATCATTTGATAAAGGGTTGAAATGTGGTGGTGTAGAATCCATGAAATTAGATTTTATAACAAAAAAAATAGCTAAAATTAAAAAAATAATGAATTCTAGGGTTCAAGAAAGAGAAAATATAGATAATTGGTTGTGAGATTAATGAGTGTAAGAGTTGTTGTATTTATAAAGGTGGAAAAGAAGAAGAAAAAAATATTTTTTTATTAATAGATCCGTTTGGAACAGTGCCAAACAGCTCTATACAGCACATGTTTTTTTTTATAAAAAAAATTCAATATGATTGCAACAGTCACATGACTGTTTTATATTTAAGCTTGCAACACGTGGCATTGAGCAGCTTACTTTGCTTCGCTAGAAGGAACTCTTAATTCTGCTATGCATATAGCTAAGCTTTAGTGGGTTTCTTTTATTTAGCTACATTTAGTTATGTCGTTGGACGGCTTATTTGAGTTTTGCATCTCCAAACAATGCTTTGGCGATGCTATTGGAGTTGCTCTTATAAAGCTAAGGATCAAAATGTCCATTTTCAAGATAAATAACTCTCAGAATGGCTTTAAAGGGAAAAAGAAAAAAATAAAATTGGAGTAAGAGTTCTTTTAGAAGGAGGAAAATGGTAGGATTTCACGATAGCTCAGCTTGGGCTTGTTAAATCGCTTAATAGTCAATGGACTAGTCTGGGTATAAAACAAATTAGTAGTCCCAGGCCAATTCCAAGCTTGTTGGTCGGCTGAAGACTAAGGTCGTCCGTTATGCATGTCTCTACAATGGCTCTATACATCTAAAATGAAGAGAGTCACGTCAATTTTTTACTGATGTGGCTTTTTTCAATTGTAGAGATTTATAGCCTACTGGTATGGGCTCTCTACATTTTATTTTAATATTTTTTATATAAAATTAATTCATAATTTTTTTTAAAACTTATTTATTTCAATTATTTGTTATAAATAAAATATTATTTTTCAATTGTTTACTTCTCACATATTTATTAACAAATAAAAAGACATTACATATTTTTTGCACAAATAAATTCATAATAAATTAAAAAGACATTACAAATTTTTAACACAAATAAAGAAATAATATTACATATCACCATCATCTAGATCTAATTTTCTCAAGATTTTCTTTTGTTGTTTAATGATCCATGTTTTTGCTTTTGGCGTTGCAGCCTTATTTGGATCTTGATGCATTATATTTATTTCAAATTCATCTTGAGTCATTCTTTCTCTTGATTGTATCTCCTGCTGTTTAGTTCGTTCTCGCACCAACCTCATTTCAACTTTGGCTTGAATTTTCATACGATCTCCTTCGAGTGCTTCTTCGGTCACCAGACGGTCTTGCTCTTTCATATCTTCAAATTCTGTTCACAAACAAAATTTGCATTTATATATACCATAAATTTTTGTTTTTATCCTTCTTCGCTAATTTTCGTCTAATGGGTCGTGGTAAGTCATGAGAACCTTCGACAGAGGCCAATGAGTCGTCATCGCCAATGTTTAATAACAATAATTAAAATTAGACAAATTCTCAATTAAAATTAATAATTAAAAAAGTACAAAATAATAAACTTTAAATTATTTTTCGAAAAACCAAAATAAAAGAAAAAGGAAAAAAAAAATAGAGCAAAAGAGCCGTTTGGCTTAACAGAAAAAGAATAAACCAAATAGGCTCTAACCTGTAGCGAGCTTGTAATATTTTTTTGATGGGGCCCGCTTTTCAGCGAGCCCCATACGCCCCTTAGCTGCTTTCTACATAGGCGGTAGAGAGCAACATAATGGATGCCCTAAGAGGCATGGATACATTCTTGAGAGACAAGTACAATTCGATACAAATACGAACACGATAATACGGTGAATCTAAAAAAAATAGGACACCAATATGATATAGATACGTAAAAGACAATAATATAATATATTATTATATATATAAATAATATTTTTTGCTCATTTTATCCATATAATAATGAGTGAAATCACTAATTTGGATTTAGATGTTTGATATTTTCGTTTTCTAAATTGTTATATTATTTTTCTAATTAACTCACAATACACTTTAAATTGCATTGAATTCCATTATTTTTGTTAGAAGTATGAGAGAAAGAAAGAGAGAAAGATTGATCTTTGTCTTGAATGAATTAATGATATAATGTACAAGCCTATTTAAAAGACAAAGTATGAGTGGGGAACAAGTCACCCTATATATGGAATGAGGTTAGGTGAGTGGTAAGTAAAAAACTTTATTATACAACATATAATATAATCTAATAGTCCCCCTCAAACTAAAGGTGGATTATACAAAGTCATCTTGAGTTCGGAGACAAGTTCCTGAAAATGGCCTGGTAGTAGTGATTTGGTGAAGATATCTGTCATCTGATCTTGTAAAGTGATAGACTGCAATTGCAAAGCATTCTAAAAAAAGATGATGACAAACAAAATGACAATCAATCTCTTAACATATTTTGTTCGCTCATGAAATACATCATTGTGTGCAAACTGAATAGCACTCCTATTATCCTAATATATAGGAGTGGTAGTGGATAAAGAAACTCCCATGTCCTCAAGAGGCCATCGTAGCCACAAAAGTTCAGAAGTAGCATTATCAAGTGCTCTATACTTTACCTCTGTAGTGGACCGACATTATTGGATTCCCTGCCCAATCAGCACCCACATAAACATGAAGTACAAGTGGTGACTGATGAAAGAAATGAAGTCCATGAAGTATAGTCCCCTTGATATATCGAAGGATACGAAGCACAATAGCAACTCAGGAAAGAAAGGCATTTGATGGTTCTTCTTTGCTCTTTTTTTTTCCCCCGAAACTGGTGGCAACAAGTCAGTATTTAAAAACAAACAGTGGAAAGAGAAGAAAGAAATATCTTCAAAAAAGATCATATCCATACACACAAAATTAATCTGACTTTTGCAGCTACTTCCGCACCGCGCAACTCACACAAATTACAAATAAGATATCTCCACTTAATTAGAAGAATCCCTACCAACTTTGAATCCTCTAATGAGCCTCAGCTCCACTGCTCTCTTCATAAGCCTATTAAGTATCTTTATCACAATAATGAGCAAGAAAGAAGAGAGCGGGTCCCCCTGCCTCAATCCCTAAAAACTGCTGAAGAAACCAAACGAAAACCCGTTCACCATGACTAAAAAATTGACTGAAGAGATGCAAAACTCTATCCATCTTCTCCACCCCTCCCCAAATCCCACCATCTTCATCATATATAGAAGATTGGTGCCTTTGCTTTAAGTGAACTAATGCTGTTTCACTTTTTTTTTTTTTGACCGAACGCGGCAATGATCAAAATTTTGAATTTGACCCATGCAACGGTCTCATGGGCTTATTTGGCCCTAACCAAAACCTAAGAACAAATTTTTTCTTTTTTTTTTTTTAATCTGCACTTGACTAAAATTATAATCATTAGCACTGTTTAGCTGACATAAACAATGCCTAAATAGCTTTATGGGCGAAAAAAAGTTACTTTTTTCCCTTTCTTTTGATCTCTATAAATTTATCAACCCCAACCACAATTCACCTCACATCTAAATTATCTATAATTTCTATAGCCAATCAAGCTACAAATTCTTTATTTTCTCAATCTTAGCTATTTTTTTTTTAATACTCAATCCAATTACATCTTTGACCGTTAGTTCGCCATGGTTGGTTAGACTAATTGGTAGCGAAGCCGACATATAACCAACACAACCTTTCTTCCCCTCTTTGTTCCCGTGAGGTCGTAACGTGACTTATAAATGAGCATATGCTCACTATGAAAGCAAAGAAGGCATAGTCGTCATTGACCCTCGCTACCATCGCCTCTCTTTTTCTCTCTCTCAGGTCTTCGATTGTTGGGCTTTCACTAGTTAGTTAAGACACTAGTTAGTTAAGACCCAACCCATGTACCTTATTATAATACCCTTATCTATTTCCTTACTCGTTGCATCGACAATCAAAGTCAAGCAACCACTAAAACCTTCCTTCATCCCTTCTTCAGTTCATCTTCTCTCACTAAGTTTTTATGGTAATCCATGCCTCCAAATCCTATATCATTTTCCATCTCCTTCAAAATCTGTAGTCACCACTTATTGAAGAGGTGGTGAGGGGCTCATTCCTTTTGAAGTCGAATACCTTAGAACAATTAATTTTAGCAAAGAACTTTCAGCAAAGTGTTCTTTCCAAGGTGAAAACTTTATCTTGCCTGCATCATAAAAAATTAGGCTTTTGTTGAATATTTTTAATTTTAAAATACTTTATGATTTGGAGATAAAAGTTGATATTTTGGCTTCCTTTGACGAGGCCACAATGGCCTCACCATCTTGGCGGGGCCCAACTGCCCTCGCGGCCCGACTTTAGGAATACTCAAAACAGGCCTGGTTTAATTTTTTTCTTTAAGTGAAACGAAGCTGTTCCACTTCTTTTTTTTTTTTTTTGGAAGTGCCAATAGTTAAATTTATGATTTGACATGGGCAATGATCCTAAGAGCCTATTTGGCCCTAATAAAAACCTAAAACTAGCTTTTTCTTATTATTTTTTTAAACAATTTTATTGGCCTTTGAATTTTATAAATTCATCAACCCCTACCACCATTCACATCACATCCAAATTATCTATAGTATCTAATATTTCAAGTTACAAATTCTTTATTTTTTTAATCTTAGCTTCTTCTTTTTATATACTTAATCCAATTCCATTTTTGAGTGTTAGTTCGCAATGGTTGGTTAGACTGTTTGGTAGCAAAGATAATATATAACCAACACAACCTTTCTTCCCCTCTTCGTTCTCGTGAGGTCGTGTCGTGCCCTATAGATGAATATTGGCAAGCTCACCATAAAAGCAAGGAACACATAGTTGTCGTTGACCCTCGCCACCGTCGCCTATATCTCTCTTTAGTCTTCGATCGTTCATTTTGGCTAGTTGGTTAAGACCCATCTCATGTACCATCATAGAGCATCTCTAGCTCAATCGCCAAAGTGGGTTTTGGTGATTAGGCTGGCCATTTTGGGGCCACAATGGCCTGGCCATTTGGGTGGGGTCTAACTACCCCTCGTAGTTTGGCTCTAGGAATACCCAAAGCAGGCCTCGATCGCGGGCCCATTTTAATACTTTTTTTTTCCCTTAAGTGAAACAATGTCGTTTCACTTTTTTTTTTTGTTTGGATGCGCCAGCAGTCAAAATTTTAAATTAACCTGAGAGATGGTCTTAAGGGCTGTTGGCCTTGACTGAAACCCAAAAACCATTTTTTTCTTTTTTATAAAAAAATCTAAAATTATAGTCATTATGCATTGTTTGGTTGACACAAATAGTGCTTAAATGACTTTATTAGCCAAAAAAATAGTGTTTATTTCCCCTTTTTTTTCACCTCCATAAAATCATCAACCCCTACCACCATTCACCTCACATCCAAATTATCTATATTCTATACTCCTTCAAGTTATAAATATTTTATTTTCTCAATCTTGATTATTTTTTTAATACTCAATTCAATTCTATCTCTGACTATTAGTTTGCAATGGTTGGTTAGACTGTTGGTAGAAGAGTCAACATATAACAAACACAACCTTTCTTTCCCTTTTCGGTCCCGTGAGGTCGTGTCGTGCCCTACAGATGAGTATCGGGAAGCTCACCATGAAAGCAAGGAAGACATAGTTGTCATTGACTCTCGCCATTGTCGCCTCTCTCTCTCTCTCTCTTAAGTCTTCGATTGTTGGCTTTGACTAGTTAATAGGTTAAGACCCAACTCATGTACCATGTTACAATACCCTAATCTATTTCATTTCTCGTTGCATGCATTGGCAAGCATAGTCCTAGCCGCCATTAAACCTCTCCATGTGAAGCAACCACTAAAACCTTCCTTCATCCCCTCTTAAGTTCTTCTTCTCTCATTAAGTTTTTTTGGTAATCCATGCCTCCAAATCCTAGATTCTTTCCGATGTCTTTCAAGATCTGCAGTCACTACTTGTTTGAAGAGGTGGATGGGCTCATCCCTTTTGAAGTTGAAGGTCTTAGATCAATTAATTTTAGCAAAGAACTTCTAACAAATTGATCTTTCAAAGTGAAAACAATATCTTCCCTACAACATAAAAAAAAAGAAGGTTTTGTTGGATAATTTTATTTTTGAAATACTTTATATGATTTGGAGATGAAAGTTGGTATTTTGGCTTCCTTTGACAATCTTGATCTTGAAATTGAGCTTGAGGTCGAGCTTCTTAGAGCATCTCCACCCAATTGCCAAAGTGGGTTTTGGAGAATGGCCTGGCCATTTTGTCTAGATTATTCAATAGTCGAGTTTTTGAATTTGACCAAAGCAACGGTCTAAAGGGCCTGTTTGGCCCTGACGGAAATCCAAAAATAGATTTTTTCTTAATTTTTTTAATCTGCACTCGACTAAATTATAGCTGTTAGGCATTGTTTGCTGACACAAACATTGCGTAAACAGCTTTATTGGTGAAAAAAACTTGATTTTTTTCCCCTTACTTTTCACCTCTATAAATTCATCAACTCCTACAACCAACCATTCACCTCACATCCACATTATCTATATATTCTCTACTCCTTCAAGCTACAAATCTTTTATCAACTATTTTTGTAAAGCAACCATGTATATTTCTTGATCTTCCTTTTCCCTAGTTTTATCTTCGAAAAACTGAAAATATACTTGCAATCCATTTCTTTTATATCCAGTGGTTAAGCAATGGAACAGTAGGGGCTGGGGAGCTCTCCCCCGTGGCCCTGCCAATAAAATACCAACTCATGTGAAGATGAGATTCAATATTCTGTACATTACCTAGAGACCTTACCAGTTAAGAGTATAATTCTTCAGAATGTTCAATGTGGTTATCAACCCTAACATCATACATTATGCATTAAGGATTATCTCATACAAATATTTTTGACATGTAATTTGACTGAGACTATGACACATTCTACCCCCAAGTAGTTGGAACTTGGAAAAATGCTTTTTTTAAGTGGAGTTGAGTATTCAACCTTCGGATAAACACCTTCTTTTCCCTACAACTAATTGTCAACATCCATTTCTGTATATGATATATATGATACCATTCTCTATTCTCTGCCATAAAATCAAACTAAAACCAGCTGAAGATATATGTTATGCCTAGCTTTATGAGGTTGGTGACTCATTCTACTCCTTTTTTGCACCAAATCAAAGTCTAGTTAGAGTTTGAAATTTGTTGGAGTCCAACAAACCTGTTATAATATTCCATTAATATATTTTCAATTAAAATTCTAACTGGGTGAAACAAAATAAAATTTTTAGATACTAAAATGTGTGTGTGTGTGTATATATATATATAGAATAATAGAATCTTACAAAATTTATCATGGGCATGAACCTTAGATACTAATTACGGAATCATTGTTGTGCTGCTATATATACAAGGTGGGTTGAAATACTATCTCAAAGGATAGAGAATCCACCCCCGTGGGGTAAGTAGGTGACTGCCAGAAGCTCGCATTCTTTGCAACACCTAGGAAGGGGAAGGGGTACTAATGTCTTATCATAACGCTCTGGTGATTTAGGCTTTAGGGGTCCAACACTGATGACCTCCACTGCCTTCCCTGTCTTCCTAGCTTATTTGTTTTACCAACATCACTGGATCCACATCCACAACCACTGTCAATGCATGTCCACTTCCCACCATCCTCAGCCACTGAATTTATTCCTGTTATTTCCAAATTAAAACACAATATCATTACAAACATATATATATATATATATATATATATATATATATATATATAGTAACACAAGAGATCGAAGCTGCCATGCATGCATGTGTTACCTTAATTCAAGTTTGGCAACGGCTTTTAGTACAACAGTTTTGCACTTCCGGCAGTTCAAATTGACACGCAACACTGTTTTCTGCATTGTGGTTGAACAAAGAAGATGATCAATCTATTACATAGGGATTAAGTTTGGTGAAGATTTGGATGTATATATATATATATCTATATAAATGTGTGTATATATATATCAGCTCTTAGATTATGCCATATCATGGGCCCAATGTTTAATCAAAATTAATTTGAAATTGTTCCAAGTGATACTCCTGGGGTGAAGGAGTTTTTGGGAACCAATCTATTCATAGATCTTTGTTTATTGGTGAGAATTAAATTTTTAATGCACTGAAGAGCCCCAATCCAAAATTTTTAGTCTTCCAATTGAAATCGCAAATTGATTACCAGAACTTGAATTTCAATTATATTTGTTACATGCCGATTGAAAAATGAATTCAAAACAAAAAGAGGTGTGGTATATTGTCTTTCCCTGAGGGTTATACAGATGTTCAATAGAGGTGAGGGAACAGACAGTATTAATCATTTAATTTCAGAGGAATGCTTAAAAGCAAATTGAATTGTTATGAGAAGTCTATCATTAATTTTACTCCAAGAGGCCTTCTCAGAGACTAGTGTATAGAATGGAGAAACTGAAAAGATGAAATGAAGTCACTGTATAACACCTTTTTATTGATTGAGAAAGTTGACTATCACATAAGGGGAATTAGAAGTACTATGAAGTTTCTCCTTTGCTACTGTGACAAGGACGTCATGAAAGCTACCAGTGACATTCTGTGCAAATTAATGCGTATATAATTTAAGCCTCTCTCTCTCTCTCTCTCTCTCTCTCTCTCTATATATATATATATATGTATATATATGTAATTTGTTATACTAACTTCGCCTAGCCAGCCTAGCTGTTTCAATTTAGGCCAGGTTGGTGGCATTCGCTTGGGTTGTTACTTGGGTCAACTAGTATCTATCTACAAGTAATCAAGGTTACATTTAAATATCTGAATCGATGACCAATGGATATTCTGAGTAGAATTTCGAAATGAGCTGGTTGATACGTAATTGCATGTGTACTAATTCTAAATTTGTCTAACTATTGGACGCCCAGTCTAGTGCAAAGCTGGCCTAATGGGTCACACTTAATTTTTAGAAGAAAATATTCAGTTTAATTAGAATATATGTTTGAAGAATTCAATTTGTAGTTGATTAGTAGCAGAGGTAAATGAATTTGATATATCCATTAACTTATTGTCAGTATTTGAGAGTTGACATTGCATTATAAATATGAAATGGAAATGCATGTGAGGTGAAATGGTCATTTTTCTTTTCCCAGAGATTTAAAGAAGCTAGCCTCCTGTCTATGTATTCAACTTTCTAAACAAAGTTTCAAAACTCTGTGACCTTCACTGGATAGGAATAGAGGAGCGTTTGGAGTCGAATATTATCCTACAGCCTCTAAATATCGTATGTACATGCATATATTAGATGATAGCACAAAGTTATAATGTTTGGGAGAAAAGCTACAATTAATACACACACACACACACACATACATATATATATCAACTTGATCATTTGTTTTTCTAATCCAATTTTATCATACTCCATTTGTTGCCAACTGTGGTTGTTTATTATGCGGGACTTGTTCTAATCATTTAACTAAATATATACAGTAGTACTCTTGTACTCTTCCTTGTGAGCCCGACTTTCAATCAATCAAAGAAAATTCATAAATATGAATAAGGGGAAAACTTACTTGTTATAGTACTCTGGTGTGTGTGTGTGTGTGTATATATGTTATTACATTCATAGCAATCATAGCAATGCACTATTTGTCTGCCCTATTAAGGTAAGCAGTGATCACAATCCTCACATGATTGAATGTCCTGTGGAGGAATCCAACATAAGCCAATAGGCTGCATAGTTTAAAGCTCAAACTCTGAAATCCTCCACCGTGATAGAATTTGATTGATTTCATCCGAAGCAATATTGTAACCCGAATTGCAAAGCCCATTGAAATCACATTTCTAGTTGACTTGAATAAGTAATTTTGATTCCATGTCAAAATAAATCACCTCGAACATTGCATGTGTTATTATTAACATTCAAGATAGTAAAAAAAAAAAAAAAAAAAGAGTCAATCCACAGTACAAATCAATACAGTTTTCCCTGTGTAAGCAAATCAGCATCTCTTTATTAATTATACATGCATATATATATATATATATATATATATATGAAAATGAGATTGCATAGGAGGTGAGAAGTGAAGAAATGTCCTTGAAATCTTTAAAGGATGAAGCACATGTCTCTCCTACAGACTGATAAGCTACATTGAGCATCGATGAGAGGTTCTTGAGGGTTGATAGGGCGTCCAACACTGACGATACACGCCACCACCCCTGCATTCTTCACTTTCTCTGCTACCAGTGCAGGATCAACTGTCCCGATTACAATTATTCTTTTCGTCTCGTTATCTAATCTCACTTCATCTACACCTGTATATATTTTCAAATGGCATATATATATATATATATATATATATATATGTAAGACATGATTATGTAAAACGATACACGAAAATATCTCTCTCTCTCCCACTCACAAACAAAGAGCATAAATGTTTCTGGCTGAAAAAACTATCCATTTTTTTCTTCTCAAACATAGTAATTAACACTAGTACAATATTTCCAAGTCATAGCTATAAACAAGCAAGACATGAAATAAGCACACAATTGGGTAATTGGCTTAGTTTTGTTGTACCTGAAAGTTCGGCAATGGCATTGAGCACATTCTTCTTGTTGCTGGAGTTGAGATTTGTCTTAACTTTCAATACAGTTTTCTGTCTTATGTGAAAAAAAAAAAAAAAAACTACATTTAGCATAATGTGACTTTAATTAGCTGAAATGTGAAGAGAAAAAAATGGGAAATTCATACCTTTATGGTAGAACAAGCCATTAAGCAGATTTATGTTATGGTCTTGAAGATGATCAAAACAGAAAGGGAACTTTATTTAACTTAACTAGTGCCAACCATGCTTTAATTATTTATTTTTCTTGGTTTACTTTTCGGGTCAATATATATGTGTAAGGTAATTTTATAAAGGAGTTAAGGTTGCCACTTCAAACTTGCCAACCACCATTTTAATGGGAGATAATTTATTTTTGAGGAAGGTCAACCAAGTATATAACGAGCTCTTCCAAAATCAGGCCCCTGTATCCTCATAAGCAACCTGTCGATGTGATTTGGATATGATAAATATAGATTGAATATTTAATTCGATAATCCGTTAACGAATCAAATTCAATAATTCACTAAATAAAAAAAATGGATATGAATTTTAGTCAATCTAATACTATATAATATAATATGCTATACATATATTATTTAATAGTATAATGTTTAAATATTATCAAAATATTTTTATACTTATTTTCTCTTCTAATTTCTTCCCTATCTTTATTTTTTCTTACTCTTTTAAGTGTTTTTTTTTAACAAAGAGTAAAATATCTAATTTTATTTTTCTTTTATATTTTATTTGCCTTCGTTTTCTCTCCTTTTTATTCTAATCATTGTTTTTTTTTTTTTCTTCTCTCTTTTGACATTAGTTTCTTTTACGTACATAAAAAAAATACACCAGTGTTAATGAATCAGATATGAATTTATTTATGAATAATTAATCTGTCGGGTTATTGAATCGAATCAACCTTAATTCAGATCGAATTCTTTCAGTTTACAGGATTACTCATAAGGGAGACACATGCTCGACAATTATCCCAAGTTATATGATAGTTCATTGAGTTTGCTTTGATCTATCATCATTAGATCAATTTTGTACCTAAAAACTAGTCACTTGTATAACGCCTGTCAATTGATCGAAATTTGATCCGAATCCAATCTGATAACTTAGATATAAATTAAAGATTTAATCTGATAACCTGTTAACGATCCGAATTGCATAATCTGCTACCTAACAAATAGAGATGAATTATGATCAATCTAATCCGACATAATATATTATATAATATGTTAAACATATATAAGGTAATGCTATAATATATAATATTTAAATATTATTAAAATATTTTTATTGTTATTTTCTTCTCTTCTCGTTCCTTCTCTCTAGCTCTTAAAATTTTTTCTTTAACACAGACTAAAAGATCTAATTTTCTTTTCCTTTTCCCTCCCCATATTTTATTTATCTTCAATTTTTATTCTAATCATTGCTTGTCGATCTCTTTTGACATAATTTTAAAAAAAAAAAATTTTTAAACAAAATTAACACTCTTAACGAATCGGATTATCAGATCGAATATCTGTTTAATAATAATATTTTATGAATTTACTCATAAAATATTTGTCTAATTTTGGGATGTATCGAGAACTATCCTTATAGGATTGGAATAAAATCAACCCTCATCCCGTTTGAATCCCATTCATTTATAGGTCTAACTTCTTGTTTCACATATATACTTGAGAAGATCAATATTATTCAATACAAGCTCTAGGGCATTGAGGCAATGGCCTAAGTCCTCACTTGAGAAGGGTGTTAAAATTTTCACCAAAAGTATATTTTCTTGGTAGGAGTCAATTTTTAAACAAATACAAAGTTAAAATATATTGAATAATGTGATAAAATTAGTGTAGAGTATGCATAAACTTGCTACTTCTATTATTGCACTTATGTTTTCTCTTGTTCTTTTGAAATTATTCTCAGTTAACAAAAAAAAAAAACAAGAAGTTTATTCAATTCAATTGACTTCAACAACTGAAATTCTTTAATTTGCTCTATTTTGCAACATGGTTAGGATTATAGTAGTACAAATTATACCTTAAATGTGTCATAAAAAAAAAAAAAAAACTAAGTTACAACATTTCAACTAAAATTGAATAAAAGAGAGGATATAATGGCAATGAAAAAATATTCTCAGGGGGTGGGGGAGTTACAGACCAAATTTTTTTGTTAACTAAATCCTTTTAGTATTTTTAATTGTTTAAATTATTTTAAGCCCTATACAATAGGATTAAGACTGCCAATACATGGAATGTGACAAACTGTGTGTCCAAATTATGACCAAATGCATCAAGATTGTCCACAAAATTGGGAAATAATTTGGAGAGTAACCCACACATGAATGCTAATATCAAAACAAGGAGTGTTAGGACTGTCACTTAAGTGATTGTCCTTTTACATTCACTCCACTGATTAATGAAAAGTGAAAATCAATCATTAATTACTTTTGTGTAACAAATGTCCTATTTTGTCATCAATTATTATGTCTTTATAATTTTAAAATACTTACATTAGTGTCATCAACAAACAAATAAAACTATAGTGACCATAAAATATTTTTAATAATATTTTTTATATTAATTCATATACTTATTATATTCATTGGAATATAAAATGCTTTATGAATCTTGGTTCTCAATTTAATTAAAAAAATTAAATTTTCTTTTAAATTTGAAGACTCACTCTATGAATAAATATTTTAAATTGCAAGAGCCTACTGAATGATAATAAAATAGAACATTTATTATATAAAAATAATTAATGATTAGTTTTACATTTCACTAATAAGTGAAAGAGTCTGCAAGAGTGTCTAACTAGTAAGAGCATCAGCAGACGCAAGTCTGGCTAAGCAAATATTACTATAGCCAATCAATGGATTGACTTGATTTGTGGAGTCACGAATGATTGGCCAAGTGCTTCACGGGCGAAACAGGTAGCCTAGGAAGCATGGACACGGACACGGGATACGGGTACGACACGACACGGACACGGCGATACGGGAAATTTTAAAAAAATAAGACACGGACACGGCGAGGATACGGCTATAAAATAATAATATAATATATTAATATATATTAATTATTCAATAAAAAAAATACTACATTACATAAATACTTCAATTCATCACCAAACAATTAAAAACCAAACAAACTTATAAACAAAAATAGACAAATATATTAAAATAAATTAAAGAACCAAACTTATGGTGTTTTCTATATATATTTAGCTTAGATTTTAATCATAATTTAGTATCATTTAATTTCCATTCGAAATATTTGAATATACATCATTGCTATGAAGTGTCCGATACGTTTTCAAGGAGTGTCCGAGAAGTGTCCAAGAAGTGTCCGAGAAGTGTCCTAAAAAGAAAAATGTCAAGACACGGGTACGAAGTGTCCGACACGTGTCCGCGGAGTGTCCGAGTGTCCGACACGGTGTCCGAATGTCCGATACGGGTACGGCACCCTCGGTGAAGTGTCCGTGCTTTCTAGGTAGCCAACCAATTACCTTTTTTATTTGTCCTTACATTTATAGAAATTTGTGTCATGTATATATATATATATATATATATATATATATATATCATTCACTTAAATCTCAATAACTTTCACTACAAATTTAATTTTTTGATGAAACCATTTCTGTTAGAAAGATAATTTTGAGAGCTTTAATTTTAATACACGTTAAGCTATTTTTTGACTTAAAACAAAAAAATTATGAGTATAAAAAAATTTAACATATATATGTATATACATAAAATTTTAGATTAATTGGATTATGAAAGATTATTTAATTGTGTGAGTAGTAAAAATTTAAAAAACTTGTTGTGGAGTTAAAATTTAAATATTTTGACATTATGATGTGACTGGTTAAAATATTAAAGTGAATGATTAAAATTTAAATTTGGAGAAGGAAAATGATAAAAGTACCAATCGATTTTTAAAACCGACTGAGATGTCAAACATTGATTGAAATAGTGTAAAAGGAGAAAGAGTCTATCTTATTGACTATGGTATAAAAATTTTTATTGGACACTATTGACCAATTCCACAATAAACCATCCCAGTTCGTGCAAAAAGAAAGGAAACCATCCCAATTCGTCATCAGCTTTCATTTCTCTCTCCTCAGTCCTCTCTGCAACTACAAACACACACCAACATTTTTAGAGATAGAGAGAGAGTGTGTGTTAAATACAACGAGTTGAGATAGCACTGGCTAAAGAAATTATGGGTTCTTTGGTGGAGAGGTCTTCATTTATTGTTTCATCAAGAGTTGTTTTTAATTCTATTATTGACAAGAAGCAGAACCAGTTCTTTATTAATTCAGTTCTGGTTCCGTTGGGAAAAAGAAGGTTGAGGAAGGTTGTCAGAGATCCTGTGGCGGCTTTTCGTGAGGACTTGGTGAAAGTTGTGCCTGGAAAGAAGAGGGTAAGATTGTCAATATACAAAGTATCATTTATTAGGTGTATTTTGGTCTATTCTCATCAATCACTAAGGGTAAATAGATCTTTTTACATAATCAATGGATAAATTAGTAATTTCGCATGGGGTGTGTAACATGCATCTAAATTTTACCCCTTTGTTTGGTGAAGGACCAGCAACTTTATAACTTGAAAAAAACAAAAAAGTAACAACTTTCTCATAGGCTTTTCTGCATTACTTTTAAATCTCTGAAATTTTTAATTCTAACCCTTTTAATTTGTGATTATAATTTTTATTTTTACTTTGTTTTCTGAAATTTAAATTTAGTATTTTGTATTCTCTTTAGGTTTTAATGATTAATGAGTATTATGCTATGATTTTAAAAATTAAATGAATTTAAATAATTTTTATACTTCATAAAAAATAAAATGACAAAAAAAACCGATTTACTATAATAATTTCAAATAAATTTTGTACTTCATAAAAAATAAAATGACAAAAAAACCAATCACTATACGAAAATATTAAACATATTAAGATTAACAAAATAATTATAGATTTATATTGATTTTTCAACAATATAATTGCAAATTTTTTTCCCTCTAATTTCAGAAGATTGAAAAGCTTTAGAATTGATGTAAAAAGGAGTTTCAGAAAGTAAAATTTTATAATCTTATTGAAATTTGATAGGAGTCATTGGTATTTACCATCTACCAATAAACCATTAGTTGGAGGGGCGTAGTGTAATTTAAAATCTACACAATGGAGGGTAATTATGTAATATTTGATTGCATACGGAGGTCGAGTGAGTTTTTTAAGAATCATTTGTGTGGGAGAACTCGTAATATTTTTAGTTCTCCATTTTTCTCTCTCTTCCACAGTATGGTTCCGGCGACGCTGTCAGATTTCCGGCGACATCAAGCAAGAAGGGCATGATAACGTACCCAAGGGTGGGACAGATTCTGAGATCTCTAATGGAAATCCAAACGCGGGAAAAGGTTTACTTTCATTATAACCACACTGACGCTTGCAAGAACTCCAGATGGACCTCTAGGTATATATTCTCTCTCTCTAATCGTTAGACCAGTTTTGGGTGATTCATGATTTGATTTGGTGGTGGTAGTTGCTGGGTTGACCCAGTTGGGTTTTGGGGCGATTCAGTTCAATTTTTTCATAGGTGAAATCAGTTTAGAAGTGGCTAAAATTGTTTTCTGTAATGTTCATGAAGTGTAGTTATAGTCTCAGGTGATCTATTTGCCCAACATTACCAATGAAATTTTTTTGGTTTTGGCAGGGAATGTTACGAATTCATGTATGACAGACCTTGGCAACGAGTACTTGATTTTTATTCAAATTTAGTCAATGATAGAACGTCATTGTCAGCATTGTTTGGAACGGAGGTGGGTCAGAAGCCAAGGTTTCATTTTTGTATATAATTATAGTTATATATGTATTCAATATATGGTTTCGTACCGAAAAATAAGAAAAATGGTTTCTTTGATAATGTGACAGCAAAGGGCTCTGCTGCTAACCTTATTGAAATTAATGTTGATGAAATTACATTTTTTAAATTGTTTATGGCGGTCCCAAATTCGTTCTTACTTGCAATGTTGAAATTTAAATACTGGATAATTCTACTAATGCCCTAAAACAAGAAATGTCAGTGAGATCAACAGAATCTGGGCAATAGGTGCTTTTCATCATTGGGATTGTCTGAGACTATTGCTTGAAGTCCTGTGTAAATGGCAAATGCCATATAATATAACTAGTGGGTGCTTTATGTTGTGGGATTGCTTGAAGCAATGCTGCTTGTTCATGAGTATACTTAGATGTCTCCTGGAAATCAGGAAATGGCAAATGCTAATTAGATGAATAGATTTAATTTTTAAATAACAAGATACCATGAGTCTGGTGGCCTAGTGATACTTTAAGAGGCTTTATCCAAAGGGTGGTGGGTTCAATTCCTGCCATTTTTCGGTTCGCAGAAAATTAAAATTGCATGATGTTCTTTATATTATTCAAATTAGCAATGAATGCTTTTCATTATTGGTGTGTTAAACAAGGGTAATTTCATATTGACATCTACTCCTATGAAAATGATAAATGATAGTTCAGTACATTTTAAACAACAAGTATTTTTCTCTATTGGAATTATTTGTGGGTAATTTCTTTTAGGCAAGCTTGGTTATCCTATGGAAATGAACACTTTCATTTGCATTAGCATCTGAAGGTGTATGTTAGTGCAAGAGGTGAATGTAATTTTAGTAAATTTGCCAATATTGTTATAAATGCAATAGAATAAACTCTTTCCCAAGTTGAGAAGGAAAAAGAAAAAGTAAATTTAATTCAAATGCTTGGAGAAATGTACTGTTGTTTTTAAGCCTATGTACCATTCAATGCAAGTACATAATTTCTGTAGGCTGGCTGGCTGTATTGCAAACTGAAATATGCACAACATTTATTCTTGACTTCTTAAAGCTATCACACTGTGGAGACAGTATTCATGTGAAAAACATACATATTTCAATCAGAGTGATGTGTAATGTCACTCACTGCCCTGCTTTCTCTTTTATTTGATTATCAATTACGGTAACATTGAAATTTTGCGAAGTTCACTTCCCCACTCCTCCCTTGTTTTTATCTCCTTACTTTTTTAAATCTTGTGTTCAGTTCTCCTCAGATAGTGCTGTAGTTTATAACTATTTATTTATTTATAAAGTCTTCAATACTAATTTTTTAACTCTATTATTATTGTCTCATGTGTTGTATGTTGGGTAGAGGATATGATTTTCTCCATTAAATTCTGGGATATTCTTTTGCAGAGACAGTATTCTGAAGTTTCTGAACTGCAAAATATTACATGTTCAACTCAATTGTTTTTTCCATGCTGATGATAAAATTGTGAGATCTTATAAAGTTTGTTGTTCACAGACTCATACTACTGAAATTGTAAAGGCTTCTGATATATCTGAAATTGTAAAGGCTTCTGATATATCTGAAATGGTGAGTGTTCCATCTGAAGATAGGTCAGGAAGGTGGGCAAGAGTAACATTTAAGATAGTCCTTTCATATCATGGAGGTTCTTTCGATGGGTGGCAGAAGCAGCCTGACTTGAACACTGTTCAAGGGTAAGTTGTTTCCCTGCAACTTCTGAATTCTAGTTTAGCATTTTATCGTGCATATTCTTTGGTTCACAAATTAAAATATTATACATGAGATTTATGTCCCATTCATCTTGCGCAAGTGATGACTACTTGCATGGGGATTCTTTAATTCCGCATCTTGTCACCACAAGGAAATGAACTTAACTCACACAACATCTGAAGTGAGTCCATTTTATTTTATATGATATTTTGGATGATTTTTCTTTGTTGCGTTTATTTGATCATCTTTTAAGGATTCAATAATGATTTTACATTATATTTATATGTGCTTACATATGTTGTGTCTTAATTTCTATACGTAGATACGTTTGGTTACATTCAGTAACACTGAAGTACACTTCTGTGTCTTTGAATGTTGAGGAAAACTAAATAGAAGTATCCATTCTTGTAATGTGCGCAACTGCTTCCTGATTCCTTGTATTTGGATGGCTATAGTTGTTGACATTTTTTACTTTCTTAAATGTTAGCTTATTCATCAATAAAGAATTGAATTGGTGTTTTTTTTTTCTTTTCTCACAGACAATTCTTATGTTTCTCTTCCTTTATTATTCGTCCTGTTTCTGAACCTTTTCTATATGCAGTTTGGTAGAAAAATCTCTTGGGGAATTTGTTGATGAGAAGAAAGCACAACTGCTGAAAGACAAGGGTTTGCCGCTAGAGGGCTGTGCTCTTGTTGCTGGCCGCACAGACAAGGGAGTGACAGCTCTTCAGCAAGTTTGTTCTTTTTGTATGTTACAACATATTTCTCACCATGTTATTTTTCATTTGTTGTTTTGATTTTCCATCCTTTTACGGTTAACACTTGTTTCTGGCTGTGGCATTCCATCTGTTATTTTTGGTCAATTATGTGCAGAACTTGATTACCCTAAATGGAATTGCTTAACTACATGTCGGGTTTTAACTTTCTTCTATCCTATCACTTGTAATTCTGTAATACCAGCCAACCTATATATGCAATTACAACTTTATATTACTGTAACAAAAGAAGAAATTTGGTTTTATATGCTTGCATTCTTTCTTTCTGCATTGCTATGTAATATTTTGTTTTATATTTATTTTCTCTCTCCACTTCACTGTATCAAATGTTTTCTTTTTACCTTTTTTTCCCATGGTATCAAAGTTTGTGGGTCAGAACCAATTGATAGTGCTTCTTGTTCTAATGGAGCAATATTGTTTTGTGTCACATGTGGAATTCACCACATAAAACTGTTCTGTTGCAAGCATAAGAGGAATGTTTAGATTTTTTTGTCACTTTCACTGTTTTTTGGGGATTATTTTGTCACTTAAATTATTTATTTGGGTTTAGATGTAATTTACTTGGTCCTCCCTTTTTTATATGTCTAGATACTTGGAGAAAGGATGTTAGACCTAGAGATATTGAAGATGCCATTAATGTTGCAGCACCAGGAAAGCTCAGAGTCAGATCTGTAGCTAAGGTAGTGTTGTATTCAGGCTTTTGTGTAAACAAGTTATGGTGTAACATTCTTTCACTATACTGATCAGAGATATAAATCATTGCAGATGACACGTGCATTTCATCCCAATTTCTCTGCCAAATGGAGACGCTATTTGTATGTATTCCCTTTAAATGACGGAGAGATGGGGGAGCAAAGCAGTGCAAATGAGGAGGTTGTTGAGAATAATAATTCTATTGAAAATCATGGTAACCAAAAGTATAAATGTGGGGAGCACTTTGGGGCATCAAATTTTGAGAACTTCCTTGACAAAGGCAATGATAAGCTTGAAAGCGGGAATAAACCAACAAGGTTTAGAGTAAGCAAGGTCAATCAACTTCTATATCAACTAGAAGGAAAGTTATTATCCTATAAAATGTTCGCACGGGATACTAAAGCTTCAAGAAACATGTAAGAATAAAGCCCTTCAGTATTTGCTAAAATTATATCACAATTTATATATAAAGAGTATAAACATCACATCCCAATGATTCTTTTGGCCATTGAGATATAGGTTGGGTCACAGAGAGAAGGACTATCTTCTTTATCTTTTTGAAATCCATTACTTGATCCCTGCACTAGTTTTAGGAGTAGTTGTTTCAATCAAAACAGCAGGGTTCCTTATTTGTGTATGAATTAGGCTAGTTTCAAACTGAGCCTGACCTAGTGTGAAATTGGTGCCTCGGGATGACTTCCTACAGTAGATTGGGCTTGCAATAGTTCTCACAATCCTTTGTTATTTCTATTAACCCACTGAAATATTGGATTCCTTTATGATATAACTTGTAAGCCTATCCATGTCCATATTTTTTCCAGTCCATGCCTGATTTCAGTTGTATGGGGTCTGGAAAAAACAGAATGTCTTGATTTAAGGTTTTCTGGGGGATAAATCCATCTGATAGAAATTTAGGGGAAAGGCTTAGAAGTTAATTGCATGAACTTTGTCTTGACATGAACTTAATTTTGCTGATGCAATTGGGCAAACCAAGTATTGTATAACTGAATTTTGCTTCATATTGCAGTGGTCCACCAACGGAGTGTTTTGTCTACCATGCCCGAGCCACTGAAGTCATATTACCATGTTCTGCTAAGGTTACTACCACTCCTTTCTACTGCTTTTCTTGAGCTAACATTGCCTTAAGTTCATGTTACCTTGCAAGTCCATTAATAGCACATGTGCACTTGGTTACAATTATTAGCTTATGCAATTTAACTCTTTTTGGCACGATGAGTACAATATAGAATGTTCAAAACTCGGGGAAAAAAAGGAAGAAAATTTAAACTATATGCTTGCATAACATAAATTGTGTTATTTTCTTTTCGACTCCCTTTAAATAGAGTGCTCAAAATCATCTCTCATCCAATCTGCCACAATGATCTGTTTCCTCTCTTGGCGCCCATCCATAGAAGGGTTTGAAGTCTTAATTGAGATCGATCTTTTCTACATTCTTAAAGCCACCTTCCAGTATGCTCAAGGGGTTGTGATTGGCCTCTGTTACCTCCATTTAGGCAGCTACAGATTCCTGTTTCCAGTGAATTTGAACTATCCGTGTTAAGTGCTCAACCATGCGTCTTAATTCCAACATCGATGCAGCATGGGCTTTCTGTGCTCTTCCTCTATGTCCTCTGCCACGGGTAGCCATATCAATGGAATGAAATTTTCTTTGTTACAGTTTGTTGCAAAAGTAGAAAATACTTGCAATAGATGAAAGAGAGATAACAAGAAAATAAGAAATATTTATGAGCTACTATTACAGTTTGGTGGGAATGAGAATATAAACATTTATAGGTTTTCAATAAGGCCCAAGAAAGTCACTAATTGATATTTTATGATACAATAAAGGCTTGTCTTACAGTCTGGAGTTGTCATAATGAAAGAAAACACACTTACCTCTATTTAGTGACTTACATGACTAACAAATGACTAATAACCTTTTGAAGGATGAATGATTGGAACTTGACTGGATGAAGATTAGGACCCTAATTGTGTAATAATAGACGTACAAAATAACTCACAACACGGATAATTGACCAATGGACCCACAGTCTTCTCAAGTGCATGACTCTAGATAAAGACTAGACACTAACAAAATTAGATGGTAATAAACTAACATAAATTAATCATTATACAACTAATTGACTAATGGGCACAGACAATCTTCATAAAGATTAGGACCCTAATTGTGTAATAATAGATGTACAAAATAACTCACAACACGGATAATTGACCAATGGACCCACAGTCTTCTCAAGTGCATGACTCTAGATAAAGACTAGACACTAACAAAATTAGATAGTAATAAACTAACATAATATTAATCATTATACAACTAATTGACTAATGGGCACAGACAATCTTCTCAAAGAGTCTTGTATGATTGTGAATCTGTGATGCTCCTGCATTAGTGTACTTATGTACATATTCATATGTCTGTTTATGTGTTGTTTGTTTATGTGTATTTATATTGTGTAGATAAACTCTTCTCTGCATTTCTTAGAATTCATGCAAGATCAATAGATCATATACACAATACACTGCAGAGTGCATAAAAATAATAACAATAATGTTATTAGGGTCATTACCCAGTGTGGTCCCATTAATCGAGGTTCTGGAAGTGGCATATTGGATACAAACCTTCTCTTTGGCATTACTTGCTCAAAGTGGCTGCTCTCATGATTCGAACCCACCAGGCAATAACAACAACAATGGTGATAGTAGTAATAGTAGCAGTAAGAATAATAGTAACAATAATGTGACAATTTTTTTTACAAAATCATTGTTTGTGCAGAGCTTAATATCATTTTCATGCCTGCTCATGCTGCATCTTAAATTTCGATGAAGGATGTACTTTTTATTTTGTTTAATCTTTCATTAAGCCCTTTGAACTCTTCTATGTTTAATTTTCTGCTTTATTTTACTTTTACTTTTTTTTTTTTAGAATTTTAGACACTCATATTTAGGGCAATTTAACTTTATGATGTATTTATATACACTAAATTCAGATATATGCTACTAATAGCTTTAGTTATTTTTTTATTTAAAGGATGGAAAAGGTGCCAAGGGAATGTGTGTTGAGTTGGTCGCTAACCGCTTCTTACGGAAGGTAATACTCTTTTGCTTACCATTTTGTAGATGTATCATTTATAATTGTGAGTGTTGGTTCCAACCACTTGTGGTCAGCTAGATGAATCCTTTTATGCTATTGGAGGACATCTAAGGACATATACTTCGTAAAGCTTCTAAAAGTAGCCACTGGAATTCCCTTTCTTTAGCAGATACATACTAGAATTACATTATATAATGTAAATAAGATATGAGGTAGAACTCAGCAAATGAGTGGTAGCCACAGGTGGACTCATGACCATGGTGACTTTCACTCCTATTGGTTCCATTCCTCTGTCCAAATGAATCCTACTTTTTCTCCATTTAGAAATAGTGGATGCATTTGGGATCCATGTCAAACTGTGCGCAAATCCAGATAAAACATTCTTTGCCAAATTGATCAGGCTGATGCTTCTTGTAAAATAATTGCACGCCTTGAAGAATCATTTGATTAATTAAGTTAACCCATTTTGTTGGATTAAAGTATTTCGATTTTTGTTCTGATTCAGTCACTTAATTTGGCTGATCATGCTTGGCAGATGGTTCGAGTTCTTGTGGCAACATCAATAAGGGAAGCAGCTGCTGGTGCAGAAGAGGATGTATTGCTAAAGTTAATGGATGCCACATGCAGACGTGCCACTGCTCCACCAGCCCCCCCTGATGGTCTTTGCCTTGTTGACGTAGGGTACACAGAGTTTAACCCACAAAATTGCCTCATTTGTTGAGGTAAACCTAACATCACAATTATAGAGATGCGAATTTCCTATTTTCAAGTAGAATTACCATATCAATGGCACAAATATAGGAGTTCAGGACCCGCGTGCTTCGATGGGTTCCACCAGAGAGTTTTCCCAAGTAAAAGTTAGCTAATTTGCTGGTGATAAACACCTAAACACCAAATTCAACATAACCCCTTTTTGTACTACATAACTTTTTCATTTAAATTGAACTTATTATTTTCTTTTCACATTTAGCATTCCCTCTTGGAAATTTGTATCAAAGCATGCTCCAATGAAATTTGGCTGTATTTTGTAGTTTTTTTGAAAGAATCATTGAAGATATTTTGTTAAACTGAGATGTGCCAGGATGTATCAGCAGAGAAAACTAAAAAAATTGCACTGGAAACTCCACTAGTTGGCCCACCACAATTTCATCTTGTGGAAGAGCAATAGATTTTCTTTCATGACTCTGGTAAAAGTCTTTACATTTTCTGCTGACTTGCAAGCCAAATTACAAAAATACAGAATAGAAGCATACCATCTGGCATGGTATTGACACATATGCATATTAAAAATTATTAGGTACTCCGGAAACATTGGTTCCGGCCAATCCCAAAGTGACACATATGCAAATGTGTAAATTTTTTTGTTTACTTGTCACTTATTCGTCTGGCCAATGTGGTGACAACTAGATTAAGAGACAATATAAATAGATTTCTGGAGGAACCATTCGGATATATATATATATATATATATATATATATATATATATAAAAGAAAACCAAAAATTACATAACGTGCTTCGATGGGTTCCACCAGAGAGTTTTCCCAAGTAAAAGTTAGCTAATTTGCTGGTGATAAACACCAAATTCAACATAACCCCTTTTTGTACTGCATAACTTAAGCTGCAACTCGAATAGGTTGGGCGGGTTAGAGGTACAACTTGAGTTCAATCCTACATATGAAATGTTTAGTCCTAATCCTACTTTCAACCTTAACTACTCAATCTTAGTACAACCCATCGTTAAATTTATAAACTCGGGTTTGCAATTCGAGTTGAGATTTCAGGTTAATTTGAATTATCTATCACCAATTTTCATGTTAAAAATTTAAAGTGATATTTAATAAGTTTCACATTAGATTACTTCTAAACACAAACAATTAAGAATGTAATGCAAATTTGTAAAAAATTACAAAATTTTTTTTTAGGAAATTAAGTATCCAAAGTGTTAACATAAAAATAAATTAAGATTAAATAAAGGAAGTTGAAAAGAAAAAGGTTATCATAATTTGAATATTATATATAATATATTTAAAATAAAAAATATGTATAAAAATATTATTACAATTTTGGTTTGGGTTCGGGTTGGACTCGGGTTGTTGGCACCTTAATCCTAATTAAGTTCGGGTTGAGGTTTTTCAATCAAAGCTCAACTCTAATTGTAAAAATAATTGCCTCAAGCTCGTAAAAAATCGGATTGAACTCAAGTTGAATTCGTGTTACCCAACCCAAGTTGCACCCTAACATAACTTCTTGATTTAGATTTAATTTATTATTTTCTTTTCACATTTAGCATTCCCTCTTGGAAATTTGTATCAAAGCATACTCCAATGAACTTTGGCTGTATTTTGTAGTTTTTTTTTTTTGAAAGAATCACTTCAGATATTTTGCTAAACTGAGATGTGTCAGGAGGATGTATCAGCAGAGAAAACTAAAAAAATTGCTCTGGAAACTCCACTAGGGTTGGCCCACCACAATTTCATCTTGTGGTGGGCCAACTAGTAATTTGAAGAGCAATGGATTTTCTTTCATTCTGTTAAAAGTCTTTACATTGTCTGCTGACTTGCAAGCCAAATTACAAAAATACAGAATAGAAGCAGACCATCTGGCATGGTATTGACACATATGCATACGAGGAATTATTAGGAGTATTAGGTACTCCGGAAACATTGGTTCCGGCCAATCCAAAGTGACATATTTGTGTGTAAATATTTTGTTTACTTGTCACTTTATGATTGGTCAGGCCAATGTGGTGACAACTAGATTCAGAGACGATATAAATAGATTTTTGGAGGAACCATTCGGATATATATATATATCTATAAAAGAAAACCAAAAACTTCTTTGTTAGCTGGTGGCATGACCAAATGTGTAATATAATGTGGCGCGCAAAGAATACAAGTGACCATAAGTTCTGCCCAATTCGAAGGCCGACCGCATCTCTCTCACAAAACAGTCGCACCTCATGCAGACAAGGCAAGACGCAAGACTTTGTCCACCCCCATTTGTGTCTTGCCTCCAGCCTTAACACCCACTATTCTTAGCATCTCTCTCTCTCCCTCTGCCCAAAAAATTTCCATTGTTTGTCATGTCCTCTCTCTGTCACAGAACCACCCATTCCCAACCGGAGCCGCCCTAATCACCTCACAGGTGCGTGTGCCACTCTATGTTATGGCCCATAGCTACCTCCGGTGGTCTGTCGTTGTAGTCATTCTATCACTGCATGTTTTAACCTCTTCTAGCGCAACATATACTGAAATCCTTCTCAAGTTCAAAGAGTCTCTAGGTAACAATGCAGCATTGTCCAGTTGGAATACCTCAACATCACCATGCTCCCGTAGGGCTAAGGGCGTGAATTGGAATGGTGTCGTTTGCCAGAACAGGACCCTCTTGGGATTACAGCTCGAGAATATGGGACTAACAGGCGATATCAACATAGAGTCCCTCAAGGGATTGTCAAATCTGACATCTTTAAGCTTTAAAAACAATAGCTTTGAGGGCTCCATGCCGAACATCAAATCCCTACCTTCACTCAGAGCGCTGTTCCTGTCGAACAATAAATTTTCCGGGGACATTCAAGCCGATGCATTTGATGGAATGATTCACTTGAAGAAAGTTCATTTGGCAGAGAACAAGTTCACTGGTCCGATTCCATTGTCCCTCACTATTCTTCCTAAGCTTCTGGACTTGAGGCTTGAAAGGAATCAATTTGGAGGTGAAATACCAGATTTTACACAAAATGGATTGGAAATACTGAATGTATCAGAAAATGCATTGGAGGGTCCAATCCCTGCAAAGATCAGTGGGAGGGATGCAAGCTCTTTTTTTGGTGAGTCCGGATCCATATGTTCCTTCCCACCACCACCATTAATGTTATATTTTTTCTAAGAAATATATGATATCAAATTCTAAAATTGAGAAAGGCAGTTTTTTTTTGAAGCAAAACTAAAATATCGATCCCATTAAGGCTTCAGGTATTTCAATATTAAACTTTTGGCTATTTGATACCTCTAGGGTTCGAGTATTCTTCTAAAACTATCTGATGTGTTATGTATATATATAATTTACAAGCTTCAAAGTATTTATGGACACGTGCATGTATGCATGGGTTTATGAATGTATGTACGTAAAGTTGAACACACACACACACACATTATATATAAACACTTGCAGACACTCCGACACTGATAATATATATATATATATATATATATATATATATATATATATATATACGTAAAGTTGAACACACACACACACACACACACACACATATATATATAAACACTTGCAGACACTCCGACACTGATAATCTATATATATATATATATATATTTTTTTTTTGTGGAAGCAGGCAACGCAGATCTCTGTGGACGCCCACTGCCAGCATGTTCTCCCCCGACAGTATCCCTTGCGACCATCGTCATGGTTGCGATAGTTGTGGTGGCAGCTTTAATTTCTATAGCTGCAGTTTTCATCATACTCTACCGGCGCCGTTTCCAAACGCCTCCAGGAGGCCACGCGGCTGATATGGACAAAATGGAGAGAGGTATGCCGGAGACTTCCTCAAAGGGGAAGTTGATGTTTCTAAGGGATGATGGAGAGAGATTTGACTTGAAATCGTTGCTAAAAGCCTCGGCTGAAATGTTGGGCAGTGGAAGCTTTGGATCTTCATACAAAGCCTCTCTTGTGGGTGGTCCAGTGATGGTTGTGAAGAGGTTTAGGAAAATGAACAATGTCAACAGAGAAGACTTCCGAGAGCATGTAAGAACACTAGGCAGGTTGAGACATCCCAATTTGCTTCCTCTTGTGGCCTATTACTATACCAAGGATGAGAAGCTCTTGGTTTCTAACTATGTTGACAATGTCAGCTTAGCTGTTCATCTCCATGGTACGTTTGCATATATATATATATATATATATATAGCATGATCATAATTCATCTTGAAATATTTTCATACATATATGATACACATCAAAAAAAAATCTACGTACACAAATTAAGAATAATTTATTTTGTATCCGAGTTTCATGAAACAAATTCATGATATATATCTTGTATATCTAGCATTGTGTTATTTTATCTTAGTATTGATATATTTGCTCAGGCAACCGTTACAGGCTTGATTGGCCAACAAGGTTGAAAATCATCAAGGGAGTAGCAAAGGGGCTTCAATTCCTGTACAATGAGCTTCCTGGCCTAATTGCACCTCATGGTCACCTCAAGTCATCAAATGTTCTTCTTGGTGAGTCATTCGAGCCCCTCCTCACAGACTATGGACTAATTCCCCTAGTGGACCAAGAGCATGCCCAAGAGATAATGGTGGCTTACAAGGCACCAGAGTACAAGCAACACCGCCGGATAACAAAGAAAACCGATGTCTGGAGCCTAGGAATATTGATACTAGAGACTCTGACTGGGAAGTTCCCGGCTAGTTATTTACAGCAAGGGAAATCAAGTGACGCGGATTTGGCAGCGTGGGTGAAATCTGTGGTCCGCGAGGATTGGACAGGGGAGGTGTTTGATAAAGAGATTGGAGCCACGAAGAACAGCGAGGGGGAGATGCTAAAGCTTTTGAAAGTAGGGTTGGCTTGTTGTGAAAATGAAGTGGATAATAGGTGTGGTTTGAGGGAGGCCATTGAGAGAATTGAGGAAGTCAAAGATAAGGATATTATTGATGATGAGTTCTACTCTTCATATGCTAGTGAAGGAGACTTGCGTTCTTCAAGAGGATTATCTGATGATTTCGTTTTCTCAATCAATGGTTGAATAGGCTTTTATTATTTTTGTTTTTTTTTACCCCTTAAAGAATTGAATAATTTAGATGGTGAAACTTGGGGTGGCAGGGTTTTTTTTTTTTTGTGTAATGGTAGGGTGGAAATGGTTACGTAGAATTTACATGGGTTTTAGTATCATGTAGAGGCTGCTTTCTTTGGATCTGAATTGTTCTGGATCTAGAATAAGCATTTTGGGTAAAATGAGACCTTAGACCAGTGGCTAGGCACGTGAGCCAACAAGTTTGCTAGTTTTCATAAAAAGACACCCATAAGTCAAATTAAAATACATTATGAACAGGTATGCAAAGACTATTTTTTTTAAAACGGGAATCACTGTGGGTGTTTTTGGGGTAATCTAAGATGTATGCATATTTTTTCCTCACAAGAATAACTTTTACTATGTACTTGAAACACTCAAACAGCACTAGTTCAGAGGCCTCACACTCGCAGTGACATGTAAAAGTTAAAACAGGACATTCGAATTTAAAGTTCATACTAAGATATTTTTCTTAATTACTGAACTACCTAATCTATGCGAGTGCGAGTTTATGCAAAGACATGTATGATCCTGTTTAGGGGTGCACAAAAAATTAGTAGAATCGGAACCGCAATCGTAAGGAACCGTACCTGAATTGAACCGAATCGTTCACTACAGTTCCGGTTTCGTTTCCAAATTTTAGAAACCGTTCACTATAGTGACTTGGAGCCGGAACCGAAACCGTTAAAAAAAATGTAATATATAATATATTAATGAATAATAATAGCTTCGAAGTTCTTGTGTTTTATATAAATATATAATATATAAAGTATAAAATATATAATATATAAATAAATACTAATACCTTCAAATTCTAGTGTTCTATTTATATATAAAGTATAAAATATATAATATAGAGATAAATATATTTAGCTTCTAAATTCTAATGTTTTATATATTTATATAATATAAGATATATAAATAAATATTAATAGCTTCTAATCTATTGTTATAATTAGGGGTGCACAAGTATAAGTATGTATCATTTCAATGTTTTTTTTTTTATAAAAAAAGTTGATAAAGAACCGTTGAGGAACCGGAACCGAACTAAACCGAAGTCAACGATTTTAGCTAGTTCCGGTTCCAAAATTAAAGAACCGTTAGGAACGGTTCCGGTTCCACCAAGAACCGTAAGGAACCGTACTGTGTGCATCCCTAATCCTGTTAGTATAGTCTTCTTTTCAATGAGAAAAGATAAATCACATTTGATCCAAAACTATAGGCTATGTTGGGTGAAATGAAAAATAAAAGAAAAGATAACATTAGTTATGAAAGATAAGAAAAGAAAGGATAGTGTTAATCACTTATCGTGTTTGGTTGATTAATAAAGGAAATGATAATTAACATGTTTAGAAAAAAGAATGAAAAGTACATTATTTAAAAGAATTTACCACTATACCCTTTTATATTTAAGAGACAAATTTTGTCTTTTATCAAAATAATAGCAAAAATGGTTAATAAAGTTCCATAAAAAATGCTAGTATTTCCTTTCTTTTCTTTCAATTTTCTCAAAATTTTGGAAGGATAACAAAACTTGCTCCTCATACTTTAGGCTATTCCTCCAAATCCATCCATTCCCTTTCTTTTCCTTCCAAAATTTTATACCAAATACAAAAAACCACATCCCTCCATTACCTTTCTTTAGTTTTCTTTTCCTTCTATTTCTTTCCAATTAAACTGGACCTTAGTGATGCGGTCACAATTGTCTTTTACTTCATGTACCACTTTACTATCTCAACACATTAAATTTTGGGAGGCAATATTTGTACTCCCTTTTCTACATTTGCACTCTCATCTTAAACGGAATCACACTTCTAACCCTAACTTCACAAATGAATAATTATTTTTTTAAAAATTACACAACTATCCTTTCAATATCACTCTATGTGTCTCCAATATTTAATGCCTTTAGTCTCTTTTAAGGGGATCCAAAAACTAATACCTAAAAAAATGTTTTCTTTCGACATGACTCAAAAAAAAAAAATGGTTATCCATGTTCAATAAATTATTTCTTTTGATCAGACCAAATATATATATTTTTTTTTTACCTCTGTTGAATATTTATCTCTTTTGATATGAATCGGGAAAAAATGACCTAATTTTTTTTATCTTTATTGAATAAATGTTAATATATATATATATATATATATATATATATATATAGTATAGAAAAAATCGAAATCAGCTCCCATTTTTAGTGTCTTCTTTCTTGTTATAGTACTTTAAATTGATCATGTTAATCGTTAGTGTACTTATTATTTTTGATTGCACGTGATAAAATCTTTTTAATCGACTTTCTTTAATTTAACTTTGACAAATGTTACTTCAATTGTTCAGGAATATAATCGTTTCTGTAATAATTTGGTAAATTGAAATTTCATAAAAGAGTGTCTCTGCAAATATATATATTTTTAATTTCTATACATGGCCGATCGAGAAGAGAAAATAATGAGATTTTTCTCACTCCCGTGCAAGATTAAACGATTACATTTATGTCATGTAATCCAACTCTTTTTGCTAGAATTAAGTTGTGTATGTGATAATACCTGGTGGATAGTTAAACATGTAATAACACGGCAGTTTTGTAACTATTGGATCGGAAATACTTGGAGAGAGAAAAACTTGAAGAGGATTCATTTTCAAAATTAATAATAATGATACAAACTATTAAATAACTATTTCTTAGCTAATCACTTGATCTAGTATCGCTTACAAGACAAATTCTTCTCCTAATCAAGCTAATTAAGAAGCCCTCGTTCACTCTGATAATAAATTAAATGGTGGTACAAAACCTAAGTTTTTTCTTTCTTTCCAAACTTATATGCAATACTGCTTTATTATTAAACATTTGTTAAATATTGACGGGTCTAGATAGCTTACTAGCAAAATTGTATCATCAAACGGTTACAAGGAGTGTTTCACAGTTAACGTTCGAGGAAACAATCTCCATCTCTTGCCAAGATGGTAGGAGAATCCTGCTGTTAAAATTATACCGACCGTCAATGGTTCAATTAAGAACTTCCTTACAAGAAAAATAATAAAAGAGTCGATTAATTTTTAAAATTGATTGAACTTTGATTGAAATAGTATAAGAAAAACAAGGGAGTCTAAATTATTAATTATTGTTAGGGGTGGCAAATTGGGTGTCAACCCGCCAACCCGCCCATATCCGCCCAGTTAAAAATGGATATGGGTGACTTATTTTCTTATACGGGTCATAAACGGGTTGGATAAATATAAACCAATAAATTAGCGGGTTAGATGGGTTGAATATGGGTACCCATATTCAACCCATCTTCCACCCATAAAACAAAATGTGAATTAAAGTTTCTCTCTTCTATCCAACCTCTCTCTCTCTTTGATCTCACTTCTCTCTCTCTCTTCCCTTTCTCTCTCTTCGATCCCACCTCTCTCTCTCCTCCCTTTCTCTCTCTTCGATCCCACCTCTCTCTCTCTTCCCCTTTCTTTCTCTATACTTGGACAATATTTTTTTAAAAAAATATATATATTTTAGTAAGAATTCAATTTTTTAAAAAATAATATTTTTCCTTTTTAGTAATTATTGTTGGATTTTACCATTGTAATTTCTTAATTAAAAATAAAAAGAATATATAATTTAGACACAAACTTTATAGTGCAACAACAATTTTCATTGGAGCATTGTCTATATATATTCATCATTCTTTAGATTTTTTTTATTAATTCCAAAAAAAAAAATGACTTATCGAAAGGTCACATATTTTATTTTCTCAACAGTATTTTTATTTTTATTGATTAGTTCCAAAAGACTCAGACTCATCCAAAAGTCACATTCTCTCCCCTTATGCACATAGTTCATTTTGTATTAAAAAATAAGAATAATTGAATTTTCAAAAGTCACATTTCTCTATCTACAGAGTCCATTTTTGTGTTTGAGTACTTTTCTCAATGTTTTAATTTTAATTATATTTCATGTGTTTCTGTGATTTGGTAGGTCATTTTTAAAATTGCCCAATTATGAAGATATAATTGAGTTAGTGTTGAAGACCTTTTTCAATTGAAATACTTATTATAATTATTTGTTTATGTTTTGGTGTTTTTTAAAGAAAATTTATGCCGACTAAGTTACTCGAAACTCTATACTCTTTTTTCTCTTTTGCTATAGATTCATAAATGTAATTAAACACTAGATTGCAATGAAATTCTTATATTCTTTTACGCAATCAGCTCTTGGATAAAAAAAAAAAAAAAAAAATTGCTAACACCCAAAAATAAACAAACCATATAAATAATATCAGTATGATTAGCAAATTATAGTTTTTTTGTTTAGTTATAGACCTTGTGCATTCTATTTTTGTGTTTGACGCCTACCTATTGTCGTGTCTAGTCGGGTCAAATATGGGTTAGCGGGTTGACCCGACCCATGTTCAACCCGCCCATATTTGACCCGCAACAAACGGGTTGAATATGGGTCACAACCCATATTCAACCCGCCCATATTTGACCCGGCCTAAACCCGCCCAATTTGCCACCCCTAATTATTGTGTAAGAGTTGTTGGACATTGTTTACTGAAGTCACTGAGAAACCAATTTTGGTATTGTAACATTACTCTTTTTACATTTAATAAATAAAAAATACGAGTAATAAAAATGGTGAATGACAAAAATTTCCTCTAAACTATGTCCAAGTTTGCAAATAATTCAGTAAACTATATTTTGTACACAAAATCTCTGAACTATCACATTTTGTTGCAAAATACCCTTATGTCTAACTATTTTTCGTTAAATGACAATAATGCCCCTTCTTATTCAATTACACTTAACCTATTTTTCTTATTAAAATAAATTATGAAAAAAATCATAATATTTTGATGACATATTCTCTATCAAATTTTTATAAATTTACCTTTAATTTTTTAAATAAAAATCTTAAGTAATTTCTTAATTTATGCAAATTTGATAATGCATTTTCTTATTAAATTACACTCAACCCATTTTTCTTATTAAAATAAATTATGAAAAAAAAATCATCATATTTTGATGACATATTCTCTATCAAATTTGTATAAATTTACCTTTAATTTTTGAAATAAAAATCTTAAGTAAATTTTAAAAAAAAAATTAAGTAATTTCTTAATTTTTCATGAATACATTGTATGAAAAAAAGATATTTTTTTTACGGTAAAAAAGTTTATTTTAAACTAGGTATAATAAGTTTTATCATAAATAGTAAAGTTTAATAATAAGTTAATTAATTTAAAAAATAGCTAAATTTAGTAGTAATTACAACTATGTTTTTTTTCCCATTATTATGATAAATTAATACAATAATAAAATTAAGATAAATGGTATAATAAATATTTTTATAGTAGAAAAGATAATTAAGATAATTTAATAAGAAAGAACAAAATTTAAAAAAATGAATAAAATTATCTTTTGTGATGACTATGTCCTTAATTACAATAAATTATTAATTTAGGAGAACAATTTGTAATTTAGAAGTTATTTGCAAAAAGAGCAGTACTCAGACAATTTTTTTTGCACTTTACCCTAATGAAAAGGATCAAAATTTTCGTCTAAATGATTGTAATATAAATTATTATGGTCATTATATAGCAATTTATTTTAAAGATTTGATATTATATTATAATTTACCCTATTAATTCACTAACACTCAAATAATTTGCTAAGACCATTGGATGAATAATGAATTTGATGGCTCTATGGAGAATGGTAACTAGTAACTGAATCGGAGCTGATTCGATTTGGGAATTTCTCTCTCCTACGTCAAGATCGCAACTGCCTTCCAATGATGGCCAACTCTCGAACGCAGCTGCTTTTTGGTACACCCTTCAATAGCCATTATATAATGGCAAAGCCATTTTTGTGGTTTTCATGAGAGGTGGAATTTTTTTTTTATTTTTTATTTCTTAGTTTTACCCATTTCTTGATACTTGGCTCTTTCATTTCAAGTTTCTGAATCTGGGTTTTAATCATTTGATAAATTAATCTAGATTTTATCTTGTAATCAATTTAGAATTTTAGCCAGACAATGTTGAATCGGAGCGTGGATGGAGAAAGCTCTGTTGCGGTGGCAGTAGACAAGGATAAAGGAAGCCAAAATGCCTTGAAATGGGCCATTGATCATATCCTCTTCAAGGGCCAAACTGTGACACTAGTTCATGTTAATCAAACACACACTTGCATTCCCTCCACAAGTAAGCCTTCAATATATATATATATATATATATATGCGTGTGTGTTTCTCTGCATATTTGTTCCCTTTGATTGTATAGTTTGATATAAATGCGTGCCAAAACATAGTGCTTATTTATAGGGAAAATAATATTTATCACCAATTTTTTTTTTGCATGATGCACAGCAAAAAAAGTGGGTTCTGCATAGTGATTTGATTTGCATTTGATGATGCTAATGATGTTGAATTTTTTTTTTTATCCACTTTCATATACTGAATTGCAAAAATTAAGAGAGAGAGAAAATGAAAGCTTTCCACACATGATACAAAACAGAATGAGGTGAATTTAATTATTTCCTTGTGGTAACCAAACATGGCTTCAATAAGATGAACAATATCATTGCAAACATTTAGTTGTCTTAACAATGAATCACCATGTTCTGATTGCGTCCCTTTCTCACACTGGTTTTACTATTTCCCATTTTCGCGTGCAGTGGGGAGTGTAACAAATAGAAATGAACCTGATAGGAAAACCGTGGAGTTGTTTCTTCCCTTCCGTTGCTTTTGCTCGCTTAGAGAGGTGGGCTCCAATATATGCTTCATTCTCAAGATTTCAAAGTAAATAAATAAAAGTACATTTCAATGTTCAAACTACAAGTTGTGAATTTGGTTCTCATTAGTTCTTTAAACCCCTCATATAGCTTGTTTTTCTTTCTCATTATATTTTTTTCACTCGCAAATTTTGCATCAGGTTTTATGTGAGGATGTCTTACTTGAAGATCCAGACATAGCGAAAGCACTAATTGAATATGTTTCCTATAACAGAGTTGGCACTTTGTTGCTCGGTGCGCCATCTAGAAATGGCATCTCGAGGTAACTGCCATACACTGAATTGAACTCCATAGTTAAACAAAAATGCATCTGTAATAACATGTATGCATTAGCTATTAACGTTCATGCATTGTAAATATAAATGATTAGGCCTCTATTATTACTAAAATAGAATAAAACCACATTCTCAAAATTCCCTATTATTACCTCGGAAGAAACCAAAGCAGCTTAATGTATGGTCCCCAAATATCAGTGTACGTTTTTATGCATGTACATACATCCACACATGATCATCGAATAGAGGCTCAAAGTAGTTTTGGTGGTTCTCAACTCCAAAAATCATATTTTTGCAGACTATTCAAGACTGATATTCCAAGCACTGTGTTAAGAGGAGCACCACATTTCTGCAATGTGTATGTCATCTCAAAAAGAAAGATTGCTTCTGTACGGTCTGCCTCCCGTCCAGTTCCATCAAACCCGATACCACGGAGCATGCGATCCATTCCCAATAATCTGAACCACGAGACGGATGTCATGTGAGTTTTTAATCATCAAACTAGATCTAAAGATATTGATGCTTGTAAACCATTTCATACACCACTAGCAACAGTTAAAACTGTTTACCTTCACCATTTAACACCAAAATGATGGAGTTGCACTCTTGTACTTATTCAAATCTCTTGTACACTACTACCACAACTTGCATATATATACTTTATTCACTAATGAATATGTTTTGGGGGGTTAAAAATGTGCATGTCTAATGCCCTTGAGCCAAAGGTGGTATGATAACACAAAAATGGCTATGTACCTCTATACCATCACAGTGATACCCTTAATGCAGGGGTTTGCCAAATTAAACTTTATTGAATATGTAATGTATAATGAATAAAACTCATACTAACTATGCTGGAACATGTCACAATTTTCTAGGGATGGAGCAACCGACAACAGAATGCATGATGAGGTCACGGTGCCAGAAACTGACATCTCATTTGTAAGCTCTGGAAGGATAAGCACCGACAGCATGTTCTTTTCTTTCTACGATAATCTGGGATCTGAACTAACCTCTGAAATGGCCCATCGTCCTTCAAAGAGCTTGTGTGTGAATGACATAAACTACGATTCATTACGCTTGGGGTCCAAGTTGGCTTATTTCGATTCTGCAGATGATCTCGAAACAACGAGGCTGGAAAGTGGAAGAACATCCTCATCACTACATAAAATTGTGAGTCAGTACAATGCTTTGAGATATTGACTGTTAGATAAATAATGCAGATCATAAATTTGTGGAGTTTTTCGTACAATTAGGAGGCTACTGCAGATTTGAGTTACGGTTGAATAATTTGTGAATTCCAAGTGAAATTCAGTTATGTGCTACTAATAACCAAAATGTTTGACATCATAAAGCTTGACTGTGTTGAAGATATTGCAGCCGAATACGTTTCATATGTTATTAGTCATGATCATATATTTTTAAGTAACTTATTGGGTACACATACATACATGTGCAACAATGCATAAACAAATGCAATATGTGTGCCAAAGCAATATAAAGTTTTGCAGAGTAGATATACTAACAGTAATATACATCTTTTAAACTTGTAGGAAGAAATGGAAGAAAAGACGAGAAGACTAGAGCGACAGATGAAACAAACCTTGGACATGTACCTTACAGCTTGCAAAGAAGCATTGGAAGCAAAAGAGAAGGTACTGAGAGCTTCAATCTGCTTTGATAACTTTTGGGTTTTCCTTTTGACGTCAACTTTGGTCTCGGTCAACTTGGATTCTTTTTAGGAAATTAAAAGTACTACCTGTATACCTAGATTGATCAGTCAACTGAAAATTACCATTTTTTCACGACTCAAATAATTCAAAAGGACCATTTTTATACAATTGCTTAAATTTCCGAATAATAATAATTCAAATGCCTTTGACAAGTGCAATTAAATTAAGAGAGAAATAGAAAAAAGACATAGGCATGAAAGATATACTCATATGGTTCAAGAAAACTGAAAACTTCAAAATGTATAACTAGATAATTTATAGGGAAAATTCCTTATAAGTCCTACTTTTCAAGTGTAAGGACAAATAAGTTCTAAATATTTTGTTAGGACAACTAAGTCCTACTTTTAACAAATATTTCCAACTAAGTTCACAATTCTATTAACAATTTTTTTTCCAACATTGCCCTTTCTCATAAATATCTTGAATATTTTTTTAATTAACATACTAAATATAACCTTTACTTCTAATTTTTATAATTAGTATCAATTTACAATAATAATGAAAAAGCACAGTTTTAATTGCCACCAAAATTAGCAAAATTTTAAAATATTTAGCAAGTTATTTAAATTCAACCAATTGTAATAAAAATAAATATTAAAACAAGCCAAAAAGTTTCGTAATTTTTTTCAATGAGGCATATTTATGTACAATTAATGAATTCTTTAAAAAAATTCACTTTTTTCTATTTATATTGTTTTACAAATATGTAATTTCAAGAATTAAAGGTCATTTTATGTAAATTTAAGACTATGTTACACATAAATATATATATATATATATATAAAAAGTTTATCAAGATGATATAAATCTTTTTTTGAATAATTTTATATAAGAATGGCATTATTGATATTTCTATAAAAAGGGCACTATTGAAAGAAAACCAATGTGAGTGGAATTATGAACTTAAATGGAAATATTAGTTAAAAGTAGGACTTAGTTGTCTTTAACAAAAAAATTTTAGGACTTGTTGGTCCTTACAATTGAAAAGTAGGACTTATATGGAATTTTCCCTAATTTATATTGCTTAGTGGCTAATATATCTTACGAATAGCTGACTGGAGGCTATTGATTCATGTAGCTGAAACCCAAAAATTGGGACTGGGATTGTTGAGTATGTTGCTTGTTGCATGGCTTCTTTTTTTGGCTGCATTCTCTTGGTACAATGAACGAATGTAGATTGCATTTGCCTCGAAACAGACATCTTAAACTCCTGAAACCAACTGTTTGATGTGGGAAAATATAAAATATCAACATGGGTGAAATTTTAATTTTTTGAAATGGCTTGAAATTGGAAGGATGTATGAAGTTATAAACCTCAACATTTTCAGACCCTGTAGTACTGCAATGAGTTCTATTGTTCTAATATATCTTCATTCAGGCAAGGGAACTCCGACTTCTGAACATGGAGAATGACAAGAGATTAGAAGAAGCACAAAAGGCCAAGGAGGAAGCACTGGTGGTAGCAGAGATGGAGAAAGAGAGGGCTAAGGCAGCAATTGAGGCGGCCCATGCTGATTGCAGGAGAGCTGAGGAAGAGGCACAGAAGAAAGTAAATGCAGAAATTAAAGCACTTAAAGAAGCTGAGGATAATAAGATGACGTTTGATTCGTTAGGCCGCTCCAATGTTGACCTCAAATATCAAAGCCTTCTCCATATTACGGTTGTCATGTTCATATTTTATTTCTACTTTAGCGTTCTTGGTATCAACACAAAACTCTGATTTGGAAAAAGACAGAAAATGTGTTTTAGCAGAATCATTCTTGGCCTTCCCTAATTGCTTGGGCCTCCAAAAATTGGACAGAGAAGAAATCCGTTTCATCCTCAATAGATATTTGGCAGCTGTTGTATACTGTATGTGTAAGGAAAGGAATGCCATTCCTTTCGTGTCTGAGATGCTTTGCCGTTGGCTTCCATTAATACTGTTGACTGCAACAACAGCTTATAGCCCTTTTTGTATAGCGATGCTCAAATGAGGAGTACTTCCATGGCTGGGTGTAAATGGGCAAGGATCAAACAGCCACCAATGTTTAGGTTGGAAGGATTCTTTCCTTGTATTTCCCTTCCTCTGGTGGAGAAAAAAGGGCTTTGAGAATTTGCGTTGCTACATTATATGGCTTCTACAATAGTTTTGGGTTTTGATCTCTTTGATCCGTTATGTGTTTTTGTTCCTTTTTCACTTGTGTACAGAAGTGTATACTACTTGGGTTCTTTTTTGATCTTTTGAGTCAGTTTGTAATTTTTTGCCCTCTGTTGTAGGCTTCTGGTATAGCTCTTTGCCTTTGTGTAGTCTTTTCTTTTTAACATATTCTTACTTACAATATACATATACATACATGAGAAAAGTAAAACAAGGCAGCAATTTTTCTTGTTTTCTTCATTCATTTTCAGATGTGCATATGCATATTCTTCTCCAGTGACTTATACTCTGCAATGCACTAGAGAAGCTTTTGATCTCAACATAATAACCAAGTAACATAGAATTAAATGATAAGAAATTATTTCAAAAAATTAAATCTAGCCAAATATATGACTAATGATAGAAAAGAGTAAAAAAAAATAATATGATGACGACGAGAAGATAATCTTAGTGACAAACTTACCTATAATAAATCAAAAGGAAGTCCTTTCTAAAGGAAACACAGGCTTGTGGGAAAACTTCATTCTTGGGCATTGAATTACGAGACTTTACATAGTCTGGTCTGCATTGAATTATAAGACTTAACATGGTCTGCCTATGCAAGCCTATTCTAATCAACTTGGAAATATGTTCCCTTCCTATGCAATTGTCTGCAATTCTAAACCTCATCTTCAAATCTTTTTATTTTTTCCATCTTACTTTCCAATAATATTTATTTATTCTATAAAATGAAAAACCTGAAACAGTTTTGTCGACAACTTCTCAAAAAAATGTTTTCTAAAAACAGAGTTGAGAAAACCCAATTTTTTAAAAAAAAAAGAATTTTTTTTTTATAATTCCAAAAAAACCGTTTTTTTGTTTTTAGAATTCTTCCAAAACAGACGCACTGTCCTGGCTAGTTTCTTCCTATATAGATGGAGACTTGTGTTGTATCATAATATATCTAATTTTTATCTAGTGGGGCCCAACTAATACCTTAAGCGGACCAAAAATATAACCCTGTGTTTGTTGTTGCACCGTTTGATCCAAAGCAGCATTGCTTTTCTTTTTTTTTCCCCGGTAATTAATGAACCTATACATAAATTCTAACAAATCGGCATTGCTGGATAGAATTGCATTTTTGGTTGTTTACAGCTCCTGACGTAGTGTCTCTAAGGGTGTCCATGTTTGTTTCTTGGGAAAATATTGTTGAGAGAGAGAGAGAGAGAGAGAGAGAGAGAGAGAGTGGGAGATCAGAGTTTGGAATCTTTAAGGACTCCAAAACATATAGGGAGGGAAGGAGATTTTGGGTTTAATTTCTGACAAAGCTTTTATTGTTTTGGTCGTAATCTAAAGGGGCTTCAATTGAAATTGCTGAATGTTGAAACCAAAGGACAATGGGGAAACGAAGGCTGAGAAAATAGTAGTGGGAGTGGACAAAGACAAAGGAAGCCAAGCTGCTCTGAAATGGGCTATTGATAATCTTCTTGAAAAGGGCCAAACTGTGACACTCGTCCATGTCAAACAAAGACAATCCCATTTCTCCACTCCATGTAATTCTCTCTCTATACATACATATGTGTGTGTGTGTGTGTATATATATATATATACATCAATCTCTTTCATATGTTTCATTCAATTGCCAAAAAGAATCATAAGAATTTATATATGCATTGCAGTTCTCCAAGTTCATGAACCCCATTTGAACAGTTTGAGAGACATGACATTCTGTCTCTGTTTTGAGTTTTTTTTTCCCCTCCTGCCTTCTCATCTTCTTTATTTTCTCAGGCAAATAAATTGAACATATGGAAGGCATTTGTTTTCATGCCTTGAAATGGCTAATTAGAGCACTTTGAAACCCTGAAGGTTTATTTATTGCAATTAATTTGTTGGTAACTAAACCTGACCATCAACATCTGTCAATGCCAATATCTGGAGGATTATGTATAGAGTATTATTTTCTATTATTATGACCCTGATCATTATCATTTTTATGTATAACATTTTTTTTCTTCTTTTCGGAAGCATGTATAACTTCAATCTTAAAGGTGCCACCAAAGAGAGAGATGTAGAAAGAAATGATGACCTAAAAGGAAAAGGCAAATGCATAACATGCTTTTGAAGATGAAAATGAAATGTCAATTAGTTTCAGGTCGTGTTTGGTAGCATAGAATCCACACCATCGGATTGAAATTGAAGACAATATTAATTAAAAAAATAAAAAAATCCAAGGTGAGGATTCCATGCTACCTAACACAACATTAGGACGTCCGGATGTGTATATATATATAACCTCGGCACTGCATTCTCTAAATTTGTCATTGTAACATTAAGCAGCATCTGTGTCTCACATTATTCATCACCACTGCAACTATTTGTCAGATAACAGTTTGTTGAGCTTTTCTTTCCCTATTTTTTGGATTCATGTAGCTGTAAATGATACAAACAATGGAGTTGCAAAAGGATATAAAAGCCAGGTTGTTGATCAAGCTGGGGAGTTTTTCCTCCCCTTCCGTTGCTTTTGTACGCGTAAAAATGTAAGTTCTCTCAGCTCTCTCCATACTCTTCATTTCTTTATTTTTTGTTTAGTTGTGCTACAAATTTTCCATCAGCAGTAAGATAAATTTCTTCACCATCCACCATACAAGGTAAGGAACAAAATCAAAATCACTAAAAGCGAAAATTTGAAGAAATTGTAAACTCAACTGTGAAATCAGTTTTTTTCGCTAAATAACTATGAAATTAGTTGTTAAAACAATTTTATCAAGCGAGAATGAGATTCATATATGGTCAATTTGAGCTCATCCATTAAACTCCCTTACATTGAAGCTTCTGATTATGTCCTATTTCCATTTTCAAGATTAAGTAAAAATGAAATTAAATTTGTTTGTCATATTAATTTTGGTTTTCTTCCCCAATGGTTTCATTTTTGCAACAGATAAAATGCGATGAAGTCATACTTGAAGAAATGGAGATTGCAAAAGCCTTGTGTGATTACGTTAAGCAAAATTTAGTTGAGATTTTGGTAGTTGGTGCTACAACAAGAAATAGCTTTGTTAGGTAATTACTTCTATTTCAGTTTACCTACATTATTATTCTACAAGCATTAGAGTTGCAACAATTTTTGCTCTTAACAAAAACACAGCTCTCTCTCACAAACACACACACACACACACACACTCACATAGACAAATAACTGTATTAGCAAACACGTTGGAATCAAAACCTTTAGGGAACATAATTTTTTATTTTTTATTAGGCAAGGAAACATAACTTACGAAAATGAAGTGGTAAAATTCGAAAATACAAAATAAATGTTTGAAATTTGAATTTTCCTTCAATATTAAGCCAGTATGAAGTCCCAAAAATTATGAGTTTTTGAACTTGTATACAATAATTCGGCTATTTTAATGACTACTGAAGAAATTATCAGTATTTGGCATTTGCATATGTTCATTTCAAATTTGACCATGACTAAAATGGTTGCCAAAACTAAAAGTTAAAATCTTTGGAATAATGCCTTGGAGAGATATTCAATGGAATTATAGAAAACCAACCTTTGAGAAAAGCAAAAAAGAAAGAAAGAAAAAATGAAGTGAATCAATAATTTGCTGGCACTGTGTTCTTTAACCTAAATTTTGTTTTATTTACAGGATAACTGAGTTACATTTAACTCTGCTGCTCTATAGTTTTGGACACGTTTCCATGTATCAGGTCACTAGGAAACACAATGCTTAACTAGCGCCTAGTGTACATAAACAAAATGTGATTCACAGAATCTGCCTAAACTGAAAATATATAATTTGTAGTATCGCATGACTTGCAAATATTTTGTCACAGAAGATTCAGGAGTACTTCAGATGTTCCAAGCAGTGTCTCGAAAGCAGCACCAGAGTTTTGCACAGTGTATGTAATCTCCAAAGGAAAAGTTTCGTCAGTGCGATCTGCCTCACGTCCAGTGCCAGTTCGAGTTCGCCGTAACCAATTGCAGAACCAAAGCAACACTGTTCAAAATCCAATCAATGCATGCCCTACGCAAAACAGCAGCTCAAGAGGTATGCTTCTATGATTTTGGTTTCATGTTAGGTCCCAATGTATTTCTGATTTGTCACTGCTAATGAGTATAATCTGGATCCTATTTCAGCAGCTGAGAAGTCACCATTTAGATCTCGTAACTTGACTGAGGATGTGGAGATCAAGTAAGTTGGAATACACTTCAAGCAAACTATGCAAAATAAAAACTAATTTGAAGCCACGGGGGTTAAATTTCCTACAAGGAACCATCCAGTGTTGGGAAACTTTCCAGTGTTACTTGCTAATTGCTTATAGTCAACCATCTACAAAAAGCAAAAAGAGAACGTAAAAAATTAAAATAAAAGTAGCTCTTTAGTTTGCTACGAAATGGAAGCCAATTCATTTAATGAAACCACTGATCTGATAACAACTGATACAGGTCACCTTTTATGAGGAGTAATGCTCCAAACAGACCATATGGGGATTTCTCGGGGTTAGATTCTGACATATCATTCGTGAGCTCTTCCAGGCGAAGCACCGACCATATGTTCCCCTCTTTCCTTGATAGTCAGGAGATGGGAGTGACCCCTCGTCTTTCAGCTAGCTCAGACACAAACAATAGAATCTTTGGTTCGCCATTCTCAGGACCCAGGGCAACTGATCCAAATTCGATGTATAACTCACCGCACTCACAGGACAGTTCAAGTATGTCATGGTCATCATCGCATAATGTGGTACGCACATAAAATTTTCAAAGATAGCATTAATGTCAACTCAATCTTGGAATCAATGGGAGAAATTTGATGTAATTATAAGATAGTCAGGAAGTGGGCTGTCAGCTAAATCAATCAATACTTTTTGAAAATGTTTGACGATAATTTAGAGTGGGAAAAGCCTATAGTACTCATTAGGATACTTTACATGGATTAGCTTCACTCAGATGTGGGCCTGTGTCTTAGTTGTCTGATTCATATAACCTGAATTGGAGGAATCAGAGACACTGTTGAATTGTTAAACCTTGCAATTTTTATTCTCATATGGTCTATGTCTTTCCATATATAACTTGGTATCCCAATCAAAATACTCCAACCATTTATCTGTTCATAATTCAAAGTTATTATTAAGTTGCACACTTGAAGGAGCAGCCTTAGAAATTGTGCATGAACACGGACATCCACATTGTTTGTGCATTGATATATAATGACTTAGATGAAGTTCAGAAGAGTCATTCTAAATATTTCCAAACCTTTTAGGATGACGTAGAAGCTGAAATGAGGAGGCTCAAGCAAGAGCTCAAGCAGACAATGGACATGTACAGTTCCGCATGCAGAGAAGCACTCACAGCAAAACAAAAGGTAAAGTTTTGATTTTGTTTTATATTTGATCTTTGATTGAGCTAGAATTAAATTTTTGAAAATTTTAAATTATGTCAGAAGTTTATTTTAAAAAAAAAGGTCATACCCTATACACAAGGCTCCCCCGCTGGATGTCGGCAAGCCTTACCCCCATTTTGGGGGAGGCCACTCCCTAATCTTGAACCTGTGACATATCGCTTTGGGCCAGGGCACTTGCCATTGCACCAAGGTCCAACCTCTTCAGAAGTTTATTAAAATAATAACTGAAATATGTATTAAAGAAAAAGTTAATAAACCTCCAAATCATAATAAAAAGAAAACACAAAATCATCGGCTTTAAGAATCCATGGTATATATTGCACAAGTTCTAAAGTATTTTTGTAACAGGCAATGGAGCTTCATCATTGGAAAATGGAGGAACAACAAAGATTTGAACAGGCACGACAATCTGAGGAAGCAGCATTGGCAATTGCAGAAAGAGAAAAAGCTAAGTCTAAGGTAGCCATAGAGGCAGCTGAAGCAGCTCAGAGAATTGCTGAACTGGAAGCGCAAAAAAGAATGAATGCGGAAATGAAAGCATTCAAAGAAGCAGAGGAGAAGAAGAAGGTACTTGATGTTCTGGCACAAAGTGATATCAGGTACCGGAAGTACAGTATAGATGAGATTGAAGCAGCAACTCAGCAATTTGCAGAATCTCGCAAAATTGGGGAAGGAGGTTATGGACCAGTATACAAGTGTTATTTGGATCATACACCAGTTGCAGTTAAAGTTCTTCGTCCAGATGCAGCTCAAGGAAGATCACAGTTCCAGCAAGAGGTGTGGCTTTTTTCGTGCATCAATTAAGTTTAGAAACTAAATCCTATACTTGTGCTGCTTTCTTGTATAAACATAACTATGCAACTAAAAACACCCAGTAAACTCTTATAGTATGGGAATAAAAAACAAATAAATATATAAAACTGAGACTTAGACCTATTTTGAAGTTCTATTGTATCAAACCAAGATTTTAGTAGACTCAACCTCTAGTCCCCTCTGTTACCAAGTAATTTGAACAGAACTTTTTCCATAAGTAACATAAAATGTTTCTAAGAATAAAATTCAACATATTTTTAGAGATAAATTTTCTTTGATTTCTATTCATGCCAAGTGTTCTTTGTAGCATATAGTGAACATTTTAATGTAAAATCAAATCCTCTCGATCAAAATACAACAGGCCATTGCCAGTCCTGTCCCCCCATCCGAGTCCTGATTGTTCATTTTTTTTCCTATTTGAAACTCGCACACTCATTTTGCTCTTATGGGAATTTAAATACTCAACCTTCACTAGGCTACAACCCTTAGTGGTCTGATTGTTAAAACTTAAGCAATGACACCACTTCTATTTTTCAAATTCTAAACAAACTATAAAAAACTCCCTATGTTGAGTTGTGGCCCGAATTCAAGGGCCCGGGTTGCAAAGACCCATAACATGGCCTCGTGTGGGTTTGCCAAAATTTTGACCCGTTTTGTGGGTTTTGATCTGGTTCTTACTTTTTAGTCTCCATTGTAACCCGGTATATATAAGGGTGCTAGGGTTTGTATTGTTAGGTTGAATAGTGAAAATCTGAAAGAGAGAGAGAGAGAAAGGATGTATTGGGGTTAGGGTCTGAGAGACTTGTACGTCTTTCTTCTTCACATAGTAAAATCTCTTCACCATTGTCACCTGTCGACGTAGGCTATAAGCCGTTAAATCTCTATGTTCAATGTGGTGTGTGATATTCATTTATGTTATTTCTTGATTGTTTTTTGTTCTTTGTGGTGGTTTGTCGTTACACCCCATCTCTTTTTTGAATATATACAGCTTAGTTTCCCTTGGATTCAGTTTGAATGCCTTGATGCAGGTTGAAGTTCTAAGTTGCATACGGCATCCCAACATGGTCCTCCTCCTTGGAGCTTGCCCAGAGTATGGTTGCCTAGTCTATGAGTACATGGCTAATGGCAGCTTAGAAGATCTTCTCTTTCCACGAGCAAAAAAATTTGTTCTTCCGTGGCAAGTAAGATTCCGTATTGCTGCAGAGATTGGCACTGGCCTTCTTTTCCTCCACCAGACCAAGCCAGAACCACTGGTGCACCGTGATCTGAAACCAGGCAACATTTTGCTTGACCGGAACTTCGTCAGCAAGATTAGCGATGTTGGTTTAGCTAGGCTCGTCCCTCCATCCATAGCAGACAGTGTAACTCAATACCGCATGACAGCAACAGCTGGGACTTTCTGTTACATAGACCCTGAGTATCAGCAGACTGGCATGCTTGGAACAAAGTCAGATATTTACTCACTTGGGATCATGCTTCTCCAAATACTTACAGCCAAGCCCCCAATGGGTTTGACTCATCATGTTGAAAGGGCTATCGAGAGGGGAACTTTTGCCGAGTTCCTTGACCCCAATGTTCATGACTGGCCAGTTGAGGAGGCCTTGAGTTTGGCCAAATTGGCTCTCAAGTGTGCAGAATTAAGGAAGAAAGATAGACCAGATCTGGGGACCATCATATTACCTGAGCTTAACAGGTTGAAAGCACTCGCAGAAGAGAGCAAGCCCAACATCCTGACGTTGGCTGGCACCCCAGGAAACTCACCACAGCAGAGCCAAGTTTCCTCATTTTCTCAAGTGAGTTGATAGTTTATGGACATAGGCTGCTTTTTACTCTTGTTTGCTCACAATAACCGTTTAAATTAATTGAGAAGATTTTAAATGTCAAATAATCAGTGAAGACATTATAAGTTTCTGAGCTATATTTTGCAGGACAACACAAGTGACTCTCAGTTTCAACATTCTGAATATAGAAGTTCGGGGAGTCGCCCAAGCACACCATCATATATGGCACACAGAAGATCAAATATGGATTAGTTACAAGAAAATTTAAATTTAGAAAAGCAAACACGCAAACAGACATAAACATACACACCAGTTTGAAGTCTAATGTCAATTTCATTTTACTTCTTTGTTTCACAGTGCCAAGAGATTGAAGGTTAAAGAGATTTAAGACCACAATGGTTCACAGTGTCCAAGTGATGGCTTTAAGTTTTTTGTGAGATCATCAAATGATTTAACAACAATTCTGTAAACTTACTTTTAATATCTTGACAAGCTTGTACTATAAAGTTGTCTTCCAAGTCCTTGTTGAAAAATTATTATAATTAAGAATTCATGCATTCGCGTGGTTTTTTTTGACCAATCCAAACTTGTAAGAGGGCATCACCCTATGGCGAAGTCCGTAGAGCGTCCAGCACTCCGAGCTCGAGCCTTTTTGTCAAGCACTCCGAGCTCGAGCCTTCTTGTCAGGAAAAGAGAAAAAATCCAAATTTGTAAGAAAGAAATCTTCCAAATCACTAATGCGACACAATAATAATTAACACGTATCTTTTTTTAATACAAAAAAAGAGAGTTAAAGTTTCTTTTCTTTCTTTTTTTATATTTAAAATTTAAGGATGATACATGTCAAACTATTATTGTGTCTCACACAAGTAATTTAAAGAAGATTTCTCCTCACATGTTTGAAGACCAGGTATTGTACTTTTTTTAGGTGGGAAGAGGCTTCGAATGAACATCTTTAGGAGAGAATATGGAGGATGATAAATTTCATTACAACTTTAAGAGACATCTTAATTATTTTATAAAATGATTTTAGAATATAAATTAAATGATGGCTTCTTAATTTTGGAAAGTGAAGGGGGGTGAAGATCTTACATAGAAAATGTTCTCTTGTTCCTTCTATTGTTGACTTTATGAATATTTTTCAGAAAGGTTGCCTTGTTCCAATATCTTTTCATGAAAATTATCAAACATTTTTATTACATTTTAAGATAACTATAATCAATTTAGCCTTGGAAAATATTATTTGTTACCTTAGGAGTTTTTTCTTTATTCAGATCATCAAGTCTTGAGTATCTTCAATCTCCAAGAAAGTTGAGTGCAAAATATGCAAAATGAGCTGTTCCTACAAGAGTACACCTTCCAATGAATCACTAAGTTGGTATAGAAAACAAACCCGCTGGCTCTTAGTCGAGTTGTAACTATCTTTCAGTCAATAATAGTACTTGCGATAGGATTTGGGAGGCAGAAGGATAAGTAATTTAAGTGTCTTTGTTTTTAAGTAGGTAATAAATAAAAAGTTTCGGGATTATGTTGATTATATATACCGTCGTTCATTTATCTTTTGGATCTAGACTTTGCATTATCCAGACTTCCATTAGAGTCTTCTTTGTTGGGAATTGCATTCAGGAGTACTTGTTGGACAGTTTGGGAGGGAGAAACCAGTAGCATTAGCTTAAGATAGATCTTGTTGGCCATAGACAAAATTGTATCTCACTGTATTACATGTGCATTAGCAAAATGCTAGAAAACAAAATAAAACACTGGATTATAAACTTCCTTTTTTGTTCCACATACACCATAAAAAGATGTTAGCATGGGTTTTGGCCTTGGGTTACCTAGTTTAGTAGGATATGACTGTCGTAGCTGTTGTGGACAGATTCTCTAAGATAGCATGCTTCATTCTCTGTAACAAAACTTGCGGGACTCCAGGGGTTACCTACTTCCAAAGTGTAAAATAGGGATGAAGTTAAGTCGTCTCTCTTACTTTTGAAAGACACTTTAGAAGCTTTGTGGAACAAAACTCAAAGGACTTGGGGGTCTCAAATAACCAAATTGTGGACTTTGTGGTCATTTTTCACTTTGGTTGAGTTACCAAATTATTACATGGAGACCCACTATTTACTCTTCTTCAATGTTTACCACTACAACAGATTTATCTTTTTCCGGCGGTTTTTGACCGGCGGTATTGGAAGTGCCGGAAATTTGAAGCTATTACCGGCAGTTTTAAAAAACCGCCGGTAAAGAATAAGAATTCTGGCGGTTTGTTAAGAAGCGCCAGAAAAGTTGTCCATTACCGGCGGTTTATTTAGAACCGCCGGTAATAATCAATATATTTTTTTAATCGTAAGCCCATGTTCTGAAAGCCCATGAATATGTATTATTTAACTACTCAATTCTGGCGGTTCTTAAAAACTGCCAGAAATAACTTTCCTACCGGCGGTTTGTTAGAAACCGCCAGAAATAATCAATATATTGTGTAAAATAAAATGGACCAAGTCCAAGAGAATCAAAATAGTTCAAACCTAAGCCCATGTTCTGAAAGCCCATCTATATATATTCTTTAACCACTCAATTACTCTCAACCCTAGCCGCACTCCGCTCTCTACATCCTAAGTCCCAACTCACGACTGCCGATCTGTATTTTGTGTTTGCTCTCTCTCTTTCTCTCTCTCTCCACTCTCTGTTTTTCTCTCTCTCTCCACTCTCTGTTTTTCTCTCTCTCGTGGCATGGGAGGATGGTGACGATGGCTTTGGCGAGACCGGAGCAGTGGCTTTGACGAGATCAGTGATTTTCTAGGTATTTCTACTTTTTATAATTTTGTATGAAATTTCTTTTGATGAAAATTTAGTTTTAGACAGATATGTGCATTCTGCATATGCGTGTGTGTCATATGTGTATGATAGATCTGTGCATGTGTGTGTTTTGTGTGTGTAATATTTATATGATAGATCTGTGCATGTGTGTGTTTTGTGTGTGTAATATTTATATGATAGATCTGTGCATGTGTGTGTTTTGTGTGTGTAATATCTATATCTCTATACGAGTTTCAAGTCGAGCTCGAACACTTGAGGTTGGAGCTCAATTCGACTTCTGGATAAGGTGATTGATTAAGAAGGCATCGATCGACTTCTGGACTAGATGATTGATTGAGTTTCCGAAGCTCTCTGTGTTCGATTAAGTGATCAGGTTTGAGGTTTAATTTGGTTTCTTAGTTAGATTACAAGCCTGATTTTTTATATAAAAAAAATTTGATTACAAGAACCTATGGAGTAAGAATCATTAAAATGGTTATGCATGTCACTAGCATGTTTTATATATGATTATTTTGTTATTGAACTATTGTCTTACTAACTAAATGTCTTCTTGTGATTAGACTAGTTCACAGAGCCTATGTGGCCTAACCTTCTTGACAATAAGAATTGATTAAGTTCATGTTTGATTTGGTGTAGAAGTTTCAAAGAGATGAAGATGTTCTTTCGCTTATTAAGATGTTCCAAACAATGTATGAAATTAACTTCAAAATGGAACATTATAGCAAAGCCTATTATGCACCATACGAGGATTAGTGGTGTGTTTACAAAAATGTAATGAGGTCCTATTTCTTTATGAGCTATTGGAAAGTTTTAATTATTCTAAAATCACAGTATTGCCGTCGACGTTATCTATTAATAATGGTATTGTGGAATCTATTGCGTTTTTGTGTTCAGGGTGAAGAACATGGTGCTGTTTTAACAGTGAGAATAAATGATATGGGAAACTATGGATGCTATCCAGATTGTTCAGAATATATGTCAATGCCTCTTTTTGCTAATGCTACGGTAAACCTTATAAGAAGAAGACCTTTATCATTACTAAGAAGTAGTGAAGCATTCACATAGATGTATAGCATTATTCAACTTGCATCTTGCTTCTTTGGTACAGCTCTAGGATCAAGCATTCCATTTTTTTTGTTCAGTTCTTCCTTTATTTTTTGTTCAGAACCTTTTGGCATGATAATTTGGAAAGATTTTCTCGAAAGTGAAAACATTATTTGATGATTAATACCTGAGCTAACTTGTTGTTTTTGCATGTTTTATTTATTTGTATGCAGTCAAGGACAGATTTATCTGAGAACATAACTCACAACTTAGTGACTAGGTTTGTCTAATAGCTTTGTGTTTCTTATTTGTAATTTATTTTTATACAAGAAAACATACCATGGCGGAGGCACATTTAATTATAAATATTAAGAGAAGTATATTTATGACATTGAAAATGAGATACAACAAAGGTCCAAAACTCATCGAATACAACAATAAAATGTATTGAATAAAAATATTATTAATTTAACATTTACATATTTGTATTTATTATCTTGGTTAAAAAAAAATAATCTTATTATTATTATTCAATGCCGCCCCCACTGAAAAAAAATTCTGGGTCCATCACTGGGTGGAAGCCATTAGTAGTGAATGGCTCTATGTTCAGTTTTGAAAATTGAGTGGGAAATGAGAAATTTAACCGAAGTACAGTAAAGAGACATAATCCTGTAAATATGGTTGATTAGGAACTGTGAGGGAGTTTTGAAAAGTGACTGTTACTTCTATACCCTAAGGTATTATGTTCTTTTATTGAATAATCGTTAGAACACATGTATATAAGAAAATTCCACAATTATATAGAACTGGATTCTGTTATTTTCTCTTTTTAAGGAAATCTATACTGCTTCTATATTGATTCGTATGAGATTATAGAAAAACATTTTCACTTATTGAAACTCTTTTCATTTTTATATCTTATACAATTCATTTGCTAAATGCCTAAATCCAACTATCATAAGTTTGAAATTCTTTTTTCTTGTTTAAGTGCATTTTTACCATAAATGTAGAGAAAAGTTAAAGGTAATAAGATTCTCACCACCAAGCATTAACTTGAGTGGTATCTCCTCCATCTCACCCGAAAAGGAGGTTGAGGATTCAAGTACCAATTGAAACAAAGTACGTGTGAGTGTCTTACCTATGAATAGATATTGAACTCATTAATGATCTTTCTGATCATCTAGTTGTGTATTATGAGAGTAATCAATGGAAAAAAGGTTAAAAGGATAGTAAATTGATTAATTTACAAATCCAAACTATTACCTAGTGTTGGTTCTACCCATGCCAGGATATTGGGACGGGTAGACGGAACGCAGACTTCACCAATAGTACCATATTGTATAAAGTGATTGTTCGCATACTTGAACCCACATTCTAATGCTTAGCACCTTGAACATTTACAAATCTGGTTGCATCTGTAATTTTTTTATGCTACTAATAATGCCAGAGAGATTACTTAGTAATTTCTTAGACACTACATCATGATCTTTAGCTACCTGCCTAACTTGAGATCTGACAACAAACTAGACCTCATTCAAGAATATAGGATAGGTTCGTAGTTCAAACCAAACTCTGGTATATGTAATCAGAATTGATTGTGTAAACAAGTAAGGACAGAATTGAAGGACAGGCATTTTTTTGATTGTGTCTAAATTACCTTGTCCTAACTTCAATTTTAAGATGTTGATATATATTCATGGCCTAATCACGTACATGGCTGTGATGAACAAAGGAGGAGATGGGGGTATATAAATCTCAGCAATACAGACATTGTCATATTCTCTCTCTCTCTCTCTCTCTCTCTAACTGTTATTCTCAGTTTAATCAATGATTTTCTTACTTTGCATTTATCTTCAAAATTATCTTTTAATGAATGAATTTTCACATGAGCTGAAATTATCTAATTGTTTTGCAGTGCTAATGAGTTTGAACACACCAATGTGGTAAACCCTTCTACATTAGTGTGTTCTTCTAGAATTTGAAGTGCAGAGAGAGAATTGGGTATCATCCAAGGGCTGAAAATTTGGCTGGAGGAAGTTGTTTTGATATTGGTGAGAAATCCACCAATAAAATCAATTCTGTTTGATGTTTGGGAGTTTATTTGCTGACTTGGGTTGTTATGTATATGAAGGCAAAATTCATGTAGAATCAGATAATAGAATTGTTGTATTTGATTGTATTTCTTTGCAAATAATAGAATGGTTGTATTTCTTTCCGAATCTGAGTTCTACCAATTTCGTCATGTAATGTTCTTTTATCATGGGAGAATACAACTTAATTAAAAACGCCAAAATAGAGACAGAGAGTGAGTGGAGAGAGAAAAATAGTTTGGCCTTTTGCATTAGCTGTACATGTTTATGATGTACTGCTTGTAAATAATTGAGCTTCAGTATGGTGATTCAATGAAAAAAAACCTGTTGCCTTGAAACTTCCAGCTGCAAGCAGAAGATCACCACAACCTCATTCCAAAAAAAAAAAAAAAAAAAAAAAAAAAAAAAAAAAAAACCAACTTTTACCGGCAGTTTTTTTAAAACCGCCGGTAAAGGCAACATTTTTAGTGATTTATCGGCGGTTTATAAAAACTGCCGGTAAAAACTACCCATTATCGGCACTTTAACCATATTTACTGGCAGATAAAATCGCCGGTATAATTCCGGCCGTTTCAAAAAAACTGCCGGTAATTACCGGCAGTTTAGTAAAACCGCCGGTAATTCTCTACCGGCGGGACCTTTCCCGGCAGATTTTTTAATCGCCGGTGAATCGCCGGAGTAGTTTTTTCCGGTGGTTTTGGAGGCATTTTCCGGCGCCGGTGATATAAAATAATCTTGTAGTACAATCCTCTACTACTTTGATTTTGAAATTACCAAACTAAAATCATACTTTAGCGTACTAAAATTAGTACGTCTGTTTACTAGAGAGTGTGTTTGTGTACTAAAAGTTGTACCTTTTTTGCTTTTTAGTTTTTTTTTTTTTTTTTTTTTTGTACCTTGACGATTTATGTACTGTTTTTTGTACATAAATGAACTACTTTTTGATTGGTAATTTTAAAATGTGAGTTGAGGGCATTCTAGACATAATGCATTTTGAAATTATTATTTCAAACCCAAGTGAAAAGTGGACTTTTATGTCTAAAATTGTATATGTTCAATCCCATTCAATGAAATATGGAATTAATTGGAATTCATGATAACATGTATTTGGCTTCCAGATTAATGGTGCAAATGAAATTTAGAGATTGTGTGATTTCATTTGAAAAAATATGTTGCTGCTATTGTTGATATTCAGAATGTCTTTCCGTCTGTTTTCTGATTCTTTTATGTGCTAATGGTTACATCAAGTTTGGGATACAATATTTTTCGTGTTAATTTTATAGATTATGTATGTATTTGTTCTGTAATATGTATATTTTTTATCTTGACATCTTTATGAACATTGGATTATTACTAAATGCATTATTGTCTGCATGGTGCATTGACGCAGTCTATTGTGGTTGTAGAGTGCACCAACTCTCTTACATTTTTTAGATTTGTAGGCCCTTTATCTGTTAAAATATGCTACAGATGGGGTCAGTTTATAATGGTGGCTGTTAAATTTTCTTGATATGTCCGTTCTAATGGCCAACCATTTCTCTCTCTAATTTATTTGTTTGCTTTGGGCTATCATCTGTTTTTGATACACGAATTGGGAATTGAAAGATGTCCGGCCATCTATTTTACGGTATTCTAGGAGAGAGAAGAAATGAAGAAGTGAAATGGGAAATAAAAATTACTAACATGTCAAGTTTTGTAATGTTGGATTAATATAAATGGGTTAGAGGCATAGTGGTCAATTTAGAATTTGGGGCAAACATAAGTTATGCGTCTCTCACATATTGAAGGTCTTCTTTGCACTTGTCTAAATCATTTTTACTCGATTTCTCATTTTATCTCCAATTGGTGGTTGTATGACATTACGTTTTCTATTAAATTCTTGTCTTATTATATGATCATCTGTCATATCTAAATTACTGGATCCAGTTTCGATTTGTTTGTAATATACTCCAATACATTGACAGTACTTCTTTTCCATGTGACATATTTGATATATTATGTTTCTATGACACATTGGAAAGTTACTAATCTGGTCATGTATTCCGTCGATCTCCCCTAAAAAGGAAATGGAAAATTTAGTCAGAAAAGTGCATTTCTTCGACAAAACATCATGATTTTTATGCTGGAGAATCAAAACTATAGAGTGACATGTGCATTTTGCACAAGCTCCTACGTACGCCCGAGCTAGTATGGATGCACTTAATAATAAATGTTTTAGTTTTATATTTATTATCAGCATCTTTGCATTAATTTCATGTGAATGTGGTAGGCCACATGAATTTATTGAAAGATTTTTAAATCTTTTGTTATTCTAAATCAATTATTTTGTTGTTAAACTACAAGACTTATGGACATTGATCTATGAGGAGCATCATGTACACTTGAACAAAATGGGAAAATTACTTTTTGTGGAAGACATTGAGGTGCTTCCATGAGCATCATCACCGTGGCTGATTATATGAGGTGGTACAACATTGGTACCAACCTGAATGCCAAAAAGCATGTCTATGATTATATCGAGAATGTTTTTGTTCTCTTAGGAGTAGGGTCCTTTCATGCAAAAGTCACCGGAACTTTTTGAAAGGACATGAGGGGTGGGGCAGTGTTCTCCGAGATGGTAATAATATTTTAGAGGTATTCTTTGGTAGCGTGAATTATTTAGCTTCATCTTTTGAAGCTGAATTGATGTCATTATTTTTAAGCTTATACTAAGTTATAGAAGACTGTTCCAAAGTGAAACTAATCATTGAAGGGGACAGTGAAGACGTCGTCATAGGTGTAAATGGAGTCCTCCATGTGGATGTATGATCTGATATCTATAGGTATAATCTTTGAATTTTAATTTGAACTATCCTTTCTAGAACTGATAAAACAGTTTTTTGTTTTCTTGCAGTAATATTATTCATTTAAAGAATCAATTTGATGAATGTCACTTAGTCTACCGCGCTAGGGAGATTAATAGTCTTGCTGCCTATATTGCTGTTAAAGCTCGAATGGGGGAGAGATATGCAGAAGATGTGGCGGTGCATATAGTCGGTTTGTTCCGTCTTTTTCGGATGACATTTTGAGAAAGAGTTGATAGATATGCGGAATCGTCGAAATGGCTTGTTGAGCATAAAGATTGCTCTTGATTTGTAAAAACTATTTCTTTTATTGACTTGATGTGACTTCAACTGACTGACCTTGATCGTTCATAAGAAAATGTCTTATATTACAATAGCAATTCTTTTATGCTGCGTTTGGTAAGGTGCAAGTGGTAATGGTTCTTGTTCAAGGGTCGTCCCTCCTTTTTTCTGGGTGCCTTTTAATAAATCTTTACTTGTCAACAAAAAAAATGGAACGAGGCAAGAATGAAATAAAATTTAAATCAAATTATTTAAAATTTTCCTTAGTAAAATAAAATGTGGTAGTGGGGGTGGTGGATGAAGGTGGCAATGTGAAGGTAGTGGCATGGTGGCTGTGGCGGTGGAAGAGGGTGACAATGCGGAGTTGGTGGTGGAAGGTGGCGATGTGAGGGTGGAGAAAGGTAGAGATATGGAGGCGGTGGCGATGTGGCGGTGGTGGTGGTCGAGGAAGGTGGCAATGTAGAAGAGGTGGTGGAGGAAGGTGGTGGGGGTTGCGGTGGTGATGTGGAAGTGATGGGGGTCGCGGTGGTGGTAGAGGTAGAATCCTGCTCCCATTAGGATCATAAACATCATTAATGGTCGACCGACATCAGATTGAGAAAGTGAAACGGAAAAACGATCGCACCTGAGAAATAACCAAAAGATGCAAAGGATTGGTGAGATTCACTTAGTGTATAATTAGTAAGTATCAATCGTTTTCACGAATGAAGACATGAACATGATTCAAGTACCCCACAAAGATCGGTTGGTGATTAGTCTCATCCTGTCCAATTGTGAAATAAAAATGGTCCTAGTTGATGCGGGAAACAACGCAAATGTCCTAACTCAATAGGCCTTTCAACAAATGGGTCTCAATGCAGAACACGTTAAACTGACAACTGAGCCACTGATCGGGTTCGACGGGCTATAGGTCACCCCGATTGGGGTAATAGAACTCCCAGTAATAGCCGCAACCACAACCTTGGATACATCGTATGCAAGGAATCCCATCAACACTTCACCGGTTAATAAGATGTGTGGCACCAAATGGAAGAGGTATGATCGATATCCTGGGAGACCAAGCGGTGGCAAAGAAGTGCTATGCCCTTGCACTAAAAGGGAAAATGGTAGAAGACGATCAAGTAAAATAATAATCATAGAAATCTCTACCGAGTAACGTATTGGCAGAGCATGAGAGGGACAAGCTAACTGAAGAATTACTTGAACTGATCGAGATCCTTCTTGAGAAAAACCCACAAATCTTGGAACTTTTCTAAGTAAAGAAGAGAGGATACAGCTAGTGATTTATATGATCTGCCTGCCGATAATGTGGAAACTTATCAATTTGAGCATCCATATAGTGGTCAACACTTAGAAAGTGACTTGGATGAACCTGATGATAACATTAGTTGGGTTAGAGGTGATATGCCTGGAACAATGGTCGACAAACCTTCATCAGCAAATGAGGAAAAAGAAGATGATCTAGATGAATATGATACTTAGAATGATGACATTTTTTTTTCATTGCATGTAATAAATTAAGTCTAGATCCTAGGGATATCAGGGTATCTTCCTCTCCCTCCCTTACTCTCTCTCATGTTGTGGTAGTTTCTTGATGAAGTAAATTTATACTTTATCCTTCTATGCTCTTATTTTTCTTAAGTGTGTTACTTTTCCTACTTTTTTGTTTTTGTTTTTATTTTTGAAGTCCTAATATTTTGAGCCTACAGTTCAGCTTAACTGCTAGCTTGAATAGACGTGGCAACCAAGGTTCAATCTTCCCTGATTCTTTTTCTTCATTCAGTTTCCTTTTTGGCTTTCTAATGTGCTGCTTGAATTTAAAAATAAAGAGCTGATTGGATTTGAAAGTTGTGCAAATAACTGTGTTATATTTCCTTGTTGGTTTAACTGTAGGACATAACTTCTTGTGCAGGAACATAATGAAACGTAGGAGGGCAGCAAACTTAGAAGAATTACATGGTGGACCTTCTCAAGGCTCAAATTCGGAGTCCCATGGTTCACAAGAGGAAGAGGAGACTAGTGATACTAATGAATCAAGACCACAAAGGAAGACTCGAGGCCCCACACGCTGCCCAGATGTAGTACAACATGACACCCAAAAAGACGGCCTGCTACCATTAAGGTTACTTTATTATTCCCTAATAACTGTTTCATCTTGATTTAAAAAAGAAAAAAAGGATAGAGAAGTTTGCAGAAAAATTGTTTCAATTTAGGACTTAGAAGGTAACCTTCTGTTTCTATATTTGTTTTGTTCTTATTATAACATCATTGCAGTGTGAATGAGTTTGGACAGCCTAATGGTCCCGAGGCAACCACTTTTGCTAATTATTTGGGCACAATTGCCTGTAATGGTTTGGTAGCTCCTTTGTGCTATAAAAAATGGATAAAGTCCCGATTACAATTAAAGAGGACATGTGGAAGACAATCCAGGTAAAATTATTTCAACTTATATATCATTTGGGTTCAAGATCGAGTTAATAAATATTAGTTTTTCTTGCTGCATATGTTCTTTATTTTTATTTTTTTCTTGATTTGAAGGGCAAGTATGTAGTAGAAGATAAATCAAAACATTGGGTGTTTTCATCCCTTGGAAAGAAATGGAGAGAGTGGAAGAGTACTCTAAAGAGTCAGTATTATAGCATTTGGGAAACAGATGAAGAACGACTTGCACACCCACCAGCACTTGTTGAGAAGGACCATTGGGATTATCTAGTTAGATATTGGCGTACAGATGCTGCAAAGGTAATACATAGTTTTAATTCAAGAGCATATTTATATATTTATAAATTTTAATTTTGATCCTAATATATACTTTTCTATTCCCTTTACATAGAAACAAAGTGAACAAAATAAAAAAAAGTCGCGGGAAGCAAACAATGCTTCACACAACTGGGACAATGAGTTATGCACGGGTGAATAAACAGGTTAAGCACAATTTTATAAAAATTGAATTATTTGTTTCACAAAATTGATTATACATCCTTGTGGTCTAATCATACTAAGATTAATGGTTTTTTTCTTTAAACAGATGACATTGGAAACAGGAAAGACGTCATCCCGTGCAGATCTATTTATTCGTACACATAAGCGCAAGGATGGCAGACTTGTTGATGAACCTACTGCCCAAATGTTTGTAAGTTTTCTTTTGGCCCGACCATTGGTAATTTATTATGAGTTAATTTGGTGCCCACAATAAATTGCTAATAATACTTAAACTTGTAAATATTTCAATCATCATTTGCACCTCCATTTATAGTGTGGTTACTGTGGTACAAAACCAAAATACAGAAAATGATAAAATGAAAATGACCTTTTGAAAAAAATAAATCCTTTCACATTACCATCCTGACAGCTGATTCAGTTATCCAGCAAAAATTCATATCAAATGTCACAAAAATAATGCTCAAATACTTGATAGTGTAGTAGCTAATCCAAAACTTAGAACATAGGCTCCAATAATAGCAAATAATATATGAAAGATTAATATAGGCTCCATTTACAGAGGAAAGAAGCACTCCTAAATCCAGAGCACATCATTTTAAGGAGTTCAATGAGTTTCCTTAGTAGAATGGCAAGTGTGCAGCTAATATTTTATTAAAGAAGCTTCTTGATCTAGTCCCACCAACAACTTGTTCACAATCTTCTTCTCATCAAAGCCCTAAGATCTATGAAGCCCAAGACCTCAATTTGTCTTTCCCATCCACTCATGATTTCAAAACCATCTCTGAACTTATCTAAGTCCCCAACTTTGATAACAACACCACCACCACCAACAAGAACCACAACATGCCTTCTTCTTCTTCTTCGACTTCATCTCATCACCTTTCAGCACTAGAGCTTCTGACTGGGATCACTACTTCAAGGGGATTCACTTCTTCATACCGATGCCAGTTTCGGATCCAAACATAATTTACTCCTCTGGTGGGTTTTTCCTATAGGAATTCAAACCCACCCTTAATTTTTCAGTACTGGATGGGCTTGGAAGTAGTAGTGCTACTACTACTACTAATGGGTATAGAAATCTCTAAGAGACAAGTACTGGAAAACTTTTGTTTCCATTTGAGGATTTGAAACCAGTGTCAAGCACCAATGGTATTTAGCAAAATAAGTGAGAGAAAGCAGATTGAAATGGGTATTGGAATGGAATATTTAGTGGTGGATCTTGGTAAAGATCAATAACTATATATGATGGAGTCCTTAATTTTTCTTTATGGCTTTAATTTGTTTGTGTCTCATCTCATGGTGGGTGACTAGCTTGTTTGGATTTTTTTCTTCAGAACTAGCTAACAGAGATAGGTTACATGGGTGTCTTTCGTCCTTGTGGCTAGCTTCATTATTTTACTTTAAATTTTATTAACTTTTAGTCTGGATATATATATCATGTGATGATGGGAACATGAAGCTCATTTCAGGTTGGCCTAAAAAAAGATGACTTGGGATGTTAGCTATATAATTCATACAAACCAGAGAGACCAAAAAATGCCTAGATTTTGAAGGGCAACTACTACAAGAAGAGGGCTTGCACTATTATATGCCCTTGATTGTTATTATCAATTACTCCTTGGAAATAAAATCTAGGCCAACTGCTTTGCTTTCATGTAATCTCATGTTAAAGTTAATTGCAGTTCAAGGGGAGTTAATGATGTGGTTTTGTGTGTGTTGATACATTTTTGCATCGTAATGACTTTGAACATTACTTGAATTCAGTGTTGAATGATGAGCTTGTCTTGTGGACATTTTATTTTCAGTTGAAGGTAATGACGTCAATGACATTACAAGTCATTAGGAATCAATTATTTCTGCACATGCATTGCTTACATTATCACGTTTAAAAAAGGTTGGGGCTGATCTGCGCATTTTATTTATGCAATTAGAATTAGAAGCCGTTGCAAGTCAACCTTTTAACTCAGATGCTTCAACGTCTCATGATTTGTTTGCTCAAGTAAGGGGAGAAGAGCGAAGGGGATGTGTCCGGATGTACGGTTTAGGACCTACACCAACTACCATTTGGGGGCCATCTCCAACTACAGTAGATCTGCTGAGGAGGGCATCACAGGCTGAGGAGGAGGCACGTGTTGCACGTGTTGAACGTGCAGAATTGCAGGAAACGGTGGAAAAAATGAAAGTAAAGTATGATGAAAAATATGACAATTTACAGCAACAAATGGCTATGGTATTACGCCATATGAACCTTCAAAGCTCTAGCATTCAGGTAAATGTTATTAATTTTATATTTTTAAATATTTAACTATAATATATTTATAAATTTTCATTAATTTATAAATATATTCTATTGTGAAGGCTCCAGATTCCTCAAGTACACCCGCATATCCTTAAATTCAATTTTCAGTCATGAATCTTCATCAATGGTGAGTAGTGATCAACACTAGAGATTCATTATCAAATGGTACTAACCGTACATGTTAATTGTTTGCATTATTATTTTATTTTTAATGACTTTTATTTAAAATGTAGGAAAATTTGAAGCAAGCCATGAGACGAAGTTGAAGATTACTTGTCAAGACTCTCACGTAGCCTAACTCATTCCACTTCTACTTGAAATTATGATACTCTACTGAATGTGAATGATTTTCTTTTGATGCTTCATTAGATTAAGTTTTTCCTTTTGAACATGTTATTAGTACTTGACATTTTGAAGTAGGAACATTATCAGTAATGTGACAGGCTTTTGAACTTTGAACGCAACTTTATTATATTTTATTTGAATATAGTAATTGTTGGATATGGTGTGAATAGTAGATTATATTTGATTTAGTTGAACAGGAAACATCATAATGATCTAATCATTTGCACATTAAGCAAGCAAAATATTCAATTTTTTTTTAAAAAAAATAAAATTTACCGACGGCCAAAAATCACCGCCGGCACAGATTTAATGTAATGAAAATAATTACCGGCTGGCATAGTAAAGATACCAACAGTCTAAACAACCGCCGGATATAACATATATATACCGGCAGTCATAAACTGCCGTTGTATACGGTCATTAACGACAATATGTCTATTCTACTCCGGCGTTTATGACAGCCGCTATAAATTTATATTACCGACGTGCCAGTATATTTGCCGATAATTAAATAAACCCCGGCGGTCCATTTAGAAGTGCTGGTGAAAGTCAGCGGCGGTGTATTTACCGACGATTTTTTTAAAACGCCGGTCATGTGTCGGTAAATGTTTTAGCGGCGGTTTTGAATACATTGAGTGGCGGTTTTGACTGCCGGTGAAACCCTTATTTGTTGTACTGGATTACGATTCTTACTTCCTCCTTTAATGGGATTCATTTAGTTTGATAAAATGTTAAAAATTATGAAAAGTGTAATATGTATCAAAATAGAGGATATTCATGTCTTTTTTATATTGTCACGTCATCTTCGAGATACATATTCCAGATGTGTAGCTAGGGATGGCAATTTGCCCCGCCCCGTTGGGTACCCGCCTCGCTCCGCCCCGTTTAAAACCCGTTTATGGAACCGTTTAAGGAAACGGGGTGGAGATGGGGTTAAAGAAAATAACCTGCGTTTAAACGGGGCGGGGACGGGGGTAAGACCCTACCCGACGGGTACCCGCCCCGTTTAAGTATATATATATTTATACTTTTATATATATAATATATAGAGAAAATATTAATAATGTATAAAGAAAATATTAATATTATATATATCATACAACTATACAAGTTTGTTATATATGACTCAATATTATCCATTGTGTTGCAAGTTCCTAAATGTGTGTTTTTGGTGTATATGTATCAAAATATCATATTTATTACTATAAAAAATTTTGCATTAAAAAAAAATATGTATAAACGGGGTGGGGCGGGGTAAGTTAAACGGTTATGGGAATAGAGAAGTCAAAACCCGCCCCGCCCCGCCCCTTATATACACGGTTGCGGGGCGGGGACGGGGTGGGGAAAGTTAAACGGTTTCGGTTATGGGGAAGGCAAAACCCGCCCCGCCCCGCCCTGTTGCCATCCCTATGTGTAGCGCTGCTCAAAAAGATATGTAGAGTAACTTAGGGGCTATTTGGTAATATTGTTGGATTCCATTTTCTGATTTCTGAAAAATGAAATCTAAAAACCTGTTGTGCTGCCATTTTTATCAAAAGCAAAATATGTTTGGTAAGATGTTAAAAATTTAAAAGCACAAATTTGAAAATATGTTTGGTAACTTAAAATTAATTTTCAAAAAAAAAAAATAGTGGTATTTTTGACTAAAAATTGTGTTTAAGAATATGGTTCAAACTCATTTTAACCAACATAAATGTGATAATGTATATTATTTCCTCTGAAATTATATTTGTTAGGATTTTATTTTAGTTTATTTTAATTAAAAATTTATTTTTAAGCATTTGCATGTTTTTGGTAATTATCATAAACTCTAACTATTTACATGCTTTTGGTAATTGTCATATATTATTATATATACTTGTTTTATTTCCTTTTATATTTTTGTATTATATATAATTGTATTTATATATAACTCTTATTTTATTATATTTTCTTCTTATATATATCTTTATATATTATATATATTATCATTATTATTATTATTATAATATGTATTTATATTTATATATATATTTTATTTATTGTTTTTTATAAAAAATTTTATATTATTATTGACTTATAATTTTGTATTTATTATATTATATACAAGAAAATTGTATTTATATATTGCCCTTATTTTATTGTATTTTCTTCTTATATATATATATATATATATATATATATATTTTATTTATTATATTTTATAAAATATTTTTATTCTTATTGACTTTTAATTTTGTATTTATTGTATTTTATTTTATTTATTTATATTATATTATTTTTATTTATAATTTTCTTGTTTATTGTATTTTATTTTGTTATATTTATATTTTTTGAGTAACCAATTTTTTATTTATTCTATTTTCTATTTTTTTTTTGTTCTTGTTTTTTATAAAATTTTAATTTATTGTATTATATTATATTATATTTTTTAACAATCAAAATGTTTATTTATTGTATTTTATAAAAAAATCAGAAATGAAAAGTTGAACTGAAAAATGAAATCTAAAATTGAAAGTTTCGTTATAAAGCTTTTAAATTATATCTAAGGATTGTTAAAATTTTGACATCACTTTCATTTTTTCACAAATGAAAATACGTTACCAAATGCAATTTTTACTCTGACTTCGAAAATAATAAAAGTAAAAACTGAAATCTAGAATCGAAAGTGTTACCAAACAAGGTCTTAACGACTTGTATAAGAAGATAAAAAAAGTTAAAGTTTATCGTAAAAAGAATAGTTAATAATAAAATAAGAACTGAAACATTAATGAGTTTTAGTTACCATATTTTTCATTTTCTTTTTCTTTTGGGTTCTTTTTAGTGAAAAATACGTAATTCTTGAAACCTATATTTTTTAAATCATAATCGAAGGAAAAAAAATAAAAAATTAGAGAGCACTTTCTTTTTACATATGTTTTTAATCATTAAGTGACATCATAACCACGTTTGAGGGACAATTCCACCACTAAAGTATGATACCCTAACCGTGTATGGAAAATACTAATAAATTGGAAGGCAGTAGAGAATTAGAACGGTCAATTGAACCTATTAGAATCATAGCAATGCACTCAATCCAGGGAGAAATTAGAGAATTAAAACTGCCAATAATTGAACAACCCCACACGCATAATGTAATACTGTGATAGGTATACATTTACATATACATATATATACGTATAAACACCACAAAGGAAACTAATTTACCAACACAAATTAAGAGTTGTGGAGGCACTTAGTCATTTCCTAGGTCTTCTGGAATTACGAGAATTACATAAAGAAGAGGGAGGATGTTTTGTCATGCCCTAATCTTAAAAGGGTAATCCTACTTAAACAGAATTCATAGGCAGAAACTTTTAGAACCATTAGATGTATGTAGTAGGCCCCACCACATACACTCACCACATGCATCCAATGGTTCTAAAAGATTCTGCCTATGAATTCTGCCTAATGTTTCTGCCTGAGTAGCATTATCCATCTTAAAAACTCTAAACACACGCCAATCTCAAGACAAGACTTAAGTTTGACAGTAATTACAAGTGTTAAAATCGCAAAAGAAAGAATAAGTCAATTTCCAACTTTCACGTTACTCAATTAAATTTTAAATATTTAAAGCAAAGAAAAAAGACTACAATAATCCAACACATACCAGGATTTCTGGTTTGTGAATGTGACACGATCAACCAAAGAAAAATAATGAGATATAAAATAGTCTAAAAATTCTTATCTTGACCCTTTACAAGTAGGATTTATATCTATACAATACAACTGAGTTATTTTGTCATGCATTATTCCTCTCACTCGCACCTTTCTATTATTAAGTATAACACAAAAATGGATAGTTTTTAAGAGAAATAAAGGTTTGTAAATGAGAGAGTTATCACATGACAAAATATTTTATATTGCACATTTTCACGTTATTGAAGATGTGATCCGAGGTTTATTGGAAAAGTAATAACTACAATAATAGTTTTTAAAGAGGTTAAAAGAAAAATTAAAGATGGAAGGCAAGTTGAATCGTTTCAACTCACATTAGAAAGAAAAATGAAGATAATACTATAATAGTACTTAGAGGCATTTTACCTACCAAGTACCAACCACCACCTTTGACATGAGAAAAGAATACCTCATCCTCCTACCTTGATTTTGAGTAAGAGCCCTTGGTTTTCCTAAAACCATTTGACACCAACCCTCCTACCCCCAATCTATATTCATATATAAACATTTCCTTTGCTCCTCCAATTGCTTAAACCCATCTCTCTCTCTCTCTCTCTCTCTCTCTCTCTCTCTATATATATATATATATATATATATATATATCACACACAAACACACACACAAACACAAAAATCATGGGTCAACTTATTACAAAATCCTTCTTTTGCACACTCTTTACAATTGCACTTGTCTCATTTACCAAGTTAACATTCTCTTACCTGTCCATTTCTTTCCATCAAACACAACTCACTTTTGCTCTTGTAATGCTTCCTCTCATCATCAGCCTTTTCCACACCATTTCCAACCACTCAAACAACCTCCCACCCGGGCCACGATCCATCCCAATTTTTGGCAACTGGCTCCAAGTTGGCAATGACTTGAACCACCGGCTACTCGCGGCCATGTCACAAACCTATGGTCCCTTATTTTTGCTCAAACTTGGCTCGAAAAAATTAGCGGTGGTATCAGACCCCGAGCTAGCCAACCAAGTCCTACACACACAAGGTGTCGAATTTGGTTCCCGTCCACGGAACGTTGTATTCGATATCTTTACAGGCAATGGCCAGGACATGGTCTTCACAATTTACGGCGATCATTGGCGCAAAATGCGTCGGATCATGACTCTCCCATTTTTCACTAACAAAGTGGTGCATCACTATAGTGATATGTGGGAGGAAGAAATGGACCTAGTTGTTCATGATTTAATGAATGACGAGACAGTAAGAAAGGAAGGGATAGTGATAAGAAAACGCTTGCAATTGATGTTGTATAACATCATGTACCGGATGATGTTTGATACAAAATTTGAGTCACAAGAGGATCCATTGTTCATTGAGGCAACTAGGTTCAATTCCGAGAGAAGCCGGTTGGCTCAGAGCTTCGAGTACAACTATGGAGACTTCATTCCTTTGCTTAGACCATTTTTAAGGGGGTATTTGAACAAATGCAGGGACTTGCAGCGTAGGAGGCTTGCTTTTTTCAACAATTATTATGTTGAGGAGAGAAGGTAACTTGTTTTTTTTTTTTTTTTTTTGCTGCTGCTTTTAATTGCTTGGTTAAAAAAAAGATTATCTTACAATTTTGGTTTGTTTTTTACCTTAAAATTATCACAGACAAAAAATGTACTAGCTTTGTTCTCTCTCTCTCTCTCTCACACACACACACACACACACACACAAATCCTAATGTCTAATGTAATATTTAACTTTTAATGGTCACTCAGCATTGTTTTCTATTATTTATTTATGATCGATATTCCAAATAATGCTATATTTAATTGTAATTATCCGTTTATATCTATGATTTTACATAGGAAAATAATGGCTGGCAATGGAGAGAAGCACAAGATCAGTTGTGCCATTGATCACATAATAGATGCTCAGATGAAGGGAGAAATCAGTGAAGAGAATGTGCTGTACATCGTAGAAAACATTAATGTAGCAGCAATAGAGACTACTCTGTGGTCCATGGAATGGGCCATAGCTGAGCTGGTCAACCATCCGGCCGTCCAAGGCAAGATTCGAGATGAAATCACAGCCGTTCTTAAAGGAAATCCAGTCACAGAATCTAACCTACATGAATTACCATACTTACAAGCCACTGTAAAAGAAACATTGAGGTTACACAGTCCAATACCTTTATTGGTACCACACATGAACCTTGAAGAGGCCAAGCTAGGAGGTTACACTATCCCTCAAGAGTCAAAGGTGGTGGTCAATGCTTGGTGGCTGGCCAACAACCCTGCATGGTGGAAAAACCCTAATGAATTCCGGCCAGAGCGTTTCTTGGAAGAGGAAAGTGGCATGGAAGCCGTGACTGGCGGCAAGGTTGATTTTCGCTACTTACCATTTGGTGTGGGTAGGCGGAGCTGCCCGGGAATAATACTAGCACTGCCAATCCTAGGACTTGTGATCGCGAAATTGGTAACAAGTTTTGACATGCAGGTCCCACCGGGGATGCAAGAGATTGATGTGAGCGAAAAAGGAGGGCAGTTCAGCTTGCACATTGCAAAACACTCAACCGTGGTCTTCAATCTGGTCACGCCATAATTTGCATGTTGAGAAAATTTACTTGCACTGTACGTGTTTGAAACTTCATTTGGGCATTATATCCACAGTTTATATATAAGGTTGTTAATTTCTAGCAATTTAATTACTTTTTCACTCCATGTTATACAATACTCCCCAGCATTGCTCGATCATATGCTATTAAATTATTAGTGGCTTAGTTTGTTTCAATGCAAATCTGACGCCGAACGATTATTCTGTAGGCTAGTGTCAAAAGGTGATTCAAGGGAAGAAAGTAAGGGAATCGCCCAAAAAACTCAGAGAAAAACTTCTGATATTCTATTCAATATGCAAATCAAAAGTTGACCTAACATCAGCCCACAAGCCGGGCTATATAGCTGAAAAAAGGCATCAATATCGGAATACTGCCAAAAATAACAAAATCCCAATAATCATGCAGAATTGAAATACGTAATAAAATAAACAAGCTGTCAGAAATCTGGCCCAAATTGGGTCCAGAATCATTGCGTAAATGACAAAATAAAATATTACTATAAAAGGAAAGAAAAACAAAAATAGGGGATTCGGAAAGGAAAACGGTAGATTTTGAGGTCGAAAAATTATGCACCCAACTTTGCTTGGTGTCCACGAGGTGCGCACCGAATAGAGCTTTCCGAATTGGGGTCATAAAGGCGATTCTGATACTCGTAGCCAAAGTTATGACCAGAATACCGAGACGGGGCCGAAACTGCCCTAATTAGGGCAAGGATCACGACTTCTTGCCACTCTTACGCTGATTTGTCAACTCAAGATATCTCAGCGCCAGCAATGTGTCATCTGACAACTCAGCGCTATCTGACTCGGATCCTCTTGCATCAAAATCATTCTCTCACCAAATCCTTTTATTTATTAAATGGTTCTTTTGTATGAAATTCTTAATTTGTTAGTCGGGATTGATGAGGCTGTCTCATGTAAAATTAAGCAGCAAGGGTAAGGCTTCTTACTTGATTACATGGAAGTACTTCGAATTGATAATTTCATATGCATGAGATTATGAACAAAAAGGGATGGCAATCTCATCTAAGCTAGGAACTGAATAATTAACGAATGATCCTGTTGATCATATTGATCGATATCCGATTTTCTGATCAGACTAGGGCCATAACCTGATGAGATGACAAGGAGATCGAGTTGAGAGCTCTATTTGGCTACAAGATCAATTCTTCACCATTAATTCAACCCTCTATTTGGCTATATAAATAGGACCTCTTGGGATAATCAACCAACTTCAAATCCCGGCCCCTTTCTCTCTTGTACAATATTATATTCTTATCCTTGTTCTCTCACTCTGATTTGCTAACATTACTGTTGGGTGGGTGTGAATTGTGCTATAAATACGACTCCTTGGAATAATCAACCAACTTTGAATGGACCTGAAAAAAGTACAATTACTTTTGGGTGGGTGTGAATTGTGTGTTACCATTGTGGGCTTGGGTTGGGACCAATCAAGATTAAACAAATTACACAAGCAAAATTCCGTCCAAAATTCCCAAAGTAGTGGAACCCAAAATCAAACACATGCCATCACACCAAAATATGAATGAAAGTCAAAAAGATATAAAAATGATTGACCAATGCATGGCTAAAAAACAGTGTTTTAGTGTGAAATGAGGTGGTATGGTTCATGGATATCTTAGTTATTTTTGAAGGCCCTTAAGTCATCTACGGCCGGTGTAAAGACATCGGATAAATTTGGATCGTATGTGTAGTACACGTATAGTGAATTTTACGGTAAGTATTAAATACATACAAATGAAATTCACTCGGTATATTTACACCAAGTGCATTGTAGACATTCTCTAGATGGTAGAGAACTAGAAAGCATGGACACTTCACCGAGAGTGTCGTACCGTTTCGGATACTCGAATACCATATCGGACACTTTTGACACTCTTGGGACACGTGTCAGACACTTCAAGTGTCCTGACATTTTCTTTTTTTGACATTTCTCGAACACTCATTGGTCACTCTTCGAATACGTGTCGGACATTTCGTAATAATGATGTATATTCAAGTATTTTGAAAGAAATTATATGCAACTTAAGTTATGATTAAAAATCTAAGCTAAATATATGTAAAGTACTAAATAAGTTTAATTTTTTAATCTATTTGTCTATTTTTGTTTATAAGTTTGTTTGATTCTTAATTTCTTGAAGATGAATTGAAGTATTTCAGTAGTGTAGACTTTTTTTTGTTGAATAATTAATATATTATATTATTATTTTATAGTCATATCCTCGCCGTATCCGTGTCATTCTTTTTTTTTTAAAATTTCTCATATCATCATGTCCGTGTCGTACCCGTAAGGGTGGGACAAACCCAAGCAACCAGAGGCTCGCCCGAAATTTTCATAGACATGGACAAGGTATTTGAGACATGAGATTGGGTTTAAAATTTTAGACCCGAATTTATTTTGGGTGGAATTTGGGTAAAAAAATTTTAACCCAAGGAACCTGAAGAAACTGAAATATAAGAAAAGTATATAATTATTATATATTCAATTACTATATTAAAAAAAATATAGTAATTGAATTTTAATTAAGGGAACAAAATAATGAATAATATAAGATAATGATTTCTTTCCAAATTCTGAATTTTATAAAGTTACAAAAGTTTTAAATATTTGTCATAAGATCATATTACACAATTTGGTTAATTTTGTCAAATGATGTGTGATTTTATTTCATTTCAAGTGTATATAGTAATATATTTTATTTTTTTGTAACGTTTATTTATTAGTGGGATATTAAAATTTGGGATAACCCAAAAAATTTGAGAAACCCTTGAGATATGACACAGGTTGAAATGCAATGAATTTCTCGAAACTTAGACTTGACACGGGATGAGGTGTTGGAACCTTGAGTTTAGCGTGGACTAACTCCTTGGCCCGCCCAAGTTCCACCCCTAAGTACCAGTGTCCATGCTTCCCAGGTAAAGAGGTTTGTGCCAAAAATATATTTTAAAAGGGAATTTATTGCCGGATGAAAGTTTTATTTAATTTGTTGATTGCTAATGGGGGTTTTGTGTAAAAAAAAAAAAAAATCAAAAAGATAGTTTATTGCCAACCGTTACAAATCAAGGGGAATTTTATGCAATTTGCCCTAATTATTCTTGAACTTGGGGCCAAAATAACCTCCTCAAGAGAATGTAATTGTAATTGTGCCTGCTATTTTCATACAACAAAAGCAAGAGAATGGGTGTTAATCATGGCCTATAAGTACGTCCAATTACTAAATTGTTCTTAATCATGGCCTATTAGGACGTGCAATTACTAAATTGTTCTTTTTTCCGTCTATTCTTATTAAGAGATGAAGTTACTCCTAAAAAACATTACCTTTCCCTTCCAGAAGTACTATTCTTAATCATGAATTTTTTTAGAAACAGCTGAATGCTGCAAAATCAAACAGGAACACGCAACTAACCATGATTCTGAAACCTACAAGTTTTGTAAATATTTAGAAGTAACTGACCTCTGAGAAACCTATGCTGAACCTGCTATATATCCTGTAAAGGCTTGATGTGAGACAAATTGAATACTAGAAATCATACCAGCTCCATCAGATATTCAGATATATATCTCCAGCAGTGATGACCCTATTTTATCACAAGACCCACATGACACGAGTTCTGAAATAGGCCCCATATCTATGGGGAAATGTCATGCCCCGAGCCCTGAGTTACAAAACCCGAACATTCGGACTCTGTTAAAAAGCATAACCAATCACAGAACTATTCCACAAGTAAAATTTTCTTCTTACATATAAATAAATCACTTAACAACCTTACAAACATATGAACTTATAATTTTAAAAACAAATATCCAACAATACTCGAGTAACACTTAATATCAAATTACACACACCATTAAAATTAAACTTAAGGTAACACTACTACAAACCGATTATGAAACCCTCTACAAGACTTCATCACCTAGAAGTTCACAGTTCATCCTGTCTAATTTCTGTCTATGCTACTCCAAAGCTTCCCCAGAATTGTAACCTGAAAATGATAAAAGTGAGCTACAAAGACCAGTAGGAAAATAGCTATCTTATATGAACAAGATAAAACATGCAACAAAATAAAATCATGGCACCATAGTTTTGAACTTGAATAAAAAGAAACAATCGTTTAATAAGCCAAAAAACCATACTAAAGATAGAAGCCAAACAATTTTTCATGAGAGAATAAACGGCCAAAAACATTCACAATCCTCTGTTTTTTTTCCGGCTAACATGAAAACTAACAATGCCGTGAAACAGCAAACCGGAAAATAGAAGTGCACTAATCAAGATTCAAATACTGTCACTATTCGCAAAAAATTTCAGTAAAAAAATTTTAAAACATAAAATACAGACATTAAGTTCATAAAATTGCAGAAATAAAATTAAGAAAGAACTTAACGAAAAAAATACATATAAAATTAAAGAAGAAACCAGTATGGATCAAAGGGGTCGTGCCCCATAGTAGACAATAATGGGTGTGTATATATTTAACTAATAAATAAATTTAAATAAGAAAAAGCAGAGTAAGAAGAGAGAAAAACGATATTGTGCCACATACGTCATACATGAGTGCAAGAATAAGAAATTTTAAGAAGAGGGTAAAAAATAACAAAAGAAGAAGAAAAGGAAAATAAGAGAAATTTGAAGGGGGGAAATTAGGGTTTGATTAAGGGGAATACCAATGGGCATTAGCCCTGCTGGTATGATGTTGAGTGTTTGAGTCCTATTAGGGCAATATTGTGGGTTTGTATGTCTGCTAAATTACATACAATAAAAGTAAAAAAATTAATAATAAAAAAAAAAAAAAATTGAGCCAGCACAATGTGGCTCATCACTGATAATCCGTGCATGTATTCATATAATCTGTGTTGTTACACATGCACATAGGATAGTTGGATCTCGATATTGAATTATTATTATTGTTGTTTTGTTTTATTAAATTTGCAAACATATCGAACAGTGTACTAAATGTACATTATGTGCATGTCCCATATTGGTTCCCTTTAAGTTGCATATTACATGTATAAAACTAATATGCCTCCCAATCTTACGGCCCTCCTTTCCATATATAATTGGTTTCCCATATTTAATTTATCTATGTCCATCAATAGGTAGTTGTCATTTGCTAATTTTATTTTATTATATATGTGTGTTTATATTGTGAACACCCTTCAGAATTTAGTTGAAGCAAAACTTTTTTTTTTCTCTTTTTCCTTTTAAGTCTGTTTGGCACAACTAGACAACCTAGTCCATAATACACAAACTGCATGCTTAAAACAGGACGAGACTTACAAGCTGCTAGTACGAGATTTTGTTGTAAACTGCAAGTTTAACACTTGAGTCACTAGGGTGACCATTTAACTGTATTATTTTCTATTTTCTTTCAGTAATCATTAAAAGGGCAAACCAACCGCACAAGACTCCCACTATTGCAGAGTCTAGGGAAGTCAGATTTACACAACCTTATCTCGACATGCGAAGAGGTTGTTTTTCTTTAGTAATCATTATTATACATAAATATGTGTATCCCCCTTCCTTGGGACCCTAAAGTCATATCAAGTATACCTATTTATACTCCATGAAATTTTATAATATTTGCATAGACCAAATCCAATTTATCAATTCAAATCATAATTTATCTTGACCCCAAAATTGACACTCTTTCTCCCTTGGCACTGTGCTGGAGGGCTCTTCAACGTGAGAAGTTTCTAAGACATCACTTTTCTTCTCAGGAGGATCTATGGTGGTTTTAGGTTTTGTGTTTCCATTCCATCGGGTCTACTGGTGGGGATGGATGAGACTTTGGCATCTCAGTTGCAGAATTTTAGCATGTCAGTGGAGGAAGAGGAAGATGTTATAATTGATGCGATTGAAGCTAAACAAGGGGTAGATTTGTGTGAAAATAGTCTTGAGGGTTAAGTTTTGGAGCGAAACCAGTAAATCTATTGGGATTGCATAATGCTTTTCATGAAGTGTGGCATTATGAATCTTTGCAAATTTACAAGGTTAAAGGTCATATTTATCATTTTGTGACACCAAGTACTGACGAGAGGAATCGAATCCTACGAAATAGCCCTTGGAATTTTGAGGGATGGCTCTAAGCTCTAAAACAGTGGCAGAAGGGTATTAATATCGATAGTAACCATAATTGGGCCAACGATATTTGGGAATCAGAGTCGAAGTGGATGTGACGAGGCCATTCCGACGAGGTGTAAGACTATCTCATGATGGTAACCATAATTGGGCTCCTTTCCAGCAAGCTCGATCGAGCGAGGGAGTTCAGATTGGTGATCGCAGAAGCTCTCAAGAGCGGGGAATTGTGGATAGTGGGCACGAAGATGAGTCAAGTGTTTCTAAGAAGGTATGTACTGTTCCTGGTGAAGCCATCTCAGAATTAAATTTAACTGTTGATAATGGTGGTCGGAGGTATGTTCTGGTGGAGGAGACCGGCCGAGACCTCCAGAGTCATCATGAAGCTATTGAGTTGAAATTGTCAGGGTGTGAGGAACACCCTAACAATTCGACAGCTTGTTAAGTTGGTTCGCCAACATTCCCCAAGTGTGGTTACTTTGTTGGAAACGAAGAATGGAAGGGATAAATATGAGGGAATTTGGAGAAAAATACGCTTCAATCACATGTTCTGTGTTGATCCGTCTGGTTTGGCTATCTTTTAGAACAATGATGTGCCAATTTTTGTGACAGGAGCGTCTAGTTTTCAGATTACATGCTCAGTGCAAGGGGGTTCGCAGAGGCTTGATTGGTGCTTTATGGCTTGTATGCCAGGTCCAATGATGCTATTCAAAAAGAACAATGGAAGTCATTGAGGAATTTGCAGGCAGTTGTGGGGTGGAAGTGGGTTTTGATTGCTGACTTTAATGATTTACTTTATCCAGAAGAAAAGAGGAGAGGTCATGTGAGACAAGCTTGGACTTTGAAGAGTTTTCAGGATATGGTGGACAGTTGTAATTTACAGGATTTGGGTTATTTGGGATACGCCTTTACTTGGTGTAACAATCGGGATGGGCATGTGAACGTAAAGGAGAGGCTGGATTGGGCATTTGCAACCCTTGATTGGCGAACTCATTTTTCTACGGCAGTAGTGCAACATTTGACAGTGGTTGGATTTTCGACCATGCAGCTCTTATCCTTGGTTTATTATGGAAAAAGGGTCTCAAGAGGAAAATATTAAAGTTGATGCTAAATGGTTACAAGATGAGGAGTGTAGTAACGTTGTGGAGAAGGCTTGGGGTTCAAGGGCCTATGGTACTTTACAATATAGGCTTAAAGAGAAACTGGAACTGTAAGGTGGAATTGAGTAAGTGGAGTAGGCAGAAGAATTGGAACTCTCAAGTGCATATTAGACAGTTCGAGACTAGTTGAAAATGGCAAAGGAAAGGGAGGTTGATTATGAGACAGAGGAGTGCTACAACCTACAAAAAGAGATTAATACTTTATGGAAGAATGAAGAACTGTTTTGGAGACAAAAATCCAGAAAGGAATGGCTGCTGCAGGGAGATAGAAATGCCATGATTTTTCATTCCGCTACTATGAGGAGTAGAAATGTGATTAAGGGGCTGGAAGACACTCGAGGCTCATGGGTTGATTCTGACCAGGAGATTTGAGGAGTTGCAGAGCATTATCTTCAGAATTTGTTTACTTCCACAGGTATGGTATCTACTGAGGCCTTTTGGAATTTATGGGAACCTAGAATTACTTCTGATATGAATCAGCAATTGATGAGGGAAGCCTCTGAACTAGAAGTACATCAAGCCCTTATGGAGATGGCACCATTCAAAGCTCCAAGGCCAGATGGGATGACTCCAATTTTTTTCCAGCAGAATTGGCGAGTGGTTAAAGATGATTTGGTAAATGCCTTTAATGATTCCTTGTCATGGTCGGTCGCTCAAAAGCTTGAATGCTACCAATATTGTGCTAATTCCAAAGGTAAAGGTGCCTACAACAATTACTCAATTTAGACCCATTTCTTTGTGCAATGTAGTTGTTAGGCTCTTCACTAAGATATTGGCTAATAGGCTTAAACCATTGTTAGCTTATATTATTAGTGAAGAGCAAATGCCTTTATTCTAGGAAGGCTGATTAATAATAATATACTCAATCCACATGAAGAAGTGCATTTCTTAAAAACTAGGAGTGGGTGGAAGAATAAATTTATGGCAGTTAAGCTTGATATGGCGAAGGCATATGATAGAGTGGAGTGGGGTTTTGTTTAAAAAGCTTTTCATATCCTGGGCTTTGATGACAGATGGGTTAGGGTGGTTATGAAGCTAATTGGTAATGTAAAGACCTTTTTGTACCTTCTAGGAGATTTAGACAAGGTGACTCACTTTCACCTTATCTATTTCTTCTATGTGCGGAAGGTTTAACTAAACTGATTCAACAAGCAGTTACAGAGGGGGATTTTTCTGGAATTAAGATGAACAGGAGTCCTATTGTGTCTGATATGATTTTTGCTGATGACTCCATAGTTTTTTGTAAAGCTGGTTCAAATGAGTTGAATGCATTGAAACAGATTTCGGTCAGATATGAAAGGCTGACTGGACAACAGGTAAATTATGAAAAGTCTTCTTATTTTTAGTTCAAATGTGCCTGGCCGCCTGCTGATGCGAGGATTGAGTTAAGCAGAAGGTTGGGTGTTCGAACTTTTGGGAGATTTAACAAATATTTGGGTTTACCAGCTGAGATCGCAACAAAAAAGCAGATTTTCCAGTACCTTGAAGATAGAGTGGTGTCTACAATAAAAGAGTGGAAGGACTGTTTATTTTCTGCAGCTGGGAAGAAAATTCTTATCAAATCGGTTCTTCAAACAAGAAGATATGTGGACTGAAATGGGACTAATTGTGTAGAAATAAGCAGGATGGTGGGTTGGGGTTTCAGGATTTACAAAATTTTAATATGGCTTTATTGTCAAAGCAGGGGTGGAGACTTGCTGTTGAGAATGGTAGTTTGCTGTCAAGGAATTATAAGGGTATATTATCCTCGGAGCTCTTTCTTGGAGGCCAGAGTGAGTAATAGTTCCAGCTGGACTTGGAGGAGTATTTGTTGTTGCAGAGAAGTAGTCAAAGGGGTTTGTGATGGCAGGTGAGCACAGGTGAAGCGATAAAGGTCTGGATAGATCCATGGGTTCCAGATTTACAACAATTTAAAGTTACTTCTCGTCCTCAAGGTTGAACTGTTACTTTTGTCAAAGATTTGTTGGATCCTCAAACAAGATTTTGGAACACTGCATTTGTATCCCAGCTTCAAAATCAAATTGAAGCACAAAAGATCCTCACTATTCCTGTAAGTGAGACATTGGTTAGAGATAAGTTAGTGTGGAATTTCACAAATGATGGAAGGTTTATAGTCAAATCTGCTTACAGAGTTGAATTTGAGTGGTTGCAAGGTTCAAATATTTCTATTGGCTATGAAAGGAGGGGGAATTGTGCACATATTCATGGGTTTTGGAGTCAGTTATGGAAACTAAAGGTGAAAGAAAAGCTGATCCATTTTCTATGGAATTGTTGTTACGGGGTCAACAAGTGAAACTTCCAATCACTTCCCAAGTAGCATATACAAATTATAAAGTTGTTACATTTATAGCTTATTCCTCTTCACTCTCTTCTTCACTCCCCTTGACTTGATATGAATGGGCATCCTTCACCTTGATCAATTCTGTAATAGATGGCACCATTCCTATCAGTTTCAGCCAACTCTTGAAGTGTTTTAGAATCCATTTCGTCAAGTGGATACATCCCATGCCAAGCTTTGCGGGCTATGAAATTGGCTACTTCATTGGCTTCTCTATACTGGAACTGTATGTCATAGTCTTCAAATTTGTTCAATAATTCCATGATTTGGCTGCAAGATATATATAGGATGGTGTATTTATCATGCATGTTAAAAAAACAAATAAATTTAAATTAAAGAGAAACTATATATACATATATATATATATGTTGGTTACCTGTATATTTCGGAATACTCCTCTTCGTGTTTGCCACCCTTTAATGTAACTATTACTTCTTTACAATCCCCCTCCACAATTATTTTTTTCACATCTAGTTCAAGTGCTCCTTTTAATCCTATACAAACTGCCACCAGTTCTGCTTCATATGCAGAACTTGCATCAGTGGTAATACTGAAGGTGTCTTCAATATTACCAAATTCATCACGTAAGACTGATGCTGAACTCCCAACGCCATTCTTGAAAGAACCATCGAAGTTAAGTTTATGGTAACCCATCGGAGGGGTTTCCCAACTAACAGCGATTACCGGATTATTTAACATTGTTTCTGCAGATTCCTCACATATATATATTTGATTATTGTCAATATAGTTATAAATGTTTTCTTTAGCATCAGAACTACCATTGCTGCACCACCAATGCATGAAGTCTTCAATTGACAAATACTTGTTGCCACGCTCATGCCGATGTAGGTGATTTGAAATGTGCCCTTCAAAGAATTTGCCCATCGCTTCCAAGCGGTCCTTGTGACCTTGTTCGAAAAAACAGTTTCGAATATCCTGTAGTTTAACCATATAAAGTTATTCACACACATACACACATGTATATATATATATATATATATATATATAAAACTAATGCTTGAATAAACTTACCATTGGATATTCGAATTCTGCCAATAGTCCAATTTTGACATAATGCTGTGTAACTCGATTATTTTCGAGTAGAGCTAATGAGAAATGTAATTAAAATAATTAGTAATAGTACATTGAAGATCAAAATAAACCTATTTTTAGGCTTGTAGTTCTCGAATTAATATGCAAACAGAATGAGGAGCTAGTGAGAAATGTAATTAAAATAATTAGTAACAGTACATTGAAGATAGAAATGAACCTATTTTTAGGCCTATAGATCTAGAATTAATATGCAAACAGAATGAGGTGGTCCAGGTTGATCGGATCTTAAACATTGAGACGCCATACAAATTATTTTTTCAAGAAGAAAGAATGAAGTAACTTATTTTGTGATAGACTATTTAAGAACGCTAAGGAATTTCGAAGTGGTTGTGTGTTCTAGCTTAATTGATTGTTCATATATAGCATAAATATTTAAAGCCTAAAATTTTGTTGCTCCTGAATTTTTTTTCAATAGAAACAAATATAGAGCTAGCCAAATGAGAGTTGAAGATCTTCTGCAAATAAACATTGTTTCTGTATGGAATGTAGAAAGGGAAGAAGCAGGAGCATACCAAATTAATTATAAGCAAGAGAAGGCATGCCAAGACAAGACTTGGCAACCAAAAGCTGAAGAAATCACTTTCTGTAAGGAGTAAATTAATTGTATAGTATTTATTTGTTTATTATAATCCTGCAGCTATATATCCTAAGAGATAAGGTTTGATTGGTGTTTTTCTAGCATAGGACTACCATTTATATTGCCCAAAACAGTATCCAAAAAAGAAAGAAAGGAGATAGAACAAACTAATAAAAGATAGGTTTAAGCAAATGAAAATATACAAATAATACTTTGTTCTAATAAAAGCGATAATGTGATAAATTTTAGGATCTCTCTCTCTCTCTCTCACACACACACACACACACACATATATATATATATATATATATATATATATATTACAACAATCACCGAAATGAAAAAGTATATATGAATGAGGGCACATGCGTGCTAATGATTTACCATAACTTTCTGGGAGAGATGACTCAGATCTGTCATCATCTGCAAACAATGCAAAACTATCATTAGTTGATCAAATAAATAAAAATAATCATTTCATGTCACTTTGACTCTTAAAAAGATTCAAATTAAATTTAAACATGTAATGATAATGAATTCGCAATTCAAATAGGTCATGGAATTTGAAGTTAATATCAGCTTTTTACATGAAGTGAAAAGAAAAACAAAAGCAAGAAAAATCAGCAATCTTACAGGATTAAAATTACACAAGTTTTTTTTAGAGATATTAATTAATTGCATCAAACTAGCAATCATGATGACTATCAAGAAAGAAAAAAATCATGATGACTATTAATACATATGACAACAATCACTGAAACGATGCCTGAATTAGGACACATGCATGCTAATATTATTACCAGAACTCTCTGCGCGAGATGGATCAGCATCATCAATTATTGCTGTTAACAATATACATAAAACTATCATTAGTTGAAAAGATAATTAAATAAAAATAGTCATTCCATAGGACTTTGATTCTTTCAAAAAAAAAATTAAATTGAATTTAAACATGTAAGGATAATGAATTTGAAACTCTTAAGATAAGATAGTAAGAGAGAGAGAATTTATAAAGAGGCTATATGAAAATCTAAGAGCAATTTTGTCACTACCAAACCTAAGATTCACAAGACTGGACAATCACTCCCACTAATAAAGTTACAACTTGTAATAAATAATTTAAATCATATAATACATAGTTCCCAAGTATTCAATATATTTATTCACTTCTTTAGACCAATTAACCTTTAAAATGTTAGGGGTGAGTTCAACATCCTAGTAGGAAAGCTAGCTTGCTACATATTTATAGGTTTCATAATATAAAAAAAATTTATGCATGGAACATTAATTTCTCGAGAATAAAATTCAATCACAGTATTGATAGTGATGTTCAAGCATTCAGTGAAATATTAAGTACAAGCAACCAAGTTAGACATCAAACTCAGACATAATTAAATTCAAACAATCAGGTAAAATCGAATGTCATTCATCAGAAAGAATTCTTGTGCAAAACCTCATACAGTTCTTGCATCAATTCACAAGATAATTTCTATCAATCCATGCTTTGATTTAAAACATATTTTCAAACATAAATAAAGACAGATTTACAGTTGCATTCAATATCGTGCTCATATGTATGATAATCATCAAGAATTAAAAAATAGGAATTACTTCATTAAAAATTACCAAGGTTTTGTGATTTTAGAATGTCCAAAACCGCCTAAAAACCACATAGCTCAAATATTTTAAGTAAAAGGTCTCTTAAATATAGGAGACACTTATATAAAAAAAATACTACAACTGTTTAGAAGTGAGAAAAGGAAATTTATATATATATATATATATATAGACACACACACATAGCAAAATTCATGAGCAACGCAAGGATCATTCCTTCTTACATAGAAAAAAAAAGACTTCAGATTTAAAATAAAAAAAATTGAGCAAAATTATTGAGATGAGTCATTGAATTGCCTTTCTTTTTTTAATTTTTGGGGAAGAGTCCTTCTTGTTCTTTTCTCTCTCTCCTATATTTAAAGAGACTTTTTTACTTAAAACACTTGAGCTATGTGATTTTTAGATGGTTAATTTAAGAAGCACTTAAAGTTCTAAACTATTTTTCAGAAGTTCTAAGAATTCAATAAATGGTTGCTAAAGGTAATTGGAAAAGAACTACGTTGTTCATTGAACTTTCTATTAGCTGAAAAATTATATAAATAAAGACAAAAATACATTTTCATATATATATATATATATATATATATATATATATATTTATTGTATTTTGATAAGGGAATTTTCAGATATATTCAAAAGTAAATCTCCTGACCCACAGTATCTTGGAGAGAACCCATGTAGAATGAGTTGTTCATTTTGTTAATCTATGCTCCTCTTTTAGACACTTACTCCAATTTATCCCCAAATCACAAAACCTTGAAATCAAATTATGATATTTACATAAATAAATAGGTCAAATGGAAGAAAGTACAAAAGTCCATAGCGTAGCAAGAAACAATAAAGCAGGTTTTGTAAGATTATATCTCTAATCTATAAATTTATCTACCATTGCTAACTATTAGCATGGTAAAATGGAGGCGGCTCTTTTTTTTTCTTTCTCCAACCTTCTTGATATTTTAATATTATATTAATATATTAATAAAGTTTGTTTCGGTAATAGTCTATTACCACGGTCAATCCCTTCCCTTTCTCTCACTAAAATCTCCCTCCCCCCACTTTCTCTCTCGAAATATTATTATCTCTCTCTAATTTAAACCTCTCACCTTCGTCTTAATTTCAGTTACCGTCATAAACAATTTGATAATCAAAATATTTTGATTTTGGAGCTGTTTGAAATTGCTTTTCAAAAATTTAAAAACACGTTTTAATTGGACAATTTTATCATTTTTTTATTATTTCATAGATAATTTCACTCAATCTTTTACAAAATTATTATTATAAAATATAGCAACATTTTATTAAAAAGCATTAATGTAAAATTAATGATATAAATATTTAAAAAAATATTATTACCAAATATATTTAAAATAAAAAAACACTTTATACAACATACTACCAAACATTTAAGATCTCTGCACTAACACCAGATAAAACAAAACTATCTACTCAAGTAAACAAAAAATAAAAAATACCCATATATATATATATATATGGTATTCATGTACGTAAAGATTTATATGGATCACAACAAATAGACTTTACACTTTTAAATTAATTATCCCACCATATGGTACCTGTGTTGGAAGGAACGCTGGCATTGGCGGTTGAAAATGGTCGGAAGACATTCTTTAATTTCTTGCCACTAATAAAATAAATATAGAATTAATTGATTGATCAATAAATGAATTATTGGTAAAAGTATAAAACAGAATTAATCAAGAACATAGTTTATGTGTAATCAAAATAAATTTAGAAATAAACAATAAGATTTTGTATATAATTAAAATACCAAAATTTAATTAAACATTGTACATAGAGTAGCTTCTCTATATACAATAAATAAAATGCTAGAGAGGAAACTTAATGAACAACATTAATGAAAATTTCAAAATTGCATGCCGGAAAATTACAGTTATACAAACAGACATGTAAAATATAACATTAATAAAAATAGAAATGTTTAGAAATGTACTGTTTGAAAAAGTTCTTCATCTTGCTATGAAATGGATGTGTAAGAAGGGCAGAATGAGTAGATGAAACGAGAAAGGTAGAATGGAGAAATTATGAAAAAAAACAACTATTATATATAGAGAAAATAAACTGAAGTAAAAAAAAAAAAAAAGAGAATTCTTCAAGAACAAATATGTGTTCGTTAAGTACTGTCACAACAAATATGTGTTCGTTAACTACTGCACCATTTAAAAAAATGAAGGGAAAAAAAAAAAAGAAGAGAATCATTCAACAACAAATATGTGTTCGTTAAGTACTGTCACAACAAATATGTGTTGTGAACACGAAGATACACACATCGTGAAACAACAAATATGTGTTGTGAACACAAAGATACACACATGGTGAAAAAAAAAGAATTTTCTAAGGTTGAGACATGGTAGCGGAGCGAGGGCGGGAGATGGGTTGCATGGTAGTATAAATTGTAACACAATGTATTGTAATATATATATAATTCAGTTAGGGTAATTGCATGCAGTGCTCCTCACGTGTGGAGCAGCGTTGATCCTTTTAATTTTTTTTGTAGATGACTAACAAAAAGTTACTGATTTTTTAAGACACACCATCAATAATTTTTTTTTTAATCCCAAAACAGGAATAAAATTTTCATAAAAAAGAAAATATGTCTCAGTCCTAAAATCTTGAATTTTTTCAATATAATTTTTTTTCCAAGACCGGTGAAATGTGAATTTAAGGTTGATGAAAGTAAATTTAAGGATAGTGAAATTTAGATTAATTGTGTTGATAAAAAAAAGAACTTGAAATAATTCAAGATTTTGTAAAGGTTGTGAATTGTAAGTTTAAGAGTAATGAAACCTAGATTAATCTTCTTGTTCATGGTTTCTTTTTTCTTTTTCTTTAAAATGTTTTTCTTTTTTTCTCATTAGACTATAACCATAAGAGAATATAGTTAATTTAATGGATATTTTTTAAAAAAAATAAAATTTCATCTGGGTTTTACCACCCTTAAAGCTACTTTCATCAACCTTAAATGCACATTTCAACACCCTTATAACTAAAAAAACTTAGAAATTTTAATTTTTTTTTTTTGTCATCACAGTTCATTTAGATTTCACCACCCTTAAAACTACCTCCATCAACCTTAAATGCACATATCACTACCCTTCCTGAAAATTCAAATTATTTTATTGACATAAGTGTTTTATACCAAAAAAAATATTCATTTTGAAACCATCTGTATAAATGCATAGTGATTTTTTTACTAATAACCAACATAATATCAATACTAATACTAATAATTCTAATCTCATAGAAATAATGAGTCACCATTAATATCGACACATCTATCGTCACTTGTTCAAAATTTACTCTATTCATTCTTTTTTCCTTCTTCTTTGTTACTTGATATCTCATTAGTTCACATCTTCTCTTGATCCATGCATAATGTCATGACAAATGGATATAAATTTTTGTATAACCATTAGAGAATAATATTTAACTTAATAGATTTTTTTTTGTTCATCATTTCTTTTTTTTTTCTTTATAAATGTTTTCTTTTTTTTCTTATTAGAGTATAACCATGAGCGAATAATATTTAACCTAATATATATATATATATATATATATAGATATATATAAGAAAAAAAAAAAAAAAATCTCATCTAGGTTTCATCACCCATAAAAGTACTTTCGCCGGCCTTAAAACCACCTCCACCAAACTTAAATGCACATTCACCACCCTTATGACTAAAAAAATTAAAAATTTTAAATTAATTTTTTTTGTCACCCTAGTTCATCTATACCTCACCACCCTTAAAACTATTTCAATCAATCTTAATTTCACATTTCACTACCATTATACCTACAAAAATTAAAAAATTAAAAGTTAATTTTTTGTGACCACAATTCATCTATATCTCACCGGCCATGATTACATCTATATTTCACCACTCTTAATCTACATTTCACTACCCTTATATCTAAAAAAAATTGAAATATTATAAATTTAAATTATGTACGTCACCACAGTTCTATACTTCACCATCCTTAAATCTATATTTCAGAAACCTTAAATCTACATTTCACCAACCTTAAAAAAAACACTTGATTCAATTTAACGATTTTAGTAGGTCTAAGTTTGTTGAAATGTGGGTTTAATGATGGTGAAACTAGTTATAAGTGCGGTGACATCTAGGCTAAGTTGAAATTTTTTTAACTTGGATCAAATTGAATATTTTAGTAGGTCTAAGTGTGTTGAAAAGTGAGTTTAATGGTGGTGAAACTAGATACAAATGTGGCAAAATTAAGGTTAAGTTCATTTAAAAAAATTGAACTGGCTTAAAATTGATTTTATTAGGTCCAACATGAATTCATAGTATTGCCAATAAATATTTGTACAAATGTGTAATTTTTTAAATCTCCATATCTAAGTTGTTTCAATATTTTTCACCATAGTAGATATTTCTAACTTCTAATTTTTGGTGGCAAAATGTAGATATAGGGGGTGGTGAATATAGATTTAATGGTGGTGAGGTATAGATGAACTTTGGTGACAAAAAATTAACTTTTAATTTTTCTAAGTTTTATTAGGTATAAGGGTAGTGAAATGTGTATTTAAGGTTGGTGAAAGAAGATTTAAGGGGGTTGAAATCTAACTTAATGTTCTTGAATTATTCCAAGTTAATTTTTTTGTCATAACAAATTAATCTAGATTTCACAATCCTTAAACTTACCGTCACCGTCCTTAAATTTATATTTCACCACCCTTATACCTACAAAATCTTGAATTAATCTAAGTTAAATTTTTTTATCAACATAGTTAATCTATATTTTACCACCCTTAAACTTATTTTCATCACCCTTAAACCTACACATTTCACTACCTTTATACTAAAAAAATTTGAATTATTATAAGTTAAAATTTTGTCATCATAGTTTATCTATATCTCACCACCCATAATCTATATTTTACCACCCTTATACCTTAAAAATATTGAAATATTATAAGTTAAATTTTTATCACCACGGTTCATCTATACCTCCCTACTTTTAAATTTACATTTCACCACCGTATCATTCACTACATTTATATCTAATTTCACCACAATTAAACCTACCCTTCAACACCAGTATATTTACTTTCACATCCCTTAAACCCACATTTCAACACATTTTTCAATTGAAGGTACAATTAACATTAGAGTCTCTATAATGACAATATTCAGTTCATCACACTTAACTATTTAACCTTTATAATAAGGGAGGCGATATTCGCACTCCCCTTTTTCACATTTGCACTCCTATTTTAAATGAAATGACAATCCTAACGCACACTTTATAAGTGAATGATTATTTTTTAAAAAAATTACACAACTATCCTTTCAATATTACTCTCTGTGTCTCCAATATTTAATATCTTTGGTCTCTTTTGAGAGGATAAAAGAAAATACATAAAAAAATATTCTCTTTTGAGAGGCCCAAAAAAGAAGGTTATACATATTGAATAAATTGTCTCTTTTGGCTGGACAAAAAAAAAGTTATTTTCGTTGAATATTAATCTCTTTTCACAGGAACTAAAAAAAAAAACCTATTTTTTTAAAAATAAATTATCTCTTTTGACAAGACAAAAAAAATGTTATCTCTGTTCAATAAATTATTTCCTTTGACAAGATCCAAAAAAAAAAAAAATATATATATATATATATATAGTACAGAAAGAAATGATCCAAAAAAATTTATCCGAATAAATTCTCTTTTGACAAGACCGAGAAAAAAATTATTTCTCTTGAATAAATTTAATGTTTTGACAAGATCCTCCCCCAAAAATAAAAAATCCAAGAAAGAAGTTATTTTTCTTTTGATAATGAAAAGAAAAAGTACTAAAGGGAAGTAACTAATGTTAAAAAAGAAGTTAAACTTCATAGTACATAGTTATGGTATTATAAAATAAAGAGTTAAAAAAGTTAAAGTTTATAATATAAAGGGTAGTTATGATATTATAAAATAAGAAATGATCAATTAATTAGCTTAAGGACCTTTTTGTCATTTTATTTAAAAAAAATGGCCAGTGGAGTGCAATTGTTGAAAAAGAGAGTGCAAATATTGCCTCCCTGATAAATACAATCTGACATTAGATACAATTAAATATAAAATACAACTCAAAAGTCTAACAAAAGGGAAATTTCCATCAGCTTATCGTAACACAGACAAACTGTTTACAAATATATATATATGCAAAAATTCAAATCAAACCACAGAGTTAAAATCTTCATCCATTACGGTCTAATAAGATTCAATATGAATTCTAACATGTAATCCATCATTCTAAGCTGTTCATAATTATATCAGGAAGGTTAAAAAGTAAAATATATGAAAATAGACATAAAAATCCCTTCCCTCTGAATTTAGTTATATATTCCCCTTGGCAAATACTATTTTGACATACTTCATCCGATATGTCAAATTTATTAATTTATTAATATTTTATCTTTCAATAAAATAACAATAATACATTAGAAAGTATAACCTCAAACATCTGTGATGTATCCATACTCATAATTTCCATCTCCATTTATATTTTCTTCAACTGCACTTTCTTTTTATCTTGCTCAATCCTCTGCTTAAAAAGCTCCATTTTTTTTTTCATTTCTTTCCTTTTTCTCTTCCATCATTTTTTAGATGAGATCTGAAACAGGTGTGAGTTCGTTTGCAATGGTTTGTTTCATCTTTTTCTTCTCAACCTTTCTACCTGGTGGTCTAGTCGTGTGATCATAGATAGTATTGTTGATAACTTTGTTGGACTCAATATTTATAGGAGTGTTTGGATTAGAAGATGATGAGTAGCCAGAACTCAGAAGAGAAAGATTTGTATCCTTTTACGATTGTCTTTCTCCATTGTTGGTTCTTGCATTTGCACCCACTTTGGTTGGTACCTCAACATAACCCAAACATGCTCCAAGGTGAATCTTGATTTGTAAAGATTTTCGTACAAATTTCTTCGCTTTCACAATCTGAAAAATATATGTAAAAAATTAAAAATAATTCATATAAATTTTACATTAATACAAAAAAAATACCTTCTCTTGTTCATTCGTGCCACTTTGATTTCTGGCATTTATGGTGGAAAAACAACCACAAAATTTGTTCACATGCGCATTAATAAAAATAGGAAAGGGGGTTAAATACTTGAATAAATGAGTGATACCCCAAATCATTTATAGGACAACATGATCTAAGCAAGTTAATTCCCAACAAAACAACAGTTTAAAACTCATTTTTTAATCCAAAATCAAACTCTAGCTAATATTTATCATGAAAAAATCCAAATCAGAAACAAAACCAACGTTGCAACTACAATCCATCAAAGAACTAATAGGCTTTGTTTGGATAAACAAGAGAGAAAAAGAAATAAAGGATAACAATGGTTACGAAAGAACAAATAAATAAATAAAAGGAGAGGATAACTTGTTACTATGTTCGGATAAATTATGAAGGAAAATAAAAGAAATGATAACATTCTGATTTAGAAAAGCTAAATGAGAGAAAAGAAAAAAGAAAAAAACATTTTAACAAATTTACTATTATACTCTAATGAACCTAGAGTGGGAGGGGGTGAATGGATTTTTCGATTTTTCTTCAGAATATTGCAAGTTTGGCTAGCACATGTAAACACACAATTTGATGGACACAGATTTATAGAGGAAACTCCAAGGTGGGAAAAAACCTCTTCGAGCTGAGCTCCACTATGTCTGAAAGGGTAGTTCAGTAATTCTCTCAATCACTCTCTCACTTATAAAACTCACAACATAGTTCGCTCCAACACTCACCCAGTTCATAGCCTCCCTAGGCCTGAACCACTCTCACCAAATCTCACAACAACTTTTCCGCTCTCAATCCCAACTTGAACTTTCCAAAGCCCAAGCCATCTCACCTCAATCTCACCATAATCACTCACACTTCCCCTGTCCAAAGTATCCCAATACTTGAACTGTACATAGTGGTAGTGAAGTTAGTTCGATGGCTTGACCATCAACTCTTCAAGCTTTGTAAGTTGGTCTTCAAAATCAGTATTCAAATCGGATATGGTCTTCAAATGTTGATATTCAATTCTTCAAACTCTGATAGTTAGTCTTCAAGGTCCGGCTTAACAATGACTCGGTCACTTGTCTTCTTGGCAGGTCGTGACACTTGAAATTCTTCAATGATTGGCTTCGATTAGTTCACCCTTAAAGTGTGGCTGCAACAGTCTTGTAGAAGTTCGCTCTTTCAAGGAATCCCGTTATCAGCTTCTTAGACTTCCATTTAGCTTGGAATTTACTTTTGATACTCATCTTGGAATTTCTCTGTCTTTGACCCTATTCTTAAAATAGACACAATTGCAGCTAGAGTAGAAATTAGTAGCACTAGCAGTTCAGAATATAAGTAGCACAAACACAATTAAGCACAACATGTTCAAAGAAACATAATTCAGTGAAATATAATTTCGAAAAGTAGCATTTCAAAATTAGCATAATAGCATTTGGAATTTAGCACGATAGCATAGAAAAATTAGCATGATAGCAGAACTAAAAATCAGCACGATAGCATTTTTAAGACAACAAAATTAGCATCAAACAACCCTTGTTTCAGCAAAAAAAAAAAAAAAAAACAGCATAGTAACTCAGCTAAAACTGCACTATTAAACTCACAAATCAGCACCGTACAAGTCTCAAATCAGCACAAATAATTTCTCAAAACAGCACCTTATTAAATCCAATTCAACACTATTTAAATTCCAAATCAACATAGTATAATGTCACAAATCAGCAAAACAATAAACTCAAATCAGCACTATTGAAGCACAAAAATAACAGCATAATTTCAGCAATTTTAAGCACAATGTCCAGCAAATTCAAACTCAGTATTTAGCAATTTTCAAATTCCAATACCCAGCAATTTCATCAACAATATCCAACAAATTCAACATATTAATCTCTCAAAATAGCCTTAAGAGACTTAGCAAATCAGGACAATTAGGTTCAGCTAACTCAGCAATTTAGGAGAATAAACTCAGCAAATTAGTTCCAAAGTCAGCATGTGTAGAATCACCAAACATTATATTATAAAGCCACAGTTCAGCAACATTGACCCATATTTTGAAATATAGAAAATGTTCAGCATCAACAAAAATATTTTGCAAAAATGAACCTTCTCAAATCAGCTTATACACTCGCAACTCAGAATCTCAAATATCAGAAATTATGAAAACAAATTGCAACATCAATTTTAAAGATTCAAATTCACATAATAGAGGTCATGTGCGCCTATGAGAGTGTGTGACAACAAGAAAGCCCCAACAAGTGTGTCTGTGAGAGTGTGCAAATACAAATGTAATTAATCATTTGAGCACATTTGATGTGTGAAAGAGAATAGAAATTTTATACCAGCACAGAGCCATTGTAATTGATCAAGGAAGGACTGAGATTCTGTCAACAAAAATTTGATCTGAGAATTGAGGAATCGGTAAACAGAAAATTACTGATGAGGAGTCTTGAGCTTGCTGGATGTCATCAACGATGATGAATGGAGCTTAACCGATATTAGGTGGGACTTAAATGTCAATAAAATTTTGTATGTTAAAATGTTGAGGTCGATTTTGATATTATGAAAGTTATACTTAAGCTACTATCATTTCTCTCCAAATCTTCTCACTTTTGAGAGGATAGCAAATGACAGATTTGGAGGGATGAGTTATCCTTCAAAATCTCTCTTTATCCTTTCTTTTCTTTCCATAATGGTTATCCAAACACAAAAGGCACTGTCTCTCCATTTCTTTTATTTCCTCATCATTCCAAAATTTTCAATCCAAATGAAGCCTTAACCAACATGTGACATATATTTTTGTAATTGATAATCTTTGGTGTCAAAACCAAATATGATCGAGTTGCATTATTTGAGTTATATTTATATCATTGATCATGTAATTGAAGTCTCAGAATGAACATGGAGTTCTACACCAACCATGCAAAGGTTCATCAAAGTATGAAGGTTGAATCTTAAGGAAAAGCTATCAAGGATCTACACAAGGATTCAATCATTTGAAGTTTCAAGATGGTTCTGAATTCATGAGGACATCGCTGGTCACTTATGAGAGTCACGTAGTCCAAGTAAAGTGGTGAGAACACGTATTTTTCAAATCGGGAGGTTCCGACCTTGAAAAGAGGGGTTTCTAGATTGGCTTTATAACACTTACCTTCCCTGTGTTTTGGCATATAACACTTACCCCCCTCAAGTTTGCACATTGGTAACAAATACCCCATTTTATCAATCAAACTAATAGTTATTGTTGATATTATCAAAATTTAATCTTAAAAGGACAATATACCCCACCATAAGCCACCACTTTGAACAGACCCACTTCGAACCTTCAACTGTAGCAACATTACCTCCAGTCGAGCCACCACCCACCTCCGTCTCCACCAAGCTTCACCACCTGCACCATCAACACTCACCATTGAAACCACTGCCGAGAAGACCCAGCTTTGGCTAAACCACTAGCCACTACCATCCTAATGCCAGAGTTACCATTGAAGTCGAGACACACCCACCTCCATTGCCGCACCTAAAAGACCCATATCTCCACTGCTATCATCATCTCGGCCAAACAGACCCAATGCTGGTCAGACCCACCAAACCACCAACTCCACCACCATTATTCAAGCAACACCCAAACAGTCGTGTAGACTCACTTCCCCCACCATGAGCCACCACTATGAGCAGACTCACTTCGAACCTTCAATCGTAGCAACATTACCTCCCCCGTCGACCACGACGACTGAAACGGCACAAAAAATCAGCCAAGCCACCACCCACCTCCGTCTCCACCATGCTTCATCACCTACGCCATCAACACTCACCATTGAAACCACTACCTAGAAGACCCAGCTACAGCCAAATCACTAGCCACTACTATCCCAATGCCGAAGCTGCCATTGAAGCCAAGACCCGCCAACTTCAGTCGCAACATTTTTTAGGGTATAATTATCCTTTTAAGATTAAATTTTGATGACATCAGCAATAAAAGTTAGTTTGATTGACAGAAGGGGGTATTTGTTACTAATGTACAAACTAGAGAGGGGTAAGTATTATATGCCAAAACACAGGGGAGGTAAGTGTTATAAAGCAAATCTAGAATAGAGGTAAGTGTAATTTGCCCAATATAGAACATAAGACTATCTTTTTACTAAATTAGGTATAAAAAGATAAGGAGAAGAATGCGTAAAAGCTTGCTAAAGATGATAATTTAAAACGTAAGAAAGCTAAAGATGATAATGATATTAAGTGCCTCAAAAGTGGGTCTTGGTATGAAGTTAGAGAATTCTGGAAGCATTCCTTAGAGAAGTTGTATGTGATGATTAAATGAAGAGATAGACTTGGAGTGTATATAGAATAAAGTGAATGCAGAAAGGAAAGAGGCAAGAAAGTAAAAGGAAAAGAATAAGCAAAGATGAGAGAAAAGAGTAGGGAATGGGTGAGGATTTTGAAATTGATAAGTGAAATATAAGATAAAAAGAAAAAGGAAAAGAAAGAGTGTTGATAATTGCCTTTTTTATATCAATTACATCCAACGGTTACTGTACTTGGTGTGGATGAATTTCTTACTCAGGTGAGCAATAGATCATTACTCTATATATATACATTTATATATAAAATTAAGAAATGACATAATTAGTTTGGTATATAAAGTGCCTGTACTAACGTCTTATCTCATATTTAGATGTCTCGTCTACTACTAGTGAAGAAATGAGAAGAACAACTACAAACAGAATAGAAAGGAATATAAAAGCCTTGGAATTCATTTTCTCTCACTTCTTATAAATATTTACCAGAAAATAACCTCTTGGAGTAGTAGATTATTTGACTTTATGATGTATAATACTAGATATTTGTAGGGGTTCTTTATCACTCACCATATAATCAGTAATAATTGGGGTAATCCACACAACTATTAGGGACCCAAAGAGTATCTAGACTAGAGGGGAAAAAATAGAGCTAGTGAGTGGAAAAATAGTGAAGGTAGCATTCCTTGCCCTTGTCATAATCACGAAGTTCTTTATTTATAATAAGCCACTGACCTCGGGTCACCCTTGATGGGTCAGAGGTGAATTGACCTGATTCTAGGGTCGGAGTACTAAGGTCATAAGTGCCTTAAGCACCTAAAAATGTCACCTCCTTTTTCTTTTTATGGCTTTAAGCTCCTAGCCTTCCCTTCGAATTGAATTCCTTCAGACATTTTTTAGCGGTGGTAGTTAGCTGCATTAATTACTCTTCGCTAGAGTATTAATGGTGATGGTAAGAGTCTTTGCTATGGCAATGCATTGTTCACTATTCCACTAACTAGGCCCTTTGATTTAGTTGGGTTTTCTCTACTATTCATCCTCCAATCCAAAACCCTTCTGAGTATTCCATTGGAACCTTGTTACGTGGCTACAAGGGGTGGGACCTACCAATCCCTACCCTTGTCGGCTGTTCATTCGAGGAATGTGCCTGTGTACTTAATGTTCTTTCGATGATGTTTGAAGAGCGAATCTTAGCGATTCGAATGGTAGTGTTTGAGGGATAGGTCTCGAGGCTTAAGTGGTTGTGCTTGAGAGATAGGTCTTCGAGGCTTACGTGATTGTGCTCGAGAGATAGATCTCAAGACTTAAGTGGTTATGCTCGAGAGATAAGTCTTCGAGGCTTACGTGATTGTGCTTGAGAGATAGATCTCGAGGCTTAAGTGGTAGTGCTCGAGAGATAGGTCTTCGAGGCTTAAGTGGTAGTGCTCGAGAGATAGGTCTTTAAGGCTTACGTGATTGTGCTCGAGAGATAGATCTCGAGACTTTAGGTCGTAGTGCTCAAAAGATAGGTCTTCGAGGCTTAAATTGTAATCCTTGAGAAATGGGTTTGGGCCATGGTGCTCGAGCCCTTTTGGTGTGGGCCTCTTTCACTCGTGATGTGGTTGCCATGGTGGCACAGGTTGACTTGTCAACCTTCTTCTTAAGTCAAATATTAGATGCCTACAATATTCAAAATAGTACCGACTATTATAAGATTTATGGTAGACTGGTAAGCTTGTAGTTTAGATTTGCAAAAGGTGGAATAAAGGTCCTGGGCAGTATAGAAGAAAGAGAACTGAAATTGTGGAAGTTGATTGCCAAAAATTCAAAAAATGTGTTCTGGAATTTTCTGGACAACTATTATTGTGAGTTTTTGGTTATTTGGTTAAGCCTCTAAGAATTTTTGGGTAGAAACTGATGTAGGATTTTGGGGAGGGGGAGGCATTAGTTGTGATTAAAAACAATAAAATTCATCGCTGCAGACCTACAAAGCTCGGACACAGCCAGAAGGGCGCCTTACCGGTGTCAGATAAGTGTCCGACATGGGACACGCGTGTCCGACACTCTGTAAACATGTCCTGCTATTTTTTATTTTGTTCACGAGGATAACACGCTAGCGACACTCCAGAGGACACAGTGTCTATATTTTTTGAAAAAAAAAAAGAGCATACGATATATATATATATATATATATATGTGTGTGTGTGTGTGTGTGTGTGTGTATTCATTCAAAGTGAGATAGAAAGAGAGAGAGAGAAATGATAGCCCTTCTCGAAGATTGGTAGGTGAGACGATCCCTTCTCACCAAGGAAAGCGGTCCAATAACAGATGATCTTAGCTTTGAGAGCTTAATCCTTTTGTTCCCAGCTACCTCATAGCCATTAATGAAAGATAAAAGTGAGGTAGAGAAAGAGTAACTGAATGAATGAAAACAATGAGTTAGAGAGAGAGAGAGAGGTGAAGATGGAGGAGAACCTTCGGCTAGAAGAGAGAGAGACGCGTGGCTCATGAAGTCATGAGATAAGATTGCTATCTTATCTTGTTTTTGAAGGGTATGGCTACAAAATGACATTTTCAATTTTATCCTTCTCCTCGTATTGTTTGGTTATAAAGATAATAATTCCATTTTGGATATAAAAAAAATCTATCAGTATATTTTTTTTATTTGTATTTTAATACAGATTTGAACCTATGAACTTTTATATTTTTAAGAGGAGTATGAGTTATTTGGTGAGCTATGTTTATAAATATAAATTAAAAATTGAGTACAAACTAAAAATTAATTTTTTTTATATACTAAAAATATTTATTATTATTTTATTGTCGTATCCTTGTCGTGTCCGTGTCTTATTTTTTTCAAATTTGTCGTATCGTCGTGTTTGTGTCGTATCTTACTCGTGTCCGTATTTCTTTGAGAAAGGATTTTGCAACCTTTCCTAGGATCTTGCAAGCTTCAACAGCCTCTTTAAACTCAACTCCTAATCTATTTCCACTAGGATTCCAGAAGTAGAAAATTTAGCTGGTAAGATTAATCTAGGCCCACCATTGACTGCACATATAAATTCAATTACATAATTAGACTTAAAATAGGTTTCTTGGACAGTTGGACCACCATTGTAGCACACTGCGAAGTATCTCCTCTTTCTCTCTCTCTCTTTATGTATGTGTGTGCATGAAGTTACTGAATCTTTTTTTATTTACCATAAAATCCTTGATTTAATAAAACTAAATAAAAGAGAAATAAACTCCATGCCAACTCAAAAGAAGCAAAATTAAGACCTGTTTCCCATGGGCACTTCCCTTTGAACTGAAAAGGCTTCTTTTATTGTTGTTGGGCCCACAACCCTTACTGGGCTTTCAAATCCTATCGGGCTTATCTAGTCAATCACTAGATATTGTGTGAGCTTGATATAAATTATTTTGACATATCTCTAATAGTTTAAACTTTTGGGAAGAAGTGGTTTCTAATATGGTATTAGAGCTTTGGTTCCAGGACAATTGTGCATTCAAGTCTCTCGCTTGCAATTTTTACCCAAACAATTGTGCATTCAAGTCTCTCGCTTGCAATTTTTTCTTGGACAATTGTGCATTTAAGTCTCTCGCTTGCAATTTTACCCAGTGTTGCATGTATGTTTGTACTCCATCCTGATACCATGTAACATCAAGCCCTATAGTTTCTTTGTGCCATCATGATCTCACAGCCAATGTTTTCAGTAGCTAATGTTTGATGGATTTCACCTTAGTAGCAGGTATTCTTTATGTTTTAAAGATAACAAGCACTACTAGCTCTCTTCCCGCTGGTTCCTCGACATGGACAAAAATTATTATTTGTTAGGATTAGAACTTAGTGTTCGCAAATTTCGTCAAAAAAGCCCGAGTTTATAGGTTTTTTTTTTATTTTCAAAAGTTAGTTTAGTTTGAGGTGCTATCTCAGTCCAAGAACACTCAAAAATTGAAGATACATAAAGGGGCAGAAAGGTAAAATCACTTCTTGAATAACTAACTCACAAATTAGGGTCCATAATCATACACTCATGACTCTTTTAGGGCATAACCTCTCTATATATACGGTTAGAGGGGCGTTGAGAATTTAAAGAGAGAAAGAGAAAATGAGTATGTAAGAGGTGAAGGAGGACGTAGGATTAGTAAATGGGGTTAGCATGGTGGTGCTTGGGGGTGCCATATGACTTACCCGATCTGATCTTTCGGTGACTGATTGATTGATAGTAATAGTGATTTGTTGTAGAGGTAAAAGCAATGGCATCAGATATTTGCATCCATTCACTCTTAAAATATCAACGGCTGCAAAAGGGGCAACTGTAAATAGGTGTACGTCAAACATAAAAAGCAAAGTCCAAAGGCATTATGAAAACTAAAAGGCAGAATAATGGCCCTTATCTCTAGGCGGGCGGACCCTTCCCACGACCCACGGGGCGCGAGTGGACCGTGCTCACAACCCATAAGTCGTGAATGGATCTTACCTGTGACCCACGGGTCGCGAGTGGATCTTGCCCGCGACCCACAGGTCACAAGTGAATCCTACCTGTGACCCACAGGTAGCGAGTGGATCTTGCCCATGACCCACGGGTCGCGAGTGGATCTTTTGCATGTCCCAATAGGTGGCATATCCCGAAAGGTAGCAGATGAATTAGATTAGGTAGCGAGCGAGTTGGATTCAAGGGTTGTATAGTAGTCGTGGGTGCTACAATTCATGAAGCGGTCACAGGTGACTTTAACCCGCGAAGGTATTGCAAGTGGTGATAAGTGCTTTGACTTATGAAGCGGTCGCGAGTGACTTTAACCCACGAAGGACAGGGGATGATTGGGGGCAACTTCCCCTCGTGGGTATGTTTTGGATAACACCTTAGCATACCCCAGGGTTGTGAGAAATCATGGAGGAATGGATGATCATGTAGCTCTGAGCTCATGACCCCGAGTGATAACTCTCATAAGCAGGGACCATATGGGAGATTACTGACTCTGCTCCTCAAGATGGAAAGTAACTTGTCACGACGTTACTTTTAGCCTTGATGGGATGGAGCTCGTATGAAGCCATAGAGACTCGCTGGTCATTTCTAGCACAGAGGCACGCTGTGATATAACCCAGACAGTTATGGTGTGATAACGGAACATATGGCATCATAACTCCAGCCGAGAAGATGGGTTGAGTGTGAAATAGAGGATTGAGAGAAAGGCTGGTTGAGGTCTATGTGACTCGCAAGGGGTATTATGTATTATGCTTTAAATAGAATAGTATCATAATGCTTACCTGCAATCATATAAGAGATGTTATGGCTTCAACCAAGTATGAGAAAGGAAGGGACACGTGGCATGATGAGCTCGTGCCACGTAGGATGACAGCTATCAGAGGCTCATACCTAAGGTCTATAAATACCCCATGGTGTGAAGGCAGTTAGTCAACTCTGACCCCCTCCCTCACCCACGCATATTTGTTTCCTCTCTCTCCCATCTCATCCTCAACTCTCTCTTCTACACAGTTTAAATCTAGTTCTACATACACTCTCTTTCTGTCTCTCTCTGTCTCTCTTCAATCATTTGCTCAGATTATCTCTAAAATACAGCTGTATATTCATCTTAGTCCAGCCAAGTGTTAGTCACTCCTTTTAGCAGAACTTCCACCTTTACACATACTTACAAGCCACTGTAAAAGAAACATTGAGGTTAAGCTAGGAGGTTACACTATCCCTCGAGAGTCAAAGTTGGTGGTCAATGCTTGGTGGCTGGCCAACAACCCTGCATGGTGGAAAAATGCTAATGAATTCCGGCCAGAGCGTTTCTTGGAAGAGGAAAGTGGCATGGAAGCCGTGGCTGGTGGCAAGGTTGATTTTCGGTACTTACCAGTTGGTGTGGGTAGGTGGAGCTGCCTGGGAATAATACTAGCACTGCCAATCCTAGGACTTGTGATCGCGAAATTGGTAACAAGTTTTGACATGCAGGTTCCACCGGGGATGCAAGAGATTGATGTGAGCGAAAAAGGAGGGCAGTTCAGCTTGCACATTGCAAAACACTCAACCGTTGTCTTCAATCTGGTCACGCCATAATTTGCATGTTGAGAAAATTTACTTGCACTGTGTTTGAAACTTCATTTGGGCATTATATCCACAGTTTATATATAAGGTTGTTTCTAGCCATTTACTTTTTCACTCCAAGTTATACAATACTCCCCAGCATTGCTCGATCATATGCTATTATATTATTAGTGGCTTAGTTTGTTTCAATGCAAATCATTCTCTCACCATATCCTTTTATTTATTAAATGGTTCTTTTGTATGAAATTCTTAATTTGTTAGTCGGGATTGATGAGACTACGTACCTAGCTTAATTATCAACATCTCATGTAAAATTAAGCAGCAAGGGTAAGGCTTCTTACTTGATTACATGGAAGTACTTCGAATTGATAATTTCATATGCATGAGATTATGAACAAAAAGGGATGGCAATCTCATTTAAGCTAGGAACTGAATAATTAACGAATGATCCTGTTGATCATATTGATCGATATCCCATTTTCTGATCAGACTAGGGCCATAACCTGATGAGATGACAAGGAGATCGAGTTGAGAGCTCTATTTGGCTACAAGATCAATTCTTCACCATTAATTCAACCCTCTATTTGGCTATATAAATAGGACCTCTTGGGATATTCAACCAACTTCAAATCCCGGCCCCTTTCTCTCTTGTACAATATTATATTCTTATCCTTGTTCTCTCACTCTGATTTGCTAACATTACTGTTGGGTGGGTGTGAATTGTGCTATAAATACGACTCCTTGGGATAATCAACCAACTTTGAATAGGACCTGAAAAAAGTACAATTACTGTTGGGTGGGTGTGAATTGTGTGTTACCATTGTGGGCTTGGGTTGGGACTTGTTTTTGTTTCAACATGTTGTCTATTTGAAAGTAATAATTGGTTTTAAACTTGTGTAGAGTATAAAATACCTCGAAGGGAGAGGTGAAGTTGTGCTTTTGTTTTCCGAATTTTTGCAACATAGTGATTTGGATTTCCACGCACTATTTTTTTTTTGTTATTTTCTGAACAGCTCTTACATATTCAAAGGATACAACAATTGTTTGTTATTAGGCAATGCAGTGGGTAAATTTTGCGAACTGCCCTGCCTTTCTCTGCTCCTATTGAACGTGTATGGGATTGGAGTATAGACTATGGTATTGGCTCGCTTTAGTCTTAGTTGTCTAATTTCCTTTGGGTTCAGTTTGATATTTCCGTCTAAGAGCAAGTGTTTTGTTATAACTGTGTTTAGAATAGAATTAAAAACACGTTTAGTAAGAAAAGTTTGTTTTAATTTTTTTTTAAACAGAAACATACAAAAACATGCAAAACATGTTTAGTAAGTCCAAATGTTGGCCAAAAAATTGAAACAGAAATTAATAAATATGTTTGGCATGAACCTATTTAAGTATTTTGTTTAAAATATTTATATTATTATATATAATTAAAATTTATTACAATTTACAATTAATGCCATTTGCCAATATTTAGACACAATTATATTTAGACAAATTATGCTTTTTTAACAACACTTGTCTAAATGAAAGATAAATGACATAAGTGAGAGAGAAAATAAAATGAATTAGAATTCAACACTCCTAAACTTGATAAAGAAGGACAATTATGGCGTTAAAAAATATAACTGAGTAAAGATAGCGAATTTTGGAACATTTTTGTAATTTTATTTTAAAAGAAAAGAAGAGTGGAGTGACTAAGGATATCTTTGAAGCACAAATATCAACAACCAAATAAATAATCCAAAAACAATTATTGATTTTTTTTTTTTTTAAGTACAGAACCCTCATTTACTAAACAAGGCAGGTTTTGGAAATAAAAAATGACCAAGCTCGTCAAACTCCTCTTTATGCCATTGATATATGGTAAGACGGTTATAACCATGTCTAGTGATATTCGTGAGGTTTATGGTTCATTGCTAAGTACTAAGGATTATTATTAATTCGCTCAACTTTGCCATAATTTTTGGGTCAATAAATATCCTGATATAGCCAATTTAATGAAGTTGATTAACCTAATCGGTTGGTTTTGTTCGGTCTTGGATACACCAATGAACCATACGCCATCGTTTCACACTTCAAAATTCAAATTTATATAGCAATTTTTTTTTATTATTCTAAATAGGTAGTTCAGTATTGTAAGCTCCATTTGTTTTGAAGTAAAACATTTTTCATATTAGAATTCGTAGGCAGAATTTATAGGCAGAATATTTTATATCCATTGGATGCATGTGGTAGGCCTCACCACATACACTCACCACATGCATCCAATGGATGTAAAACTTTTTGCCTATGAATTCTGCCTACGAATTCTGCTTGAGTAGTATTACCCTTTTCTATTTCTTTTCGGTAATCATTAGAAGGGCAAACCCAGCACACGAGACTCCCACCACTGCGGGGTCTGGGAAATGTCAGATTTACACAACCTTATCTTGACATGCGGAGAGGTTGTTTTCCTTTGGTAATCATTATTATACATAAATATGTGCATACCCCTTCCTTGGGATCTTAAAGTCATATCAAGTATACATATTTATACTCCATGAAATTTTATAATCTTTGCATAGACCAAATCCAATTTATCGATTCAAATCATAATTTATCTTGACCACAAAATTGACACTCTTTTTCCCTTGGCACTATGCTAGAGGGCTCTTCACCGTTGGTTTCAACGTGAGAAGTTTCTAAGACATCACTTTTCTTCTCAGGAGGATCTATGGTGGTTTTAGGTTTTGTGTTTCCATTCCATCGGTCTACTGGTGGGGATGGATGAGACTTTGGCATCTTAGTTGCAGAATTTTAACATGCCAGTGGAGGAAGAGGAAGATGTTATAATTGATGCGACTGAAGCTAAACAGGGGGTATATTTGTGTGAAAATAGTCTTGAGGGTAAAGTTTTGGAACGAAACCAGTAAATCTATTGGGATTGCGTAATGCTTTTCATGAAGTGTGGTATTATGAATCTTTGTAAATTTATAAGGTTAAAGGTCATATTTATCATTTTGTGACACCAAGTACTGACGAGAGGAATCGAATCCTACGAAATAGCCCTTGGAATTTTGAGGGATGGCTCTAAGCTCTAAACAGTGGCGGAAGGGCATTAGTATTGATGGAAACCATAATTGGGCCAGCGATATTTGAAAATCAGAGTCGAAGTGGATGTGACGAGGCCATTCCGACGAGGTGTAAGACTATCTCATTATCGTAACCATAATTGGGCTCCATTCCAGCGAGCTTGATCGAGCGAGGGAGTTCAGATTGGTGATCGCAGAAGCTCTCAAGAGCGGGGAATTGTGGATAGTGGGCACAAAGATGAGTCAAGTGTTTCTAAGAAGGTATGTACTGTTCCTGGGGAAGCCATCTCAGAATTAAATTTAACTGTTGATAATGGTGGTCGGAGGTATGTTCTGGTGGAGGAGACCGGCCGAGACCTCCAGGGTCATCATGAAGCTATTGAGTTGGAATTGTCAAGGTGTGGGGAACCCCTAACAATTCAACAGCTTGTTAAGTTGGTTCGCCAACATTCCCCAAGTGTGGTTACTTTGTTGGAAACGAAGAACGGGAAGGGATAAATTTGAGGGAATTTGGAGGAAAATACACTTCAATCACATGTTTTGTGTTGATCCGTCTGGTTTGGCTATCTTTTAGAACAATGATGTGCCGATTTTTGTGACAGGAGCCTTTAGTTTTCAGATTACGTGCTCAGTGCAGGGGTTTGCAGAGGCTTGATTGGTGCTTTATGGCTTGTATGCCAGGTCCAATGATGCTATTCGAAAAGAACAATGGAAGTCATTGAGGAATTTGCAGGCAGTTGTGGGGTGGAAGTGGATTTTGATTGCTGACTTTAATGATTTACTTTATCCAGAAGAAAAGAGGAGAGGTCGTGTGAGACAAGCTTGGACTTTGAAGAGTTTTCAGGATATGGTGGACAGTTGTAATTTACAAGATTTGGGTTATTTGGGATACCCCTTTACTTGGTGTAACAATCAGGATGGCCATGTGAACGTAAAGGAGAGGATGGATTGGGCATTTGCAACCCTTGATTGGTGAACTCATTTTTCTACAGCAGTAGTGCAACATTTGACAGTGGTTGGATTTTCGACCACGCAGCTCTTATCCTTGGTTTATTATGGAAAAAGGGTCCCAAGAGGAAAATTTTAAAGTTGATGCTAGATGGTTACAAGATGAGGAGTGTAGTAACGTTGTGGAGAAGGATTGGGGTTCAAGGGCCTATGGTACTTTACAATATAGGCTTAAAGAGAATCTGAAGAACTGTGAGGTGGAATTAAGTAAGTGGAGTAGGCAGAAGAATTGGAACTCTCAAGTGCAAATTAGACAGTTCGAGACTCGTTGAAAATGGCAAAGGAAAGGAAGGTTGATTACGAGACAGAGGAGTGCTATAACCTACAAAAAGAGACTAATACTTTATGGAAGAATGAAGAACTGTTTTGGAGATAAAAATCTAGAAAGGAATGGCTGCTGCAGGGAGATAGAAATTCCATGTTTTTTCATTCCGCTACTATGAGAAGGAGTAGAAATGTGATTAAGGGGCTGGAAGACACTTGAGGCTCATGGGTTGATTCTGACCAGGAGATTTGAGGAGTTGCAGAGCATTATTTTCAGAATTTGCTTACTTCCACAGGTATGGTATCTGATGAGGCTTTTTGGAATTTGTGGGAACCTAGAATTACTTCTGATATGAATCAGCAATTGATGAGGGAAGCCTCTGAACTAGAAGTACATCAAGCTCTTATGAAGATGGCACCATTCAAAGCTCCAAGGCCAGATGGGATGACTCCAATTTTTTTCCAGCAGAATTGGCAAGTGGTTAAAGATGATTTGGTAAATGCCTTTAATGATTTCTTGTCACGGTCGGTTGCTCAAAAGCTTGAATGCTATCAATATTGTGCTAATTCCAAAGGTAAAGGTGCCTACAACAATTACTCAATTTAGACCCATTTCTTTGTGCAATGTAGTTGTTAGGCTCTTCACTAAGATATTGGCTAATAGGCTTAAACCATTGTTAGCTTATATTATTAGTGAAGAGCAAAGTGCCTTTATTCCAGGAAGGCTGATTAATAATAATATACTCAATCCACATGAAAGAAATGCATTTCTTAAAAACTAGGAGTGGGCAGAAGAATAAATTTAAGGCAGTTAAGATTGATATGGCGAAGGCATATGATAGAGTGGAGTGGGGTTATGTTTAAAAAGTTTTTTCATATCCTGGGCTTTGATGACAGATGGGTTAGGTTAGTGTATCCTATTCTGTTTTGGTAAATGGTTGTGCAGGAGACCTTTTTGTACCTTCTAGGAGATTTAGATAAGGTGACCCACTTTCACCTTATCTATTTCTTCTATGTGCGGAAGGTTTAACTAAACTGATTCAACAAGCAGTTAGAGAGGGGGATTTTTCTGGAATTAAGATGAACAGGAGTCCTACTGTGTCTGATATGATTTTTGCTGATGACTCCGTAGTTTATTGAAACAGATTTCGGTCAGATATGAAAGGCTGACTGGACAACAGGTGAAGTATGAAAAGTCTTCTTATTTTTAGTTCAAATGTGCCTGGCCACCTGCTGATGCGAGGATTGAGTTAAGCAGAAGGTTGGGTGTTCGAACTATTGGGAGATTTAACAAATATTTGGGTTTACCAGCTGAGATCGCAAGAACAAAAAAGTAGATTTTCCAGTACCTTGAAGATAGAGTGGTGTCTAAAATAAAAGAGTGGAAGGACTGTTTATTTTCTGCAGCTGGGAAGAAAACTCTTATCAAATCGGTTCTTCAAACAATCCCCACTTTCCTATGAGTAGTGAGATTATGCACTTTTGGCGCGCCGGTTCAAAGAAAGAAAAGAAGATATGTTGACTGAAATGGGACCAATTGTGTAGAAATAAGCAGGATGGTGGATTGGGGTTTCAGGATTTACAAAATTTTAATATGGCTTTATTGTCAAAGCAGGGGTGGAGACTTGCTGTTGAGGATGGTAGTTTGCTGTCAAGGATTTATAAGGGTATATTATCCTCGGAGCTCTTTCTTGGAGGCCAGAGTGAGCAATAGTTCCAGCTGGACTTGGAGGAGTATTTGTTGTTGCAGAGAAGTAGTACAAAGGGGTTTGAGATGGCAGGTGAGCACAGGTGAAGCGATAAAGGTCTGGACAGATCCATGGGTTCCAGATTTACAACAATTTAATGTTACTTCTTGTCCTCAAGGTTGAACTGTTAATTTTGTCAAAGATTTTTTGGATCCTCAAACAAGATCTTGGAACACTGCATTTGTATCCCAGCTTTTTAATCAAATTGAAGCACATAAGATCCTCACTATTCCTGTAAGTGAGACATTGGTTAGAGATAAGTTAGTGTGGAATTTCACAAATGATGGAAGGTTTATAGTCAAATCTGCTAACAGAGTTGCATTTGAGTGGTTGCAAGGTTCAAATATTTCTATTGGCTATGAAAGGAGGGGGAATTGTGCACATATTCATGGGTTTTGGAGTCAGTTATGGAAACTAAAGGTGAAAGAAAAGCTGATCCATTTTCTATGGAATTGTTGTTATGGGGTCGTCCCAGTTTTGTCAAATCTGAAAAGGAGGTGTAGTTGAAGAGGAGGTATGTTTGCGATGTGGTTTGGAGGAGGAATCTATTTAACATGTCCTGCTGAGATGTCCATATGCAGTCAAGGTATGGAAATTGTGCCCAATTAGAATGGATCGAGTTGATTTTATCTCCTCTTCTTGGGTGCAATGGTTCAGGTTGATAAAGTTAGGGGAAAAATTAGATGACGTTGATGAGTTTAGTGGCCTATGTATGCTGGCATATTTGGAGAAGTCGAAATAAGTTTTATTTTGAACATCAGGTGATTGATGACAGAGTTGTAATGCACCTGGCAACATATAAATGGCATAAATTTTCAGAAGCTAGAATAAACACCGAGTCTCAGACCAGGGGTGTGACAAACAGGCATGATTCAGGGGGAGGAGGTGATGTTTTGAACACACAAGAAGTCAGATGGGATGCACCGAGGGACGTAGAGCAGAAGTTAAACTTTGATGCTGCTTCTAGAGATCAAATTAAGGAGGTTGCTGCTGGTTTTGTTCTCAGAAATTCAAGAGGAAATGTCTTGAAAGTGGTCACTCACTTCCTATGTTACCCGAACTCTGGTACGGGTGTCAAACATGGGTGCGTGTCTAGAGGTCACTCGTCCATCTTTCAAATTATTGGATACATGGACATGGCTGAAAAGAGTCCAAAAAGTAGACACGGGTACGTCGACACGGTCATAAATAATAAAAATTGATAAAAATATAGATCATCTATCTTAAATAATAAAGTATATGTCCTATCCTTTCTCTAAATATTTTAAGCTTTTTTATATTTGAGACATTAACTTTTTAATAAAAATAAAAAGTAAATATATCAGCTGTACTTTTTTATAAGAAAATTAATTTTATTATTGTATTACAAGCCGTTAACTCTCCACTAACATCTTATTGGGATGCAACTTTGGGCTAGACACATGCCTGTATATTCTGTTTCGTATATATTTAATCAATTTAACTTTTCGAAAAAAACAAAGTTACAGTACAGCTGTAAACCTTTAGACTAAAAGGCTTTTTCAATCTTTTCAGATTCAAATAGACAGATGGCACCATTATGACCCTTAAAGGCAGGGCATTAAAAGCTGGTCAATAGTTAAGCCATTACGTGAAACCACGCTAGGTTAGGCACACAAAACAGGGCAAAGACAAGCGCGTATACGCACACAAAACTGGGCAAAGACAAGCGCGTATAAGCACAAACATGAAGTCAGTTCAACCTTCAAAGACGCTGATTTCGAACCAGTATACCATTTTTCATACAGGAAGCTTTCTAACACCATGAATGGCAGCCGATTTAACAAATAAAACACGAAAAAATCTCCTAATACTTCACAAGCATCAACCTACACATGATTTTGTGTGTACTCGTCATCAGCCGTGTGTGGTAGAAAAGATGAAGCGTTCGACCCAAATCCCGTGTCCGTATCCGCATCGTGTCATGTTGACATGGACACTATGGGCGGCACCGACATGTCCAGGTAACATAGCTCACTTCTTCCCAATGGCAGCATCAGCTCTAGTAGCTGAAGCTATGTCTGCTAGATTAGCCTTGAAATGGGCATTAGCGTGGGATTTGTCAGAGATGGTGATTGAGGGGGATTGTAAGTTGGTGATTCAACCAAACAGTGTTGCAGTGAGTATTGCTTCGATTTATGAGGATATTCAAGCTATGTTGCAGATGCATAATCGATGGAGATTGGGTTGGGTCAAGAGACAAGCTAACAGTATGGCTCATGATATAGCTCAGTATGCAATGTATAGAAAGGAAACTGTTTGCTTTTCAGATATTTTTCATGCTTTCATTGAAGAGTTGGCTATTAGGGATTGTAATCATTTATTGAAATGAAAGTTTTCTTGCCTTGAAAAAAAAATACATCTTGACCCCAAAATTGGCGCGTCCAAATTTGAATCTAAATTTGTTTAATATGTAATATAGTATAATTTAATCTAAAAATATTATAATGACGGTATCTTGATATCTATCAGTTTTTCTGTCTTTTGCTTTATCTCAGCTACACTTTAAGGTTCCAATTTTAATATTTATTATTTGATCCATGACTTTAATGATGGGTTAAGGTGTAAAAGGACAGCTATGGCATTATAGTGATTTAATCTATTTGGCCATTATTTCATCCATGCATATCTTTACGGTAGGGTATGTAGGTAAGGGTCATTAAAGGAAAGATGCTCAAAAAGGACCTCATAAAACTTGAATCATAAGTTGCACAATTTGGGCTTTGTAAAAATCAGTTCAATTGTTGACTCACAAAAATGCTTCAATGTCCAGGGGGAAAGATCTTGAAAAGGAGGCTTGATCAATCCTGATAAAGGTAAGTTCTATCTCCATCGCATGCAAGAACAGGTTCCAAAATTTAAAGGAGGCTTGATCAATCCTGATAAAGGCTTTAAAATGATACTAACAAGGAACCATTCTTGCATGCGATGGAGATAGAACTTGCAGATGGTTCCAGATTACTTATTATTATTCTTATAATAGCTTTCATTTACAATTCAAGCAATGGCCAAGTCAACCCCCAGGCAGTCAGGCAAAGATGAGTCCATTGTGTACAGTAAGACAGTATAGCATAAAGAACCAATCCAAACAGTTAATAGTTCAATCTCCAAAAGTTCCACATGCACATAAATAAATTATTTGCATTAATCAAAGTCAAAACATGTTGCAGCATAATTATTTGTCAGAACTCAAGATAGAGCAAGTTGATTTATCGATCATGCAACAAGTAGAATATATTGATCAACAAATGAAACTCAAAAGGAATAAATTTTAAATGAATAGATAAAAATTTAAAAGGCAGGAAAAGCAATCTTCAGTACCTTCAAAGATTATATGCGAGTTATTCCCTTCCTGATTGCTAATGCGAAGGAGGCAAATCGATTTTTTGATAGAAGATACGCGGCAGATACTCTCATTGCTGGGGGTCCACAAATTCTTGAAGAATAAGAATTTGAAGGAAAATAATAATCCCTATTTTTTTCTATGAGTGGTAATGTAATGTAAGATTGCGACGAAGCAGGATGAAAAACAAGGACCCCATATTGGAGGAATGTTCTAATAGACCACCATCGCCCCATTCCGTATCTGACTGAACTCTGTTAAAAAATACAAAATAAATATATAACTGTTAAAGGCTCAAGGTGCAGTAAGGCGCCAAAGGACATCTAGAGCCTAAGCGCAAGGCATAATATAAGGAGCGAACCTGATCAAAGTAAGGCGCGTGTATAATAATGATGCATATTAAAGATTAATATATAAAAAATAATTAAAATATGCAACACATACTAGTCAATATCAAAATATATATATTTTTCAACATATCAAATCAGTGGAATAGATAAATCAATGTACATATATCTATTCAATTTGCATATAAATTCAATTAAATCAATGTATATTTGGAACAATTCAAGATATGCAACACAACTAATTGAAAATTCTCTAATAACGGAATTTTTGATATATCAATCTATGAGGATTAGGTAAATTACTGTGCATAAATCCTACCATATGCATATACATTAATCAAATTAAATGTCATTACAAATGTAAAATAATAAAAAACTATGATCACATAAACATTAGACATATTGTTATGTTGTGGCCCGAATTATGTCTCGGCTCGGGCCGTGTTGCAACCCAATTTTGACCCAATTTTTTTGGGACCTATTATTGGCTTGTGGGTTTTGGACCCGGATTAGGACTCTCTTGTAGCCCAGTATACAAGGGCATCTAAGGGAGTGGGATTAAGAGAGAGACATCACTGTAAATCGCAGAAAGAGAGTCAGAAAGCGAGAGCTAGGTTTGGGGTTGAAACTTGTAATCTCCTGATTTTCGTATAGTAAAAACTTTCGCTGGATCTTCGCCGTGAACATAGGCACATTACCGAACCATGTAAATTCTTGTGTTCTGCGTGGTGCTTGTTTCGTTTTCTGTCGTGTTTCGTGATTTTACTTGATTCGTGGTTGTTTGTCGTAACACATATATTATCACATATTTATTCAGAATCAAGCACAAAAGGCAACTAATGCAAGTAGTCAACCATAAATCTATAAATGTTGTCAAATATATCATAAAGTTGAACAATATGATCTAGTAATATGATCGAGATGTGATATAGAAAAAATTTTATTCTACTGTGGCCCAAATTTTCTCCTGGCCCGAGTTGCCCGGTTATGACCCGAAAATGGGTTGTGTGGCATTTTTTGACCCATTTTTCGCTTGCGGATCTTGGACCCTGTTTAGGACTCTCTTGTAGTCCAATATACAAGGGCGATTACGATTTGGGGCGGGAGAAGACAAAACACTGAAAATTATGAGAGTGAGACAGCGAGAGCGAGAGCTAGGGTTTGGGAGTTGAAACTTATAATATCTTGATTTTCGCATAATGAAAACTTTCGCTGTGAATGCAGCATATCGCTGAACTACGTAAATTCTTATGTTTTGTGTGATGTTTATTTCATTTTCTATCGTGTTTCATGATTGTTGCTTGGTTTGTGACTGTTTGTCGTAACAAACTGGTATTGGCATTTTCGGTTCGAAGCAGGGATGACAACCAAATTTTTGAAAATTGAGAAGTTTAACGGCAAGAACAATTTCAACCTGTGGCGAGTTAGGATGAATTAGTTCAACATGATGTTATGGAGAAAGCATACAATGCAATTATGTTTTGCCTCAGTAACAAGGTTTCGCGAGAAGTTTCTGGAGAGACTGCGCCTGATGGGTTGTGGAACAAGTTGAAGTCCCATTATATAATGAAATCTCTTACGAATCGCTTGTATCTAAAGAAGCGGTTGTTCACTCTTCATATGCAGGAAGGCGGCTCGTCTCTGAAAGACTATCTTGACGAGGTTAATGTTGTCATCACGGACTTAAAGAATATTAATGTTAAAACAGAGGATGAGGATCAGACTATTATTTTGTTGTGTTCTCTACCACCTCGTACGAGAACTTTGTCAATACGATGATGTATAACAGAATTATTTTGTCCATGGAAGACGTGAAGGCAGCTTTGAATTCTAAGGAATAGCAAGGAAGAACGTTTGAGGGTAATACAAAAAGTTCGATAAAGGGCTGGGTAGTTAGAGGAAAAACAAATTAAGAACAAATCAAAGGTGTTAAGATGCTACACCTGTCACAAGGAAGGGCGCTTTCGGAGCGTAAGAAAGGAAAGGGACAATCCGAAGCCAGCGAGGTGATAGATGTTGCAGAGGGTAATGATTCAATGGTGGTAACGTTCTCATGATTTCTGTCCGTGGCTCTGATGATGAGTTGATTTTTGATTCGGGTTGCTCTTATCACATTTGTCCAAGCAAGGATTGGTTTACCTTTTATCGATCCATTGATGGTGGAAAAGTTCTAATGGGGAATAATGTGTCGTGCAAGGTTGGTCATTCGGGTTTTAAAGGGTGCACTTGTGGTGATGAAAGGACTGAAACAACATGATTTGTATGTGTTGCAGAGTAACACAATCACGGGCTCAGCTGCAATGCCGTCCTCGTATCTAGATTTAGATACTACCAGATTGTGACATATGTGGTTGGGCATATGAGTGAGAAGGGCATGGATGTTCTGAGCAAACAAGGTTTGCTTGTTGGTCAGAAAATCAGAAAACTGGATTTCTGTGAGCATTGTGTCTTTGGAAAACAGTGCACAGTGACCGGTTGTTGCTTCATTGAATTTGCTTTACTAATAGGCTCACGATTCGACTTTAATCGTTATGGACTGGTACCAAGATCGAGTCCTAGACAAGCGGACCTGATTTTAACAGCCAGAACAATAACAATGAAAATGGCTCCTTCTTTAGTGAGATTATATGAACAAATGCCGAAACCAAAATATGTTATTGTTATGGGAGCATGTACAATTACAGGGGGAATGTTCGGTACCGATTCTTATAGTACTATTCGTGGAATTCACAGGACCAAGGATATAGTGGATTATATCCATTCGGATCTTTGGGGTCCCTCTCAGGTTCCATCACATGGTGGTGGCAGATATATGATGACATTGATTGATGATTTTTCTCAAAAAATTTGGGTTTATATTCTGAAGCATAAGAATAAGTCTTTTGTTATATTCAGGCAGTGAAATACCTGGATTAAAATGCAAACTTGAAAACAGGTTAAATGCTTGAGGACAAACAAGGGCTTGGAATTTTGTGATACACAATTTAATGAGTTTTACAAGGCTCACAAGATTGTGAGACTTTGCACAATAAGGAAAACTCCGCAGCAAAATGGAGTTACAGTTGCAGAGCAAGTGAATAGAACATTGTAGGAGAGAGCACGATGTATGATGTCCAATGCTGGGTTAGGCAAAGTGTTCTCGGCTAAAGTTATTTCCACAGCTTGTTACTTGGTGAATCGGTTTCCATCGACTGCTATCGGCTGTAACACTCCAGAGGAGGTATTGTCTAGTTCTCCAGCTAGTTACAGTAATCTGAGAATATTTAGGTGTCGTGCGCATGCTCATGTCAATGAGGGGAAGCTTAAACCAAGGGCCAAGAAGTACATATTTCTAGGTTATAAGCCCGAGGTCAAGGGATACAGATTGCAATGCCAAGATGCTTCGGGAAAGAAGTTATTTGTTAGCTAGGAAGCAGGAAGATGCCTAAAAGGTGGAGAATTTTTTATGCTATGGCCTGAATTTTGTCTTAGCTTGAGTTGCGTTGCGACCCAAAAAATGGACTTTGTGTGGCCTTTTTTGACTTGTTTTCGCGTGCGTGTCTTAGACCCTATTTAGGACTCTGTAGCCCAATATATAAGGGCGCTTAGGGTTTGGAGTGGGAGAAGAGAAAACACTGAAAATTGCCAAAAAAAAAAAAAGAGAGAGAGAGTGAGAGATGGGGTTTGGAGGTTGACACTTGTAATCTCCTGATTTTCGCACAATGAAAACTTTCGCCGGATCTTCACAGTGGACTTAGGCACATCGCCAAACTATGTAAATTTTTGTGTCCTGTGTGTGGTGTTTGTTTCGTTTTCTGTCGTAATTCATGATTGTTGTTTGGTTCGTGGTTGTTTGTCGTAACATTTTTATTCAATGCTTATTAAATGATATGAATAAATTATTAAAAAAAATAAACGACGTGCTTTTTTTTATACTAGAATCTACTTAAAAAGCGCAAGTACGAGGGCTTTATCTGAGCCTAACTAAAGGGGTCTGGCCTATAGTAAGTTGAGGAGCTCTAGGGCTTTTTGGGAGCCTAGGTGCACTTTTTACAACTATGAGAAAAGGTAAAGATTTGATTGATAATATAATTGAAATAAAGAAAATGGAAGATATACATCATCAACCTCCCCGCTTTGTTACTTCTTTATCCAAGGGAAAAATACATCCAAGGAAACAAAAATTATGAAGTACTACAGGGTCTGGCCTGTAGTACGTTAAGGTGCTCTGAAAGTGAATGTTTGGCATTCAATTGTTGTGAAGACGCTATCACATAGAGAGCCTTGGGATTGAATGAGCTTGGAGATAAAGCAACACACAACTTTTGGTAATCACATATCACCATAAAAATTCACTAGTTATATAAGTTGATCTCAGCATTAAAAGACCTACCAATATTGTACTCATGATGCTGGAGAATTTAGTAAACTTAGTATTATGCTTCCTACAAGTAATTTTATATAGAGGAACATGTATAGGGCTTATAGATGGAAGGATTCAGAATTAGCTTGGTTTGGGAAGTGATAGGTTGCTAGATTGTAGATACATAGCCGACAAATATCGTAAGCAGTAACTATGGTAGTCGGGTGTTAAATTGAAGGGTAAAAGGTAAGGTGATAGGTTAGAGTTGATTAGTGCCGGTAGAACTAATTCTTGGATGTCAACATTAATCTAAAAATAGTACTTGAAGAGAAGAAAAAAGGAAGAGGTGAAGAAAAATCTACAAATCCCAATTATTTCGAGTCACGTGCAAATTTAAGGTTGCATCATACATCTAAACAATCACTATCTAAATCGTCATTCAATTGTAAGCTTACAAAGATAATTACAACTAGTGGATCTTTCCTGCTTCTACCAGGCCATGAAATAAAAATAAAATATAACCTGGAAACATTGACTCGTAGAGCAATATAGACCGAATAAAGAACATATATCACAAGCAAATAACATCACTTGACCCAGATGACAACCCCTAGACAATTCTTAACTTTAAAAACGTAATGAAACATAGATAATCAGAAGAAATACAAAATAGAAAAAACAAAGAAGAAATGTATAAAGACTTGAATAAGTGAATAAATCACTCATTCACAAATTTAGTATTTATAGTTGAAAAAAAGCACATGTTAAATATTACAAGAAAGGAAACTAACTAAAATCACCTCATATTCTATGCCTAAATGTATACGTAAATATAGTCAAATCCCATGATTCTAGACTAATCATATATCGACTAATATGGTAAGTCAAATCTCATAATTCTAGGCACATATCTCGGCTAACACTCCCCCTCAAATTGGTGCGGGGATATCTGAGACGCCCAGCTTGACAATGGATCCTCAAACACTAAAAATGACTCCTCAGACCATAAAAATGTCTCCTCGAAACATAATGATGTCTTCTCAGACCATAACGTTGTCTCCTCAGACCATAATAATGTCTCATCATACTATAATAATGTCTCCACATACCATAATGTTGTCTCCTCAAACCATAACACCATAATATTGTCTTCTCATACCATTCCCGAGTCCAAATATAGATTTTTTTTTAGGAGTGCTACCAGCCATAATGTTGTCTCCTCATACCATTCCCGAGTCCAAATATAGATTTTTTTTTTAGGAACGCTACAAGCTTACATATTGCCGAACAGCCTCCTTTTCAAGCTTCCGTAGTACATGGCTGCCCTTCGTTGTTTTCTCCACAGTACCTTCACCCTCCTCAAGGGCAACCTTCTTTGTAAGAGCCTTCTTCTTCCTACCAATGTAACCAATACCGGTCATTCTCTGCCACCGCAGTCTGTGGTCGGTGGCAAAGACGAAATCACCACCTCGTGAAACCCTCTTCTGCAATTCTGGCTCTGATACCAAGAAGAAATACGGAATAGAAGAAATAAAGAAGAAATTTGTAAAGGCTTGAATAAGTGTATTAATCGCTCATTCACAGCTTTGGTATTTATAGTGAAAAGAGCACATGATAAATATTACAAGAAAATAAACTAACTAAAATCATTGCATATTCTATGCTTAAATGTATGCATAAATATAGTTAAATCCCATGATTCTAGACTATTCATATCTCGGCTAATATGGTAAGTCAAATCACATGATTCTAGGCACATATCTCAGCCAACATAAACTACAAATGGGGCATTCTAATCTAAAATTGAAGGTCCAAAAAATGTCCAAGCTTTGTCAATGTAAAATTCCAATTTTCCCCTTCTACTGTTCGCATGCTTTCCATCAGTCTCCCCTCATTTGGGAAAACTCGACATCAGTTTTTAAAATGAGGTGAACCATGACAAACCATGTGCTTCAAAATAGTACCTTTGAAAAGTAAAATACCTCTACCTCGAAATATTGCTCTCTTCCCTCTTTCACAATCTCCATATCTTTACTAACACCTTTTGATGCAGAACCAACAGCTAGACAACAAACCAGAGAGAAAGTAGGGGATGAGTAGACAGCAGATGAGATGAGGCTAGAAGAAGGGGGTGAGAAGACAGGCGAAGGGGATGAGAAAATAGACTGAAGGAGAGAGGCCAGAGAGACTAAGGGGTTGAGAAGAGCATGCACAAGAGGGAGAAGAAGAGATACTGAGGAGTTCACAAACTCACAAAATATATTCACTCATGAAAAACTGAATTGTTTAGTTACACAAAAGCCTTTATATAGGTAAAACATAATTAAACCCTAAGAAACCCGAAAATATTAAAATACTAAAATACCCCTTAAATCTAAAACAATGACAATATTAAAATTAATCCTAAATTTAATTAAATCCCTAATTTCACTTGTCTCTGCGCGTTCTCCAAAAGTAGGGGCATAACACATTTGGCTCATCCACATAAATCATAACTCGTCCTGCATCACCTCTAGATTTTCTAATTTCTTTTTGACACCTTTCTTCTTTATGTTCTTCTAAATTATTTCCTCGATGCTCTCGGGATAAAGCTCTCTCCCCATACTTTAAGAGAGAGGGCAAGGAAGTGTCTGTTCCTATACGCTCAGATCTCATTACTCTTTGCCTACTCCAAGTTCTCGACATTTCCTTAATTGTAATCAAGTCATCATCAAGAGTTGTTAAATATTCCTTCCCTAAAGTGTTCAAAGAAGAGGAAAATGGCGAGAGGATCAACACCCTAGGCTCTAAAATGTTAAGAGTGCACACAGCTCAAATCTAGACCTAGAAAGAGGTCTATATGAATTCGACTGTCAATAGCATATCTTTAAATTTCAATTTATTTTGACCAACTTTGAATTATGAAAATTAATTCATGTGAATTAACTAATTCAATCATAAATATATATGCATCCAACCACATAATAAAATAACTGAAAGAGACACCGAGATTTACATGAAAACCTTAGAAAGAAAATATCATGAGATACAAAATATGAGAAAGGTTTACAACACTAGGTATAATAATCTACCTCCTAAAATACCTATTTACTGTTTAACCAAACTCGCGCACGTTGTTCACCTTCAAGAGACGGTCCCCACACCAGCTATCCTCCCAAAACTGAACAAACCTACCATCCCTTTCCCTAAATCGAATGTGTTTTGAAAACTCATCCCAACCCTTCGGGATGAATTTCCAAACCCCGACTCCAACCGGACTCCTCACTCCCAAAGAACACCAGCCACCCCTCTCCTCCACAAACTTCAAGCATATAACCCTCCTCCAAAGCCTCTCCCTCTCCACCCTAAATCTCCACAACCATTTACCCAATAGAGCTTTATTCAAGGGTTCAAGTCTCCTGATCCCCACACCCCCCATTTGAATCGACCTGCACACCTGATCCCAGATAACAAGGTGATACTTGAACTCCTCCCCCATCCCTCCCCATAAGAAGTTCCATTGAAGCTTCTCAATCCTCTCTAGCAGAGAAGTTAGGAATATGGAACATTAACAAGAAATATGTAGGCATACTCGATAACATGCTCTTCATCGAGGTCAAACATCCTCCCTTCGACAAGTATTGTTTCTTTCACTCTACAAGCCTCCGCTCAAACCTCTCAATGACCGGGTCACAGACTGCAGCTTCCCTTTTAATCTTATCAGGATACACCGATCGCACAATATGTTGGATGCGCTCCTCCATTTAACCCCTCCTGTGTTAATTCTATGATTAACATCATCTCCAATTTCTCCTTCATTGTGCATAATTGAGCCAAAATAACATAAATGTCCACTTTTTTATATCTCTTAATCCTCAATCTTCAATACCTACCTCTTTGTATTTCTAGATTTACTAAAATTGTACTCTCATATATTTTCATTTTGTTCCTACTTATCTTACACCCATTTAATTCTAGAGCCTCCCTCCAAACCTCGTATCCGGCACTTACTCTCTCTAGTTTCATCAATTATATCAGTAAATAACAAACACTATAGAACCTCATCCAAGTTACTTTCAGAAGATATAAAATGAAAATCATCTAGGAAGTTCAGGCTTAGTTGAATATTGTAACCTCAGGTATAACATAGTTTTTTGCAAGTCAAAGGAGGGATTTAGGACCAGATGGCAACACTAACGAGGTTGAAAGTGTTCAGGGAATAAGGGCGCGTCACGACTAACAAAATAGATTAATATGATAATAACTAAGAGTGTAATGGGTGGCTCAAAAGTATTTAATACCAATATATAAAGGAGATAAAAAGTTGTATCAATTACTGTGATACTAAATTAATAAGTCCTAATATGAATCTTTGGGAGAGAGTGATTGAATGACAACTAAAACTAAAGACTGAAGTGTCCCAAAATCAATTTGGATTCATGCTTTAGAACGATGGAGGTCATTTAATATATTAAGGAAGGAGACTCGTAGAAAGATATAGAGAGAATAAGAAAAATATTCATGTAGTTTTTATAGATTTAGAGAGAACCTACGATAGAGTACCTACAGATCTAATATGGAGGGTTCTAGAATAGAAAGGAATCACAAAAGGATACAATGACACAATGAAAGACATGTATAACAGATGTGGCTATAGTGAGAATGACTATGAGGGGAAACAAGTGAACTTTTAATTATTGTAGACTTATATTAAGGATCAGCATTAAGCCCAAATTTCTTCCCTTAGTTATAGATGATCTGACAAAACACATCAGCCTGAAATTTCATGGTATACGTTATTTGCAGATGATATTGTTTAAATGGTGATAGTAGAGAAGTAAATGCCAAATTGGAGGTTTGGAGGGAACCTCTAGTATCAAAAGGTTTAAGATAAGTAGGTGTAAAACTTAATATATGAAGTGTACTTTTAGTAAATCTAAAAACACAAATATAATGAAGATCGAGGATCAAGAGGTACAAAAATTGAATATTAACGTTATTAAGGCACAACTATTCAAAATGAAGTAAAAATTAGAGATGATGATAATCAAGGTAGAATGGGTTAAATGGAAGGGTGCACTCAATCTTGTGATCACATATCCTATTAAGATTGAGAGGAAAGTCTAATAGAACATTTACTAGACTAGTTGTGCTTTATGGGACAAAATGTTAAGAAACAACGTACGCATAAAGTGGGTGGCGGAAATGCGAATGTCAAAATAAACTAAAAATATAATAGAAAACCACCACCTTAAAACCCACCTGATTCCATTTGCATCAAGTCAATAAAAACCACCACCTTAAAACCCACCTGATTCCATTTGCATCAACTCAATAAAAATAGTGTATAGCTTGATGTTTAAAAAAAAATATACATTTACACAGCATTAGGCCACTATACAAACAATACTCATAGAAAGTTGTTTTGTTTTGTTAATGAAAATTCAATAGGAAAAAATATTGGCTAGACCCAGGGCGTCAATGAAAAGGTAAAAAGGATGCTCCCGAACATTAAATTTAACACTTCCAAAACAATTTATAAGCATACAAAAAACGTTAAGGCAGATAAGGGTGTGAGATAAGGATTTCTTCGTATTGATATATACACTACATTAATCATGTAGAAAACAAAACCAACCACATACTGGAAACACAAGGCATTCATTTTTCAATGTAAAGGATAAAATGACACCAAAAAAGGCAAACATAAACAGATACTATGGTCCACACATTCGAACAAACCTAGAACAATAGAATTGTAAGCTTTGATTCTCTGCTTCATTGGAGAATAGAAGCCAATCATAGCATTATTCGTTTAAGGCAAGTGCGTTTTTTGTTCCAATTTGATTAGTGGAATAATCAGCAATTGACAGGTCTCAAGAAAAAAATTAACAGACTAACTGAAAAATAAAAGAAATTGTCATTTTGCAGGAGTCAACAAAATCAGCTCCTCAAATTCAAATGGAAGTGGAAGCAGATCTGTATCATAATTTGAGTGTGGTTTGTTCATGATTTATCAGCAGGTGTTTTTATACCCAAAGACAAACAAGTAATTGTGGTGCTTCCATTTGGCAAGCAATGGTTTGGTTAAGAGGCAAAACATCCTTCAGTTGAAGTGATAGAACTGTTGTGGTAATACTCCACATGATTTAAGCACATTTTCAGCACTAATGAAGTAATGCAACCCTACAGTTACTTAGATTCAGATTATTATGAAGAAAAAAATTTGGGGGGATAAATCAGAGATTGTGGAGAACTTTGTGCAAGTCAAAATTAACCTACCAATCAATTACGAAATGCAAGAATACGAGAGAAAAACAAATAAAGGAAATCAAAACTGACCAAGTTGATTTGTTAAATAAACTTTTACTAGATAAAATTTAGTATATAACAGCAAGTACAAAAATGCCAAACACAACATAGTAATAAGTTTAAACTAAAGGTAAAATCAATGAGCAATCGAAAGACTGAAGGTTAGACTTCTAAGTTCTATAAAGTAAAAAACCATTGACGCCATCAAGCAACAACTCTTAATAGAGGTTAGACCAAATCTGAGATTATGTAAACTGTGCACCTCAAGCCTTGAAAGCTTCATGCTTTGATAGACAAAAAAGGGGGATATAATAGAGAATGCGGAAAAGTATGTAAGAGTGTGAAAGAAAAGGATTGTAATGAGAGCCTGCACTAGTAAGGACTATGCAACTAGCCACATAAAATACCTCCATAAACCAAGGCTCAAGATAAGAGAAGAAAGAGAGGAATATAAGATAAGAAGAAGAGTACAGAGAGGCAACAACCACCTTTTGACCGACCATAGTTTTTGGGAATAGGTATATTAAAGATAAGCCACAAGATCATAGCCCTTGGTTTCCATACCTTCAGTGCTAAGATCCTATTTAGATAGAATCAATGTATTTTATAACCAAACAACATAGGTGATCCTCTATACATGCCTCGAATGCCACAAAAAAAACTCATAATATGGTAGCATCAACATCAGATGTGAGAAAACACCACTATGTGAATAAATGCATAACAATATGGAGACACAACAGCATTAGTTCTTTCATATTACATATTATTTAGGATATCATCAGTTAAAAGCAAAGGATGAGTGTCTGCTAGGTCAGGAGGAATGACGCATATATGAAAGAGATCTGAGTTGCTCAAGTATTCATAAATACTATTCTTAGTAGTGCACCAAAAGAAGCAAGAATCTACCATTGCCAATGAGAAAAACATCAGCAAGGACATATTACTAGCTATTTCTCTAACCTTTTCCTCGGAATAACTGACCGACAGTGAGTTGAGTGGCATGCAGAGATCCTTTGAATGAGACCTACATGCTGTTCTCCTTTCTGTGTAAAAGAAAACATAACAAAATTAGACAAGTGTAATGGAAATTTTTTCTAGAAAACGAGGTTTCCTTTGAAGCATGAATCAATTGAAGTGGAAATCAACCAATCACCTAATGCTTTTGTTGCTACCTTGATCCTTTCACTTTCACTATTACATTTTAATGACACAAAAAATAAACATGCATTAGAATACTGAAGCTTATTCACAATCAAATCACCTAAATAAAGAGAGAAGAAGATACAAAATTTTTATTGGTCAATTGAACAAAGTTATTAGGAGCCAAACCAGTCTATGTCACTCAAATCAACGTCTTCGTCCTTTAAAACAAACCCGGCTCTCTCAAGCAGCGCCTTAATGCCATTGACAACCTTTTCTTTTGGCATCTATAAGAGAACAGAAGGGAGAACAACAACAACTAGCATTCAAAACTTAAAAGCTAAAAATAAGTGTAAATATCATAATCGAATAAATCTCTGCACGTTGCAATCAATATGAGGATTTACAACAAAAAAAAAATTTGGCAAGTGAGAATTAATAACTCGTAAGAAACAAGCAAAAAAACCATAAAAAAACACAGCTCATAACAACTTACTTCACTTTGTACCCACTGCCTGTATTTTTCAATAGCAGCACCAGCCTTCTCAAACACTTTGAGCAACAGCAGTCCCCGTGTCAACGCTGCCTTCATATCCTTAAGCGACCGAACCAACTTACCATTCTTATGAGTTCCGATCAATTTGCTTTCATCATAAGTTAGTGATACAATCTCTTCAGTGATGCTTTCACGGATTGACATGCTTCCATCTAAAATTGAACTATCTTTGCTTTCAAACATGCTCAGAGGCATAATCTTTTCTCGAGCAACCATCAGCAGAGTAGCCATCTCAATAAGTTTTCCCTCCATAACATAATGGCTGAATAATTTATCAACCTTCTTCGTGTTCAATGCAAGCAACCTATTAACTTCTAATGGTACTTTCTGCCACCAGCATTGTTTGAACATAATAAGCAGCAAATGAAAAAATACCAAGCCTCTAAATCCACTCACACATATAGAAACTAAACAGTATTTGATACAAAAAAATTGTTTCATACAAACCATTTGAGGCAGGCAAAGAGCAATGATCAACTTGAAGATAGATTGTTTTGGAGTCCAATCAATCAAGTATCGATGGTAACTGCATCAGCCACATTAAAAATCCAATGAAGCAAAAAGGAAAAGAATAAGTACTTAAGAACGTATTAAGCCTTGATTGAAGTTTATATCATAGGCCCCAGAAAGAACTAGAAACAAAAATTGTATACTATAATATCTACCTTCTACCTTACTGTTTCAAGTGATACATTGAGAGGGGACAAGTCGCCCCTCGCCAGACCCTCTATGGTTCCGACATCAGTACGAGCTCCGTGGCAAAGTAACAACTCAACCATTTCGTACAATAAAGAATTAGCTGCAAAATGCAATGGATATAATCCCTCTTTAAAGGGAACATTAAGATCCGCGATGAAACCGGTCTCTCCTTCAAAAAATGCAATGGCACAATCTATTGCGCCATACCTACAAATCGACTCCAAAATCACGGGTGGGCAATATTTAGCTTGATTACCATCTGATTCCTCCTTTCCAAATTTTTTTGTTTTTCGTATTTTGTTTTGATATACACCCTTCATAAAAGAGAGAAATTCAGGTTTGTTATCCTCACAAGCAATAGATAAAATTTCTTTTTCCAAATAAATATCAAGATCTTCATAAAGATGAGCATATCCCCCCTGTCATTATTTGAACAACACTAACATCAGCATATGTGAACAAGACCACAAAGATAATGGCACAGATAATTAAAATTTTCAGAAAATAATTTTTCTATAAATACAGATACAGTGTAAAAGAAAAGTAAACAATATGGAAGAATGTGGATAATATTAGCGGTAAATTAGTACTCGTAATGAGGAGAAAAAGGGGGGAAATATAATACAGTGATAATGATGTGGAGCTCCGATGTAAGATCTAACAAATGCACAAACAGGAACATAAGTACAAAAAAGGAATGAGAATATATTCAAGTTTAAATAGAAACCTCAGACATCTTTGTCCCAATTACAGTTATCTGCACTCTGAACTCCTTAAAAGATGCTCTGATATAAGAATAACCTTCATAAACAGAAAAATCATTGTTTGAAAGTTTTTCAAATAAAAAACTAAATTGCAATGGAGAGGCAATCACATTAGATATTCAATTTAGTTTGTAGTGCAAAATAACTACTTGAGAGTAGAATCGTAACATTCATCGCATACACAGAATCTGTGCATTTGTGTATAAGAAAAGCAAAAGAAGGGTAAATTAAATTGACTTTGACTAAGGATTGGTCTAATTACACACGGATGCATTGTGTGGCCTTTATTACTCCGTGTACCCGTATAACTGTTAGTGAGCTAACAGACGTTAATTTATTGTATAAAATGTCTCTTTTACCCTTAATATTTTATTACTTTTCAAATAAAAAAACCTTTGATGTAAAATGTACTTTCTGCCCTATATTTATACTTTACATTCTTCCTCTCCTACCCCAGATTTCTTTCCTCTCTTCCTCCCTCTCTACATTCTCTATCTCCTCCCCTCCCACCACTTCCACCACCAACATAATACTTGCCAGTAACAGGTGGGAACACCACCTTGGTATCATTGTCCTTCCCAGTTTGCACTGGAGGTCCGCTTGTGGAAGCACCCATTTTGGTATCCTTCGACCATTCAGAGAACTGAACTTTTGAGGTCATGAAGTTCAGAATAATTTTTTTTTTGATAAATAAGAATGTCATAGAAAGGCGCCCAACCGGGGGAAGCGTCCCACAAACAGCAAATCAAAGCCTTAAGCTATCAACAAAAGTCAGAATAATTGAAGCCCCCATCAATACACATATTTACAACATCTTTATTTGTATTATATATATTTGAGGTTTTCCTAATATTTGCATTTGTTGTCGTGTTAACTCTATAGAGATGGTTCCCTTTTGTTTTCTCTCTCTCTATTTCACAACCCATATGATTGAATTCGTTTTCTCTCTCCATATGGAAGCCCCCACCAGTACCCATAGACAGATGTTTCTCTTAGGCCCAATTTGGTTGGAGAGAAATAAAAGGAAAAGAAAAGAAAGGAATGAAGGGAAATGATATGTTGTATTTGGTATAAATTTTTAAAGGAAAAGAAAGGAACTGGGGGATTTGGAGGAATACAAATTAGGCATGATGAGTAGGTTTTGTAATCCTCCTAAAAATGGGAGAAAATGGAAGGAAAGGGCTGCAAAGTTTAATGAAACTTTTGTAATTCCAATTTTGCCCTTAGGTTTATAAAAAGACAATAAAAATATCATACGAGTCCTAGGGCATGTTTTTATTCTCTTTAATCCTTTCTTTGTTTTCAAATTATCTTTTTGACTTGAATGATGTTTAGCACAATCTTTATATTTGTCTTACCACTTCCTACCTATATATTTGTCTTCTAAATGTGAAAAAGTATAGTGGTAAATTCATCAAAATAGTTTCCTTTCCTTTCTTTCTCTAAACATGATTAAGTGCTAAGACTATCATTTCCCTTCTATTCCCTCATTAATCAACCAAACACAATGCAAGGTTAAAACTATCATTTCCTTTCTTTTCTTTTATTTCATAACTGATGTTATCCTTTCTTTTCTTTTCTCTCCGGTTATACCAAACATAGCCTTAATATTAAAGAGATGTTTCTCAATACCCAGTTTATCTACTGATTTTATCTCATATTTTGATGTTTTTGATTTGATTTCTAAAAATTTACTCAAAATAAATAAATAAATGGAAGCCCAAATGAATGAATTTGTCACTTGATCAATGACTGCAAGTATATCGTAACAGATGGGTGGCCCATCTTTTGTCGACAACGGAGGAAGGGACAGTGGTGGCGACTTCAATTTTGGTGTTTCAGTTGGTTTGGTTGTGTGAAAAAGACGTCGAAGTCGAAATCATGACCGGAGGTGCTGAAGGCGATGTCAGCAATGAGCAAGGTTGTCAGAATTGGGATTCTACGTTGGATCGTTTTGAATTCCGTAGAATCGGAATCGTAGAATCGGATCGTGAATCGTAAGATTCTACCAAACTAGTAGAAAAATAATTCAAACTAACTTTTTAAACAATGATACCTCTAAAAGAGTTAAAAGCATATTAACAGAGCCTATGGAGTATGGATAAACAGAGTTAAAAACAGAGCGGCAGAGCCTATGGATAATGTGATAAACAGAGTTACATAATACACTCAAAATTCAAATACTCAATAATCAATACAGAATTATAGATTACAGACTACCAGCACCAGACCAGTGAACACATATGTAGTAATAAAATATAAACTATAAACTATAAACTATAAACAAATTAATTTATTTAATATACAGAATTGCAGAAAATACTCAAACAGAAATGCATATAGTATATACAGAAACAGAATACTAGAATGTAATAGATTCTAGAACCAGAATTGCAGAACCAATTAATTTAATTTATTTATTTAATATGCATATACAAAATTGCAGAAATGCATATAGCCATATACCATCAATGATCAAAGTTCGAACAATATACAGACAGGAAATTCCCAAGATCTTACTTTTGGGTCTTGCCGAAGTGAACAGAGAGACCTGTCGGAACTGTAAGAGGTTGACAACAGAAAAAAGAGAAGTAGAGAAGTTGAAACACAACGATCCGTAAAGAGAGAACAAAAGAGAGAACTGGGTCTCAGACTCTCGTCGAATCGAACTGTCGAAGAGATAATTGGAGTCGCCGCCTCGCCGGAGCTGCTGGAGAGTGGAGACAGGAGGCTTCGACAGTCGACATTCACACTTCGCGAAAGACTGAGATTTTGAGAGTTCGAGTCGTTCGACTCTTCTAGGGCTTCGTTGCTTCGAGTCGTCCGTCGTCGACAGTGAGAATGGCCGATCGTAGGTCAAAGTGTCAAAGAGGATGGTCGATCGCAGGTCGCAAGTCTTCGAGTCGTCTACAGTCGTCGGCTCGTCCTCGTCGCGAAATCCAGGGCTTCTTTGAGAATCGACTGAGGCTTCTTCGAATTGGGGCTTATCTGTATATGTAAGTATATTGGGTTTGTGTGACTGTGATCTACGGATCTGTATAACTGTATAAGTAATTGGGCCTTAACTAAGCATTGGACTTTGTAATATATTGTCCAAAATAATCAAACAATCAAATTTGACCCATTTTAACCCAAAGGCCCAGTCAAAAGAGCCTAAAAATGAATTTTTTGTAGAATCGGTAGAATCGTACAGAATCGTACGATTCTTCGCCCGATTCTATGCCAATTCTACACAACGAACGATCCAGATACGATTCAACTCGTTTTTGACATTTTGGATCGTAGAATCGTACATACACAACGAACGATCCAGATACGATTCAACTCGTTTTTGACATTTTGGATCGTAGAATCGTACGATTCTACGATCCAAATTGCGATTTTAACAACCTTGGCAATGAGGGCTTGGAAGTTTCTAGGTGAACTCTTTTCATGCCCATACACGATCAACAAATCTAATGCTCTACAATTTCTAAGCTTGTCCACACCAATTTGTTACTGGCAATGGATGGTGCTTGAAATTAAACTAATCGAATGAAAAAAAAAAATGTTAATTGCAATCAAATCTAAGATCCGTGAGCAAAAAGTGAACTTATTTGGACTTCAAATTAGGGGTTTCAGTGAATTGTTTTTTAAAGCGAGAGACAGGTATGGCGATACAGAGAGAGTATTAAATTTCAGCCATTTCACTATTGGTCAATGTAGTCATTTATGTCCATGTAGGAATAGTCATTTTGTCATTTCAAGACAATGACTAAGGTTATTATTGTCTTTTCAACAAGGCAAAGGGCAACTAAATCATTTTTTCAATTCATTAACAGTTCGGAAGGAGGATCGTTGAGCACACGCGCCAAACCTCAAGGGTACGTGGAGTTATAAAGGCCAAACAACCATGTGTAATTAGGCCAAGCATCAGAGAGATTAGTGTAATTACCCAAATATAAAAGCTCATTTATCAACAAAATTGTGTTTAGAGGTACTTGCATATATGCAAAAGGATATACACCACAAGGCACAAACACAATTATGTGTGTGTGTATAAATGCATGCACACGCAATACACAAACGGACAAACTCTCGTGCATATTGATGCATAGTGCACATTGATGCATAGTGCGCATGCATGCATGTGATCAGGGCAGGCTCAACCCTTAGGCGAATTAGGCGGTTGCCTAAGGCCCCAGCTAATAGAAAACCTCTAAATTATTTTATTTCTTTAATAAGAGTTCCTAAGATTTTTATTTCCTAATATTATTAGACTTCCTAAAAAATTTGTTTCATTGTAGTGATAGGCCTCAACCAATGGTAAAAATTTAATAATAGGTCCAAATAATTTAATTCATTCTAAAACTTCTAAGTTTTATCGTTATCTCAAAACCTTCCTCTTTTTTCTCTCTATCACTCCTCATTTCACGTTTTTTTATGAATTGTTGAACATATACTTAATAGATAATTGTAAAAAATTAGGAATTATAAAACTTTCTATCTCTCCTATTAATTTTTATCTTTTTTCCTTATTCCTCACGTTTTCTCTTTAATCATTACAACAATTTTTTGTTATAATTAATAATAAAATAACAAGAAATTTAGGTGAAAAATCAGTAAATAAACAACCAAGGCATCTAAAAGAATTACTAGAAGATAATACAATAATGAAAGATAAATATGTTAGCGACTTAGATTCATAATGATGATCAAACGTGTGATAAGAAAATTGTTTGTGAATAACATGAAAAAAGAATGAAAAAAAATGAACCAAGTAAAAAAACATTGAAGATCTTATTCAAAAATCATATTCTATTCCCACAAATATCTATGCACTTGAAAAATATAGTTAAAAATTAAAAGATTTATTAGTAAAAAATGGTCCAATTAAATATAATAATTTCAATAAAAAGAATTTTTATATAAACATTATTAACTAATATTTGATATTAAAATATTATATGTTAAAGGGCCGCTCTTATATTTTTCACCTAAGGCCTCAAATTATGTTAAGCCGCCCTGCATGTGATGTAAAATTTTCATTTTTTATGCTCTAACATAGGCTGAAACAAGATCAGTAAATACATTAACTTGGCCCACAACCTTTTTTTTTTTTCCTAATTAACTTGGGCCGCACCTTGTGTTAGATATATTAGGAGAAATTTTTAAAACTTCCTCCGTGTGATATTTTTCAAGGAGATAATTTTATTTTATTTGATCTTATCATTTGTAACTGCTAGCAATTAAACAGGCATGTCATATATGAACGTTGCTTTAAAATAGCCCAAGTGGTTATGTGAATGTTAGACACACTCTCTAGAGGTCTATAAAAGCTGGGTCAGTTTTGTTAACACCATTCTTTTATTTAAGGAAAACAAACTATAACCTTTTGTCTATATTGGTTTAAGTTCACTTTTTATATCTGTTACTCACTGTTAACTATTCTCACTATTATTGTTTTTAGAAAGGAAAATTTCTTGATGTTCAGAAAATAGTTGAAAACGAAAAATTTATCATATGCTCTTTTGTGATTAAATAACTCTGCTGTTAAATATTAATAGAATTCTATATATATATATACACACACACTGAAGGTTAGGCAAAACAATTACTAGGTTACAAAAATAGTTTAAAAAGACTGACCCTATAGTTCCAAATCAAATTGAGTTCTTGGTAATATGATAACAAAGCAAGAAAATTCTAATAAGCTAACTTAGGATTTAATCCCTCAATAAATTTTACCTAGGACAACATTGATTGGTGGTTAGATTCAATAGTGATTGTTTTAAAACCTATCAAAAATTTAGTGGAGGGAGTGCAACCTTAGGAAATAATTCAGTCGCGCAAATTTAAGGAATTGGAGACATAGGATTGAAGATGACATCCAGAAAGACACTACTTCTAAAGGATGTGCGACATGTTCCCAAAGTTAGAAGAAACTTAGTTAGTGGGTCATCCTTAGTACAACATGGATATAAGGTTGTAATGGAGTACAATAGAGTTCTAATCACCAAAAATGATGCATTTGTTGGAAAAGAATATGTGTGAGATGGTCTACTAAATGTAATCTTTTAAGTCAATAAAATTTCTTCTCAAGCTTTTTAGTGTTGAATCTTGTAATGTGTGGCATGGAAGATTAGAACATTTACACTTGAAGAAAATAAAAAGGTTGATGGATCTTGACTTAATTCCTAGAGCTAGCATTGACCTAAATCGTAAATGTAAGATATGTGCCCAAGCTAAGCAACCTAGGAAAGCTTTTGGACTTAGAGTTAAAAATAGCCAACTCTTAGAGTTAATACATAGTTATATTTATGATTCTAATAGAAATCCTACTAGAGGTGGAAATAAAAACTTTGCGACGTTTATTGATAATTGTTTTAACTATTGCTTTTTATACGCAATCAAAACTAAAGATGAGGTCTTCAAAAAATTTAAAGTGTACAAAAAGGAATTTAATAATCAACAAGAGAAGAAAATCAAAAGACTTAGATCTAATAGAGATGAGGGAAAAAAAAGCACCATTAATGAACACAGAATTTTTTTTAATTTTTTTTAAGAGCGGGTAATTATACTCTAACTAACTAAATTCAATCAGTGTTATCAAAGGCCCTAGGCGCTAAAGGTCCTTTGGAGTCTAGGCACTAGGCGAGACGCAAGCCTAAGTGAAGCGAGGCACACAATTGAAAATTTTAAATTAGTATAAATTAATTCACGTCTTATAGCCTGCAAACACTGCAAAGCCTGTAGCTAAGCTGCATTGTTACCAAAGTAACCAAATTATGTTAAGTGGTTTCAAATTTTCAATCTACTAAGAGTCTAAGACATGATAGTAACTTGCAACCAAATTATGTTTATTTGTTTTATTCTTAACAAAAGTTACAGAGCACGCCAAATTTTTCCTTTTAGGCTTAGTAAATTAATATTTAAAAAAAAAATAGAAAACACACTCAGGAGCGTCTGACCTACCACTACAAGGCGCAGTCCAAGCGTGCTGTAACGCCCCGCAGTTGGAAGTTATGCCACACAGGCGCCACGCGCGCGCGCAACAGGATGATGACATGGGAGTCTGCATGGCAAGAAACTTCCAAAACATTCTAGACTTTTCTACACAAGTGTGGATTCTTCCAGAATTCTCTAGAATTGTGTGGAACTCTCTAGACTTGTGTGGAGTTCTCTAGTATTTTCTAGAACTTTCTAGATTTGTATGGAGTATTCTAGAATTGTATAGGACACTCTAGAAATGTATAGAAGTTTCTAGAGATATCTAGCTTTGTAGAGATATTTCTATGGAGCTTTCTAGAAACCTATTCTAGAATTCTCCTAACCATTAGATTGTTGACACTTGTACATATCTTAGCCATTCATTGCAAGGCCAAGTGCCTATATAAGGAGGTGGGAGTTCATTTGCTCCTCACCAAGCTACAAAGCTTTGTAAGAATTCTCAAGTGCAATATAAGTTCTCTACTTTCTCTCAAACTCTCTCTTACTCACTTTGCCTAACTTCTCTTCCTTCATTTGTCTAGCCTTAGTCTTTACTAAGCTAGCAATTCGGATAGGCTGACTTAACATTTTAAGGGCGCTTGAAAGTGTCTAAGGCCGCACCGGTGCTTAGGAAACTCTAAGTCCGTAACAGTTGGTATCAGAGCCAAGGTTGCGAGGCGTCGCAATACTTGTATGGAGGAAGCTATGGCGAAATCTCACATCACTACCCATGATTAGCAAGAACGTGGTAGGGAGGAGCAACTCCCTCATACGGATGCGAGGCAACAGACTAGGTTGAAGGATATCATTGCGGGCTTTGACGCAAGCAATGTGTCCTTAAATTCCCTAAATGGTGACCTTCGGAGGGAGATCCAGGTGCTTCGCGGCTTCTTGTTGGCGGAGTTTGCAAACCTACGTGTCCATATAGACCGGGAACTTGGCACTATCTGTGAGAACGTAGAGGAAGTGCAATCGGATTTGGCATTATGTAAACAGGCAGTTACGTCCGGCACGGTTGCTATGAGGGAGGCAACACCACGAATTGATATTCCGAAGCCTAAGAGCTATGCTGGGGTAAGGAATGCTCGGGAGTTGGAGAACTTCTTATGGAGCATGGAGCAATACTTTGAGGCTAAGGCCATGGTGGAAGAGGCCACAAAGATACGCACGACGACCATGTACCTCACCGACACGGCCACACTATGGTGGAGACGGAGGCATGGTGACATTGGCAAAGGTATGATCTCTATCGATACTTGGGATGATTTTAAGAGAGAAATTAAAAAACAATTCTATCCTGAGAATGTCGAGGAAGAAGCTAGAGGCCGGCTTCGACGGCTTAAACAAATGGGGTCAATCCAGGACTATGTCAAGGAGTTCACTACACTCACACTCGAGATCCCGGACTTTTCCGACAAAGATTCTCTATTCTTCTTCATAGATGGCTTGCAACCTTGGGCTAAAACGGAATTGAGGTGACGTGGGGTACAAGACCTTGCTACAGCTTTCGCGGAGGTAGAGTCTTTCATCGACTTTAGTAGCAAGAAAGACCCCTCCAAGCCCAAGGACAAGGATAAGAAGCATGGCCATGGCAAAGGTGGGGGAGACAAAGGCACCGGGCAAAACAAGGAATGGACCCGTAGGCCAAGCAATGGTGGCAAAGAGGGGAAAGATGGCAAAGAGACGTCGGCATCCAAGCCCAAGAACAATTGTTTCCTATGTGATGGACCACATTGGGTGAAGGATTGTCCCAAAAAGAAGACCCTCAATGCCATGACTAGCCAGTACGAGGAGCAACAAGAGGAGGCGCATATGGGGTCATTACAAATCCTCAATGCCATCAAGGCTAAGACAGAGATACCCAAAGCTGCGGCTAAGGGGCTGATGTTTGTGGAAGCAAGCATTAATGGGACACCCACTCGAGCATTGGTGGACACAGGGGCATCCCACAACTTTGTGAGCATGGAGGAGGCTAAGAGGCTGGGCCTAAAGTATAGCAAAGAAGGGGGCTCAATGAAGGCAGTCAACTCGGCAGCCAAACCTATCCATGGCATGGCACATAACGTCAAGGCTAACATTGGAGAGTGGGTCGGCAACATTGATTTATCAATGGTGTCTATGGACGACTTTTAACTCGTCCTTAGAATGGAGTTCTTAGACAAGGTAAAAGCTTTTCCCATTCCTTTTGCTAACACTATGTGTATCATGGAAGGTAGCACAGCATGCATGGTGCTGGTGGAACGAAATACTAAGATCGAGAAGCAAACATTATCGGCCATGCACTTCAAGAAGGGCTTTAGGAGGAAAGAAACTAGCTACCTTGCTATGCTACGGGAGGCGCTCGATGATGAGCTAGTCCCTTTCCCGCAAGAGGAGGTGCCTATGGAGATTCAGGTGGTCCTAACAGAGTACAAGGACGTGATGCCAAAGGAGCTGCCCACTAGGCTTCCACCTAGAAGGGAGGTGGATCATAAGATTGAGCTGGAACCGGGTGCTAAACCCCCTGCCTTGGCCCCATATAGAATGACACCCCCAGAGTTGGAAGAGCTGCGGAGACAACTGAAGGAGTTGTTGGATGCGGGTTACATCCAACCCTCTAAAGCTCCATACGGTGCACCGGTGTTATTTCAGCAGAAGAAGGATGGGTCCTTGCGCATGTGCATAGACTACCGGGCACTCAACAAGGTGACTATCAAGAACAAGTACCATATACCTCTCATTGCAGACTTGTTCGATCAGCTTGGTGGGGCGCAGTACTTCACTAAGCTTGACTTGCGCTCAGGGTACTACCAAGTGAGGATTGCAGACGGGGATGAGCCCAAGACTACGTGTGTGACGAGGTATGGCTCCTACGAGTTTCTGTACTTTGATGAACAAGCTATTCCATCCATACCTAGATCGATTCGTCGTAGTCTACTTTGATGACATAGTGGTGTATAGTACCACCCTGGAAGATCACATAGAGCATTTGAGGAAGGTCTTCTAAGTGTTGCGAGGAGAAATGCTCGTTTGACCAAGAGGAGGTGTTATTCGTAGGGCACAAGATAAGGGATGAAAAGCTTATGATGGACGAGGCAAAGGTGAAGGCCATCCAAGATTGGGAGCCGCCTACCAAAGTGACAGAGTTACGATCTTTTCTCGAGCTCGTCAACTACTATTGTCACTTTATCAAAGGCTACTCGGCACGAGCAGCCCCATTGACAGATCTACTAAAGAAGAACCGCACTTGGAGTTGGACAGACTTATGTCAGGGGGCATTTGATGACTTAAAGAAGGCAATCACGGAGGAGCCTGTGTTGTGCCTACCTGACCACTCCAAGCCCTACGAGGTGCATACGAATGCCTCAGACTTTGCTATTGGAGGTGTATTGATACAAGAAGAACACCCCATAGCTTATGAGAGTCGGAAGCTCAATGACATCGAGCGGCACTACACTATGCAAGAGAAGGAGATGACAGCGGTTATTCATTGCCTATATTCATGGAGGCACTACTTACTCGGTGCGCAGTTCGTCATTAAGACGGACAATGTAGCCACTAGCTACCTCCAGACTCAGAAGAAGCTCAACCCAAAGCAGGCACGGTGGCAAGACTTTTTGGCTGAGTTCACTTATCACTTCGAGTATAAGCCGGGCAAGGCCAACGTGGTGGCAGATGCACTTCGCAGAAAGGTCGAGGTCGCAATTATTAGTCGACCTTAACACCCTCTAATGGATTGGATCAAAGAGGGATTGTAGCATGACCCCCTAGCCAAGAACCTCATACAATTGGCCAAAGAGGAAAATACTCGACAGTTTTGGCTTAAGGAGGATCTACTTCTCACTACGGGGGATCGACTCTTTGTCCCTAAGTGGGACAACTTGCGGAAGGAGCTTATCAAAGAGTGTCATGACACGAAGTGGGCTGGCCACTCAGGCATGAAGAGGACATTTGCGCTCCTAGATGACTTATATTATTGGCCCAGGATGCGGGACGACGTGGAAGTATATGTGAGGACTTGTCTTGTGTGTCAGCAGGACAAAGTGGAGTAGCATCATCCCGAGGGCTTATTAGAGCCTCTGCCTATCCCAGAGAGACCATGGGAGAGTGTCTCTATGGACTTCATCTCTACACTGCCCAAGTTAGAGGGATGCGGGAGTATCGTTGTAGTGGTTGATTAATTCAACAAGTATGCTACTTTCATACCCACACCAACGGATTGCACAGCTGAGAGGGTGACAGAGTTATTTGTTGATCACGAAGTGAAGTATTGGGGAGTTCCGCAGAATATTGTCAATGATCGAGACCCGCGCTTCACGGGTCGATTCTGGACGGGGCTCTTCAAGAAGATCGGGACAGACTTGAACTTCTCTACGAGTTTCCACCCCCAGTCAGATGGGCAGACGGAGCGTATCAATACTCTATTGGAGCTATAATTGTGGCACTATGTGAGTGCCAACCAAAAGGATTGGACCAAATTCCTTGGTGTGGCGCAGTTTTCCTACAACTTGCAGCGGAGTGAGGCTACCAATCAAAATCCTTATGATGTTGTTACCAGACGACAACCAATGACACCCAATGCCATTGTTCTAGTTGCGATGGCAAAAGTTCGACGGCCTACAAGTTTGCTAAGAGGTGGCATGAACAAACCGACTTGGCAAGGGCATACCTTGACAAGGCAACTAAGAAGATGAAGAAGTGGGCCGACAAAAAGAGAAGACGGGTGGAGTTCACAGAGGGGGACATGGTGATGGTGAAGTTACTACCCCAATAGTTCAAGTCACTACGAGGAGTGCACAAGGGCTAAGTACGGCCGTACGAAGGCCCATTTCCAATTATCAAACGGGTGGGTAAAGTCTCCTACCAAGTGCAACTTCCACCCAAGATGAAGATCCATCCAGTCTTCCATGCTAGTATGCTAAAACCATATCACGAAGACACGGAGGATCCTAGCCGAGGGGTATCACAACGGGCACCCACTGCCGTGGTCACATCTTATGATAAGGAGGTTGAGTGTATACTTGCAGACCGGGAAAGGAGAAAAAGAGGCGCGCCCAGATACAAAGAATACTTAATAAAGTGGAAGAACTTGCCAGATAGCGAAGCAAGCTGGGAGAGCGAGGATGCATTATGGCAGTTTGTAGAGCACATACGGCAGTTCAAGGACGAGAGCGCGACGCTTAGGTGGGGGAGAATGTCACGCCCCGCAGTTGGAAGCTATGCCACACAGGCGCCACGCGCGAGCAACAGGATGATGACATGGGAGTCTGCATGGCAAGAAGCTTCCGAAACATTCTAGACTTTTCTACACAAGTGTGGATTCTTCCAGAATTCTCTAGAATTGTGTGGAACTCTCTAGACTTGTGTGGAGTTCTCTAGTATTTTCTAGAACTTTCTAGATTTGTATGGAGTATTCTAGAATTGTATAGGACACTCTAGAAATGTATAGAAGTTTCTAGAGATATCTAGCTTTGTAGAGATATTTCTATGGAGCTTTCTAGAAACCTATTCTAGAATTCTCCTAACCATTAGATTATTGACACTTGTACATATCTTAGCCATTCATTGCAAGGCCAAGTGCCTATATAAGGAGGTGGGAGTTCATTTGCTCCTCACCAAGCTACAAAGTTTTGTAAGAATTCTCAAGTGCAATATAAGTTCTCTACTTTTTCTCAAACTCTCTCTTACTCACTTTGCCTAACTTCTCTTCCTTCATTTGTCTAGCCTTAGTCTTTACTAAGCTAGCAATTCGGATAGGCTGACTTAACATTTCAAGGGCGCTTGAAAGTGTCTGAGGCCGCACGGGTGCTTAGGAAACTCTAAGTCCGTGACAGCGCGCCCAGTGCACCTCGCTGTGCCTAGGTATACTACAAGCGCAAAAGATGTGCCAATGTGCGCCTAGCGCCTAGGCGCACCTTTAATAACACTGAACTCAATGCTCTTGAGTTCAGGCGCATTGAGAACTTGTGGGGGAAGCAATTCTCACTGCGTGCTTTATACTTAATCGAGTAATTACGAGTACAACCCCAAACCTCAAAATCCTACAAGTGTGGGGTGTTAAACCAAAGTGTCTATACCCAAACCTAAGAGGGAAAAAATAGATCCTAAAACTATAGACACCGTGCATCTTTTTAGGGTATGCTCAAAATAGAAGTACAAATACTTTTTATGATGTGACACAAATAGGAAAGTATGAAATTGGTGGAGTGTATGTGTTATTTTCATTATCATTCATAAATACATTTGAGAAGGTATTTATTATAAAATATTAACAGCCACTAACATATGGATTACATGATTGTGCATAGGTGCTGAAAATGATATGTGGAGGCATCAACGCTATAAAGAAGAGACAAAAAAGACAAATATGAGGCATATAAATGAACTGAGGGTCCTTGAATTTCTGGGAGTGCAAGAGTGGAGTCCTAGAAAAATGTCAAGGGAGATGGGATAAGCCATTAAGCCCTAAGGGAGTCACCTCTGGAGTTAACCCGTCCTTTGTGATCGAAGATCCCATGAAGAAGGTTCAACAAGTAGGAACAATCCATTCTGTGTGACTCATATACAACACTATATTTGGGAGGTTTCTCACGGTTAGGCGGATTAGGTTACATCTTAGAGTTGCATAACACGACAACCTATACCTGCACGTAGGTAGGCTTTACGCTCTCCACTATCCAACCAGGCAACCAGTTATTTCCAACTCTAGTTTACTAGTCTGATATTTATCGTTATATTATTGGAAATTGTTATTTTTATATATTATATTTCTAGTATCACTCTAAATTATTGAAAATATTCTTGTTAACTTAGAATTACTTCACTCCATTGATATTTATATTCTGTTACTATTGATGTATATACTTTGTCTTATAGGAGTAACACCTTGTATAGTGAATGTTCTATAAACAGGAAAGAGTGAAAAAATAGAAAGTAAGTGTATATATATATATATAAACACGCGCAAATTTAGAAGAACACTTGTGCTAAAGAAAATTGTAAGAAAAAAATGGATTTTGTCTAACTTCCTACTTAATTGTTATTTTACTATATTGTCTCTTAACAATGGAGCAAAATAAAAAGTGCATGCTTACTTCTCGCGCCTAAGGCTACAGGCTACATACGAAACAAGACGTTTGTAACTAAGCAAGGCCCTTTTAGGGTTAAATTGACTTGGCACTTCGCCATTGTAGACACGACATGGATAACACGAGTAGAACACTAGTTGATAGGAAAAAGGACGATAAAATAAAAGAGAAGGGGAAATTACCGACCAATGTAGTCATAAATGTTGTAAATATAAAGCCAGTGGTTAATTCTCTTACCTGGAACTTGTTCAATCGCGAGAACAGAAGAAAGAATTTGAGCCCTAATTCTTCTATTATGCAGAAATAACTTGAAGTAAGTTGAACCCAACACCAGTCTTTTCTTTTACTTTTTTTCCTATACAAACTCAGATCCCTCCAGAAAAGTAGGAGCTACCGTGCCAATTTACGTTTTGCTACTAAAAAAGACGACTACAAAAAAAGGCCCTAATAAAATGCAAATCTAGTGCTACTAGATATCTGCTGTTTGATACAACTTTTACTGTAAAAAGAGCCAGGGAGTTTGTTCTCCCGCGCGATCTTGAGAATGTGAATGTCATTGACTCTACTTCCTCTACTAGATATTTGTTGGCCAACAAGGCTAAGGTGCGTCCCTACTCCTCTTGCTACACTTGAGTAGAATTTTCCCTTTCCTTCTCTCTATTTTTTTACTGCGTATTCTTACCCATATGTTAAATAGGGCCTGACTATTGCCCATGGTCTTTCCAATCGCCTCTTATAGACGGAGGAGGAACTAGAGAAGCAGAGAACCGCCTTTGTCGCGGAGCGTGCTTCCTTTGTCAGTGAGCGCACTACTCTTAATTCAGAGCTTGAGGCCCTTCGCGCTTCCTATGCTGCTCACGGCGAGGAGACAGACACCCTTAATTCTTGGCTCAGTTATGAACGGGAAAAGATGGCCTGGTTGAACGCTGACCTGCCGAGGATTAAAAAACTAACTATTGAACATTTTAAAGATTCGCCTGATTTTGATAAGGCCCTCAACCAGTCGTATATCGACGGGTTTGAGTACTTTATTGAGGTAGCACAGGATCAGTAGCCTGACATGAACTTCTCCGGCCAGCAGCTCAGAGACCCTGATGCTTGATTTATGTATTTTCTGTTGGTACCATGTAATGTTCCTCCTTTGTGGGGGCTCTCTGTACCCTTCTATTTTTAATTAATGGAAAGTTGTTTATTTCTTTTTTATTGAGATATGGTTTGCTTTTTGGAGACAATCCTCGCGGCACAGGGGTTTATGCCGTGTTAAATATGTCCACATATGTTCTCGGGATCAACCCGTCCTACATTTTTCTTCAAAGGCCCTCCGTGGAGGCATATCCCACGTAGGGTTATGATTTTCTCGGGATTAATCCATCCCGCCTTTTCTTCAAAGGCCCTCCATGGAGGTATGTCCCGTAGGATTGTGATTTTCTTGGGATTAATCCATCCCGCATTTTTCTTCAAAGACCCTCTGTGGAGGTGTGTCCGCGTAGGGTTTTGCCCGCGTAGGGTGTGATTTTCTCAGGATTAATCCATCCTATATTTTTCTTCAAAGGCCCTCCGTGGAGGTCTGTCCTCGTAGGGTAATGCATTTGAATATAACAACATGGTTTAAAATGAACAATACTTTTATTGACGTTCTATGATAAAACTTATTCAAGAAAAAAGGAACTGGACTTGTATCAGGAGTCCTGTTTTAAGGCTCGACAATAAAGCCAACCTCTAAAATAACACTTGTTGAAAGTAGACGATGGGATGAAAAACTAATAAAGAACAACTAATAAAAAAGAAACTTCATTGATAGAACTTCCTCAAATGCTCGGCGTTCCAAAGATGGGCCAACTGCTTCCTTTCTACGGTTTCCAACCAATAAGTGCCTTATCTTTGAGTTCTGACCACCCTATATGGGCCTTCCCAATTAGGAGCTAGCTTTCCAGTACCGGGAGGTTTGGTGGTTTGAGTGACTTCACGTAGGAATGGATCACCAAGTTGAAAACTCCTCTATTTGACCTTGGCGTTGTAGTACCGGGACATGGCCTGTTAATACGCGATCATCCGTACCTGCGCCTGTTCTCTTTTTTCGTTAATGAAGTCGACACTGGCTCTTAGCTCCTCCTCATTATGAATGGAGTCATAGTACTTAGCCCAATGACTAGCCACCGTTCCCATTTCAATGGGAAGAACTGCTTCACTTTCGAAAGCTAAGAAGTAGGGCATTTCCCCTGTGGGGAATTTGGCAGTGGTCCTATAAACCCATAATCCGCTTAGTAGTAGCTCTGGCCATACTCCTTTGGAGTCATCTAGGCGTTTCTTGATCATTTTAAATATTGTCCTGTTGGCCACTTCAGCCTGTCCATTGGCCCGAGGGTGGCCTAGTGAGGAATAACGGTTGTTTATGCCTTGCTCGGCACAGAAATTCTGGAAACGTTGGCTTTCAAACTACTTTGAATTATCCATGATAATGGCCCTTGGGACACCAAATCTGCATATGATTGATTTCCACACGAAATTGATAACATTCTTTTCTCCAATCGTAGCTAAGGGCTCGGCTTCCACCCGTTTGGTGAAGTAGTCAATTGCTACAATTGCAAATTTTGTCTGCCCCTTTCCCATGGGTAAAGGGCCAACGAAATCCATTCCCCACTGGGCGAAGGGCCACGGGGACACTATCGGGGTCAACTCTTCTAGAGGCTGCCTTGGGATGTTGGCGAAATGCTGGCACTTTTTGCACCTCTTGACAAAGTCCAGTGTGTTTTACTGCATAGAGGGCCAATAATATCCCTGTCTGATGGCCTTATGAGCCAAAGACCTGCCCCCCGCATGGTTTTCGCATTTCCCTTCATGGATTTCCCTTATGACACGCTGAGTTTCTTCCGTCGATATACATCGTAGGTATGGCAAGGATACTGCCCTTTTGTAGAGAATTACATCGATCAGGGTATACCTAGACGCTTTAATCCTCGTTCTGTATGCCTCTGACATACCGAATGGTAGCTCACCATCCTTTATGTATCCAACAATTGGATCTGCCCATTCCATGACCTGGGTGACTTGGTTTACCTTGCATGGTGTCGCTTCTGTTATACTCGGGTGGTCCATGCATTCTACAAGTACCCCTATTGGGGGGCCTCTTGTGCTGTGGCCAATCGAGCAAGAGCATATGCGTTAGAATTTTCACTGCGGGGGACCCGTGTGATGGAAAATTTTTGGAAGTGGGTAACTAGCTCTTGTAGTTTTTGCAAGTAAGATTTCATTATTGTTTCCTTTGCTTCGTATTCTTCACGAACCTGCTGGGCAACCATCTGGGAGTCAGTATAATCATGCAATCAAAGTTTCATACTCAGCCTCATTGTTTGTTGTTTTGAATCCAAATTGCACAGTATACTTAAACGTTTCCCCTGCTGGAGATATGATCAATATCCCTGCGCCGCTGGCTTATGCGTTCGACGATCCGTCCACAAATAATTTCCACGTGCAATCTGGGTTCATTAGGTCATCCCTGTTCTATTGGACTGGGCTTTCCACCTCTTCCTGCTTAACCCGCTCTCTTTTTGGGGGGTATGTAAATTCAGCTATAAAATCCACCAGCACTTGACCTTTAATTGTTGATCTCGGCTTGTACCTGATGTTAAATTCTCCTAGTTCCATAGACCACTTCACAAGTTGTCCAGAGGTTTCGGGCTTGAAGAGGATTTGCCGGAGCGGTTGATCAGTTAGTACCACAATAGTGTGCACTTGGAAGTATGGCCTAAGCTTTCTGGCTGTCGTAACTAAGGCGAATGCCAGTTTCTCTATCGGGGGATACCTTTCTTCTGCCCCCCAGAGCACCCTATTAGTATAATAAGCTAGCCTCTGCACTCCATTCTCTTCCCGAACTAGGGCAGAACTGATTGCTGCGAGGGAGACAACCAAGTATAAGTACAATTCTTTCCCTACACGTACGCACGATAGGAGTGGGGGCGAGCTGAGGTATTGCTTTAGCTCACTTAAGGCCTGTTCACATTCAGGCGTCCACTCAAAGGCTCGCTTGATGACTTAGAAAAATAGGAGAGACCTGTTTATAGCACGGGAGATCAGGCGGCTTAATGTTGCCACCTTTCCCGTCAGCCTCTGGACTTCTTTAACCGTTCTGGGTGATCTTATATCAAGGATAGCTTGTACCTTCTGCGGGTTGGCTTTTATCCCCCTTTTACTGACTAGGTAGCCCAGGAACTTCCCGGAGGACACCCCAAAGACACATTTACTAAGATTGAACTTCATTCTATACCTTCGAAGGACACCAAAGGCTTCTTATAAATCGCCTAAGTGGCTTGCGGCCTTCTGACTTTTGATGAGCATGTCATCAACATACACCTCTGTGTTCCTGCCAATTTGCTCTTTAAACATTCTATTCACCAGCCTTTGATAGGTTGCGCTGACATTCTTTAGACCGAATGGCATCACCGTGTAATAGTACAACCCCCTTTTTCTGTTATAAATGACGTATTTTCTTGGTCTGATGGCCACATTAGAATTTAATTATATCCCTAGTAGGCATCCATGAAACAGAGCAGCTCGTACCCTGCCGTCCCTTCTACTAACATGTTAATCCGTGGAAGGGGGAAGCTGTCTTTTGGACAGACTTTGTTTAGATCAGTAAAGTAGACAGACAGGCGCCAATTGCCATTGGATTTTTTAACTAGCACCACGTTTGCCAACCAGTTCGAGTAATTGGTTTCTCGTATGAAGTTGGCCTTTAATAATTTATCCACCTCCTCGAAGATTGCTATGTTTATTTCTGGGGCAAAGATTCTCCTCTTCTGTCTGGCTAGCTTGGCAACGGGGTCGACATTCAGTCGGTGTATGACAATGGTTGGATCAATCCCAGGCATGTCCTCGTGGGACCAGGAAAACAAGTCCTTATTTATTCTGAAGAATCGAACCATCTCTTCCCGAGAGGTGGGTGAGAGTGAAGACCCCAAGCTGACCTTTTTCCCTGCACCTTGTTCTTCTAAGTCAACTTCAATTAGCTCTTCCATCAGCTCCGCATGGCGGACCTCCTCTTTCTCTTCCACTTCCAGCCTCTCAATATTTAGAGTTTCTGATACATTCCTCTCCCTTAGGGAAGTGGCGTAACATTCTCAGGCAGTGGCCTGATCTCCTCTTAACTCCCCGACACCATGCTCAGTGGGGAACCAAACAAGGAGGTGATAGGTAAAAGTCACTGCTCTCATAGCGTTCAATGTCGTCCTTCCCAGAATGACATTATATGTGGTTGGACAGTCTACCACGAAAAAAGTTACCATCTTAGTAACTTGCCTGAGACTTGAACCAGCAGTGACCGGGAGGTCGACTGTGCCTAAGGGACCTGATCGACCTAGAATTTACTCCTTTGCAATATATAATTATGTGTGGTTGTTAAGTTCTATTTATATGCCATTGAGTGTATATCTGCTTTATATATATATATATATATATATATATATATATATTGGTGATGGTGTGAATTTCTTGTGGGTTTCGTTCATAAGGTCTGGATTATATGTGGTGTAGAAGTGAGTTGTGTGAATTAATATTGATATGAGTATATGAAGTTCTCGGTTAGCAAGGAAAGGGTAATTAATATTGATGTTTTTTTTTTTATCTTAATTAATGTAAAGGCTTAAGTTCATATGTGTTTGTTTGGGTATAGTATCATATATTGTGGGTGTTTTAAAAAAAAAAAAAGGTGTGTTTGGGAGATTACGTTATGGTGGCAGTGAGGTTGCTTAATTGGGCTGAAGTAACTTCCTGATAGTTATTCTTGTTTAATTGAACAATTATATATCATTTAGAATTTTATTATATTTGTATTTCGCTTATAGAGTAGTTAGCTTTTGGGCCCAACATGTTTTGACAAATTTCATGTATAAACATCAGGTTATGTGGAATTAGACTTGATGAGGGGCTGCCACCAGGTTGTAGGAATTGAGTTTAGGAGTGCTTAGTTTAGATTTCATTGTGTATGGGAGCAGGAACTATGAAGGAAATGAATTAGTTGAGTTTTATTTGTCGGTTGAACAACATGTAAATGGGTAGGCAGTAGGGTTCCCTCTTGAATTCTTTTTCAAATATGGGTTAAATTTGTTCATTGTTTCATTGCTTGTGATTTATAAACTGAAGGCTGTGATTCTTGTTGTTAATTTTGAGACTGATTGAGTCAAAAAATAATAAATAAATAAATAAATTGATGGTTTCCCAAGTATATATAGTGTTGTCTTGTGAGAGCGAACTGAACAAGTTAAGTTTAGAGCTGAAATTATCACAGTTTAATTTATTTATTTTGGCTTTGGAAATTGATGGTTTCCCAAATAATTGCTGCTTGGAAATTTATTTAGTTGACGGAGTTGTGCCGGAAGATAAAGGGAAAGTATCCTAAACTTGGCCAAGTGGTGTCGGATTCCATCGAGTTAGTAGCCCGTAAAACCGGTAGTGTTACGTGGCTTGTTTTAAACAAGTGCATAGAATTTACGTGACTTACCTTGTGTAAGTGCACGGAACCTACGTGGCTTACTTTCTTAAGTGCATGGAATTTACGTGATTTATTTCGGTAAATGCACGGAATTACGGACAACGCCCGAAATTTTATGCCTTAAATTATGATTTATATTTCTTTGAAAATGATGGAATAAAATATGATTACTTTTTTGAATGTTGGAGTTGAAAATTGCTTGATCCGTTATTACTTGATCATATGGTTTTAATTGTGAATATGAATTAATGCTATTGTTTTACTACTTCCTAGCATTTTATATCATCGTATGTTTGTGCAAGTTGAAGCATCTCATAAATTACTGCTTAACTTAGTTAGAGTACTATCTACGGAGCTTTTTCAGAAAAGCTCACCCCCCCTAGATTTTGCTGATGCGAGAGCTGATGTCGGCAATCAGATTGCCTTGTGTGAGGTCGTCCTGCTATGTTTTGATGGAGACCTAGTTCTGTTTTTATGTTATCTTAGCTTTTCAGTTCAAATGTAATAAATTAAATACATTGTTTTGTCGTTGACTTGATTGAGGTTTTGTTGTAGCGTTTGAGTTATAATGAACATTATTAATTTGTTGAGTTGGTCTGAATTAATTCATTAGAGTGGTACCTATTTATTGTTTATTTCATTTCCTTTCATTCTTTTAAAAAAATAAAAATAAAAAAAATCAGGAGAAGAGATTTCCTTCAACCTCTTAATTTTTGAAAAGGTGTAATTTATTCATTTCATCTCCGATTTGAGAAAATTTTGAATCTAAAATGATTCTCTTGAAATTCTCCTTCCAATAAAGTTATTTTATCCAAAGGTTTCAAATTTTCCAAGTCTAATTATATATATTTATATTTAAAAAAAAATTATTTTCTCTTTCCATTAATTAGGTTCTTGGCACCTGATATTGAATTGATTTTTCTTTTATTTTATCACAAATTGAGTTTTGAAAATCGGGGAGTGACAATATATATGCATATTTACTATATATAATATGTAAATTAAAGATGGATATGTAAAAATTAAGATGCAATTGACATTGGGGCACATACAGAATAGGTGGACCTACGAATCCAAGGGTCCACAGTCAATGGAGTATGACAGAGAAGTCTTCAACAATGAGCTTGACATAGGGGTTGAGGGTTAAGAGCGAGAGCGTGGTCGTGAGGTAGAATACTGACCTGAAGAACCCATTTGCGATGAGGGTGGCGGAGTTAGTGGTGGTGGTGGTCGGAGGAGAAGTTGAGGTAGCAACAGTGGGTTGGTTTTGTACAAGATGGAGAAATAGGAGCGATTGGGTTTATATATCTATATGTAACAGTATGTAATATGTATATTAAATATATATTTACTTTTGAATTTTCTGTTTAATATATAAATGTTATTTTAAATTTGTAAATATCCTAGTATAATATATTATTAGTAGAATAAATATTCTTGTCATAAAAATATATAATGGAAAATTTTGAGGGTATCAAAATTTGTATTTAATATGTTTATTGAATATATATAAGTTACAAATAATATGTAACAAATGTATAAAATTTACCCAAAAAATTTTTTTATTGTAAATTAATAAGTATATTTTTGTTCACTGAATATTCGTTCAAATGCTAATTTTATTTTACAAATATGATTATTTTTGTCTTTTAGTTCATATAGGGGTAATTTGAGCATTTGATATTTATTGCTTTGATGTCTTAACCGTTGATCATGGCAGGGTCTTGTAATTATTTAATCAAATCTCAAGGGAGAGAGGTTGGTCATTTTTTTTTCAATACTTTCGTTTGAAAGTAATTTAGATAAACCTCAAGGGCTTTCAAAGTAATTTACCCTTTCACTTATTTAATTAAAAATTACTCATGTGTGGCGTGGTGGCCGATGGTAAGAGGCGAATCCTTAAGGGTCAGTTTGGTAGGAAAGAAAAGAAGGAAAAGAAAAGAAAGGTGATGGAGGGATTAAGTTTTGTGTGTTTGGTATGCAATTTTTAATGGAAAGGAAAGAAAATGGAAAGATTTGGAGGGATAAATTAAGGATGAATAGTAACTTTTGTTATCATTCAAAAAATAAAAAGAAATGGAAGGAAAAATTATATTTTTTAATGAAACTTTGTTAATACTAATTTTGCCTTTATTTTGATAAAAGTGAATTTTTTTTTCTAAATATAAAAGGGTATAATGGTAATTTTTTTAAAATATTTCCTTTTCTTTATTTCTCAAAACATGTTAACTATCTTTTCTTTTCTTTTAATACTAGCATCTCATTTCATTTCATTTCTTTTATTAATAATGTTATTTATTTATTTATTTTTCATTTTGCGAAGCATAGGCTAAGTGTCCGCCAACTCTGTGGTCCCTGGTTCATGTTTCCGGTTCCCATACTCAAATTGGGGTCAAGGTTAGGGTTTTCCTTTCTCTACTGTGTATTTTATCCGTAGTTCAGTTTATTTTTCATTTTATTAGAGAAATTTTGGCCGTGGATTTGCATCCCATATACATCCCTTATATACACACACACACACACACCACTTTGTACATCTTTTCTGCTCCACATTGAAATTTGGAAAATTTTGGGTGAAATTAAACCAGACAAAAGATTTTGTAATTGTGGGTGGTTGTTCAACAAATTCCCATCTACATAGGCGGAAGTCTACCTCTCTCTTTAGTATATCACTTGTAAAATGCAGAAGTTTCTGAACAAATTCTGCATGTATAAAATCTGCATCTCTCTGAAGTATGTGATCTATCTGTTATATAATATAGTTCGTTTATTTACAAACCTTCAAAGAACAAAAGTTCTTCATTAAGAATATTGTCAGTTAAGATGAAAAATAGCAGTAAGATAATACACAATAAGGTAGAGTGCTGAAATGGAAATGCTTGATTGCGGGTATGTTGAATTTAGTATTCACATCCATGGTGTTGAAGATGAGTTAATTAAAAATTTATTTATTTTATATAAAATATCATATAAATCTTATACACTCTATCCTATTTTCATGTCTTACCCATATCTAGTGTACCTGTGCTTCTTATTATACAGTCAACTGTTGCCCCGCAAAAGAGAAGAAACCATAGGCTATATTTGGACAAGAAACAGGCCTCAACGGATCTTTTTGGATTCATCAGATGTGTTTTTCCTTCTCCCATCCTTGTCATTTTTTTGACATGTTCCGACCTGGGAGGTATGATGGTTGTCTCCCACCTGTGTCCTCCACTTGTTCCATGAGACATGAGGCAACGTTCCTAGATCATGTGGCCCTACGCGAGCGTGGCTTATTTACTTAAACAAGCTTGAAATTTGGGCTTGAACTCGACTCATTGATTAAATGAACAAGCAGATGCTGGAGTCAATCCTGAGCTATTCCCCATGGCATTGTTTCATTTGTGTTTTTAACAAATCCATGAATAAATACGATGGGCATGTGCCTTGTCTTTTTGAAGCCGTGTTACTGGAGATTCAATATTGTAATATAACAATCTGGTATGAAACTGCCACTACAGTTTTATCCTACTATCAGGAGGATAATAATTCACTTAAATCCTTTGATTCTTTTGCTAACTTTGTTCACCAAATTGGATTTTTTTTTCTTTTCTTTCTTTCTTTTTTTCAAGTAAGTGCAACATTTAGTGTAGTTCTTTTGCTAACTTTACCAGATGAATCTGGAAATTTTTTTCTTTGTTTAGGGCGTTCAATGTATGAAGCATGGACCAAATAGATGGATTCATTATTTATCTCCTAGTAGGGCTCAAGAGCTTAAAAAAATAGATGAAAGTTTCATATATAAGTTTGTGTGCATATGCATCATGCATGTATGAGTGTGCACACGTGGATACACGGATGTGGATTATGGCATATGTGTTAGACAATTGTTGTTGGACATGTACCTATTATTGCATATGTGTTAGACAAGTGTGGTTGGACTACCGAATACACATATTTAATGATTCAAGTTTACCATATAGTACATAATATTATATAATTACGTTCCTTTTGCTTACATTATTATTTCAAAGTGAGTGAATGTGCCTTTGTTGAACATTCTATGTTATATAAAAAACTTAATTTCACTCTTGAAAATAGAAGGATTTAAAATCACATGAATGTGGCTGCGTTCCTATATCTTTGTGCTTGATTTGATAACTTTGACGCTTGGACGTGTATTGAAGTCCATGTAAAATGGGTTAGAACATTATTGTCTATTCCATATGCATACTGAATGTGAGCTTTTTTTGAGTATGCACTGCAGTCTTTCTTGTGTGGTGTTGAGTGCTGGAATCTAACCCAAAACAGTTTTTTGTTTTTTGTTTTTTGGCACTAGAAACTATCGAGTCTTGAAATGTATAATCCTTTTGGCTGTCAATCGTGTCATAATTATTGATTAGAAAATTTCTCAAAGGACTTTGTTTCTGTCTGTGTGTGAAGGTTTTCCTGATACCAAAACGTTGTGCAAGGAGCTTAGAGTGCAGAAATTCAAATTGGGAAAAGATGCTTATGGTTTGTATTCAATCTTAAGTGTTATATCCTCTCCTTATCATTTAATTAAGCTATGCATTTTGGTGAGTCTTTAGTCTACATCACGTGCCCATGCCCGTGATGCAGGTTCAATTTATAACTTCTGCAGTTTTTTTATATCACTTATTTGGCTGTTGTCGCAGTTTTTTGTTGCAAATTGGCTTCTTCTTCTTCATTTTTTTTTTAAATGTGGAGTGTTCCTCTGGAACTTCACATCCTTACTTATTACATTATCTCTTCCGTTTTGTAGGGGTGGACCTTTTTTAATTTTAAAAATTTTTTTTTTGCGGGGGCCGAATTAGTAATATGAAAATAAATTTACAAAAATTATCGTGTAACCTTTTCTTAACATTAGAATTTTGGAAAGTAGATCTAAATAAGAATGCTTATATATTGTTTAGAGTATTCTAAGTCACATAAAGCGGGGGTGAGAATGGCAAAAAAAATTCAATTTCTTCTTGTGACGCAGTGCGGAGCGGGAGCGTGCACGGAATGCATCCTTTAGAAGAATTATGGGACTTACTATTTCATACATCACCAAGTGCATTAGATGAGAAAAATAATAGAGATAGGAACTATGTTTGGAATTTCTTTAATATCAATGTAAATGTGGACTCTAAAAATAAGACGTAAAAGACAAATTGGATTTTTTTAGAAATATTGGGTGGCCATATGCTTAAATCTTGTTAGAAATATGCAATTAACTATTTATATAAATCAAAATTTTAGGAATTTTACAAAATTTTGGGGGGGCCATGGCCTCCCTTGGTCCTCACTTAGGCTATGTTTGGTACAAAAAGAAAAGAAAGGATGACATTAGCAAGGAGAGAAAAGAAAAGAAAGGAAAGGGAAGGATAACATCAGTAATGAGAGAAAAGGAAAGGATAACAACAGTAATGAGAGAAAAGAAAAGAAAGGAAAGGAAAAGATAGTGTTAAACTTTTATTGTGTTTGATTGATTAATAAAGGAAATGATAGTTAACATGTTTGGAGAAAGAAAGGAAATGAAACTATTTTAAAATCTTTACCATTATACCCTTTTATATTTAAAAGAAATTTTTTAGCTTTTATCTAAATAAGGGCAAAGTTGGTATTAACAAAGTTTCATTAAAAAATGCTAGCCTTTCCTTCTCTTTCCTTCCATTTCCTCCCATTTTTGGAAGGATAACAAAAGGTACTATTCATCCTTAATTTATCCCTCCAAATCCTTCCATTTCCTTTCCTTCCCATTAAAATTTTTATATCAAACACAGAAAAAACATATCCCTCCATTTCATTCCCTTTCTTTTACTTTCAATTCTTTCCAACCAAACTGGGCCTTAGTTCCACCCCTACTTGTAATATAATTTCTAAATTTTTGCTACCCTCTATGCTATTTTGTTTTGTTTGTTTGTTTGTATTCATGTGTACTAATGCTACCTTTCGACAGTGACAGTTTGATCTGCCAGATGCCTATTTTGACGAATATTTGGATTTAGAGTCTGAAATTGAAATCAGAGAAATTGCCAGTGTGGATGACAGGGCTGGATTTGTTGCTCTAATGAAATCCCTACTTGTAGTAGAGTTAGCAAGATAGAAAATTCGAAGAAAGATTTACCAGAGACTATTGAAGCTACATATTGTCCACCCGAGGTTTTCGAGTGGGTTTGTAAGTATGGCGCAGTAGATTGCGTCAAAGCTTTACTTGAAGGAGCTACCCTTCTCTTTGTAGATCTTAATGTTCCCTTTAAAGTTGGATCATATCCATTGCCTATTGCGGCTGAATGTTTCTTGTATGGTATGGTTGACTTATTACTTTGCCACGGGGCTCGGACTGATGTCAGAACCATCGAAGGTGAATTCAGGGGCGTCTTGCTGCCTCTAAATGTAGCACTTGATACATTAAGGCAGAAAATGTCATGTTGTAATTTTATTTCTGAGTTGTTTGATAGAGCCCATAAAATAAGCCATTTGATCTATGCACTATATCTTCTTTTTTCCTTCTTGCTTTGATTTTACTTTTTGTTTGGCTGGAGCAGTTATCATCAAGATCTGTCTGATTGGACTCCAAAGCAGTCTATTTTCAAGTTGATTGTTATTCTTTCCCTGCCGCAAATGGGTTGTTTTTGCTACTGATTAAATTGTCTCAAAAGAATATTTTAGCTTGTATATGCATGTGATTGGGAGTTTATGAACGGTTTTCGATGGTTGCTTATTAGATTTAAATAATGCTTGTGCAGAAAGTACCATTAGAAACCAATAGGTTGCTTGCATGGAACACAAAGGATGTCGATAATATATTTAACCATTATGTTTTGGAGGGAAAACTTATTCCAATGGCTGCTCTTCTAATGGTAGCTCGAGAAAAGATTATGGCTCCATGCATCCATGAAGAGATTGCATTACTAACTGATGAGGATGTTGAATTAATGTGCAGTGGTAAAAATTGTAATAAGAGGCTTAGGAATAAAAAGGAAGTGATGACAATTGCGCTGCTGTTGCTTGAAGTGTTTGATAGGGCTGGTGATGCTATTGAAACGTATAGGCAGTCTGTACGATGTCATGTAAGCTGTTTGTATACTTGTTGTTTGATCTTTGTGATTGTTTCTTAGGGTGCACTTCAACCCTCATTATGGTTGGACCAGCTGGATGTTTACTACTAATTTCGAGTGTTGGTTTGTTGTTGTACTTACGTACACCCCCCCCCCCCCCCCCCCCCGAAAAAAAATAAAAATCAGAACTTATATTTCTATTAGTCCTTTTGATTTTGATGCAACACTTCCATGAAGTTAGTTCTTTTTGTCTCCATACAGATGTCAAAAGAAGAGGTGGGGAAAGACATCAAAGCCCTGCTTGAGGAATTGGGGTTTAATTTGAAGGACAAAGACATAGACTTGAGTGACTTAGACTGGTTTGATGCATTGTTTATTTTAAATTAATGAATTTGAATTATTTATGTTATTTTTTCCCATTCTTGAGTTTTCCTGGTTTGAATAAGCTTGAGTACTCTAATTCATATTTATTTTCTTGTGACATGATGAATAGTGAAAGTGAAGATATCAAGCTGGCAACCGAAGTGTTAGGTGATTTGTTGATTTTTCTTGGATAAAAGTCTTCCATGCTTCAGAGATACAAAGGAAAACATAATTACAAAATAATTCCATTTCACTTGTCTAATTACATCATCTTTTCTTTTACACAGGAAAGAGAACATCATTTAGGTCTCAATTACAGGATGTCTCCATGCCACTCCACTCACTGTCAGGCAGCTTTGACAAGGCAAAGGTGAGAAACGTAGCCAGTAAATGTCTATGTTAATTTTTCCCTCCTCGTGATATGGCATTGCAACACCCATGAGCCATGATAATGCAGGAAAAACGTTGACAAAATGAATTCTTACCTAAATAGTTTATGAGGGAAATCCCATGTTTGATTAATCGTAGAATAAGCATGTCCTTGCAACAATAAACAAGGTCGTTTGTTTGGAAGAAACATTGTTTTCATATAATTCTAAGCATTATAAATTTTGATCACAGGGATTGCATTATAATTAGTTAGCCCTCTCTCATTCTCACTCACTCAACCCAACTAGCAAATTCTTGTTTGCTGGATGAAATTGATGATATAATTAGACTAAATAAAGTTTGATATGAACAATCTAATGCTGTACTAGATCCACAAGTGACACTGTTAAATTGGTTATTTCTCATATAGCTTTAGAGGCTTGTAGAAAGGCTTACTTATGGGAAAGACTGTTATATAGTCCCTCAATGCTATGTAATAGGATCTTGACAAAGCTATGACCTCCGGGGAACCATGTGCAACATCTAATGTTTTTTTTTTTTAATTTTTTTTAATATACCTTTTACCAAATCCCAACACATGGTTGGTTGATTTGGAAAAATTCTTAAGGTAATTGTTGTACCTCTTTCTATTCTCCCATGATCCCATCTCTTTCTTCTATTAACTTGCTGGTGTTGGTGATTCAAGGCATTCTTTTTCTGTTTTCCCATTGGTTGGTTTTGTCAATGATTATTTAGTCTTAGAGAATATAAAGGTTCACCCTTTGTTTTTCATCGTGTATGATTTTTATAATTTCAGATATGGTCAGATCTGTAATTGACCTCTAATTCATTGTTATTGGTTGGTGTTGTCAATGGTTTCTTAACCTTAAAGTCTAATACTCTTTATTTCCATTGCCTATAGATGTCACTTTTAGTTTAATCTCACTGTTCTAGTGTTTTTTCCCGTTTAGTTTAATCTCATTGTTCTAGTGTTTTTTCCCTTCTCTCTCTCACTTCTAGTTTAATCTCATTGTTCGAGTGGTTTTTCCTCTCTCTCTCTCATGTGTGATTATAATTATTCTTATTCAGTAAATTTTAGAGTTTAAGTGCCGTAAACCCCCTAAAGGCCCACCAACACAAGAATTCCGAAACTCCGAACTCCATAACCAAACCTCACCTCAATCAAGAAACAGAGGAGGAAGAAAGGGAAGAGGCAACTGGAAATCCGATACTAAGATCTTTTTATGTGGCCAATTTCAAGGTCTTGCACCGCTGCGAATAAGCCAAATTTGGCGAAACCAGCTGGAGCAGATGTAGCAGATTTAACAAATGGGGGCTACTCATGTTTCTTGAGACCATTTCTCTCTCTAATTTTATGGGTTTACTTTGGGCCATCAATTGTTTCTGATACATGATTAAGGAATTGAGAGATATCCATAGCTTGACGTTGAGATTTAATTGATGTATTAGGGCTGGATATGTGTATATTTTCCCTTAATTGAGAGATATCCTTGGCCAGACAATAAGATTTAATCGATGTATTAGGGCTGGATATGTGCATATTTTATTTGCTTATATTTTATTAGGGTATTCTAGGAAATTGAAGAAATGAAGACCAAGTGAAATGGGTAATAAAAATTGCTAACATGTGAGGTTTTGTAATGTTGGATCAATGTAAATGGGTTAGAGGCATAGTGGCCAATTCCGAATTTGGGGCAAACATAAGTTATGTATTTCGCCTATTTGGGCAAATTTCAGGGGGGTTTGTTGCACTTGAAATATTATTTAGTAAACCAAACCTTGTTAACCTGAATTCTCTTCTTATGTTCTGTTTGTTGTTCATGCATTCTTGATTGATTGGTACAAGGTTTGGTTTGACTCTCATACAGCCCACAAGAATCTCCAAATTATAAAATGAATTAGTGAGTTCTTTTTATCTAGAGATCCAAGTATCCGGGTTGCTTCACTTAATTTCTTTCTTTTTTCTCCAATTTAAAAGCTGAGCCCATAACTCTGTTCCTTCTCTTTATATGCCATTGCTAACACGCATGCTTTGTGTATTTGGGGGAATAATGGAGAAGGGGAGAGCAAAAAAGGAAAGGAAAAGCTCTCTCCTGTTTGGCAGGGGACAGAGTGAAGGAGCTCTCCTTCCTCTGGTCAGATATCTCATCCATCCAAAACTCGTCTTAATGGGAGAGGGCAAGTGAAGAGATCATGTCAAGCGAGGTTATTACCTCTCTCTCACACTCGCACATGTACAACATATACATATAATTCTCTATGCATTTGTTTACACACACACACACACACGATCTACTGCAATGCAATGTACAAAAGATATCAATTCTTTTTGACTGGTCTAATGTTTATTGCTTACCTTTCTCGTTTCCTTCCCACTCAACCAAACAACATTATAATCCTTCCGGTCTTTGGGATAGCTCTTATAACTCTTGTACCATTTTCTAATATACAATCCTTACCTAACAGAGCATTAAAAACTGCTACAATCGCTTTGGGCTAAAGCTGCATTGCTTTATCATGCCAAAAATGTGTTTTTCTTATGTAGAGTTTTGCACTGCAACTGGGCAGTTCTCTAAGATTAGAGTATGTCTCTTGTGCTAATCATTTGCGTCCAAACTGAAAGCGTTATGATCTCTGGTCTGGCCTTTCAGTATGGAAGGAGTTGCTGATAAATGTAAACAACTATGCTTAAGTTATGGCACTGATTGGCCACCAAGAAGATCTAATCCATTGGAATTCGGTTCTGTACACAGATTTATTCAACTCCATTAGAATGCCAATTTCTCCATTTTTCTGACCATTCTCTTAGTTTCTTCTCTTTGTTCTATTCTTCCAGTAATCAAGTTGGATTTGAAGATCCAATTCCTCAAACATATGCTCTTAGGACAGGGTTTTTGGTCTATACTCTTTGTTCGATGTGCAAAACTCGATAAATATTATGTAGTAGTGTCGTTGTTGTTTTACACTTCGACAAAAGAGAATTTATAAAAACCTACAAATACTCTACTAAAATTAGAATTTATAAAAACCTACAAATACTCTACTAAAATTAGTAAAGCGGTGAGTAGGGGTCGAACCCACAGAGATTGCGTTGGTTTCATTGTTAAGCTATCAAAACCTTGTCTAATTTAATTCAAAAATAATTTGTTTTGGTTTTTAATTCTAAGGTGTTGAAATTAAATAACATAAATAAATGATAGATGCTGGAGAGAGAGGGTCCTGGGAATTGACTTCACCACTAATCTTCTGACAATGACAATTGTACTAATTTGGGACATTTAATCTATGCATTCAGAAAGAATGGCTACAAGCCCAATTCAGTTCTATCAAGAGGATTCATTCAACATATAATTAAGTATAACTCGTCTTCGCTTAGCATGACCTATACATCTGACTAACTAATGATATGATAACCCATCTTTGCTTAGTATGAATTATCAAAACTCCAAATTGAATGATCTTTGAAAACAATTGTATAACCTGTCTTAACAAAATCACAGAAGTTGAAAAGAATCAAACCCTAATCACTGCAAACTTGCATTCATTCTACAAGAACAAAAGTAAATATGCAATGAAATAATCTATTCAAATTAAAACCAACAGCACAACTATTGTTTATGTCTTGGTTATACAATCCATGCATAAATTAAATCATCCCCAAATTAATATACAATTTAAAACATTGAAATACAGGTTAGGGTTATGTCACTTCCCCGGAATGGTATTTAGCCGCTCATGATCAGAGGTCCAGGCTTGAACGATGATGAAATCGCCATCTTCTTGCCGTCACGAATCGCCTCTGTATATCTCTTTGTACTTCTCCCTTCCAGAATACCTAGTTTTCTCTCATTCTCTCCCCTTTTACTTTGCGAAGAAAACACAAACGGGCACCTCACCTCCCAAAGTGGCAAGTGCGCATAAGAAAATGGCACATGCGTCTTAAAAAGTGGCAGGCGGAGTTTGGGTCGTTTTGACAATTGTGTACAGAGTTATGGTCTGAATACCAAAACGGGTCCAGAACTTTTTAGGCCTGAATTGGCCCAATCTTCAATGTGAATAGGCCCGTGCTCCTTTTCTTCATTTAAATTCATTTCCAGCCTATTTCTTGAGTCCATTTAGTTGAGATCTTCAATATAAACACATCTTATGGGTCAAGCTTCACCTTTCTACTAAAATAGCACCATTTGTAGCCTGATTGCGCCATTATTAATCAAAATTACCCTTAATCACCTGAAATCATGAAAAGATTAAAATTATTAATAAAAACATGTAATAAATATTACTAAGACAATAATTCATATAATTTTAGGGTCATTGAATGCGCAACATTTATTGCTTATCACACCCCCAAACTTATATATTGCTAGTCTCTTAGCAATACAGAACTAAAAATAAAATAAAACACTAAACTACTTCCTTTTTCGTGGGAGTTCCGGTTGCATTTAACATATGCAACAAGCCTTTTAAACCCTTAGGTTACCCCTAGTGGACGAGTGAAGTCTCGTGAGGGTTTCTAGAGATGTTACCCACAAACATGCAAAAATTCATGTTTCAAACATTGATTAAGATGATGACTACAAAATGTAGTTAAAAGACTCGCTTTCAATAATACTTTCATATTCCTAAATCTCATAATTTAAAACATTGGTTCTCACTCACAATTTACATCAGCACAACTCAAAGAAACTAACTCTAGCCCCCTCGTGAAAAGTGAACTAGCATTCATCTATGTAGTTTAACCCGGCCCTGAGTGAGCAATTACAAATCCTTTCAATTTATTGGATCCCCTTATTGAATTTATCACTCAAAACATGAACACATGCAAAATTTTTTATTTTTTTTTAATTTTATTTTTTTGTTTTTTTGGTTGTGCAATGCCCAGGTTTATTAGGCTTTCGAATTGATCCATGTAGCGAGCTTTCAGCCTGTGACTCCCAAACCAAATGGCTTTAGGGTACTAGGTTTCAGGATACCCCGATGGATCTAATGACTTGAACCAAAACGGCCACAAACCACAGGTTAATAATATATATATATTTTTTACAAGTGTATGTGCTTAAAATGTTTATTCTCAAGGGCTACCAACGTATATTCAGCACACATAATTGATAACTCAAAGCCAAGTACATACCCCACCAACTCTGCTAGTGTGCATGTGGACTGTGAAAAGAACTAGAGTCAACCACTCCAAGTCATGTCAATGCAAATAACGACTTAAACCACTGCATTCAAACCATAGTTTTTAGAAATTTTACACATACTCTACAATTGCAAGTCAAGAACCTAAATAAAGTATTAAACTCTTGATTGATGTAAAAACATCTAAACTGGAAACAAAACAACATAAAATAAAAAATAAATAAAAAACAAACAAAAGTGTTCTTCCTTACCCCCAAACTTGAATCACACAGTGTCCTCAATGTGTAACAAAAACATGAACCATATGGTAAGTGATAGAACAATATTACCGTGGTGGTAGAATTGTCAAAATTTGGCAAAGCATTCACATGAATAAGGGTTGGCCATCCCCCCAAACTTGGATGCAAGAACCTGTCATAAAAAAACACAACTACACACCAAGCATATTAAAAGGAAAAAAAAAAAAAAAAAAGAATGCAACAAAATGAAAAACAAACACAAATAATAATTAAAACGAAGAAAAATAAACTCAAACAAAAGCAAAAATAAATAAAAAGAAAAACACACACTTCCTAACTATTACTTTTGCTGGAAGGTTCACCCTATACCACATCTCTTGAGGAGATCTAAGAGTGTCCCCCAAAAAGCTCAATCCTTAATAATCAAGCAAACACACAAAATATCAAAATAAATGTTGCTGCCCCAGCCTCTGTGTAGCTGTCGCCACCCAACTTAAGTGTAGTTATCATCGCCTAGCCGAAGTATAGGCGCTGGTATCCACCTCGCATAACTTTGGTGCACATCCCACCCTTCCTTGTGATCTCCATCAATTCTCCTAAGTTGAGGAGAACCGACTCTAGAGAGTTTGTGCGATGATACTGTTCCAAGTGTCCTAGGTCAATATTGTGAAATTCATCCTCAGTGATCCATGTGGCATCAATATTTTTGAAGTCCTCTCCATTGGACAAGATATCGCTAGTATCCGCCCTATTGAGATGTGATGGTATGATTATCAAGAATAGTTTTGATCTGCTCTGTGTTTTGCGAGCACGTGGGTGGAAGAATATGTACTGGTGCTGAAGAAATGTCTCTACCTGTCACTTGATAGAAAAAAAGACTCAGCCTTGATATGGAAGCAAGTCCCGTCCACATTGGAACCTGGATTAATACTAATAATTGATGGTGAATAAAGTCAACATGCATTAGGTCAATATTTAGAATGATAATAATTAGGTCCAGTGGCTCAGACGTAATTCTTTTTGAAGGAGTTTTTTGAGTAATGCTCAAGGTGTACACGAAACATAACAGTTTTCTTCACTGGATTCCTGATTCCTACAATGAAATATCAGCAACTAGTTTACAATTTTCATTACTTGATGCAATATTTTGTCTTGTATTGGCATGAAGGTCACGGATATGTTGAGCAAAGGAATCAGGTCACTTCGAAACACAAGAATCTAGAGATAACGGAATGAGGTCAATGGCTGTTGCGGGTAAACCCTGAACAATCTCGAAAGGGTAATGATTGACTATAAGCAAATTCTGCAATCGGTAACAATAAATCCCAACTCCAGAAGTACTTCAAAGCTATGTTACATGGACTTGGGTACAGGTGTGGGGTATGAGTATGTATCCGCACGTCGACGTGTCAAATACCAGACATGATGACATATGGACACTGCTAAATATTCATTTTATTTAATATTTTTATTTTTATTCTTTAGAGTAAAATAATGTTTTTATGTAATTTAGTGACCATAATAGACATTTCACTCATTTGAAGTAATAACATAATAAAATGGAATTATTGGATATATTTTTTAGGTGTATATCCGACCAAAAATGTTGGATACATATCTCATACCCATGTTATAATAATATGTGTCGGACACGGGTACTTCACCTACTTTCGAAGAGTCCATGTAACAGAGCTTCAAAGCCAAGCAGGAACGAAATGTCAATTTCAGGGAGAGTCGAACTTAGAATCATAGTCATCTTTATAGGTGTGTTAAATAGTCGGGAAAACTTAAACCCTTCCGTGAAGGTGATTATGATGACTATCAAAGACCAATTCGTCCACATTATAGGTGTCCCAGTAGATGTATGTGACTCCACCATGACCAACGTAGGTACTATTGTGATGATTCTGAGGATGTAACTAGAAAAATCAAAATTGATGCCCCTAGTTATGATGGAAGGTTCGATCATTAGGATTTTTTAGATTTGTTAGCTGACATAGAAGACTATTTTGATTGGTATGACATGTCAAACAACTGACGTGTCCATTTTGCCCAAATGAAATTAGTTGGCTTTTCCAAGCGATACTAACAAACAATCACAAGAAACTTACGAGTGATTAGGTGAAGAACCTATTACATTATGGGAAGAGATGAAACTGAAGCTAAAAGAGAAAAATTGTCTTCATTATGTCTTCTAATGTGATTGACTACCTGTCTCGATTTGATGACCTTATAATGAGATGTTTGCGAGGTTCACAATTTGTATTGATTAAACAAATTGTTGGAATTTCCAAAGTGATACATTCTCGAAGGGCTGTATATTCTTCAGTGCTAATCAACAATGATTACAATATCGGGTTAACTCCGTTAGAGAATAGACTTGGGTAGCAATTGCCAAATTCATTAATGGGTTGAGGCTTGAAGTTGAAAAAAAGTCAATTTTCATTCACCTGATAGCTTAGAGGAGGTTATGATAAAGGTTGGAAGTTGAAAAATTCCTTTGACTTCCCAATCCTATATGGATAATTTCTCAAGTTCAGGAGTCTCGTATCTGTTCGATCACCTTTGAGAAGTCTAGAGGAGCTTCATAGTCCGGACCTGCTATCTCTAGAGGTAGAAACAATCTAATCCAGACAATGCTTCAAAGTGTAAAAGAAGTCATAGTCTCGAATTCTCATTAGGACAACATTTTTAGTGCTTCAACTGCCCAAGGGATATATTGTATCAATCTCCAAGATGCCCCAATCAATTTTGAAGAAGAATATAGTGAAATTTTGGGACAATGATGAAAATTGCATCAATTTAACGAGGTGCATCTGGTCTACCCTTGCATGAAAAGATGATTGAAAGTGTACCAACAATTTTCACACCTTTGTTTAGATTGGGGATAAAGGTTGCAAAATTGTCGTTGACGAAGGAAGCATCTTGAATGTGGTTTCAAAATCAGGAGTATCAAGGATGAATCTTTAGCCTGAACGACATCCAACCCCTTATAGAGATGTTTAGTCCCTATCCAGTTGGGTGATTATTCTGATAAGATCCGGTGTGACGTCCTACCTATGGACGTAGCCCATGTACTCCTTGGTCGATCTTTGGATCTAAGATTTGGATGCGCCCAATCATGAGAGTGAAAATACCTATGTCTTTAGACACAATGGGAAAACTATCATGTTAAGACCAGTAAAACTCATTGAGAGGGACCTCCGCCTTTTGAACAAAATAGTATGAAAAGAAAAGCAAGGAATCTGGACTGATGATAGCTGGTAAATAAGGAAGTTCTTCTAAATTCATTTGATAAAATAGTAGTTACATCACTGAAGTCACCAAATAATTAGAGGAATTTCATGATGCTAATCTAGATGAATTGCCTCTGTTGAGGAATATTCAACTTGCACTTGGTTTAATATCTGGATCACAATTACAAAATCTTTCACATTATAAAATAAACCCGAAAGTGCATGTGAAATTATAATGGGCAAATAGATGGAATTTACAAAAAGGTTTTATAAGAATTAGTTTTTGTCCATGTGCTGTTCTTGGCTCCCTACTTTTTTAACCCTAAAGAAAAATGGCTTGTGGAGGATGTGCTTTGATATTTGTGCCATTAACAAAATCACCGTGTAGTACAAATTTTTGATACCATGACTGAATGATATGTTAGACCTAATTGCTTGGTCATGCCCTTTGGATTATCAAATGCTCCTAATACATCTATGAGGGTAAATGACAAAAGTTTGACATTCATTTATTGGGAAGTTTTTGGTAGTATATTTTGATGTTGCTTTGTTCTGTAGCCGGTCTTAGGGATAACATTTAGATCATTTTCGATGGGTTCTTGAAACACTTCTTGGGAAGTGATATATCAATCTAAAGAAATGTTCATTTTTTGCAGTCTGAAGTGATTTTTCTAGGATATATGGTTTTTGTCCAAGGTATTGCAGCAGACCCTGAGAGAGTGTGATTTGAAAGTGGCCAAAGCCAAAATCTATTTCTGGGTGTGTAGTTTGTTGGAAGATGTTGGTTGTTACAACTAATATTAGCTGTATAAGCAACAAATCTTTCAGCCTTAGACTTTCTATAGTTGCTGCCATATTCAGCTCCTTTATTTTAGGGATTGATTATTATGATTACTGGAAATATTTAGCTCTTTTATTTTAGGGATTTGATTATTGTGATTGCTGTAAGTTAGGAGCAGATTGTAGGGTTTTGTTTTTAGAAATTGTTTTCCCTTGTATAGTTTTTCCTTTTTCCTATATATACTTGTACAAGATGTAATCATATTATAGAGAACTACATAGAACTTTTCTGTCTAAAAAATCAACATGGTATCAGGGCAATAACGTGAGAAGAGACCTATTCTCGTTGCCCTCCTATTCTCTGTGCCTTTGCCTGGAATTACCTTGGACAACATCCTAAGGCCTCAATTCTTTACACCATAGACACAGAAACATGTCTGAGGTTGCCTCTAACTTTCCCTATTCTGTACAACACCACCCATTAGTTTGACTTCGACAATTCAACATGATAACATGATTGTGCAGATGACTTCTAACAAACTTGATGGGATGAATTATTCTGCCTGGTCCCAATTTCCGAAGCTGTGCATCACAGAATAGGGACAGTTGGGGTACTTGACTGGAGAGAAGAAACAGCCAGCTGATACTGATCCTTCCTTCCCTACTTGGTTGGAGGAGAATGCCATGTTGATAGCATGGCTTCTTAACTCAATGACTCCATATATTAATGCCAGTTTTCTTTGACTTCGCACAACTCATGATATTTGGGAAGCTGTGCCTTAAACCTATTTTGATGGTAGTGATGCTTCTCAGATTTATGAACTGAGGCGCAGCGCACATGAGACTCGATGACATTGGCTGGCTATTTTTCTACTTTGCATGCTATTTGACAGGAGCTTGATTTTCTCCAGCCATGTGATATGGAGTGTGTTGGGATACAACAAAGCTAAAGAAGAGAATTGAGAATGAGAGGGTCTACGATTTTCTAGCCGGCCTCGAGCCAGTGTTTGATCAGATCAGAGTACAGGTTTTAGGGCAAGATCCTCTTCCCAATCTTTGCGTTGCATATGCTTATGTTTCGTGTGATGAGCTCCGTCAGGCTACTATGCTTACAAGTGTCTCATAGTAGAGTTCAGTCTTGAATACTATCCAGGCTCCAACTGCACTGCTAACCTCTGGCTCTAGGAAACCTGAAAACAAGGAGACTACTGTTCAGGCTCTAACTGTACTAGTTACCTCTGGTTCTAGGAAACCTGAAAACAAGGAGTCTCTGTTCTGTACACATCGTAATAAGACTGGACATACTCGAGAGACTTGTTTTAAGCTGAAAGGTTATCCAGACTTGTTCCGTAAGAAGGGGGTGGAAACAAGGGGGATAACTCAAATTCTTGTTTTTGCAGCCCAACCACAGTTTTCTCAGACCTAGGTATATCAAATGATGAAAGAGTATGCTCATAAGCTATCCTCAGAAGATGCTTCCTGTAACTTAGCCAATACATGTTGCTTTGGATTAGCCTTTAGTATTTCAAGTCGTGATGAGTTGTCTTGGATTATAGATCTGGGTACTACAGATCATATGACACATGAATATAGTATTTTCTCGTCTTATAACACTCATCCTAGTACAAAGAGTGTTAAAACAACAAATGGGTCTGCTTCTATTGTGTCTGGGGAAAGTTCCATTCCTCTAACTTCTTCTATGTCTCTTTCTACTGTCTCACATGTTCCATGTTTTTCTAGTAACCTATTGTCCATTAGTTAGATTACTAAGGCTCTTAAATGTTCCGTAAAATTGTTTGATACTCATTGTATCTTTAGGATCTTCTTACTTGAGCGAAGATTGGTCTTGGTAGAGAAAGAGGTGGTCTATACCAGTGTTATCAAAGGCCCTAGGCGCACTAAGGCGCTCAAGGTCCTTTGGAACCTAGGCATTGGGCGCAAGGCGAGGCGCGAGCCTAAGTGAAACGAGACGCACAATTGAAAAATTAAATTAGTATAAAGTAATTCACATCTCATAATCAATATCCTAAAAATTAATATCAAACATGAAAAAATAAATCCATCAACCATATCATTCAAGAATCCAATAACAAACAAATCCAAACATCCAATTTCAAAAAAAAAATCATTCAATTAAGCAAACCCAAGAGGCAACAACTAATTGTCATTTAGAACATCATTCAATTTAGGGGAAAAAAATCTGAACTACTTAATTCAGCAAACTGCAAACAGCAAACCCAAGAGGCAACAGGTAATTGTCATTTAGGATATCATTCAATTTAGGATAAAAAAAAAATCTGTTAAAAAAGAAAGAAAACACAAGACAGAGCACAGGATAGAGTACCAAAAAAAAGCACAAGACAGCAAAAAACAACTGTTAAAAAAAAAGCACAAGGTAGAGCAGTAGAAGAACAGAGAAGAGGAAGAGAGAAGACTGTTAAGAAGAGAGACTAAGAAGAGAGAGGAGAAGAAAAAACAAAAAATAGAGCACAAAACAAAAAAAAAGAACAGAGGAGAGAAGAGAGAGAGAAGTAGACAAACAGAGAAGAGAGAGAAGAAGAAGAACAGAGGAGATAAGAAGAAGAAAACAGAGAAGAGAGAGAAGAAAAAGAGAGGAGAGAGAAGAAGAAGAAAAGAGAACTGACCTAGGTGATCGTCTTCAACTCCTTTGCGACTAGGGCTTAAAGGCTCGGTGATTGTCTGCAACTCCTTTGGGATTAGGGCTCTTCTTGGCTTGATGAAAACCTTTTTGTTTTTGGCTCTGGCCTCTTTCACAGTTTCACGGTTCACATAGGTAGCTTGCCTCTTAGACTTCTCTTTTATATGTTTTTTATTTTGAACAAAACTTCTAGAAGCAGCCAAAATAACCCTTTTTGGCTTAGGAAAAGAAATATTTAAACGTAAAAGAAAAAAAAAAATCAGGCGTGACAAGGTGCGCCTAGAAAATAATACAAGGCACATCCCAGGCGTGCGTCCAGTGCACCTCGCTTTGCTTGGGTACACTACAGGTGCAAAAGTTGCGCTTGGTGCCTAGGCACCTTTGACAATACTGGTCTATACTACTTGGATATGAATTAAGCTTCGGATGGAAAAACAAACAAGTAGTTGGCAGGTCAACATCAGAAGAGCAGATTTGGTTATGGCATAAAAGATTAGGATATCCCTCATTTAGCTATTTGCATAAGTTGTTCCCATCTTTCTTTTCAGTTTTGTGCCTTTCTCAATTATTCGCTGTGATGTGTGGGGGTCATCCCGTTTCCTAATCATTCAGGTTCTAAATGGTTTGTTTCTTTCATTGATGACTGCATTCGTGTTTCATGGATCTATCTGTTGAAAGAAAAGAGTGATGTTTTTTCCACCTTCCAGTTGTTTCACCAATTGGTTCTTACCAGAACTCGACATTTAAGGTAAATAATGGAGGGGAGTATTTTAAGAAGGGTCTTAGTTTCTATTTTCAGGCTCATGGCATCATTCATCAAACTTCATGTATTGATACACCGCAACAGAATGGTGTAGCTGAGCGCAAGAATTGTCATCTCTTAAGAGGTTGCTAGATCATTACTCTTTGCTATGCATGTTCCGAAATCCTTCCGGGGAGATGATGTTGTTACCGTAGCATATCTCATTAATAAAATGCCTTCAAAAGTCCTTTAGTTGCAAACCCCTCTTCAGTCCCTGTCCAAAACACACTCTATTCCTACTCTTCTTCACATTCCACCCAAAGTGTTTGGTTGTGTCTCTTATGCTTATATTTACAAACAACACACTCTATTCCAACTCTTCTTCACATCCTACCCAAAGTGTTTGGCTGTGTCTGTTATGCTTATATTCACAAACAACATTGGAGTAAGCTGGATCCTAGAGCACTCAAGTGCATTTTCTTGGGGTACTCTGCCACACAAATGGGATACAAATGCTATTACCCTCCTTCAGCAAAGATGCATGTTTCCATGGGTGTTACTTTTGTTGAAGATCAGGTGCACTATTCAGGGGGAGATTCAGATGCTTCTCTTTAGGGGGAGAATTTGGAAAATGAAGAGAAGTCTTGGGATGTGCTACCACTAACTTTAACCGGTGTATCATCATCATCTCCTGGAACTTTTTTACCCACTTTGAAGGGATTCCTTGAGCCATACAGATTGGTATACTCAAAAGGGAGAAGTCACAGTCAACTCAGCCACGTCTTGATCAACCCAATGACCAATCAGATGCTATTGTGACATATAATCCTAAGGTAGTTCCTTCTTCTGAACTTTCTATTGATGAGTCTACTCAGTTACTTATTGATCAACTTATCAGTCACATGATGATACTCAGTTAGTTCTTGAGAATTAGGTTCGTTATCCCTCTCGGGAACGAAAACCTCCCTCTCGTTATGGCTTTCCAATTGTTAAATATGCCATCTCTCATTATGTGTCTTCACATCGTTTATCTTCATCTTATAAAATATTTGCAAACCAGTTGTCCTCTGTGTTTGTCCCTGATAAGTTACAGGAGGCTCTTGACAACTCAAAGTGAAAAGCTGTCATGATTGAAGAAATGGAAACTTTATAGAAAAATTTTACATGGAAACTAGTTGAGCTACCAAAGGGAAAACGAGAAGTGGGTATTCATGGTGAAGCATAAGGCAAATGGTTCAGTGGAGAGGTTCAAGGCAAGATTGGTAGTTAAAGGTGATACACAGACCTATGGGATAGATTATCAGGAAACATTTGCATTGGTGGTGAAGATAAATACTATCAGGGTTCTCTTATCCTTGGTTGCAAAGCCGGAGTGGCCTCTTTTGCAGTTTGATGTGAAGAATGCATTTCTTCACGGAGATCTAGAGAAGGAAGAAGTATACATGGACTTTCTTCTTGGCTTTGCTAATCCCTTTAGAAGAGGTAAGGTATGCAGATTGAGAAAATTCTTGTATGGACTCAAGTAATCACCTAGAGCTAGGTTTGGCAGGGTTTACTCAGGCCATGAAGAAGTTGGATACCACCAAAGCAAGTCTGCTCACACTCCTTTTCTCAAACATTCACTTGGAGGTAAGATTACCTCCTTGATTGTGTATGCAGATGGTATTGTGGTGACTGGTAGTGATAATGGGGTGATGGGTAAGCTGAAAGTATATTTGGCAAAAGAATTTGGGATCAAAGACCTTGGTTTTTTACGATATTTTTTGGGTATTGAAGTTGAAATCTTTGTTTCCCAAAGAAAATATGTTTTGGACTTACTGGGGAGATTGGAATGTTGGCTTGCAAACCCATTGATACTCCAATTGAATGGTGGTGAAGGCACAGATGATACACCTGGAGACAGAGAGAGATACCAAAGGTTGGTTGGGAAGCTAATATATTTGGCTCATACTCTCCCTGACATATCCTACGCAGTGAGTGTAGTAAGTCAGTTCATACATGCTCCTTGCGAAATACACATGGTTGTACACATGATTCTTAGAAATTTAATATCTGCCTGTGGAAAAGGTCTGCAATTCTCCGAACATGGCCATCTGGAAGTGGAAGGATATATAGATGCTTATTGGGTAGGATTTGTATAGATAGAAGATCAACTTCAAGATATTGCACGTTTGTGGGAGGGAGTGTAGTCACGTGGTGTAGCGAGAAATAATTTGTAGTGGCCATATCCAGTGTTGAATCAGTATTCAGAGCCATGGCTCATGGAATATGAGATGTTGTGGCTGAAGACTTTTTTAAAGGAGTTGGACTTTAGTTCTAGGGATCCGATGAAGCTCTTCTGTGGTAATAAAGCTGCCATTAGCATTGCTCACAATCCGGTTTAGCATGATCGCACTAAACATATTGAAGTGTATAGACACTTTATCAAGGAGAAGTTGACAGGAGGATTAATTTGCACTCCGTTTGTGAAGTCAGAGAATCAGCTTGCAGATATTTTGATAAAGAGGGTGTCAAGTAGGACTTTTAATTTGGCATTTGACAAGCTGGGAATTCGAGACATTTACACTCCAGCTTGAGGAGGAGGAGGATGAAAGGGGGGGGGGGGGGGGAGGTGGGTGACATACTCGGGTGAGTGTTAGCTAATGGAATATGAAGACTTTGTTAAAGAAGTTGGACTTTAGTTCTAGGGATCCGATGAAGCTCTTCTGTGGTAATTAAGCTGCCATTAGCATTGCTCACAATTCGGTTCAGCATGATCGCACTAAACATGTTGAAGTGTATAGACACTTTATCAAAGAGAAGTTGACAGGAGGATTAATTTGCACTCTGTTTGTGAAGTCAGAGACTCAGCTTGCAGATATTTTGATAAAGGGAGTGTCAAGCAGGACTTTTAATTTGGCACTTAACAAGCCGGGAGACTGTTGGAAGGTGTTAGTTGGGATAGCTAATATTACCTGTATAAACAACAGATCTTCCAACCTTAGACTTTCCATAGTTGCTGCCATATTTAGTTCCTTTATTTTAGGGATTTGATTATTATGATTGCTATAAGTTAGGAGCATATTGTAGGGTTCAGCTTTAGACTTTTTTCCCCTTTTTCCTATATATACATGTAAAAGATGTAAATATATTACAGAGAAATATAGAGAACGTTTCTCTCTAGAAAATCAACATAGTTTTCATGGTTAGCCACCTTCTATAGACAGTTTCATTAAGGGGTTTAGTTTCATCATGGCTATTGGCTACCATCAAAAATAGCACGAGAAAGGGAGAATTTTGATGGATTGCAGCTGCTAAAACTGAAAGAGCTTTCACTGACATTAAACAAAAAAATGACCGAAGCACCTACTCTACACCGTCTCTCTCTCTCTCTCTCTCTCTGGTAAGTATTGTGCAACATCTTGAATTTTTAAGGCAAAACTGAAATATTCCACATACGAGAAAGTTATATGCTGTAGTTTAGACACACCTCCACTGGCATTATTATTTGTTACCTTAGGAATTTATCTTTTTTAGATCATCATGTCTGAGGCATCTTGACTCTCTTCAATCTCAAAGAAAGTTGAGTGCAAAATATGAAAAATGACTTGCATTCCTACAAGAGTACACCTTCCTATTGTATCATTGAGCTGGTATAGAGAACAAACCCGCTGGCCCTTAGTCGAGTTGTAATTGTCGTTTAGTCCACGAAAGTACATGTGATAGGATTAGGAGGTTGAAGGATGAATATGTTAATTCTCTAGATTTTGTTATCATTTTTCAAGAGGTAATAAATCAAAACCTTCGGGATTATGATGATTATATACTTAGAGATGATCATCTATTTCGTAGATCTAGACTTTGCATTCTCCGTACTTCATTTAGAGATTTCTTAGTCTGGGAATTGCTTGTAGGACGACTTGCTGGACATTTTGGGAGGGACAGTACTGTAGCATTAACTGAAGATAGATTTTATTGGCCGTAGTCAAAATTGTATCCCTGTGTTGTACATGTCTGTTAGCAAAAGCGAGAAAACAAAACACTGAATTATACACTTCCTTTTCTGTTCCACCTACACCATGAAAAGATGTAGCATGGGTTTTGTCATTGGGTTACCTAGAACAGCAGCAACAGCTAGATGATATGACTTTTTCTTAGTAGTTGTGGATGGATTCTCTTAGATGGCATGCTTCATTCTTTGTAACAAATCTGGCGATGCCTCGTACATAGCAAAATTGTTTTTTTAGGAAAATATGGGTTACCTACTTCCAAAGCGTTAGATAAGGATGTTAAGTTGTCTGTTACTCTTGGAAGACACTTAAGAAGCTTTTTGGAACCAAACTCAAATTTTCCACAACTTAAAACGAAAACAAATTTACAATAGGGTAACTGCATATAGGTGGACTTGGGGGTCCCAAATAACCAAATCGTGGACTTTTAGTGTTCATTTTTCACTTTGGTTGAGTTAGAAAATTATTTTCAAATACATGGAGAATCATTGTTGACTCTTCTTTCATTTCCAGAATGCCCTCCAGCTTTGATTTTGCAATTACCAAACTAACCTTAGTTAATTAGCGCACTAAAAATCGTACTTTAGCGTACTAAAATTAGTATACCTACATACTAAAAATAGAATGTTTGTGTACTAAAAGTGGTATCTTAACGTACTAAAAGTGGTACATTGGAGTTTTGTGCTAGTACAAAATAGTTTTTGAACGGTGAAATAAGGTACCACATTCTGTACTAGTTACCTTTTTTTGTACATAGACATAACACTTTTAGTTTCTTAATTTCACGATCAAAGCTGGATGGCATTCTGGAAATGGAAGAAGAGTCAACAATGGTTCTCCATGCATTCTGAAATTATTATTTCGAACTCAACCTAAGTGAAAAGTGGACCTTAAAATTCCAGTATTTTATTATTTGAGGTCCCTAATTCCCTATGTTTCCTTTATAACATTTCAAGTCTGTGAGTATTTCTTTCCTTGCTTCTGTTAAAATGTACATTATTATCATCATGAAGTGAAACAAAATTTCTCACCCTTGCTCAGTTATTTGCCTGAATTGGTTTGATATGCTTGAAACATTGTGTTTGAAAGCATTTAACTTAAATTCTGGAAGGTCTCCTTTCCATATTCCGAGGCACCCAAGATTAAGTCCATTATCCTTGGATGGCCCTTAAAATGTTGAGGTCATGGTTGATTTTATTTCTAAGATAGCTGTGTTAAAAACCTTTTTTTCAGAAAAATAAAATTGTACTTCCTATTCCATCTCATTCGATGAAATATGAAATTAACTGGAATTCATGATGGTGTTTTTTATTATGCTTTTGTGTTTGATGTATTTATCAATGGTGGAGCTGTTGGGAGAAATATTTGTAGTTAATCTATAGTAACAATTATTAGACTTCCAGATTCAATGGTGCAAATGGAATTCAGGGATTGTGTGATTCAATTGGAAATATATTTTGCAGCTATTATTGATATTCAGAATGTCTCTTGGTCTGTTTGTTTGATTCTTTTGTGTGCTGATGGTTATATAAAGTTTGTCAGACAATGTTATTCATTTGTTCTGTCATATATATTTATATATTTGTCTTGAAATCTTTAGGAGCATTGGATTTTTATTAAATGCATTATTGTCTGCATGGTGCATTGACACAGTCTATGATGTAGATTGTGGTTGCAGAACGCACCAACTCTCTTACACTTTGTAGACGCATCAACTTGGTTACATTTGCATGTTTAAGTGTATTGTATTTGGATTTTTGCTGCTTGAAATATCAAGTATTGGATGAACATTCTTTTTCTTTTCCATTCTCTAAGTACATCAATGGGACACTTCCAGTTGTTGGTTCTTTAAAACTGTGGGAGCCATTTATTAGTGCATGTTAAGTAGAAATGACACAGATAAGCTAGTATCTTATATGATCAGTATTCTGAATAGATTAAAAGGAAAATTTTGTATTCCGTTTAGGCCTACAATCTTATATGTAGAAAAATGTTGGTAGGTGCTAAGAACAACTTATCCATGTTGTAGGAATGACAATGTTAATATGGAAGATAGGTGTAGGTAGGAGACAATATAAAAGATCAACAAACTCAGGAGAAATTAGGACTTGCAGTTCTTAATGATAAAATAAGAGAAAAGTAGCTTTCGGTGGTTTGCACGGATACATTATAGACAAGTAGATTTACTAAAAACAGGAGGTTAAAGTAGAAGGTAAGCAAGCAAGAGGTAGACTGAAACCAACATGGAATAAAATAATAAAAGAAGTCTTTGAGAAAGTAGATATAATGTGACTTATAGTTTGTAACAGAAAAGAAAGAAAGAAGAATCTGTGGCCAACCAAATTCAATTAGAACCAAGCCATAGACACTGACAATGAAGTAGAAATGCCACATAGTGGTTGATCTGTTTGGGAGGGAGTGGCTTGCTATCTTATCTGAGCCTGAGCTTTTCTTCGGTGGTGGTGATGCATTTGGGAGCAGTGAACCTATCCTCTTTAGGATAAATTGAAGAGGGGAGGGGGAAGGGCTTGCGTTGAGAGATGGCTTTCCCAGGTTTTCCTCTTATCTTATTTGTGCCCTAGCACTTCTGCGGGTGATGTGTTTCGTAGCAATAGAAGTTCTCGTATTTAAGACAAATTCTCGAAGTAATCCCTATGTTAGGTGTTAATTTCTATCTGACCCTTGATATTGATATGCTTTATTAATGCACCTTGCCCCTGAGAATAATGTAGCTTGCCCCTGAGAATAATGTAGCTTTGTCAAATTACTTGAAGCATTAACATAGAACATGTGCCAGGTAGTTTGTGTTTATATGACTATATGAGTACACTTGTACAGTTCTGTTTTTGTGTCTTGATTTTTGTGGGTGGCGTGTCGGATGCCTGTACTTGTGTCCACATCATAATTCTAAATTATAAATGTATATGCCAGCAACTTATGTAATAAAGCTCTTTGATTTTTAAAGTTAGTTTTTTAGTGTAAAAAAATTATACAGCTAATTTACTACTGTAAGGGAATCTCTCGTGCATCATGTGTGCTCTTCTATAATCAACTGAAAGGGTCCTAACTCTGTTTGTGTAGACTTTCATTAAAACAAAAAAATTAATTAAACAAAAGAACAGCTTGTGGTTTGCATTAGACTGCTTTCTCGCAATCTCAAAACTTGCTTGTGTTATATTCACATGGAATCCCTTTTCATCTCATTTTAGAAGCTTGATTTTAGGTTTCTTCAAGGATATAAGACACTAAAGTAGAGTAGTGATGTAGATGATTTTTTTCTTCTAATTTCCCATTATTTGGTTGCAAAAGTAACTAACTCATGACTTCTTTTGAGCAGAATCCAATTACTAACAAAGAAAATGAGCTACGTTGGTCAATACGTGCCTTTCTTCCATGGGGGTTGCCTGCTTTATCGCATGAACAACGATCTTACCACGCATTCCAGTTGGCGAAGTGTGATTTCGAATCCAAAATACCTACATATCGGTTTCCAATAAAGAAGGTGGTGGGTAGTGCGATGAAAATACCAGCTGCATTTTTTCTAATGAGAAAAGATTTTGTGCACTTTGCATTATCAATCAAGAAAGGGTTAACACGCGTATGATTTGCCTAAGCACCAATTTTGAAGGTAAGAATGATGTCCTCCGTTCCTTTTAAAGATTTTTATGTTCCTCTTTTTTCTTTTCTTTAAGAGAACAAAGGTGACTTCTGTCTTCAATTTGTTGTGCAAATCTTGTACTCCTTGTTACATGATGGGTGAGTCAATTAGGCATTTGATTTTGTTTTCTATTCATATACACTTGGTAATTGTGCTGTATTATTATTATTATTATTATTGACATTGATTGTTCAGATGAAGTTCTCACTTCTTCGGAATCTCTCCCCTCCTCTTCCTCTTCTTCTTTGTTGCAAATCGTAGTCTCTCTCTTGTTTTCCTTCTCTTCTGTTTTCTCTTTAGCTTTCTTTTTCCCACTACAGACCCCCTTTATCCAACTTATTCTTTCTTTTTCTTTTCTTAACAAAGCCCAAATCCTTTTATCAAGAAAACCCTAATGCTCCCAAATTCTCCCTTTTTTCTTTTTTCTGCTTTTCCCTTAATTGATTCTCTCTCTCTCTCCCTTTCCTTCTCTTTTCTCCTCAAAGCACTTATTTTTCTTCTCATTTTTTTTTCTTATTTGCTCCCTCTAACACATTTACTCTCCTTTCCCCCTTCTAACAAATGGATTAAATATATTTTGCTGATTTTGTTGAACTTTTGCATTTTCACTTGCTGTATTTAATTTTTATTTTGTTGTTGACATGTATATCTGTTGTGTCACATCCAACCAAGTAGATTATGAATTTATTTATTTTACTCGATGTCATTGGCATGAATTTGGACCATTTATTTTTGTATTTTGTTCATGACATGTAAACTTTTTGTTTCACATTCGAACAAGTATAATAGTTTTTTTTTTTTTTGGTGTTAAATGTCATTGGCTAGAAAGGATAGAATTATAAATGAACACATTCGGGAGATGGTTGGAGTAGCATCAATTGGTGATAAAATGAGAAAATCGGTTAAGATGGTTTGGACATGTGCAAAGAAGACATTTAACTGTCAGGAAAAGTTACATTTTCCAAATTGAGGGTAATTTTAGGCGAAGAGGAAGACCAAAGCTAACATGAGTAGAGTTAGTAAAGAAAGATATGATAGCATGTGAATTGAACGAAAATATAACCTTAAATAGAGTGGAATGGAAACATATGATTCATGTAACTAACTCCAAGTAATTGGGAAAATGCTTGGTGGTTGTTGTTGTTGGTGGTGGTGGTGTTAAATGTCATTGGTGAATGCATTTGGGAATTTGCTTTTGTTTTGTCGTACTCCATTTTTGACCAGGTTCACTATTCATTACTAGTACTGGCAAGTGGGCAAACTCGGGTGGGTAAGGCAAGTCGAAAATGGATTGCAAACCCAAACCGACACATATTTAATTTGGTTGATATGCTCTGGATGTAATCAGACCCACAAGCTGTGTTACTCTTTATGCCTATACTTTCTCAACCATAATCAGAAGTAAAAAAAGAAAAAGAGAGAAGTTTTTTTTTTTTTTGTTTTTAACCATCAAGTGACATCATAACACGTTTAAAGGACCGATTGATTTGACGAGGGGTTAATTGGTTTGAGGTGTGTGCTGATTTGTTTTCAGGCAGGGCTAAAATCAATGTTGGTAAGAGCATGTTGGTTCCAGTGGAGAATGTTTTGGATATTTCAGTTCTTGCCAACATCCTTGATTGTGGAGTTGGATCTTTCCCTATATAGTACTTGGGTCTACCATTTGGAGCTCCGTCGAGGAGAGTGGGTGGATGGGATCCAGTGGTGGAAAGGTATGATAGGAGGCTAACAGGTTGGAAGAAGCACTGATAAAGAATACTTTGTCCAATCTTCCTACTTATTTCTTATACCTCTTCTAGATTCCTGTGTCAGTGTCCAAGAGGATTGAGAGGCTTCAGAGGGATTTTTTATAGGGAGGTATGGATGACGAGTTTAAATACCACCTTGTCAGTTGGGACCAAGTATGCTAGTATGCTGACCGATTAAGGTGGGAGGATTGGGGATTAGGAAGGTGGAGCCTTTTAACAAGGCTTTCCTTGGGAAGTGACTAAGAAGATTTGGGAGAGAAAGACAGAGCCTATGGAGGAGGGCCATTTCCAACAGGTATGGGGAGGAGAGGGGAGGTTGGTGTTCGGCGGAGGTAAGGATGCCTGGTGGTTTAGGCGTGTGGCGGTCGATCGTTGACATACTCTTTTCCTCGTCTTTATAGGATTGCTCAAGATCATTAGGTTTTCATGTCTGATTGCCTTCACCTTGATAGGGGAAGGATGTTTTGGGATGTCAGCTTTTCAAGGAATTTTCAAGACTGGGAGATGAAGGATGCTATTTGATTTTTGGAGATGATTTACCTTCAGGGTGTGGATGGTAGGAGGGCTGACTCTTTGGTGTGGGTGCTGTCGGCTTAGGGGAGTTTCGAGGTTCGGTCCTTCTATAGGAGTATTTCTAGGGCAGCGGGGATGGCATTCCTGTGGAAGGCAGTATGGCTTTCTAAGGACCCCCAGGGTGGGCTTTTTTGGGTGGACGGCTGACAATGGAAAGATCTTGACGATTGACAATCTTCGGAAAAAACCAAAGGTCCTTGTTAGTTGGTGTTTCATGTGCAAGAGAGATGAGGAATCCGTGGACCATCTCTTGCTTCATTGTCCGGTGGCAATGGATGTTTGGAATATGCATTTGGGATTGTTTGGGGTTCAGTGGGTTATGCCTAGTTCCTCAAGAGGCATGTTGGAGGCTTGGAGAGGATGTAGAGTGAGTTCCAAAGCCTGTGATTTTTGGAACGTGGCACATTTGTGGGTTTGGTGGTGCATTTGGAAGGAACGAAATAGAAGATCTTTTGATGATGAGGAGACTCCCATTGAGGCGTTTTAAGTCTACTATTCTTAGTTCTATTTTTTGTTGGGTTCCAGGAGAAATTGTAATTCTCTGGATGAGATTGTTGACTTTATGGACTTTTTGAGAGTTTAGGGGCCCTACAATATCTATGTTCTAAAACTGTGAGAAAATAATCCAAGTCACATCTTTTATCTACTTCCTGAGATTCAATGAGATCAGCTTCTAGAGTAATCTGCATAATGACATGAAACACAATGATTTAATCCCACTGGAACAAAGAAGCTTGAAAACAAACACCTCAACAGTCAACACTAGTGATGAGTACAAGTAGTTCACTGTCTTGTGTTTTAATACGTCATCTATCGTAAAAAAAGAAAAAAAGAATTGCTGTTTTAGTATTCTTAGATACCAGCATGAACACCGATCCTTGTGAACCAACCTTCTGGTGTCATCTGCCATAAAAAAAAAAACCATGGGAACCATTAGAATTTGTTTTGAATATGAGAAAAATAAAAAAGGAACTGGATCCATAATTAGTGACAATGAAATAACACGGATGAAGGTTAAACAAAGGTGATAAAAATATTAATCACATATCACCAATTGAAAGCAAATAACTCTAGGGAACAACATTACTTAATAAAATATTTGGGTCTCCAAAATAAACCATAATCCACCATAAGTACGAAAAAATTGTAAACATTATCTATTTCTTAATTATTCACTCTACCCACATTGATAAACAATAAATTGGAAGGCATTTCCTAAACTAAGAATTGGGGACACATTTACTCAATTCCTAGGTCTTCTAGGATTAGGAGAATGACATAAAGAAGAGGATGTTGTGTCACTCCCCTAATCTTAAAACCCTAAGATCCAAGGCAATCTTAAGAGAAGACGTACGAGAATTGTACAGAGCATGGGATGTGATGGTAATTACTAGTGTAACGTTATAAATGTCCAACAAATTCCAAATATTTTTAAAAAAGCCTACAATAACCCAACACATATGGAGATTAAGCCACACGACAAATTCACTTCAAATAGTCTAGATTTACAACTTTATTTGTAACGGTAATATCATTACATGTTAAATCCTGACGCAACCAATGGTCTTCCCCTCTCTTTGGTTTTTAACGTCGCCATAATTTATAGATGGAAAAAGAGCGAGCATAACAACCCAATGGGGAAATTGTTACATTTTAGTAGAAAATATATAAAACAATTATTGCACTTTACCCCCTTATTATTTATTTGTTCGTTAAATAAGGAGGTAAAATGATGTTATTGCCCATTTTGAACATATTTAACAGGCAACTAATGGTAAGGGGTAAGGTTCAATTATTTTAATAGCTCAGGGGGTTAACTGCCAAAAACATACACGAAAAAAAAACTGCCAAAACCATACTTTAGTGGGTTTTGTGCCACAAAATGATAGAATAGGGGGTGAAGTGCAATTAAGCCAACATAAAATATAAAGAAACAATTGGTCTAATAAGTCAAAAGTCCATTCTAATTAGTGTCAAGTTTATCAAGATGCCGAGGATTATGTTTTTTCATCAGATAATAAGTGTGGCTGAGGGGTGCGTTGGACCTTTACCCAAGGCTTTGATACATCAACGTGTGCACATTTAGTTTGACCTAAAGGGGGGTGGGGTGATTAGGTCTTATGGATATTAACTTTCAATAGACTAACTTTTTGAATTACAGTGAATTTTTGTTTTAAATTCAGTTAATAGTTTGTCTATATGTCTCAATTGCAATTATATAAACATATAATAAAATAAAACAGGGATGCAAGATCTTTTACGTGAAAAACCCTAAATGGGGAAATATTATGGCACCTAGTCCAGGCACATCAAATTCCCCTATATGAGAAATGCTGATTTTTTTGAGAGAGAAGTTTTCTGTATTTCTCTGTAATAATTACTTCTTGTACAAGTATATATAGGAAAAAGATAAAACTATACAAGAAAAAAAGGCCTAAAAACTGAAGTCTACAATCTGCTCATAAATTACATCAATCATAATAATCAAATCCCTAAAATAAAGGAGCTAAAAAGGGCAGTAACTATGGAAAGTATAAGGCTGTAAGATATGCTCTTATATAGCTAATATTTCCTAATATTAGTTGTCACAACTAACATCTTCCAACATTATGTCTCGAATGCCTAGTTTGTCAAGTGCCAAATTGAAAGTCTTGCTTGACACTCCCTTTGTCAAAATATCTATAAGCTGATTCTCTATCTTCACAAATGGAGTGCAAATTAATCCTCCTATCAACTTCTCCTTGATAAAGTGTCTATCTACTTCAACATGTTTAGTACGATCATGTTGAATTGGATTGTGAGCAATACTAATGGCAGCTTTGTTATCGTAGAAAAGCTTCATCGAATCTCTATTGCTAAAGTCCAACTCCCTTAACAAAGCTTTCAACCACAACATCTTGCATATTCTGTGAGCCATGGCTCTGAATTCTGCTTCAGTACTGGATATGGTCACAACAGATTGCTTTTTGCTACACCACATGACTAGATTTCCTCCTACAAACGTGCAGTATCCTGAAGTTGATCTTCTATCTCTTATGGATCCTGCCCAATCGAAGGGCCATGCTTGGAGATTAACATACCTTTCCTAGGAGCAGATTTTAAATACCTGAGAATTCTATGTACAACTAACATGTGTGTTTCACAAGGAGCATGCATGAACTGACTTACTACACTCAGTGCATAGGCTATGTCAGGGCAAGTATGAGCCAAATATATTAGCTTCTTGACCAACCTTTGATATATAGGTGTATCATCTGTGCCTTCACCTAGCCTGTGTTTCTGTTCGATTGGAGTATCAATAGGTTTGCAAGCCAACATTCTAGTCTCAGCCTGTAAGTCCAGAACATATTTTCTTTAGGAAACAAAGATCCCCTGCTTCGACCTAGCAACTTCAATACCCAGAAAATATCATAAAAAACCAAGGTCTTTGATCTAAAATTCTTTTGCCAGATATGCTTTCAACTTGCCCATCTTCTCACTATCACTACCAGTCACCACAATATCTTCCACATACACAATCAAGGCGGTAATCTTACCTCTAAGTGAATGTTTGAGAAAAAAAGTGTGATCAAACTAGCTCTGGTGGTATCCATACTTCTTCATGGCCTGAGTAAACATTCCAAACCAAGTTCTAGGCGATTGCTTAAGTCTATACAAAGATTTCCTCAATCTGTATACCTTACCTCTTTTAGAGGGATTAACAAAGCCAGGAGGAAAGTCCATGTATACTTCTTCCTCTAGATCTCCGTGAAGAAATGTATTTTTCACATCAAATAGTTGAAGAGGCCACTCAAGGTTTGCAACCAAGGATAAGAGGACCTTGGTAGTATTTATCTTCGCCACATGTGCAAATGTTTCATGGTAATCTATCTTATAGGTTTGGGTATTACCTTTAGCTACCAGTCTTGCCTTGCACCTCCCCACTAAATCATCTGCCTTATGCTTCACTGATGTTGAAGGATTTATATATTTAAGTTACACCCTGTCTAATAGCTTAAACTTTTAGAGTAGATGGTGGTCAACATGCTATCAGAGCCAAATGCTTTGAGTTCAAGCTTTACCGTTACCCTAATAATTAAAATTGAAACACATGTTAGACCAAAAGAAGGCCACACATGAGGGGGCGTGTTGAAGGATTTAAATATTAAAGTTTTACCATCTCTAATAACTTAAGTTTTTAGAGTAGATGATTGTTAACATGGTATCAAAGTAGACAAGGTCCTGTGTTCAAACCTCACCAACCTTACCGTCACCCTGATAATTAAAAGTGGAACACGTGTTGGACCAAAAAGAAGGTCACACATGAGGGGGCGTGTTGAAGGATTTATATATTTAAGTTACACCCTCTCCTCTCTAACAACTTAAGCTTTTAGAGTAGATGGTGGTCAACAACTGTGAATACCCACTTGCAACCAACTGTCTTTTTTCTCTCTGGTAGCTCTACTAGTTCCTATGTAGAATTTTTCTGTAAAGCTTCCATTTCCCAGCTTTCCTGTAACTTATCATGCACATATCAGGCATAGACAAGGCGGACAACTTGTTTGCAGATATTTTATAATATAGCATGAAGATAAACGATGTGAAGACACATAATGAGAGATGGGATATTTTACAATTGGAAAGCCATAACGAGAGGGAGGTTTTTATTCTCAAGAGGGATAACGAGCCTAATTCTCAAGAACTAAGTATCATCATGTAACTGATCAAGTTGATCAATTGGTAAATGAGGATCATCATTTGACTGATCAAGTTGATTAATGGTTAACTGAGTTGACTTATCAATAAGAATATCACTAGAGAGTTCATAAGAAGGAACTACCTCAGGATTACCTGTCACAGGAGCGTCTAATTGGTCATTGGGTTAGTCAAGAGGTGTTGAGTTGTCTGTGTCTTCTCCTTTCTTGAGTACACCAATCTGTGGCTCAAAGAATCCCGAGGAAGTAGGGATAGAAGTTCTAGCAGATGATGATACACTGGTTAAAGGTAGTGTAGCACATCCCAAGACTTCTCTTTATTTCCCAAATTCTCCCCCTGAAGAGAAGCATTTGAATCTTCCCTTGAATAGTAAGCCTGATCTTTAACAAAAGTAACGTCCATGGAAACACGCATCTTTGTTGAAGGATGGTGATAACATTTGTATCCCTTTTGGGTGGTGGAAAATGCACTTGAGTGCTCTCGGATCCAGCTTACTCCGGTGTTGTTTGTGAATATAAGCATAATAGATACAACCAAACACTTTGGGTGGGACATGAAGAAGTGTCAGAATAGAGTGTGAAGAGGGGTTTGGAACTGAAGGACTTTTAAAGGCATTCTATTAATGAGATATGCTATTGTAAGAACATCATCTCTCCAAAAGGATTTAGGAACATTCATAGCAAAGAGTAAGGATATATCAACCTCTAAGAGATGACGATTCTTGCGCTCGGCTACACCATTCTGTTGGGGTGTATCAACACATGAAGTTTGATGAATGATGCCATGAGCCTGAAAATAGACATTACTACCCTTTTTAAAATACTCCTCTTCATTATCTGATCATAGAACTTGTACTCTCGTGTTATATTGGGTAAGAATCATTTGGTGAAAGGATTGGAAGGTGGAAAAAATATCACTTTTTTCTTTTAACAGATGGATCAATGAAACACGAGTGCAATCATTAATGAAAGAAACAAACCATTTAGAACCCGAATGATTCTGAACATGGGATGGCCCCCACACATCATTTTGAATAATTGAGAAATGTGCAGAACTTTTATTAAAACTTGAAGGAAAAGAAGTTTGATGGTGTTTGGCTAACTCAACTATCACAATGAAAATTAGAAACATCAACTCTGGAAAATAAAGACGGGAACAACTTATGCAAATAGCTAAATGAGGGGTGTCCTAATCTCTTATGCCATAACCAAATCTGATATTTCGATATTGACCTGCCAACTACTTGATTTGCTTTTCCATCCAAAGCTCAATTCATATCCAAGTAGTACAGACCACCTTTTTTTCTACCAAGACCAATCTTTGCTCCCGTAAGATCCTGAAAGAGACAATGGGTATAAAAAAATGTTACAAAATATTTGAGAGCTATAGTAATCTAACTAATGGACAATAGGTTACCAAATAAACATGGAACATGTATGACATTAGAGAGAGACATAAAAGAAGTTAGATGAATAGATATGACCTTCCCCAGACACAATAGAAGCAAGCCCATTTTCTGTTTTTTTCGGTAGCGCCGGTGTGGTAGAGCTGGTGTGGTAGCGGAAGTGGTGGTGGAGGTGAAGGGTTTTTTGGTAGTATGATTTTTTATAAAAATCTTACTGGGAATGGAATACCAATTCCATAGGCTTAACTATGGAATGGATTTTCATTTTAAAGTAATGACCATTCTCACCTTAAAATCCATACCAAACAAAGGAATGGTTGGAATGAGCATTCCATTTTATTCCATTCTTGTGTACCAAACGCAACATAAATGAATTAAAACTTGGTGTTTATACTGTGTGTTCGGTTTAGGCAAAGTGTTTTATGAATTGAATTATAAGTGTGTTATTATGTGAAATGAAAATGAGTTGGAATGAAATAATTGTGTTTAGTTATTGAATTAATGTTTTGAAAAGAATATTATAAGAATTGAATTGATAAATAATTGTGTTGAAATTCATTAAATTTTTTTATGAATTGAAATGATGAAATGAAATGAGTTATTTAGTGTTCAAAATACCCCCTATGCTATTTTTGCCATCAAATAACCTCTTGTGCTTTCAAATAGTGGCAAAATACCCCCTTTTGCACATATTTTTTATACGACCATTTTACCATTTATATTATTATAAAAAAAATGGTGAGAAAAAGGGTTTTTTTATATTAAGTTTTTTTTTTTTTACCTTAATAAGAAAAATAGGAGTTTTTTTCCGGAAAATATTTTTTGAGAAAAAAACTAAATATGCACAATTACTTAATAAAAAATTTTGGATTTTTTTGTTTTTGAAAATTGTTTTTGGATTTTTTTTTGTTTTCGTAAATTCCCTCTCTTTCTAAGAAAAAAAAAATCTAAAATTTTTTATTATGTAATTGTGCATTTTTAGTTTTTTTCTGAAAATTATTTTCTGAAAAAAATACTCATTTTTTATTAATTTTTAAGTATCAACAAAATATTAATTTTACTTCGGTAACTAAATGCTATGCACTAAAAGCAATATATTAACCAATCAACTATAAAAACATATACTTATCAAAACCATTTGAGGTTGAACAACACGTGATTATAATACACGCACAAGTTACACAACCACTTAGAGAGATACAATGAGATTTTTTTTTTTTTATCACAGAGATACAATGAGATGAGAGGGCCCAGAATTGCCAAAGCTGGATGAGAAATAAAGTAAATTAGGGAGAAAATTTCACTGCTGCTGCTTTGCACAGTGGAGCAATAAACAATTAAGGGGTATTTTTATCTCAAACAATAGACTTCACCCCCTCGGTTAGTTGGAGGGGGGTTTTGTGCGTTTTGTGCCAAAACAATTGACAAGGGGGTATACTGCAAATGTTTACTAAGTCGAGGGAATATTTTTGCAATATATAAATTTTAGTATGAATTGATTGTATTGGATTTTAGAACTAAATAATGAACAAGTGCATTGATAAGCATACAAGTAACAAATATTTTGAATAACAATATCTTGAAGATAAATAAAAATTATACTCAAATAAATTTCAGAAACAAAAGAAAATAATAAAGAAATATTTCTATTTAATTAACGAATAAATGGGCTGATTTGTTGAATTAAATAAATAATGTGTTGAAAAGTGAATAAATGATTTTAATTAACAAATTATCTATTTTTCACATAATCGACATTATTCAATCATAAAAATAAAGAATCATTACATAATACATATAAAATAATAACATAACCAAGCTATCAAACCCTAAAACACAATTTTTACATTCATCATTTTACACATTTGTAATTTTTAAAAATTGTTCTGAGTTGTTATCGAACACACCGACAATGGAGAGTGTGAGAGAGGAGAAAAATGAAAAATAGCTGGCGAACACGTCGATGATGAAAAGAGTTAGAGAGGATGTGAAAGAGTGAACAAGGCCAGCAAACACACCGACGATGGAGAGAGCGGGAGACAGGGGCGGACCTATGTGGAGACCGCCCCCCCCCAAAAAAAAAAAAAAAAAAAAATCAAATGGGTCCTAAAACAGTTGAAATTAAAATTATTAAAAAATTTACTTATCAAAAACATATTTGCCCCCCAAAGATTTGAAAATTCTTATTTAATAGGGTTGTATAAATAGCTAAAAGGATTTACTCATTAAAAAAATACATTAAATGGGTTCTCTTTGTTTCGCTAATTTTGAATTTTAGATTTTTTTGGGTCCACTTATATATATGTATTTTATGTATGCCAAAGTAGATATAATTTTATATGCATGGAATATTAAATATATTTTTGTTTATACATGATCTTATTTTAATTTTTTTCATGTTTAAAAGATATAGAATACTTTTATTAATAAAGAATAATAAATTATTATTTTATTATATATATATATATTTTTAAAAATATGCAATGAGTTTAGCCTCCCAATTATTAGCTTCTGGTCCGCCGTTGGCGAGAGAGGAGGGAGAAGAGAAGTGTGATGTAGAACCGAAGAGAGAGAATGGGGTGGAGTTAGGATGACAACGGTAGGAGAATAGAGAGAAAGAAGAGAACGTGGTGTAATCTGAAAAAATAAATTAATAAAATTAATGGATAGAGGTCTACACTTAACTGAGTTAATGGACGAAGTTTAACCGATGAATTCATTAACCCAAAACCATGTTGTATAAGGTTATCCCAAAGGCTATGACAGAGGATGGCAACTTAGGCGATTGTCTAAGGTCCCAACCAATAGAAGCCCCCCTTCCAAAATTTTTTTTTTTCTTATTTTATAAAACTTCTAAAAAAAATTGATATACTATTATTGGACTTTTTTAAAAATAAATTCTCTTATTACTAAACCCCAACTAATATGGCAATTTCCTAAAAAAAATTCCTATTAACTTTTATTTCTTTTTTTTCTCTTACTCTACACATTTCTAAATTTTTTCTTTCTCAACAATGTTTATCTTTTCTATTCTTTCATGGACTCTCCAATCTCCATCTTTCTCTTCTCTCAGTCTCTCATTGCAATATATTTTTCTTCATCACACCTCACAGTCATAAAATTATTAAAAGATTTCAAGTTATTAGCTTCAAAATAATTGAAGGATCATTATAGTGGATTTTTCTAATATTAAGTTATATTGTTCTTTAATTTAAATTATTTTGTAGTCTTATTATTTTTTGTTATCATAAAATTGTATATTTTGTTTGAAATTATTGTTAATTATATTATTGGATATCAGAATATGTCTATTAGAAAGTATAAATCAAGATATGAAAAACTGAAAAAGAAAAGAAGAATAAATTAACTAATTTAATCTCAAAAAGGAGCTCTTGATAAATTTGTTAACCCTAATAATCAAACAGCAAAAAAATTAGGTGAAAATTCTACAAAAGAACAACAAAATCATCTAAAAGAATTAGAATATTGTACAGTAATGAAAGAAAAAGATATTAGTGACTTGATTCATAATGATAATCAAATGTGTGATAAGAAAAATCATATTCAATTTCCACAAATATATATGATCCTGGATAATGGAAAAATATTGCTACAAAAGTAAGAGATTTGTTAGTAGAAAATAGTCCAATTAGATATAATAATTTCAATTTTTCTAAAGATGAAAACTTTAGGCATTTTTCTGCCACATATTATGTTCGAAAATTATCAAATGGAGAGAAGCATGATAGAAAATGGCTTGTGTATTCAAAAGATTTAGAGTATTTTGTTCTTATTGCAAGTTGTTTGATTCAAAGTATAACACAAGCTAATTAGCTAATGATGGAATTAGAGATTAGAAAAATCTTAGTGCTAAGCTTAAAAATCACGACACAACTAATGTACATATTACTAACATGAACACTTGGGTAGATTTAGAAGCATGGTGGTTAAAATAAAAGCATCCAAGAAAAAATTATTAAAGAGAAAGATCATTGAAAAAAAGTTTTACAAAGAATGATTGCTGTTGTGAAAAATCTTGCCAAAACTAATTTGGCATTTCGTGGAAAAAATTGAGAAAATATATCAAGAAAACAATGGGAATTTTTTAAGCCTTATTGAAATGATTGCTGAATTTGATCCAATAATGCAAGAACATCTACGGTGTATTCAACATGGTGAGACTCATAATCATTATCTTGGACATGACATGCAAAATGAATTAATAAATATGTTAGCATTTGAAATTATGAATATAATTATTAAAAAAATAAAAGAAACAAAATATTTTTCTATTATACTTGATTACACTCCAAATGCAGGTCATCAAAAACAAATGTCTTTTATATTAAGATGTGTGGATATTTCAACAACTCTAATAAAAGTACAAGATATTTTTTAGAATTTTTAAAAGTATTTGACACATCTGGAAAAGGCCTTTTTGACGAACTTATAAATGAAATAAAAAATCTTGAACTTGATATTTATAACATAAGAGGACAAGGATATGATAATGGATCTAACATGAAACGAAAACATCAAAGTGTGCAAAAAAGACTAGAGCATTCTATACACCATGTGGTTGTCATAAGCTTAACCTGTTACTTTGTGATATGGTCAACTCTTGTTATAAAGTTATATCTTTCTTTGGAGTGGTACAACATATATATTCATTATTTTCTTCTTCCACAAAATGGTAGAAAATTTTATAAGATAATATATCCGGTTTAACAATTAAGTCATTGTCACAAACCCACTGAGAAAGTCGAATTGAAAGTGTTAAAGAAATAAAATTTAAAGCTCCACAAATAAGAGATAGTTTACTTTAATTAAAAAAAATAGTGAAGATCCTAAGATAAGAAGTGAAGCAAAATGTTTAGCAATATATGAATTTGAGAATTTTGAGTTTTTATTGGGTATGACTATTTGATATGACATATTATTTGTTGTTAATTCAATTAGTAAAAACTTATAATCTCAAGATATGTATATTGATGTTGCCATAAATCAATTAAAAGGTCTTATTTCTTATTTTATAAAATATAGAAACAATGGATTTATATCAGCTATTATTTCAGCAAAAGAAATTGCTAATGAAATGAATATAGAACCTATATTTTGTGAAAAAATGTATAATTCTTGGGAAAAAATAATTTGATGAGAATGTAGATGATAAGCCAACTCAATCAGCCGAAGAATCTTTTAGGACCCCTCGATTATTTTTTATATATAGTTGACCAAACTATTTCTTCAATTCATAGTAGGTTTGAACTATGAAGATATTTTTGATTTTTTTGTTTAGTTTTAAAAAGTTAAAATCATTAGATGATGATACTTTGAGAAAATATTATCTTAATTTAGAACTCTTTCTAAAACATGATGAGTCTTCTGATATTGATGGTTTAGATTTATTTTCAGAATTAAAAATTTTAAAAGAAATTTTACAAATAGAAACAAATACTCCTATTGTAATGTTAAATTATATAAAAAGACTAGATTATTTTCAAATGCATGCATTGCTTACATAATATTATTGACAATACCAGTAACTGTTGCTTCAGCAGAAAGGAATTTTCAAAGTTAAAGTTGATAAAATCATATTTAAGATCAAATGTCACAAAAAAGATTAAATGGACTCGCTATACTATCTATTAAAAAAAAATATTTTAGCAAAACTTGAATACAAGAATCTAATTAGTAACTTTGCTTCTCAAAAAACAAGAAAATAAATTTTAAATAAGTATTATTAATTATTATTTGATATTAATATAGTAAATATTAAAAGATCTTTTTTATAATTTTCGCCTAAGACCTCAAATTATGTTAAGCAGTCCTAAGAGGATCCTAGCTCTATAAAGTATGTCTTTTTATAATGTAACTTTCACGACATGTGCAACACAGTCTAACACTAATAAATCAGTGTAAAACACAATTATTTTTGGCCTTGATTTATCGTGTTATAATTTAATAATATTACAACATCTATTAATGGTGGATGAAATACAATTAATTGAGATTCAAATAATAGTGTTGCATCTTATTTTAGATCTCAATTTAATTGAGTTGCATATGTGTACAACACACTATAACATCAAAAGAACGTAATGCCATGTCATGACATGTATATGGAAGGAGTGTAATGTGATGTTATTTCAAGGAAAGCCTCGACTGCAAACCACATATTGAAGTTCATCATAGAGACCATTCGAGGGATGCTTCTGAGCACAAAATGGAAACAGACATGGGCTTCCAATTGTGGATGTCATCTTCCATGTGCCACTACTTTCTGCAACTGGTTTGATCCTAGCTGCTGTAATAGTTAGTGTTTTGAAATGGCAAAACCATTAGCTTGTGCGTTGGGTTTTTTTTTTTAATCTTTTTGGGTTTGGCTTGGGCTTACATGTGTGGGCTTAGTCCTATTTTGTTGAGATGAAAATGGAGTGAGAGTGAGTCACAGCCACTGTTCTTGAGTGTTTCAAATGGCTTTAAGTCTCAGCCACTAGATATTTATAATATATAGGGTACAAAATGACCGAACGCCCCCTGACCACTTAACGTACCTACTCGACCTCTGTTTTAGATTTCAAAAGTAGTTACGGCTTCGAAATTAATTCTTTAACTCTTTAAACATTTCATTTGGTTCAAAATCAAAAATAAATATTTTTTGTAAATTTTTCAAATTTTCGGACCCACTCGACTCGTGTCCCGGGACCCGCCGATCTAAAATTATCAAATTTTGCCAAACGCTCCCAAAAATCCTCAGAACCTCCAAATATGTTTCCCACATTTAAAACATGTCAAATATCATTTAAAATAGATTTATGATGAAAATGATGCATAAAAAGGAAACCGGTCAAAATTGGACTCGGTCTTTACACACAACGTGCTAGAGGAATGGTTATGAGTGCAAGAGACATATATACCATGCTTAAAATAAATAAAGATAACTGAGGTACACATGATCGAGAGAGTTTATCATGATTTTCAAAATCAACATAGTAGTCAAATTAGAGGGTGATGAGTTCATATTTCTCATTATATCTGTTCCGATAAGAGGATTTTGATATTTATCTAAATAATAAAATCTGAAGATTAAATCTTCTTGAGAAAATCTACTACTCCAAAAAATAAGGTTGTATTCGAAATGATCTCAGACAGAGAACTCATTGTTAATGATATGGTATATCTTAAATGAGTTCTAATTGGTCTTTATAATTGAGTAGTGACTACTAATTTCTAGAAATGGTGTATGTGAGCCAAGGATATTTGAGTGATATACCCTAAACTTATAATAAAGTGAGTTTTCCTAAAAGTTAAATTTTTTACTTGTATGACTGAGTAATATGAAGGGACATATCTTATGTAAATTAATTAATGTCCTAATATTAATTCAAATATGACATGTGCGAAAGGAAATTAATTTATTTTTACCTACAAAAGAGTGTTATACCTTAAGTATTAATTCATAATGATAAATGTGACTTAATAGATATGTGTCAGGTGACTAAAGTATTTAGGCTTCAAAAGGACTTCATTGATAAGGCTTCATAAAAGGAATTTTTTAGAAGGAATTTAGGAGAAAAAAGACATTTGCGAATGCATTTTTTAAATATACTTTAACTTTTAATTATTTTTTCTTGACAATATTCTCCCTTATCCTTAACAACGATTGTAATCCTTAGAAAACATGAAGTTCGCAATAGAGGTGGAGATGATGGTAGTGAAAGGCAGTAGTGGAGGTGGCAGTGCTAGTGGAGGTAATGGTGGTGGCGGCGGCGGTAATGGTGGTGGTGGAAGACGACAACAACGGTGATAGCAGTAATAGTGGAGGTAGCGATAGCGGTGGTGGCGATGGAGGTGGAGGTTGCGAGAGCGGTGGTGCGATGTCGGTAGAGGTAACAGTGGTGGTGGAGGTGGCAATAGTGATGGTGGTGGAAGGCAGTGGCAGTGGAGAAACGAATGACTAAGAGATAATATCACATAATCTTGTTAATATATAAAAAGTACATGGACAAATTAGTAAAATAACAAATTTACTTAAAAAGAAAATTTGGGTTCTAAAAGGAGGTTTTAAAAAAAATATTTTTTTACTTCTTTGAAATAGATTTTCTGACCACCGACTTCTTCAGAAAGGTCTTTATATATGTATAACCAAACGTCACATTTAAAAAAAAAAGGAGTTTTAATGCTTGGAATGACTTTTGGGGGGCTCATGAAGCTCTCCTAAACGTATCCCTTTTGGTCATGTTTCGGCCTCTCGTTTAAGATACTTAACATCTGCAGGAGCATCAGGAAATTTACAAACTCATGACATTTCTGATTGTAGTGGTTGTAAAATGGCAAAATTTTCTGCTTTACCTTTTAATCGAAGTACTTGTTTTGTTCTCCGTCTTCGTGTAGAGCGTAGCAAGTTATCTTATCGCTCTGTCATTTGTGTTTTCCTTGGCTATGGTGAGGGTCAAAAGGGATATCGGTGTTTTGATCCAATTACCCAGAAACTCTATGTATCTCGTCATGTTTTGTTTCTTGAGCATATACCATTCTTTTCTATTCCTGCTAGTACTCATAACATGACCAAATCTGACCTAATCTGTATTGATTCTTTCTCTGATGATACTGATAATTTGTCTTCTCAAGTCCATATTGACTCACAAAATGTTTCTAGCCCTCGTGTTCCTATTACTCCTTTTCCTCATCATTTTTCTTGCAGGGTTCGCACTGATAGTTCTGCAGATACTGGTTCTTTGCTCTCTGATACACCTGAAACTCCCTCTCTTCCTATGGCCACCCAAGCAGTTCCTGAGACTGTAGATCTTCCTTCTCATTATCCTCAACGTACTCGTAAGTCCACTCAACTACCAGATTTTGCTTATTATTCTTATTCATATTCTTTTACTTCTTTTGTAGCTTTTATTCACTGTCTCTCTGAGCCTTTATCCTATAAAGAGGCAGTTTTTGATTCTCTTTGGCAGCAGACTATGGCTGAGGAACTCTCTGCTTTACATAAGACAGATACTTGGGATTTGGTACCACTACCACCTGGTAGAAGTACGGTTGGTTCTCGTTGGGTTTATAAAATCAAAACCAAGTCTGATGGGTCAGTTGAGCGGTACAAAGCTAGATTGGTTGCCCAGGGATTTTCTCAATAGTATGGTATGGATTATGAGGATACATTTGCTCCTGTTGCAAAAATGACTACTGTTCGTACTCTTATTGCAGTTGCCTCTATTCGTCAGGGGAATATATCTCAGATGGATGTTAAAAATGCTTTCTTGAATGGCGATCTTCAAGAAGAAATTTTCATGATTTCCCCTCCTGGTATTTCTCATAATCCTGGATATGTTTGCAGGCTCAAGAAAACTTTATATGGTCTCAAATAGGCACCCCGAGCCTGGTTTGAGAAGTTCTCTACTGTGATTACCTCTTTTGGTTTTTGCCTAAATCATCATGATTCAGCTTTCTTTATCAAGAGTACCTATGCAGGTCGTATTTTTCTTTCCTTATATGTTGATGACATGATTATTACTGGTGATAATGTTGATGGGATTGTAGTGTTGAAGTCACAATTAGCTTGACAATTTGAAATGAAGGACTTGGGCTCTCTTCGCTACTTTCTGGGTAATGAAGTAGCAATCTCTCCAAAATGCTATCTTTTATCTCAGTCAAAGTACACAACTGACATTCTTGAGCATGCTCACCTCAATGATAGTAAGACTGCTGATACTCCTCTTGAGCTTAATGCTCGATATTCTTGGTCTGATGGTACCCTTTTTTCAGATCTTACTTTGTATCGTACTATTGTTGGTAGCCTGGTATATCTCACTATTACACGTCCAGATATTACATATGCTGTTCACATTGTTAGTCAGTTTGTTGCTTCACCAACTACCGTTCATTGGACTACTATTCTTCGTATCCTTCTGTATCTTCAAGGCACTCTCTTTCAAAGTCTTTTTCTTCCATCGACCTCTTCTTTGGAGCTGCGTGCATACTCAGATACTGATTGGGCTGGTGATCCAATAGATCGCAAATCTATCACTTGTTTTTGTATATTTTTGGGTGATTCTCTTATTTCTTGGAAGAGTAAGAAACATACTGTCATTTCTAGATCTTTCACAGAAGCTGAGTATCGTGCTATGACATCTAGTACCACTGAGATAGTTTGGTTACGTTGGTTGTTTGTAGATATGGGTGTTTTTCTTTTTCATCCCACTCCTATGCATTATGACAACAAGAGTGTTATTCAGATTGTTCACAACTTAGTTTTTCATGAACGAACCAAACATATTGAGATTGACTGTCATCTCACTCTATATCACCTAAGCATGGCACTATTACTTTGCCATTTGTCACGTCTTCCATGCAACTTGCAGACTTGTTTACAAAGTCACATCCTATTCTGCGTTGGCAAACTTTCGATACTTTTAGCAGACGCATCGTGAGTTTGAGGGGGGGGGGTATTAGAGTTATTATATTTAATAAGGGTAGAATAGTCTTTTATTTTATTTTGTGTGTAAGACTATATATTTTCTTTATTAAGTTTTCATATTTGTAACTTTGCATTGAGATTGTAATCAAAACCCAAGCCTCTCTTTTTTTATCTCTTCTTCTCTCTCTTTACAATTCTTTCACTTTAAAGCACTCATGAATACCAGGAATTGTTTGTGACCAACATAACACAACCGAAAAACCGACTTTATGCCAAAAGGTGTCATGTGTATACTATTGTATGATCTTATATTAAAGGCTCAATAGTTCAAGACATTAAATCACTAGTTAGTCAAGTAAATCCGATAGTATTACATTAAAGAAGATTCAAGGCCAAAAACTATTTATCCCAATGCAATTACTTTCTAACTATACTCTCTTTAAGTGTCTGCCAGTCTATTTGCATTTGAGGATAATTTCCATTCATGTGCATGTGAATGAGAAATTATGTGTCACATAAAACTTGCTTGTGTTACGATATTAAGTGAATATGCGGGTGCAGATGACTTATTATCGTTAGGAGTTCATTAAACATGAAGAGTTACATGTGACTGATGAAAACCTGAAGAGTTACTACTGAACCTTCACAATGATTTAGGCTCAACCATTGAACTTGGTAACTATTGGGTTCATACCGAACATGCACCAGAGAGTTTATAAATAGTCCCACCAGCCTCATTTGCACAAAAAAAAAAAAACTCCTCCCTACATACATGTAAGCCTAGTTTAGCCTTAGCCTTAGTCTATCAAGTGAATCAGGGTTGAACCCAAGGGATCAAGTGGGTTGAGTCAAATAAAAGAGTACTACACCGAGTTGATTTGTTGAATCTATCAAATTGAAGTAGTGTTTTTGATCAATAGTAGATTGTGTATCGTGGAAGACATGTGTCATTGGGTCTGTACAACACCAAACGAGATGTCAATAGATAATATCAAATATTAGCCTCGGCTTAATTTCAATTTTTTTTTGTTTTTATTTTATTTTATTATACCAAAATATACGTTAATTCAAGTTATGTTATTTAAGTATGTTAGTATAAATTTCACTATCTTTTCAAATATTATCATACTAGTGTATTGCTAGTGCCTACGACATTATCATGCACTCGTAATTGTGATCGTTAGATGAAGTGATTTTAAACCGTAGATAGCAAAAGACATTTTAGACAACAAGATTGCTTTTTTTTAACAACTTTTGACTGTTGGATCGGCCATTTTGTCTTATTATACAGTCCTTGTTTGTAATATGTATACCCATATTATTCTTGAACACAGAACTTTGCCATGCAAGCTCAACTATTGCTTTTCTTTTTAGAAATGTAAGTGAGTGGGAAACCGATCCTCTATTATGGAATAGCTTAATGCATGTGATTGATTGTCTTTTCTTTTGAAGTGATTATGAGGTTCCAAACACAATAAGCTCTACAAATATAGAACTACCCAAACACAATAATTACAATTACTACACAATTAATTTTACACCACAAATAAATATCTTTCTAGCTTAAAGAGAGAATTCACGTGATCGACTCATTCATATGAGATGTGTAAAGAGAGAATTCACGTGACCGACTCATTCATATGAGATGTGCAAGTCAATGTCGCTCTAGCTCTAGTCACGGTAGGGATGGCAACGGACCGGACGGGGCGGGGCTGGTTTTCACAAATTTGTTCCACATCAAATACTTTTTTAAATTCAAAATATTACAATCCTGGTACTTTGATCTAACAATTAAATTCCCATTACAGAGATTAGAAACCCAATAACAAATTTGAATTAAAAATTTTAAATTCAAAATATTACAAGCTTGTTAGTATGATCCAACAATTAAATTTAGAATTGTTTACATTCCACAATCGAAAAGTCCCAATAACAAGTTTGATATAAAGAAGGTTTAATACAACTAAATTAAACACAACAAAATTCCATCATATGAAGTTTAATAAAAGCTTACATTCAGAATGTTCAAAAACAAAATAAAAATTACTCGAAAATCATACTTTGATTTTCAATCACCATTTTCTTACTCGAGATTCCAATTCAAGAACCAATCTAAACCTGAAAATGAAGAATATAAAAAACTTATATACTTATATTTAAAGGTTGGGAAAGTAGGGATATATAATATAAATCATAATTATATAACAAGTGGATTGGCAAGGTGGAACGGGGTTTCTATCACAGACCATACCCGTCTCGTACCTGCGGCTGGTTCACATTTTCATTCTCATATCCGCCGACGGCATAAAAATGGTTCCTATACCCGCCCCAAACGGGAAGGGACGGGACGGGACGGAAACCCGACGGGGCGGGCAAAATTGCCATCCTTAAGTCACGACATCGTAGTAAAACCTAGGGGATCCTCAATTTAAGAAAAATAATCATAATCTAGCCTTCAAATCAGAACAAAATAAATATAGAAAAAATCAATCCAACCCCTAACACATGTTCACATTTTTATTCACTGATTTCTTTTAATGGTCAATTATTCAAACAAGAAGGCTTCCTCTGGTGTTTTGTAGAAGCGTATTTACAACACTACCAACCGGTTAATCACATGCAAGTTTGTTTCCCCATTTGTTGTTGAATATACTGATTTGCAGGGTAAAAAAAAAGGACACAGTCCAAAGATTCAACAATAAACACCTAACAAATAACCCCACGAGATTAGCTTTATTTGTGAAATTTCTCCAAGAGATATACGCATATATAGCTATAAATACAAACAAGGACAATTTAATTGTTGACTCCTTAATGGTAATTAATTTTGCAAAGTTGCTTTTTCATTTATCAAAATGTCCTCTAATAAACATATTTGTAACTAATTTTGCCAAGTTAAGAAAGGTTCTATTCGATCTTTTGCCATCAGTGTTGCTAATGTAAGCCCATATAGGAATTACTTCCTTGGCTGACTTTTCCAAAATAATAAGAACTATCTAAGACTTCTTGATAAAATTGTTCCCACTTGTTAATAAAAATGTTTTACCGAAAATAACTACTTCCATCATCAAGGGTCCAGAAAAGGTTGAATACTGCTGTGCTAAGGTTATATCTGATTCTCACATCCCATACCTTCAATTATTGTCTTAAAAGTTGCTGCCAGGTTCAGATGATCTCTATTTTTGGGCATAGCCTAAGTTTGTTTGTCTAAATCTGTTATAAGCATGCTACATATACAAATTCTCATCTGTCCATGCTATGCAATGACTCAAAAGGAGGCTGCAATTCATTCCGAGTATCTAGACCTGTTTTGAGTACACAGTCACTGATTTGAGATTTATGTTTGCTGTCAAAGACTGAAGATCTGTTGTTCAACTCTCAGTTTAAAGTTCTTCAGCATTTATTATAATATTGCTGTGTATGGAGTAAAGTTCTTTTTTGTTGGTGAGAGTCCAAACCATGGGAGGTTCTAGACAGGGGGAATTTTGAGTGAATTGTTGTGAGTTTGGTGAGTGTTTGTGCAAGCATTGGGGCTGTGCACAAGGGGAGAGTTTTGAGTGAATTGTATGTGAGTTAGGTGAGTGCTGAGAGAGTGAGTGAGAGAGATACCACTGCTGTAGCCTCAGAACTTCATACACTAGTGAACTGTTGACTGGCATAGCAGCCAAAGAGGATGTTTCCCCACTTTGGGGTTTTACCTCTATAAATCTGTGTCCTTTGATATTTAATTGTTGTTCACGTTAGTAGTTAGCTTGCTGAACCCATAGAACACTCTCACTGCTTATCTGGTTCCTCAAAAACTCTCTGTGACAATTTATCAAACAGTTGTGGACAACTAAAGTTTCAGCCAGACTTCAACCAATCATCCTTGTTTCAGCTAGCCTTTCCAATACTTCTAATGCACTCTAAAACCACATAAAATTAATACTGATGCGATCTCCATAGAGATGATTAAAGCAATCACTATAAAAATATAGATGCAGGGGTAAGGTAGTTGTATCTAAAATTTCTTAGGCCACCAAGTGAAACTTCCAATCACTTCCCAAGTAGCATATACAAATTATAAAGTTGGTTACATATATAGCTTATTCCTCCTCACTCTCTTCTTCACTCCCCTTGACTTGATATGAATGGGCATCCTTCACCTTGATCAATTCTGTAATAGATGGCACCATTCCTATCAGTTTCAGCCAACTCTTGAAGTGTTTTAGAATCCATTTCGTCAAGTGGATACATCCCATGCCAAGCTTTGCGGGCTATGAAATTGGCTACTTCATTGGCTTCTCTATACTGGAACTGTATGTCATAGTCTTCAAATTTGTTCAATAATTCCATGATTTGGCTGCAAGATATATATAGGATGGTGTATTTATCATGCATGTTAAAAAAACAAATAAATTTAAATTAAAGAGAAACTATATATATATATATATATTGGTTACCTGTATATTTCGGAATACTCCTCTTCGTGTTTGCCACCCTTTAATGTAACTATTACTTCTTTACAATCCCCCTCCACAATTATTTTTTTCACATCTAGTTCAAGTGCTCCTTTTAATCCTATACAAACTGCCACCAGTTCTGCTTCATATGCAGAACTTGCATCAGTGGTAATACTGAAGGTGTCTTCAATATTACCAAATTCATCACGTAAGACTGATGCTGAACTCCCAACGCCATTCTTGAAAGAACCATCGAAGTTAAGTTTATGGTAACCCATCGGAGGGGTTTCCCAACTAACAGCGATTACCGGATTATTTAACATTGTTTCTGCAGATTCCTCACATATATATATTTGATTATTGTCAATATAGTTATAAATGTTTTCTTTAGCATCAGAACTACCATTGCTGCACCACCAATGCATGAAGTCTTCAATTGACAAATACTTGTTGCCACGCTCATGCCGATGTAGGTGATTTGAAATGTGCCCTTCAAAGAATTTGCCCATCGCTTCCAAGCGGTCCTTGTGACCTTGTTCGAAAAAACAGTTTCGAATATCCTGTAGTTTAACCATATAAAGTTATTCACACACATACACACATGTATATATATATAAAACTAATGCTTGAATAAACTTACCATTGGATATTCGAATTCTGCCAATAGTCCAATTTTGACATAATGCTGTGTAACTCGATTATTTTCGAGTAGAGCTAATGAGAAATGTAATTAAAATAATTAGTAAGATCAAAATGAACCTATTTTTAGGCCTGTAGATCTAGAATTACTATGCAAACAGAATGAGGAGCTAGTGAGAAATGTAATTAAAATAATTAGTAACAGTACATTGAAGATAGAAATAAACCTATTTTTAGGCCTATAGATCTAGAATTAATATGCAAACAGAATGAGGTGGTCCAGGTTGATCGGATCTTAAACATTGAGACGCCATACAAATTATTTTTTCAAGAAGAAAGAATGAAGTAACTTATTTTGTGATAGACTATTTAAGAACGCTAAGGAATTTCAAAGTGGTTGTGTGTTCTAGCTTAATTGATTGTTCATATATAGCATAAATATTTAAAGCCTAAAATTTTGTTGATCCTGAATTTTTTTTCAAAAGAAACAAATATAGAGCTAGCCAAATGAGAGTTGAAGATCTTCTGCAAATAAACATTGTTTCTGTATGGAATGTAGAAAGGGAAGAAGCAGGAGCATACCAAATTAATTGTAAGCAAGAGAAGGCATGCCAAGACAAGACTTGGCAACCAAAAGCTGAAGAAATCACTTTCTATAAGGAGTAAATTAATTGTATAGTATTTATTTGTTTATTATAATCTTGCAGCTATATATCCTAGGAGATAAGGTTTGATTGGTGTTTTTCTAGCATAGGACTATCATTTATATTGCCCAAACCAATATCCAAAAAAGAAAGAAAGGAGATGAACAAACTAATAAAAGATAGGTTTAAGCAAATGAAAATATACAAATAATACTTTGTTCTAATAAAAGCAATAATGTGATAAATTTTAGGATCTCTCACACACACACATATATATATATACATATTACAACAATCACTGAAATGAAAAAGTATATATGAATGAGGGCACATGCGTGCTAATGATTTACCATAACTTTCTGGGAGAGATGACTCAGATCTGTCATCATCTGCAAACAATGCAAAACTATTATTAGTTGATCAAATAAATAAAAATAGTCATTTCATATGACTTTGACTCTTAAAAAGATTCAAATTAAATTTAAACATGTAATGATAATGAATTCGCAATTCAAATAGGTCATGGAATTTGAAGTTAATATCAACTTTTTACATGAAGGGAAAAGAAAAACAAAAGCAAGAAAAATCAGCAATCTTACAGGATTAAAATTACACAAGTTTTTTTTAGAGATATTAATTAATTGCATCAAACTAGCAATCATGATGACTATCAAGAAAGAAAAAAATCATGATGACTATTAATACATATGACAACAATCACTGAAACGATGCCTGAATTAGGACACATGCATGCTAATATTATTACCAGAACTCTCTGCGCGAGATGGATCAGCATCATCAATTATTGCTGTTAACAATATACATAAAACTATCATTAGTTGAAAAGATAATTAAGTAAAAATAGTCATTCCATAGGACTTTGATTCTTTCAAAAAAAAAAATTAAATTGAATTTAAACATGTAAGGATAATGAATTTGAAACTCTTAAGATAAGATAGTAAGAGAGAGAGAATTTATAAAGAGGCTATATGAAAATCTAAGAGCAATTTTGTCACTACCAAACCTAGGATTCACAAGACTGGACAATCACTCCCACTAATAAAGTTACAACTTGTAATAAATAATTTAAATCATATAATACATAGTTTCCAAGTATTCAATATATTTATTCACTTCTTTAGACCAATTAACCTTTAAAATGTTAGGGGTGAGTTCAACATCCTAGTAGGAAAGCTAGCTTGCTACATATTTATAGGTTTCATAATATACAAAAAATTTATGCATGTAGAGAACATTAATTTCTCGAGAATAAAATTCAATCACAGTATTGATAGTGATGTTCAAGCATTCAGTGAAATATTAAGTACTAGCAACCAAGTTAGACATCAAACTCAGACATAATTAAATTCAAACAATCAGGTAAAATCGAATCTCATTCATCAGAAAGAATTCTTGTGCAAAACATGATACAGTTCTTGCATCAATTCACAAGATAATTTCTATCAATCCATGCTTTGATTTAAAACATATTTTCAAACATAAATAAAGACAGATTTACAGTTGCATTCAATATCGTGCTCATATGTATGATAATCATCAAGAATTAAAAAATAGGAATTACTTCATTAAAAATTACCAAGGTTTTGTGATTTTAGAATGTCCAAAACCGCCTAAAAACCACATAGCTCAAATATTCTAAGTAAAAGGTCTCTTAAATATAGGAGGCACTTATATAAAAAAATACTACAACTGTTTAGAAGTGAGAAAAGGAAATTTATATATATATATATAGACACACACACATAGCAAAATTCATGAGCAACGCAACGATCATTCCTTCTTATATAGAAAAAAAAAGACTTCAGATTTAAAATAAAAAAAATTGAGCAAAATTATTGAGATGAGTCATTGAATTGCCTTTCTTTTTTTAATTTTTGGGGAAGAGTCCTTCTTGTTCTTTTCTCTCTCTCCTATATTTAAAGAGACTTTTTTACTTAAAACACTTGAGCTATGTGATTTTTAGATGGTTAATTTAAGAAGCACTTAAAGTTCTAAACTATTTTTCAGAAGTTCTAAGAATTCAATAAATGGTTGCTAAAGGTAATTGGAAAAGAACTACGTTGTTCATTGAACTTTCTATTAGCTGAAAAATTATATAAATAAAGACAAAAATACATTTTCATATATATATATATATATATATATATATATATATATATATTTATTGTATTTTGATAAGGGAATTTTCAGATATATTCAAAAGTAAATCTCCTGACCCACAGTATCTTGGAGAGAACCCATGTAGAATGAGTTGTTCATTTTGTTAATCTATGCTCCTCTTTTAGACACTTACTCCAATTTATCCCCAAATCACAAAACCTTGAAATCAAATTATGATATTTACATAAATAAATAGGTCAAATGGAAGAAAGTACAAAAGTCCATAGCGTAGCAAGAAACAATAAAGCAGGTTTTGTAAGATTATATCTCTAATCTATAAATTTATCTACCATTGCTAACTATTAGCATGGTAAAATGGAGGCGGCTCTTTTTTTTTCTTTCTCCAACCTTCTTGATATTTTAATATTATATTAATATATTAATAAAGTTTGTTTCGGTAATAGTCTATTACCACGGTCAATCCCTTCCCTTTCTCTCACTAAAATCTCCCTCCCCCCACTTTCTCTCTCGAAATATTATTATCTCTCTCTAATTTAAACCTCTCACCTTCGTCTTAATTTCAGTTACCGTCATAAACAATTTGATAATCAAAATATTTTGATTTTGGAGCTGTTTGAAATTGCTTTTCAAAAATTTAAAAACACGTTTTAATTGGACAATTTTATCATTTTTTTATTATTTCATAGATAATTTCACTCAATCTTTTACAAAATTATTATTATAAAATATAGCAACATTTTATTAAAAAGCATTAATGTAAAATTAATGATATAAATATTTAAAAAAATATTATTACCAAATATATTTAAAATAAAAAAACACTTTATACAACATACTACCAAACATTTAAGATCTCTGCACTAACACCAGATAAAACAAAACTATCTACTCAAGTAAACAAAAAATAAAAAATACCCATATATATATATATATGGTATTCATGTACGTAAAGATTTATATGGATCACAACAAATAGACTTTACACTTTTAAATTAATTATCCCACCATATGGTACCTGTGTTGGAAGGAACGCTGGCATTGGCGGTTGAAAATGGTCGGAAGACATTCTTTAATTTCTTGCCACTAATAAAATAAATATAGAATTAATTGATTGATCAATAAATGAATTATTGGTAAAAGTATAAAACAGAATTAATCAAGAACATAGTTTATGTGTAATCAAAATAAATTTAGAAATAAACAATAAGATTTTGTATATAATTAAAATACCAAAATTTAATTAAACATTGTACATAGAGTAGCTTCTCTATATACAATAAATAAAATGCTAGAGAGGAAACTTAATGAACAACATTAATGAAAATTTCAAAATTGCATGCCGGAAAATTACAGTTATACAAACAGACATGTAAAATATAACATTAATAAAAATAGAAATGTTTAGAAATGTACTGTTTGAAAAAGTTCTTCATCTTGCTATGAAATGGATGTGTAAGAAGGGCAGAATGAGTAGATGAAACGAGAAAGCTAGAATGGAGAAATTATGAAAAAAAACAACTATTATATACAGAGAAATAAAACTGAAGTAAAAAAAGAGAAGAAGAGAATTCTTCAAGAACAAATATGTGTTCGTTAAGTACTGTCACAACAAATATGTGCTCGTTAACTACTGCACCGTTTAAAAAACTGAAGGAAAAAAAAAAAAAAGAAGAGAATCATTCAACAACAAATATGTGTTCGTTAAGTACTGTCACAACAAATATGTGTTGTGAACACGAAGATACACACATGGTGAAACAACAAATATGTGTTGTGAACACAAAGATACACACATGGTGAAAAAAAAAAGAATTTTCTAAGGTTGAGACATGGTAGCGGAGCGAGGGCTGGAGATGGGTTGCATGGTAGTATAAATTGTAACACAATGTATTGTAAATTACAGTGCCAATATATATATATATAGTTCAGTTAGGGTAATTGCATGCAGTGCTCCTCACGTGTGGAGCAGCGTTGATCCTTTTAATTTTTTTTCTAGATGACTAACAAAAAGTTACTGATTTTTTAAGACACACCATCAATAATTTTTTTTTTAATCCCAAAACAGGAATAAAATTTTGATAAAAAAGAAAATATGTCTCAGTCCTAAAATCTTGAATTTTTTCAATATAATTTTTTTCCCAAGACCGGTGAAATGTGAATTTAAGGTTGATGAAAGTAAATTTAAGGATAGTGAAATTTAGATTAATTGTGTTGATAAAAAAAACTTGAAATAATTCAAGATTTTGTAAAGGTTGTGAATTGTAAGTTTAAGAGTAATGAAACCTAGATTAATCTTCTTGTTCATGGTTTCTTTTTTCTTTTTCTTTAAAGATGTTTTTCTTTTTTTCTCATTAGACTATAACCATAATAGAATATAGTTAATTTAATGGATATTTTTTAAAAAAAATAAAATTTCATTTGGGTTTTACCACCCTTAAAGCTACTTTCATCAATCTTAAATGCACATTTCAACACCCTTATAACTAAAAAAACATAGAAATTTTAATTTTTTTTTTGTCATCACAGTTCATTTAGATTTCACCACCCTTAAAACTACCTCCATCAACCTTAAATGCACATTTCACTACCCTTCCTGAAAATTCAAATTATTTTATTGACATGAGTGTTTTATACCAAAAAAAAAATATTCATTTTGAAACCATCTGTATAAACGCATAGTGATTTTTTTACTAATAACCAACATAATATCAATACTAATACTAATAATTCTAATCTCATAGAAATAATGAGTCACCATTAATATCGACACATCTATCGTCACTTGTTCAAAATTTCCTCTATTCATTCTTTTTTCCTTCTTCTTTGTTACTTGATATCTCGTTGGTACACATCTTCTCTTGATCCATGCATAATGTCATGACAAATGGATATAAATTTTTGTATAACCATTAGAGAATAATATTTAACTTAATAGATTTTTTTTAGTTCATCATTTCTTTTTTTTTTCTTTATAAATGTTTTCATTTTTTTCTTATTAGAGTATAACCATGAGCGAATAATATTTAACCTAATATATATATATATATATATATATATATATATATATTATTTTTAAAAAAAAAGAAAAGCTCATCTAGGTTTCATCACCCATAAAAGTACTTTCGCGGGCCTTAAAACCACCTCCACCAAACTTAAATGCACATTCACCACCCTTATGACTAAAAAAATTAAAAATTTTAAATTAATTTTTTTTGTCACCCTAGTTCTTCTATACCTCACCACCCTTAAAACTATTTCAATCAATCTTAATTTCACATTTCACTACCATTATACCTACAAAAATTAAAAAATTAAAAGTTAATTTTTTGTGACCACAATTCATCTATATCTCACCATGATTACATCTATATTTCACCACTCTTAATCTACATTTCACTACCCTTATATCTAAAAAAAATTGAAATATTATAAATTTAAATTATGTACGTCACCACAGTTCTATACTTCACCATCCTTAAATCTATATTTCAGAAACCTTAAATCTACATTTCACCAACCTTAAAAAAAACACTTGGTTCAATTTAAAGATTTTAGTAGGTCTAAGTTTGTTGAAATGTGGGTTTAATGATGGTGAAACTAGTTATAAGTGCGGTGACATCTAGGCTAAGTTGAAATTTTTTTAACTTGGATCAAATTGAATATTTTAGTAGGTCTAAGTGTGTTGAAAAGTGAGTTTGATGGTGGTGAAACTAGATACAAATGTGGTAAAATTAAGGTTAAGTTCATTTAAAAAAATTGAACTGGCTTAAAATTGATTTTATTAGGTCCAACATGAATTCATAGTATTGCCAATAAATATTTGTACAAATGTGTAATTTTTTAAATCTCCATATCTAAGTTGTTTCAATATTTTTCACCATAGTAGATATTTCTAACTTCTAATTTTTGGTGGCAAAATGTAGATATAGGGGGTGGTGAATATAGATTTAATGGTGGTGAGGTATAGATGAACTTTGGTGACAAAAAAATTAACTTTTAATTTTTCTAAGTTTTATTAGGTATAAGGGTAGTGAAATGTGTATTTAAGGTTGGTGAAAGAAGATTTAAGGGGGTTGAAATCTAACTTAATGTTCTTGAATTATTCCAAGTTAATTTTTTTGTCATAACAAATTAATCTAGATTTCACCGTCCTGAAACTTACCTTCACCGTCCTTAAATTCACATTTCACCACCCTTATACCTACAAAATCTTGAATTAATCTAAGTTAAATTTTTTTATCAACATAGTTAATCTATATTTTACCACCCTTAAACTTATTTTCATCACCCTTAAACCTACACATTTCACTACCTTTATACTAAAAAATTTGAATTATTATAAATTAAATTTTTGTCATCATAGTTTATCTATATCTCACGACCCATAATCTATATTTTACCACCCTTATACCTTAAAAAAATTGAAATATTATAAGTTAAATTTTTATCACCACGGTTCATCTATACCTCCCTACTTTTAAATTTACATTTCACCACCGTATCATTCACTACATTTATATCTAATTTAACCACAATTAAACCTACCCTTTAACACAAGTATATTTACTTTCACATTTCAACACATTTTTCAATTGAAGGTACAATTAACATTAGAGTCTCTATAATGACAATATTCAGTTCGTCACACTTAACTATTTAACCTTTATAATAAGGGAGGCGATATTCGCACTCCCTTTTTTTACATTTGCACTCCTATTTTAAATGAAATGACAATCCTAATGCACACTTTATAAGTGAATGATTATTTTTTAAAAAAATTACACAACTACCCTTTCAATATTACTCTCTGTGTCTCCAATATTTAATGTTTTTGGTCTCTTTTGAGAGGATAAAAAAAAATACATAAAAAAATATTCTCTTTTGAGAGGCCCAAAAAAGAAGGTTATACATATTGAATAAATTGTCTCTTTTGGCTGGACAAAAAAAAAGTTATTTTCGTTGAATATTAATCTCTTTTCACAGGAACTGAAAAAAAAAAAAAAAAAACCTATTTTTTTTTTTAATAAATTATCTCTTTTGACAAGGCAAAAAAAATGTTATCTCTGTTCAATAAATTATTTCCTTTGACAAGATCCAAAAATATATATATATATATATATATATATAGTACAGAAAGAAATGATCCAAAAAAATTTATCCGAATAAATTCTCTTTTGACAAGACCGAGAAAAAAATTATTTCTCTTGAATAAATTTAATGTTTTGACAAGATCCTCCCCCAAAAATAAAAAAATCCAAGAAAGAAGTTATTTTTCTTTTGATAATGAAAAGAAAAAATACTAAAGGGAAGTAACTAATGTTAAAAAAAAAAAGGTTAAACTTCATAGTACATAGTTATTGTATTATAAAATAAAATGTTAAAAAAGTTAAAGTTTATAGTATAAAGGGTAGTTATGATATTATAAAATAAGAAATGATCAATTAATTAGCTTAAGGACCTTTTTGTCATTTCATTTAAAAAAAATGGCCAGTGGAGTGCAATTGTTGAAAAAGAGAGTGCGAATATTGCCTCCCTAATAAATACAATCTGACATTAGATACAATTAAATATAAAATACAACTCAAAAGTCTAACAAAAGGGAACTTTCCATCAGTTTATCGTAACACAGACAAACTGCTTACAAATATATATATATGCAAAAATTCAAATCAAACCACAGAGTTAAAATCTTCATCCATTACGGTCTAATAAGATTCAATATGAATTCTAACATGTAATCCATCATTCTAAGCTGTTCATAATCATATCAGGAAGGTTAAAAAGTAAAATCTATGAAATAGACATAAAAATCCCTTCCCTCTGAATTTAGTTATACATTCCCTTTGACATACTTCATCCGATATGTCAAATTTATTAATTTATTAATATTTTGTCTTTCAATAAAATAACAATAATACATTAGAAAATATAACCTCAGACATCTGTGATGTATCCATACTCATAATTTCCATCTCCATTTATATTTTCTTCAACTGCACTTTCTTTTTATCTTGCTCAATCCTCTGCTTAAAAAGCTCCATTTTTTTTTCATTTCTTTCCTTTTTCTCTTCCATCATTTTTTAGATGAGATCTGAAACAGGTGTGAGTTCGTTTGCAAAGGTTTGTTTCATCTTTTTCTTCTCAACCTTTCTACCTGGTGGTCTAGTCATGTGATCATAGGTAGTATTGTTGATAACTTCGTCGGACTCAATATTTATAGGAGTGTTTGGATTAGAAGATGATGAGTAGCCAGAACTCAGAAGAGAAAGATTTGTATCCTTTTACGATTGTCTTTCTCCATTGTTGGTTCTTGCATTTGCACCCACTTTGGTTGGTACCTCAACATAACCCAAACATGCTCCAAGGTGAATCTTGATTTGTAAAGATTTTCGTACAAATTTCTTCGCTTTCACAATCTGAAAAATATATGTAAAAAATTAAAAATAATTCATATAAAATTTACATTAATACAAAAAAAATACCTTCTCTTGTTCATTCGTGCCACTTTGATTTCTGGCATTTATGGTGGAAAAACATCCACAAAATTTGTTCACATGCGCATTAATCATTTGTCATCGTTGTGTCAATATTTTATCGGCTTGATCAGTGTGAAACTCTTTATTTTGGTGATAGAATTCCCCAATTCGTTGCAATTTTTTTGCTCCTTTTCATGCACAACATAAAATTTTTTTGCTCCTTTTCATGCACGACATCAAGACTGCCATTGAGCCACACACTCACGAGAAGATGGTATTCTTCCGTACCGAATCCGGCACCTCGAACGGTAGTCTTTTTCTTCAGGGCTTCATTAGTATGAGTTTCATATGCTTCACTAGAAAATTGAGATTGTTAGGTGGAAAAATATGGAAACTCTGGGTATTGAGGATCCCTGGTGTGAATGGGGGAAAAAGACTATCCAAATCTAAATTCGTAGACAATGTTACTGTTGGTGAATCTGCCAAGTTTTGTTTCATGCAATTTTAAATTGTTTGTGGAACTCATAGATTAAAATAATTAAAAATATTCATTTGACACATATTTTTTGATATATCAAATGTCAAGTAGACATTTGAGGTATTGGTTGCAGCTATTTTTGATGCCAAAAAGTATGTGCCACATAGAATTTGAAGCATCGTATAGAGATGCTTTAACATAATAAAACTCAAAGATTATGCCACTAAATACAATGAAGACAACACCTGCCCCAAAGACTCCCATTCTCAACATCTCAGTAGAACGAGGCTTCTCTTTCAAAAGAGTTCTGTACTTGGTGTGTTAGGGTTTTCTCCAAACATGGATCCCTATAATACAAAAAACAGACCTCACTTGTCAATGGTTTGAAGATCTTCTCTCAAGTCATCTTCTTCTCTTTCAAAGCTCATAGACATCACATATATTTTGACGTTGTCGGGCCAAATGAAAAACTTGTGTCTCAGAATTTCTTTCCATGCCAAAAAGAGAAGGGAAAGAGAGAGACCCATTTGTGATTAAAGGGTAATAAAACATGTTCAACAGCAATAAAGACCTAATTTTGTCAAAGCTTCCAAGATATTAAAATAGACGATTTTATGAGTTCAGAGGTAATAAAATACGAGCGTAGCTAACTCTCGCAATATATCGAGAGAATATGAAATTGGGTTGTCAAAAGAGCAAACCCAAAACATGTCTTGTAACTAAAAAATAATTAATACAATTTTGATAAAGACAAAAGACCTTTTTTCTCCAAGAAAACTCTTTTTAAGTTATAGAGAAGGATTGAAGAATCAAAGAGAAACCAAACTCTGTTGTTCAATTACACAGAGAAATAAAAATAGGAAAGGGGGTTAAATACTTGAATAAATGAGTGATACCCCAAATCGATTGCGGGGGGGGGGGGGGGGGGGGGGGGGGGGGGTGGGGGGCGGCTAAAAGTAAAAAAAAATAAAAATGAACGCAATAATTTTTACAACAAAGATATGTTATAAATATTCAAAATTAACCCAAAAAAATGAGAACATTCTCATAAAGATAAATCAAGTACATCGTTGATAGATACAAAAACAGATATCATTTTCTTAAACAAGCTATAGAAGATGAACTCTACGATCTTTAAGAGAGTTAAATTCATTCACAACAGAATCTATATCAATATCTTGAGCAAGTTCTCTTTCAATGTTGAGAATCATGCAATCGGCAAGAAATTCATCACCCATCTTGTTGCAAAGTATAGTTTTGACACGCTTCATTGCCGAAAAAGCTCGTTCAGTTGTTGCCGTAGAAACAAGAAGAGTCAATATGAGACGGATCAATCTATCAATCAGATAATAGGTTTCTCTCTTTCCTGTTTCAGCTAACATTTTGCATAAATCAGAAATGGTGGACAGATTCTGAAAACTCGGATGATGGAGGACATCAATCTTATAATGCTGTAATTGACTTCTCAAAGCACACATCTCATTCTGAAAATCTTTAGGATAATACTTTTCTGCAAGATCACAAATATCATCAACTTTAAATGATTTATAGGAATCTTTAGGATCCAAAGCTGAACCAAGAACAAGGAGTTCCATTGTACTTTCAGAGAATCTTTGATTTAACTCCATCAACTGAGAATCTATTGATACATTGAATATATCAACTTGATAGTGATGTTTAAATGTGATATTATCATTTTGTTGACAAGAACGACCTGTACCCACCATATAAGAAGCATTCATATCTGGTACTACAATCTCATGCTCTTTACAAAATGATTCCACATTTTGAAAGAAAGTATGCCACCCATTCTCTCTGAATTCCTGAAGGAGTACATTCGTACTTGAAACAAGGTTCATAGCATTTACAATGTCTTGATTTTTTCGTTGTAATGCTTGACAAAGTAAATCAGTAATTCTCATCATCTCATACAACAATTGCAAAATAAATACAAATTCAAATGATAGCATTGCAAGATGAGCACCCTTTTCTTCCCCACGTATAGAATTAGTTAGTCCATTCTTTGAAAGATTTTCAAGAATTTCAAGAGATGGACCAAATAAGTCTATCAAGCTACTAACAGAACCATAATGAGAGCTCCATCGAGTGGCACCTGCTCGTTGCAAATTTTTAATTTGATTAGTCCCTTTGCCACTCTCAAGTTCACCGGTAGCTAACTTCTTAGAAGATAAAATCACTTGAACTGATTGTAACTCACTATGACGCTTAGGAGAAACAGTGACAAGATTGACAATGGAATTCAACTTTGAAAAGAATAGCCATATATCTTGCACATCTTTGGATGCCGCAACTAATGCTAGTTGTAGTTGGTGAGCAAAACAGTGTACATAATATGCATATGGACATTCTTTAAGAAACAATGCTTGTAATCCATTCCATGCCCCACGCATATTGCTCGCTCCATCATACCCTTGGCCTCGTATGTTATCAATTTGGAGATCATAAAGAGTAAGGACATCTGATATTTCTTTTTTTAGAGTTAAGGAAGTGGTGTCTTTAACTCATACAACTCCAAAAAAACGTTCTTTAAGCAAACCATTCTTATCCACAAATCTCAAGACAATAGCCATTTTCTCTGTATTAGACACATCTTGTGCTTCATCAACCAAAATACAAAATTTTTCATCCCCAACTTCTTCACGAATCTTACGTCTCACCCTATTGCCAAAAATGTGCAAAACTTCTTTTTGAACCATTGGGGAGATGTACTTTGCATTTTTTGGAGCATTATCTAAGACAACTTCAGCAACTTTGTCATTTAACGTTGCTGAATACTTTATGAATTCAATAAAGTTGCCACGATTCAAAGATTCAATGGATTCATCGTGACCTCTAAATGCACATGTTTGGAATGCAAGCCACCGAACACTCTCAATTATTGTCTTGAGGCGCAGTCGATTCTTCTCCACCACATCTCTTGATTGTACATTCAACACTCTGTCAATATGTTGCAAAGGATTCATTAAAGCATCTGAAACTATTACGGCACACAAGTGTGATGAATTAGGACCTCCCACATGTCGCAAAAGAGCGCACCTATCTCCATCATTAACCCTTTTCCAACTATTGAACCCCTCGACAGTAAAAGCAGGACGGGATGGTGGATTAGTTTCAAAGAGAAAGCATGGGAAACAATATGCTTTATCTTTCTTAGGAGAATACTCAAGCCAAGTGAATTTTTTATACCAACTACTTAGAAATCGACGAGATTGAGTTCTATCTTGGGTGGAAGGAAACACTGGGAGATTTGGTTGATAATGTCCCCTTTTGATATAATTTCGTCGAAGCTCATCACGTTCATTAACGGGATGTTGCCATATTTGAAGACGCAAGCCAGGATCTCGTATAAAAGACATATCATCAACTTTTGTTTATTCAATTCTTGAAATTTTGGAAGGAGGCTGCTCCCTTTGCTCATTAGAAGTTTCCCCACTTTTTGATTTATCATTTTCCACTTTATAGAATGAAAACAAATTTTTGATCTTGTGATATGAATGCCTCAATATTCTGAAACAAATAAACCCCACACGGCCAAACACATAATTATGCAATAACAAATAAGCCCCACACGGCCAAACAAATAATTATGGAATAACAAATAAGCCCCACACGGCCAAACAAATAAATATGCATTAACAAATGAGCCCCACACGGCCAAACAAATAACTATACAATAACAAATAAGCCCCACACGGCCAAACAAATAAATATACAATAACAAATAAGCCCCACACGGCCAATGAATTATATTTTAGTTGGTGGTATGATTTATTTAATATTGTGATAGAATAAATTTTTAGTGTTGAAGTGAATAAATTTTATTTAATATTGTGATAGAATAAATTTTTAGAATCACCAAAGCAATCTAAGGCAATTAGGCAAAGATAGAATCTAAACAGTATAAACATACCAGGAGCAGCAGGAGAATCCACAATCACTCAGTTCAAGAATAATGCATGGCTTGAAAGTTGAAATTTAGCTAAAGAAGAGGGAATCAACTAAGAGGCGCATCTACACCTGCACATACCCAGAAGTAAAAAGCTATTAAGTCAAGGACAGTCATCATAATTTTAAAAGTTGTCAAGTAAAAGACTCCAAAAAGCACAAATAATAAATAAATAAATAATAAAGCCCAAAATCGTTAAAAGAAAAACAAAAAAAAAACCGGACAACCTAATAAAATTAACATAAATTTAAGAACCCAACAGATAAAGATTAAAAAAGAAGAAGAAAGAAATTGTAGAAAATGGTATATGTAGATTACCAAGACTGGAAACTAGAGATGAAGTGAAGCTCATAAGTGCCATTGAAAAAGAAACAACCTGACCCAGAAACAGTATGAATAAAGTACGCAATAGGGCTTCATTGCTACCGTTCATGTCTTTAAACCAAAACTATCAAATAAGAAATCTATAAAAATCCCAACAGAAAGGAGCCGTTGTAGTCAAGAACAGAATGAATACACACTCCATATTTCATACATCAATCAAGGGAAGGAATGAAGTAATGAGAAGTTGGGACTTGCCGACTTGGGACGTTGGGTTAGCTTCATAGATACAGAAGCGGGAAAGAGGAAGGAAGTAGAGAAATTTAGGTTTTTTTAGGCTGGGCTGGGCTGGGTTGGGCTGGGCTGGGCTACAATGCTAGTAAAAAAAAAAAAAATTCTTTTTGGACCTGGGCTATAGCCCAGGTTAGCCTCTGCTTGGTTCCGCCCCTGATGATCCATTAAGCAAGTCAATTCCCAACAAAACAACAGTTTAAAACTCATTTTTTAATCCAAAATCAAACTCTAGCTAATATTTATCATGAAAAAAATCCAAACCAGAAACAAAACCAACGTTGCAACTACAATCCATCAAAGAACTAATAGGCTTTGTTTGGATAAACAAGAGAGAAAAAGAAATAAAGGATAACAGTGGTTACGAAAGAACAAATAAATAAATAAAAGGAAAGGATAACTTGTTATTATGTTCAGATAAATTATGAAGGAAAATAAAAGAAATGATAACATTCTGATTTAGAAAAGCTAAATGAGAGAAAAGAAAAAAGAAAAAAACATTTTAACAAATTTACTACTATACTCTAATGAACCTAGAGTGGGAGGGGGTGAATGGGTTTTTCGATTTTTCTTCATAATATTGCAAGTTTGGCTAGCACATGCAAACACACAATTTGATGGACACACAGATTTATAGAGGAAACTCCAAGGTGGGGAAAAACCTCTTCGAGCTGAGCTCCACTATGTCTGAAAGGGTAGTACAATAATTCTCTCAATCATTCTCTCACTCACCCAACTCACAACATAGTTCGCTCCAACACTCACCCAGTTCACAGCCTCCCTAGGCCTGAACCACTCTCACCAAATCTCACAACAGCTTTTCCGCTCTCAATCCCAACTTGAACTTTCCAAAGCCCAAGCCATCTCACCTCAATCTCACCACAATCACTCACACTTCCCCTGTCCAAAGTATCCCAATACTTGAACTATACATAGTGGTAGTGGAGTCAATTCGATGGCTTGAGCATCAACTCTTTAAGCTTTGTAAGTTGGTCTTCAAAATCAGTATTCAAATCGGATATGGTCTTCAAATGTTGATCTTCAATTCTTCAAACTCTGATAGTTAGTCTTCAAGGTCCCGCTTAACAATGACTCGGTCATTTGTCTTCTTGGCAGGTCATGACACTTGAAACTCTTCAATGATTGGCTTCGATTAGTTCACCCTTAAAGTGTGGCTGCAACGGTCTTGTAGAAGTTCGCTCTTTCAAGGAATCCCGTCATCAGCTTCTTAGACTTCCATTTAGCTTGGAATTTACTTCTGATACTCGTCTTGGAATTTCTCTGTCTTTGACCCTATTCTTAAAATAGACACAATTGCAGCTAGAGTAGAAATTAGTAGCACTAGCAGTTCAGAATATAAGGAGCACAAACACAATTAAGCACAACATGTTCAAAGAAACATAATTCAGTGAAATATAATTTCAAAAAGTAGCATTTCAAAATCAGCATAATAGCATTTGGAATTTAGCACGATAGCATAGAAAAATTAGCATGATAGCAGAACTAAAAATCAGCACGATAGCATTTTTAAGACAACAAAATTAGCATGAAACAACCCTTGTTTCAGCAAAAAAAAAAAAAAAAAACAGCATAGTAACTCAGCTAAAACTGCACTATTAAACTCACAAATCAGCACCGTATAAGTCTCAAATCAGCACAAATAATTTCTCAAAACAGCACCTTATTAAATCCAATTCAGCACTATTTAAATTCCAAATCAACATAGTATAATGTCACAAATCAGCAAAACAATAAACTCAAATCAGCACTATTGAAGCACAAAAATAACAGCATAATTTCTGCAATTTTAAGCACAATGTCCAGCAAATTCAAACTCAGTATTTAGCAATTTTCAAATTCCAATACCCAGCAATTTCATCAACAATATCCAACAAATTCAACATATTAATCTCTCAAAATAGCCTTAAGAGACTTAGCAAATCAGGACAATTAGGTTCAGCTAACTCAGCAATTTAGGAGAATAAACTCAGCAAATTAGTTCCAAAGTCAGCATGTGTAGAATCACCAAACATTATATTATAAAGCCACAGTTCAGCAACATTGACCCATATTTTGAAATATAGAAAATGTTCAGCATCAACAAAAATATGTTGCAAAAATGAACCTTCTCAAATCAGCTTATACACTCGCAACTCAGAATCTCAAATATCAGAAATTATGAAAATAAATTGCAACATCAATTTTAAAGATTCAAAATCACATAATAGAGGTCATGTGCGCCTGTGAGAGTGTGTGACAACAAGAAAGCCCCAACAAGTGCGCCTGTGAGAGTGTGCAAATACAAATGTAATTAATCATTTGAGCACATTTGATGTGTGAAAGAGAATAGAAATTTTATACCAGCACAGAGCCACTGTAATTAATCAAGGAAGGACTGAGATTCTGTCAACAAAAATTTGATCTGAGAATTGAGGAATCGGTAAACAGAAAATTACTGATGAGGAGTCTTGAGCTTGCTGGAAGTCATCAACGATGATGAATGGAGCTTAACTGATATTAGGTGGGACTTAAATGTCAATAAAATTTTGTTTGTTAAAATGTTGAGGTCGATTTTGATATTATGAACGTTATACTTAAGCTACTATCATTTCTCTCCAAATCTTCTCACTTTTGAGAGGATAGCAAAAGACAAATTTGGAGGGATGAGTTATCCCTCAAAATCTCTCTTTATCCTTTCTTTTATTTCTATAATGGTTATCCAAACACAAAAGACACTGTCTCTCCATTTCTTTTATTTCCTTATCATTCCAAATTTTTTAATCCAAATGAAGCCTTAACCAACATGTGACATATATTTTTGTAATTGATAATCTTTGGTGTCAAAACCAAACATGATCGAGTTGTATTATTTGAGTTATATTTATATCATTGATCATGTAATTAAAGTCTCAGAATGAGCATGGAGTTCTACACCAACCATGCAAAGGTTCATCAAAGTATGAAGGTTGAATCTTCAGGAAAAGCTATCAAGGATGTACACAAGGATTCAATCATTTGAAGTTTCAAGATGGTTCCGAATTCATGAGGACATCGTTGGTCACTTATGAGAGTCACATAGTCCAAGTGGTGAGAACACGTATTTTTCAAATCGGGAGGTTCCGACCTTGAAAAGAGGGGTTTTTAAGCAAAATAATGCATTTTTCAAGGTTGGACCTTTCCAAGGGTTCTCAACAACTCCTATAGAGTTTGCTACAAGAGTTGGACCGGTCCAAGGAAATTCTGGACCAGTCCAACATTTCTGGTCTGCAAAATTTGACCAGTTTTGTCTTGTTTTGACCTGGATTGAACCTAGAACTTTCTAAAATCGTGGGGACTTGTTTCCTATTGGATTTTAACTTTTTTTTAAAGGAAATTAGGGTTTCTAATCTCTATTAAAACCTCATATGGTTTCTCTCTCAACACATGCTTTCAATATACAATAGATACATATTCTAGAGAAAGAAAACATTGAGATATTTTTCTAAGCAGAGAATTTTTTTCTCAAATTCTTTGTTTATATTTTTGAGAGTACACACATATTCACTGAGTGATTTTAGGGTGTTCTCTATATTTGCTTGATCAATTGTTCGAAGATTACATTGAAGATTTCTTTGTGATCAAGTTACTAGATTGGTTTTTTCTACAACTATTCGTTGGTGAGGAAGGAGAAGAAAATCATGCTACGAAAGGGATAAAATACTTGCTGAGTATTCGTGTTCCTCTAGTTACTCTTCTGAAAGGATTTTGACGTTAGTCAGGAATCTGCAGCAATTGGATGAGGTAGTAGCAATTGTAAGCCTGAGGTGTTCCGTATCAGAGTTCTTGTCAGAATAGAGTGGGTGTGATCCTGAGACAGAGTCTGTTGTACTTTGCTTCGATGATAGTGGATTTGCTTCTTCTGGGTTACAAAGCCTCACCCGTGGTTTTTTTCCCGATTTACGTTTTTTCACATATATCTGGTGCATTCGTTTACTTTATTGCACTTTATTTACTTACTTGCTTTGTGAGATTGCTTTAATTATTAATTGGACTTAAAATTGGATTGTCTGAATAATTAAGCAAAAACTGAGTAAACCTAATCACCCCCTCTAGGCTTTAAATCTAACTTTTGTAGCCGTTTCCGCACCGCGTAACTCACAATTAGTATCAGAGCAGTGTTCTCTAATTTGTGAGTAGTTCCTTGCGAAGTATTTTTAAAATCAAAATTTATTTTTGTTTTCAAAAATCATCATAGAATCTAGTATGAAAGAGGGTGGATCAATTCAGCGAACTCCTTAGTTAAATGGTTCAAATTTTACTTTTTGGAAGTCTCGCATGAAAACCTTTTTAAAATCTCAAGGTGAGAGAATCTGGATGGCTGTTGAGAATGGCTATACAATTCGTACCACTACCACTAGTATTAGTAATGTTGTTGTGACAGTAGAGAAACATAAAGCAACATGGTCTAATGCTGAGCATGAAGATGCTAATAATAACAACAAAGTTTTATATGCAAGTTTTAATTCTGTTGTTCTTTCTAAATTTGCTAGAATCTCTGCTTGTTCTACTTCGAAAGAAGCATGAGATATTATACAGGTAACTCATGAGGGTACCACTAAGGTAAGGAAGTCTAAGTTACAAATGTTTGCCACTAAATTTGAAACAATCAGAATGGATAAAGATGAAATATTTTCTGATTTTTTTTCTAAGTTTAACGATATTGTTCAAAATAATGCTAACCTTAGGTAAGAAAATTTCATCTTTTCAGGTTATTAGAAAAATCATGAGATCATTGCCTAATAGGTTCCAAGCCAAGTTGGAAGCCTTAGATGAGAGTAGAGATGTTGATTCTATGGAGATGGTAGAATAAGTTGGATCAATTCAAACTTTTGAGATGAAATATCCAAAACTTCAGAAAACAAAAAATTTGGCTTTAAAAACCTCAAAAACTTATAAGTCTTCAAGATTGTCAAATATTTCAAATTCTTCAAATTTTGAAATTGAGAAAGTTGAAAGTTTTGAATATGATTCAGATAATGATGTTGCACTCCTAACTTGGAAATTTAGAAAGATCCTTAAATATGAAAATGATAGAAATTTGAGAAAAGGAAATCCTTCTAAATTTTGTAGTCAAGGCTCATCATCCAAAGGTAAGGATAGGAAAGAAAAAGAAATAGATGACTCAAAGGAGTCTAAACTCGCTTGTTGGACATGTGGTGGTAAAAGTTACACATCTAATCAATATCCAAGTCCTAAGAAAAATAGTTTTATTGCAAAGAAAATTTTAGAAGATAAAAAGAAAGTCATGAAAGCTATTATTTATAAGTTTGAGTCTTCTGGTTCTGAAAGTGATTCTTCTGTTGAGAATGATACTTTTGCTTTTGGTGCTCATTTTGATCATGATGTTATTAATGATTATTCTTCTAATGTAGGTGAAACAAAGGTGTATACTACTCTCAGTCAAATAGGGTTTGATGATTTAGAAGTTGAACAGTTTAATGTAGAACCATGTGAGAGCAAGCTGCCAGAACTCTTTGAGAACTTGCTAGTACCTTATAAAAGGAAATCTGAGAAGCTAAAGCAAGTGGAATCTGAGAAAGAAACATTAAAGAAAAAGAATGAAGATCAATTGAAGTTGATTGAAGAGAATAAAACTGACATTCAAAATCTTCAAAGTAAAGTTAAGTTTTTCGAAAGCGAGGTAAGTCAAGTTATTTCTGCTAGAGATTCTCTTGTTGCTAGAATTAATTTTCTTGAGCCTAAATTGAAAAAATCACAAGAGAAATTGATTGCATTTACTTCTGGGCAGATTAAGCTTGATAACATGATTAGTGTTGGTAAGCCGGTAGAAGATAAGACTAGACTAGGTTTTGTTGGGTCATCATCTAAGGGTAAAACTGTGTTTGTTAAACCCAAGAACTTGAATTTGCCTACACCCAAACTTAAGTTTCAAGTTGAGTCTATGCATGCTAATGTTGTGTCCAATGTGCTTCATTGTACTTTCTGTGGTAAGAATGGACATAGTTAACACTATTGTTATAAGAAGAGAAAACATTCAAATTCTGATTTTCATGTGCATAATTATTTTGCTAAGAATAGGGTTCATGCTAGAAAGCCACATTATTGGAACAAACCCAAAAATTCTCATACTAAAAAGAATTCAAATAAGAAAAAGAAGAATGTTTCTGTTTCTCTATATTATTTTCCTAATAGATTGTATGTCAAAACAATTTGGATGAAAAAGGAAGATTTGAAGAAGTTTGTGTTTGTTGATACTATGGAATTTATTCCTAATAGGTCTTTGAGTGCAAAACCCCCTAACTAGGTTATTAGAATTTTTATGGTCATGGACTGAGCTTTTGTTCATTATCTGTTTTTCATTAGACCATATCTTTTATATTAGGTTAGATTTTGTTTATTTATTTTTCATAATAATCATGTGAATGTTGAAATCATATTTTTCTTTGAAATAATGTGAATTCTCTATATTTCTGTTTAAGTTCACTTTGATTTGTGAATGCATAATTAGGACACTTAGTTTATCAATGAATAAAATACTTGAGTTTATGATCTAGGCATTGATTACTAATGTGCTATATTTATTTCTTTTTAGAGGTGAATCTTTTGAGTCCATACAATTTGTGCACTAGTCTAATTTTGAGAGAATTGATTGAAAACTAATGTGAAGTTGACTAGGGTATATTGTATGAATAACATTGAAGGCTTAAATGATCAATGAAAAAAAATGAAAAAGAAAAGATTTTATTCTTAATTCAGCATGAAAAGGAAAGTAAAATGAATTGTTGAAAATGTAAGACAAGAGGAAAAGGCTACATTCGGGATGTGTTTGAAGCTTCCACTACGACATAAATCTCCAATGAGATATATTTTAAAAAGAGTTATTTTAAAGAAAATAGCTGGCTGCCTATAAGCATGAAATCCACCGTCTTAGAAATAAGAAAAATGAAATTCAACAAAAAATAAGTTGATTATGTGTGGTTTTATTTGCTTATTATCCAATATGTTTTAGAAGATGAATTAAAAGAATTTGATTAATTTTTGATGAAGTTGGATTGCACACACACACATGAATTTATTAGATGAATTTCTAAAATTTTATAAATATTTGTATATTGGAAATTGTTCTATGATTATGAATTTAATAACGAATTTTGTTGAAAAATTTATGGGTTTTAATATTGTGCATTCATGAATTTTCTTGAATTTTTTTTAGAAATTCTAGAACTCATTGTTATTTTATGTGAAAAATTAGTTTTAATGATTATATGATTGTTATATTTTTTATCTTCACAAAAATAAAAATTCAAAAAGATTTTTCTATTTTTTCATATTTTTAGGATTTTTTGTGAATTTTTTAGGTATTTTTAATCATTTTTTTTCAAAGAATTACATTTTTAGTCAAAGGTGGTCAAACAGACCCAATGCACCACCTTGGACCGGTACAAGGAATAGGTGGACCGGTCCATATAGGCTTGGATAGAACACTTAAATTGTGAATGTGTGCTATGTGATTATTTTGTGCTCTCTTGCTTCTTGTGTGCCTTTTTCTCCCTATGACGTCCCTCACTTTGCCTCAACTCTTAACATATTTTGTGCTTGATATATTAACATACTTTTAGGAATAGGTGGTCAAACAGACCCAATGCACCACCTTGGGTCACGAGTGGATCCTGCCCACGACCCACGGGTCGTGAGTGGATCGTTTGCATGTCCCAACAAGTGACATATCCCAGCAGGTGGCAGACGGACTGGATTAGGTAGCAAGAGAGTTGGATTCAAGAGTTGTATATCGGTCGTGGGTGCTCCAATTCACGAAGCGGTCACGGGTGACTTTAACTTGCGAAGGTATTGCAAGTAGTCATAAGTGTTTTGACTTATTAAGCGGTTGCGGGTGACTTTAAACCACGAAAGATAGGGGAGATTGGGGGCAACTTCCCCTCGAGGGTATGTTTTGCATTAACATCTTGGCATACCCCAGGGCTATTAGAAATCATGGAGGAATGGGCGATGTAGCTCCGAGCTCATGACCCCAAGTGATAGCTCTCATAAGCAGGGACTGTATGGGGGATTACTGGCTCTACTCCTCAAGATGGAAAGTAACTTGTCACGACGTTACTTCTAGCCTTGATGGGATGAAGTTTGTATGAAGCCATAGGGACCCACGGGTCATTTCTGGCACAGAGGAGCACTGTGATATGACCCAGGCGGTTATGGTGTCATAACGGAACATATAGTGTCATAACTCCAGCCAGAAAAATGGGTTGAGTGTGGAATGGAGGATTGAGAGGAAGGCTTATTGAGGTCTAAAGCATAACTATGTGACTCGTGAGGGGTATTATATATTATGCTTTAAATAGAATAGTATCATAATGCTTACCTGCGATCATAGAAGAGATGTTCATGGCTTCAACCAAGTATGACAAAGGAAGAGACATGTGGCATGATGAGCTCGTGCCACATAGGATGGCAGCTGTCAAAGGCTCATACCTAAAGTCTATAAATACCCCATGGTGTGAAGGTAGTTAGTCAATTCTGACCCCCCTCCCTCTCCCAGGCATACTTGTTTCATCTCTCTCACATCTCATCCTCAACTCTTTCTTCTACACAGTTTAAATCTAGTTCTACATATTCTCTCTCTCTTTTCAATCATTTGCTCAGATTCTCTCTAGAATACAATTGCATATTCATCCTAGTCCAGCCAAGTGTTAGTCACTCCTTATAGTAGAACTTCCACCTTTATATTTGGCGACTCCACTGGGGAAGGATTGCCTCTCACAATGGCTAGACAACGACGATCCAAGCGAAAGGGAGACCAAATTCCTGCAACTGCACAAATACTTACTATAGAAGCTCAAGAACCTACAAGATCCCATATTCCACAACCAACTCCGCAAAGGCAGCGCAAAACTCAGCATGTTCTGCAACGTCAGCGACTTTGTCTCAGTTACAACCTCAAGTCTCCATGTCTCCGATGGTTTTGCAAACCCTAATAAATATTCAAGAAACATAGATACAAATACTTTAGTTTTTAAATGCTCAACAGACAAAGCTTGATGATCCTAGTCCTGCAGCTCCAATAAATCAAGACTTTGCCCTAGAAGCTACAACTATTCTTGAATCTAAACCTAATCTAGTGACCAAAACTAAAACTGCGGTAAAGAATTGTCAAAATAACCAACCTTACTCCCATCCTTCGTTTGTGACGATGACGATGGAATAGTTATAGAAACTTTTGAGCTACAGAAGGATTCAGTAGTTGAGATCAATATTTCTCCACCATATGACCCTGCGATTTTGACTCTCCCCTATCCTGAAGGGTATTTTACTCCAAAGTTCAAGCAGTTCGATGGTAAAGAAGGAAATGTGCAGGAACATATTTCACGATTTATTGATGCATTTGGCGCTAATCGTAATAATGAACACCTCAAGCTTAGGGAATTCTCTAAGTCTTTGATAGGAAGGGCCTACACCTGGTACATGGTCTTGTACTGAGCTCTATCCTGGATTGGCCTGATATGCTAGCTAAGTTTTACAAAAAAAATTTCACTACAGAGGAAAGGGTTACAATGTTATCACTAACCAGGCACAAGCAGAGACTCAGAGAGGAAATTGTTGCTTATGTTAAACATTTCCGAGAAGCATCTTTGGAATACTTTGAGCCAATAACCGAAGTGAAGTTGATAAAGATTTGTGTCCATGGAATGTTTTTTGAGTATCGCATTCATCTTATCAATCATGAATAACAAACATTTTCTTCATTGATTGAAACTGTAAGGAAGCTTGAGGATATAATCTAGTCTTAAGAACATGAAAATGACGGCTAAGGAAAGTCGTTGTTCGACGTGCAAAACACAGATAAAATAATATGGAATAATGTTGTTGTTGTTTTACACCTCGACAAAAAAGAATTTATAAAACCCTACAAATACTCTACTAAAATTAGTAAAGTGGTGAGTAGGGGTCGAACCCACAGAGACTGCATTGGTTGTGTTGTTAAGCTATCAAGATCTTGTCTAATTTAATTGAAAGAGAATTTGTTTTGTTTTTAAATTAAGTTGCTGAAATTAAATAACATAAATAAATGATGGATACTGGAGATAGAGGGTCCTGGGAATTGACTTCACCACTAACCTTCTGACAATAAAAGTTGTACTAATTTGGGACATTTAATCTATGTATTCAGAAAAGAATGGCTACAAGCCAAATTCAGTTCTATCAAGAGGATTCATTCAACATACAATTAAGTATAACTCGTCTTCGTTAAGCATGGCCTATACATCTGACTAACTAATGATATGATAGCCCATCTTCGCTTAGTACGAATTATAAAAACTCTAAATTGAATGATCTGTGAAAACTATTGTATAACCTGTCTTAACAAAATCACAGAAGTTGAAAAGAACTAAACCCTAATCACTGCAAACATGCATTCATTCTACAAGAACAAAAGTAAATATGTAATGAAATAATCCATTTAAATTAAAACTAACAGCACAGCTGTTGTTTATGTCTTGGTTATACAATCAATGCACAAAATAAATAATTCCCAAATTAATATACAAGCTAATACATTGAAATATAAGTTAGGGTTACATCACTTCCCCGGAATGGTGTTTAGTTGTTCATGATCGGAGGTCCAAGCTTGAACGATGATGAAGTCGTCGTCGTCTTGCCCGTATCGTCACGAATCGCCTCTGTATATCTCTCTCTGCTTCCCCCCTCCAGAATACCCTAGTTTTCTTCGTTTCGTCATTTTTACTTTGCGAAAACAACCCAACGCGACACCTGGCCTTACCAAAGTGGCAAGTGCGCATAAGAAAATGACACTTGCTCCTCACAAAGTGGCATTTGCGCCCAAAAAGTGGCAGCTGCGTAAATAGGGCAGAAAGTTGATGAAAACGTCCGTTTTAGGAAATTTTCGTGAAATATGAAATTGTGCAGAATTGAATTTCCTTCAACCCGCGCGGAGTTTGGGTTGTTTTGACAATCGTGTACAGAGATATGGTCTGAATACCAAAACGGGTCCAAGACTTTTTAGGCCTAAATTGGCCCAATCTTCAATGTGAATATGCCTAACACCATCTGTAGCCCAATTGCACCATTATTAATTATAATTACTCTTAATCACCTGAAATTCTGAAAAGATTAAAATTATTAATAAAAATACGAAATAAATATTACTAAGACACTAATTCATATAATTTTAAGGGCATTGAATATGCAATATTTATTACTTATCAGTTGCCTAAGTAGAAGTGAGGGTTCTCAAATCACTTGGTTTTCATCCATTGTCACAAGGGTCGCAACTTGAGAAGAAACACAAGGTACGTAACATTAATGTTTTGTTTGAAGCCAATAAATTTGACTGAAAATAGACATAGTTTTGCATTAAATAATTTTTTGAGGTTATAAGAGACTTGATGGAGTTGAGAGAGCATCTGAGATATTTGGATACCTACGAATCCATGTAGCAGAAGCTATTTTTTTTAGATAGCAAAAAAAAAAAAAAAAGATTTAAAGGACAACATGAGATGTCGGAACGAACGGATTCAGAGATTGTTTGGCATTAGAAATATATTTAAGCAACAAAGATAGTCCAAGTATTGCATTCGATCGCAACAAAGATAGACATACCTTAGGCCGAATCCAAGAAAACTGGGTCTATGATGTTTGCAAAAGGTTTGGAGAAAGATAAATTGAGAATGATAATGCCGATTCATATAAAATTGATGTGAAATACATTCATCAATATCTATAAAACTGGGAAAACACATTCTTTGATAAAAATGAGGTGCTGGAACATGGTATGGATTATTAATTTGGGGGCAAGTTGTGTTATGTAAAGGTGTAAAAGGGCTACACTTCAAAAAGGCATTTTGACAAACACTTGGTAAGTCGTCCACAAAATGAGACTGCATTAAAAAACTAAGAAGTAGTGGCAGGTAGAACAAGTAAACGAGGCAAAATAGGAGAAAGCCCAGCCTTCGGAAACTTTTCGATGACACAAAAACCGATTGGAAAAAAAAAGAGGAGAAGAGGAAAGAAAAAAAAATGAATGAACACATCCACTTTCTGTTTAAAAAAAAAATCAAAAATGAAAGGGTCATTATTTATAGGAACTTACTCCTAAACAGAAGTATCCACACTATGGTGAAACAAGAAAGGAGTGTATAAAATTTGACACCTAGTAGTGAAAAGAATTTTAAATTATACCAATACGAAAACATAAAGTTGAAAAAGTAGTAAGAATGTTAAATGTAGAACGAAAAATTACACTTACCTCCCTTCTAGATTGGCTTTATAACATTTACCTTCCCTGTGTTTTGGCATATAACACTTACCTCCCTCAAATTTGCACATTGGTAACAAATACCCCATTTTGTCAATCAAACTAATAGTTATTGCTGACATTATCAAAATTTAATCTTAAAAGGACAATTATACCCCACCATAAGCCACCACTTTGAACAGACCCACTTCGAACCTTCAACTATAGCAACATTACCTCCAGTAGAGCCACCACCCACCTCCGTCTCCACCAAGCTTCACCACCTGCACCATCAACACTCACCATTGAAACCACTGCCGAGAAGACTCAGCTTTGGCTAAACCACTAGCCACTGCCATCTTAATGCTAGAGTTACCATTGAAGTCGAGACACACCCACCTCCATTGCCGCACCTAAAAGACCCATATCTCCACTGCTATCATCACCTCGACCAAACAGACACAATGCCGGTCAGACCCACCAAACCACCAACTCCACCACCATTATTCAAGCAACACCCAAACAGTCGTGTAGACCCACTTCCCCCACTACGAGCCACCACTATGAGCAGACTCACTTCGAACCTTCAACCGTAGCAACATCACCTCCAGCCAAGCCACCACCCACCTCCGTCTCCACCATGCTTCATCACCTACGCCATTAACACTCACCATTGAAACCACTACCTAGAAGACCCAGCTCCAGCCAAACCACTAGCCACTACTATCCCAATGCCGAAGCTGCCATTGAAGCCAAGACCCGCCAACTTCAGTCGCAACATTTTTTAGGGTATAATTATCCTTTTAAGATTAAATTTTGATGACATCAGCAATAAACGTTAGTTTGATTGATAGAATGGGGTATTTGTTACTAATGTACAAACTAGAGGGGGGTAAGTGTTATATGCCAAACACAGGGGAGGTAAGTGTTATAAAGCAAATCTAGGACAGAGGTAAGTGTAATTTGCCCAATATAGAACATAAGACTATCTTTTTACTAAATTAGGTATAAAAAGATAAGGAGAAGAATGCGTAAAAGCTTGCTAAAGATGATAATTTAAAACGTAAGAAAGCTAAAGATGATAATGATATTAAGTGCCTCAAAAGTGGGTCTTGGTATGAAATTAGAGAATTCTGGAAGCATTCCTTAGAGAAGTTGTTGACTGAATTTTTTTAAGGAAGCTTGGCTCTAAAAAAACATATGGTAGCATCCAGTATCAGCCTAATTTAAATCGAGGCCAAAGGCAAAATTTAAATAATAAAAAAAAATTTGTGGAGGTTGTGACCCACGGGTCGTGAACAGATCCTGCTCGCGACCCATGAGTCATGGGGGTGTCTAGCTCGTGACCCATGGGTTGAGAGTAGACTCTGCTCACCACCCACAGGTCACGGATGGATCTCACTCACAACCCAGTTTATCATTTTTTTTAGAAAGTATGGCCAGTTTTAATACATGCAGTCATAGATGTCCAGTGGAGTAAGAGAGAAGACCAGATGAAGAAGGAGAAAACAACTTTTAAGCCAAAAAGGATTTATGACGTGAAATTAATTTATGGTAAGAAAGAATTGGGTGATACCCTACATTACTGTCAAAGCACACCCAAAGCCTCGTCACCTCCATCTCACCAAAATCATCACCCACTGCTGTTCGAAGCCCACAGTTTGCATCCATATTGCCAACCTTGAACACCCATCATTTTTGAACCACCATTGAATCAATCAGATTCCGTCACCATTAACCAATTGGGTTCACTACCAACACTTCAGAAAAAGGTCAGAGATGAAAAATGAGAGTGATGACTAAGAGGGGCTGTTGTATGTGATGATTAAATGAAAAGATAGACTTGGAGTGTATATAGAATAAAGTGAGTGCGGAAAGGAAAGAGGCAAGAAAGTAAAAGGAAAAGAATAGGCAAAGATAAGAGAAAAGAGTAGGGAATGGGTGAGGATTTTGAAAGTGATAAGTGAAATATAAGGTAAAAAGAGAAAGGAAAAGAAAGAGTGTTGGTAATTGGTGGTAAAGAGAGATAAGAAATTGATTCGTCCACTAAATAATATATCTTGACTCTCTCTCTAAAAGAGTGATAAGTGTTGCAAGATTGTTTGTCATGATATGCAAAGTTAGAAACAAGAATAAAAGAGTGGTTAGAAGCATTGGGTAGTGGAGAGTCCTTTATTTGATGTACTGGGACTGCTTGAAAAAGACCGACGAAAAGTAACAGGAGTAGGATGGTTGACTTGTTTTAGCGGTACTAAAGTTATATATATATATATATATATATATATATATATATAGTAATGATCTCTTACTTATCGGTGAGTAAGAAATTCATCCACACCAACCACATTAACCGTTGGATGTGACTGCCAATTTTTATATCAATCACATCCAACGATTACTGTGCTTGGTGTGGATGAATTTCTTACTCAGGTGAGCAATAGATCATTACTCTATATATATACATTTATATATAAAATTAAGAAATGACATAATTAGTTTGGTATATAAAGTGCCCGTACTAACGTCTGATCTCATATTTAGATGTCTCGTCTGCTACTAGTGAAGAAATGAGAAGAACAACTGCAAACAGAATAGAAAGGAATATAAAAGCCTTGGAATTCATTTTCTCTCACTTCCTATAAATATTTACCAGAAAATAACCTCTTGGAGTAGTAGATGATTTGACTTTATGATGTATAATACTAGATATTTGTAGGGTTCTTTATCACTCACCGTATAATCAGTAATAACTGGGGTAGTCCACACAACTATTAGGGACCCAAAGAGTATCTAGACTAGAGGGGAAAAAATAGAGCTAGTGAGTGGAAAAATAGTGAAGGTAGTATTCCTTGCCCTTATCATAATCACGGAGTTCTTTATTTATAGTAAGCCACTGACCTCAGGTCACCCTTGATGGATCAGAGGTGAATTGACCCGATTCTAGGGTCGGGAGTACTTAGGTCATAAGTGCCTTAAGCACCTAAAAATGTCACCTCCTTTTTCTTTTTGTGGCTTTAAGCTCCTAGCCTTCCCTTCGAATTGAATTCCTTCAGACATTTTTTAGCGGTGGTAGTTGGCTGCATTAATTACTCTTCGCCAGAGTATTAATAGTGATGGTAAGAGTCTCTGCTATGGCAATGCATTGTTCACTATTCCACTAACTAGGCCCTTTGATTTAGTTGGGTTTTCTCTACTATTCATCCTCCAATCCAAAACCCTTCTGAGTATTCCATTGGAACCTTGTTACGTGGCTACAAGGGGTGGGACCTGCCAATCCCTACCCTTGTCGGCTGTTCATTCGGGGAATGTGCCTGTGTATTTAATGTTCTTTCGGTGATGTTCGAAGAGCGAATCTTAGCGATTCGAATGGTAGTGTTTGAGGGATAGGTCTCGAGGCTTAAGTGGTTGTGCTTGAGAGATAGGTCTTCGAGGCTTACGTGATTGTGCTCGAGAGATAGATCTCGAGGCTTAAGTGGTTGTGCTCGAGAGATAAGTCTTCGAGGCTTACGTGATTGTGCTTGAGAGATAGATATCGAGGCTTAAGTGGTAGTGCTCGAGAGATAGGTCTTCGAGGCTTACGTGATTGTGCTCGAGAGATAGATCTCGAGGTTTTAGGTCGTAGTGCTCAAAAGATAGGTCTTCGAGGCTTAAATTGTAATCCTTGAGAAATGGGTTTGGGCCATGGTGCTCGAGCCCTTTTGGTGTGGGCCTCTTTCACTCGTGATGTGGTTGCTATGGTGGCATAGGTTGACTTGTCAACCTTCTTCTTAAGTCAAATATTAGACGCCTACAATATTCAAAATAGTACTGGCTATTATAAGATTTATGGTAGACTGGTAAGCTTGTAGTTTAGATTTGCAAAAGGTGGAATAAAGGTCCTGGACAGTATAGAAGAAAGAGAACTGAAATTGTGGAAGTTGATTGCCAAAAATTCAAAAAATGTGTTCTGGAATTTTCTGGACAACTATTATTGTGAGTTTTTGGTTATTTGGTTAAGCCTCTAAGAATTTTTGGGTAGAAACTGATGTAGGATTTTGGGGAGGGGGAGGCATTAGTTGTGATTAAAAACAATAAAATTCATCGCTGCAAACCTACAAAGCACAGACACGGCCGGAAGGGCGCCTTACCGGTGTCAGATACGTGTCCGACATGGGACACGCGTGTCCGACATTCTGTAAACGTGTCCTATTATTTTTTATTTTGTTCACAAGGATAACACGCTGGCGACACTCCAGAGGACACGATGTCCATATTTTTTGAAAAAAAAAGAGCATACGATATATATATATATATGTGTGTGTGTGTGTGTGTGTGTGTGTGTATTCATTCAAAGTGAGATAGAAAGAGAGAGAGAAACGATAGCCCTTCTCGGAGATTGGTAGGTGAGACGATCCCTTCTCGCCAAGGAAAGCGGTCCAATAACAGATGATCTTAGCTTTGAGAGCTTAATCCTTTTGTTCCCAGCTACCTCATAGCCATTAATGAAAGATAAAAGTGAGGTAGAGAAAGAGTAACTGAATGAACGAAAACAGTGAGTTAGAGAGAGAGAGAGAGAGAGAGAGAGAGAGGTGAAGATGGAGGAGAACCTTCGGCTAGAAGAGAGAGAGACGCGTGGCTCATGAAGTCATGAGATAAGATTGCAATCTTATCTTGTTTTTGAAGGGTATGGCTACAAAATGACATTTTCAATTTTATCCTTCTCCTCGTATTGTTTGGTTATAAAGATAATAATTCCATTTTGGATATAAAAAAAATCTATCAGTATATTTTTTTTATTTGTATTTTAATACAGATTTGAACCTATGAACTTTTATATTTTTAAGAGGAGTATGAGTTATTTGGTGAGCTATGTTTATAAATATAAATTAAAAATTGAGTACAAACTAAAAATTAAATTTTTTTATATACTAAAAATATATATTATTATTTTATTGTCGTATCCTTGTCGTGTCTGTGTCCTATTTTTTTTAAATTTGCCGTATCGTCGTGTCTGTGTCGTATCATACCCGTGTCCGTATTTCTTTGAGAAAGGATTTTGCAACCTTTCCTAGGATCTTGCAAGCTTCAGCAGCCTCTTTAAACTCAACTCCTAATCTATTTCCACTAGGATTCCAGAAGTAGAAAATTTAGCAGGTAAGATTAATCTAGGCCCACCATTGAATGCACATATAAATTCAATTACATAATTAGACTTAAAATAAGTTTCTTGGACAGTTGGACCACCATTGTAGCACACTGCGAAATATCTCCTCTTTCTCTCTCTCTCTCTTAATGTATGTGTGTGCATGAAGTTACTGAATCTTTTTTTATTTACCATAAAATCCTTGATTTAATAAAACTAAATAAAAGAGAAATAAACTCCATGCCAACTCAAAAGAAGCAAAATTAAGACCTGTTTCCCATGGGCACTTCCCTTTGAACTGAAAAGGCTTCTTTTATTGTTGTTGGGACCACAGCCCTTATTGGGCTTTCAAATCCTATCGGGCTTATCTAGTCAATCACTAGATATTGTGTGAGCTTGATATAAATTATTTTGACATATCTCTAATAGTTTAAACTTTTGGGAAGGAGTGGTTTCTAATATGGTATTAGAGCTTTGGTTCTAGGACAATTGTGCATTCAAGTCTCTCGCTTGCAATTTTTACCCGAACAATTGTGCATTTAAGTCTCTCACTTGCAATTTTACCCAGTGTTGCATGTATGTTTGTACTCCATCCTGATACCATGTAACATCAAGCCCTATAGTTTCTTTGTGCCATCATGATCTCACAACCAATGTTTTCAGTAGCTAATGTTTGATGGATTTCACCTTAGTAGCAGGTATTCTTTATGTTTTAAAGATAACAAGCACTACTAGCTCTCTTCCCGCTGGTTCCTCGACATGGACAAAAATTATTATTTGTTAGGATTAGAACTTAGTGTTCGCAAATTTTGTCAGAAAAGCCCGAGTTTATAGGTTTTCTTTTATTTTCAAAAGTTAGTTTAGTTTGAGGTGCTATCTCAGTCCAAGAACACTCAGAAATTGAAGATACATAAAGGGGCAGAAAGGTAAAATCACTTCTTGAATAACTAACTCACAAATTAGGGTCCATAATCATACACTCATGACTCTTTTAGGGCATAACCTCTCTATATATACGGTTAGAGGGGCGTTGAGAATTTAGAGAGAGAAAGAGAAAATGAGTATGTAAGAGGTGGAGGAGGACGTAGGATTAGTAAATGGGGTTAGCATGGTGGTGCTTGGGGGTGTCATATGACTTACCAGATCTGATCTTTCGGTGACTGATTGGAAATCCATGGATTGATAGTAATAGTGATTTGTTGTAAAGGTAAAAGCAATGGCATCAGATATTTGCATCCATTCACTCTTAAAATATCAACGGCTGCAAAGGGGGCAACTATAAATAGGTGTACGTCAAAAATAAAAAGCAAAGTCCAAAGGCATTATGAAAACTAGAAGGCAGAATAATGGCCCTTATCTCTAGGCGGGCGAACCCTTCCCACGACCCACGGGGTGCGAGTGGACCGTGCTCACAACCCATAAGTCGTGAATGGATCTTACCTATGACCCACGGGTCGCGAGTAGATCTTACCCGCGACCCACAGGTCACAAGTGAATCCTACCTGTGACCCATAGGTAGTGAGTGGATCTTACCCACGACCCACGGGTCGCGAGTGGATCTTTTGCATGTCCCAATAGGTGGCATATCCCAAAAGGTAGCAGATGAACTGGATTAGGTAGCGAGCGAGTTGGATTCAAGGGTTGTATAGTGGTCATGGGTGCTCCAATTCATGAAGCGGTCACAAGTGACTTTAACCCGCGAAGGTATTGCAAGCGATGATAAGTGCGCAAGAGCAAGTGTTTTGTTATAACTGTGTTTAGAATAGAATTAAAAACACGTTTAGTAAGAAAAGTTTGTTTTAATTTTTTTTTAAACAGAAACATACAAAAACATGCAAAACATGTTTAGTAAGTCCAAATGTTGGCCAAAAAATTGAAACAGAAATTAATAAATATGTTTGGCATGAACCTATTTAAGTATTTTGTTTAAAATATTTATATTATTATATATAATTAAAATTTATTACAATTTACAATTAATGCCATTTGCCAATATTTAGACACAATTATATTTAGATAAATTATGTTTTTTTAACAACACTTGTCTAAATGAAAGATAAACGACATAAGTGAGAGAGAAAATAAAATGAATTAGAATTCAACACTCCTAAACTTGATAAAGAAGGACAATTATGGTGTTAAAAAATATAACCGAGTAAAGATAGCGAATTTTGGAACATTTTTGTAATTTTATTTTAAAAGAAAAGAAGAGTGGAGTGACTAAGGATATCTTTGAAGCACAAATATCAACAACCAAATAAATAATCCAAAAACAATTATTGATTTTTTTTTTTTAAGTACACTCATTTACTAAACAAGGCAGGTTTTGGAAATAAAAAATGACTAATACACCAATGAACCATACGCCATCGTTTCACACTTCAAAATTCAAATTTATATAGCAATTTTTTATTATTATTCTAAATAGGTAGTTCAGTATTGTAAGCTCCATTTGTTTTGAAGTAAAACATTTTTCGAAAAATATTTTTGAAAACTTTTAGTATTTTATTGCATATTTTTAAAAGAAAAATGTTATAACTGTAAAATATTTTCATACCAAAATATTTGAATTGGTGCAACTAACTCATAAAATATTGAATAGCTAATTTTGTTGATATAGCCAAAACACTAAAAAAATTTTAAAATACTTTTCAAAAAATGTTTTACGTTAGAAACAAACGGAACATACATATTATTGAATAAATTTACGCAATCAAAATATTAATTCAAAAATAAGAAAAGAAAGAGTTACTAACAATTTACCCAAAAAAATAAATATAAGAAACAAAAAAGACATATTACGTAATTATGGTTAAAACCCGAATTAATGAACTGAAAACCCAAAATCCTGAATTAGTGAACCCAAAAACACAATTGCTAGTATATGCTGTCTTTGAGAGAGAGAGAGAGAGAGAGAGAGAGGTGAGTATGAATTTGGAGATTCAAAACCCAACACCAATCAAGATTAAACAAATTACACAAGCAAAATTCCGTCCAAAATTCCCAAAGTAGTGGAACCCAAAATCAAACACATGCCATCACACCAAAATATGAATGAAAGTCAAAAAGATATAAAAATGATTGACCAATGCATGGCTAAAAAACAGTGTTTAGTGTGAAATGAGGTGGTATGGTTCATGGATATCTTAGTTATTTTTGAAGGCCCTTAAGTCATCTACGGCCGGTGTAAAGACATCGGATAAATTTGGATCGTACGTGTAGTACACGCATAGTGAATTTTACGGTAAGTATTAAATACATACAAATGAAATTCACTCGGTATATTTACACCAAGTGCATTGTAGACATTCTCTAGATGGTAGAGAACTAGAAAGCATGGACACTTCACCGAGAGTGTCGTACCGTTTCGGATACTCGAACACCATATCGGACACTTTTGACACTCCTGGGACACGTGTCAGACACTTCAAGTGTCCTGACATTTTCTTTTTTTGACACTTCTCGAACACTCATTGGTCACTCTTCGAATACGTGTCGGACATTTCGTAATAATGATGTATATTCAAGTATTTCGAAAGAAATTATATGCAACTTAAGTTATGATTAAAAATCTAAGCTAAATATATGTAAAGTACTAAATAAGTTTAATTTTTTAATCTATTTGTCTATTTTTGTTTATAAGTTTGTTTGATTCTTAATTTCTTGAAGATGAATTGAAGTATTTCAGTAGTGTAGTCTTTTTTTTGTTGAATAATTAATATATTATATTATTATTTTGTAGTCATATCCTCGCCTTGTCCGTGTCATTCTTTTTTTTTTTAAATTTCTCATATCATCATGTCTGTATCGTACCCGTAAGGGTGGGACAAACCCAAGCAACCAGAGGTTCGCCCGAAATTTTCATAGACATTGACAAGGTATTTGAGACATGAGATTGGGTTTAAAATTTTAGACCCGAATTTATTTTGGGTGGAATTTGGGTAAAAAAATTTTAACCCAAGGAACCTGAAGAAACTGATATATAAGAAAAGTATATAATTATTATATATTCATGGTTATACGTTGATTAGGTAAAGTAAAGTTAAATTAGATTAGTATCATGAATATTCACCTTTTGACACGCTTGCTTTAAAAATTAAAAGTAAAAAAAAATATAGTAATTGAATTTTAATTAAGGGAACAAAATAATGAATAATATAAGATAATGATTTCTTTCCAAATTCTGAAATTTATAAAGTTACAAAAGTTTTAACATAAGATCATATTACACAATTTGGTTAATTTTGTCAAATGATGTGTGATTTTATTTCATTTCAAGTGTATATAGTAATATATTTTATTTTTTTGTAACGTTTATTTATTAGTGGGATATTAAAATTTGGGATAACCCGAAAAATTTGAGAAACCCTTGAGATATGACACAAGTTGAAATGCAATGAATTTCTCGAAACTTGGACTTGACACGGGATGAGGTGTTGGAACCTTGAGTTTAGCGTGGACTAACTCCTTGGCCCGCCCAAGTTCCACCCCTAAGTACCAGTGTCCATGCTTCCCAGGTAAAGAGGTTTGTGCCAAAAATATATTTTAAAAGGGAATTTATTGCCGGATGAAAGTTTTATTCAATTTGTTGATTGCTAATGGGGGTTTTGTGTAAAAAAAAAAAAATCAAAAAGATAGTTTATTGCCAACCGTTACAAATCAAGGGGAATTTTATGCAATTTGCCCTAATTATTCTTGAACTTGGGGCCAAAATAACCTCCTCAAGAGAATGTAATTGTAATTGTGCCTGCTATTTTCATACAACAAAAGCAAGAGAATGGGTGTTAATCATGGCCTATAAGTACGTCCAATTACTAAATTGTTCTTAATCATGGCCTATTAGGACGTGCAATTACTAAATTGTTCTTTTTTCCGTCTATTCTTATTAAGAGATGAAGTTACTCCTAAAAAACATTACCTTTCCCTTCCAGAAGTACTATTCTTAATCATGAATTTTTTTAGAAACAGCTGAATGCTGCAAAATCAAACAGGAACACGCAACTAACCATGATTCTGAAACCTACAAGTTTTGTAAATATTTAGAAGTAACTGACCTCTGAGAAACCTATGCTGAACCTGCTATATATCCTGTAAAGGCTTGATGTGAGACAAATTGAATACTAGAAATCATACCAGCTCCATCAGATATTCAGATATATATCTCCAGCAGTGATGACCCTATTTTATCACAAGACCCACATGACACGAGTTCTGAAATAGGCCCCATATCTATGGGGAAATGTCATGCCCCGAGCCCTGAGTTACAAAACCCGAACATTCGGACTCTGTTAAAAAGCATAACCAATCACAGAACTATTCCACAAGTAAAATTTTCTTCTTACATATAAATAAATCACTTAACAACCTTACAAACATATGAACTTATAATTTTAAAAACAAATATCCAACAATACTCGAGTAACACTTAATATCAAATTACACACACCATTAAAATTAAACTTAAGGTAACACTACTACAAACCGATTATGAAACCCTCTACAAGACTTCATCACCTAGAAGTTCACAGTTCATCCTGTCTAATTTCTGTCTATGCTACTCCAAAGCTTCCCCAGAATTGTAACCTGAAAATGATAAAAGTGAGCTACAAAGACCAGTAGGAAAATAGCTATCTTATATGAACAAGATAAAACATGCAACAAAATAAAATCATGGCACCATAGTTTTGAACTTGAATAAAAAGAAACAATCGTTTAATAAGCCAAAAAACCATACTAAAGATAGAAGCCAAACAATTTTTCATGAGAGAATAAACGGCCAAAAACATTCACAATCCTCTGTTTTTTTTCCGGCTAACATGAAAACTAACAATGCCGTGAAACAGCAAACCGGAAAATAGAAGTGCACTAATCAAGATTCAAATACTGTCACTATTCGCAAAAAATTTCAGTAAAAAAATTTTAAAACATAAAATACAGACATTAAGTTCATAAAATTGCAGAAATAAAATTAAGAAAGAACTTAACGAAAAAAATACATATAAAATTAAAGAAGAAACCAGTATGGATCAAAGGGGTCGTGCCCCATAGTAGACAATAATGGGTGTGTATATATTTAACTAATAAATAAATTTAAATAAGAAAAAGCAGAGTAAGAAGAGAGAAAAACGATATTGTGCCACATACGTCATACATGAGTGCAAGAATAAGAAATTTTAAGAAGAGGGTAAAAAATAACAAAAGAAGAAGAAAAGGAAAATAAGAGAAATTTGAAGGGGGGAAATTAGGGTTTGATTAAGGGGAATACCAATGGGCATTAGCCCTGCTGGTATGATGTTGAGTGTTTGAGTCCTATTAGGGCAATATTGTGGGTTTGTATGTCTGCTAAATTACATACAATAAAAGTAAAAAAATTAATAATAAAAAAAAAAAAAAATTGAGCCAGCACAATGTGGCTCATCACTGATAATCCGTGCATGTATTCATATAATCTGTGTTGTTACACATGCACATAGGATAGTTGGATCTCGATATTGAATTATTATTATTGTTGTTTTGTTTTATTAAATTTGCAAACATATCGAACAGTGTACTAAATGTACATTATGTGCATGTCCCATATTGGTTCCCTTTAAGTTGCATATTACATGTATAAAACAAATATGCCTCCCAATCTTACGGCCCTCCTTTCCATATATAATTGGTTTCCCATATTTAATTTATCTATGTCCATCAATAGGTAGTTGTCATTTGCTAATTTTATTTTATTATATATGTGTGTTTATATTGTGAACTCCCTTCAGAATTTAGTTGAAGCAAAACTTTTTTTTTTTCTCTTTTTCCTTTTAAGTCTGTTTGGCACAACTAGACAACCTAGTCCATAATACACAAACTGCATGCTTAAAACAGGACGAGACTTACAAGCTGCTAGTACGAGATTTTGTTGTAAACTGCAAGCTTAACACTTGAGTCACTAGGGTGACCATTTAACTGTATTATTTTCTATTTCCTTTCGGTAATCATTAAAAGGGCAAACCCAACGCACGAGACTCCCACCATTGCGGGGTCTAGGGAAGGTCAGATTTACACAACCTTATCTCGGCATGCGGAGAGGTTGTTTTCCTTTGGTAATCATTATTATACATAAATATGTGTATACCCCTTCCTTGGGACCTTAAAGTCATATCAAGTATACCTATTTATACTCCATGAAATTTTATAATCTTTGCATAGACCAAATCCAATTTATCAATTCAAATCATAATTTATCTTGACCCCAAAATTGACACTCTTTCTCCCTTGGCACTGTGCTAAAGGGCTCTTCAACGTGAGAAGTTTCTAAGACATCACTTTTCTTCTCAGGAGGATCTATGGTGGTTTTAGGTTTTGTGTTTCCATTCCATAGGGTCTACTGGTGGGGATGGATGAGACTTTGGCATCTCAGTTGCAGAATTTTAGCATGTCAGTGGAGGAAGAGGAAGATGTTATAATTGATGCGACTGAAGCTAAACAAGGGGTAGATTTGTGTGAAAATAGTCTTGAGGGTTAAGTTTTGGAGCGAAACCAGTAAATCTATTGGGATTGCATAATGCTTTTCATGAAGTGTGGCATTATGAATCTTTGCAAATTTACAAGGTTAAAGGTCATATTTATCATTTTGTGACACCAAGTACTGACGAGAGGAATCGAATCCTACGAAATAGCCCTTGGAATTTTGAGGGATGGCTCTAAGCTCTAAAACAGTGGCAGAAGGGTATTAGTATCGATGGTAACCATAATTGGGCCAACGATATTTAGGAATCAGAGTCGAAGTGGATGTGACAAGGCCATTCCGACGAGGTGTAAGACTATCTCATGATGGTAACCATAATTGGGCTCCTTTCCAGCAAGCTCGATCGAGCGAGGGAGTTCAGATTGGTGATCGCAGAAGCTCTCAAGAGCGGGGAATTGTGGATAGTGGGCACGAAGATGAGTCAAGTGTTACTAAGAAGGTATGTACTGTTCCTGGTGAAGCCATCTCAGAATTAAATTTAACTGTTGATAATGGTGGTCGGAGGTATGTTCTGGTGGAGGAGACCGGCCGAGACCTCCAGGGTCATCATGAAGCTATTGAGTTGAAATTGTCAGGGTGTGAGGAACACCCTAACAATTCGATAGCTTGTTAAGTTGGTTCGCCAACATTCCCCAAGTGTGGTTACTTTGTTGGAAACGAAGAACGGAAGGGATAAATATAAGGGAATTTGGAGAAAAATACGCTTCAATCACATGTTCTGTGTTGATCCGTCTGGTTTGGCTATCTTTTAGAACAATGATGTGCCGATTTTTGTGACAGGAGCGTCTAGTTTTCAGATTACATGCTCAGTGCAAGGGGGTTCGCAGAGGCTTGATTGGTGCTTTATGGCTTGTATGCCAGGTCCAGTGATGCTATTCAAAAAGAACAATGGAAGTCATTGAGGAATTTGCAGGCAGTTGTGGGGTGGAAGTGGGTTTTGATTGCTGACTTTAATGATTTACTTTATCCAGAAGAAAAGAGGAGAGGTCATGTGAGACAAGCTTGGACTTTGAAGAGTTTTCAGGATATGGTGGACAGTTGTAATTTACAAGATTTGGGTTATTTGGGATACCCCTTTACTTGGTGTAACAATCGGGATGGGCATGTGAACGTAAAGGAGAGGCTGGATTGGGCATTTGCAACCCTTGATTGGCGAACTCATTTTTCTACGGTAGTAGTGCAACATTTGACAGTGGTTGGATTTTCGACCATGCAGCTCTTATCCTTGGTTTATTATGGAAAAAGGGTCTCAAGAGGAAAATATTAAAGTTGATGCTAAATGGTTACAAGATGAGGAGTGTAGTAACGTTGTGGAGAAGGCTTGGGGTTCAGGGGCCTATGGTACTTTACAATATAGGCTTAAAGAGAAACTGAAGAACTGTAAGGTGGAATTGAGTAAGTGGAGTAGGCAGAAGAATTGGAACTCTCAAGTGCATATTAGACAGTTCGAGACTCGTTGAAAATGGCAAAGGAAAGGGAGGTTGATTATGAGACAGAGGAGTGCTACAACCTACAAAAAGAGATTAATACTTTATGGAAGAATGAAGAACTGTTTTGGAGACAAAAATCCAGAAAGGAATGGCTGCTGCAGGGAGATAGAAATGCCATGATTTTTCATTCCGCTACTATGAGAAGGAGTAGAAATGTGATTAAGGGGCTGGAAGACACTCGAGGCTCATGGGTTGATTCTGACCAGGAGATTTGAGGAGTTGCAGAGCATTATCTTCAGAATTTGTTTACTTCCACAGGTATGGTATCTGATGAGGCCTTTTGGAATTTATGGGAACCTAGAATTACTTCTGATATGAATCAGCAATTGATGAGGGAAGCCTCTGAACTAGAAGTACATCAAGCCCTTATGGAGATGGCACCATTCAAAGCTCCAAGGCCAGATGGGATTACTCCAATTTTTTTCCAGCAGAATTGGCGAGTGGTTAAAGATGATTTGGTAAATGCCTTTAATGATTCCTTGTCATGGTCGGTCGCTCAAAAGCTTGAATGCTACCAATATTGTGCTAATTCCAAAGGTAAAGGTGCCTACAACAATTACTCAATTTAGACCCATTTCTTTGTGCAATGTAGTTGTTAGGCTCTTCACTAAGATATTGGCTAATAGGCTTAAACCATTGTTAGCTTATATTATTAGTGAAGAGCAAAATGCCTTTATTCTAGGAAGGCTGATTAATAATAATATACTCAATCCACATGAAGAAGTGCATTTCTTAAAAACTAGGAGTGGGTGGAAGAATAAATTTATGGCAGTTAAGCTTGATATGGCGAAGGCATATGATAGAGTGGAGTGGGGTTATGTTTAAAAAGCTTTTCATATCCTGGGCTTTGATGACAGATGGGTTAGGGTGGTTATGAAGCTAATTGGTAATGTAAAGACCTTTTTGTACCTTCTAGGAGATTTAGACAAGGTGACTCACTTTCACCTTATCTATTTCTTCTATGTGCGGAAGGTTTAACTAAACTGATTCAACAAGCAGTTAGAGAGGGGGATTTTTCTGGAATTAAGATGAACAGGAGTCCTATTGTGTCTGATATGATTTTTGCTGATGACTCCATAGTTTTTTGTAAAGCTGGTTCAAATGAGTTGAATGCATTGAAACAGATTTCGGTCAGATATGAAAGGCTGACTGGACAACAGGTAAATTATGAAAAGTCTTCTTATTTTTAGTTCAAATGTGCCTGGCCGTCTGCTGATGCGAGGATTGAGTTAAGCAGAAGGTTGGGTGTTCGAACTTTTGGGAGATTTAACAAATATTTGGGTTTACCAGCTGAGATCGCAAGAACAAAAAAGCAGATTTTCCAGTACCTTGAAGATAGAGTGGTGTCTACAATAAAAGAGTGGAAGGACTGTTTATTTTCTGCAGCTGGGAAGAAAACTCTTATCAAATCGGTTCTTCAAACAAGAAGATATGTGGACTGAAATGGGACTAATTGTGTAGAAATAAGCAGGATGGTGGGTTGGGGTTTCAGGATTTACAAAATTTTAATATGGCTTTATTGTCAAAGCAGGGGTGGAGACTTGCTGTTGAGAATGGTAGTTTGCTGTCAAGGAATTATAAGGGTATATTATCCTCGGAGCTCTTTCTTGGAGGCCAGAGTGAGTAATAGTTCCAGCTGGACTTGGAGGAGTATTTGTTGTTGCAGAGAAGTAGTCAAAGGGGTTTGAGATGGCAGGTGAGCACAGGTGAAGCGATAAAGGTCTGGACAGATCCATGGGTTCCAGATTTACAACAATTTAAAGTTACTTCTCGTCCTCAGGGTTGAACTGTTACTTTTGTCAAAGATTTGTTGGATCCTCAAACAAGATTTTGGAACACTGCATTTGTATCCCAGCTTCAAAATCAAATTGAAGCACAAAAGATCCTCACTATTCCTGTAAGTGAGACATTGGTTAGAGATAAGTTAGTGTGGAATTTCACAAATGATGGAAGGTTTATAGTCAAATCTGCTTACAGAGTTGAATTTGAGTGGTTGCAAGGTTCAAATATTTCTATTGGCTATGAAAGGAGGGGGAATTGTGCACATATTCATGGGTTTTGGAGTCAGTTATGGAAACTAAAGGTGAAAGAAAAGCTGATCCATTTTCTATGGAATTGTTGTTACGGGGTCATCCCAGTTTTGTCAAATCTGAAAAAGAGGTGTAGTTGAAGAGGAGGTATGTTTGCGATGTGGTTTGGAGGAGGAATCTATTTAACATGTCCTGCTGAGATGTCCATATGCAGTCGAGGTATGGAAATTATGCCCAATTAGAATGGATCGAGTTGATTTTATCTCCTCTTCTTGGGTGCAATGGTTCAGGTTGATAAAGTTAGGGGAAAAATCAGATGACAAGATGAAGTTGATGAGTTAAGTGGCCTATGTATGCTGGCATAGATGGAGAAGTTGAAATAAGTTTTATTTTGAACATCAGGTGATTGATGAAAGAGTTGTGATGCACCTGGCAACATATAAATGGCATAAATTTTCAGAAGCTAGAATAAACACCGAGTCTCGGACCAGGGTGTGACAAACAGGCATGATACAGGGGGAGGAGGTGATGTTTTGAACACACAACAAGTCAGATGGGATGCACCAAGGGACGTAGAGCAGAAGCTAAACTTTGATGCTGCTTTTAGAGATCAAACTAAGGAGGTTGCTGCTGGTTTTGTTCTCAGAAATTCAAGAGGAAAAGTCTTGAAAGTGGTCACTCACTTCCTATGTTACCCAGACTCGGGTACGGGGTGTCGAACACGGGTGCGTGTCTAGAGGTCTCTCGTCCATCTTTCAAATTGTTGGATATGTGGACACGGCTGAAAAGAGTCCAAAAAGTAGACACAAGTACGTCGACATGGTCATAAATAATAAAAATTGATGAAAATATAGATCATCTATCTTAAATAATAAAGTATCTGTCCTATCCTTTCTCTAAATATTTTAAGCTTTTTTATATTTGAGACATCAATTTTTTAATAAAAATAAAAAGTAAATATATCAGCTGTACTTTTTCATAAGAAAATTAATTTTATTACTAAACTCTCCACTAACAGCTTATTGGGCTGCAACTTTGGGCTAGATGCATGCCTGTATATTCTGTTTCCTATATATTTAATCCATTTAACTTTTCGAAAAAAACAAAGTAAGTTACAGTACAACTGTAAATTATTTACAACCGTAAACCATTAGACTAAAAGGCTTTTTCAATCTTTTCAGATTCAAATACACAGATGACACCATTATGACCATAAAAGGCAGGGCATTAAAAGCTGGTCAATAGTCAAGCCATTGCGTGAAACCACGCTCGGTTAGACACACAAAACTGGGCAACGACATGCGCGTATACGCACAAACATGAAGTCATCTTCAACCTTCAAAGACGCTGATTTCAAACCAGTCTACCATTTTTTCGTCATCAACCATCAACCTACACACGGTTTTGTGTGTATTCGTCATCAGCCGTGTCCGGTAGAAAAGATGAAGAGTCCGACCCATATCCCGTGTCCGTATCCGTGTCGTGTCGACACAGCACTATGGCCGGCGCTGACGAGTCCAGGTAACATAGCTCACTTCTTCCCAATGGTTTTCTAATTGCAGCATCAGCTCTAGTAGCTGAAGCTATGTCTGCTAGATTAGGCTTGAAATGGGCATTAGCGTGGGATTTGTCAAAGATGGTGATTGAGGGGGATTGTAAGTTGGTGACTCAACCAAACAGTGTTGCAGTGAGTATTGCTTCGATTTATGAGGATATTCAAGCTATGTTGCAGATGCATAATCGATGGATATTGGGTTGGGGTTGGGGTCAAGAGACAAGCTAACAGTATGGCTCATGATATAGCTCAGTATGCAATGTATAGAAAGGAAACTGTTTGCTTTTCATATATTTTTCATGCTTTCATTGAAGAGTTGGCTATTAGGGATTGTAATCATTTATTGAAATGAAAGTTTTCTTGCCTTGAAAAAAAAAGTACATCTTGACCCCAAAATTGGCGCGTCCAAATTTGAATCTAAACTTGTTTAATGTGTAATATAGTATGTCCAAATTTGAATCTAAACTTGTTTAATGTGTAATATAGTATGTCCAAATTTGAATCTAAACTTGTTTAATGTGTAATATAGTATAATTTAATCTAAAAATATTATAATGACGGTATCTGGATATCTATCAGTTTTTCTGTCTTTTGCTTTATCTCAGCTACACTTTAAGGTTCCAATTTTAATATTTATTATTTGATCCATGACTTTAATGATGGGTTAAGGTGTAAAAGGACAGCTATGGCATTATAGTGATTTAATCTATTTGGCCATTATTTCATCCATGCATATCTTTACGGTAGGGGCTGTAGGTAAGGGTCATTACAGGAAAGATGCTCAAAAAGGACCTCATAAAACTTGAATCATAAGTTGCACAATTTGGGCTTTGTAAAAATCAGCTCAATTGTTGACCCACAAAAATGCTTCAATGTCCAGGGGGAAAGATCTTGAAAAAGAACAGGTTCCAAAATTTAAAGGAGGCTTGATCAATCCTGATAAAGGCTTTAAAAGGATACTAACAAGGAACCATTCTTGCATGCGATGGAGATAGAACTTGCAGATGGTTCCAGATTACTTATTATTATTCAACCCATAGAAAATTACCATCAGCATAAGATGGACCAACAGATTGTGTATAAATATCTCCACCATTGAGTCGCTAGAGTCATTCACTTCAATTAAACACTAGGGTTTTTTACAAAATCTTCATAAATCACATTTCAATTGAGTCGTTAGAATTGTTCAATGAAACACTAGGGTTTCTTACAGCTCGCTTGATAACGAGACAGTGACAATTGTACTATGTCTAATGAAAGCAAAATTAGGATATAACAAAATTGAAAATTCTAGTAATAAGAGGACAAAAACTAATGAAGAAAATGCATTCAGTGCTCTTATAATAGCTTTCATTTACAATTCAAACAATGGCCAAGTCAACCCCCAGTGCAGTCATTCAAAGATGAGTCCATTGTGTACAGTAAGACAGTATAGCATAAAGAACCAATCCAAACAGTTAATAGTTCAATCTCCAAAAATTCCACATGCACATAAATAAATTATTTGCATTAATCAAAGTCAAAACATGTTGCAGCATAATTATTTGTCAGAGCTCAAGATAGAGCAAGAGGATATGCCAAAGTTGATTTATCGATCATGCAACAAGTAGAATATATTGATCAACAAATGAAACTCAAAAGGAATAAATTTTAAATAAATAGATAAAAATTTAGAAGGCAGGAAAAGCAATCTTCAGTACCTTCAAAGATTATATGCGAGTTATTCCCTTCCTGATTGCTAATGCGAAGGAGGCAAATCGATTTCGTGATAGAAGATACGCGGCAGATACTCTCATTGCTGGGGTCCACAAGTTATTGAAGAATAAGAATTTGAAGGAAAATAATAATCCCTATTTTTGTCTATGAGTGGTAATGTAATGTATGATTGCGACGAAGCAGGATGAAAAACAAGGACCCCATATTGGAGGAATGTTCTAATAGACCACCATCGCCCCATTCCGTATCTGACTGAACTCTGTTAAAAAATACAAAAAAAAAAAAAAAATTACTGTTAAAGGCTCAAGGTGCATAACGCGCCAAATGACATCTAGAGCCTAACCGCAAGGCGTAATATAAGAAGCGAGCCTCGTCAAAGTAAGGGGTGTGTATAATAATGATACATATTAAAGATTAATATATAAAAAATAATTAAAATATGTAACACATACTAGTCAATATCAAAATATATATATTTTTCAACATATCAAATCAGTGGAACAGATCAATTAATATACATATATCTATTCAATTTGAATATAAATTCAATTAAATCAATGTATATTTGGAACAATTCAAGATATGCAACACAACTAATTAAAAATTCTCTAATAACTGAATTTTTGATATATCAAATTAAGAGGATTAGGTAAATTACTGTACATAAATCCTATCATATGCATATACATTAATCAAATTAAATGTGATTACAAATGTGAAATAATAAAAAATTATGATCACATAAACATTAAACATATTGTTATGTTGGGGCCCGAATTATGTCTCAGCTTGGGCTGTGTTGCGGCCCGGTTTTGACCCGAATTTTTTTTAGACCTGTTTTTGGCTTGTGGGCTTTGGACCTGGATTAGGACTCTTTTGTAGCCCGGTATACAAGGGCATATAGGGGGTGGATTAAGAGAGAAACATTACTGTAAATCGCATAAAGAGAGTGAGAAAGCGAGAGCTAGGTTTGGGGTTGAAACTTGTAATCTCCTGATTTTTGCATAGTGAAAACTTTCACTGGATCTTCGTTGTGGACATAGGTACATTTTCGAACCATGGAAATTCTTGTGTTCTGCGTGGTACTTGTTTCGTTTTCTGTCGTGTTTCGTGATTTTACTTGATTCGTGGCTGTTTGTCGTAACACATATTTTATCACATATTTATTTAGAATCAAGCACAAAAGGCAACTAATGCACTTCAACCATAAATCTATAAATGTTGTCAAATATATCATAAAGTTGAACAATATGATCAAGTAAATATGATTGAGATATGATATAGAAAAAAATTTGTTCTACTATAGCCCAAATTTTGTCTCGGCCCGAGTCGCCCGATTATGACCCGAAAATGGGTTGTGTGGCATTTTTTGACCCATTTTTCGCTTGCAGATCTTAGACCCTATTTAGGACTATCTTGTAGCCCAATATACAAGGGCGATTAGGATTTGGGGCGGGAGAAGACAAAACACTGAAAATTATGAGAGTGAGAGAGCGAGAGTTAGGGTTTGGGGGTTGAAACTTATAATCTCTTGATTTTTGCATAATGAAAACTTTCACCGGAGCTTCACCGTGAATGTAGGCATATCGCTGAACCACGTAAATTCTTGTGTTTTGTGTGATGTTTATTTTGTTTTCTATCGTGTTTCATGATTGTTTAACGGCAAAAATGATTTCAACCTGTGGCGGGTTAGGATGTAGGCCATATTAGTTCAACATGACGTTATGGAGAAAGCACACAATGCAATTATGTTTTGCCTCAGTAATTAGGTTTTGCAAAAAGTTTCTGGAGAGACTACACCGGATGGGTTGTGGAACAAGTTGAAGTCCCGTTATATGATGAAACCTCTTACGAATCGTATGTATCTAAAGAAGCGGTTGTTCACTCTTTAGATGCAGGAAGGCGGCTTATCTCTGAAAGACCATCTTGACGAGGTTAATGTTGTCATCATGGACTTGAAGAATATTGATGTTAAAATAGAGGATGAGGATCAGACTATTATTTTATTGTGTTCTCTACCACCTCGAACGAGAACTTTGTCAAAATGATGATGTATAACAGAACTATTTTGTCCATAGAAGATGTGAAGGCAGCTTTGAATTCTAAGGAATAGCAAGGAATGACGTTTGAGGGCAATATAGAAAGTTCAACAAAGGGCTTGGTAGTTAGAGGAAAAACGAATTAAGAACAAATCAAAGGTGTCAAGATGTTACACCTGTCACAAGGAAGGGCACTTCTAGAGCTTAAGAAAGGAAAGGGACAATCCTCTGAAGCCAGCGAGGTGGTGGATGTTGTAGAGGGTAATGATTCAAATGGTGGCAACATTCTCATGATTTATATCTGTGGCTCTGGTGATGAGTTGATTTTTTATTCAGGTTACTCGTATCACATTTGTCCACGCAGGGATTGGTTTACCTTTTATTGGTCCATTGATGGTGAAAAAGTTCTGATGGGGAATTGTAACTCCCTGATTTCCAAACTCCCGGGAGACCGGAGGTTAACCCACCATTAATCCTAATGGACCCCTTTTTCTTTCTATAATTTTCATGAAATCTTAAATTCACCTTTCATATAGATATACATCATTTAACCTTAATAAACCACCATGGGCCCCAAACCATGCCTCGGTTGTATAACCAACTAGTTGTGGCTTATATATTTTCACACATGAGAACCTGTGTGATCATAAATTGTGGGTTAAACCCACACCATTGGATAGAGGATCTAAAAACACCCAATTTCAAAACAAACGACACTCAATTTTGATCTAAAACGAAGAATTTACACCCGTTTGAAGTTCGGATGCAAATGGAGCTACCCAGGTTCCTTTCAGTCGACTGATGGGTAGTTTCAGTCAACCGAAAGAGGACTTTCAGTCAACCGAAACACTGTTCAGTCGACCAAAACCTGTTCCCAGCCATTCTAACTCTCGAGATCTTGCACTTTCGGTCAACCGATGTAGAAGGCACTCGACCGAAAGTGTAAAAATACCTCAAAACCTGTTTTTCCAAGCCTCAAAGCATCCTACCACCTCACTAAACCATAATCCAACTTAAATCAAGACTTAAACCATGATTAAAACCCACCAAAAATAATATAAATTCTCATGATCACTCAATGGTTCCAAGTTAAACACCTTTGGGCATGTACTTTCCCCAATGACTACTCCAATCCCTCAATTGGCATCAAAAAAACATTCACACTACTTATAACATGTGAATGAAAACATAATTTTGTGATCTTTGCATTCCAACTCATCCATTCCATCCAAATCATACTTCAACCATAATTATACAAACTACAATTAAAGTCCATCCATTCAAACCACATATCCTTTCCATTCATTCCCAACTCTTATACTTGAGAAAAGTCCAAACATAAAGTTATAATTAAGAGGAAACCATAACTTTACAATCCATAATTAAGTTTAGTCTAAGAAATAACCACAATACATCAAGATTTCTAAGTTTATAGTCATTACAAGGATTTCATGCACAAGGTCCAAAAATGCTAAAAATCCAACCATGACTACAACTACATAGACAATGTGCCACAAGCCAGCACGGATAGCCAAATATACAACACCCCCAAAAGATATCAAAAGTACTACTAGAGTCCCGCTTGGACGTTCAAGTCCCATTCGTCATCGACGCCTTATCTGTAAAAGTTTATAATAAATGGTGAGCACCATTGCGGCTCAGTAGAGATACCCCAACCCACCTAAGTGCCGACCTGACACAACCTACATGAATGCATGTCACTACATTACATGTATCATCCAACATATTCTATGTTCATTAACAAGCAATGCATATGTATAAGAATGCATTAAACATAAATCATGCTTCATAATTTAACAATGAAAGCAATATCATCCACTTATCCTTCTCTCACGGACTCAACCCGATACCCTGACATGATTCTTGACCAACCGTGTGACTGAGATACTTCTCACACAATCTCAACACCGCCACCGAGTAAGTCACATACTCTAAAATGGTTAGATAGCTTCAGGATTCCTTACTGAGCAAATCACATACTCCAAGGCGATTGGATAGTCCTGGAATACATCACCGAGTAAATCACATACTCCAAGGTGGTTAGATAGCTTCAGAATTCCTCACCAAGTAAATCACATACTCCAAGGTAGTTAGATAGCTTCGAAATTCCTCACCGAGTAAATCACATACTCCAAGGCGATCAGATATTTTGGAATACATCACCTAGTAAATCACATACTCTAAGGTGGTTAGTTTCAGGATCACTACCAAACATTTATTGTTCCAAGTAAACAAGTTACTCTACCGCTTTTCCCGTTTCCCTCACAACAGCCCTATACATGCATTTCAAGCATATAGAATTCTAACATAAAAGATTCATGCCTCATAATGCATAAGTTAGTTGTAAAAACACATAGTATGCATTTCATTCTCATTAATCTACATATATATTTTCCTATATATGCAAAGCCTAGCATAAGTCACATATGCTCCCAAAATCCACATATACCCACATTTGTCATACTTCACCAATACATATATTTTCTATACAAAGAAGGCATACATTTAACTCATACAACATCACATAACACACATATGCTTATTTAACACATCTTCACATATGTGCACCAAAAATCTAGCATATAAGCATACATGCTAACATCTCTCACTCATTCACCCATTATACCGCGTATACTATCACATACATATCTATTACACAATAGAGATTAAAGAGAGTAAAAAAACACCACCTCCCACCCCTCTTACCTCTCTAAACCATGCAATACACACATTTAACTCTCACCACTTCACCCAAACCCTAGAATCGACAAGTGAATGAGAAAGAAAACCCCTACCTCAAAATTCAAGCTTAGAAGTGGAAGACCCAAATTTTACCAAGCTTCAAACTCCTCCAATGGCAACTTTCCACCGATCAAAACGAAGAAGAGAGTGAGAGAAACAACTTTTGGTCTTTGCTTTACCCTCAAATCTCACTTCTTGGCCCTCAAAACTTAGAGAGAATGAGAGAAGAGAAACTTGTAGAGAGAGAGACTAGAAGCCGAATGTAGAGAGAGAGAGAAGTGAAAATCTAATTTTTCTTCCCCTCTTTACACATATATATCATATATATTTCACCTTTTGCAACTAAACCCTCCACCTTTTCCTTATTTGCTTCTTGTTATGGCCCTTTTTTGCTTATTCACGAACTAGCCTCTCCTCCTTTTTTAAAAGTTCATTTATACCCTTAAACTTACATCCATACCCCCACACCACTCTCTAGAATTGGTAGTTATTTTCCCCGGTTACCCAAACCCATTTCGGTTCCATACCCGTAACCGAAAACACAAAAAGATCATTTAAGTTCACTAAGCATGTCATTAAACAATTAATCATGCTTAAAAATTCACTTAACTTTTAGTCATAATTCGAAATTTTTTTTGGGTCATTACAGGAATAATGTGTCGTGCAAGGTTTGAGGTATTGTTACAGTTCGAATTAATATGTTTGACGATATAGTGAGTCACTAACTACGTCTGGCATGTTCCTGAACTAAATAAGAATTTGATTTCCCTGGGTATACTAGACTCCATCAATTATAATAACAAGGCTGGAGGTGGAGTCATTTAGGTTTTAAAGGGTGCACTTGTGGTGATGAAAGGACTGAAATAACATGGTTTGTATGTGTTGCAGAGTAACACAATCACGGGCTCAGCTGCAATATCGTCCTCATATCTAAATTTAGATACTACCAGATTGTGACATATGTGGTTAGGGCATATGAGTGAGAGGGGCTTGGATGTTCTAAGCAAACAAGGTTTGCTTGTTGGTCAGAAAATCAAAAAACTGGATTTATGTGAGCATTGTCTTTAGAAAACAATGTAAAGTGAAGTTCAGTACTGGAATTCACAGGACCAAGGATATAGTGGATTATATCCATTCAGATCTTTGGGGTCCCTCTCAGTTACATCACATGGTGGTGGCAGATATATGACGGCGTTGATTGATGATTTTTCTCAAAAATTTTGGGTTTATATTCTAAAGCACAAGAATAAGTCTTTTGTTACGTTCAAACAGTGAAAGACCTTGATTAAAAGACAGACTCAAAAATAAGTTAAATGCTCGAGGACAAACAATGGCTTGGAATTTTGTGATTCATAATTTAATGAGTTCTGCAAGGCTCATGAGATTGTGAGACTTCACACAATAAGGAAAACTCCGCAGCAAAATAGAGTTGCAGAGCAGGTGAATAGAACATTGTAGGAGAGATTACGATGGATGATGTCCAATGCTAAATTAGGCAAAGTGTTCTCGGCTAAAGTTGTTTCCATAGCTTGTTACTTGGTGAATCGGTTTCTATCGACTATAACACTCCAGAGGAGGTATTGTCTAGTTCTCCTGCTAGTTACAGTAATATGAGAATATTTAGGTGTCATGCGTATGCTTATGTCAATGAGGGGAAGCTTGAACCAAGGGCCAAGAAGTACATATTTCTTGGTTATAAGCCTAGGGTCAAGGCCAAGATGCTTCGGCAAAGAAGTTATTTGTTAGCTAAGAAGTTATTTGTTAGCTAGGAAGCACGGACATGCCTTAAAAGGTGGAGACTTTTTATGTTATGGCCTAAATTTTGTCTTAGCTTGGGTCGCGTTGCGACCCAAAAAATGGACTTTGTGTGGCCTTTTTTGACCTGTTTTCACTTGCGTGTCTTAGACCCTATTTAGGACTCTATATAATGGCACTTAGGGTTTGGAGTGAGAGAAGAGAAAACACTAAAAATTGCCAAAAAAGAGAGATAGCGAGAGTTGGGGTTTAGAGGTTGAAACTTGTAATCTCCTGATTTTTGCACAATGAAAACTTTCGCCGGATCTTCACAGTGGACTTAGGCACGTCGCCAAACTACGTAAATTTTTGTATCCTGTGTGTGGTGTTTGTTTCGTGTTCTGTCGTGATTTGTGATTGTTGTTTGGTTCGTGGTTGTTTGTCTTTATTCAATGCTTATTAAATGATATGAATAATTATTAAAAAAATAAACGGCGTGCTTTTTTTAGACTAGAACCTACTTCAAAAGCACAAGTACGAGGGTTTTATCTGAGCCTAACTAAAGGGATTTGGTTGTAATGGGTTAAGGAGCTCTAGGGTTTTTTTTGGAGCCCAGGGGCACTTTTAACAACTATGAGAAAAGTAAAGATTTGATTGATAATATAATTGTGTTACCCAAGAATTGACCCTAGAGGGGGGGTGAATAGGGTCAATGGCAATCAATGACAATTTTTCACAAATATAAATATCAAGAACAAGTCAAAACAAAAGCACTAGTGAAATGAGGAAAAATAGATGCACAAGAATTAAAAGAGAGAGTTAGAGAGAGAATCAAACACAAGTGACGCAAGATGTAGCGTGGTTTGGAATCCCTTACTCCACGACTCAAGATCCCTCTTGAGATTTCCCCAAATCCACTAAGGCTTCTCCTTTCGGGTGGAGAGCAAACCTTTACAATGAAGCTAACAAGCTTCTTCCTTTCTCTTGCTAAGTGAAGTCCTCCACTTAGTCTTCTTGGGTTCAACCAACCCTTTACAATAAATGAGGAGAAGATTTACAGCACAAAGAATATATCTCTCAAAGATAGAATCTCAAAATGAAGCTCACAAGACTAGTAGTTATATATGAATCTCAAGTTGAAGCTCAAGTCTAATAAATGAGAATGATAGAGTATTGAATGTAATGAATTTTGCTCAGCAAAAATAGCTCAAGAGTGTTAGATTTAGAAATAAATGCAGAGCCATCAATATATATAGAGCCCCTTTGAATTATAGCTGTTGGAAGGTAGTTGAGGGCATTAAATGCACTGAACTATCCGTTGGATTTGAATTCAGCAAGTTTGAGGCGACTCAAAATGAGTTTCAGGCGCCTCATAAACTTTGAGGTGGCTCAAAGTGCATTTTGAGGTGGCTCAAAGTGCAGTTTGAGGCGCCTCAAAATATTTTGAGGTGGCTCGAAATGAGTTTGAGGTGGCTCGAAATTAGTTTGAGGTGGCTCAAAGTGAGTTTGAGGTGGCTCAAAGTGAGTTTGAGGCGCCTCAAAAAGCCTTCTCAAAACTTCAATTTCTTTCTGTAACTTTGAGGTGGCTCAAACTGAGTTTGAGGCGCCTCAAAGTCCTCTAACCTTTAAAGAGTCAAAATTCAAAGGAAAGGTTAGGACATTGAGCTTATTTGGTCTTAGAAATTTATCAAATTAATATCAAGACCTATTTCAAGAGAATTAGAGACCAAGAAATGATATAAAAATGAATGCATGGTCCTATCATAGAATTGAGCTTCAATCATGTTATTCATAAATAACTTTGACAATGAATTCCTAGCTCTCACCAACTTATTTCTACCCCATTTCTTCAAAAATGGCCTTTGTCATTAAATCTTGGGGCAACACCTTCTTCTTCAATGGAATGCTTTCTTTGACATTGTCCTCTTCATGACATCATCCTCAATGTGAATGCTTTCTTGAATAAACATCATAGCTTCAAAATCAATCACTCAAATTGGGAATTAGTACAAAACATCATTAATGATTTGTTATCATCAAAATTACAAGATTGCCCTTAGGTTAAAACCTTTGGGTCAACAATCTCCCCCTTTTTGATGATGACAAAACATTGATGTGTTCTAGGTAAATGTGGAGTAGCATTTTAAGATGCTCCCCCTATCAATATGCACACTTTGAACACAATATCTAAGGTATAAATAAATTGGCACATTCTTTAAAAAAGTTGTACTTCTCATGAAAAGTGCAATATGAGTTCATAAAGAAAGCTTTTCAAAAGATATTCAAGATAAGCATGTTACTCTCCCCCTATCAATATGCTCTCATTCAAAAGCATCACATAATGGTAAAGTTGCATATGTGTAAGCATTATAAGTGCACAACTCAACCAATAGTCAATCAATCAACCAATAATTCACCAAGTAAATCCCATCCTCCTTCATGCATAGAAAATCACAAGTTTCAAAGTTTCATCATTGAATTCTCATAGCATTCATAATGTAATACATGTATGCATTAATCATTATACCATCATCATTGAAATCACAAGCATAGTCATAAAATGATCAAGATATAGCAAGTCAATATATAATCAAAATAGTTGGCAATTCATTCATCATAAAGGAAATTGCATTTAGGCATAGATAATATCCAAAAAGAAATTCAAAGCCAAAAGCCATACATATGCAAATATCCTATCATATCCAAGATAATAAAATCCTACTACATTTCCATTGCCATCCAACTACTACTGAACATCCCAAAACATCCTAGAAAATCCCAAAACACCAAAATACTTCTCCCCCTTTGTCTTCATCAAAAAGGGTGAGATGCCATCATCAAGGATCATGAGGAGCGGGAGGAGTCTGGGGTTGAGTTTGGATAGCTGTGATATCATCCTGAATAGCAAGCAGCTGCATCCCCGTAAGTTCTACCTCTTCCTCATATCTAAGTTGGAAATGGTCAAAGTCAGCTCTCAAAGTATCGACCTTTTCTTCGGTGCGTCGAGCAATTGTGATGTGTTCGTCGAATCGAGAAATGAGTTGACGCATAAGAGAGGCATTGTCATCCATAGGTGCCGGAGCATCCTCATTCAAATGGACATGTCCTCCTCCTTCTTCATCATTAGAAGCATCATGTTCCTCATTAGCTTCAGCAGGTGCAAAATTTTCTCTCCTTGGATCATACCAGTACCCATCAGCATTTTGTTGGAGTTTCATGAGCAAGAGAGTGGTCCGATTTAGTCTTTCTCTATTACCAACTTCTCGAGATTGCTCACTTGATAGAGTCACCCCATGGGATTGAAAAATCTTGGTCAGAGGTAAGGCATAGTAGCACTGAGTGGCTGAGGATCGAGTCTCTAGCATATGGTGATAGATAATGTGAGAGAGGTCTAGGCGCTTTTTGTTGAGCAAACACCAAATAATGAATGCTTCCATGCAAGTGATTTCAGTGCGACTACCTGATTTGGGCAAAATGAGATATCCAATAACATTATGAAGAATTCGAGCCTCCAAGGTCAATTGGGATGCAAAGATGTGACTTATGTTTTGGATATTGGGGTTATCACACATTTGTCGGATAGCTTCAAGAGGTTCGAATCCTTGAACATGAGCCCAAGAATGAGTGGAGAAGAACTGAAAATCCCCTTCATCAATTGGTTCTCAGCCTCTCTTTAGTGATTGTGATGGAAATGTCATTTGCAAAAGAGGTTAATTCATGACAGTTGTCTTCTTCTCTCAAATGTGCATAAAAGATTCGCACTAATTTGGGGTACAGACGTTCCTCCATAGAGACAAACTGACCCCATCCAATATCATCAAAAAATTTGAAGGTGTTCAAATGATTTTCTTCACAAAAAATTTTGGAAACAACCTTACCTCTAGCCACTTCCTTGTCGAGAAATTCTTTGTCATAGATCTTCTTGAATTCTGGAGATTCAAATAGACGAAAGGTTGGAGCAGCCATGGGTGGAGGTGTGGGAGTTAAAGATTCCCTTTCATGGCGAGCCTTGGTACGCCTCTCTGCATTAGGGTTTTTGGTTCTCTTACCAAAGATACGAGGAGGCATGATTCAAGGGTTAGGGATAGATGGGAGTGTGAGAGAAAGAAAATGGAAAAGAAATGAGGAGGAAAAGCCAAGAGAATGAAGAAGAAAAGTGAAGAGAATGAGAGACCCAAACAGAGGTTGCGGCTGTTGAGATTTTTGGAAAGAGAGGGATACGCGAAATGAGGGTTTCAGGCTCTCTTTTAAATGGAACGACACTTTGAGGCGTCTCAAACTTGACTTTGAGGCGTCTCAAACTTGACTTTGAGGCGTCTCAAAATTTCCAGGCGCCTCAAAGTTGGGTTTCAGGCGCCTCAAAGACCTCTTTAGATAGTCATAAAACATTCTGTAACTTTCAGGCGCCTCAAAGTTGATTTCCAGGCGCCTCAAACTTGCTGGGATGACTTTGAGGCGTCTCAAAGTGGATTTCTAGGCGCCTCAAAGTGGCTGAGAATGTGTTTCAATCAAGGAACAGTTCAAGAACACTTCATTCTCCTTTGCCATGCCAATCTCTCTCCTAATGGTGCAAAATCTATCTTCTTGGAGAGGTTTTGTGAATATATCTGTGAGTTGTTTCTCTGTGTTAACAAAGACGAGCTCAATGTCTCCTTTAGACACGTGATCTCTCAAGAAGTGGTGCCTAATCTCAATATGTTTAGTCCTAGAGTGCTGAATGGGATTTTTGGAAAGACATATCGCACTCGTATTATCACATCTGATAGGTATGTGATCAAATGTAAGTCCAAAATCCTCAAGTTGTTGTTTAATATAGAGAGTTTGTGCACAACAACTACCGGCGGCCACATATTCGGCTTCCGCCGTTGACAAAGCAACCGAATTTTGTTTCTTACTTGACCATGAAACTAATGAGTGTCCTAGGAAGTGACAAGTGCCACTTGTGCTTTTTCTGTCTATTTTACATCCGGCAAAGTCGGCATCCGAATAACTTGTGAGATCAAAAGATATATCCCTAGGAAACCAAAGTCCCAAGTCAATAGTACCACTCAAATATTTGAAAATTCGTTTAACGGCACTTAAATGGGATTCTTTGGGACATGATTGAAATCTTGCACATAAGCAAACACTAAACATTATATCCGGTCTACTTGCCGTTAAATACAAAAGACTTCCAATCATTCCTCTATATTTCTTGATGTCAACATCTTTTCCTTTTTCGTCCTTATCAAGTTTAGAGGAATTGCTCATAGGAGTTTTTGCATGTTTGGCGTCCTCCAAGCCAAATTTCTTTAGCAAATCTTTAACATATTTGGATTGGCAAATGAATATACCATCCAATGATTGTTTGATTTGCAATCCTAGAAAGAAGTTAAGTTCACCCATCATGCTCATTTCAAATTCATTTTGCATGTTTGAAGCAAATTCTTTACATAACTTCTCATTTGTTGATCCAAAGATGATATCATCAACATAAATTTGAACAATCAACAAATTTTTATCAATGATTTTTGTAAAAAGGGTATTGTCGATTTTTCCTCTAACAAAATCATTTTCTAGAAGAAAACCACTCAACCTCTCATACCATGCTCTAGGAGCTTGTTTCAAACCATACAAAGCTTTAGACAATTTAAAAACATGGTTTGGAAGGTCATGACTTTGAAAACCCGGTGGTTGTTCTACATAGACTTCTTCTTCTATGAAGCCATTCAAGAAAGCACTTTTTACATCCATTTGAAATAGCTTGAAGTTCTTATGAGATGCATATGCAAGTAACATCCTAATTGCTTCTAATCTAGCAACGGGTGCGAAGGTTTCCTCATAATCAATCCCTTCTTCTTGGTTGAAACCTTGGGCAACTAATCTAGCCTTATTTCTAATTATAACACCCGACTCATCCTTTTTATTTCTATAGACCCATTTGGTTCCTATGACGGTTTGATCTTTGGGTCTAGGAACTAAATTCCAAACTTGATTTCTCTCAAATTGGTTTAGCTCTTCTTGCATAGCTAAAATCCATGACTCATCATTTTCGGCCTCAAAGATGTTCTTTGGCTCTAATTGAGATACAAAGGCTAAATGATCACATATGTCTCTAAGAGAGGACCTAGTGCTAACACCTTTTGAAGGATCACCTATAACTTGGTCAAGTGGATGATAAGGAATGACTCTTTGACCTTTTGAAAGAGAGTCATGAATGTCATTTTGAGTGATGTCCTCATTAGAAGCATTTTCTTGTGACTCATCAATGGTGGATTCTTTTGGTTTTTCAACAAGTGAAAGTCCATCAACATTCTTTTCAAGCTCAACTACCTCATCATCCAATTCTTGCCTAGGGGTAGGTAAAGGAGATTCATCAAAAACAACATGTATAGATTCTTCTACCACCATGGTTCTCTTGTTGAACACTCTATAGGCTTTGCTTTTGGATGAGTATCCTAGGAAAACACCTTCATCGGATTTAGCATCAAATTTTCCTAAGTTGTCCTTGTCATTCAACACAAAACATTTGCACCCAAAGACTTTGAAGTACCCTATATTTGGCTTATGACCATTCCAAAGCTCATAGGGGGTCTTATCAAGTTTCTTTCTAATGATGACTCTATTTAAAACATAGCAAGAGGTGCTAACGGCTTCGGCCCAAAAGTATCTAGGCAACTTATGTTCATTGAGCATTGTTCTAGCCATCTCTTGGAGGGATCTATTTTTCCTCTCAACGACCCCATTTTGTTGAGGAGTTCTTGGACCGGAGAAGTTATGATCATAACCGTTTTCATCACAAAATTTCTCAATATCTCGGTTATCAAATTCTCTACCTCTATCACTTCTAATGCTCTTAATCTTGCATTCTTTCTCATTTTGGACTTTTCTACAAAACTTAGAAAAAATAACATGAGTCTCATTCTTATGAGCAAGGAAGAATACCCAAGTAAGCCTAGTGAAATCATCTACAATAACAAAAGCATAAAATTTTCCTCCTAAGCTAGCAATTCTATCCGGACCGAAGAGGTCCATATGGAGTAATTCCAAAGGTCTTGAAGTAGTAATATCCTTCTTCCTTTTGAAGGAAGACTTGATTTGTTTGCCTAATTGGCAAGCACCACAAGTTTTGTCCTTAGCAAACTTAGTCTTTGGGAGGCCTTTGACTAAGTCCTTTTTGGACAATTTTGAGATCAAGTCCATACTAGCGTGTCCTAATCTTCTATGCCATAACCAACTATTGTCACTAGAGGAGATAAAGCATTTGACATTTTGATCAAGCAAGTCACATAAAAGGATAGTGTACAAATTACCATTTCTATGTGCAACGAAAATTTGACGACCATCTTTTTCAATAATGCAATGATCGGATCTAAATGCAACATTAAAGCCTTTATCACATAGTTGACTAATGCTAAACAAGTTATGCTTTAAACCATTAACAAGAAACACATTATCAATAGATAAGGAAGAAGATATACCTATGGTCCCGACACCAACAATTTTACCTTTAGAGTTGTCTCCAAATGTGACGTTTCCTCCATCATAAGGCTTGAGAGAAGAAAATTTGGAGCGATCTCCCGTCATGTGCCTTGAGCAACCACTATCAAGAAACCACTTGTCCTTGGAGCTAGATGAGGATTTTAAGCATACCTACAAGACAAACTTAAGTGACTTCTTTTGGTACCCAAACCATTTTGGGTCCAATTGGGTTAGCAATCATAGGGAATGTTCCTTTTGGAACCCAAACCATTTTTGTCAACTTTCTTTTTCTAAAAGGACAAGAGAATATTTTATGTCCACTTTTTCTACAAAGATTGCATATAGAATTGAAGAAGTTGAATTGAGAGCTCTTGACAAAGAAGTGCTTCAAGGGTTTTAGCTTATCACTTTTAGAAGGAGGTTTTTTGATCAAAGATTTTTGTTTATCAAATGGATTATACCCAATTCCTTCTTTGTCATAAACATCCCTTTGTCTTCCAAGGAGAATAGTTAAGTTCTTTCTCCCCTTGGTGAATTTTGCAAGAATCTCAATTTGATCCTCAACAACTTTCTTCAAGTTTCATTTTCAATTTGAAGATCATTTGAAGAAGTTTCTTTTGAAAGGATCTCTCTCTCTTTCTTGAAAGAGTCATTTTCCATTTGAACTTTTGAAAGTTCAAGTGAAAAAGATTCTTTCTCCTTTTTCAATAAAACATTTTCATTTTGAACTTTAGAAAGTTCTTGTGAAAGAGATGAGATTTTTTGTTTGAGAGAAGAGTTTTTCAAAATCACTTTTTCAAGTTCTTTATGCAAATCTTCAAAAGCATCTTGCAATTCATCATAGGAATAAGAAGACTCAATTGAAAGCTCAAGATTAGAATCTACCTCATCCTCGATTGCCATAAGGCAAAGGTTGGCAATTTCGTCATTATCACAATCCGAGTCGCTTGAGTCCGAATCATCCCAAGTAGCCTTCATTGCCTTTTTCTTTTGCTTATTTTCTTTATCTCTTTTGTACTTGGGGCAATCGGCTTTGAAATGTCCCGGCTTTCCACATTGAAAGCAAGTAGGTGATTCCTTTTTGCTTGATTCACCTTTGAACTCATTTCTCTTGAAAGGTCTCTTCTTGAAGAGATGTTCTTTCCTCATGAATTTTTTGAACTTGTTAGAGATGAGAGCAAGTTCATCTTCTTCATCACTAACATCTTTATCATCTTCCTCATTGACCTCTTGAATTGAAGTCTTTAAAGCCATGCTCTTCTTTTGCTCGGGCTTTTCTTGACGGCTTTTCATCTTGATTTCATGAGTCATGAGAGATCCTATAAGGTCTTCAAGACTTAATGAATCGAGATCTTTTGCTTCCGAGATAGCGGTAGCCTTGGCATCCCAACTTGTAGGTAGGCACCAAAGAATTTTCTCCACATTGTCGGACGTAGAGTAATTCCTACCAAGATGAGATAAACTATTAATAATGTTAGTGAATCTAGTAAACATCTCACCAATAGTTTCATTCAGTTCCATCTTAAAGAGCTCATACTCACGAATCAACATGCTCACTTTGGTGGCTCTAACTTGCTTAGTGCCTTCATAGGTTACTTCAAGTTTGTCCCAAATTTCTTTGGCAGATTTACAAGCCGAAATTCTATTGAATTCGGATTTGCTTAAAGCACAATACAAATTTGTAACCGCTTTGGCATTGACTTGAACAAGTTTTCGGTCATTGTCATTATATTCATGCAAGTCTTTTGGAACTCTTAGACCTTCTAAGGTTTTTATGGGAACTAAGGGTTCGTCACGAACAACTTCCCAAACTTGGTAGTCAATAGATTGAAGAAACCAAATCATTCTTGGTTTCCAATAGCTATAGTCGGTTCCATCAAACCAAGGTGGCCTATTGTTGGATTGACCTTCTACATGAGATGCACCTTGCATGTTTGCCATGATCAAACTCTAAGACGATTAAGTCCTATTCAAGAGTCCAAGCTCTGATACCAATTGTTACCCAAGAATTGACCCTAGAGGGGGGGGTGAATAGGGTCAATGGCAATCAATGACAATTTTTCACAAATATAAATATCAAGAACAAGTCAAAACAAAAGCACTAGTGAAATGAGGAAAAATAGATGCACAAGAATTAAAAGAGAGAGTTAGAGAAAGAATCAAACACAAGTGACGCAAGATGTAGCGTGGTTTGGAATCCCTTACTCCACGACTCAAGATCCCTCTTGAGATTTCCCCAAATCCACTAAGGCTTCTCCTTTCGGGTGGAGAGCAAACCTTTACAATGAAGCTAACAAGCTTCTTCCTTTCTCTTGCTAAGTGAAGTCCTCCACTTAGTCTTCTTGGGTTCAACCAACCCTTTACAATAAATGAGGAGAAGATTTACAGCACAAAGAATATATCTCTCAAAGATAGAATCTCAAAATGAAGCTCACAAGACTAGTAGTTATATATGAATCTCAAGTTGAAGCTCAAGTCTAATAAATGAGAATGATAGAGTATTGAATGTAATGAATTTTGCTCAGCAAAAATAGCTCAAGAGTGTTAGATTTAGAAATAAATGCAGAGCCATCAATATATATAGAGCCCCTTTGAATTATAGCTGTTGGAAGGTAGTTGAGGGCATTAAATGCACTGAACTATCCGTTGAATTTGAATTCAGCAAGTTTGAGGCGACTCAAAATGAGTTTCAGGCGCCTCATAAACTTTGAGGTGGCTCAAAGTGCATTTTGAGGTGGCTCAAAGTGCAGTTTGAGGCGCCTCAAAATATTTTGAGGTGGCTCGAAATGAGTTTGAGGTGGCTCAAAGTGAGTTTGAGGTGGCTCAAAGTGAGTTTGAGGCGCCTCAAAAAGCCTTCTCAAAACTTCAATTCTTTCTGTAACTTTGAGGTGGCTCAAATTGAGTTTGAGGCGCCTCAAAGTCCTCTAACCTTTAAAGAGTCAAAATTCAAAGGAAAGGTTAGGACATTGAGCTTATTTGGTCTTAGAAATTTATCAAATTAATATCAAGACCTATTTCAAGAGAATTAGAGACCAAGAAATGATATAAAAATGAATGCATGGTCCTATCATAGAATTGAGCTTCAATCATGTTATTCATAAATAACTTTGACAATGAATTCCTAGCTCTCACCAACTTATTTCTACCCCCATTTCTTCAAAAATGGCCTTTGTCATTAAATCTTGGGGCAACACCTTCTTCTTCAATGGAATGCTTTCTTTGACATTGTCCTCTTCATGACATCATCCTCAATGTGAATGCTTTCTTGAATAAACATCATAGCTTCAAAATCAATCACTCAAATTGGGAATTAGTACAAAACATCATTAATGATTTGTTATCATCAAAATTACAAGATTGCCCTTAGGTTAAAACCTTTGGGTCAACAAATTGAAATAAAGAAAATGGAAGAAATACATCATCAACATCCCCGCTTTGTTACTTCTTTATCCAAGAGAAAAATACATCCAAGGAAACAAAAATTATTAAGTACTACAAGGTCTGGCCTGTAGTAGGTTAAGGCGCTCTGAAAGTGACTGTTTGCCATTCAATTGTATTCAAGAAGCTATCACATAGAGAGCCTTGGGATTGAATGAGCTTGGAGATAAAGCAACACACACAACTTTTGGTAATCACATATCACCATAAAAATTCGCTAGTTGTATAAGTTGATCTCAGCATTAAAAGACCTACGAATATTGTACTCATGATGTTGGAGAACTTAGTAAACTTAGTATTATGCTTCCTACAAGTAATTTTATATAGTTCTTTTATAAAAAAAAACATATAGAACCATGGCTTTGAAAGGTAGAGGAACATGTATGGGTCTTATAGATGAAAATATTCAGAATTAACTTGGTTTGGGAAGTGATAGGCTGCTAGATTGTAGATACATAGTTGATAAATATCGTAAGCAGTAACTATGGTAGTCGAGTGTTAAATTGATGGGTAAGAAGTAGGGTGATAGGTTAGAGTTGATTAGTGCTGGCAGAACTAATTCTTTGATGTTAACATTAATCTGAAAATAGTACTTGAAGAGGAGAAGAAAAGAGGAAGAGATGAAGAAAAATCTACAAATCCCAATTATTTCGAGACACGTGCAAATTTAAGGTTGCATCATACATCTAAACAATCACCATCTAAATCTTCACTCAATTGTAAGCTTACAAAGATAATTACAACTAGTGGATCTTTTCTGCTTCTACCAGGCTATGAAATGAAAATAAATATAACCTGAAAACATTGACTCGTAGAGCAATATAGACCGAATAAAGAACATATATCACAAGCAAATAACATCACTTGACCCAAATGACAGCCCCTGGACAATTTTTAACTTTAAAAACGTAATGAAACATAGATAAACAGAAGAAATATAGAATAGAAAAAATAAAGAAGAAATGTATAAATACTTGAATAAGTGTATTAATCACCCATTCACAACTTTAGTGTTATAGTTGAAAAGAACCCATATTAAATATTACAAGAAAGGAAACTAACTAAAATTACTGCATATTTATGCCTAAATGTATGCGTACATATAGTCAAATCCCATGATTCTAGACTAATCATATATCGGCTAATATGGTAAGTCAAATCTCATGATTATAAATACATATCTCGGCTAACACTCCCCCTCAAATTGGTGTGGGGATATTTGAGACGCCCAACTTGACAATGGATCCTCAAACACTAAAAAAGTCTCCTCAGACCATAATAATGTCTCCTCGGAACATAATTATGTCTTCTCAGACCATAACGTTGTCTCCTCAGACCATAATGATGTCTCCTCAGACCATAATGATGTCTCCTCAAACCATAACGTTGTCTCCTCAAACTATAACCCCATACTGTTGTCTCCTCATACCATTCCCGAGTCCAAATATAGATTATTATTTTTTAGGAGAGCTAGCAACTTACATATAGCCGGACAACCTCCTTTCCAAGCTTCCGCATTATATGGCTGCCCTTCGTTGTTTTCTCCACAATACCTTCACCCTCCTCAAGGGCAACCTTCTTTGTAAGAGCCTTCTTCTTCCTACCACTGTAACCAATACTAGCCATTCTCTGCCACCGCAGCCGATGATTGGTGGTCGGTGGCAGAGACGAAATCACCACCGTGTGAAACCCTCTTCTGCAATTTTGACTCTAATACCAAGAAGAAATAAAGAATAGAAGAAATAAAGAAGAAATGTGCAAAGGCTTGAATAAGTGTATTAATCACTCATTCATAACTTTGGTATTTATTGTGAAAAGAGCACATGTTAAATATTACAAGAAAATAAACTAACTAAAATCATTGCATATTCTATGCTTAAATGTATATAAGAAAATAAACTAACTAAAATCATTGCATATTCTATGCCTAAATGTATGTGTAAATATAGTCAATTCCCATGATTCTAGACTAATCATATCTTGGCTAACATAAACTATAAATGCGGCATTCTAATCTAAAAATGAAGGTAAAAAAAATGTCTAAGCTTCGTTAATGTGAAATTCTAATTTTCCCTTTCTACTGTTCACATGCTTTCCATCAGTCTCCTCACATTTGGGAAAACTCCACATCAGTTTTAAAAATGCGGTGAAGCATGACAAACCATGTGCTTTAAAATAGTACCTTTGAAAAGTAAAATACCTCTATCTCGAAATATTGTTCACTTCCGTCTTTCACAATCTCTATATCTTTACTAACACCTTTTGATGCGGAACCAACAGCTAGTAATACTTAGCTATCAAATAGACAACAAACCAGAGAGAAAGAAGGGGATGAGAAGACCGAAGATGAGATGAGGCTAGAAGAAGGGGGTGAGAAGACAGACGAAAGGGATAAGAAAATAGACTGAAGGAGAGAGGCTTGAGAGACTGAGGGATTCAGAAGAGCAAGCACAAGAGGGAAAAGAAGAGATACAGAGGAGTTCACAAACTCACAAAATATATTCAATCATCAAAAATTGAATTGTTTTACACAAAAGCCTTTATATAGGCAAAACATAATTACACCCTAAGAAATCCTAAAATATTAAAATACTAAAATACCCCTTAAAACTAAAACAATGACAATATTAAAATTAACCCTAAATTAAATTAAATTCCTAATTTCACTTGTCTCTGCTCCTTTTCCAAAAGTAGAGGCGTAACACATTCGGCTCATCCACATAAATCATAACTCGTCCTGCATCACCTTCTCTAGATTTTCTCATTTCTTTTTGACACCTTTCTTCTTTATGTTCTTCTTCTGAATTATTTCCTTGATGCTCTCAGGATAAAGCTCTCTCCCCATGCTTTAGGACAGAGGGCAAGAAAGTGTCTATTCCTATACGCTCAGATCTCATTACTCTTTGCCTACTCCAAGTTCTCGACATTTCCTTAATTGTAATCAAGTCATCATCAAGAGTTGTTAAAAATTCCTTCCCTAAAGTGTTCAAAGAAGAGGAAAATCACGGGAGGATCAACATTGTAGGCTCTAAAATGTTAAGAGTGCACACAGCTCAAATCTAGACCTAGAAAGAGGTGAATAGGTCTATATGAATTCGACTGTCAATAGCATATCTTTAAATTTCAATTTATTTTGACCAACGTTGAATTATGAAAATTAATTCACGTGAATTAACTAATTCAATCATAAATATATATGCATCCAACCACATAATAAAATAACTGAAAGAGACACTGAGATTTACATGAAAACCTTAGAAAGAAAATATCATGAGATACACGATATGAGAAAGGTTTAGAACACTAGGTATAATAATCTACCTCCTAAATACCTATTTACGGTTTAACCAAACTCACACACGTTGTTCACCTTTGAAACTACCGTAATAAACTTGTTCTCTTTGCTCTCTTTGGTTGTCCATCTACATCATTCTTTCAAGAGTACGGTCCCCACACCATCTATCTTCCCAAAACTAAACAAACCTACCATCCCTCTCCCTAAATAGAATGTGTTTGAAAACTCATCCCAACCCTTCGGGATGAATTTCCAAACCCCAACTCCAACTGGACTCCTCACTTTCAAAGAACACCAACCACCCCTCTCCTCCACAAACTTCAAGCATATAACCTCCTCCAGAGCTTCTCTCTCTCCACCCTAAATCTCCATAACCACTTACCCAATAGAGCTTTATTCAAGGGTTCAAGCCTCCTGATCCCCAAACCCCCCCATAAGAAGTTCTATTGAAACTTCTCAATCCTCTCTGGCAGAGAAGTTGGAATCTGGAACATTAACAAGAAATATGTAGGCATACTCGATAACGTGCTCTTCATTAGGGTCAAACATCCTCCATTCGACAAGTATTGTTTCTTTCACTCTGCAAGCCTCCGCTCAAACCTCTCAATGACTGGGTCCGAGACTGCAACTTCCCTTTTAGTCTTATCAGGATACGCCGATCGCACAATATGTTGGATGCGCTCCTCCATTTAACCCCTCCTATGTTAATTTTATGATTAACATCTTCTCTAATTTCTCCTTCATTTTGTTCCTACTTATCTTACAATCATTTAATTCTAGAGCCTCCCTCCAAACCTCTTATCCGGCACTTACTCTCTCTAGTTTCATCAATTATAACAACATTATTAGCAAATAACAAACACTATAGAATCTCATCCAAGTTACTTTCAGAAGATATAAAATGAAAATCATCTGGGAAGTTCAGGCTTAGTTGAATATTGTAACCTCAGGTATAACATAGTTTTTTGCAAGTCAAAGGAGGGATTTAGGACCAAATGGCAATTCTAACGAGGTTGAAAGTGTTCAAGGAATAAGGGCGCATCACGACTAACAAAATAGATTAATATGATAACAAGTAAGAGTGTGACAGGTGGCACAAAAGTATTTAATACCAATATATAAAGGAGATAAAAAGTTGTATCAATTATTGTGATACTAAATTAATAAGTCCTATTATGAATCTTTGGGAAAGAGTGATTGAATGACAACTAAAATGAAAGACTGAAGTGTCCCAAAATCAATTTGGATTCATGCTTTAAAACTATGGAGGTCATTTAATATATTAAGGAAGGAGACTCGTAGAAAGATATAGAGAGAATAAGAAAAATATTCATGTAGTTTTTATAGATTTAAAGAGAACCTACAATAGAGAACCTAGAGATCTAATATGGAGGGTTCTAGAAAAGAAAGGAATAGCAAAAGGATACAATGACACAGTGAAAGACATGTATGATAGATGTGGCTATAGTTAGAATGACTATGAGGGAAAACAAGTGAACTTTCAATTATTGTAGAGTACTTATATTAAGGGCCAACATTAAGCCCAATTTTTTTCCCTTAGTTGTAGATGAACTGACAAAACACATCAGGCTGAAATTTCATGGTATACGTTATTTGTAGATGATATTGTTTAAATGGTGATATTAGAGAAGTAAATGCCAAATTGGAGGTTTGGAGGGAAGTTCTAGTATCAAAAGGTTTAAGATAAGTAGGTGTAAAACTTAATATATGAAGTGTACTTTTCGTAAATCTAAAAACACAAATATAATGAAGATCGAGGATCAAGAGGTACAAAAATTGAATATTAACGTTATTAAGGCACAACTATTCATAATGAAGTAAAAATTAGAGATGATAATAATCAAGGTAGAATGGGTTCAATGGAAGGGTGCAATCAATCTTGTGATCACATATCCTATTAAGATTGAGAGGAAAGTCTAATAGAACATTTACTAGACTAGTTGTGCTTTACGGGACAGAATGCTAAGAAACAACGTACGCATAAAGTGGGTGGCAGAAATGTGAATGTCAAAATAAACTAAAAAAATAATAGAAACCATCACCTTAAAACCCACCTGATTCCATTTGCATCAACTCAATAAAAATTATGTATAGCTTGATGTTTAAAAAAAAAAATACATTTACACAGCATTAGGCCACTATACACAAACAATACTCATAGAAAGTTGTTTTGTTTTGTTAATGAAAAATCAATAGGAAAAAATATTGGCTAGACCCAGGGTGTCAATGAAAAGGTAAAAAGGATGCCCCCGAACATTAAATTTAACACTTCCAAAACAATTTATAAGCATACAAAAAACGTTAAGGCAGATAAGGGTGTGAGATAAGGATTCTTCGTATTGATATATACACTACATTAATCATGTAGAAAACAAAACCAACCACATACTGGAAACACAACGCATTCATTTTTCAATGTGAAGGATAAAATGACACCAAAAAAGGCAAACATAAACAGATACTATGGTCCACACATTCGAACAAACCTATAACAATAGAATTGTAAGCTTTGATTCTCTGCTTCATTGGAGAATAGAGGCCAATCATAGCATTATTTGTTTAAGGCAAGTGCGTTTTTTGTTCCAATTCGATTAGTGGAATAATCAGCAATTGACAGGTCTTCAGGAAAAAAATTAACAGACTAACTGAAAAATAAAAGAAATTGACATTTTGCAGGAGTCAACGAAATCCGACTAGGCTCCTCAAATTCAAATGGAAGTGGAAGCAAATCTGTATCAAAATTTGAGTGTGGTTTGTTCATGATTTATCAGCAGGTGTTTTTACACCCAAAGACAAACAAGTAACTGTGGTGCTTTCATTTGGCAAGCAATGGTTCGGTTAAGAGGCAAAACATCCTTCAGTTGAAGTGATAGAACTGTTGTGGTAATACTCCACATGATTTAAGCACATTTTCAGCACTAATGAGGTAATGCAACCCTACGATTACTTAGATTCAGATTATTATGAAAAAAAAAAAATTGGGGGGATAAATCAGAGATTGTGGAGAACTTTGTGCAAGTCAAAATTAACCTACCAATCAATTACGAAATGCAAGAATACGAGAGAAAAACAAATAAAGGAAATCAACACTGACCAAGTTGATTTGTTAAATAAACTTTTACTAGATAAAATTTAGTATATAACAGCAAGTACAAAAATGCCAAACACAACATAGCAATAAGTTTAAACTAAAGGTAAAATCAATGAGCAATCGAAAGACTGAAGGTTAGCCTTCTAAGTTCTATAAAGTAAAAAGCCATTGACACCGTCAAGCAACAACTCTTAACAGAGGTTAGACCAAATCTGAGATTATGTAAACTGTGCACCTCAAGCCTTGAAAGCTTCATGCTTTGATAGACAAGAAAAGGGGATATAATAGAGAATTGATAGGCGTTGAATGTTACGTATTCTAACCTCTTAACTTATGTATTTTATTCGATAGATTATTTTGTGATTTTACTTTGTTTTAGTGTTTTCTGTATTTTCAGGGCCTTAATGATTATTTCAGTTAAAACCAGGATTTTGGGCTTTTAATGAAGACATCCAAGATGGTGAGATGAAGCCTACATCAAGGAGAATCATTCAACCATTTATTTTAACTCAATTCAGCCCAAGAAAGAGGTCCAAGAGAATTACAGCTGCTTAAGAAGGTTTCGGGCCTGAAGCCTAAATCTGCGCATAATGCAGTCTTAATCCCGTTTTGAAAAATGGACCAGAAGTCTTATTTTCGAGCCTCAAATCGACATAATTCTCTCATGAGGTTGAATGAAATTTGATTCTGCACACTTTTGTATTTCACGAAAATTCCGTGAATCGGACTTCTAGTGGGTCAAAAGTCGGGCCGAAGTCAGCAGGAAAAACCCACCTGATTAGTGCTGCGGGAAACCCTAATTAATTCCTAATTGGATTAGGACTTTGGTCAATTCTCTTGGGGAATAAAGGGAAGACTTGGAGGCTGAATTGGGAGAGCTTACACAGAGATTGGAGAGTCTAAGAGGGCTAAAGAGAACAGAAACATATTGCAGAGCCATTGGAGAATGAAGTCATACGCGTAATTCAGAAAGATGATGTCTTCTTCCTCAACAGTTGAAGCTTCTTCTTCTACCATGAGCGGCTAGTTCATCCACTAGGGTTTTGATGTAGCCCTAACAAAGCATCAATGGTTTGATTGTTTTAATTATTGGGGACCTTTATATACATGCATAGATTGTGTAATTGTGAGGATTCTTATTAATGAATTAAGCAATAAAAGTCTTGTAAATTCAATCTCAATGATTTCTTATCTTGGCTTAGATATTTAGTTGTTGTTATTGAACTCAATCTCTTTTGTTTTCTGTGATCATGAGAGAGATTATTACACAATGGTAATCACTGAATATATTGTTATGAGCTTTGATGGATTATGCCTAGAGAAGATGAACCATACTGCACCTTAGATTAGAGTAGTTAGGCAGATGACCCATGTCAATCGAAGATAGTCCATGGCTTAGCCTTAATCATATGTTATCTTCTTGACGGATGAAGGTGAGCTTGTAGCCACCGACACCACTTATGCATGATGTAATTCCCCTATAGTTGATTCAATTGACCATTGATTGTGGAGTTAGTGGTGAAGTCAAACACCCTAGGTTTCTCTCCTATTATCTTCACTATCTTGTTTACTTTGGTTTATTTTATTTTATCTTTTTAATTAGTTTAAAAATCAGAATTCTTTTCTTCTAAATTTAATTAGAATTAATTCCGTAATCCAACTCGTCAGAACATAATCCCTGAGGTTCGATACTCATTCCTTTTGATAGCCCTATTCTGCAAGGAATTCGTTCTATTGCGAAGTGTGGAAATTTTTAATTGATATATTTTTGAGTCACACTCACACACGAATCAAGAATGCGGAAAAGTATAAGAGTGTGAAAGTAAGGGATTGTAATGAGAGCCTGCACTAGTAAGGACTATGCAACTAGCCACATAAAATACCTCCATAAACCAAGGCTCAAGATAAGAGAAGAAAGAGAGGAATATAAGATAAGAAGAAGAGTACAGAGAGGCAACAACCACCTTTTGACCGACCATAGTTTTTGGGAATAGGTATATTAAAGATAAGCCACAAGATCATAGCCCTTGGTTTCCATACCTTCAGTGCTAAGATCCTATTTAGATAGAATCAATGCATTTTATAAGCAAACAACATAAGTGATCCTCTATACATGCCTCGAATGCCACATAAAAAACTCATAATATGGTAGCATCAACATCAGATGTGAGAAAACACCACTATGTGAATAAATGCATAACAATATGGAGACACAACAGCATTAGTTCTTTCATATTACATATTATTTAGGATTCTTCAAATATCATCAGTTAAAAGCAAAGGGTGAGTGTCTGCTAGGTCAGGAGGAATGACGCATTTATGAAAGAGATCTGAGTTGCTCATGTATTCATAAATACTATTCTTAGTAGTGCACCAAAAGAAGCAAGAATCTACCATTGCCAATGAGAAAAACATCAGCAAGGACATATTACTAGCTATTTCTCTAACCTTTTCCTTGGAATGACTGCCCGACAGCGAGTTGAGTGGCATGCAGAGATCCTTTGAATGAGACCTACATGCTGTTCTCCTTTCTGTGTAAAAGAAAACATAACAAAATTAGACAAGTGTAATGGAAATTTTTTCTAGAAAACGAGGTTTCCTTTGAAGCATGAGTCAATTGAAGTGGAAATCAACCAATCACCTAAAGCTTTTGTTGCTACCTTGATCCTTTCACTTTCACTATTACATTTGAATGACACAAAAAATAAACATGCATTAGAATACTGAAGCTTATTCACAATCAAATCACCTAAATAAAGAGAGAAGAAGATACAAAATTGTCATTGGTCAATTGAACAAAGTTATTAGGTGCCAAACCAGTCTATGTCACTCAAATCAACGTCTTCGTCCTTTAAAACAAACCCGGCTCTCTCAAGCAGCGCCTTAATGTCATTGACAACCTTTTCTTTTGGCATCTATAAGAGAACAAAAGGGAGAACAACAACTGGCATTCAAAACTTAAAAGTTAAAAATAAGTGTAAATATCATAATCGAATAAATCTCTGCACGTTGCAATCAATACGAGGATTTACAACAAAAAAAAAAAAAAAAAAATTGATAAGTAAGAATTAATAAATTGCAAGAAACAAGCAAAAAAACCATAAAAAAACACAGCTCATAACAACTTACTTCACTTTGTACCCACTGCTTGTATTTTTCAATAGCAGCACCAGCCTTCTCAAACACTTTGATCAACAGCAGTCCCCGTGTCAACGCTGCCTTCATATCCTTAAGCGACCGAACCAACTTACCATTCTTATGAGTTCCAATCAATTTGCTTTCATCATAAGTTAGTGATACAATCTCTTCAGTGATGCTTTCACGGATTGACATGCCTCCATCTAAAATAGAACTATCTTTGCTTTCAAACATGCTCAGAGGCATAATCTTTTCTCGAGCAACCATCAGCAGAGTAGCCATCTCAATAAGTTTTCCCTCCATAACATAATGGCTGAATATTTTATCAACCTCCTTCGTGCTCAATGCAAGCAACCTATTAACTTCTAATGGTATTTTCTGCCACCAGCATTGTTTGAACATAATAAGCATCGAGTGAAAAAATACCAAGCCCTCTAAATCCACTCACACATATAGAAACTAAACAGTATTTGTTACAAAAAATTTGTTTCATACAAACCATTTGAGGCAGGCAAAGAGCAATGATCAACTTGAAGATAGATTGTTTTGGATTCCAATCAATCAAGTATCGATGGTAACTGCATCAGCCACATTAAAAATCCAATGAAGCGAAAAGGAAAAGAATAAGTACGTAAGAACGTATTAAGCCTTGATTGAAGTTTATATCATAGGCCCCAGAAAGAACTAAGAAACAAAAATTGTATACTATAATATCTATATTCTACCTTACTGTTTCAAGTGATACATTGAGAGGGGACAAGTGGGCTCGATCGTCTTTTATTCCTGTTTTCTTTTTTGATAAATAATTGAGGAATCATGCATACACCGAGTCCTCGATTTTTTTTTCTCTGTTTATTCCTCTGTAATTCAGACTTGAGTGTTTCCTGTTAATTGTTTTCCAAATTTAGCTGCTATTTTGTTTTGCAGAACTTCTATGTAGTTGTATCAGTGGTCAATTAGAATATTAGATGGATCCCTAGTGCTGAAAAAAAAAATCAAATTGTTCCGTGTTTTAAAAATATTTTGACAAGTTATTTCAACTAATGTGTTACATTGAAAAAAAGAATAAAAAATTTCAGAACTTGCAGTTTTCGATCTTGGTATGCTATATTGAAGGGTGATGATAGTTTGCTTAATTAGGATGGGTCTTGGCCAGTTGTATACTGATGCTATTCTGAATCTAAATCAACTTCAATCAGTAAAGAACTCACTTTTGTTCGGTGTCTATGTAACAATTTTTTTTTTAATTATATTGAAGTTGGGTTAGTGCAGTAAGAGCTCATCTTGTTTGTATGTGCAGTATTTTTTTGAAGATTCAATGTTTTATGTATAAATAATTGATTGTATTACCTCAGCCTGATCATCAAAGGAAGTTGGATCTGAGAGTGATAGTAGTCATTGCTTCATTTGAATCGACAAATATGGGAATGTGTTCAAAGTTTGACAGGGTTTTAAGTCTCTTTCTAATTCATCTTTTTGAATCTGGACTGTTTCATCCTGGTTTATTGTTTAAAAAGTTAATTGGAGCTGTTTTTCTACTAGTTTTGTAGAATCTTACGATTCACGATCCGATTCTATGATTCCGATTCTATGGAACATTGGAACCCCCACCGATCCCAAGTAGAATCCTGATCCTGACATCCTTGCTCTACACATGCACAAGTGCACACCTATATCACGATTATTTGCATGATTCACTTCTTATTTGAGTTGATTGAGGGTTGGTTCCTGATTTCCCCAAATCTGCATTTCTAGTTTCTGAAACCTCTGCTTTGAATCGTGTTTTGCTGCTGCTATTTTCATGAATCAAGTCTAAACTGTTCTATGTTGCTGCTGCCCTTTTGTGAATCTGTTTTAAACAAGTTTTGGGCAGCTTCTGTGACTTTAGACAAGTTCATTGTGCTATATTAGAGTCATATTCATTTCATATTCTGAAAGCTCTCTTGTGTTCAATTCTTGGCTGTTAAAATGCATGTTGCTGTCAAATTAATTCTATTGATACCTGAGTTGTTTTTGGTAAATTTAGCAAGTGTATTACACCATATATGACCTTATTTTGCTTGATAGAGGTTGGATTAGGGGCTGAATTAGATTCTGACTAGCTGGACCCTAATCTGATCATTGTAATTGCTGTCAAATGCTTATTGTAGTCAAGTTCTGGTTTAAAGTGTTTTTGGGTAGCTACTTAAGTACTTTGCTTGTGTACTTCATGTCTACAAAACTTTTATAGATGAATTTGAGTTAATATAATACCTGCATCATGCTTACACACTCTGAAACTCTATATCTAAATTATTGATTTATGCCTACTGCTGCCTTGTTATTGTTCATTTGAGCTGTTATCATACATCTCTTGGATTAAAATTATTTTTAAGATATATGAGCTGCACACACACACACGCACATATATCTATGTGTCCACAAGTGTATTGAAGGGTTTTGAATGTAAATTTCTCGAGTTGAATTCCTTTTTAATGACTGCATCATCTTTTCAATGACTAAAACCTCAAATGAACAGTTTTCGTCAAGTAGAATACGATGCTGCCATACATACTTTAGTCCTATCATTTCTGCTTTGATCTTCTATGTGTTTTAATTGACTGAGCACACTTCACTACTCATATTCAGTTTGTATTCAATTGCATTTGGTCAAATTTATGCATGCATCTGTGTTTAGGTATCAAACTTTCAAACAGTTACTATTCATAAATGCTGTCTGAAATTACAAAAAGGGGATGTTAGGTTCATGTCTGTTTTTAAAGCTGCATTTGTTAGTCTAGACATGTCTATAGATATATATATATAATTGAGCTATTTGCTTTGAGTCTCAAACCTGTATATGCAGCTTCATTTAAATCTGATAACCTGGACCTTTATTTTGATCCAAAGAAGAGCTGTCAAGTAGAGTTTCAAATTAGATTAAGCATATTTTGCTTCATTATTAAGCCTGCTCAAGCATATACACTTTCAGAAATGACATTGGATCATTTTGTGACACTTCACAGCCAGCTGCTGAAACTTTGTTGATGAATCTGGCCCAAATAGGTGACTGCTTTAGTGAAAAAATTATTGAGTTGCCATTGATCTACCAGTATAAAAATTTGTACATGATAAACTTGTTTTAGATGTAATTAAGCCCTGGTTATAGTTGTTATTTTCTTTGACTAACTGGAAGCCATTATGGATCAAATATTGCTGTCAAAGACCTTTTTAAAGGCTGTTTTAAATTGTTGTGTATCTTCTGAGGGTAAAATATATATATGAGAATATCACATTTGATATACTAAGTTCGTTGTAGCATCTGTCTTGCAAAGAACTAGCACAGGTCATAAAAAGGAGTCTTGGATCGGTTTGCCAAAGTGTATATTAAGCTGAAATGCTGAATTGATGATCAATTTGCTATCAAAGACAAAGTTAATTCTTGTGAACTTAATTGAAGAAAGCAGGCCTATGTTATAAAATGAAAAGCATGCATTTTGATGATGGTGTTGGAAGATGTTATAAAATATATTATTTATAATATAATATATTAAATTTCAATGCAACCCTAAATGTAATCAGGATTACACGGTCTCTCTCTCTCATCGTTATCGCCGCTCCTCTCTTTCTCTCTCACTCTAAGAAGCATGGACGCGGACATGGACACGGACATGGACAAGGGTACGACACGACATGGACACGGACACGGTGACACGACAAATTTCAAAAAAACTGGGCACGACACGGCGGGGATACGGCTACGAAATAATATATTAATATATATTCAACAAGTAAACCAATATCCACAATACCATAAATCTAACAATAAAAAAATAATAAATCACACAAATACTTTAATTTATTATCAAGCAATTAATGTATTTTCAAAAAAGATGTTCATTATATTCAAACTCACTACTAAAATCTTGCATATTACTCATTTTTCTAATAACAAACAAATAAATTTAAATACAAAATACCAAATAAACCAACATAACTTTATGTTAAATAAAGTTCTATTGGATTTTTTATTTTTTTGTTTCTAAATTTATTATTTAGGAATTTTATCTTACTATTTTTTATTTTTTAAATTTTTTAGAAAATACTATATTTATATGTATAAGGGCATAATAGTCATATTAAATGGTATATATGTCATTATAGTTATTTTAAGGGGTCAAGATGTCAACTTTTAGAAGATGAGGGGCTGAAATGCTCAAAAAAATAGTTCAAAGGGGTTTTTTTTGTAACTTTGGAAAAGTTCAGGAGTTTTTTTGCACTTTCAAAAATTACAAAATGTACCCCGCCGTGTCCCCCACGTGTCCTTGCCGTGTCTCCCTCGTGTCCTTGCAGTGTCCCCGCCTTGTCCTAAATTTTTTTTTTCAGGACACTTCTAAGGAGTGTTTGAGGAGTGTCCAAGAAGTGTCCGACTGTCCGACACGGGCACGGTACCCCTATATGAAGTATCCGTACTTTCTATCTCTCACTTCTTTGCTCTCTCATCTTTTTCTTAGGCTAATTTCCTCTCTATCTTTCATTTCTCAGCCGATTGCCGTCCGTCCGCTGTCCATCCTCCTCCATTGTCCATGCCTCCACAGATTCATCCTCCTCCATTTGGTAAGATTTATTTTGGGTCTCTCTAGGTTTGTTGTGAACTACTAATTTTTTCTTCAATTAATTTGGTTGGGAGATTTTGAGTTATATTTTCTGCTGTTCTAATTTTATGTTGCTAATTGTAAGCTACAAACAGTCCTCAAATTTAGACGGCTTCCATATACATATTAAACAATCATACCAACAAGTAAGTGCAGTCGCAACTCTCAAGTACTAGGAATGGCAACGGGGCGGGTATGCCAAAACCCTACCCCACCCTATCAAGGAAATATAAAATTCATCTTCCGTTAAGAACCCTAATGGGTTTGTGGTAAGCATACCACTACTGCCCCATTTAGAGAAAGAGAGGAATAACAAAATCCTTAAAATCCTTTGTTTTATTTGCTTTGAATTCGATGTTTGAGCTAAATGTACCCAAACTGTAGTAACCCTTGTGGACGGGTGTGAGTGGGCGGGTGCGAAGACAGACACTGGGCTGAGCTACCACACTGACAGGGTGCAGGGTGCTCAATCCCACATCGCCTGGGTGTGGAAAAGGGGATGTGCTTATATGTAGTATGTTCTCTTCAAATGGTATGAGGCCTTTTGGGGTAAACCCAATAGCAAAACCGTGCGGGCTCAGGCCCAAAGCGGACAATATCATACCATGTGTTGGAGCGGGGTATTACAGTTGGTATCAGAGCCTGAACCCAGCCGGAAGAAGTGTGCCGACGAGGACGTCGGGCCTCGTAGGGGGGTGGATTATAGTAACCCTTGTGGACGGGTGTGAGTGGGCGGATGCGAAGACAGACACTGGGCTGAGCTACCACACTGACAGGGTGCAGGGTGCTCAATCCCACATCGCCTGGGTGTGGAAAAGGGGATGTGCTTATATGTAGTATGTTCTCTTCAAATGGTATGAGGCCTTTTGGGGTAAACCCAATAGCAAAACCGTGCGGGCTCAGGCCCAAAGCGGACAATATCATACCATGTGTTGGAGCGGGGTATTACACAAACGAGGATACAACACTCCTACAGTCAAAACCCCAATATATAAGACCAAAGAAAATGACACAAACATACATACATATGTAGATGGAGATGTAAACGGTTTTGGTCTTCAAGAATTTTTTTATTATAAATCTATTATGTACACAAGATAGAGTTCTCTTTTAGCCATAAGATAAAAAGAGGAATAGAGCAGAACAAGGTAACCAAGTGACTGCCGTATATCTAGTATACTATATTTATATAAGTAATATAATAATAAAAGAAATGGCACATTTCATACAATTATGTCACTATATATATATATATATATATATATATATATATATATATATATAATCGGGGCGGGGCGGGTACTAAGCGGATTTTCTTAAAAAAATCATACCCGCCCCTACTCCTATTAGGGGCGGACTAAATCCCCTCCATTAGGGGTAGAACAGGACGAAAACCTGTCGGGGCGGAGGAAATTGCCACCCCTAGCAAATACCACTCTACTACTTGATTAGAGCTGGGCCTAATTATGATTTATTGAACCCCTTTCTACATAATATACAATTTGTTCCTCAATCACAGAAGATCATTGTCTTGTTTCATCAAATTCTCTTTGTTATTCTTTATAATGATTAATAAAATAAAAAAATCTATCTGATCTATGACTTTTATTTTCCAGATTTTAATAATATCAAAGCAATGTGCCAACCAATAACTCCCAGTTTTTTCACAGCAAGTTGGTAACCTCAATCTAACTCAACTATTAACCTTCTTATACAATCATTAACCGAAATTTGTTAAATCAAGTACATTCTCCTCCTGAATTTATTTAGTTTACTAACTCATACCCAGCTTTAATTTGACGGAAACACTTTGATTTAGTGCATGTGTAATTAATTTTGATACATATATACACACATTGGAGCAAAACATTTAACACCTTTAATTATGTTTAATGACATATATCATGATCTACATTTACGATAGAACCGTGGTTAGAGCCAAACCGAAACGAACTGAACCGTTTCATCAAGGTTCGATTTTATACTTGAATCGGTTTGGTTTGGTTTCATGGTTTAATAAAATCGATCCGTATGATTTAGGATATTTTGAAATCGAACCGAACCGTGTGCATCCCTAGTAATAAATATGTTTTGCTACCTCTTTCTATTTTTTATGGATTTGATAAACCTGATCCGACATAATATATTATATAATATTTTAAACATGTATTATGTAATGTTATCTTTTTATAATTATTTTCTCTTCCTCCTCTCTCCTTTCTATATTTTCTTTTACTCTCAAGTATTTTTTATTTAACAAAGAGTAAAACTTTGATTTTCTTCTCCTTATTCTTCCATATTTTATTTATCTTCTGTTTTCTTACCTTTGTATTTGTTTGCCCTTCTCTTTAACATTAATTTTTTTTTTAAAAAAAAAAAATCTATACCCTAACAGATCAAATTATCCATACTTGGGAGTAACAAATAGAATATTAATTCATTCTTGAATTTTTCGTCAAATTATCGGAATGATTAATAACCTTATCGAATTCACACTAGTTTAAATCAGACCTAATTCGGGCCGGATCCAATACCAGTCGGCCCTTAATTACAAATTTACAATGTATTAACTAGCTTTCACCTTTTCCCGACTCTCTCTTCCACTGTTAAAAGTTAAAACACTTGGAACTTATCAGTAACATTCACCAGTGAGATTGTTCGTCATGTCTGCCCTCATTTCTCGCCTCCGACGTTCAACAAAAATTTCAAGAATCCAGTTCAGAAGATTCTGTGCAGTGTCTTCGATCGATGGAGATGATAACATTGTTGTACCATCTCGAGCCATCAAAGCTAAACCTGGAATCATGACCCCCAATTCAAAGAGAACTGGTGCCATAGTCGTCAAGTGTGGAATGACCGCACTTTGGAACAATATCATTGGTGCCAGGGTTCCAGTGATGGACGATAATGTTGTATCCCAGGTCAAGACTCTGGAGAAAGAGAGAATCAGTGCCCTGCAGGTACTTGTATTGTTCAATTCAGTTCATATATATATATATATATATATATGTATGTATGTATGTATGTATGTATATGTATGTATGTATGTATATGTATTTATGAATTTGAATTGGTGTTGTGTTGTGGTATGTTAAGGTTGGTTGTGGGCACAAAAAGGAAACACACTTGACGAAACGAGAAGCTCAGGGTCTTCCAATGAAGAGGAATTTGTTGACAAAGGGTGCGCTATTTCCTGTTGGCACCTCAATTGGCGTTCACCATTTTGTTTCAGGACAGTATGTAGAAGTCATGGGAATTACAAGAGGAAAAGGTTTTCAGGTGAAGCAGTTATTTTTTTTTAACTATAATACTCTTTCATGTATTGTTCATGATTTTAAGTGATAAATTGGCTATTGCTTGTTTTAGTTCCCTCTAAGAAATATATAGGATCACAATTTACCCTCTTTGGTTTTGTTCGAACTCTTTAAAAGCGGTGTTTTCAAAAGTTTCATCTATGACACTCATGCTTTGGTTATTGGCAGCAAATGAGTGTATGATGTATTGGGATTGTGTTTGATCAATTATCACAGTGCCCTATCATCATTGATTGGCTTTTTGAAGGTCTACACATATAGAGCTTAAAACTCTCAAACCTGACATTCTTTTTTTGATAAGTAAAAATATCATAGAAGAGCGCCCAAAAGGGGTCATTATTGGACAATATGTGTTCTTACTTGAGGCTTTTATATGTTGAAGATTAAAGTAATTGGAAGATTTTGGCTTTGTATTGACTTGGTTTTTGTTGTTTTGACTTGGTTTTCTTTGTTTGTGTAGAATAATTAGGATAAGATTCAAAAAGGGTATCATCGTTCGAAATATTTTTACGAATCTCAGTGAGTTTATTTAAGTTTGATTGCATTCAAGTATGGAATTTGTCTCACCTTTTTCTTTCTTTGTTTGGGCTAACTTGGCTGATGTTTCAAGTTGGATCATCTTAGTAGGCGTTGGGTGGATATGGGTTTTTGAAAGTAGGCTTTTTGTGAAGATGAATCCTTATCCTTTAATGTGATGTACAAGGGAAGGCAAAAATTGTAGAATTTTTGAGGGAGTGGAGTACTCAACTTCCGAATATTTTGTTGAATGGAATTCCATAACTTGATTTAACTCAAAAAAACTTGACTAGACATGCATATTGGGATCATGGTTCAAGGATTTGAATATAATGGTGAGAGCTAAAAACTAATAAAATCTTCTCAACTCGACAAAACATTTTTCTCATTGAAATAATAATATTATAAGAGTATGGGACCATGTGTTTTATTTATTTTCTGTGTTCTGTGAACGTCGCTTTATAATAGACTGAAGATTTTGAGAAAGCCAGTTATATATGTTAAGTGTTATCTCCTGCCACCCCATAAGGCATAACTTGCAGGTTTTAAGTCGTAGTTGGGACATGAATGTTTGTGTTGCAATTGTTAAAAAAAAAAATGAAGAGTTTTAGTCTCTTAGTTTCACATAGATGGATAGAGAAGGGAAAAGAGGGTTTGATCTGTGAAGAAGAAAACAATTGCAGATGCAATGAGGATTTGATCTTAAGAAACATATGATGGAAGCACCCCTCTTTCTCTCTCTCTCTCTCACACACACACAGATAACATTAGAAATGTTAGGATTGAGGGGATCTCACAGTTAACTTCCTAATATTCAGCTATGAAATGATTTCTTTATTTATCCATTTTTTAATGTTTATCTTCAGGTCATTTTTAAAATTGAACTTAAAATACTTTGGAACCGAGTCAATATTTTTGGGTCAACTCGATGTGTTAACTTTAATTTGGTCAAGTATTCAATTGAGTCAATATGAAAAAGCATTCAAGTTGAGCTAAATGGTTGTGTTTCAAATTGACTCGTCAAGTCTTAGAACAATGCTTCGAAATTAAAGGCACATAGTTATAGTCTTCATGCTCATGCACTTTTTCTGAATAGGGGTTATTATTTGGTTATTTTGGTTTGGTTTTGGGTTTATTGCTTTCTTTGTGAGGGGATAAGAAAAACTTTATTAAGAGTCAATCCAATCATAGAGGGGCAAAAGGGGAAAAAACAAGATAAGAAGAAAAAGAGGAAATTAATTGGAGGTTTTCCTTGGTTTACTGCTCTGTTTGGTGGGAAGGATGGAGAGTTTGCAGGAAGTGAGTAAGGGAGGGATCAAAGGCATTCTAGTGAAAGGAAGTTGCCATTATCTCATTTTGTTTATGGAAAATGATTAGGATAGCGAAGTTATCACCGAATTTCTCTCTATCAATTGAATGGTGAAAGTGAAATAATTATTTGGGTCCCATGTACACTATCTGATGGATAAGGAAGTGATTCGGTTTTCATTCGGTGATAACTTTCACAATGCGTATCATTACTCTTTGTTTATTAAACAGGTGAGAAGGAAAGGTTTCTCGTTTAACTATTATAACATTACATATTGTTGGAAGGATGTTGTTTGGAGGGGATTATGAAGAAAAAATAGGCTTGTCCTCTCCCTCTTCCTTTCAGTCCACTTTTGGACGGAAAAAAATATGGTGTATGCTAGAAAGGAAAGTGCTTACGTCCTCTTGTCCTTCATATCAAATGAAGGAAACTCTAAGCATCCCTTACCAATCTCTTCCCGATTTCCTTCTTTCAACTCTTCCCTCCTCCTAGACTATCCATTACTGTGACGACTTAATATAGTCATCTTTCTGCTGGTCTTCAAGACGAATATGTGACATGGTACAAAAGATTGGCAAAATTATGTTCTCATGCTTTTTATTGCGAGACAAATGGTACATCTCACCCAAGATGACATTGTCTTCCAAGGCATCTTGCGATACTGCAACAACTTGATTAAAACATTGTCATTTTGTTTATGCGACATCCAAATCCAAAGAAAGTCGGTTTGTCCATTTCCTCAATAACAACCTTGTCCAACAAAGTCAATTGCTTGCCTAGCCTCTTAAATTCAACACAATAGTTATTTTTTTCCTTAAAGCTTTATAAACTAAGTTTCTCTCATTCTTCAAACATCAAAATGCCAAATAATTGTGGGTTTTTGGATCACAAAAATGCAATATTGGACTTTTTAGGCTTTAGGAGTAATGCGCCTAATTAAAAGACCAAGAGTCTTTATTGGATTGAATTCTAGACATGTCGATGGGGACGGGCCTAAGCCTATAAGGGAGTCATTTACAGAGCTAATCAATCCTTTGTGATCAAACATCCCATGGTAAGGTTCAACAGGAAGGAAAAATTCTCATTGTGTGACTCATGCATAACACTCTTATTTGAGGAGGTTTCTCAAGAAGATTCTCCCTTTCTCGTCCTTTGGCATAATGTTTTATGATGTGTTGTTAGGAAAGACATTGCCCTAGATGAATCTTTTTTTATAAGTAAATTTTAAAACGCTAGTTCAAATGGGGAACGCATCCTGCAAAAAGCTACACAAGAGCCAACAAATAGGGCCCCTAATCTCTTAATATATCCAACAAATCCACTACCTCCCCCAAAGGTTTACAATTTCTCTCAAAAAGCGAAACAAAAAAGGGAACAAAGAATAGTGAACTGAAGCACCCTAATAGGAGTCTCCTCGCAGTCTAAGGATCTCCTATTTTGCTCCCTACACAAGCCCAAGCGAACTCACAGGGGTGCCACCCTCCAAACATCACGGGCTTTGGTGCCCACTAGACAACCTCTCCAAGCCTTGATCATGCTCCTTGTGGACTGAGGCAGAACCCATTGGACCATAAACAAACCCAATAGCATGGCCTAACTGTCTCGAGCCACTAAACAATGCAAGGGATGTTGAATTATAGACTCATCTCTCTCGCACACACAACACCAATTCACAATGATCTGTGTCCTCCTTAGATTATCCAACATCATATCTGCCCTAGAACTGTCGTCCAAACAAAGAAAGCCACCTTAAGAGGAGTCTTGGTGCCTTCGACAAGAATGTTGGCCCTGTGGCAAGCAGATAGACTCCTATAGAAGGAACACACCTCAAACCTCTCTTAAGATGAAACTGCCAGACCCAATCGTCAGGTCCTCCACCGTCCACTCTCTGACAATACAACAATGCTCGTCAGGTCCTCCACCGTCCACTCTTTGACAGTACAACAATGCCATAAGCTCGACGAGGTCCTCCATCTCCCAATATTGGAAATGCCTCTCGAAATGCACATCCCAAGTTGTTGTTCCGCTAACAAGTTGATGGCAATTGGCAACCGAGGTCTTCCTATCCGTTGAAATTTGGAAGAGTCATGGAAAGGCGCACTTTAACTATCGATCTCCTCCCAAAAATATCCTCCCAAAAGCGTATGTCATTTTTTTAAATATAATAGCATTTCTAAAAAGATTACAGAGTGAAACCATTTAGCTTTCGAGTATGAGTTCAAGCAAATTTTCAGATTTCTTTTCACAAGCTGATTTTGTGTCAACCAACCATGGTGAATTAGTTCATAAAACTTATCCATAATTTCCATCTTTCATTTCATCAAGTGACTGTGTTTATCAACCAATGGTGGCCCTCCAAGAGGAATCCACTGGCCAACATTTTCACCGACGTGGCCCCAACCCTCAATACCCAAACAAGGGGCTACCATGTGGGTTTAGGGTTTTCACCCAAGGGTAGCTCATACCGTACTTGCCTCTTTAGGTAATTTCACTGAAGGACCGCAGCCCAAGTTTTCTTTGATTCAACGCATTCATTAAAAATATACCCAATTATATGTTTTGTTAAAACTAAATTTAGATCAGCTTCTTATCATATCCAATCCTTTCATATAACAATCCTTGTCAAATTCCAGCAGTAGAGTGTCACAAACAAATCCACAATTTAACAAGAGAGAATAGTATAAACGTGTATAACAGTTCGTAATCAGTTATTTAAAATATCATGCTTTAAAATTCATATAGGAGACTTGCAATTGTAAATCTGCAATTTATCATGCTTTAAAATCATTTTAGAAAACATGCAAGGTATCTAAAAACAAAATCAAACCAATTTTATTACCAAGGGCTTGTAGCCCAATGGTATAACCTCCCCATCCGCAAAGAGGAGGGGAGGTGTTCAAGCCCCGATGTGGGCAAAAAAGTGTGAGAGTCCTCAACTAGGAAAAAAAAAATCAAACTAATTTTCACAAAAAAGGGAAAACATGAAATGCGAATCTACTACTACCATATGAGTTCTCCACTTTTTCTTATTATCTCTCTCTCTCTCTCTCTCTGTTTCCCGATGGGCACAACCAGCTCTCTCTTGCTTCCTTTTCTTTTGGCTTCTATCTCTCCCTCTCTCTCTTTTCCTTCCTTTTCTTCTTTTCCCTCTTTCTTTTCTTTGGTACAGCCCACTTGTCTTTTCTTGCATGGGGTTGACACGGTTTGAAATATTATATTTGACCTTCCTATATCCTTATATTTCTATTTCTCCATCACTACTAAATAAATTTTATTGTTTAACACTCTACTAGGCTCCGTACATTTCTATATAATTTAAAAGAGTATTAATAAAATAAACTATTAATAAGACATAATTAAATAATCTATTAAAAATTTAGGACATCACATTCTACTCGCCTTCAATAAATTTTGTCTTTGAAATTTAGAATAAACCCATGTTATGAATTAAATAGCCTCACTAAAATTTCAGGCCATTACATATAACCTTGGAGGATTCACCTATAAGTGATAGCAGTCTTTCGCGACTATTAGCTTTGGATTGTTCTCTCATGAGAAGCATGATACAAGCGCATGGCCATTATTATCGCTACCCAGCTTACCAAGTCTATTGTTGATACTTTTTGTGACATGTTGAAGTTGGATCAATGGGTCGAGCTAAAGTCCTTCTCTCTCAGATCCTCAAATGGAAACTACTTACACCACTGCAAGTTCAAATTCAAAAGACTCCTACACCCATAGCATAATAGAAAATTGCCCAACTTTATTTTTATTTTTGTTAAAATAGGTAGGGATTGTTAGTTATATTCTAGTAAAAATGTTAAATTTTATTTATTCTGATTTTTATAGCTTCTATCATGATTTTATGGTGTTTTTGTTACAAAATTTATTTTGTTTTATTCCTGTATGTGTATCTCCTTTAGCCATTACACTTTCTAACCCCTTCAAAAAGAGGCATCTTCCATTTCTTTGTGATAGTTCTTCCCTCTTCAAGTTTTAAATTTTCTAAGTGAAATAGCATCATCTGTCAAATTTGGCTGATAGAATTTTTGTATTGATAACAGCACATGATGATGATGAACACTTGTAATAGGCTTAGGCGAGCTTTTTCTACTGATGCAGCTAGTGATGCAACCGAGGTTGAGAGTCAAGGTAAGTGTGTTTATGATGCATGCTTTTCATTTGATTGATAATTTTAATACAAGTTATGTGATCCAAAAGCTCTAAATAGAGCTTATGAGCTTAGAGCCAGATGCAGTTGTATATTTTCATGGTTTTAACCTGTACTTCTCTGATCATGTGCATTTTCCTCATAATATGTTGCACATTTTTTATTATTATTTTGTCATTTGAAAAAATCCAATTTTAAATTGGGTGGGAGCTGCCTATAGATTGATACCCTATAGTTGAAAGAGAGAGAAAAATGAGAGAATATGAATAAGGGGGAGATCCATAAATCTTATTTCCAAGTATCCTAGTGGGATTCAAATGAATATATAAAACAAAGATACTATTTGTTCAGAGATTTGGTATGCTCAATCTATAGTTGTTAGTTGTTGGCATGTTGCATTATATTACCTTTTAGTAGAAAAATCATTTGTACTTGGATTATTAATTGTTTTTGACCAAACCTGGACTGAGAACAGAAGTCAAGGTGTGTTCATGAAAAGAGCATGTAATCGAGGTTGCAAATTACAAATATTAATTAATTCAAAAGTGAATCAGAAGGCAATGCAAATATTAGTTGAAGTTACATTCAAATATTCCGCAACTGCAGTTTCAGTTTTCGATCCTCCATCTTCTTCTCGTGCAACCTTTTTCGTCCACGCCTCATCATCAACCAATTGTCCTCCTTAATCAGAGAACTTTCATCCTTTTCCTTTAAGGTCGCCGTAGTTTGGATGAAAAGAAAGAAAGAATCAGAGATATTTTCAGAAAATAATAATAATAATTATTATTATTATCTTTTGGTGGGGGGGGGGGGGGGGGGTTGCAATTTGTAAATTTTTATAATGTATATGCACGAATGTGAAAAAGTTTTATGGAGCCAGCGTGGGCCTAGGGGGCGACCCCCCTAGCCCCATGCTGGCTCCGTCCGTGCGGGTCTAGCCAATGCAACCCGAACAACATCTGGAAACTTTTCCTACCGCTCCCTCGAATTAAAAAATCTATCCAACCAGGATAATATAGGAATCTCCCTGCCACTAGACCAAGTAAATGAGTAGCCCTCCAATGTAAAATCTATCAACTGTTTTGTGTCGATAAACTCCGGAAAACTATTTCATAGTTGAGGTTCACCCCCTAGTAGATCTCTCAAAAGGGTATTCTAACTACATTGAAGTCCCCATCAACACACCACGAGCAAAAGCAAATTCCTCCCACAAGAGCCTGCACCCCATTCTCCACACACCCATGAACCCCGGAGAAAGCCAGAAGGAACCATCCTCCTCAAGAGAGAATAAGGAAGAAATTGAAAATCTCCCTTCCAAGAGTCCACTTTTGGTAGCCAGCTCCTATCCCACAAAACTAAAATGCCTCCTGTAGTACCCTCAACATCAAGTGCCTTTGACTCTACAAAACCAACCACCCAGTAGACTCCTCACTACCTCGGAAGAGATGTCAACTTTGACTTTGATGACAAACAACTTGGCATTCCACTTTTACAACAACTTCACCACTTTTCTCATGTCCTGGTCATTAAATCCCCGAACATTCCAAAACATGATATGAACCTTCATATGCAAATGACGCCTTCCCCGTCCCCCTTTCTCCCCCCTTCCCCTTCTCCCTCTGCGCTCCATTCCTCCAATCATAGTTCACGTATGTAATTAGGTTTTTGATCTTCTACTCTTCATCAATGGTGTGGAAAATCTCCATTACCCTCTCTTCCTCCCCTTCAAAGGATAACCCCAAACTCTTACTAATCGACCCAATATTTTTTGTCAACCAGTTGTCTTCCTTCTCATCCGTAACTTGAATGGACGACTTCTCGGCCTCCCGATCCTATGACTTCCAAAGGTTGGGTCAAACCTATTCCCATCGTCTTTGACTTCCCCTCTCACCACCACAGCTCGGCTATCAAATGGGTCAATTGGCAGGTTTTTTTCATCCTCTCTGCCTTTATATGTTCTTCTGTTTCTTAACTTCGGAAGAAGTCTCCATACCCATTGTTTCGTCCTCGGTTGCCCTAACTTCTCAATTCCATGATACAAACTCAGCTTATCCTGCCTCAACCCTCTCGAGTTGCCAAAGAAACCAAAACGAACACCATTGACCAGCAATGAGAATCTCACCGTGGAAATACAAAATTTGATCTAACCCCTCCATCTCTCCCCAAACCCCCTCCTCTCGAGAAGATAAATCAAGAAATCCCAACTCACATGGTCATAAGCTTTCTCCACGTCAAGCTTACAAAACCACCCCCGGTTCACCAGTGCAAGATCGGGCATCCACACACTCATTAGCCACCAACACTGAATCCAGAATTTGACAACTTCCAACAAAGGCATTTTGCGATTCAAAAATAATTTTGTCCATCACTTCCTTTAACCTTATCGCAAGGATTTTGGCAATGATCTTGTATATACTTCCCACCAAACTGATGGGCCTAAAATCTCGGATATCATCAGCCCCTCCTTTCTTCGGAATCAAAGCAATGAAGGTGGCATTCATAGACTTCTCAAACTTCCCATGAGAATGGAAAGCATGGATAGTTGCCATCACATCCCTCTTCACCACTTTCCAATTATGATGAAAGAATGCCATAGAAAAACCATCTAGACCCGGGGCTTTATCTCCTCGGCAACACTATAAAACAAAAGTCACCTCCTCCTCAAATGGCCTCTCCAAGCGATCCTTATCCTCCGCCGAGATCATGTCAAACTCCAAGCCCCCTATAAGAGGTCTCCAATTCGCAGTCTTCCTATACAACTGCTGATAGAATGAAGTCAGACCTCTTGCCACCCCTTCCTCTTTATTCAACAGGGTTCCATCTACTCTGATCCTCCCGATGTGGTTACCCCTTCTATGAGCATTGACCATCCTATGAAAGAATCTCGTATTCCTGACCCCCTCTTTTAACCAGAATGCTCGGGATTTCTGTCTCCACAAAATCTCTTCGATTACAGCTATCTCCTCAAATTCCGTCTAGCAATCCTCCCTTTCCTCCTCTCCCAAACCCTCCTTCCTATCCAATTCTGCTATCTCTCCCACGATCTTGTTCTTCCTCCACTCAAGATTGCTAAACGTCTCCTTATTCCATTTCTTAAAATCCTCCTTCAAGCGACGTAGTTTCCCCACGAGCACAAAGTTGGGGTTGCCCAAGACCTCATAACCAAGCCACCATCATTGCACCCCCCCTTCCACCCGAAGCCACATATTCTCAAATTTAAAAGGCTTTTTTTTTTTCTCCTCAAGCCCCCACAATCCAGTAACAACGTAACATGATCAGACGTTAGCCTTGCCAGCGCCACCTGTGCCACATCCGGGAATCTCTCCTCCCAATCTCTCGAGATCAAGAACCGATCCAAACGAGAGAATGTCGGAGCCTCTCTACCATTAGACCAAGTGAAGCGAGTTCTCTTTAATGGTAAGTCAATGAATTTCTCTCCATCAATAAACTTCGAGAAAGAAGTCATAGTAGCTTTCCATCTCCCACCCGAAGACCTCTCGTCCGGGGATCTAACAACATTTAAGTCTCCCCCTACACACCACTGGACCCCCCATCGCCTACAAACATCGGACAGCTCCTCCCACAAGTCACCCCTCTCCGCATCCTCCACCGGACCATACACTCCATAGAACATCCATTCGGCCCCATCCTTTTCTAATTTGAACAAGCAAGAAACTGAATATCTCCCCTTCCACACATTCACTCTAGACATCCATCTCTTGTCCCATACCACCAAAATTCCTCTTGCCATCCCTACATCATCAAGTGCCTCCCACTCTAAGAACCGCCCACCACAGACACTCCTCACAATCTACTTAGACACATTACTCAACTTGGTTTCTTGAAGACAAGTCACTTGTGGGCCCCACTTGCGCAATGCCAACTTCACCACCTTCTTCTTGCCTGGGTCATTGAGCCCCCCGAACATTTCATGACACTAAACGCATCTTCATAAGCAAATAATGGCTTTCTCCTCCTCCCCCCTTGACTCCTTCCCCTCTCCGACCCACTCCTCCCTTCATAGTTGACATAAGAAATAAGGTTTCGAAGCTCTCTCTCTCCCTTCCAAGAGGAACTTTTCTTCCTGCTGGTGGTGATATTCTGTTTCCCCTCAATAGTGCCAAAAATTCCCATAGTCTTCTCATCCTCCCCTGCAGATGTCAACCCCGAGGCTCTGACCCATCTCCTCCACATTACTCCTCAGCCAACTCTCCACCTCTTCATTTACAGTTCGATCTCCCATGTAGTCCCCTTCTTTTTCAGGACCCATAGTTGCCAATGGGTGGGTCAGACCCCATCCTTCACCTTCCTCTTCACTCCGAGTCACAATAGCATGGTTAAGATTGAACGGATTAGCGGGTAGACCTCCCTCAGCCTCATCCCCCCTAATCCCCCAATCAAAATTAGACCCATCTCCAACTTCAAGTTCAGCAGCAACTGTTGAAGCAAACTCATTCCTGAACTCACTTAAGTCCACCCCACTGTGCATCTTCATCTCGCTCAATAAAGCTGTTGCAACTTCTTTTTGAAAACTCAACTGAAATCCTTTCCCAACACACAATATAATTCCTCCATAAACTTTGTCCGACCTGATTGATAAACCCTGTGTATCATTATCCCACAACCTGTCCTCTCCACCCATCTTCTCTGTTGCAAGTATTGACTCGACACGGGACCTGATACAATACCCATCCCACTCCTTCCTCCATTAACCAACCAATCATTAGCAGTGTCCCTTCCCGGTCTCACCATAGAAGAAGAAGGAGAAGAAAACACAGAAACAGGGGCCGACCGCCTATGATCAGGTTTCCCATGCGCAGAGTCACTCTTCTGTCCTTGCTCTAATCTCGGCTTCATAACCCAATTCTGATTTTCTTTTCTTGACCATCTCTTAATCGTGAAAGATTTTTTAGAGAAGAATAGAGACTCCATCGCAATAGTGTTGCGATCACGGCTCTTCATCTTAGTGATGGGCCGAACACCTGTGCCTTGCTTGGTTCCGAAGCTTCTGTCATCTCTTGACATCTCTGTGCTTCATCCCCCAATCCACGCCAGACCACCGTTCTTGTAGGCATCCTTCTCCTTTCCAGCACTGCCACATCGTCGATAGAAGTGTTGAAGCCATCGAAGCTTTGAGAAATTCTCTGAAGAAAGGATGAAGTCTTATGAGAGGATTTGTTTGTGTGATCCTTATAAGGTCCATTCAACTCAGCGTTGGCCCCTTTCATAAGTTTAGGCCTGAAATTTATTGGCACATAAGCTTGATCCATATGCATTCCAACATTGGGCTTTAAGTGCTTTCTCAGAATAAGACTATTCTCGATTGTGGATCCAGCCCAATTGCAAGACAGGCCCACTTCTTCTCTTCCCTGTGCACCAAAACAATCACGATTAAGGCCCAATCGTCCCTTTCTTAAACCTAATCCAGTTTGGTTTGAGTTACCACCCCCTTCATTTACTGGACTTGTTGGTAGCGGCCCAAATCTATTACATAAATTTAGGTGAGGCCCACCAGAATTCAAATTGTCCACTCTTAAATCACGTGTGTGCTTTCCCCTGTGGCCCAACCCCTCTCTGCCATGTTGCCCCCTAGCTGTCACCCACCTCTTCTGCCTATTAGAGCCTGTCAGCCCACGTGCCCTCTCCCCTCTTCCCTCATTACCACACGTCCCAAGCGCGTGTCCATCCCTTCGCGATGTTTCACAAGTTCCTGTCTTTGTCCTCCCTTTCTCTGGTTAATCCTCTCAGAAACACCGTAACTATTCCGGCGAGCACTCTCGTTCCTCAAACTCCACCATTCCTCCTTTGTTATGAGCTCCCGTTCGTCACGCCCTGCGAGAGATGCTATAGTTGGTACCATCTCCGACAATTTCTCCTCCATGATAGCCACCTTGTAGCAGTGTCGGTCATCCTCTATCCAACCAAAGTTTGGAATCTTGCCACCTCCCTGATTGAAATAGTAACCTTCGTAGTATCTCTCGTAGCATCAGCCTCCACCCCAACAAACCCTCCACATGCCTCACCCACAGCGACAAACAGTGAGTCACACCAGTATCCGACGTTCCTTACCCTCAGCCCACCAAAAACTCCAGCGCGAAAATACCACACATCAATTCTAAGGTTTGCCTCGCCCCATGTCCTTCTACCTTCAAGTAAAACTCTCACGGCCTCGGCGTGCGACGATGACTGGAAGAGCAGTAAAGAGTTCAGCATCGGCACCACCTTACCCCACAGGATACTCGCCAAGCCTTAGTTGCCCACTCTGCAATACTTTTAATCGAACCTACTTCTTTGTCGACTTTCCCAATGAGACATGCTTGCAACATCTCCCTTCTTTGCCACATACCTTCGTCCTCCACTTTGAGGCATAATCCTCTCGTCTTCGGTGCAGGCAAAGCCACAACCTTCCCCCTTGTGAACAATCACGGCAGACGAGCGACCTCTGCATACAATGCCTTCATCATTTGAGAATTTACTATTTGTTACTATATTTTTGCCTTTAATGATCTTTGTATATTATGCCTCCTTAGGAATCCTACATCCACGTGTGTTTGGGCATTTAATCAAGAATGAGAAGTTTCCAAACTTCATTTCCTCAATGGTAAGTTCATTATCTTTATAATTTTTAACTTTTACTTTTTTATCTCTTGCCTTGGCATAATTTCCATTTGATCCCTTGCCTTTGGACTTGATATATAACGAATATATTGTTTGATCATTAAATGGCAGGCTTTTTGTAGATTTCGCAATCAGTTTTATGAACAAAATTTCCACAAAAAGTTAGAACATTACAGATTGTTGGAGAAGGAGAATATTGATTTGGGCGTGTCTTCCAATATCAAATACATTTCTGTAATTGACTTTATGTGGATGCGCAAGAGATTCCCTAAAAGAGTCAGACAATTGATATATCTATATATGGAAAAAGAAAGAATTCATGTTTTGGAGAACTGTCTTGGGACCTTGCTGAAGCACCCTGTGATTGTTTATAATTGGCAAAGTCCACCCAAGGGATGGTTCAAGTTAAACATCGATGTGTTTTTAGACAAAAAGGCTGTTGGTGGTACCATTCAAGCGGGCTGTGGAGTGGTACTCCGCGATTCTTCAGCAGATATTTTGGAAAGTTTCGGGACTCCACTTCCTTATCTGACTTCTAGAGAGGAAGCGTTGTTAGTTGCCATTCATCATGCCTTGGTTTTTGTACTGAAACATAGAAAGGAAGTCAAAGACTTGATATTGGAGGGTTCTGACAGGAAAATATTCAATTTGCTAAGGCGTGTTAGGCATGCACCACGGGAATATTCCCGACTTTTTGGGTAAGATTTCACTATAAAGTTTGAGTTTATTCTTTAAATTTAGATTTGAGTTTCCAGTTAAATGTAAAAATTGTTGTTACGCAGGGAGATTTTTGGCAAGCTAGCCAAATTCAGAAAGTATAAAGTAGAGTTTCAATATCAAAAAGGAAATAATGTTGCGAATAGATTGGCGTATTTAGCTTCGAAAATGTCCCCGCAACAAGATGCTTCAGAAATGTACCTAGAAGATGTTGTGTATTGTAAACGAGCCCGTGAAGATCGTAAGAAGAGCCTATATTTTGAGATTTCTCCCAACTATCTATGAGGATCTGAACTTCTATGATGTGTGGTAATCTTTTTGGCTTTTGATTAGAATTTTAAAACACCAATTCATCAGTATATGCTTCTACATGTCCAATAATCGTGTTAGTGATTGATGAAATTGAATTTAGTCTTCTAATTGTATATCATTGACACAATTCTATAATTAACCATCAAACATGCCGTTGTTGTGGGTATTTTGGTAATGAAGGTAAAAAAATGGATGTTGGCTCCAAAAAGCAGTGTTGTCATTTGGCTTTTGATAAGAAAATAGATAATTATGGATAGATGCAAGTTTTTGTAGTTGTTATTGGTATCCTTTCAATAGATATATATTTATATTACATTTAAGCTTGGTAATACGTTAGCGTATATGGATAATCAATATCTTATCACATATACATCTTGAAAAATTGGGACCCACCAGTTCAGAGAATGGAGAGCAAAGTAGTTCCCGTGATTTTCACGTAAAGATTAGGTTTAAAAAAAAAAAAAAAAAATTTACTTTCTATTTCATATTTATTTTCACTCATGTTATTTTACTTGGTCGTTGGAGTATAGTCGTTGTTTTGACAGGATGTAGCATCCAAGTTTAAAGTTGTTAAAAAACTAATCCTGTGGGTCAAAATGTCTTTGCCTATCTACGGTTCCAAATAACCCTATCTATCGGTTCAATTTAAGTTAATTAAACCAGTATGTGAGGAGTTGCCAACTTGAACATATATATATATATTTTTATACTCGTGCAGTTTGACAAGGATGCATTGTTGAGATCAGATCTTTCCACAAAGGCAAATAAACCGCAAACAAAGTTCTTCTGGAAAACTTTGACAGCAAGCAATACAAACACTCATGGAGGTCTCTGTGTGCCCCGCCGTGCTGCAGAAAATTTTTTCCTTCCCCTTGTAAGCAAATTTTCTCATGGCAGAATTTGTTACGTCAATCTTAAAATTATATGTCTGAGGAGCTGAACATTCTTACTTCTTTCTAGGATTTCTCTTTGCAACCACCTGCTCAAGAACTTGTAGCTAGGGATTTGCGTGATAATGTATGGACTTTTTGCCATATCTATCGTGGCGGGTTAATCGTGTAGCCATTTAAGCTCATTATTTAGAACTCAATGAATGATATTCCCTCTTATTATTAAACCTCTTTGCTGTTTTTGTTTACGAATGTATAAAATGTCTGGCCCTTCAAAATGCAGGGCAACCAAAACGTCATTTGCTTACAACTAGATGGCGCCTATTTGTTAGTGGAAAGAGGATTTTTGCAGGTGACTCGGTCCTATTTATTAGGTAATGTAGTTGAGTTTTTAGAAGCTTTCTAGTTTGAACGGCTAAGTTTCAGTCTTTCAGATTTAGATTAATATTAATTTTCTAATCATGATAAAACCCTCATGGCTTTCTGCAAGCATGTGCTCTTCCAGTTGAATTTGTTTGCATGAACCTTATTGTTTATGATGGTCGTAAGCAGGGATGAAAAGCAGCAGCTTCTCTTGGGTATTTGATGGGCTAACGGGCAACCTACCAATTTATCATCATCAGTATTGTCAAGTGATAGCATGCGTATTGGGATCGTAGCAGCAGCAGCCCATGCAGCTGCTAATAATAGCCCATTTACCATCTTTTATAATCCAAGGTTAATGACTTCCCATTTGTTTGTTGTTATTTTCTTTTGAATTACTCTTAGACTCTTAGTCTTACAAGATGCTTATTTCCTAGTGAGTAATGGAACATTGCAGTCCATCATGCTAGCCATTATTTGTCTGAACTAAGTTGCTTTTGTTGAGAATTATTCTGAGATGATTTTGTAAATGCAGGGCTAGTCTGTCTGAATTTGTTATTCCTTTTGCCAAGTACTATAAAGCAGCATGCAGCAACCAAATATCCCTTGGCATGCGCTTTCGGATGATGTTTGAAACTGAAGAATTTGGAACAAGAAGGTAATTATGTTTGAGTCTTTCCTTGGAAATGTCAACAATCAACCTGGTTTGGCACATGATATTAAAAATCAGAACACCGAATATGGTTTGGTCCTGACAACTTAAGATTGACTTCCAATTGTTTCATTTTAACAAGATGGTACGTCTTAGTTTTAATTTTAACACCGAATATGATCTTTAAAGTTTTATCCAGCAATTTCGAATTTGAGAAGCTAACTGCCTTCTCAAACCACTCAGAACCTGGGTTAGCATGGATATATTCCTTTTATTTTGGAATCTGGAACTTGAAGTGCTTTCTAAAAGGATTAAAGAAAGAAGCAATTGTTCTTCAGGTACATGGGTACAATCACAGGCATCAGTGATCTGGATTCTGTGAGATGGAAGAACTCTCAATGGCGAAACTTGCAGGTAGATATTCTGGCATCTCTGTGTTAATTTTTTTGTTTAGCATTGTAGTAGACTAGTAGGTTTTGCCTGTTTACTAACATAGTCCATTTCTGTAACAACTCTATGTTCTTGAGTAGGTTGGTTGGGACGAGTCAACTGCTTGGGAAAGGCGCAATCGAGTCTCAATCTGGGAGATTGAACCTGTAACAGCTCCGTTTTTCATCTGCCCAACTCCCTCGTTCTTCAGATCAAAGCGTCAAAGGCCACCAAGAATGCCAGGTAGAACCATAGAAGATATAATACTACAGGGGCATTCATTTTTTTTGCCTTTTCTTTTCCCTTTTGCTACAATATTTTTATCTTTTTGTTTCAATCAAATTAATGAAATAATATTGTTGCTTGGATCTCACCTGGGCATGATGTTTGATTATAGTGGGTTGACCATTTCCAATAAATGGACCCTCCAAGATGTTATCATGGATAAAAGTGGATGACATCAGCCGATCCAATTATGGAGAATGACATACTAGTCCCACTTTTTAATTACAAAGACCAATAAGTCCTATAAAAATTAATTAGAACAACAAATTCCTAATTTTGATAAATATTTCCAACTAAGTTCAAACTCTATCAAGTAATGAGTTTTTTCCAGCACTAGCTTTCCTTTATTATTAAAATACTAGTTATACCCTTTATATCTAGAAGTATCAATTTACAATAACAATGAAAAAGCACATAGCCACCTAATTAGGAATTCTGTAAAATATTTAATAAATTAATTAAAATGCATAAAAAGTTCCATGATTTTCTTTTTATTTAGTATATTCATGAATAATCAATGATTAATTGTTTTCAAATTTTCCTACTTCACATTTTTTTGAACAAATTATTTCAAAAAGTAATAGTAAACTATTTTAGACTATGTTTTATAAATAAGTGCATCAAGATAATTTTGTTTGAAATTGATTTAATAAGAAAAAGGACGTTGTGCTGTTTAGTTATTTTTAAAAGAAATGGTATTATTGAAAAAAAGTTATTGTTAGTGGACTTGTGACCTTGATATTTCTTAAAAGTAGGACTTCATTGTCCTAATAAAATTTTATACGACTTAATGGTCCATTCAATTGGAAAATAGGACTAACATGTAATTTTTCCTAAGGCTTTGGCCTTTCATAGGCATGTATGTGTTTGTTGTGGTCCTTAAATGGTGCACGGTGTCAAATGTACTAAGGTCATGATTAAAAGCTTGAAGATGCTTCTGATAGGAAGAAGACACTTTTCAGCTCAACCTATTTGGATATTGAAGGCTGAACTTTTGTAGGAGGATATCTATAACAACCTACTATTATATTACTCTTTGCAGATGATGAATCTTCTGACTTTGAGAGCCTATTTAAGAGGACAATCCCTTGGCTTGGTGATGATATCGGCATGAAAGATCCCCAATCTCTCCCTGGGCTAAGCTTATTCCAGTGGATGAACATGCAGCAAAACCCTTCCCTGGGTAACTCGATGCAGCAAAATTATCTGCATTCCTCGTCTGGGTCTGTTCAGCAAAACCGTGCTGGGGCAGATCTGGCACATCAATTAGGATTGCCAGCACCAGAAATCCCTCAGCAAAACAACTTACAGTTCAATGTCCAGAGGACTATCCAGCAAGCTCAGCTCGATCAGTTCCAAAAACTGCCGGCCACCTCGTTGAACCCGTTAAGCTCAATTGTGCAGCCGCAGAAACAGTTGGCTGATGCAACTCAGCAGCCAAAACAAAATTTGATTAATCAAACACTAGCCTCAATGCAACTTCAGGCGCAATTTCTGCAGTCACAGACTCTTGTTCAAAATAAGAATATTCTTCAGCAGCCACCACCTATTCAAAACCATCAGCTTCACAGCAACCTTCCTCAGAGCATGCAGCAGCTGCAACAGCAACAAATTGTGGGTCAGAACCAACAGCAAAGCTTAATTCCATCCCAGCTGCCTGATCAAGTAAACCAACAGTTGCAAATGTCCGAAAGTCAAATTCAGCTTCAACTTTTACAGAAGCTGCAGCAGCAACAGCAAGCTTTTTTAGCACAACAGCTGCAACTTGCTCAAGTCCAAGATCAACAGAAACAACTGTTAAATGTATCTCAGAACTTTTCTAGGTATTCAACTCCTAGCCAAATGCTGGATATGCCTCGAGCAGCAGCAACTTCACTCCCTCAGCCACACAATATCCCGCAGCAGATGACAAAAAATAATAGCCAAACAAATGTTCTGTTTTCCCAACCATCCCAGCAACCAAAGTTTCAGCCGCAGCCGCAGCCGCAGCCGCAGCAGCAGCAACCTGGCATGTTGCCGGAGTTGCCGGGGCATATGGGACACACCCAATCTTCAACTACCAATCATCTCTCCAGAGCGGGAAGCAGTTTATTGACAGGAACTGGTTTGGGGCAGTCTGGCGTCACTGATGATGTTCCCTCTTGTTCCACTTCACCTTCCACAAACAATTGTCGAAATTTAATTCAACCCAACATGAACATTAAGGGCCCCCGAAGCATGACCACAGGGAAGGAGATAACTAACTCTTCTGTCACTCTTTTGAGTTCCAGTGGTTTAGAGACCATGCCTTCTAATTGTAACTTAGTTAAAGATTTCCAGCAAAAACCTGATATCAAGCCTTCATTGAAAATTTCCGAGAATCAAAACCAAGCATTTTTCATCCCACCATCATATCCCAGTGCTGGTTTAGCCCAGATGGATTACTTGGACACTTCATCTTCAGCATCTTCGGTTTGCATTTCTCAGAATGATGTCCATTTACAGCAGAATAACAACCCAATGTCTTTTAATCAGCAATCATTGTTGTTTAGAGATACAAATCAATTTGGGGAAATTCAGGGTGATCCCAGGTACAACGCTCCATTTAGGGAGAACATTGATAACCAATTGGATATGCCCATGATTCCTGACCCCTTGCTCACAAAGGGTGTGGTGGTTTCAGGGTAGAATTTCTCAGATAATCTCTCTTCAGGAGGAGGCATGCTTGGCAACTATGAAAACCCCAAATATACTCGGCCAGAACTTTCATCGTCAATAGTCATTTGGAGTTCCAGATTTGACATTTAATTCAATTGATTCCACAATAAACGACGGTAGCTTCTTGAATAGGGGTGCCTGGGCACCACCACCACAGCTTCAGCGGATGCGGACATTCACAAAGGTCTGTGGTTGAAAACATTTCAGCAATTGAAACTATACTATTTCTTCCTATCTTGTTATTAGCCTCAATTTCTGATTTGGCAAGTTTGTTTGTGAAGGTTTACAAGCGTGGAGCTGTTGGGAGATCAATTGATATTGCTTGTTATTCTGGATACGAGGACCTTAAACAAGATCTGGCTCGTATGTTTGGCGTAGAGGGCCAGCTGGAGGACCGACAAAGAATAGGCTGGAAACTTGTGTATGTGGATCATGAGAATGATGTGCTGCTAGTTGGGGATGACCCTTGGGAGTAAGTCCCAAAACTTATTTTACCTAAAATTTTGAGAATGTCACGTCTTCAGATGCATTTTTAATAATTTGAACAAGACAACAACCAATGACGTTGGTTCAAAATCAATTATATGTCTATTGGCCAAAAGTCGCTTGAGAAATCTGAATGTCAAAATCAAACCTTTACGCCATGTCAAAAGGATAAACAAAATCCTTTTAACATTTCTTGATTTACTAATCCTCTCTGAAATGTACCAAGCGCCAGAGCCAGATTTCTTTGTTCTTCTTTAATCTTTTGAGTCTTATTTTAAATAAGTTAACTTCTGCTAGCCTAGGACCTTGTCAGTCCTAACTAAACACAGGGTAAAAAACGAAAACAAAAGTAACCCTCCTTGATAATCTCAATGACATGCGATGATTTTTCTGTGGATTACTCCCATATTGGCAAAATTTCCCTTTTTTTTTGTCAAGTAGCCTTGAAATATGTGTATGACTGTATGTCTTGTATAATTGTGCAAGAACCTTCCTTGATATTACTTTTCGTTTCTGCCATTTATATGATTTACGTTTTACATGTTATTCAGAAGAAAAGGAAGGTAATTTGTAGGTCGTGAAACTGATAAACTTTTCATTAGCAAATTTTCTGGGTCCTAAAAAATAAAAGAAAATTGAAATAGCCATGTGATTTGGACTTGTATATTTCCATAAAATCAGTCTTACAGAGTTCTGCCACCATGCTCAATTTTTTTTTGTATCTTTTAGCAAATATTTCATTATTTTCTTAGTTCTGCATTATTAAATCTCACTGATTTTCAGACCTCAAATTAATCAAAATAGATGGTCAATGTCGATTAACATGTTTGGTTTGGTCCTTGGGTGCATTTCAGGGAGTTTGTTAACTGTGTTCGATGCATCAAGATACTCTCACCTCAAGAAGTCCAACAAATGAGCTTGGATGGAGATTTTGGGAACAGTGTCCTTCCGAAGCAGGCCTGCAGCGGTTCTGATGGTGGAAACATGTAGATCAGCAGCCGACTGACTGTTTCAGCAATTTTCTTCCAAGTTGGAAGCTTTACTAATATTATTTTTAGAAATCTGTTGGTTGCTCTCAATTTGACAGCCCCTCGTGGCCTGGGTTTATCAATGTTTCATACTTGCAAGAGGGCCTAGCAACTATATAAGAAGCAATTCATTGGCAATTAAAAGCTTCTGTCTTCAACTTGGACCTGGCTTGAAAGTAGAAACAGAGGTAAGAAGTGGAGGAAACAGCAGCTTTTTCATTCGTTAACATCACTGCATGGTTCAAGTATGAAATGGAGCTTTGTATTTCAGTTCAGAGAAGAACCCAGTCGGGCAATGGATTCTTAACTTTATGATACGATGGACCTTGGAAGATCAATTTTTATTTATATTGAAAATCCTCCCTCTCAGGTGCATTGTAGAAAGTAAAGCTTGAAATTTGTACGCTTAGCTTCAATTGTATAGATGTGTAGATTTCTCCTTTAATCCGTCAATGAAATTGCTTAGAATACTTTTCCAAAAACATTGTGTTAATAGATGGTGAGACTTTAGATTGTTTGGTCAGTCTGAAACACTGAATGTCTCTTTTGGTATTGACGGACGGAAGAAAAGATTGAGCTATGACCAAGGTCTGAAGCATGGTGGTACTTTTCTCACCAAGGTGGAGGGTTCAAGTTCTTGTAGGGGCAAAGCAGAAGCAGGTGTGTCGGTGTGCTACAAAAAAAGAAAAAGAAAAAAAAAAGATCTAGCTATGCTACAAAAGATTGAGCTATGCTACCTCCGGTAATGGTTTCATATTGACCTTCTTAAGGTCACAAGGCTCACTAAATTTGTGGAATTTAATTAAAAATAACTTTTTAACAATTCCAGTTTCACGTATCAATTTCATACAACTGATTTTTTTTTTAAGAACTTTTTGTGTTGTTGTCTTGGTAGATTTCGTGTTTCTTGTGGCCTGACACTTCTATAGTTTAAACGAAGTGAGTCAACGTAATAGCCCATATAAACTATTTTACTTGCATTCTGTATTCAAAAAAATTGGGTTTAAAATCATAAAATCCCTTCCTATTATAAAAAATTCTCGTGAATTTTTAAAAATCATGTCTACTGTCAATTTCTATCCAATAAAGACAAATTTAAACTGCTTGAACATGAAAGTACCAAAATATTCTTTTATTTTATAAAACAAATTCATAAAAAAATAGTTATTTGTAAATGACGGATGTATCATTTACAGGAGTGAAATGACAATTTGAGAAAATTAGAAAGTAGAGGAGAGTTTCTTGATTTTTGTTCAAAGTGAGTCGTCTTCTCCTTCAACTCAACGTCACGCTATTGCCAATTTCAAATTCCACCATTTTATATTTTTTGAAGCGCTCTCTCTCTCTAAATTGAACTTATATAAAGCCACAAAACTCAAATTAAATTTAGGGTTATTATTAATCTACAAATTTTGAATCTTAATATTCATTATTTATTAATCCATTCACATTTTAAGAAAAAAATTTCATTTGTAGTTTAGTTCTTGTATAGGTATACACACACACCTCTTGTATTCAGTTTTTAACATTATCAATTTATATAGTAACTCGATCTCACACAAACATATATATATATATATATATATATATATATATATATATATAGTTTAAAGCATGTGGATAAAAAATAAATTAAAATTTTGTTATAACACTCAAAACATTCAAAACTATTATAACACATCCAAACACATTAATTAAATCACCCAAAACTATTTCCATCATGTAACCTTGGTAATATAAACTCACTTGTTGAAAAACATAAAACTATAAGTTAACTATTATTCACATGGAATGAATCAAGTATAAACTATAAGACATCAGAAGGTATAATTCTAACCATTCTTAAACAATCTATTACTATTCTTCGAAATTATCAATACTTTATTCTTTTATATTTCAGAGTTATTCTTCAAATAAATCATTCTCAAGTAAAACTTCTTTGATAGCTGCCACCACAAAACTATTTTTGACTACATCATTTTTACTGTTGTCTATCTTGATCGTAAAAAAAAACGGTTTTCCTTTGCAACTTGTCACTTTGTCGTAAAATTCATTCATCTCCTTGTCCTACAAAAAGAACAAATTTATTTTAGTAATATTGATACATTTCAAATGAATTGTTTTATCTAAAAATTTTATGAGTGAGGAAAAATTTATTACCTGACTTTTTAACTGTATTAGCTCATCTAGTAATCAATTTATTAATGATTGAGAATCATCAAATATTGTTAAATATGCATTATTTGTTATATCTTTGACTCAAAATTACATCATAAATATGCATAAATGAGTATACTTCATTGATACGTAATAATAAAGAATGACATATTTGTCATATTGTAATTTTTTTAAAAAAAAAAATACAATGTTTGAAGATATATCAATACCTTCGAAAGCATTTATTGTCTTTTGTTTTGCAATTAGTACAACTAAATCCATCCTTTCGTACTTCAAATTTATTCTTGCATTGCTTACATGCATTGTACCATGATTCGGATGCATTTTTAATCTTTATAATTCTTGCTTCTAAAAAGTAATGTGTTTTCTATAAATTGAGTGACAAAATATATATTTTTTAACATAAATTAATTATAATAATGTGATATAATAAAAAAAATTAAATTAATATATAAAAAAATAATAATAATTTAATACCATGAATGTCATTGCAAAATTTTCAATTATGTCTTCAAGTGGAAGTTTTTCAGCTTCTTCGAGTAATTGATATTTTGAACTTAAAATGAGAGCATTTATGTCTTTGTCATTTACGTTTTCTTCAAACCTATCAAAGTATAATAAATTATTTGAACAATATGTTATTGATATGTACAAATACACTTCTATTTAATTTTTTAACTATTGATAGTGGATTAGCTTCCACCAACCATACCCGTCATGATATTTTTTAAGTAAAATAAATAATTTAAACATAATATAAGTAAGAAGAAATAAATAACCAACCAATATCGTAATGCTTTCACCCTTTCAATTTCATATTAATTTGTAATGTAGATTTCGGTTGTATTTGAAGACCCACACCTGAAATATAATATTATTTTTTATTTTATGTTCATTTAGATATAATAAAAAAATATAAAGTAATCGAATAATCTCAATGTTGTGTGATAAATTACCTTCGAATGTGTTAATTGACATATGTGTTACTGTGATAATAGGTCTTTCGTTTATTAGTTTCATTATCAAATTTCCTTCATTCTCAACAAGATCGTCCCACAATGCAAAGTAATTGTTCTTGAATTGTTATAAAAAATAATTAGTTCAATAATTTATAATGGTAATTATGAGCATTTATGTAGGGTTGTAATAATGTATCTCATATCTATTATAATAATGTCTCGCAATTTGGATGTCCCTCTATTGTTCTTCTTAGCTATGTTGAATGCAGGAGATGCTTTAATAATGATTCCCAAAGCATCTAGCGAGAGTAAAAATTAAACTTATAGATTTATATATAAGAGAAAGTATATATAAGGAGAGTAAAGAGTTAAAGGAAAACAAACCTATAGTTTTTTTTTTCATCAATGTACTTGTTTAAGTTCTTGAAGTCCACAAAATTATATTTTATTTTTTCTAAACTTACAACTTCAAGCTCCTGAACTTCAATTGTGGTATCGCTATTAAACTTTATTTCATACTCCTTGTGCACATTGCTATATCTATGATTCACTCTACTCACATTTTTATTAGAAATTATGTAAGTCTTGTGAAACGATAGTGAATCACTGAAATTGGTGACACTTTCATTGAATAAGATAGCCTGAATTTGTGTCCCTTAAAAGATTTAAAAATATGTATAAATAAATATTATCATAGATGCATTTAACAAAATAATAGAAATAACATATGATATACTTACATCATCATCCATTAGAATTACTTTCAACATATTTCCTGGTCCTTTGCCATTTTGCTATTCTTGAATATTTCCTCTTCAAAGTACAATAAATTTTATTGTCCAATGTTTTCGCCAAATATCTAGTGAATCAATTAAGTCAGAGCTCTGGTGACATTTCATCTTCAAGGCACGTTGTTTCTGCATTATTAGAAGAAAATTTTGAAAACCTTAAAACATTTCACATGACACTTAAGTGAATCAACAAACACACAAACTAATATAGTTAAGAGCATAAATATGTACATAAATGAACAAACAACAATTTGATGTATATAAGATGAAATGTGCTTAAAATAAAATATAAAAAAACCATTCAATATTAAATTAATTCAGAGTGAATATGCATATCTTTATAAATGAATAAATTGGTCGATGTAAAGATCTTAATATTGTAATAACTTGTGATAAATCTTAGTACATGTTTACCTTCGGGATAAAAGAATCTCTTTATAGACAACATTTTTAGTATATGTACCACTTCCAATGATTCTATGATCATTCTTTACAAATACTTTAGTAGTTGACATTGAAGTTCCTCTAGATAGTGCCACATATAATTGCCCATGAGAGAAAACATGTTCAGGTAGATAAATTCCAATGTACGAAATTGTTTGACCCTATGCTTTATTTATTGTCATAGCAAAGCTTAATCGTATTGGGAACTGTTTTCATGTAAAATGGAAAGGCAATCCATCATTTTCTGCAGGGCTTAAGGGTATTCTTGGAATTAATACTTGTTTTGCAATATTTTTTCCATGATTGATTTCTGCATTGATCACATTATCTTTTGTTCCATGACAAATAAGTCTGCTACCATTACACAGACTGTTTGCAGGAACTAAAATTCTTACTAACATTATAGGACAACCAACCTTCAATGTTAGCTTATGTGGTGGAAGGCCATTTGGAACAAATGAATTGAGAAAATCTTCTTGGTAATAGGTTCCTATATCATTGGTAGCTTTATCGAAGCTATAATGTGTAGTGGATTCGTCTGGGAATTATTCAATGAGCTTCTCATTCAATTTGTCAACAAAATCATTCTTAGTTGCAAAAATTGGTCGATTTGTAATATATTTTATCGAGTGAGCATTTTGAAGGAGGCAAGGAAAAATAACATTTATAAACTCATTTTATGAATTCACTTCATTTTTAGAGTTTATTACCATCTCGTCTGGTAATTGGATCATGTTATCTAGCAAAGTTGGTTGTTCTCCATTGCCAACACGTAGTAGGAAGTCTCTAAATGAAGGATTAGATCTTGATCTTATGTTTTGTTTTAGTTGTATCTTTTTCATCTTTCTCCACAAGCAAGATTCTACCAAACTTACTCCAATGGTTTCAGCCCGAGTTCCGCGAGGTACAACAGGCAATACTTGTCTAAAATCTCCCCCAAAGACTGCTACTTTTCCTCCAAATGGTATTGTGGTAGTAAGGAAATCTCAGAGAGTCTTATCAATTGCCTCAATTGCATAACGTTTAGCCATTGGTGCTTCATCCCAAATAATGAGGTTAGTTTTACGTATCAACTCTGCCATTGAACTTTGCTTTGAAATGTTGCAAACAGTGGATTCATTTGCAACTATTGAAATTTTAAATCTTGAATGTGCAGTCCTCCCACTAGGAAAAATTGAAGCAACTACTTCTGACGTAGCAGTTGCAAGAGCTATTTTTAATTTAGACCTAACTTTTGCCAGTATTGCACGATATAAATATGTTTTTTCCGTTCCACCTGGACCATCAATGAAGAAAATACTGGGTTTGTTTGAAAAAACACATTCCAGTATCATGTCATGTGCATTCTTCTGTTTAGCGTTTAGAGTTGCCACCATTATAGTCTTCAAAAGGCGTGACAATGGCATATTCACCATTAATCTCTTTAGAAGAAGCACAACATTCATCACAAGGCACTGTGTCTGGTAAATCAAAATTATTTATACTATGCCCCATGCTTATTAAGTAGCTATGTATACTCTTGAAAGTCTCGTTGGTTCGATAAATTGTAGAAGAATCAGTTGTGCATGAAAAATCTTCAGACATAGCATCAAAATAGTTATCCCACAATTTTTTGATATTAATGGGTTCACAATAAACGAGTAAAGTAGCGAAAAGTCTGTGGAGTGTCATTGGCATTTGGAAACACACAACATCATCCAGACATTCTACAATGCTATTATCGCTTTCAAGGAGACCCATTCTTTGTGCTGATTCTTTAAAAGTGGGACATTTCACCCCATTAACATATAATAGATCAGTATACGATGTTCGTCCACGTACGTGATTTAATAACACTCACAAGTAGTATCTTTCTCTTTCAGAAGGGTTGGCCGCGTTTACTCGCCCAATTACCTCTTTTGCTTTTCTAGTATTCCAACATTTGGTTTGCTTGTTCCACACGTAATGTTCTGGGATCTCTTTATACAGAAAAGCTCTAGATTCTTCATATGTGGAATTTAGATTGAAGAATTCTGTCAACATTGTTCGTGATATATAATCAGAATTAACAATATATTCAACATTCTGTTTTTCTCCGTACCTAACCATGTGGTTATTAGGGAGGTGCAATTGAAGATTGATAACAGAATGAAGGATCTCATGTGGTGATACTTATCTTGCATCTTGGTAGTCCTTTATTTTATCAATTAAATCTTCTCCACTAGTCTTTGAAAAGTAAAATGTTGCTCGATCATGTCCTTTGTAAATATATTTATAAAAATATTTGACTGCTATTAACCCAGAACATATCTCAACATTAATATGACAGTCGTACCTCTGTAGAAGATATGGATTATAATGAACAACCTATCTATTATCTGAAGTTGCATTACGCACTTGGACTGATGGACCGTATTTTGTTCTTCTGTATATAGGGTAACAATCTTTACCTTGTATTGTTTGCTCAGTGAACTGTCGAGGATAATGATTTTTACATTTTTTGTCCCTTATGCAAGCATTTTTTACATTTAGATCTCCACATGGCCCATGCATCATATGTTTCACTACTTTGGCAAAAAGTGTTGGATTCTTATTCTCATTTGGGATTTCTGCACAAACAAACTTATCATATTGATCTGCATTTGAAATCTTTTGTTCATATTCTAGTATGAGAAACATGTGTGCATGTGGCAGTCCTCTTTTTTGAAATTCAATCACATAAACATGTGCAACCATTTTTTCAAATATGAATTTTGTAAATAATTGATTCTTCAAGTCATATAATTTTGCTCGAAACACCCTTGTTGTTAAACCTGGTCTATCTTGAGTAAACTGTCCTGGTTTGAGCTCTTCTTTGATCTCATTCCAATAAGGATTATAAGTGATTATAATGAAAAGGTCTGGCTTTCCAAATCTTTGAACCAAACACATTGCATCAAAATATCTCTTGCACATGTCCCTATGACCTCTAATGAAGGAAGAACCACTCTTTTCCCAATATTCTTTCCTCTAGTTTCTCCTGCCACAACTCTATCAACAATACCTTGATATAGCTCTGCACAAATATGTGATTGTTCTGTTCGATAGTAATCGAGATATGTTGTTTCAACCTTTATGTACATATTAACAACATATTGTTGCAATAACCTCCTAGCATACAAGAGAATTGATCGGACTTGGTCACGAATTTGAAGTCTATAACAATAATACTGTTTGCATGATATTTTTTTAGCTCTCTTTCCTTCAGCACCTACATATTCATAATTTACACAACAATTTCAATAAGAGTAGAAAATTTAATTTTTGAATAATAAGTGAGTTTGATTTTTTTTTTAAATTTAGTAATTAAATTTACCTTCTCGAGATCCTGTGGCAATTGAATGATCAAATATATCTTCGTCACGTGTGACATCTGTCATAATGTATGATTGACGACGATTCTTGACATTACAATGCCATCCGATCTCACTGTTCGGGAATAATAGAGGATATTGCAGTGGATCATAACACCCAAAATAATGTTTCACTCTTTGCCATCTACCAATGTGTGCATTGACAATTATGTCACGTTCTAAATGCATGTTAGGGTTTGATCCTTTTATCCAAATAATTGCAACTTGGTCTACTGTAGGTGAATTGTAAACCCTTTGATCAAGTTGAACATCATTTTTAATCATTATTTCATGACTGTCTAGAAGAGGTATATCATTTAACCTACGAAGGAACTGAGTGTATGGATTTGATAACAAAATCTCTATCAACTTCACAACAATAGGTTCACTTAAGTTTGAATCACTTAGAATCTGCATTCTGTTTTGTAACTAATTGTCACAGTTATAAAAGTATAACTGGAGGTAACACAGAGCACAATATCTTGTTGACAACGAGGGTAAGTCATGGTATATTTGACCTTGTGCACGGAAAGTATAGACATTGATTCGTGTGTGAGTGTGACTCAAAAAGTATATCAATTAAAAATTACCACACTTCGCAATAGAACGAATTCCTTGTAGAATAGGGCTATCGAAAGGAATGGGTATCGTACCTCAGGGACTGTGGTCTGACTGTGTTGGATATAAGGAATTAATTCTAATTAAATTTAAAAGAAATAAATTCTGATTTTTAATTCTAAATTAACTAATGAAGCAATTGAACAAAAGCAAAAAAAACTAAGGAGTGTAGAGAATATAAGATAAGTCTAGGGTAATTGATTTCACCACTAACTTCACAATCAATGGTCAATTGGACTAACTATGGGGTATCATATCATGCATAAGTGGTGTCGGTGGCTACAAGCTCACCTCCATCCGTCAAGAAGATAACATATGATTAAGGCTAAGTCATGGACTATCTTCGATTGGCATGGGCCATCTGCCTAACTACTCTAATCTAGGGTGCAGTATGGTTCATCTTCTCTAGGCATAATCCATCAAAGCTTTAATGATATATTCAGTGAAAACCATTGTGTAATAATCACTCTCATGATCACAGAAAATAAGAGGGACGAGTTCAATAACAACAATCAAATATCTAAGACAAGATAAGAAATCATTGAAACTGAATTTATAAGACTTTTATTGCTCAATTCTATAATAAGAATCCTCTAAATTACACAATCTATGAATGAATACAAAAATCCCCAATAATTAGAACAATCAAACCAGTGATGTTTAGTTAGGGCTCCATCAAAACCCTGGTGGCTGAACTAGCCGCTCATGATACGTCTTGTTCTCCAATGATTCTCTATTCCAAAAGCTCTTCAAAGCTGCTGCCAAGCCTCCCAATACAGCCCTAATTTGTCACTTTAAATAGCCAAGAGAATACATCAAAGTCCTAATCCAATTAGGAATTAATTAGGGTTTCCCGCAGCACTAATCAGGTGGGTTTTTCCTGCTGACTTTGGCCCAACTTTTGACCCACTAGAAGTCCGATTTACGGAATTTTCGTGAAATACAAAAGTGTGCAGAATCAAATTTCGTTCAACCCTACGCGAGAATTATGTCGATTTGAGGCTCGGAAATAAGACTTATGGTCCGTTTTCCAAAACGGGATTAAGACTGCATTATGCGCAGATTTGGGCTTCAGGCCCGAAACCTTCTTAAGCAGTTGTAATTCTCTTGGACCTCTTTCTTGAGCTGATTTGAGTTGAAATAAATGGTTGAGTGAATCTCCTTGATGTAGGCTTCATCTCACCATCTTGGATGTCTTCTTTAAAAGCCCAAAATCACAGTTTTAACTGAAATAATCATTAAGGCCCTGAAAATACAGAAAACACTAAAACAAAGTAAAATCACAAAATAATCTATCACTAAGAGAATAAAATATATAAATTAAGAGGTTAGAATGCGCAACATTCGATGCCGATCAGACATCACTCTTTATATTTGCGAGGTTTTTGTTAAGACGAACTCCGAGAGATGTAAAAGAAAAAAATACTATTATATCCATGTATGTATCGATGAAATTCTTTTGCCAAAACAGATTCAGATGTGAATAACTCATATAACTCATCTGGGACAATCATTGATGTTAAGATCACATCACCATTTTGAGTAACAAAAAGTTGGAGGCTTGTATTAAGATTTCTTGGCAAGACAATGAGAACAACATGGAATCTTCTTTAACTCATGAGTCGGTTGTCCTTTTCTTCTTTTTCTTGCATCCATTATATCTTTGATTCTGTTATGTTTTTCCTCAAGAGTTAAATTTTCATAGTATTTCTATTGTATGAACTCCTTCGCTCTTGTCTATGGGTAGTAGCCATTGAAGTGTGACTAACTGATTCATATATGTATATAATAATAATTAGATATGAAAGGAACATTCAAAATATTACCATATTAAATGAAGTAATTTAAAAATATTAAACTGTAACTTCATAACAATAAACAAAGTATTCAGAACATTCAATTCATGTATGTAATAATAATTAATAACTATATATATAAATTAAGGTAAAATTTCTAAGGAACAATGAAATGCAAAAGTGATCAACCTCAATAGTTTTGAACACAAATAAGATATATAGAAGTAAGACAATAGAGTAGGTAGAAGTAAGACTATAGAGTAGGTCAAAAAAATGCTCTTATACTACTATATTTAGAAAAATTCATATATATACAGAAGTTTGTGCTTGTTTATTTGATAAAAATGATTGTAAGTTCTATTTGTGTACCAGGTAAATTACACACTTGAATGTATAATTTGGCAAAATCTACACTCACTCTTTGTGGTTTGGTTTGTTCTAATTACACACAAATGTATAATTTGACAAAATTTAGCCTTAGTCAACCACAATGGAGATGTACTAATGAAAAAACGTCCATTTTTTATTTTTAAAATGATTATGTGGATGTTCCCTTTACAATATTTGTGTATAGGGTAAATTGCACACTCGAATGTACAATTTGACAAAATTTACACTCACACTCTTTGTGGTTTGATTTGTTCTAAATACGCACGAATGTATAATTTGGCAAAATTTACCCTTAGTCAACCACAATGGAGATGCACTAATGAAAAAATGCCCATTTTTTTATTTTTTATTTTTTATAATGCATGTTTAAAATTTTATAATATTATTTATTCTAATAAATAAGAAGAAACATAATATTTCCTTAACTCATAAATAAGTATTCTTTTCTAATTCTATTTCTTCACTCTCTAACTTCATTCCTAATACAAACTCCAAAACTGTAATATTATTTAAATAAGTATTCTTTTTCAAATTTTATTTATTCTCTCTTTAACTTCATTCCTAACATTAACTCCTAAAATATAATATTAATTAATAAAAAACACTACTAATAGAAAAAACTTCTAGAGAAGGGAAATGAAAAAATTGAACTAAATAATATTTAATGAACTCACTAATTTTATAATTTAGTTATTATTTATGTACTAAATTAAAATATATATTTAAGTAAATTATTTTTATTAAAAAATTGAACTTTGAGATTCAAATGTTAATTTATATATATATTTTTAAAATTAAAATTTTCCCAATTGTTAAATAAACTTAAAGGATATATTCTTAATTCTAAATAAAACTATTTGCTTGTATTATTTAATGGTCTCAAGTATATATGTAAGACGAACTTTAAAACTATTAATATAATAAATATTTTAATATGTATATATTTGTTTTATTCTATTTATTCTTTCTCTTACACTTCCTTCCTAACACAAAATCTCCCTATTTTTAAAATTTAAATAATTTGACTAGAAAAAATAATTTACGGAGTTTCAAATCATTTAATTTAATTAGAATTATTTTTTTCCTTAAATGGTTAAAGAATTTCAAATCCATTTAGAGTGGCTTAATTAGGTTAGAATTCCAATTTAGTTCACATTTCATCCCTAACACGAATTCTTCCTATTTCAAAAAAAAAAAAAAAAACTAAATAAAAATAAGAATTAATTCTTATTTTTATTTTTATTTTTATAACTTTTCTAATTTTATTTATTCTTTCTCTCACACTTCATCCCTAACACACCATTTTTTTATTTTTAAAACTCAAAAAAATAAAAAAAAATATTATAATTCTTATATATTGATATTTTTTCTAATTCTATTTATTCTCTCACTAACTTCATTCCTAACACATACTCCTAAAATATAATATTATATAAATAAGTATTTTTTTTCTAAATAAAATTGTTTGCTTGTATTATTTAATGGTCTCAAACGAACTTTAAAACTATTAATATAATAAATATTTTAATTTGTAAAAGGATTTTACCCATATTTATATATTAATATGTATATGTTTGTCTAATTCTATTTATTCATTCTCTTACACTTCATTCTTAACACAAAATCTTCATATTTTTACAATTTAAATAATTTAATAAGAAAAAATAATTTACGGAGTTTCAAATCATTTAATTTAATTTGAAATTTTTTTTTTAAAATTTCTAAAGAATTTCAAATCCATTTAGAGTGGCTTAATTAGGTTAGAATTCCAATTTAGTTCACACTTCATCACTAACACAAATTCTTCCTATTTCAGAAAAAATAAAAATAAAATTATAATTCTTATTTTTATAACTTTTCTAATTCTATTTATTCTTTCTTTCACACTTCATCCCCAACACACTATCTTTTTATTTTTAAAATTCAAAAAAATAAAAAAATATATTATAATACTTATATATTGATATTTTTTCTAATTCTATTTATTCTATCACTAACTTCATTCCTATCACATACTCCAAAAATATAATTTTATTTAAATAAGAATTTTTTTTTCTAATTCTATTTCTTCACTCTCTAACTTCATTCCTAACACAAACTCTTAAAATATAATATTATTTATTACACAACCATTATCAATTATATATCTCTAAGTGCATTATGCATATAAAATCCAATCATTTTTTGTTAGAATTAATATTCCAAGCTAGGCACAAAAAATCTACACCAAATATGATTATATACACCAAATATACTTCTAGCAGTTGCATCAAAAGTCAAAAAAGATACCATACACATATCTATGTATCCTACTTACGACATACAAGTTGATTACCAAGAGAGACGGTTAAATCTCTCTTGGTTAAATATATATATACATATATATACACTACTATGTATTGGAATTATTATTACATGTTTATCAGTGATTACCAAGAGATACTGTACATTTTGTTCATAAATCATATAGACGTACATAAATGCATATATATGCGTAATATGTACTGTGTATTTAATCGGCACACAAACACACCAAATAAAAAGAATTCATTTAAAACAACTGGACTAAGATGAACATGCATGTATGGTAGTTTAAGAAAATTACTTGCAAAATGTTTTAAAACTTTGTGAAGATTAAACCGTCTGAAATCACCCACTTCAAATTATTAAATCTCTTATACTGCAATAATACACGGCGAAGTTAATTGTTTATTTATATATATAAAGGAAATTGTTTTGCTTGGGAAATAATTTAAATAAAAAAGTAAATTTAGAAATTAGAAATAAAAAGAAAGGGTTTATAAAAAGGGAAAGGGTTTTGCTTGAGAAATAATTTAAATAAAAAAGGAAAGAGTTTTACTTTGGTAATTCTATTTTTTAATTTAAAAATAAAAAATAGTGTGCTGTAACTAAAAAAACCCTTTCGTACTTTTAATAGTAGTATAGATATATGTATTTATATATAATCTGTGACCTATATATATATACATTTCAACCATATCATTTATGTATAAACATATACATATGGATCAAGAATATATAGCGGTATATATATATAAAATAGCGGCAATTATGTATATAGGGTTTATTTCAACAGATGCATCAAGGGTAATTTAGTCTTTTTACACACCACTTAACAGCTCATGTGAGATGCACATGCAGTTTTTTGTTTAATTCAACCAAAAACTAATGGAAGGGGACTATTTGGTTATTTTTTAGTATATGGGGGTTTTATGAGAATTTTTGATAGTAGAGGGGAGTTTTATGAATTTAACCCTAAAAACTGCAAGCTAAAAATTTGTAATTGTTTTTTTTTTTTGAGGTAAATGAACCCTTAATTTTTGTTGCTTGTTGGTTCTAGACAAATTTAGCACTCAAGTTAGTGAAAGTAGACATGTTACTAGAAACCAATATAAGAAGTAGCTATATAATTTTAATGAAGTCGGGCAAGTAAAACAAGAAGTAGCTATACAAGTCAAAACCTCACAAGATAAATTTTTGGTGAGAAAAAGACACTCAAAGCAAATATACTACCACTATCTCCACTGAGGGTCAAACATAAAACCTCCTTTTAAGTAACTAAGGCCTTTATGTCACCGGACCAATTGATCTTTGGCTCGATAATGTAATTATCTTATATGTGAAATGTTAAGAGTTATATGACATGGATTGAAAAAGGAAATCACTAAAAACAGCTATGCTGATTATAAGTATAATGCACAAATGATGTTCCAATTCAAAGGCATCGATTGGTGTTTGGCATTGATCATTTTATTCCCGGGCAGCTCCACCTACCCACACCAAATGGTAATGTGGAAATCCGAGCCTTAATACCAGGGAATTAGTTGTCAGATATTCTATTTTAGTCAAGTTTTATATTTAGAATAGGATGAGATTTGATTTCCTTAACTAATCTCTTAGCTGTAATAGAGATTTAGTTTCCTTTTTTTTTTTTTGTAGAGAATTATTCTTTCTGATTGATTGTTGTAATCAAGGGTTAATGAGTTTGATTATGTTTTGGTCTCTTAGCCTATAAAGCTGTTGTACAACATTGTATTTGGATCATCAGAGTATGAAATAAAGAAATTTTGTTCAGACCAATATTCCACATGGTATCAGAGCTTGATTTGAACCATCAAAATTTTTCATGACAAAGTACGACATGGCCATGACCAGTGGATCCGAGAGCTCTAGTTTAGAGTTCACGTCCAATCCAGGAGCTGTCATTATCAGCAACCCAGGCAGACACAGGACATAAACTCAATGGCCAGAATTTTATCCAATGGTCTCAACCCGTTATGTTGTTCATTTGTGGAAAAGGAAATGAGGATTATCTCACCGGTGTAGCCATTCCACCACAGCCAGGTGATCTGAAATTTAAAGCCTAAAAATTAGAAAATAGAATGGCTATGTCATGGCTAATTAATTCTATGACAAATGCAACTGGAGAACAACAAAGGAAACCTACTCCAACAAAGATAACACATTAGAAGTCATTGAAAACGAGGGTATTCTTAATGATCTAAGGCAATATGAACTCTCTGTGACAGAATATTTTAATTTTTTAAATAAACAGTGGCAACAACTTGACATCTATGAAGAATTGGAATGGAAGTGTCCTGAGGACAGCCAGCAATACAAGAAAGTGGTTGAAAAAAAACAGATCTGTAAGTTCTTACTTGGTCTCAATAAGAACCTTGATGAGGTCTGGGGGAGATTTTTTAGCACAAAGCCACTGCCTAGCATCTGAGAAGCCTTTTCTGAGGTGCGGAGAGAAGAAAGTAGAAGAAGGTGATGATGGTACCACAAAATACCACTCCAGCGTTGGAAAGCTCTGCTTTTGCTGTCTGTGGAAACCAGTCCAACTACACCGATAATCGACAACAACGGAAATTAACATGTTTGGTTTGGTCCTTGGGTGCATTTCAGGGAGTTTGTTAACTGTGTTCGATACATCAAGATACTCTCACCTCAAGAAGTCCAACAAGTGAGCTTGAATGGAGATTTTTGGAACGGTGTCCTTCCGAATCAAGCCTGCAGCAGTTCTGATGGTGGAATTACATGTAGATCGGCGGCCAACTGACTGTTTCAACAATTTTCTTCCAAGTTGGAAGCTTTACTAATATTATTTTTAGAAATCTGTCAGTTGCTCTCAATCTGACAGACCCTCGTGGCCTGGGTTTATCAATGTTTCAAACTTGCAAGAGGGCCAATCAACTATATAAGAAGCAATTCATTGGCAACTAAAAGCTTCTGTCTTCAACTTGGACCTGGCTTGAAAGTAGAAACAGAGGTAAGAAGTGGAGGAAACAACTTCTTTTTCGTTCGTTAACATCACTGCATGGTTCAAGCATGTAATGAAACTTTGTATTTCAGTTCAGAGAAGGACCCAGTCTGGCAATGGATTCTTAACTTTATGATATGATGGACCTTGGAAGATCAATTTTATTTATTTATTTATATTGAAAATCCTCCCACTTAGGTGCATTGTAGAAAGCAAAGCTTGAAATTTGTATGCGTAGATTTAATCCGACAATGAAATTGCTTAGAATGCTTTCCAAAAACATTGTGTTAATAGATGGTGAGACTTTAGATTGTATGGTCGGTCTGAAACACTAAATGCCTCTTTTGGTATTGACGCACGGAGTGAAAGATTGAGCTATGACGAGGGTCTGAAGCCAAGTGGTAATTTCTCTCTTTCCAAAGTAGGAGATGGAGGGTTCAAGTTCGTACAGGGACAAAGCGGGTGTGTGAGTGTATTTCTTGCCACCGAAAAAAAAAAAAAAAAAATGAGCTATGCTACCAAGAGTAATGGTTTCATATCATATTGACCTTCTTAAGGTCACCATTTAAGGCTCGCTAAATTTGTAGAATTTAATTTAAAAATAATTTTTTACCAATTGCAGTTTCAACGATCAATTCCATGCAACTGAAAATATATATATTTTTAGAACATTTCATGTTTGTTGTTGTCTTAGTAGATTTTGTGTTTCTTGTGGCATGACAGTAATATAGTTTAAACAAAGTGAGTTCAAGTAATGACCCATACAACTATTTTATTTGCATTCTGTATTCATAAAAATTGGGGTAAAAATCATAAAATCCCTCTCTATTATAAAAAATTCTCATAAAACTTCTTGAATTTTTAAAAACCATGTATACTATCAATTTCTCTCCTATAAGGACAAATTTAAACGGCTCCATCAGTTTGAATCTGAAAGTACCAAAATGTCCTTTTATTTTGTAAAATAAATAGTTATTTGTAAATGATGGATGTACTCATTACTGGGGGTGAAGGGGCAATTTGAGAAAATTAGAAAGTAGAGGGGAGGGAGTTTTTGATTTTTGTTCAAAGTGGGTCGTCTTCTCCTTCAACTCACGTCACACTTGTAATACCCCGAAAAATTTAGATGTCTATTATTTTAAAGAAATTGAATATCTTTATATTATTACTTTATTTTATTAATTCATTTGAAATGCCTTATTTCTATAAATTATCATTGTAATAAATTATCATTGTAGGTGAGTTGTTTTTCTTTTATATGCATCTTATCATTTTATGTGGATTACTTAGATTTTATAGATTCAAATCATTTCATGTAAATTGCTCTGTTTAATTATTTATTTTTATCATTTTATGTGAATTGTTATTGATTATGTTTTATTTTATTTAAATGTTTTGGTTTGGGTTAGGGAGGAATTTGGGCTGGAATGATTGGGCTAAGGTTATGTTTAAATTGTTGGGCCAGGGTTATAATTATATTATTATTGTTATTATTATTATTATTATTATTATTATTATTATTATTTTGATTTTATTTAGTTTTAGAAAAATCAATAATAGAATAATAATTAAGACAAAAAGGAAAAAGAAGAAATTAGGGTTTTTGCCGTTGCTTTACGCACAGAACTGAGGGAGTAAACGAAAGAGAGAAGGGAGTGACGATCGGTTGAACAAGTTGATTCGTCAAAGAGGCAAGTTTGATTCTTCTCTTCCCCGTTGAATCCGTATGCATAGTCTAGGTTTAAGAATTTGGTTTATATTGAAAAATCTGTTTATAATTGTATTTTGTTTTGTTGCTTCTTATGAATAAATTTCGTGGAAATTTATTATGCTAAATTGTATATAGGAGTATAGATATATATATGTAAGAATATATGCATATATATTTCATGTATGTGTAAATTGTATAGGAATCTGTTTATGCATCAATTTAGGATGAGAAAAGATGTTAATTCGTAAGCATTCTCTGTTGTGATTGTCTACAAAACAACCCTTGATCTTTAATAAAATAGATCGTGAAAATTTTGAGTTGAAAATTTTAAATTTTGCGAATAACCCTAGAACTTGTGAATTAGGGGTTTTTGATTCGGACAATTTTTGATGGGGCTTTTTGTACGAATGGGTAGAGGGGATCAAGAGGAGAAGAACGGTACAAAAATTAGGCTGAACGGAGGTCGGATGAAGCCGGAATCAGCGCCGGAAAATCCTCCAGCGCGCTGGGGAAGACAGCCCAGCCGGCACGTGACCCCCATGCGCGCCGCCAGCAAGTGGGGGCGTGTCCGACCGGCTCCGGCACCGGCCGGTGGCCGGAAAATTATTTTCAGGCTCCACTCGCCGGGGCCCACCTCTGGGTCCAATATGGGCCCATTCCGAATTGTTTTGATATTTATTTTGTATTTTTGAAATTTTTGGGAAAACTTGAAAATCTGGAAAATTCATTTTTTAAAAATACTTTTATAACTCTAAAAATTCCAAAAATTTTATGTCAACTTCCTGGGAGCTTAAGGGGCTTGGGGTTTAAATTTCATATCAAAATTATTTACCATTGTCTTTAAATTAATTTTTAAAGTGTCTAAAAACTGGATTTTTCAGCCACTTTAATTTTAGAAAATAGTTAGAAATTTCCAAATATTCCAAAATTTTTACTGTAGCTCTCTGGAGGCTAAATACACTTGGGTTTAAATTTTCAACTCAAAATAATTTTTTCTTATTATTCAATTGATTTTTAAAGGGTTCAAAAGTTGGGTTTTTCACTTTCTGTAATTTTAGAAAATACTTTTATAACTCCAAAAGTTTCCAAATTTTTACTGTAACTTTTTGGAGGTTAAATAAACTTGGTTATAAATTTTCATCTTGAAATGAGTTTCTTTTGGTGTTAAGTTAATTTTTAAAGTGTCTAAAAGTAGGATTTTCACCTTCTTTTATTTTTAGAAAATATTTTAAAATTCCAGAAAATTCTAGAAAAATTTAGTTAACTTTATAGGATTAAAATGCACCTGGTTTTTAAATTTCATGTGAAGATGAGTCTCCCTTGTGATTGTGTTGGTTGTAAACGTATGCTTCGAATTATGTTTTATTTTCTTTCTGTGAGAAAAATATTTTTTAAAATTTTCAAAAATTCTAGAAAATTCCAGAATGATTTAATAGGGTTCTCAGAAGTAGAATAGACCCAGAAACCTAGATAAAAATTAGGTTTAGACTCCCTCGTAGAATTGAGTGCATTGGAGGTTGAGTTGGGAAATTTCTTCTATAATGAATGCTTGGGTTATTTGGTTTACTTAAATGTATTTTCCTTTAAGGATATAAATGCCCATCAAATACGTGATTATAGTTTACTTGTGAACGATTTGTCTTATGGTGATAATTTCATGTTGGATAATTTCAAATACTGGTTTGTGCAAATTTAAATCATAATGCACCTTGTTTATTTTATGTTTTATATTGGAATGCATCTATATGCATTTTATTTTGGCATGTAAGGATTGCCAGGCGTGTCAGGATCGCCCATACCTAATAAGGTATCTATGCATTTTATTTTGGCATGTAAGGATTGCCCGGCGTGTCAGGATCGCCCATACCTAATAAGGTATCTATACATTTTATTTTGGCATGTAAGGATTGTCCGGCGTGTCAGGATCGCCCATACCTAATAAGGTATCTATACATTTTATTTTGGCATGTAAGGATTGCCTGGCGTGTCAGGATCGCCCATACCTAATAAGGTATCTATACATTTTATTTGGCTGTCAGGATTGTCCGGCGTGTCAGGATCGCCCATACCTAATAAGGTATCTATACATTATATTTGCTTTGTCATGATTGTCGAGATTTAATAAAATGCATGCATATGTTTCTTTACTTTGAACTTAAAGAAGGTGTTCATTGTTGAATGATAAGGGTTCGTTGGGATAACGTATAAGATGATTTTGATTTCTGAAAACATGAACTAGGTAGGGAATGACCAGTATGTATATACCTATACCTATTAAGGTATCAAAGGATAAAATGGTGACATGTTGGGATTGCTTAAACTTGATAGTATTTTATGTTATGCTTATTTCTGCTGAACTTAAGGAATGTGTTCTCTTTTTCATAATAAGGGTTTGAGTGAAATATTATAAATATTGACTGTTGTTTTGAAAACATAAAACTGGATAAAAGAATAACTTGTATGTTAAATCTATGGATTTATTTTGTGTCCCATATATTGAGGGTATGTATATTGGTTCTCTGATTGGGATGTAGTAGATAGGACTCGCTCGTGGGTTTAACCCACTTTGTTGATATTTCAGGTTTCAGACATGTTCCACCGCGAGGATAGAGTTTTAGGGTTTGGTTGTAGCAGACGTCTCATCTCATCAGTTACAAGGTAGGAACTTGTCTTCTTCAAGAGTCATACTATGACCTTTTGAGACTTTGATTGTTGGAATTAATTTTAGAATTAAAAACTTTGGTTCATTCTGGTTAAGGGGTCCTTGGGTTACAGGACTTCCAAATTGTATTACCGGACATATACTTGTTTAGTTAACAGTTATTTTAATTTAGAGGAACTTTCTTTTCTGCTTTTAGAAAATTGTTCATTATATCTTTTGTATTCTATGCTTGTTGCTACCAGTTGTATGTATCTTCCAGGTTTTGTGTATGAGACTGGCCACCTCATGCGTGAAATTTTCTGGGGGGGTATTTCAACACTATTGCAAATTTCAAATTTCACCTTTTTATAATTTTTGAAGCTCTCTCTCCAAATTGAATCTATATAAAGCAACAAAATTCAAGTTAAATTTAGGGTTATTATTAATCTACGAATTTCAAATCTTCATATTCAATATTCATTCAACCATTAACATTTTAAGAAATTTTTTTCATTCTTAGTTAGGATTCTTGTATATATATATACACACACACCCCATATATATATATATATGTATATGTATATATATGTATATGTATGTATGTATAAAATAGCAACATGTATATAGGGTTAATTTCAACGGATGTATCAAGGGTCATTTAGTCATTTTACACCACTTAACAGCTCCCGTGAGATGCACATGCGGTTTCTTTGTTTAATTCAACTGAAAATTAATGGGACTGGACAATTTGGTTGATTTTTTAGTATAGGGTGTTTTATGAGATTTTTTGATAGCAGAGGGGGATTTTATGAATTTAACCTTAAAAACTGCAAGCTAAAAATCCGTAATTTTTTGTTTTGTTTTTTTTTTTTGGTGGTAAATGAACCCTTAATTGTTGTTTCTTGTTGGTTTTACACAAATTTAGCATTCATGAAGTCGGGAAACTAATATAAGAAGTAGCTATACAAGTCAAATCCTCAAAAGAGAAATTTTTGGTGAGAAAAAAGACTCTCAAGCAAACACATTGCCATTGTCTCCACTGAGCCTCACACACTAGACCTCCTTTTAAGTAATTAAGGGCTTTATGCCACTAGAACAATTGATCTTTGGCTCATTGACACAAATACCTTATATGTGAAATGTTAATAGTTATATGATATGGATTGAAAAAGTAAATCACTAAAAACAGCCATGCTGATTATAAGTAAAGTGCACAAATGATGTTCGAATTCTATTTGTAATGACCCAAATTTTTAATTAAGAAAATAAATTTGTTATATAGGGGTAGCATGGTAAAAACCCTTCTTAAAATAAATTTATGTGATTTTTAATTAGGGGATAACTTATTCTATGACAGCATAAGTTATTCGGATGTGGGTTACCAAATAGCTGTGGTGTGAGAAATATTATATAAAAATAATAAGATCGTAATTAGGGTTTTAAGTTGATAGTTTCAAGTTAAGGAGGAAGAAGGAGCAAAAAAGGAAGAAAGAGAAGAATAATGGGAGACAACGAGGGGAATTAATCATCCATTCACTGTAAGTTTTTTTTCTATCTTCCCCACAATGGTTAGTATGCTTGGCATTAAACTATCATTTAAATTATGTTGTATAGGAAGTTTGCGTTGTTGTAGTTGATATTGTGTGTAGATGTATAACTGGTTGTGGGTTTTGGCTTAAAGAGAAATCATGCTTATATATATATATATATATATATATATATATATATATTTGTGTATATATGCACGGCAGTGAATGTCTAGTTGAGAACTAGTGGATAAAAAGAATGGTGTTTATGGTTGAAAAACTGACTGTTTAAATTAGAAAGTTAATGTTGTTGAATGCTCGCGGTGACTGTGTTTGAATTGAGGAAATAGTGTAGATTGAAGAAATATTGTGTAGATTGGGAAAAGTGATGGCTGATGGGTGGGTAGTAGACTTGTGTGGTTTATAAATATATATATATATATATATATATATATATATATTGTGAGTGTATGTATCCTGTGATAGAAATGATTGTTTTGTTTTGTTTTATTTTATTAGATTAGTAGTATATGAATGAGGTTGGTGAAACAAGAGGTTATTTGGGTGTACGGAAACCAAGAAAATGGAATTTGGGTTCTTAATTCAAATCATAGATCAGTGGAAGTTTTATATTAAATGCAAGATTGGGTTAGGGGTAGTGTTTTGAGGAATTTTTGGGTTGATTAGAGGCAAGATATTGCGGATATTGGCGCTGGAAGAAGTGACAGCGTGAGGAACAGTTCTGGCGAGGAGTGAATGGGGAAGATGATGAATAGTCCCGTAAAGCCCACGCGCGCTGACTGCGCGTGGGCCATGTTTCGGCCACTTTTCGGAATCAAAAAAAGGCTGGTCCGATCCCACTCACGAGCTCCAACCTCTGGGCCCAGTCTCGGACCCACCCGGAATATAAAAATAATTTTTTTATATTTTTAAATGATTTAAAATGTAGAAAATTAGAAAAAAAGTGCTTAAAAAATACCGATAAATGCTGAAAAATTCCCAAAAAATCAAATTAGTCTTTTGAGGGCAGAACATGATTGGAGTATAGGTTTGGGCTAGATTTAGTCACATTAGTTAGTTCATCTAGTGAGAAAAGTAGGTTTTTAAGCACAAAAACAGAGAGTACGAATTATCTATAAATAGTTAGGTTCTGAAATTTTACCTGTAGCTAAGATAGATAGGTTGGCACATTTTTAGATATAATACTCTCTCTATATTAGATTCATAGATTAAAAATAGAATTTAAGATAGTATAGGACACGTGTGCATAGGAAAGTGTGTGTGTGTGTGTGGGTGTGGGTGTGAGTGTGTGGCTAATGGTGGTGGTTGAAATTATTGGAGTGTGTATATGTCCCTCCAGCGTGGAGTTGCGGGTCCCTCTGGTACAGAGTGCGTGTCCCTCCACATGACTCATATTTTTATGGAGTGTGTGTATGTCCCTCCAATGTGGAGTCGCGGGTCCCTCTGGCACAGAGTGTATGTCCCTCCACAATTAATTATTATTACTATGGAGTGCGGGTCCCTCCGATGTGGAGTGTGTGTCCCTCCATACTGATTGTGTGGTGTGGTGTGTGTTCTTTCAGTTTGGAGCGGGTGTGTGACCCTCCACATCACTTATCTTACAATTTGAACAGTTTCTTATTTATTATCTCTTTAGTAGAGCTTGAGTTGTAATGTTGTTTCTTCACACTGTAGGATATATTGTATATGGTAGTCTTTTGGGAAGAGTATGTTATGAATATAGAATTAACAGAACTTGAATTGATTAAATAGATTGAGTTGGGCAAGAGGTGGAACTTGAATAATCAGTTAGTTTTGTTAAGTAATAGAGGACGTTAACAATACTTTTTATCTTTTTCATAAGCTAATGTACCGAATGATTAATTATATTAATTAACTCACTGTACTAGCTGCTGAAGTATAGTGGTTATTGTCGATTAGTTAGAACATTACTTACTGGGCTTTAAAGCTCACCCCTTATTTTTCCCCCACATTTCAGGTGTGTGAAACAAGCATCTATAGCATAAAGGAGGATGATTTCACTTGAGGATTGTGCTAGTGGAACCTAGTTACAATATTCTTTTATTTCAGTTTTGAGACAACATTTGTTATAGGGATTGTTTAGATGATAACTTTGATTTTGGGTTGTATTTAATTTTTTTTCTGGATAGCAGTTGGTTACGTAATATGAATTAATGGTCATGATTTGATCTCTTTTATATGAGAATAATTTGAAAACAGGTTGTGCTAGGATATTTGTAATCCTTTGGTGAATTGTGGAATTAAGTCAACCACGGGTTGAGTGAAAGGGCAGGAATACCCTAACCTCAACTTGGGGGATGTGACACTATTGGTGTTTGGAACTGATCATTTTATTTCCGGGAAACTCCGCCTACCCACACCAAGTGGTAAGTACTGAAAATCAACCTTGCTACCAGCTACGGCTAGCTTCCATTCCACTTTCCTCTTCCACGAAACGCTTTGGGCGAAATTCATTAGGGTTAAAATTGGAATTTTCATATTCTGATCTTTATATTTGATCTCTATTGAGCTCTCATGGGTTGTTAGTATTTGTGTGTTATTAGCATTTACGTTTTGTAGGAAGACTGTTCTAGATCATGAAGCTCAAGTGTTAGTTATCAAAACAATTCAGACATAAACAAACTTAGCTTAAGTTAGGATTACAATTGTGACTTGGTGTTTTCGTTTTTTAATTTCAAAATATTTGGTGGTGTATTTCTTTATTGAGTCAAGTTGATGTTCAGTGTCAACCAAAACGACTAAGCTCACGACAAATCAAGTCACGCAATTGTGTTTCTTTTTCTGTACAACAATATTGAAATACTGGTTTTAAACGTAAATGAATGTGGATTGTAACCAAACTTATTATAATGTTTTTTCTTAGGCTATCTTCAGTTGTATGAAATTGGAATCGGTGGAATTGAATAAATTTTAGTTTAAAATTTGTATTAAATTTTCTCCAATTCCAATTCCAATTCCAAGACACCAATTCCATATGCAACTGAATATCACCTTAGAATATTTCATGTTTGTTGTGTTTTTGCATAATTTGTGTTTCTTGTATTGTAACTCATGATAACTCTATAGTTTAAATGGAGAGAGTTCTCAGAAGTGCCTGCTAAAATGAAAAAACATGTTACTTCTCAAGTTAGTGAATGTAGACATGTTACTCGAAACTAATATAAGAGGTAGCTATATTATTTCAAGTTGAAACCTCAAAAAAAAAAGTTTGGTGAGAACAAGATTTTCAGGAAAACAATATCGGCCATAGGCACAGGGTATTCGTCCTTTGAGGTTGCTAAATTCAAGTTTCTGAAGTCAATGCAAACCTTGATTTTGCCGTTCTTTTTACAACAGGAGCAACATTGTTGATATCCAATCAATTGACTTAGCCATCCTAATGAATCTGACTTTGAGTAAGCGCTCAATTTCCTCTATTTTAAGGATTATTTCATTGGACATCCTTCTAGGAGGTTAGGTCTGAAACCTGGTGTAATGGACAAATGATGTACTATCAATTTTCTTGATAAACCAGGTAATTCAGAATAATTCACCATGAGAGTTTCTCCAGTAATTATATAATCTACATATTAATTTATATATTAAGTTTGTATAGGCGATTGCTCAAGGAAAATTGATTTAATATTTTGTGGTCTAATTGCTGAACGATAGTTTAGCTTGTCAATTTTTCTAAAAGATCGTGGTCTATCCTTTTTCTTTTTTGCCCTTGGTGTTGGTGCGTTATCTATTTTGGTCTACAGTTTTTCCTTTTTCTTTCTAAAATTCAAACTTTTTATACGTGCAAGCATAAGTATGTTGCATTATGATAGCAGTTATTGTAATCACTCAGCGAGGATTTAAAACAAATTAAAAATTAAAACCAAACATTATACAAAGTTGTGTTGAAGAGACTGGATAACTAGGAAGGAGATAGTGAGCGAATATTTTATGTAAAACAATGGTATATGGCTTATATTTAGAATATTATTTATTCTTTGTTTTACCTTTAAATTGAATGATAATTGTTCCTTCATTTAATTTGGTAGGCACACTACAACAAATTAGTCTTTATGCAACAAAATTATTTGCGGCCAAACTCAAAAAGTCGCAAATGCTACCTTTTTTTTGCGACTAAAATAGTTTGGTCGTAAGGCATTTGTGACTAAAGTAATGTTTGGTCGCAAATTATGAGAGTATTAACGACCAAAATGTTTTTTGGTTGCGAATGCTATTTTTTATTTGCAACCAAACTAGATTGGTCGGAAATATATTAGGCATTTGCGACCAAAGTAATGTTTAGTTGTAAATTATGGAAGTATTAACGACCAAATATTTTTTGGTCGCAAATACTATTTTTATTTACGACCAAACTAGATTGGTTGTAAATATGTAAGCCATTTGCAAGTTGCAACCAAAGTTATGTTTGGTCGCAAATTATTGGAATATTAACTACCAAAATGTTTTAGTCGTGAATACTATACTTCTTTTTTTTTATCAAAAACAATCAATGTTTCTACAAACCACTAAGTTCTTATTTTTTGAAATACTAGAACAAAAAAAGACATTTAACTCTAATTTGTTACACTATTATATTTTGTTTTCATCATAGTAAATCCCATGAATATATTAATTTGCAGTCCAAAAAAATTATGGCTTTCACATTCTCGATCTAAAATATTACACCTTCTTTTTTCAAAACTCTATTACTAGTGCTTATTTATGGTTAGTAATTGTGATTTTACATATGAATATTAAAATGGCCCCTCCAAAAATTTTTAAAATTTATATTTATGGTTATCTATCTATGGTAATTAAAGGTGGTTTGAAAAATAAATTACTTGTGGCTCCTTGAGAGTCTAATGAACCTTTTTAGTCCTACTTTTAAAATTCAAAACTAGTAAAAAAAAAGTGCTACAACATATAAGTACTCTATTCATATATACATAAGAAAAAAATGCTTGATATTTAACAATTTCATTTATCTGCTATCAACTTTTTTTCTCTCCATTTTTCTTCTTCACATCATCTATAGACATGCTCCTAAAATATACATTAAAAATGCATTGAAAGAAAAATTGTTACAATTATTTTATTTTATTTTATTTTAAAATTTTAATTTTATATTACTAATTTGGCCCCCGAAATAAATATTTTTGGATCTGCCCCTAACCCTGGCACCTTAGCCTTGTACACTTTACAAAAAATTCCATGCTTTCAAAATCTCACCTGTTAGAAATAAAAAATAATAATTGTATTTAATTGAATTGACATGATGAACAATACATAAAGACCTATTTATAGGCACATAATCTTGAATGTTAAATAAACTTAGGAAATAAGAAATCCTAATCCTAGATGATTTAGGAGAAGGTGTAAGAAACTTATTAGGAAAAAATATATAATCTATAATAGAAAATATAAAATCTAATAGCCTCCTGCAAACTCAAGGTGAATCATATAAAGCCAACTTGAGTTTGGAAACAAAATCTTGAATACAACTTACAAAAGCAATCTGGCGATGTAACTAACTATGCATGCGAACACATACAAAGAAGCTGTAAAACAGCTGAAAAAACATAAAGCGGCTCGTTAGAGCAAAAACTAATTTAAAAATCAAAAAAGGAGTTCATTGAAATCAACAACTTTGACACACAGATGTTATGGCTAGTGAAAGCAATTTGGTAATGTTACCAACAGTGGTTGCGAAACACATAAAAAGAAACTGCAAAAGAGCGAGCTTGTTGAAGCGACGGTTTGGAGTGAAAAATGATTTGAAAATAAAAAAAATGGCTCATTGAAATTAGCGACTTTGACGCACTGATGCTAGTGGGAGCTGATGGATTGAATTGGAGCTGAGTTGTCATATTTTTCTTCTTTTGTTATCTGCAATATATATAATGCGGAAGCTATTTTGCAATATATATATATATAATGCGAAAGCTATTTTGACAATTAGTCGGAAGCTATTTTCACAATTAGTCGGAAGCTATTTTCTACGATTGACTGCCGGGGATGAAGCGGATGGTGTCATCCTCAACGGTAAGAGCGATCGACAATGAAGATGACTTGGAATTGACAAGCTCTGATACCATGTTAGAAATAAAGAAAAATAATTGTATTTAATTGAATTGATATGATGAACAATAAATAAAGACCTATTTATAGACACATAATCTTGTAGGTTAAGTAAACTTAAGAGACAAAAAATCCTAATCCTAGATGGTTTAGGATAAGGTGTAAGAAATCTATTAGGAAAAGATATATAATCTATAATAGAAAATATATAATCTAACATCACTCTCATACCCTAAGTCACACAATCCTTCTGAATGGGTGTCGCTCTCACGCTTTGCGCACGAATTAGCGCACTAAGGGTAAATCATTCTCTAATTCGCGAATTCAATTTTGTCAATCCGCGAATTCAATTTTCTAATCCTTAATTCATAACAATTTCTCATTCTTTACATTATAAACAATTAACGTGTGACATTTATTATGGATGACAATGACCAAAATGTACCTAATATTGAATTAAAATGATTAGAAATGTAAAAATTAAAAATGAACCTACAATATTAAGAAAGAATAACAAATCCTTGCCATATTGTCGTACACTTTATATTAATCACTTTTGTTTCGTTATTTATTTGATAAATGTTCAAATAAAAGAGATATTCAAATTAGTTCAAATATATGATCTAAAAATATTAAATTTGCGTATGCACACATATATATTTGCAAATAAATTATACAAACACAGTTTAGTTTTTTTTATTTAATTAAAATACTTATTAATTTATAATTTTTTAAAACAGTCCTTTCATGTATGAAAACTTAAACAATCTCTCTTTAAGAATTTAGAATAAATGTATAGATTTAGATTTCTTTAAAAATATCAAATATACTATAATTTTTGTAGTTTAATTATTTTATATATATATAAGAAAACTTATAGATCAAATACATTTCTTCTTGCTTGTGAAATTATATTTTTTATTATTATACAAAGTATATAATAAACATTAGCATATGTACAAATATTAAAAATATTTCACACACATATATATAATAACACACAAGTGTTTAAGCGCTCTTGAGGCGCTCCCGCTTTGATCAAATTTTAGACTTCACCGTTCTCGCACTCGCTGTTGCCCCCGCTCTGCATGACTTAGTTCAAATCCATTCTCTACTTCAATCATAGAACCTAAGCAAGATTTTCAATATTGAGTGATACTCTCTCATTTTCCGATTGCAACCTTTAACCACATTTCAACCACATCAACAGTCTTTAAACTTCTCTTATCAAACAAATCTCTAGCTCTCCCACTATTCAGACATTTTTTCCATTGTTTTACAATCATTGTATGTAAGCTTCAATCTTGAAGCACTTTTCAAATAATTGAAAACACATTAAGAGCATTTGAAATATCAAAACTTTGATAAAGGTGGGAAATACATTTGAAATATCAAAATTGAAATTGATTCAAATTTAAGAGCATTAATTTATTTTAAGTAGTCTTTGATGTACATATACTCCAACTCAATCAATTCGAAGAAATTGAAGTATAAGAACTCATGTTTACCTAGTAAGGTAACAATATATAAGATGTAAACATAATATGCATATTTTAACTAATGATGAAATTAAAATTTATGAGATAATTGCAATAAGCACAAATCATCAATTTTATAGTCAAAGTAAATTTATAATACTATTTAAAAATGAATTAAAAAATTTTAATTACCTATTTAGAGATATTTATTATTACGGATATAGAAGGATCCACAAGATCCTCCTCAAATCATGCTGTATCTTTTATCAAAACCCAATTCCAGATTCTAGGCAATCCCTTGATTATAGACAATAGCCATAGATGGATATGTTGACTTTGTACGTAAATCATCTTGTTGTAATATTACTCTAAACATTCTATAAATGAGACGTGCACCACCAAACAACTTTACAGTGGTTTTTCAAACCTTATCATGGTATCAGTAGTCCTCTAAAGATTCACATTCGTCGATCCAAATGGCCTCTGAAACTCCGTCCCCTACCCTATCTTTTAACACCACGGTCCACCTCCTAACCATCAAGTTATCTTCTTCCAACTTTCTCCTCTGGCGTAGTCAAGTGTTGCCAATGCTGAAGTGTCAACATCTCTTTGGATATGTTGATGGCTCCATCAAACCTCCTTCTGCAACTATCGGTTCTGGTGCCTCTACCACTCTCAATCCAGCATTTGTTACATGGCAGCAGACCGATCAACTTGTACTAAGCCTCTTCCTTGCTGCGTTTAAAATATGAATTGCAATACATGAAGAAAGATGTTCGGTCTATTGTTGAATATTCCCGCAAGTTCAAATCCGTTTGTGACCAGTTTGCTGCCATGGGCCGCTCCGTCGATGATCTCAACAAAATACACTGGTATTTACGTGGATTTGGCTCTGCTTTCACCACTTTTTCTACTACAAAGTTATCTCTTTCATCTCTCCCTTCTTTTACTGAGATTGTTCCCATGGCAGAGAGTTATGAAAATTTTGTTAAATCATTGGAGCTGCCTTCCACGGGATCCACTTCTGCTGCTTTAATTGGCGCCTTTCATAGTAACAAATCTGCCTCTGCTCGTGGGGGTGGTCGTGCTTCTCGTGGGGGTCGTAATCAACGCAACCGTCCTATTCGTTGTCAGATTTGTTGTGGGGAAGGGCATTACGCCACTTCTTGTCGTGACCGCTACTCCCATTCCTCAAATACTGCCCACCTTATGGAGGCTTTTTCCTCATGCACACTCAATGATAATTAGGATTCTGATTGGTATACGGACACCGGAGCCATTGCGCACATGACTAATGATGCTGCTCAGTTGGACAAGTCTGATACGTACACCGGTAAGGATCGTGTTATTGTCAATAATGGTGCCTCTCTTCCCCTTTCTCACACAGGTACCCTCTCTCTCACCTCTTCCCTTACTTTAAAGGATGTCTTAGTTGTGTCTGGTTTAACCAAAAATCTGATTTCCATCGGTAAACTTACATCTAATTTCCCTTTTTCTATCACCTTTACTAATGACCATTTTATTATACAGAATCAAGTCACAAGAAGGGTGAACCAGCCGGCGTGAAAACGGTCTTTATGTGCTTGAGCGTGGACATCAATCTTTACTTTATGTTTGCTCTAATAATTGTCCTCGAGCTTCATTCGATGTTTAGCATGCTCATTTGGGTCATGTGTCTCACTCTATTATTTCTCTTTTGAATAAAAATCATCAATTATGTGTGATTTCTTTGCTTCCTACTCCCACTATTTGTTCTAGTTGTCAACTTGCAAAAAGTCACAGACTTTCATTTCAACATAATGGCAAACGGGCCTCTCTTGCTTTGGATCTTATTCATTGTGATTTATAGGGTCTATCTCCCGTTTTGTTCAATTTAGGTTATAAATATTATGTTTGTTGATGATCATTCCAGATTTACATGGTTCTATCCTTTGAAATTTAAATCAGATTTTTACCACACTTTTCTTCAATTTCAAAAATTTGTGGAAAATCAGTTTTCAGTTAAAATCAAAGTATTTCAAAGTGATGGAGGTACTGAATTTACCAATCATAATTTTCAGGATCATTTACTAAACTGTGGCATTCATCATCAAATGTCTTGTCCTTATACACCGGCCCAAATGGCCGTGCAGAGCGCAAACATCGTCATATAACTAAAACTGGTTTAGCGATGCTCTTTCACTCACATGTCCCTTTGAAATTTTGGGTTGATGCCTTTAGCACGACTGCTTTCACCATTAATCGGTTGCCCACGCCTAGTCTTGATGGTTTGTCTCCATTTGAGCTTCTGTATGACAAGTCTCCCATTTATTCCAATTTTCATCCTTTTGGTTGCCTTATATTTCCATACTTACGCAAATATGCTTCTCACAAATTAGCCCCTCGCAATCGTCCATGTGTTTTTCTTAGCTACAGTATGTCTTACAATGGCTTCCGTTGTCTTGATCGTTCCACTAATCATGTCTTTATTTCTAGGCATGCCATTTTTGATGAACTTACTTACCCCTTTAAGGGAACTCCTTGCTCTGGGCCCTTGCCTAACTCTCTCGTTAGTGCATTTCTTGAGCCTACTACCATCCCAGTGGCCGAATTACTGACTCAACCAGATCCCATACCACATCCGTGTGGTTTTTGCTTAACTGACCCATCTGCTAGTTTTGTGCCTCTTTCTGTTTTGCAAGCCCCCGATGCTGAGCCTCAGGATAGGAGGCTTCACATGGCTCAACTCTCATGCCCGCTGACCCAAATCCTATCACCAACGTATCCTCCCCTACAGCCTCGGGCCGTCTTCTTCCAATTGGCACTCATTTGATGTAGACTTGGTCTAAATAAGGAATTTTCAAGCTTGCCCACCGATCCCATGTGTGCACAGTTCCTCACTTCGGCATGTTCCACTCTTTTCTCACCATGTGCGAGCCCAAAGGTTTCAAGTCCGCTGCCAAACATCCTGGTTGGATTGCTGCCATGGATGAAAAAATTCAGGCCCTTCATAAAAATCATACATGGGATCTGGTACCTAAACCGCCCAACAAAAATGTTGTGGGCTCCAAATGGGTTTTTCGCATCAAATATCTATTCGATGGCACTGTGGATCGTCTTAAGGCTCGTCTTGTTGCAAAGGGCTACACACAACAACCGGGCCTCGACTTCACTAATACTTTTAGTCCTGCTGTCAAGGCTTCCACAGTCAGAGTTGTTTTATCCCTGGTCGTCTCTAATAATTGGCCTCTCCGGCAACTTGACGTCAAAAATGCATTTCTTCATGATCTTTTGCAAGAAGAGGTTTATATGGATCAACCGTCTAGATATGTTAATCCTAGATACCCCACACATGTTTGTCGGCTTCGTCGGGCTCTTTATGGTCTCAAGCAAGCTCCACATGCTTGGTTCCATCGCTTTAGCTCTTTTCTCTTGGCTATTGGCTTCATTTATAGTCATGCTGACTCATCTTTATTTGTTCTCTCAAAGGGTGCTGACTTAATCTATTTATTACTCTATGTTGACGACATTGTGGTGACTGGCAGCAATTTGGCACTCTTTGATGGATTTATTGGCAAGTTGACTCGTGAATTTTCCACCAAGGACTTTGGACCTTTGAACTATTTTTTGGGCTTGGAAGCTCATCGCACGTCTATTGGTTTTTTTCTTAGTCAAGCCAAATACACCCATGAGATCTTACAGCGTGCATAATTAGTTGACTCCAAACCGATGGGTACTCCCATGGTGGTCGCTTAGCACCTTTCCACGACTGGCCCAAATTTTGATGATTCATCTCTCTATCGGTCACTCGTAGATGCCCTTCAATATCTCACAATCACTCATCCGAATATTGCTCATGCTGTAAGTGTTGTCAGTCAATTCATGCATAAGCCGTCTATTTCTCATTTTCAGGCTGTTAAAAGGATACTACGCTACGTTAAGGGGACTCTTCAATTTAGTTTATCTTTCACCCCATCTTCTTCTGTCAATCCAGTCTCTCATAGGCATTCTAAGCACATTAATTTGGATTATCATTTTGTGAGAGAACTGGTGGCCTCCGGAGAACTCAAGATTCGTTATGTCCCCACTCACTTACAAATTGCCGACATGTTCACCAAAAGTCTCAACAGACCTGCCTTCATTTTTTTACGTTCCAAGCTTTGCATCTCTGATTCTGAGACACTAGGCTTGCGGGGGTTATTATGGATATAGAAGGATCCACAAGATCCTCCTCAAATCATACTGTATCTTTTATCAAAACCCAATTCTATGATTCTAGGCAATCCCTTGATTATAGACAATAGCCATAGATGGATATGTTGACTTTGTACATAAATCATCTTGTTGTAATATTGTTGTGATATGATTTTTCAAACTTTATCATTTATACTAATATTTGATAACCTAAATACAATATAGGGAAAACTACACTTAAATAAAGTTAGGAGGCCTAAATTACAAAGTGGTCTATTTTAAAAGTTTATTTTTCACTTTGGTTGAATTAAGCAAAATAATTACATATGCATTGAAAATTATTATTCAGGTGCAAAATGTCCTTTAATCTCTTATTCCAAAATATCAAATTATTATTCTTAAATCAAATAATTCCTTCACTCAAAAAATTAAGAAAATATCTATAACATCGTTCGATTTTTGAAAAATTGCAAAAATATAAAAGTAATCAGTAAAAATGAATAAACCCATAAAGTAAAGCAAAATATGTGATATTCAAGTACTTGTGAGTATGCTATTATGTCGTAAAGTAATCAAAATTAGACCGCCTAATATGACCTTGAATGACAGCTAACTTCTTTTCCCTCTTAGATTAATGCAAGTAACTACGCTTGTGGTGTCACAACATATCAACCTATATCTGGATGGAAATGAAGTAGATTTTTCAAATGTGCGTGGATAAATTTTTGGTCTAATATTCCTAAAAAAATATGAGCGGAAAAGATATTACATCAAAAAACGAGACACAATAATAAGGAAAATTCAAATTTTACAAGTAAACTCTTATAAATTTCAAGTATGCCTACATAAGCAAACAAAATTTGAGTTTTATCAGCAAATGAGTTCTGAGTCATTCTACATAGAATATGTCTGTTCACTAAATCAAATTAATAACATATTTAAACAAGCAAATGTGAATTAGATAGTTGATAATGACAATTTAAAAAAGTGACTAGTGAAACCGTTTATCACATTTAAAAAATATCAAAATTAATAACCATTGACACATGAATTTGTCATACAATTCAAAAATTAGTTTACTAATTTTTTATTACTTTTTTTAAAAGTAAAAAAAAGCAGTTCACTAAAGTAAAATAAGAGATCATATTTTTGTGATGAGAGATGATCAATGACTAATAATTTATCTAGGTAGTGGTGCTTCGCAATGAATTCGATTTTCTTCCAATGAAACGAAAAAACAATAATCTGTTAAATTTTTATTTAGTCATGCACAACACTCCTTTAGTTGTACAAAAATCAAACGAAATTTAGTGTGGGTTGGAATAAGAGATTGAATGACATTTTGGACTTGAATAATAATTTTCAATACATATGTGATTATTTTGTTTAATTCAACCAAAGTGAAAAATAAAATTTTAAAATAGATCACTTTGTAATTTAGGTTTCCTAACTTTATTTAAGTGTAATTTTTCCTACAATATATATATATATATATATCATCTAAAGTAATTTTAAAATTTTTATATTTATTAAAAATAATTTTAAAATTTAATAACTTATTTAGATTTTTATTATAAATTTTTTTGTCATAAACCATTTTACAACCTAAATTTTTACCCTATTTGAAACATTCGCCGAGGGCATTTACTGAGGATCAAATGTTTTAGTAATCACTCCTAAAATTTTTAGACCAAAAATTTGGCGGTACTACCAAATTCAAGGAAAGATTTTCTCTCTCATCGTCACTTTTCTCCTCACTTCATTCTCTGTCATCGATCGAAGCTCTCCTCAGATTACCCGTCTCTGTAACTCAGCCGCTCTCCTCTAGATCTCAATCCATCATCTAAACGCTCAGATTCCAACCCAATCTCTCATCCATCGAAGCCAAACATCGTCTAAACTCTCAGCTATCAACCCAATCTCTCTGTTCGGTGCAATCGCTCAACTAATCTCTCTCATCGTTCGGAGCCATAACCCGATCTCTCTGTTCGGTGAAAGCCGTAACCCAATCTCTCCACATTCGGTGAAAGCCCTAATCCAATCTCTCGTTGATCGATTCTAAGGTTCATCGGTTTCCGCTCACAAATTGTTAGGTTAATCGGTTTCAACATTTTTTTAAGGTAATACTTTGCCCTTGTATTTGTATCTTAGTGTATAACATTTTTTTCTTAATTTCTTGCTTGCTTGATTTATATTTTTTCCCTTGTATTTGTATGTCTTTCTGTTTATATATATGTATTTATTCTATTTGTTGATTATATTTATTTTGGGTTAAAAGTGGTCTACAACATCTGATTCTGAACAACAACTAACTTTTTTTTTTCCATATAAGATTAATTCAATTATTGAGTTTGGAATATAATATATATAGTATATATAGAATTACACGAAGCAAATGAACCAAAACTGTATCTGTTTTTGGGACAAATGAGTCACTTTAGAATTAAAATCCATCAATTAGAGAACCTTTTTTCTTCTTATTCTTTGTATGGAATCAATTCGCTTAGTCTTAGAAGCTAGCAAGCTAGAACATATTACCAATTGAAAATATTATCTATGGACAGCTCTGGTTATGCTTGTGCATTGAATATACTCATCTCTGGGTTATGATGTCCCCAATTTGAGCAATAGGTCAAAGCCATGAAAATAAAAACTGATAAAAAAGAAGAAAAATTGACTATAACAGGGAATCAGTACAAGGGGTCACTTTCCTTTCCCTTGGAAATGGTGTATGGTTAGTGGATTTCATTTTCATGATACAATTGGGCAGTGTTTCCTTTTCTTGTATTCTTATTAGTGGCCTGCTTGCAGGTAGTCACTTGGTGCTATAATTTATGAGATGCTTGTGAGTTACCCTCCATTCTACTCTAATGATCCAATAACAACATGTTGAAAGGTTAAGATGCTATCTTTTGTTTAAGATGATGAGTTAATATTAGTTCTTCATTGATGTAAGTATTAATTACATGCCAACTGATGTCCTTAAGAAGTGTGAGTTTGAACGTTTTACAATTTTTTCATACCAACTGTTTATACATTTTCTTCTTTATATGTTTGAGATATAGTTAGATGGCTTTACGAGGATGTTTTATTTGGATTCTTTATGAAGTTATTTTCTTTCAAAGCTAAGCAACAACATATACCTATTAATATTCATCTTCTGAAAATGTGTTTTTTGGTAATTTACTTGTAGTTTTAATCTCCTTATAGGTACTCAGGTAATTGTCTCAATTTCTTGAATAATTATCAATGGGATCTGATCTGTAAGTTGACTCCTGTAGCAAAGGATATGATCTGTAAGTTGCTTTGTGATGTTGAGCATTGACTAGGTACTCAAGGGGCAGAACAAATTAGCCTATTTAAAGTTGGACATTTCACAGATTATGTTAATTGTCAAACTCTTCTATTGAGTTGATCAATATTTCAGGGTCTTATTGAGAATCATGAACCATTATGGAAGTGGCATCTATTTATTGGTTGATCTATTTATTATTTACATTAATTTTTGATTTTATATGTATGAATTTGTTTCGTGTCTCATCATCTATATGAATATCTCTAAATGTGCTATCGTCCTGAGATTTCTTGTTGCCTGTCTTGATTCCATCATGTTGGCACTCTTGTTTGTTCAATTATAATTGGCAGTATGGTTGTATTAGTTATGATGGTAATAATTAGCTTTCCCAAATATATATAGAAATTGTAATTGGGCAGTATGATAATTGCTTAATGAGAAAAAGTCCATGGGTTATTTCAAGGACATTGCATATACACATACATAGAAATTGGGGAAAAATGATGGTTTGGTGTAGTTATTTAAAAGACACTTAACAACATACAATTCATAAAAACACAGATACAGACAATCAATTGGAGTCTTGCAAAAAGATTTTGAACAAGTGATTTTTTTTTGTATTAATCCTTGCAAGAATTAGAGTTAAGTTGCCTCTGTAGTAGAGATACATCAATTATGAGCCCAGTTGCAATAATTATGTTGCAGATTTACATGTATTATCTTTTGAGTACCAAAGTGAAGCACTGGGTGTTCTGTTGAAAATCATTAAAATATATTGGTTAAATTTAGTTTGCATGTTGAATGAAATAGGAAAATTTATAACATTTTTATGTTTGACCAATAAAATAATCTATAGAACTTCTCTTATAATAATAAAGCTGTTTAAATCTATTCAGTTTTATAAAATAGAAAAAAATTAATAATTTTTGTTTTTGTTTTTCTAATATATATAGAGAGAGTTTGAAATAATGCATTGTTATATTTATTTTTCCATAACAATCCACTACCATTTTAGGTAATGAAAGATTTTTATGTGTATTATTTGAAACTTATACAAGATTTAAGTTAAAAGGAGAGAAGGCAGTAATTTATGTTACCAATCAATACTTAACTAAATCTTCTTTCATGGCCATGGTAGAAGGTATTCAAGAAATTCATTTTGAAGCGGAGCTCATCCACATCATTCAGGTTGGCATAGTTCTTCTACACTATGAATTATAATTCTGTGTCATTCTACTTTCATGTCATTCATTCTTGAACTCATGAGTTTATTTATTTTCATATTGAAGGAGAATTGTTTTAGCTGATAAAGAATATTTTGATAGCGGACAATCATGAGAGTCCCCTCACCACGAGTTCTTAATATTTAACTAATTAATTGAAAGAAGTATTTAATAATTCTTTTAATTTTTCATAGATTTTAAAAACTAACTAACTTAATCCAATGATTAAATATGGTAAGCTCAAGACATTTGTCATGAGAGGGCTCTCATAATAGCATCACTCATTCACTTTTTGTTTGAATAGGCGCTTTCATCTTCTTGGTTTTTGCTATTTCCAATTTGTAATTTTGAAAATGAATAGACTGAATCAGTCGATGCAAAATACACCTTTCAAAGAGGATCTCACAATTCATGACTAACAAAATTGGAGAGATGCCATCATGTAACAACCACATAAATGAATCTATTTGTCATTCTTCTACGAGTCATGATACATGCTCCAAATTCACATAAATGAATCTATTGGTCATTCTTCTACGAGTCATGATACATGCTCCAAATTCAAAAGTTTCTAAATAAATTTATGTAAGCTGGATAACGTCATCAACACTTGCATAATCTTATTGGAAATTATCAAAATTCAAAAAACGTATCATTTTACTTGTTCTATTATTCTATCATATTATTTAATCATGAAAGTCATAAGAATTGACTACCATCATCCCTCAATCGAAATTTTTTTTTTTTCGAAAGTAAAAAAATTTAACCGATCAATCAACATGAATAAAAAGTAACCTGTGGACAATAATGAGATAAAAATCACATTACTTTTATCATCTACTGCCCATTGCCTAAACTTCTGACTTTTATAATATTCTTCTAAACAAATTGAGCTTAAATGTTCACGGTAAGTGCGTTTGGTTAACGTCAAATTTATAAAAATACCTCAGTGATATCTCAAAAGAAATTCATCTACATGATAATAATAAAGGTACCCAAATTTTTATGCTCTCTCTCAAAATCTGAAGACTCGTAAAAAAAAAAAAAAAACACAATCCATATAGTCCAATATAAATACATAAATCATGTCCATATAATATTATGAGACAATACATATTAGTCTTAGATAACTCCAAATTATAGCATTCCAATATTTACATAGTCTAAAATTCTATTTAATACAATGACTATACAACATAAATTGTAACTACCGCCTAGGTGCCACGTTCCATAGATCAGTATAACCCAAGTCCCTTCCTTACTTGTTGCTCACCATGACACGTTCCTAGTCTGAAAAATATTTTTAATTAAGGGTGAGCTACAAGAGGCCAGTGGGTTTCCATTTCTTTAAAAAAGAAATCAATAATTTTTCTTCAAAAGTTGAAAAGATATTTTCTTTCGGTAGTTGTGGAAAAGAAACTCTTTAGCAACTTCATAAATGAACCTTTTAACAATTTTAGAAAAATGAACTTCTTTAACCATTTCAGAAGATGAACTGAGCAATTGGAATCAGACACCCTATTTAACATATTATCCCAAACTTTAATTTGAAACTCATCTGTCACAAGTTATTTCATCGACTCAGAAAATAATTGAAATACTTGATTCATGATAAGAAATCCAAGAAAATAACCAACCAATAAAACCACAATAGTTCATGAATCATTCCATATTTCTATCTTTCATTCTTAACAAAATTGAATACATTTCATCGAACACTTGGTGGTTCAACGAGAGTTTCCACACGGTCTCACTCTTTTGTGCATACATGCGTGAACCAACTCTCAATACCCAAACAAGGGTCTACAGTTGCGGGTTTAGGGATTTTTCTTTTCTCACATGCTCTCTGTTCTTCCTTATTCCCTCTCCACGTTTCTTTTCTCTGCATTCTTGGAATATTCTCTCTTTACTCTATGTTCTTTTTCTTTTCTTCTTTCTACATGACGGCTGTGAAGGTTTTATATATATATATAATTCTATTCTTCTCTCTCTGCCCATGCTTCTCTCTTTCCTTCTTCTTCTTTCTGCTGTTGTCTTCATCATTGATGTCTCTCGGTTTGCCATGTGGGTGCCAGAGAATATAGAGCTTCTGGGTCTTGGCAATGGTGGCTGAATGGTGGAGAGAATTGCCGGAAATGGGTTTGCTCGTGGTTGAGCTCAGCCGGTGGGTCTTCAATGGTGTGCCCACGGCTGGCCGTGGAAGATGGTGACGGTGTCGTCTCCATGGAGCTCGGCTGAAGGTGACTGTGTTGAATATTTTAATAGAATATAATGTTAAGTGAGAAGTAAAAAAGTGAGTTTGTGTTTGTTTTCCATAGAAATTTTACACAAGTTTCTTTGAATATATAAAGTAATACAAATCTCGCCGAGTAACTCTTTGTGAGAATGAGATGATGTATCGAATATGATTGAGACATGTTTACTTGCAGGTGATCAAATCATTAATTAAGTGAGTTATACTGGATGATAACTCTTGGAAGTTATTTCTAAAGTTTGAAAGACATCATTTAAATAGTGTTGAGTTCTTACAAAAAGGCATTTTAAATGAAGAGTTGTGATCGTTCACTCATCATTGTTGGGAGTCTATAAATACAAGGTTGTTCAGAAGTATGATTTAATATCATATATTCATTCTTTCATCATTTTTCTTCTCTCACTTAGTTAAATAGTTTGTGAGAAAGTTTTATAGAAATTCTTCAAAATTGCTGACTGCAGAATTTGGTGACTTTATTCTATCCGGGACGTATAGTGCTTGAACCTAGCAGCAAACTTTCCTTGAGTGGGGGCAATTAATACCTTAAAGATAGTGTCTCAGACGCGCCTCAAAGTCACAAAACTTGATTTTCATACTATTGTTGTAACAATTTTAAGGTATTAATTCGCAATGGAATCAAGTTCTGACATGATGACTTTCAAGGTTATGAATAAAGAGTTTGTAAAATTGGATAGATTTGATGGAACAAATTTTACTCGCTGGCAGAACAAGATGTTATTCTTACTTACTGCACTGAAAATTTCTTATCTTCTTGATCCAAATTTGCCATCGATTCCAGAGCCCAAGTCAGATGATACAGACCAAATTAAAGCAGAACGTAAGAAGCGCAAAGAAGATGCACATTCTAAATACATTGTCTGATTGTCTGTATGATCTGTTTACATCAACAAAGTCACCAAGAGGAGATATGGAAGGCACTGAAGTTTAAATACAACAACAAAGTCACCAAGAGGAGATATGGAAGGCACTGAAGTTTAAATACAATACAGAAAAGTAAGGTGTGGATAAGTTTCTTATCATGAAATACTTTAAATTTTCTATGGTACAAAATATTTCTATAATGGATCAAATTCATGATTTACAAGTCCTAGTGAACAAACTTCGGGATCTTAAGGTTGAAGTTTCTGAACCATTGCAAATCGGGGCTATAATTTCTGAACTCCCCCAAAGTTGGAATGATTACAAAAAGAAATTGTTGCATACAACAACAGATTTTACTTTAGAGCAGATTCAGAAACATCTACGAATCGAAGAGGAAACTCGAATTTGGGATAAAAAATTTATTTTCCAATCTGACTCTAAAGTGAATTATATTAATCAAACCAAGAAGAATCTTGAAGGAAACAAGAGGAAACATAGTGATTTCAGCTCTCACACTTCAAGTAGTTATAACAAGAATTAGAAAAATAAGATTTGTTATAATTGCGGAAAGAAAGGACACTTGAAGCGGGATTGCAGGTTCTTGAAGGAACAGAACACAGAGGAAGTCAAAAATTCTAACTATGCAAACATAGTTGGAAAGGAGACTTCTGATTATTGCCATGTTATCTGAAATGCAAATTGGCATGATTACTGAAATGCATAAGGCAGCACTGACAAAGTCTTTTGATTGGCGGTTTGATTTGGGCGCTACTATATGTATGCAACAACAAATCTCACTTCAAGCAAAATGAAAATGCAGAAGATGGACATGGAGTGTTGATGAGAAATCATAATTCTGCCAATGTTACGGGAAAGGAAAGTGTTGAACTTCAGTTTATTTTGGGGAAGAAACTTATACTTCTCAATGTACTTCATGTTCTAGAAATTAGGAAGAACCTTGTGTCTGCAGCAAACCTGCTTTGTAAGAAGCGGATTAAAGTTGTTCTTGAATTTGATAATATCATTTTGTCCAAGGGTGGGATGTTTATTGGAAATGAGTACTCTTGCGATGGAATGCTCAAATTAAGTATTACTATATAAAACAAGTATTAAGTATTAATAAAATAAGTTCTGATTCTGATTATATTATTGAGTCTTCTCTTTTGTGGCATGCTCGTTTAGCACATTTAAATTATCGTTCTTTGAAGTTTATGTCTAAGCATGGTTTGATTTCATGTAATAGTCATTTTAATTTTAAATGTGAAATTTGCATTCAAGCCAAAATGACAAAGAAACCATTTCCTCAGACTGATAGAAGTTCTCAATTATTAGAACTTGTACATTCTGATATTTGTGAATTAAATGGTGTTTTAACTAGAGGAGGAAATAGATATTTTATTATATTCATGGATGATTTTTCAAAATATACATATGTATATTTAATGAAAACTAAAGATGAAGCTTTTAATATGTTTAATGCTATAAGAATGTTGTTGAAAATTAGAAGGAAAAGAAAATTAAAATTCTTCGTAGTGATAGAGGTGGAGAATTTTTTGTACTGAATTTATTGTAAAGATGATGGAATTATACATCAAACTAGTGCACCCTACACCCTACAACAGAATGGTTTGTCACAAAGAAAAAATAGGACACTAGTTGATATGATAAATGCTATGCTTTTAAATACAAAATTGCCTTTTAATTTGTGGGGAGAAACGTTTCTTACTGCTTGTCATGTGCATAATAAAATACCTTCTAGGAAAACACAATATTCACCACATGAATTGTGGAAAGTCAGAAAACCTAATCTAGATTACTTTAGGGTTTGGGGTTGTACCAAAACAATGGCATAAAAAAAAATTGATTCTGTGATTCTATCCCATGGTTTTAAGCATAACAATGTTGATAAATGTATTTATCAACATTGAGAATGTGCTTCTTAAATTTCAGTATTTAGGAAACAAAGAAGCAAGTACTCCATATGACTCCTCAATTAAATTAAAAGAGAATTTTGGCAGGGCAATTGCTCAATTACAATATGCTAGTGTAATTGGTAGCTTAATGTATGCAATGCATTGCACAAGGCCAGATATTTCATTTGTAGTTTGCAAACTTTCTAGATATACAAGTAATCCTAGTACAGAACATTGGAAAGCCATTGGTAGAATTCTTGGGTATCTTAAAAGAACCATTAGACTAGAATTATATTATAACAATTTTTTAGCAGTACTAGAAGGATACACTGATGCTAGTTGGATAACTAGTGCAAGTGATAACAAGTCGTCGTTTGGTTGGGTTTTTACCCTCAGTGGTGGAGCCGTTTCACATGTTCTATGAAACAAAGGTGTATCTCACATTCCACTATGGAATCTGAGTTTATTGCTTTAGTGGCAGTAGGCAAAGAGGCAGAATGACTGAAAAATATGCGATTTGATATAGAGTTGTGGCCACAACCAATGCTATCTATCTCTTTGTATTGCGACAGTGAAGCTACCATGTCTAGAGCATACAACAAAATCTATAATGATAAATCTAGACATATTAGCTTGAGACATGAATATGTCAAACAATTGATTGTGGATGGAATTGTTACAATAATGTATGCAAGGTCAAGTAAAAACTTGGCGGATCCATTTACTAAGGGACTCTTAAGAGATTTGGTAAAAATTACATTTAGTGGAATGGGTTTGAAACATTTTCTTTAATATCACCTGCAATGAAAACCCAACCTTATAATAGCTACAACTATTTTAAGGTTTAATGGGTAATAACAAGTTGTAGTTAAGTGGTTGATTTAGCACTGAAATTTATTTATTTATTTAATTTTGATAAACTCATTTTAGGATGTTCAGTGAGGCTCACTGATATGGTAAGTAGAGGATGAGTTTTATGCTCTTAATGAAGTTTAAGAATTGTCTAAGTATTTGTAGTTACTGGGATACTGAAGGAACTTCACCTATATAAACATAAGAAGTGGAACAATTTCTAGCAAAATTTGTGGTTTAATTTTGTAAATGTTCATGAAAACTAGGATGGAGTACAATAATAATTTTGTGAGTTTTTTCACAAAAGTTGATAAAATCATGTGCGTGGTTTTTTCGTACCTAATATAAAGGAGTCTTAGTTTAAGCTTAGGCTACCAATGACTTCATTACGTGCTTGAAATACTTGCACTATTTGAAAGTTTAAATCGAAAGATACTTTCTTGTATGCATGAGGATATTGGTATTTAACTAAAGTCTAACATTATATTCTAAGTTGGGGTAAGTTGGGGATTGTTGAATATATTGAATATTTTGATAGAATATAATGTTAAGTGAGAAGTGAAAAAGTGAATTTGTGTTTGTTTCCCATAGAAACTTTACACAAGTTTCTTTGAATATATAAAGTGACACAAATCTCACCAAGTAACTCTGTGTGAAGTATTGAATATGATCGAGACATGTTTACTTGCAGGCGATCAAATCATACGGTAATTAATTAAGTGAGTTACGCTGGATCATGACTCTTGGAAGTTATTTCTAAAGTCTGAAAGACACCATTTAAATAGAGAGTTGTGTCCTTACAAAAATGCGTTTTATACAAAGAGTTGTGGTCGTTCACTCATCACCATTGGAAGTTTATAAATACAAGGTTGCAATTCAGAAGTATGATTTAATATCATATATTCATTCTTTCATCATTTTTCTTCTCTCACTCAGTTAAATAGTTTATGAGAAAGTTCTACAGAAATCCTTCAGAATTGCTGTTTGCTGAATTTGGTGACTTTGTTGTATCCTAAAGGTATATTTCTTGAACCCAGCGGCAAAATTTCCTTGAGTGGGGGCAATTAATACCTTAAAGATAATGTCTCAGACGCCCCTCAGAGTCACAAAACTTGATTTTCATACTGTTGTCGTAACAGACGACAACCATGGGTTTGTGGGTTGTTCGGCAGCTCCATGGATGGTGGAAGTGTAGTTATGCACTTGCACATGGCAGCTCCGGTTTTGCATAGTAAGTGGAGCTCCGATGATGATGATGGAAATCTATTAGCAACGAACTATGCATGGGAGTGTAGTTTTGCTGGCAACATTAGTGCACGGCTGTCCGGCAATGGTTATGGTTGTTACGAGGCTGGTGAAGCTTGAGAGATGATAAACAATGGCATTTAGGTTCCTGCATAAATGTATACTTTTGAAATCAAATCTTGGACAATGCAATTTGCACCGATGAACACTTGGAAAATAAAATTGGACATCAAACCCATAAAATGACTAGATTTATTGGAAAAGACTAAAAATGTGCAAATACATAAAAACACACATTTATTAATTAAAACAAACAAAATAGAGAACCAACAAATATATTTTCGGAAATAAAAATGAACATAAAATATGCACTATCATTAACTTGATACCTACGATCGGCAATACCGTGTCATCATAGGAATGAGAAAAAATAAAATATCCCCCCAGTGCTACTGGTGAATCACTCAAAATTTCACTTGTCCCTTTAAATCTAGTTCTTTGGATCTCCAGCCATTTAGATAGATTTCCATTAAGGTGACTTGTTAGTTTTAGGATTTTAGCCCATTCCCCTCGATAACCTCATCACTTGCTCTCTCGTTCAACCTTTCATATATGTGACCACTAGGTTGTTATTTGATTTATACACTCTATAGAGATTTTCTTATTTGAGAGCAGTGGCAAAGGTGTTAGCCAATTTAGAATATCCTTTAAGAAATTTCACAACTTATTAATTATGCTTGCTTTTATTTAAAGCAACTAGCTTATATTTCATGACTACACCTTTAAAATTAAAGACATGTCCACTTGTGAACCTAGAGTCTTTAATATCCCTAATATCAGCATTATACCTTGATAAATACAATCATTAATGTTGGATGGCTCTCAACCACCTCAATACACTTAGTATTCTCTCGCATGACTTGTGTATCAAGTTATGTGCAACTCATGATTTAGATCGCAACAACATAGTTAGAAAATATATCCATCTAGAGTATCTTTAACATGCATCAGACTCGTTGATATGCAACCATTTAACTTATGTCATTGCTTTAGTGCTTGTTTCAATCTACACAAAAAAATTTCAAGTTTACACTCTTTTTTATGATCTAAAACTATGATCCCTCATCGGTTATTCCAAGTCAATTTTCCATTAATAGAACCTTGTTCCATATTCCATTATGCACAAGATATGTCCCAATAATATCGTAATAATTTTAGAATTTAAATACTGTCACATTATCTAGACACCCTTACATTTTTAAGTATTTATAGTAAGATATTAGATCTTGATATATATATCAAATGGTGTCTTAATAATTTTCTTAAAGTAGGTGTTAAATTTCAAGACAATCGAGTTTCCCCCACAACTTCTAGGTATTCCAGAATTTATCAACAATCATTTTTAGACTATGGTTCTTGCATTTTTAACAACGTCATCATTTTATTTTAATACTAAGTTGATTCTCAACCTCGTTGTTCTCAAAATTTGCTTCACAACAAAATGTATAGCAATATCTTGTACAATTTCTATTAAAGTATTAAAATACTTTTTTCATCTCTCATGTGCACATATATTAAGTCACATCTATCATTGCGAATTAATGCTAGAGTTACAACACTCTTTTATATGAGTGAAATTAAACTCTAGTTAATTTCCTTAAATATGTGACACATTTGAGTTAATATTAGAACATTAATTAATCCATATAAATAGGAACATTTACATATCCTTTCATATTACTCAATTATATAAGTAGGAATTTTTAACTTTGTTATAGGCTCAGGGTATATCACTCACATAACCTTAGCTCACATTCACCATTTCTAAAAATTAGTAGACACTAATCAATTATAAAACCACATTGTTAAAATGAGTTCTCTTCCTCAGATCAATTTTAATACAATATTATTTTGGTAGTAGAGGATTTCTCCATGAAGATTTAATCATCATCTTTTTTTATAAAAATCCTCTTATCGGAATAGATATGATGAGAAATATCGACTCATCAACCTCTGATTTGACTACCAGATTGATTTTAGAAATCACGATAAACTCTTTCTATCATGTGTACTTCAGTGGTCTTATAATTTCTAATAGGGTAATGCTACTCAGGCAGAATTTTTAGACAGAATTCATAGGCAGAAACTTTTAGAACCATTGGATGTATGTAGTAGGTCCCACCACATACACTCACCATATGCATCCAATGGTTCTAAAAGTTTCTGCCTATGAATTCTGCCTAATGTTTCTGCCTGAGTAGCATTATCCTTTCTAATATGATGTATATCTCTCTAACACTCGATCTTTCCTCTAGTACTACAGGTGCCTCGGATATTATTGGAAATTTTTTCAAAATTTCTTCTTATACTCAGCAAGATTAATTGTCATTTGTCACATTACAGTTATATTGATCTATATATAAAATCACACTAATTTAAATGAAACACTATTTAAAAATATAACACTACATCAATATCGCATCAATATTAAATTCAACACACATAAAAAATTATATTGAATTCAAATTACTATTTTACCAACTATGAAATATAAAATCACAACATTTAAATCACATCACATGACTTGTCACATCTCGATTTCTGATACTCAGAACGGTATAAGAAATCAAGGGTGAGGAGATCTAAAAAACCACATCTTATCCTTAATTTTGCTCTGATACCAAACTGTCACACTCCAATTTTCAACACTCGTTTAAGAGCGAGAGAAATGGGATTGAGTAGTGTAAGTTAAACCAACTCATACATGTGAGCCCCTCAAGTTCAAAACTCAACTCCTTGTGTATTTTGAATTTGAAACTGAAACCTATTGGAAAGAAGATTAAAAAATACATGATTTCAAAAAATTACACTCAATTTCAATTTAATACGAATGAGTTATACCCGATTGAAGCTTGGATAAATTTCCAACAGAGTATTCAATTTTATTAGGTGTTACCCGCCATGGCAAGAGCCAAATTACAATGTACCCCTTTATTTATTTTATTTTTTCCCCGCGAGTTCTCTGTGTTCCTATTCTCACAATGTTCGTTCGGCACCATGGCTTGGCAAAATCGGGTGTCTCTCCAATTGAGTACTGCAGCATTTGAAGCAACCTGGTTGATGGTCATTCAGATCATGAGCGGACATCATTTTTTTTTTTTTTTTCTGTTTCTGGTAGCTCTTTTTGTCAACTGCATTCTCTATGACATCATCTCCTGGTGAAATTTAAACAAAAACAAATAGAAAATTTCTTGTAAGCTTACTTGAAATGACTCCACCATCATTATAGAGATAAGATGGAAAAATGTAACCCCTCAGTGGTTATGTCAATTGAAGATGGAAAAATGTAACCCCTCAGTGGTTATGTCAACTTGAAGATGGAAAAATGTAACCCCTCAGTGGTTATGTCGACTTGTCAAGCATACAAATAAATTAACAAGTAATTAATGATATATACCAAGTAAATTGACTGCATCAGCTACATATACACTATTAACCATGTTTAGTGCATAACCATGCTTTCAGTTAACATATATTGCATTTTATATAGGAAATAAAACCAGGTAAAAATAGGCACAAATAAAACAGCCTAGCTGCTATCGATATAGATACATACAGAGTGTATCCATATGTATATAGGCAGCGATTCTCATAACGAATTCATTAACTCCCCCATAAATACGTTACAAAATATTTCCCGGACGAAACTCATCCAATGAAATAAATATGATAGATGATTCATTTAGGATATGCAAACAATCCACATTATGCACACCCATATGTTACAAAAAAGGCTATCTAAATCGATAATCTTTTCACAAGTAAAGAAAGCACAAACTGCCATTGAAAAATTAATTGAAAATTAATGTCGCACTATGAATAAATTAATGTATATATATTTAGCACATGATGTACATAATTTTCGGAAGGATGAAATCACTCTCATAGTGGTATATAATAATTTACCCTCATAGTGATATCCTTCCAAATATAAATAAGGAAAGAATTCTTGAAAATCTTCCAAATTTACATACATGGTCTATATACATTTACAAAGACATATAAATGTTTGTAACCGAAAAACATTTGAAAATTGGTCAATAATAACCAGTTAACTCTACTGACTAAATGCTTTATTTAAGAAAGTAGAGACATTTAAGATGGAATAGAAAAAACACATAACATAATTGGCCATTTGTTAATAGCAATTGTACCGGCCGGCTGAACTCGGTGTTATAAATGGCTCCATTTGTGTAATTGTTATAATTATGGATCATGCTATTTAGGCAGAATTTTTATATCTAATTTTTTACATCTATTGAATTCATGTGATAAGTCCCACCACATACATTTTATGTGAAGAAAGTGCTGCCTAGCCTATCATTTTCCTATAATTATATATATTCCTTAGCTATGTATTATAAGATAATCTAGTTGTGCTTACATATTAGTTTAGTAGCCGTTTATATGTTATAAGAGAATCTAGTTGTGCTTACATATTAATTTAGTAGCCCTTTATATAATGCCCAGCACAAAGTTCTTGGACAATTCTATATATAAATAGGGAGGTGATATTGGCACTCCACCAATATTCTCTAGCACTCCACTCCCTTGTTTTTTGTAAAGTAAAATTACAAAAGTGGTCCTATATGATACCATCATAGATTCTTATATTTTTAGTACCCCTCTTCCAAATCTCAATTGTAATTCTATTTTATTTTTCTTTAAAAAAAAGTTTTTTCAATACATCCTTGTTATCCCAAATAATTTGTGATTGATTTTGTTTTTGCTTTACGTTTACAATATAACAATTCATTTATTATCCCCAAGATACTATAGTTTAGACATTTTTCAATTGAGACTTGTTGTTCGTGTCCATATCCTGTATAATTCAAAGAATCCAAAATTTGAAATATTAATTTTTTATTCACCAAACGTGTAATTTATTTTCCATGTGTCTTATTTATAAAATAACATAAATTAAAAATTAGAAACATACCATCAATTTGAGAATAAACAAAACAGAAAGAAAGGGGGGGGGGGGGGATAAAAGGCAAAGGAAGAAAAATATCATATTAATTTTTTTTTTTTTGAAATTTTGGTGGAAAGGCTTCTTAGCTAAATTAAGACAACTACAATTGAAAAATGATTTCATAGAGTTATGTTTTTCTCTTTTCATCTTTTAATTTATAAAAGTTTTCTATTAAAATAAAAAAGTTTTCCTTAGATTTCTTAAAGAACTATATATCATAATTTTTATTTAAGTGAAATTAAACTTTATTTTGATTTTAAATATAATTATTTTTTTCCAAATAGGTTTTATTCATTGATATAATACTTATTTCAAACTCAAATACATTTTTAATATTTCTCTAGGTAATCTATTATTAACAATTTCTTCCCAACTTAGATCTAATCACATAACTTTTATTATCCTAATCACATGCATTTGATTGATACTCTCTAAATCATTATATTGAATCTTAAACTTTTCTACTTCTAAAATAAAGATTGATAAATTGATTCAACTAGAAGAAATAATATTTTTAAAATCAACGAAGAAGTATTTCGTGCCAAAAAAGAAAGAGAATGTGTGAGAGAAGTTTCAATTTGGAGTCAAGAATTCTAACCTTATCAAATAAAGACAATTAGGGTATTAAAAATACAAGAATCAAAGATTGTATAGTATAGGGATACCTTTGTAATTTTACTTTACAAAAAGATGGGAGTGGAGTGCCAGAAGATATTGGTGGAGTGCCAATATCAGCTCCCTATAAATAAATTTCTTAAAATTGAAACTACCTTTTTACAAAACAGCACATATATGATATATCCATATATAAATGAATATACATAAATTAATAGGAAGCTGATATTGGCACTCCACCAATATCCTCTGGCACTCTACTTCCACCTTTTTGTAAAATACAATTACAAAGGTTTCCCTCTACTATACAACATTTGATTCTTATATTTTTAATACCCTAATTGCCCTTATTTGATAATGTTAGAATTCTTAACTCCAAATTGCAAATTCTCTCTCCCGTTCTTTTTTTTGTGTGAAAATACTTTTCGTTGATTTTAAAAATATTATTTTTTCATGTTGAATCAATTTATCAATATTTATTTTAGAAGTAAAAAAGTTTAGGATTCAATATAATGATTTAGAGAGTATCAATCAAATGTATGTGATTCGGATAATAAAAGTTACATCATTAGATAAGTTGGGAAGAAGTTGTTAATAATAGATTACCTAGAGAAATATTAAAAATGTATTTGAGTTGGAAACAAACATTATATCAATGAATAAAACCTATTTGAAAAAAAATTAATTATATTTAAAATCAAAAGAAAGTTTAATTTCACTTGAATAAAAATTATGATATATAGTTCTTTAAAAAAACTAAGGAAATCTTTTTTATTTTAATAGAGAACTTTTAGAAATTAAAAGATGAAAAGAGAAATACATGACTCTATGAAATATTTTTTCAATTGTAGTTGTCTTAATTTAACTAAGGAGTCTTTGCACCAAAATTTCAAAAGATAAAAATAAAAAAATTAATATGATATTTTTCTTCCTTTGCCTTTTATTTTCTCCTCCTTCCTTTCTATTTTGTTTGTTCACAAATTAATGGTATGTTTCAAAATTTTAATTTATGTTATTTTATAAATAAGACACATGGAAAATAAATTACACGTTTGGTGAGTAAAAATAGAATATTTCAAATTTTGGATTCTTTGAGTTATATAGGATAGTGACATGAATAACAAGTTTCAATTGAAAAATGTCTAAACTATAATATTTGGGTGGTAATAAATGGATTGTTATATTGTAAACCTAAAGTAAAAAAGTTAAAAAAACTTTTTTTTAAGAAAAATAAAATAAAATTAAAATTGAGTATTGAATTAGAAGGGCAATTAGGGTACTAAAAATATAAGAATCTAAAATGGTATAACATAGGATTACTTTTGTAATTTTGCTTTACAAAAATATAGGAGTGGAGTGCCCGAGAATATTGGTGGAGTGCCAATATCAGCTCCCAATTAATATTCATATAGAAGTTACTTGTTGGTTTTTTTCTCCAAACCAGCAAGAATAACAAAAAATTTCCTATAGACAATGTGAGTACTCTAACGAAAATTAGGCAAGAAGAGTTTGAGACATATGCTGCATATCATTTTTCTTTCCAAAAATGACACACACACACACATATATATATATAGATATACACATATATATGGAGTCAAACGGCAATCTTCCTAAAACAGTAAGCAACAACAGGTGACATAAATTTACAGGGAAACTATCTGACTTTAGATTGTCGGAAAACTTGCATATTTTATTTTACAAAATACAAATAACATGGATGTGACATCTACACATTATCATAAAATAAATTGAATACACATATGACTTTGCATAGAAATGATTTAACAAGAAGCATGTTAGGCACTGTCCAAAAGTCAATACTTTCACCTCACGTTCCACGGTAGTATCAGCTCCAAGAGCTCAAAGGCAATGGCCCCTCCAGACATGCCCGAAGGAAGACAATCACGTCTCGTTACCCATAAACACCTCAAATAGTAGTAGTGAAATAGGTACGTAGAGGAAAAGAGAGAGATGAGAGACTCAATAGATGAGTTGTACCGGTCAACGGTTAAATAATTATATAAATGAACATACTAGTATAATGGGTAATAAATATAATAAACCCAATATAATAAATCAATTAAATAATATAATATAATGTTCACAATAAAATCACCATAAATACTAACTTAATTATATTTTTATTAAAATATTGAAAAAATTAGATGTTGGTGACCAATCGTAAACAAAATTATTCTAAAGTGACCATAAAGTTTGAAAAAGATGAATAAACACCAAAATTGAAACTTAATTGCCGATGAGTGACCATTTGATCACTTATTACATAAATATCCTTCCTCTAATAAATTGTTTTATAATTGGACAAATTTACCTTTTACATTAATCTCAATTAAACATTTTGATTCAAGTTGCCTAACAAGCAAACGACTCATTTTACCAAATCGGGATGGGTCTTGAAGGAGAAGACGAAGACAATAAGAATTGAGGATGGAGGGTTCAAGGTCGTGCCCTGGGACGGTGGTTATGGTTGTTGTAGCGTCGGGGTAATACAAGTGTAATAATAGTACAAACTGTTATTATTACTTTTTTCTGAAAATTTTTGTGAGTTTTTTTAAATGAGGGTGGGATCTTTGTCTCAGGACATAATGTAATAGGCAAATTTATAATAAGGATCTCTCACTAATTGGAATTCTTATAATCGTTAGATCAAAAATACTAAAAGCCTTGTCCATGTTCATTAATATGCCTCTATACAAGTAATAAGATATTAGAAGATCTTTTAACTAATAATGATTTATTTTTATTTTTATATATTGTATTATTTATATTCATATATAATTCCTGTTTGTTATTTAACGTCTTATCATCTCAGTTATAGTATGTTTTGATACCACGGTGAAGAGAATGGGAACAGAGATAATGATGATAAAGAAACCATATCTTTTTAATTGGTAGACTGACAACCTAAAAAGAAAAAAAGAGAGTGATGGTCAAGGAAAAGAGAGAGAAGAGGATAAATTCAAAGAGTTATCATTATATTGAATGACAATTTTGTCATCTAAAAATTATTTTTAGAATGTTTAATAAACATGAAGTAATTTTTTACCAAATTACTCTCAAATGGTCACTCAACAGTAATTAAGTTTTAATTTTGGTGGCTATTCATCTTTTTCTCACTTTATTATCACTTTAGAGTAATTTTGTTTAGGATTGGTCACCAAAATCTATTTTTTCTTAAAATATTCTCAACACCCCCAGCTCAAGAGATGAAATCTCTAGCAAACCCTTAAATCCATGAAACCAAAAACTCTTCAACCTAGCTTTGTTCAATTCAAAACGATACCCTCACCACGTAAAACAAACTTTCATTCACTGTCAATTTTTAAATCCCACCCTAGGGCCTTCAAATCCTAGAGAGAAGAAGAAAAATGAGAAGTGAAGAGAGAATTGAGAGAGAGCCTTCTGTGTAGAGAGAGAAAATGGCTGAAAATATCTGTATTTTGATATTTATAAGCCACACGGCGTGAAATAACCAAAACGCTCCTACGTCACTTAACACACCTTCCCGACCTCTGTTTTAGATTCTAAAAACAGATATGGGTCCGAAATCAGCTTTATATCTCTTATAAACTTCATTTGGTTTAAAATCAAAAATAAAATTTCTTAAAAAAATATTTGATTTTCTGGGCCTATCCGACTTGTGTCCTGGGCCTCACCGACCCAAAAATTTCAAAATAAACCAATTAGCCAGAAAACTCTCTGAACCTCAAAACAAGATCCCACATATATAAATCACATTTAAAACACATGCAACATCATTTAAAACCATAAAAAGAAAATAAATAAATAAATAAAAATTCTGGATCTCTACATGACTTGCATATGCATGAATTCATAAAGCAATACAAAACATATTCGACATTTCATAAATATTGAATTTAATGTATCGCATATTACAATTCTACCCTTATTCAATACTACACATAATATTGAAATGAATAATCAAATACTCTTTATATATTCTATTATAAATATGTCACATAATAATTCACTCGTATTGAACTCATCAATAATTTTTTAAAAAATATAAAATTCATTATCTTAAATAGTAACATATATTAAAACAGAGCAATTCAATTGTCTTAAGATTGTTGAAAAAATATATGCATATATGATTCTATTTAAGATCATGTGATAATTATATTACCATACCAAAATCACATAAATTATATTAATACATAATTTATTATGGGAGGCAATATTCACACCCCACTTTTCTACATTTACACTCCAATTACCTTTTTCTTTATAATGAAATGACAAAAAGGTCTTGAAATTCATTAATGCATCATCTCTTATTTTATAATACTACAACTACCACTTATACTATAAACTTTAACTCTTTTTATCTTCTTCACAAATAACTTTTTTCTTGGGTCATTTGGTACTTTTTTCTTTTTTTTATCTTATCAAAAGAAATAATTTATTCACAAAAGATCACTTTTTTTGTATTTTTTTTGTCATGTCAAAAGAGAATTTAATCTACATAACTTTTTTTTTTGGGTTTGGTAAAAAAAAATACTTTATTCAACAAATATAGCTTTTTTTGCTTACCTTTTTTTAATTTTTTCAATCATGTCGAAAAAGAAAATTTATTTAACAAAGTTATTTTTTTTTTGGATTACTTTTCTTTGGGGTCCAATTAAAAGAGAGAATTTATTAAAAAGAAATAACATTTTTTTTGCATATTACGTATATATATTTTTCATGTCAAAGGAGAATTTATCCGATAGAAATAACTTTTTTTTGAATTTTTTTTATTCCTGTAAAAAGAGAGAATTTATTCACCAGAGATAACCTTTTTTTTTTTTTTTTTGGGTTCTATATAAAAAAGATAACTTTGGTATTTTTTTTATCCCGTCCAAAAGAAAACATTAAAGATGAAAAAACAGAGGATAGAATATTGTAGTATTGGCTTTGGGAAGATATGAATTGCAAATGAAGCTTTCACGCTTATTTATAGACAAAATCGTGTATGTTCGGTTTCACTAAACACATATGCCAACTTTTGGTAATCAACCAACCCATAATGCAGCTTTACAATCCAATAGTAACTCTAACGGTTAGTATATGTAATCAATTAAATTAAAACCGAAATCTCAATCGTTTGTGTAAAGCAATACTAGACTGCGACTGAAACGCTGCTCGCATATAAGGCCTGGATAAAATTTCATTCATTACAAAATTGTAACACCACCTACATGGCTGCCAAATTGTTCTAACACTACCTACATGGCTACCAGATCGAGCTAGGTAATACTTATCGCCTCAAGTTAAGCTCTAGAATATCTTCGCAAGAGTACTCAGACTTACCTATAAAAAGAAATAGAAAAAGGATATAATACTTGCAAGTTGAACCACCACCTCATGTTAACTCAAACTACAATAATGATTCCCAATACAATACAGAGGAGCTAACACGGATGATGTGCAAAAACTAAATTTAATTTATTGAAAGTAAAACTGAAGTGGGAAAGAGTTATCTTGAATCTCAAAATAATAATGATATAATTTCAAATAATATTCTTGTAGACTTTAAAACAATATATTAAATAACAGTGTTGCAGTCTTTATTTAATGAGCGCGCTTGAAATTCTGCATACTAGCACCAAAAAAGAGTATATCAAAAAACCGAATTCCGTGTCATACTAAAATATATAGAATAATTTTATTATCTTTGTATTACTTGATACACTATTGAATTGCGTTAACACAATCTGGAATATAGAACTATCGCAGCATCGCTTAAGTAGCTGATATTTCTCTTATTTTTCAACCTATTGTTATGTATAATGTGAGTTATGTGGTGTGAAAACTGTTCAGCTAATTTAAAATGAAATTCTTAGATTTAGAGGAGTTGAATAGGTTTTCTTGCTTAATTTTTGTGATTATTAATTAACCCCCAATGATTCACAATTATGCATCCCAACCAATCACAATAAATAAAGCAAGTAAAGAAAGTTAGAGATGATAGTAATTTTACGTGAAAATTCTAAGAAGAAAAAATCACTCAGGTGAGGCAAATGCCTCTAAAGAAACCAATCCATTATCTCCAAGCAAAGTACAACAGAGTCTGTCTCAAACTCACACCCACTTCACTCTGATAAGAAACTCACACCCTCTCCACTCTGTTTGGCTTGCAATGCCGACTCTCACGTGGCAAGCCAAGATTGGTTGACTCATAACATGGGTTTGGGTAAGATGCGCGGGTGTGCCAGTGTTCCATCGAACACAAGTGTGGGTAAACCAAACTATTCCTATTTCAGACCATGAGTCGGTCCTCTTAAGGATCAGGCGACTGAAGGGGAGTAGGAATGACCCTCCCCACTAGGTTCTCAATGCCTTGAAGACAAGAACTTTCAATCTTGAATGAGAGATTGATAACGAGACTAGAAATAAAGTGCAGAATAAGAAATTCAACATGTTCATGAAGAAATGAATTTCATTTATGCTAGAAAACAAGTTACATTTAAATAACTAAGGTGCTGAGAAGATAAAGTACAACTAGTTAAAATTACTGAACTAAAGCTAAGAAGCTAAAGTAACTAAAATAAAACTAAAGAGCTAAAGATCTAGATAGATATGAAAGATAGAATTGTGAAAGTAAAAGTTATAAGCTAAGATAAGATGAGAAAGATAGTCAACAAAGGCATGTTAGATGTTGGTGCTAGGACCATTGCTTTGTAGGACTTGCCTCAGTATTTATAGAGGCCCTTGGTCTGGTCATGTCCTTTTCAATCCGTCCTTCTAGACAATAAATGGGTGTAGGTTGAAAGTAACCTCCCAACCACATTGCTGAGCTTATTTTTGGCATATTAGCACACTTCTCCATGGACAGACAGAGATATATATCTGGCATGACATTTTTGGCTTTGGCTTGTGAAATCTTTCAAGTTGTTGACTTATATTGTTTACTATTTCTAACTTTTCTCAACTACCAAGCTTGACTCTAACTCTGGAGTCCTCTGACCATTTTGATTCCTCCATCAAAGGTGGGTGAGATTCTCCCATTTGAAGCTTTGAACCTTAGAAATTATAAAGTTGTCATTTCTATTTTTAGCTTTCATAGTCTTCAGACCTGACTTCTGGATTCTCTAGCCCTTGAAATTTGTAGTTGGTTATACTTTGACCCAGATCAAAATGCTCTTAGGTAACTAATTGTCAATATTCTTAGGCAATGAGGTTGAGAGTCTCTTAAGTGACTAGTCATCTAGAGCCTCTTAGGTGACTCGATCGAAATGCTCTTAGGCGACTAGTCGTTAAGAGTCTTAGGCGATGAGGTTGAGAGTCTCTTAGGTGACTAATCGTCGAGAGTCTTAGACGACTCGATCGAAATGCTTTAGGTCATGATTGGCCGAGACTCTTACGCAATGAGGTCGAGAGTCTCTTAGGTGACTAGATTGAAATACTCTTAGGCAACTAGTCGTCGAGAGTCTTAGGTGACTCGATCGAAATGCCTTAGGCCATGATTGGCTGAGACTCTTAGGCGATGAGGTTGAGAGTCTCTTAGGTGACTAGTCATCGAGAGTCTCTTAGGTGACTCGATCAAAATACTCTTAGGCGACTAGTCGTCGAGAGTCTCTTAGGTAACTAGTCATCGAGAGTCTCTTAGGTGACTCAATCGAAATACTCTTAGGCGACTAGTCGTCGAGAGTCTTAGGCGATGAGGTTGAGAGTCTCTTAGGTGACTATTCGTCGAGAGTCTTAGGCGACTCGATCGAAATGCCTTAGGTCATGATTGGTCGAGACTCTTAGGCAATGAGATCGAGAGTCTCTTAGGTGACTAGTCATCGAGAGTCTTAGGCGATGAGGTTGAGAGTCTCTTAGGTGACTAGTCTTTGAGAGTCTTAGGCGACTCGATCGAAATGCCTTAGGCCATGATTAGCCTTGACTCTTAGGCAATGATGTCGAGAGTCTCTTAGGTGACTAGTCATTGAGAGTCTCTTAGGTGACTCAATCGAAATACTCTTAGGCCACTAGTCGTCGAGAGTCTTAGGTAACTCGATTGAAATGCCTTAGGCCATGATTGTCCGAGACTCTTAGGCGATGAGGTCGGGAGTCTCTTAGGTGACTAGTCATCGAGAGTCTCTTAGGTGACTCGATCGAAATACTCTTAGGCGACTAGTCGTCGAGAGTCTTTAACAACTAGTCGTCGAGAGTCTTAGGCAACTCTCTCCTTAGGTCACTCTCTTAGGCGAGAAATGGTTGACACTCAATTAGGCAAGAAGTGGTTGAGACTCTATTAGGCGAGTCTCTCCTTAGACGACTTGATCGAGAATCTCTTAGGCGACTCTCGTCGAGAGTCTTAGGCTACCAGTCGTCGAAAGTCTTAGGCGATAAGTTGACGAGAGTCTTAGGCGACCATGATATAGCATAAGGCCTATGTCTCAAAATTTTGGCCACATATCCTAATAACTTTAGCCATAATTTAGGTGTTAACACACTCAAATAAGAACTTGATGCGAAACGCTTCAGGCTTACTTTTGCGACTCTTCATCCAATTATTGGAGACTCTCAACTAACGTTACAATCCTATTAGAAGGGTGGCTAAAAGAACACAAATACTCTGCAAGTATTTTGTTTCCTTCGTAGTAGTGATCGTTTCTCTCCTTTTCAGATAAAAACTAGTATCAAGGATCCACCACTGCTATTCTGATCAAACTGTGTAGATCGATTGATGATGTATTTGAGAATCCGTTGATCAGATTGAGAAGAATATTACAACTTAAATACTCCGTGCGTGTGTGCTCTCAGAAATAAAATCAATAATGATTTTCTCTCATAAATCTCCCTTTTAGCTTCAAAAATATATTTCTCTCTCCAATAATTAAAACATTGAGAGTTTCACTAAAGTTAAAGTATAAAGAGGTATTTATAAGGTTTAGAGTCCTTAAGTATACTTGGAAAACAAGTTTAGAACACTTAAGAAGCGTTTTAGAGAAGTCTAGGTTGACTAGAAAACAAATTCGGATTAATAAATGAGAGATGTCAGACGAGTCCTACATATTGGGGACCTGTGGGACATTGCACACTTGTAGGAATTTGAAAGTCTCGAGAAAAATCAGACCGGTTCTAAATATTGGGGACCGGTGGGACTTTGCAGACATGTTGAAAATCATAAATTCCAAAAGAAGTTGGATCGGTCCCAAAAATTGGGGACCGATGGGACTTCCGAAAAATCAAATTTCAAGTTTAAAACATATTTTCTAAGTCTTAGGTCCACCAAACTTCAAAACATAATGTCATCACTCACATAGTTGACTAAGTGATGTCCTCATCAAATTTACGATATCGAGACACTTTTCGTTCGCTCTGAAGATCGATTCATAAGATTAAACAAAAATTACAACTTGATCAATAAGTTTTGACACTTAAATTAGCGAATTACAATTATATATCTCACATATAATGCCATCTCCAAGTCATTTAGCTTTGTAAACTATTTTTTCAATTACTTATGTACTATTGCTTAAGTAGCTGACATATTTTTATTTTTGCAACCTGTTGTTCTGTATAATGCCGCATTTAGCTTTATAAACTCATTTTTTAATTACTTTTATTTATTTTTAATTTTAATCAATTGCGTATGCTTATCCAATTTTTTGCAACCTGTTGTTATGAACTAGAAAAATAAGAAAAAGTTATTCTCCAATTATTTGTTATTATTTTTATATTGATTACTTCAAAATTTAACACACTTTGTTGTGTATAATCAGAGTTTTCATTGAGAGTAAGCCAACCATGCCTTTGAATAATTAATAAATTCGCGGTTTCAGAATTTTGTAAGCAATGTAGAAGATTGTTGCATTTTGATAAAGTAGAGATGATATCCTCTAATAGCATTAATCTCGATTTACTAAAAAATATCATTTTCTCTCTCATCTTCCATCCTTTTGTGTGTGTATATATATATATATATATTTCTTTATCCATTTTCCAATCGTTTTTCTATCCGCCAAAAAGGAAAGCAAGCTTTATCTTTTCTCATTTCCTTTCCTACCAAACCGGGTACTAGTTTGGATATCCCCCAACAATTTATCCACCTATCCAATCGAGCACTGACACGTGTATTAATCTGTGTATATATTTTTCGTTGATTCGGGTTAAGTTAAGCTACCAGTTAAATATGTTTTATCATCAATTTTTTAGTTTTTGTTTTGTTTCGTTTCGGAAATGAAATCATGCTCTAGTTTGTTTATAGTACAAAGACGTTTCGCTTGTTTTTCTTTTTCCTTATTTTTTTGGGTATTCACTTTCACTGATCATAAGAAGAAAGCTTGCCAATATTCTCAACAATGACGATATTTATAGCTTATTAATAATGTGTATCTTGCTATGTTACTACTGTGTTTCGTATAGAGGTTTAGCTGTCTTTTCTTTATTTTTTTTCTTTTGGTTGGCTATTTTGATATTTATATGTAACCAAGAAAGTTGACAAAATTTTGCTATGAAAACAATACTATTGGTCTATGTTCTTTTTTTTTTTTTTTATGTCATATTTGCACTCTTTGATGTCAAAAATGTTCTCTTAATGCATTGTCATTATAGTCCATCTAATTTAGATACATTGTCACTTATTGCTATGCAAAATGCCTTTCACTTCTATCTGTAGTAGTGTTCTTATTTAAGGGTTGCTGAAAATCTCCTAATGTCTCTCAAGTCTGTTTTTCTTTTATTAATCAGCACAGGGACGGACCCACAGTCACTCCAGTGGGGGCATCCGCCCCCACTGAATTTTTTTTTTTTAAGCATTATATTCTTATGTTTTTATAACTTGCCCCCCTAAAATTATCAAAAAAATTCCACTAGGCCCCCCTACTTTTTTTTTTTTAAATCTCCCTCCCTCATCTTTCTCTTTTTGCTCATTTTTAATCTTTCTCTCTCACTCTCTTTTCCCATTCTCTCTCTGTATCCCTCTCTGTTTCTCTCTATTTCCCCCTTCTTTGTCCTCTCTCTCTCTCTCTCTCTATATATATATATATATATACATATATATATATACACACACTATCTCTCTATATCTATAAAAATAATTTTAAAATAATAAATTTATTTAATTTTTTAATAAATAAATTAAAAGAATAATAAAGTAAATTTTTTTTTGAAAATTCTTAATAAATAAAATAAATTTTATCGCAGAAAGATGATAAATTTACTCAATAGAATTATTAAGATAGTTTGAATTTTTTTTTTTTGGTTAAAGGTCGCCCCCCTCACCAAAATTCCTGGGTCCGTCACTGAATCAGCAGATATGAGCTAACTAGCCCAACAAGGGACATTGTGGTATTTGTGCAGCATTAGGTGCTCTGCCATGTCACTGAATTGCAGAAAGATCTCTCAAGACAAAGGACTCATTTGTCCTTGTAATCGCAACACCAAGTTTTGAATTGTGAAGGCAGCCTTTCCTCTTTTAGAAGAATATTCAGAGAGAGGGCAGTTCAATGATATCATATTTCAACAGCCTTATTGCAACGGATATATTGTCCTCAGCCAGCTGTTAAGCTTATCCAAAAAGATGGCCCAGCCTTTCCTTTTGAAATATATATGTGTAGTCTGCTGCAGCAAAAACTAAGCAGAGAAGAGAGTCTAATTCGAAATTCTTATGGTTTGTCTCTGTGCTTGTAAAAAGGCTTTCAATTTTTTGAAGTGTTTCTTCAGGAGCGTATGAGAGCCTGTCAACCATGAATCTGAAATCCTGAAGTATGAGAGAGCTTTGTGATTCTCTAAGTCCATTTCAGCCAAATCACTGTTCCATTGAGGTCTTGGCTGCTGTTAATACTTAAGAGTGAGGTGCTGAGAGAAAATGTTAAGTTTGTAGAAGTCATATTCATTATATTAGACTTATTAGCTCAGAAGATCTCCAGAAATCAGAGTATTCAGACTTTTCATACTCCAAACTTGATTTTTCTTTCCAAGCTACTACTGAAGGCTTCAAGAGGGTTCTGTGATGAGTTCCTTGGAGCTGCTCTTGTTTCAAGCAAGCTGTGTTCATCCTTATTAATCTTTTTGAGCATCTGAGAAGATCAAATTGAAGCTGCAGCTCAATCCTATCCTCTGAACTTCAGTAAAATTGCAGTGAGTTTGCTTACTGTCGTCTCTCATATCTTTTGATCTAAATTCCTTATTATATGTGATTGAGATCTTGTTATAACTGGTTGTAAAAGTTCATACACTAGGGGTGTTATGAACAGGGGAAGCTAGAGTGAATTGTAAGTGAGATTGGTGTGTGATTGCCAAGACAGTGGGTGCTTGCGGCATGGTGAGTGTGAGTGACTTGTGGTGAGCTGGGTGAGGGCTTGTAACTGAAGTTATTCATAGTGGATTTGTTGCTGGCCAAGGGCCCGAGGATGTTTCCCCACCATGGGGTTTTACCTCCCTAAAACTCTCTGTTAGATTGCTTGTGTGTTTGTTCAGACATTTCATCAAATAGTTGGTTCAAGTTAGGGTTTCATTAAGTTTCCTTGTTAACACCTGTCAAACAACCTCATACCTTAATCATCACTTATCCTGGACTGCTAATCTAAACCATGTTGTCAACAGTGATTCATTTGAGCCTTTTAAAATCTCTCTTATAGCTACCCATTTATCTGTGTAGCTTCCTTGCAAACATCTAGAGTGTCCAGCTACTATTACTTTGCTTGTTACTATCTTTTATATCTTATAAGGAAGGAACTAAGGTTGTCAGTTAAGAAAAAGAAGCAAGAGACCAATTCACCCCTCCCCCTCTTGGTCTTTCAATTGGTATCAGAGCCAGGACTGCCACATCTAGGTTTAACCACCTGCAGCAAGGTCCTGTGCAATGGCTAAAGAAGGTCAATCCACAAACAAGGCAACTCTCTTTGAATGTCCTCATTATGATTCTTGGAGAATTAGGATGGAGGCTTTTATGTTGGTTATCTCTTTTGATGTATGGCATGCAACCACAGAAGGAATAGTGGTCATAAGTCAAAACAATCCCTCAGCAAAGCAGCTATCTCAGATGATGGAAGAGCTAGGCATGCTCTGTACTGTGCTCTCAAGAAACAAGAGTTTGCTAGAGTGAAGAACTGCAAAACAGCAAAAGAGATTTGGGATTCATTGAAAGCAGCTCACAAAGGTAATAAGACAATTATAGACAATAAAATTCAACTTCTAAGAGTGCAACATGATAGCTGCAAGATGCTTGAGAGAGAAACTGTGGTTGATTTCATGTTCAGGGTAAATGAGATTGTAAATGATATCAAATCTTTAGGTGATGATACAAAGGACTCAGAGGTCTGCAAGAAAGTGTTAAGGTCATTAACTGATAGGTTCAACCCCAAAGTGACAATTTTGGAAGACAAAGACTTATCTAAAATGACCATTGATGATTTGCAATCTTCACTCACTGCCTATGAAATGAGAATTGGACAGCCCAGTGCAACAAGAAGAGAATCAACATTAAAAGCAAATGAAGTGGAAGGTGAAGCTAAAGATGATATAAAATCTGATCTGTCAGATGATGAAATGGTTTACCTGTCCAGAAAATTCAAGAGGTTCAGGTTCAAAAAGAAGGTCAACTGCAGTAGGAGCAAAAATGTTTTGGGTGTGGCAAAACTGGTCACTATGTAGCTAATTGCCCCAAAACAAACAAGGCAGGGAAATTCAAGAAATTTGACCCAGCAAAATTCAGAGAAAAAGGAAAGAAAAAAGGCACTATATTCAGGTTGGGATTCCAGTTCAGAGGAAGAAAATGATGAAAATTCTGATAAAGAGGAAGCGTGTCTATTTATGGCTATACATGAGCCCCCTTCAAGCCAAACTGACAAAGGAGAAACTGAAGATGAAGAAGATGACTTGGAAGAAGCTCTAGCAGAGTGTGAAAGGTTGGCTGAGAAATGCAACTGAAAAAAATAAACATGGAGCTCCAGAGGACAAAGGATTGTTTATTGAAACATATCAAGGTAAAACTTTCAATTGTGTGTTCAGTTTCAGTTATTGTGTGTTGCTTGTATAAAAATAGGTTCAAAAAAGAGAAATGGAGCACCAAAAGATATAAGGAAGAATTGATCATAACCCTAGAAGAAAGATCCAGAAAAATGACAGAGATCTGGAAGAACTCAACTAAACAAATTTGAAGAACTGGTATTGGCTGCATGATTGACTCTGCAGAATTGGTAAAGGCCCCTAAAACTCACTCTACTTTTGTGAAAGCTGGCAGTGATGATGTGTATGCAACCTATCCTATTGTTAAACCCTCTCAACCTAGATATGAGTAACTGCATTCTGCATACTATGGTATAAAATCTGACTATTATGATATTGCATCACATTCATTTAAGAACACCAAAGTCAAGCCTACTTATGTAAAGAAATCATCTTTGAAACCAAGTATGTCCAAAAATGCTTTTGTCAAAACAAAGATGATGTGGATTCCTAAAAAAACAGAATTCTGTTAGTTTACTTGTCTATATAGCTTTTAAAGCATGCAATATGAATTCAAAATGGTATGTTGATAGTGGATGCTCTAGACACATGACTGGTGATAAAACTAAATTTGAAAGTCTTAGGAAATTTGACGGAGGATCTGTTATTTTTGGTGACAATCAAAAAGGCAAAATTGTTGGGAAAGGCACAATTGCTAGGATATCTGAAATCCCTAGGATTGAAGATGTGTTTTATGTGACTGGTTTGAAGCATAATTTACTTAGTGTAAGTCAATTGTGTGACACAGGGAACATGGTATGCTTTGACAAAAATTATTGTAAGATTATTGATCAAAAGACTGAACAAACACTTTTTTGTGCAAATAGATCACCAGGAACTGTTTATACCATCACTAAAGAGTCCTCTCAGAGTATGTGCAACTTCACTAAGATAGAGGAGAGTAATATGTGGCATAAGAGACTAGGAAATGTGAATAATAAAAATGTCCTGAATTTGTTGAAACACAAAGCTGTTAAGGGTTTACCTGAATTCAAACCAAATCATGATCTTGTTTGCAATGCTTGTCAACAAGGGAAACAAACTAAGGTCTATTTTAAAACTAAGGAAACAAGCACCTCTTAACCTCTTGACATTATTCACATGGACCTATGTGGCCCTACAAGAACCACAAGCATAGGGGGTAGTAAATACTGAATACTTTATGCTTCTTATAGATGATTTTAGCAGAATTTCTTGGGTATATTTTCTGAAAGAAAAGAATGAAGCCATTAAATGGTTTAAAAGATTTGTCAATCTTGTTGAAAATGAGAAAAACTGTAAAATCAAGAGATTAATGTCTGATTTTGGTACTGAATTCACAATGAAGGAGTTTGAAGATTTCTGTGTTGCCAAAGGTATCAAAAAGGAGTTCTCAGCTATGGCAACACCTCAACAAAATGGGGTTGAGAGGAAGAACAGAACTGCTCAAGAAATGTCAAGAACTTTATTACTAGATAAGGGTCTATCCAAAGGATTTTGGGCAGAAGCTGTTAACACAGTTGTTTACATTATAAATAGAGTTCTTTTAAGGCCAAAATCCACCAAAACTCCCTTTGAATTGTGGTATGGAAGGCCCGCCACAGTGCATTATTTCAAAATATTTGGCAGCAAGTGTTTTATACTAAATCATCTTAAAAGTCTAGGAAAATTTGATTCAAAAGCTGATGAAGGTATCTTCTTAGGTTACTCTTCTAAGAGCAAGGCAGATAGATGTTTTAATCTCAGAACAAAGAAGATAATTGAGTCTGTTCAAGTGAAAAATAAATGAGCTTGTGGAGCCAAAAGAAGAAGATGATGTTGAAATTAGAAAAATTACACCTGCTGAAACCACAAGCTACACTGAATCTGTGAAGGATGTCTTTGATCCATTTAATGACAAAAAGGAAACATTGTTTCTTTCTATACAGAAACAAGTGCAAAAGGAAAACATTATAGGAGATACATATGCAAGTGTCATAACTAGGAGAAAATTTAAAAATCTTTCACCATCAGATGAACAGAGTCATTTTGCTATGATATCTGTCATTGAACCAAAGAGTTTTCAGGAGGCCATAACTGATAAGGACTGGATACATGCTATGAAGGAAGAGTTAGAGCAAATAGTGAAAAATGCTACTTGGGAATTAGTACCCAGACCTAACGATAAAAATGTGATAGGATCAAAATGGATTTTTAGGAATAAGTTGGATGAAACAGGAACTGTGATCAGAAATAAAGCTAGGCTTGTATGCAAAGGTTTTGCACAGATAGCTGCTTTAGACTATGATGAAACATTTGCTCCGGTAGCTAGGTTAGAGTCAATTAGAATGTTACTTTCATTTGCCTGCTATAAAGGAGTATCAGTGTATCAAATGGATGTCAAATCAGCTTTCTTAAATGGTGAGTTAAATGAGGAAGTGTATATTGAACAACCTGAGGGATTTGAGAACAAAATCAGTCCTCGGCATGTTTACAAACTCAGGAAGGCTCTCTATGGACTTAAACAAGCACCAAGAGCCTGGTATGATAAGTTCTTGCACACTTTCTTAGTTGAACAAGGCTTTACTAGAGGACAAGTAGATAGCACATTATAGGTGAGACACTATAACACTGATTTTCTCATTCTCCAAGTTTATGTTGATGATATAATGTTTTGTGGATCAAACTCTCACCTAACAGAACACTTTTCTGAACTTATGAAGTCCACGTTTGAAATGTCAATGCTAGGCACTCTTAGGTATTTCTTAGCCTTACAAAATTTTCAAAATAGAGGCATCTTCATCTCTCAAGAGAAGTATGCCAAGGAACTTTTAAAGAAATTCAATATGACAGGTAGTAAGCATGTTTCTACTCTTATGTGTCTAAATACCAAGCTGTCCAAAGAATGCACTAGTTCTCCTGTTGACTCCACACTCTATAGATCTATCATTGGCAGTTTACTCTACCTCACTGCCTCAAGACCTGACATTATGCATTCTGTTGGCATGGTAGCCAGATTTCAAAGCAATCCAAAAACATCACATTTGCAAGCTGCCAAAAGAATTATGAGATATGTCAAAGGCACACTTAACCTTGGTCTACACTACACATCTTCAAAACACCTTGATATCACTGCATTTTCAGATGCTGATTGGGGTGGCTCTATGGATGACATGAAAAGCACTTCTGGTTGTTGCTATTTACTTGGAACAAATCTTCTGTCCTGGCTTAGTAAAAAGCAAAACACTGTTTCATTATCCACTTCAGAAGCTGAATATATTTCAGCAGGTCAAGCATATTCCCAGGCTCTTTGGATGAGGTTTACTCTTTCTGATTTAGGTCTTGTTTTTCCTTCTCCCACTACAATATTGTTTGACAATCAGAGTGCAATAGCTATCAGCAAAAATCATACTCTTCATTGTAGGAGCAAGCATATTGATTTAAAGTATCACTTTCTTAGAGATAATGTGCAGAAACAAAACATCACTATCGAGTATGTTCCCACTGATAATCAATTAGCTGACATTATGACCAAAGCATTGCCTACAACTAGATTTGAATTCTTAAGGATTGCTCTAGGCATGCTTCACCTCCACCTTAACTGTTTTGTCTTGTGGTCTATGTTCCATCTTTTGACTTTCAATGTCAAAAAGGGGGAGAAATAGACCCTGCATCTTAGCAAAAAACAGTAGTTTGTTTTTTTTTTTTTTTGGACAAAGGCATTTGTGTTCTTAAATTTTTGACATTAAAAGACAAAAGGGGGAGGTTGTTCGTCTATGTTCTTTTTTTTAGTCATATTTGCACTCATTAATGTCAAAAATAATTTAGATACATTGTCACTTAATGCTATGCAAAATGCCTTTCACTTCTATCTGTAGTAGTGTTCTTATTTAAGGGTTGCTGAAAATCTCCTAACGTCTCTCAAGTCTGTTTTTCTTTTATTAATTAGCAGATATGCACTAATTAGCCCAACAAGGGGCATTGTGGTATTTGTGCAGTATCAGGTGCTCTGCCATGTCACTGAATTCTAGAAAGAACTCTCAAGACAAAGGACTCATTTGTCCTTAGAATCGCAACACCAAGTTTTGAATTGTGAAGGAAGCCTTTCCATTCAGAGAGAGGGCAGTTCAAATTGTTCAATGATATCATATTTCAACAGCCTTATTGCAACGGACATATTGTCCTCAGCCAGCTGTCAAGCTTATCCAAAAAGATGGCTCAGCCTTTCCTCTTGAGATATATATGTGTAGTCTATGTTGCAGCAAAAACTAAACAGAGAAGAGAATCTAATTCGAAATTCTTAGGGTTTGTCTCTATGCTTGTAACCAAAGTTATTCATAGTGGATTTGTTGCTGGCCAAGGGCCCGAGGATTTTTCCCCACCATGGGGTTTTACCTCGCTAAAACTCTGTGTTAGATTGCTTGTGTGTTTGTTTAGACATTTCATCAAACAGTTGGTTCAAATTAGGGTTTCATTAAGTTTCCTTGTTAACACCTGCCAAACAACTTCATACCTTAATCATCACTTATCCTGGACTGCCAATCTAAACCATTTTGTCAACAGTTATTCATTTGAGCCTTTTAAAATCTCTCTTATAACTACCCATTTATCTATGTAGCTTCTTTGCAAACATCTAGAGTGTCCAGCTACTATTACTTTGTTTGTTACTATCCTTTATATCTACTAAGGAATGAACTACGGTTGTCAGTTAAGAAAAAGAAGCATGAGACCAATTCACCCCCTCCCCCTTTTGGTCTTTCAAATACTTCAACCCACTTAGTTCAATTCCATCTCTCTTCAAAGCACATTAAGTTTGCTTAAGCTTTAAACAAATCAATCTTTTGTCCACAATGATCTAGTGATTATTTTTGTCTCTTTTATTTATGTTATAGGCTCTCCTTTAGTAACTTTGGATTTGTAGCCCCAGTATTATAAAAAAAGGATTATTATTAAATTTTTTATATGGAAGTTAATTTTTTTAATATAATGTATGATCACAAAATGATAGGTTAATGATTTTAATTATGTTATATTATGAATAAAATATTATGCCTTTTTATTTGTTAGTTCTATATAAATAAATAAATATATTAATAGTAATATGTTTATTTTTTGTGAGGGATAATGTGCTCGAAAATTCGGCTCCATGTCTGTTTTAAATGAGTTTCCGTTATACAATGGTTATATAATGGTTGTTGAGGCTCCATGATTGGGCCTCTTGTTACCAACATAAAATCCTACCCAGCCCAACTTTAAGGAATAAAAGTGAGCTTTCTCATGCATCAACTTATTCCTCTCTTTGTTCTGTATCAGAAAATATTTAACTTTTTTCTCCTTTTACCATACATAGGTGGGGCTAATATTAAATATTGGATTTATCTTTTAGTAAAATGCTATTTAGACCTATCTTTCAAATTAAATCGAAGTGGTTTAACAGAAGGATTTATCTGTCTTGATGTGAGAAATGCCATGTACTCCAGCTGTTTTATGTGAATGAGATGATGTTATTAATCATGATGACATTATTTTCACTCATTCGCATAAATGCAGTCCAGTCGGGAGGATGTAATCGACTTTTGAACTCTTTTAAGTAATTGTGTTTTAGAAGGTCATAGGACCGGCAAGCTCCCACATTGTAGAGGGGACTTGGCACTACACATACATAAATATACATTTACATATATATATATATATATATATAGAGAGAGAGAGAGAGAGAGAGAGATACAAGTCAAGATGAACATGTCATTTCATAGAAAGACAATGCTAAAACTTTTTGTCCAGTCTACCAGAAAATGGCCAAAATATTAGTCTCAAGTTATGCCCATGGAGCATCATTCTGAGAACAAATAACCATTTTGTCCAGTCTACCAGAAAATGTCTCTTCATCTATGTAGAGATATAAATATGGGAAGTCGTCCTCAGATTCAGAGCCCATTTCTTCAAAAGACACTTGGTATGAAAATCCAAGAGCACTGCAACACTTCGGAAGCTAATGTTATCAGTATAGATCCAACCAATTATAATCCATCATCAAAACAAATTGGAGAAACAACTTGACCAAGCCTCATCTATAATATTTCTATATCTAATTAATGAGTCATTTTCAAGAGCCACAATCAAACGCTAAAAATAACTACTCAAACTAAAGAATTCGTTGAACAAAAAGATAAATATTATTATTTCAACAACCTGCGAAGCTTGCAAATAATTTTTTTTATTAAAAAACAATTATTTTTATATGGAATTATTAACATTTAGCAAAAACAAATTATGTATATTATATATTGATCGCAATCAATGACACCCAATGAAGAAAATGATCAAACTTACTGCGAGTATTCTTGCAAATGATCTAGAAAGCTAACATACTACAGGTAGTCTGAATTGACAGAAGCCGAAATTGACTTGTGAGAGAGAGTGAGAGCCTAGAAATAACATAATGTACTGCTGAGGCGATCATTTAAAAATGATAAGATGGAATCATTTAATATAGCAAGGCAATGCCATATTGGGCAATTTCAAAGATTGAGGATCACAAAGAATACCTCATGAGGAAAACTGAGGAAGAACTCAAGAAGGGATCACCTCGATTATAGTTGACTTTAGTCATTGAATCAAATACCCCCTAAGATCCCAGAGATTATTATACATGACCCCCCTGAAGGGCAACAGTGGTTAGCAAGTATCGCTTGCCATCTATCAATGCTGGACTCTTTGGAGCTCTAACTAACATTGTTTTAACCATTAAGCATTGTTTCCTTATTCCAAACCAACAAACTCTTGAAAACAGGCTAAACTTTATTTAGTTGCATTTTAAGAAGCTTTCAGACAAGAAAAATCCTTCACGGAAAGGATTTTGCAGGAAGAACATTCGGAAGGATTTCAAGAAGGGAAAAGAAATATTTGGTGCATGCAGTATCTAGAAGCATGTTTAAATCATTGTAATTTTCATTGCATACATCATATTTAGTCATGACATTTCAAAAGTTATCCTGGCAATTAAAAAGGTTTTACTTGACAAAACAATCACTCATTCTCAGTAATTACTCATATTACATTTGAGTTCATGATTAATCTACACATCTTGTCAAAAAATATATATAAATAAAAATGCATTCAATCAAGTATTTATAATCACGTCAAAATGACGAGTGGTCAAGTAGAATTCTGGAGATCTGTGATCAAATTTTAGGTTTGAAAATAAATTTAAGTTCCTCATTTTTAAAGTAGAAGGTCGAGGGTTCAAGTTCCCATAGCGGCAAAGTGGGTGTGCGAGTCTCAACTAGGAGTAAAAAAAAGAAAGAATCTGAGTACCTTGTTTGCCACGTTTTCTTTCTGTAAAATATGACATCTCTCTATCCTTGTTTTCCACAAGAGTGTGTGTTTGTGTCTTCTGTGCTACTTAGGTGGTAATGGTGAGAGACAGTGATAGCCATAGATTACGTTGTTTTGGGTCTTCTAAAGAAATGGAAAAATCTTGTCAATGCATGACTACAATGGGACAAATTGGTCAAGCAATAATTTTACTTGACAATATTGGAAAAATAAAAAGGACACATTATACGCAACTGTTTTTGCTCCTCTTAAAAATAGACTTCCTAATCATGGACTCCATCCTTCACATGTACAGCCACATGTTACAGTTTTTTTCCCTTCTAGAAGGAATTTTGGAGTTCAGAAGCGTGGCTTCCAAAAAATACCCCCAAGCGCCACCTTTGTTCAATCCAAAACCTAGTACAATGGTGGTCACAACAATCTAACCACTAATAAACCTAATTTATGTTCCTTGTCCACTTTAAGGTCTGTCTTCCCGTTGCCTACACTATAATTTAAATGTCATCAAGCGAATATTGAGATTCTTGCAGCTCCATACTCATATGCCAATATCTTGAAAGACTCGACAATTTGACTATTATGGACTCACAAAGACTCCTTTGTATTGAAATTTTGCACACACACTAACATAGATCTTTTTGTTTTTTGGGGGGTAACAGGTGTCTCCACCCCCTTCGGCACTTTGATGCTCCAAGGAATTGACACAAGACCTCTAGGTCTATGTCAGAGGCCTTATACCATACCTAGTTCTTTTATTTTTTGGGGGGTAACGAGAGTCTCCACCCCTTTCGGCGCTTTGATGCCCCAAGGAATTGACACAAGTCCTATAGGTCTATGTCAGAGGCCTTATACCATACCTAGTTGGATGAAATAATGAAAGACTTACAAGAACGTGAATAGATATAGACTTAGCACTGACCCTAGTGTACTTCTTTAGGAAAATCATTAGTCTCCCCATATATAGTATGAACTCTAGTTTTTGCATCCTTGAACTAGTTATAAATTTTAGAGGAATAGGTTTGCTTCGTAAAGGCTACTAAATTATATTTCTAGGTACTCTTATCATATGCGCTCTCCAAATCCATGAAAGCCATGTGTAGATCCTTTTGTTTGCTTCTACAATCTTCCACTAACTACCTTAATATGTAAATGGCCCCTATAGTAGATCTCCAAATCATTGTTCAATTAGGGTGTGTTCCCTAATGAGAAATGTTTCTTGTTTTCTGTTGCTAACCATGAAAAAGACAAAACAAAACACCCACCCCCCCTTCTCCCATAACTAACTGAATTCCCCACCCCCTTTCTCCCTCCGCTGCTCCTCTCACCGTCCCTTCCGCTTTTTTGGTTATAATTGACGTATGAAATGAGATTCCACAACTCCCTCTCACCTCTCCACCCACTTCCTTTCTTCCCACCACTGCCCCAGCTCTGTCAATCATTTTCCAATCCTCTTCTATGAATTCAAAACCTCACAAGTCAACCCTAGCTCCTTACATCTCCAATGTTGACCAATAGCCACTCCTTTGTTGAATGTTTTGGGCCTTCTAACAGCAGAAGTTCCACATTCTGTCCATCCTCCACAATTGCCATGACCAACTCCATCTCATGTTCCTCCTTGTCCCTGCCCCCTTTTCTCCAATACCTTAGAGATTTTGATTACTGAAAGCAACTTCCTGTTGGAATTGTATGCCCTTCAAAGTCAACTATGGACACCGATTGATATTTTAGTGAATCTAATGTCTTGATATTTTACATAAATATATGGTGAACGCCTATATTGATCAATTCATGAGTTATGAATTAAATGTCCATGTACATGTGATATATGGTGAATTACGATATGAAGATTTATGTATACGAGATGTAAATCATCGGTATTCATAGTTCTAAATTTGTTCACATTCATTAATAAAATTGGGCTTTCTATTGGGAAGAATGTAAAACATTGGTTTTTACTTGATAGGGTGGCTTATCTCAGTCATTTGAGTGGAAGACTCAGAACCATATGTGTTGGTGTGTTGGAGACATTAAACTGGATTGAGGACAAGTAGAAAATTACTTTAGCCATTATGAGTAATTTTTCTTATCATTACTAAAGCAAATAGACTCCTAATCATAAGAGATTTATGGACTCTTGTTCATGGTCATGGGTTACTTTGATTTACTTGAGTGATCTGCAGATCAACACACCTAGGTATTTTGAGTAATCGCTGATTGTGGACTTTAGAACATACTTTTTAAGATGGAATCCATTTGGTGCTTATATTTGGTTGCTTTCTTTAATCACATAACGCTGGCTAGCTGAATTTGATAAATAAATTAATATATTTATTTATAAAATATATTATTTTATCAAATATAAAATCTTATGGGATTAAACGGGAACGAAACCTAGAGGCCAAATATGGATTAATTAGCATGTTAGTTTGATGGTATTATTTATCCAAACATCTAATTAAACATGGAGAGGTCAATTTGCAAAAATTAGTAATAGTGGTGCTTTCTATTTGTGACTTGGAGTGCAGTTATTTTCATTTGGTAGACAAGAAAATAATTAATGGGCTTATTAATTGGGTCAAGAGTTGACAAGCCATTTAATTAGGCCATTGAAGCCAAGACAAGGATGGGCCTATCTAGATCCCACTCCTAGCCTACCTTGGAAAGCAATTTTTAGTCAAAGGAGAATTAGGGTTGGACAAGGAGAAGGGCACCTCACCCTATAAATAGGGTGGGGCAGCCACACAAGTGAGATGATGATGATAAGTCTTCTTTCTCCTAAACCCTAATTCTAAGGTGTACATGAAGCCCACTCTTTTCAAACTTGTGGATTCCATACAAGGTCATAGGAGTGAAGATTTGGAGGTGTTTAGAAGCCATAAAAGATCAGATTCATACAGGAGGAAAGGAGAGTTGAAGATTGACAAAATTCTGGATCGCGCAATTCTGCGCACCCTTCAGTATTTCAGCCATATCTCCCTCAATACTTAGAATTTTAAGGTGAGGCCAGTAGGGGTCAGAAAGTAGACTTGATTAGCTTTTCAATCATATAAAAATGTTCAAATTTGGAGTTTGGGAAGGTCCTCAGCCAAGTCTGCAAAGTTGCTGATCCTGAAAATTCGGACTGCTGTGCACTACCTGCAGTTTTTGGGCCATATCTCCCAGAATACTTGGAGTTAGGAGCATATTCTAGCACCATTGGAAAGTAGACTCAAAGACCTTCAATTTGATGGGTGATTTGACTATTTTATGTAATATAGTGACCATCATAGACATTTCACTCATTTGAAGTAATAATATAATAAAATGGAATTATTGGATATTCTTTTTTAGGTGTATGTCCAACCAAAAGTGTCGGACATATATCCCATACCCATGTCTGAATAATATGTGTCAGACACGGGTACTTCACCTACTTTGAACAGTCCATGTAACATAGGGGGAAATCAATTTTTCGCTTCCGCACTTAAACCCCTTTTTCCTAACATGTGGTATTAAAGCAAAACCATTTTGTTTTTGATAAATCATAGAATAGATTGATTATCAAAACATCTTCATTCATGGATCAAACATATATGATGCTATATTTTTTAAATATGTATGTTTATTGTTTTTTATGGATGGTTATGGATTTTTGTGGATGATGATTTTCCATGGATGACCCAATAGGTTTTTTATTGTTTCCATGGTTGTAATTAATTTTTCATGGTGGCAATTGTAAAGGACACATGATTTGAAATTTCCCACGAATGGGAAAATCATGTGGTTTTCCTATGATCAATTTTTATTTTATTTTTGACGTAAAATCCATGTTCAAATTATGTATCATCATCAACATGGAGGCCATGATTAAGCACAAGAAAGAAGATAGCAGCCCATGGCAGTAGTAACACCTACTTGCACGCAGCAGTGGGAGCCGGGGTTTTTGCGGTTTTTCGGATTCTTTTTCACATTCTTCGTTTTTTATGCAATAGGCTGCTTTGGAGCTATAAACGTCGACCCATGGACATTCTTGGAAGTTTCTTGGAGATCAAGCATCAATGGAGTTCTTGTTCTTGATGGAGTCTTGGAGAACAAGAAGATTTAGTTTTTTTTATTTTAGATGGGTCACTTCATAGGAATTTTATCTTCATTAAAGTTGCCATGTGAAGATTATTTTCACGTTATATTTGCAGAATTATTATGATCATAATTGTTCATGCATTTTGATAAAATGAAAATTGATGGTCATAATTTATTTTAATTAGATTATAAGAGAAATTGGTTGGCAATTGGATTCCTAATTTTTATTGAATTGCTCTCCTATTAAAATAAGAGATTTTATTTTATTAAATTAGTTTCCAAGTCGATCAAGGAATTAATTTCCAAGTTGGTCAAGGAAATAGTTTCCCAGTTGACCATGGAAAGGAGTTTCCAAGTTGATCAAGGAAATAGTTTCGTTATGGAAAGGAGTTCCCTAGTTAATCAAGGAAAGGTTTCCTGGTTGATCATGGAAAGGCATTTCATAGTTGATCATGAAAAGAGGTTTTCAATTATAGAAAATTTTAAAATGGAAAGAGTTTCAAATTTTGAAAATTTTATTTAAAAAAAAAAAAAGAGTTTCCTTTTAAATTAAGGAAAGATTTCTCATCTTCCAAAATTACTCAAAACTTTTATTCAAAATAGGAAAGCATTTATAAAGTGGGACAGCTTCTCTCTAAATTTAATAAAAAATAAATTATGACATTTTTTTATTTGCACGAGATGCATGATGCTTGTAATGCTTGAGATATATGATGCATGAGATGTATGATGTTATTATGCATGACATATATGATATATGCTATATCCATGAATTTTTTGCATACATTGATGTAACGACAAGAAAACCCTCAAACTAAAAATTCAAGTGGGAGAGGAGTTTCCAATACAAAAACCCCACAGGCTTTCATTATCAAGCTATAGTAAAATGATTAAATAATTCAACCTACAGAGAATATTTAATCACTACATACAAGTATAGTTTTTTCTTAATGAATATATATATATATATATATATATGATTTAGAAATAAATAATTTTCACCTTATGGAGGAAATAGGAATGATAATGTTGTACACTGATCTAAAATAAATAATATTTTTCCTACGGAAAGACAATATTATTTATTTTTAGAAAGGCTAAGGGCAAATTGGAAGTCATTTACATTTGGCATGAGATGCCTAGATGGCGTCAAATGATGCGGTAACACCTACCTAGTTAGCAGTTGCATGGATTCTCTACGGAGTCATGTTAATTGCGGGACTAGTATTCTAATTGGTCATAATTTGTGGTTTTGAGAGACCCACGTATTACATGATAGTTAATTCACCATTTTTTATGTATGCATAATTTAATTCTTAGATTTAAATGTCAATCTATTCAACCCACTTGTTATTATTCCCTAAGAAAACAAGTTGACGGGACCTAATGATGTTGACCGGAAGTGCAATCTCATAATGTGTTCACACTTAACTATCCTACCTTTCAGAAGCTCCTCAATAGCTAATGTATATAGGGGAAGAGAAAGTAGGAAGATCAGCCAAACCAATAAGAAAAATGTTTCCTTTGTGGTGGAAAAGGACACAGAAAGAGGAATGTGCTTTAATGACAAGGAAAAGGACAAAAGTATCATTGTCATTAAAGCATGTTATGTGGTGTAATGTACTGATTCTTGGAGCGTAGATTTGGGACCACTAATCATGTATGCATTTAATTGCAAGGGTTCCAGAAAAACAGAAAATATAATGATGGAAAGATATACCTACACCTTGGGTCATTAGCAAGAGTTACTACGGGAGTGGTGGTCTTGCAATTTAGTAGTGGGAGGAGTTTTAGTATTAGATGATTGTCTATTTGCACCAAACATAGAGAGAGACCATATTTTTGCTTTCTACTTATTTTAAAAAAAATTATTCATTTGATTATAAAGTTTCCATTAAAAGGTTTTTCTGGTGCAATAGAAGAAGATTTATACTTGGTTACTCATAAATCCCATGTACTGCAAAACAAAGAAATGAGAGGTCCATCTAATGATCTAAATATTAAAAGAAAGTATCCTTCCACTAATCCAATTAATATTTGGTATCTATTTTAGAGTCATTTTAATCAAGATAGGATTCAAAGATTGGTAGAAAAAGGTTTATTACCTATGGAGGCACTCAGGCAGAGGTGCCTACACCAATCTGTGAATCTTGTTTAAAGGATAAAATGACAAGCAGACCTTCATGGCCTAGGGATATAGAGCCAAAGGATCATTGAAAATGGTACATGCTGATATTTGTAGTCCTATGAATATCAGGGTAAGAAGTGGTGAACACTTCTTAAAAAACTTCAAGGACTACTTCGTAATAACAGAAGTGGTGAACTTCTTAAGAGACTTAGGACTACTTAGTAACAAAAGGGGATTGTGTCCCAGTTGTCTGCACCTAGGTAGCCGTAGCTGAAGGGTGTAGAGGGCAAATCCTTGTCACCTGTCGCTGCGAATTTGGTACGAGAGGAGTTCGGGATCGAATTAATGGAGGTTTTGTTCGTGCGAAACAGCGAGCATTGATCAATTCTGAATTCTCCATAGAGTGTTCTCACAATCAACAACTCGTCCAATGGTATGAAGACAATCCTTTTAATGATTCATAAAAACAAGTGGGGAAATCCATGTTTCGCTTCTGCATTTAAAAGCCGTTTTTCCCAACACTTCTAACCCAACGTTTCGATTGCTCACTGAATAATCGTCCATATGCTACTCTGCAAAAGTGCTGCACCCATCGGAAAAGCTTCCCTCCTATTGCAATTCGTCATTCCTCTCTTACAACTCTCCTCCCATTGCACCTTCTTCCCAGCTCTTCCTCAATTCATTGTATCTTTCCAAATTAGATATTAGTGTTTCCATCCACTCCTTGTGGATTCGAAGCTGGACTCCCTGTCCCAGGCATGACAAGACCATCCCCAGCCCAGGTGCCCGCCATTATGACACCAGTCAAATTCTGTTCCTCTGCATTACCACTGCTATTGTTGCCTTCCCCCTTCCTTTTGTCATACACAGCCCATCTTTCTCCCTGGCCTTCACCACCACCAGTAACTCCTTGATTTCCCCTTCTGTGCTTTATGAGGTAATTTTTGCAACTTAATTTAAGGCTACTGGAGGATACTATATACATTATTGTGACAAACCCCGCTAATTGAAAAGTTTCTTGAATGTTAGATAGAAAATTGGCTTAAACACAGAACTCGTAGAAGGTAGCAATGAAGATGACATTAGAGTCTAATATACCATTGAGACATATAGTTCCATAAAGAAAAAAAAGGGAGAAAAAAAAAGAAAGTGTTGAGCCTGATTTGCACTCTTTCATGCACATGATCATGTTAGCATGTGAGGAAGTTGTTTTATTTTAAAACTGATTTGTGAAATGTGCTTTATTATTCCATCTAGTCTATCTTGAGCTCTCAACAACTACCATGACGGCATTTGATTTTGAGATTTTTATAGATGCCAAAGCTTATGAGAAAAAGGAAAATGAAATTCCAAACAAGACATGTTGATTTCCGTATGGGAAAATGATGCAGAACAGATAGCTGATGAGCATGGGACCCGTTTGGGGAATTTTATTAGATGTCAAGACCTATTTGGATTGCTTTGATTTTTGGTAATTAGGGTAACTAGGTTTCTTACCTTATTTTTTGAGGATTTATAGAGAGTATTTATTTATTTACTTTTTTTTTTTTGCCAGCTTCCCCGTGCTATAAGTTTCCTTTTGTTTTTAGGTTTCCTTTTACTGTTAGGATTAGGATTTCTCTATTACAAGTATATGTATTGCAAAGGACAGATAACACATTCAATTATCAATACAAAATCAGGTTTCTCTGCAACTTTTGTTTGCATTTATCTTAACTTTGTGAATTCAAAGTCACTTTTGTTCATGCGCGAACAATTTCATAACTTTCGCTTCATCAGTTGGTATTAGATCCTTGATTTACCCTAAGTTACTTTTGTTCATGCGCAAACAATTTCATAAGTTTCGCTTCGTCAGTTGGTATTAGATCCTTGATTTACCCTGGTCTGATGGCAGCAGATGATGATGGCAGCAACCACTCTAGCGACGAAGATCACGGAGTGCCCTTTGGACAGCCATGCAAGCTCAGGAACAACAGTTTGGACGGATGGAATGCATGTGCAGGATCTCCAACACGCTGTCGCTGGACTTGGGATTGGGCGCAACCAAGCTCGTGAACCAGTTCGGGTTCGCGTCGACGACGTTCCTCACGGCCAATTGAACATGGGTTATGTTCCTGTACCTCCACGTAGGTCTCCAGCCTATGCAGAGTATTCCAGTGATGAGGAATTCAGGGGGTTTTGATCGGCGTTGAATGTTACGCATTCTAGCCTCTTAATTTACATATTTTATTCTCTTAGTGATAGTTTATATGTGATTTTATTCTGTTTTTGTGTTTTCTGTCTTTTTCAGGGCCTTAATGATTATTTCAGATAAAACCATGATGTTGGGCTTTTAAAGATGATATCCAAGAAGGTTATATGAAGCCTACATCTAATGAGTCCATTCAACTCTATATTTCAACTCAAATCAGCCCAAGGAAGAGGTTCTAGAGAATTACAACTGCTTAAGAAGATTACGGGCCTAAAGCCCAATTCTACACTGAATCCAGTTTTAATCCCGTTTTGGAAAGTGGATTGAAAAGCTTATTTCCGAGTATCAATTTGACTTAATTCCCGCGTAGGTTGAACGAAATTCGATTCTGCACACTTTTGTATTTCACGTAAATTTCATGAATCGGACTTCTACTGGGTCAAAACTTGGGCCGAATGTCAGCAGAAAAATATACCTATTTTGGACTGCGGGAAAACCCTAATTTTCTCCTAATTGGATTAGGACTTTATCTCCTAATTTGATTAGAACTTTATGTATTCTCTTGGGGTATAAAGAGGTGAATTGGAGGCTGTTTTGGAGGAGAAAAGAAGTGGAGGCCAGGGCAGAGAAGACAGAGACAATCCGGGTTTTATTTATTCATTATGTCTTTTATTATTTTGTTTTCTTCTTCTTCTTCTACCATGTGTAACTAAACTCCTCAACTAGGGTTGAGGAGGAAACCTCCATTAATGAAGTGAAGTTCTTTTGTTCATTAATTGATTCTCATGTGTGTAATTTAATTGCTTATGATTTTTGCTTCTTGTGATTAATTATTTTATAATTCTTTCACCATCTATATCATGTATATGTGGTAGTTAGAAAGTATTATAATTAATCTAAGCTTGAGTTTGTATTTCTTAAAAGTGATAATCTTTGATCTTATGTTTTTCATTAAATTGGATACATAGGATGCTTAGAATTTTACACAAGTGAAGCGAAGAAAAATCTACCTTTTAATATATTTTTCATAGTGCTTTATTGTTAAATCTTGAGTAAGCAATAGATTGATTTCTTGATTGCTACTCTAACTTTGGGAATTAATAAATGAATATTAGAAACTTCATGGATTTAATGGTGGTGGAATCCAAAACCTTAGTTATTTTCTCTATTTGATTTCAATTGTGTTACTTTATTTGCTTGTTAGTTTAATCTTTCAAATCAATCAACTTTTTGTTTAAACTAGATTAGTTTTAAATTAATTTGAATTTGTATTAATTTTTCTTCTCAAAGCATTCCCTTGGGTTCGACCTCGTTCTTGCCGAACTATACTTTAATAGATTCGTACACTTGCGAGTTATTTAACAATTTTAAAACAACATCAGGTTTGATCGACATGATCGTGGTAGACAGGACAGAAACCGAAGGGACTCAAAAACCCATGAGTATAAGATGAAGATGGATCTACCCAATTACAATAGACATCTTCAAATTGAAAATTTCCTTGACTAGCTTACTAATGTTGAATAGTTCTTCGAGTATACGAATATACCTGAAGAGAAGCAGGTTAAGCTTGTGTCATACAAGCTTAAAGGGGGAGCTTCGGCCTGGTGGGAACAGATGCAAACTAACCAAAAGCAAGGGAAACAACCTATCTGAACCTGGCACAAGATGAAGCGGTTGTTAAGGGCCAGATTTCTGCCACCAGACTACGACCAGATGTTATATCATCAGCTCCAGAACTGCAGGCAGGGGAATCGACCTGTCTTGAGTAGAGGAGTTTAACAGGTTGAGTTCACGCAACAATCTGTCAGAGACGGATAGCCAACAGGTGGCGAGGTATACTGGAGGGTTGCGATTGGTGATCCAGGATCATGTTACTATGCACATAGTCTAGAATTTATCAAAAGCTATCTATCTGGTTTATAAGATGGAGGCGCAACTGGCACGACCACCCTCGCGCTATCAGTAGTCGAACAGATCATACTCTGATTCTACACATACTTTACAGAATAAGGGGAAACAAACAGCAGCTTCGCATCAACAACCATAGCAAACCCAACAACAACAGCATTCCTCAGGCGTTGTTAGTGGTAGTAAGGGATAGGAACGGGAACGGCAACCTACTGGACCTGTTCAGAATAAGAGTAGGAACGATAACCCTTATGCGAGTCCTGAGCTAGATAAATGTTTTCATTGCCAATAACCTGGTCATCGCTCCAATGAGTGTACTAACCAAAGACAAGTGAATGTAGTAGAGGCTGAAGATGACGAGCTAGACGTTAATGAAGATGAACCAATGGTGATCGAGTTAACTGTGTAGTTCAGAGGCTGTTTGCACCAAGGCAAGAAACCGACAAACAGCGACATAATATCTTTCGCACCAAATGCACAGTCAACCAGAAAGTTTGTGATGTGATTGTGGATAGTGACATCAGCGAGAATATTGTGTCGAAAGCCTTAGTCAAGAAGTAGCAGTTGAAAACTGAGAAACATCCATCCCCTTACAAAATTTGGTGGATCAAGAAGAGTGCCGAGACTAAAGTGACTGAAATCTGTTCTATACTGTTCTCCATTGGCAAGTACTAAGATAAGACAGTCTGTGATGTGGTTGAGATGTACGTATGTCATCTATTATTGAGGTGTCCTTGGTACTATGATGTTGATGCGACTCACAAAGGGAAAGACCACACGTATTTGTTTTGGTGGTATGACCGGAAGATTGTGTTGGTACTTATAAGGGAACAGCCTCCTAAGGCTTCTAAAGTGGAGAGGCATTCTTTTCTTACTGTCCCTAAGGAGCAGTTCACTGATGCAATGAAGGAGTTGGGCGAAGTTATAGCACTCATGGTTAAGGATGAGGAGGCGAAAGAAGATTCATCCATTCCTAAAGTGTTACGACCACTACTGGCAGAATTTCAGGATTTGATTCCAAAAGAGCTGCCGGATGGCGCCCATGCGGGATATACAACATCATATAGATTTGGTGCCTGGAGCGAGGTTACCAAATTTGCGACATTATCACCCGAGTCTAACGGAGAGTGCAGAGTTACAGAGGCAGGTTGAAGAGTTAGTTCGTAAGGAGCTGATCAGAGAAAGTAGGAGTCCTTGCGCAGTTCGTGCTTTGCTGACACCAAAGAAAGATGGTACTTAGCGGATGTGTGTTGACAGCCGCGCAATCATTAAAATTACAGTGAAGTACAAGTTCCAATTCCGCGGTTACATGATATGTTGGACATGTTGGAGGGTTCACAAGTCTTCTCCAAAACGAAGGAGGGGCTATATAAGTGGTTGGTTATGCGATTGATGAACCAGGTTCTGAAACCATTTATTGGCAGTTTTGTAGTTTTGTGGTTGTCTATTTCGATGATATTCTGGTTTACAGTTGTAGTGAAGCAAAACATATGGAGCATCGGCGGGAAGTCTTGCAAGTTTTGCATACTAGCAAGTTGTATGTCAACTTAAAGAAGTGTTGTTTTCTTACCAACAGATTGCTATTTTTGGGGTTTGTTGTAGGAGCTGACGGTATTTGAGTTGATAAAGAAAAGGTTCGTGCTATCCGAGATTGGCCTACACCAAAGACTGTAAATCATGTTCGCAGTTTTCACAAATGAGCGACCCATTACCGAGTACATGAAGAAGGCGAAATTTCAGTGGGGTCATGAGCAAGAGGTGGCCTTTGCCTTTGCTGTGATTAAAGAGAAGTTTTCACTACTCCAGTGCTAGCTTTGCCAAGTTTTGAGAAGGTTTTTGAAGTCGAGTGTGATGCTTTTGTCATGGGCATAGGGGTTGTTCTTTCTCAAAAGGGCAGACCAGTTGAATATGTTGTGATCCGCACCCTGAAATTTGTAAACACGCAGAGCAATCTGAACCGCATGCATGCTAGGTGGATTTCTTTTCTACAGAAATTTACCTTTGTGCTGAAACATAAGTCGGGGCAGCAGAATAAGTTACTAAAGCGTTGAGTCGTCGAGCAGCTTTATTGACAACCTTGAGTTCTAAAGTTGGTTTTGATTACTTGAAGGAGTTGTATGAGAATGATGAGGATTTTCAGGCAATTGTGGGTCAAGTGCAGTTCACGGCAACCTGTAGCAGATTTCCATATTCAAGATGGTTATTTGTTTTGCGGAAACCAACTTTGTATTCCAAAATCATCTCTACGAGAACAAATCATTCGTGAACTGCATAGTAGTGGTTTGGGTGGACGCTTGGGTTAAGATAAGACGGTTGCGCTAGTAGAGGAGCGTTATTACTCACCACAGTTGAAGCGTGATGTTAGCAAATTTGTGCAGAGGTGTCCAGTGTGCCAAATAGCTGAGGGTTAGGCGCAGAATACTGGGTTGTATACTCCACTGCCCATACCAAAAAAAATTTGGGAGGATTTGACTATATATAGATTTTGTGTTGGGACTTCCACGGACACAAAGAGGTATGGATTATGTTTTTGTAGTTGTTGATAGGTTTTCAAACATAGCGCACTTTATTCAATGTCAAAAAACCTCGGATGCAACTCATGTGACTAATCTGTTCTTTTGAGAAATTGTGCGTTTGCATGGAGTCCTAAAGTTGCTTACTTTAAATCGTGATGTCAAGTTCCTTAGCCACTTTTGGAGGACTTTGTGGAAGAAATTTGATACTTCTCTGAAGTGCAGCAACACTAGTCATCCGCAAATAGGTGGGCAGACAAAAGTGGTGAACAGAACATTGGGAAACATGGTTGGTGTATTTTTGGTGATAAACCGAAACAATGGGATTTAACTCTTCCTTAGATTGAGTTCAATTTCAACAACATGTTAAACAGGTCCACTAGAAAGGCGTCGTTTGAGATTGTCTATACCAAAGCATGCCTTAGATTTGGTTTCATTGCCCAAGCTTCCTGGAGTGAGCATTTCAGCAGAAACATGGCTGAGAGAGTGTAGAAAATTCAAGCCAAGGTCAAGCACAATTTGCAACAGTCTAATGCCAAGTATAAGGTTGCATCTGATAAACATCGTGAACCAAAGTGTTCAAAGTGGGTGACTTGGTGATGGTGCACTTGCGCAAGACCAGATTTCCAATGGGAACATATGGAAAGCTAATAAAGAGAAAATATGGACCGTGTCGCATCACATGGAAAATTAATGATAATGCGTATGTGGTGGAACTTCCTGATGATTATGTCAATTTCTAATACTTTCAATGTGGTAGACTAGTTCGAGTATCATCCTCATGATGAGTCGCTTTATTCGTAGTCCAACTCGAGGACGAGTTCTTCTGAAGTGGAGGGGATTGATGCAGAACATAGAGCTGATGAGCTTGGGACCCGTTTAGGGAATTTTAGTAGATGTCAAGATGGATTCGGATTGCTATGATTTTTGGTAATTAGTAATTTTTAGTAACTAGGTTTCTTACCTTATTTTCTCAGGATTTATAGAGACTTTATTTATTTTTATTCTTTTTTGCCAATTCCCTTATGCTACAAGTTTCCTTTTGTTTTTAGGTTTCCTTGTACTATTAGGATTAGGATTTCTCTATTATAAATTCATGTATTGCAGAGGGCAGATAACACATTCAATTATCAATACAAAATCATATTTCTCTGTAACTTTTGTTTGTGTTTATCTTAACTTTGTGGATTCAAAGTTACCCTTGTTCATTTGGGAACAATTTCATAGCTTCCGCTTCATCAGAAAAGATAGTCGTCCTTTATATTGTGAAGGCCTAGTGTGACGGAATGTTGAGTGGGTGGAATGGCCACAGCCTCTAGACGGGCATTGTTGCGACCTTATAAGGCATATAAGATTGCCACAATTATGCGGTTGAAACATCTAAAATGTGCTGTCCAATTTGTGATACATGATCTCCTAATTCTAGATTACTGTTTCAAGACAAAGAACCAACCAATTGTAATTGTTTGGCTACTGTTAAGTATACGAGTCATGTTGACAATTTTCTACTTAAAACTTATATTGTAGTATATAAAGTGTCATGAGTCAATTCATCTAAACCATGGAAGATGATGGAGATGCAGATTAACGAACACACCACAAATCTCTCAAGCTCAATCAATATCTAGATTATGGTAAGTTGAGACCACAAAAACTAATTACGACCTAGGTTTGATCTTTAGAAGGCTCAAAATATTATTTTAATTTAGTTTATCAAATTGGAATTTTTGATAAAATGACCAATTAAGATTTTTTTAGAATAATATTTTGAAATCCAAAATGGCTCAACAAGAAATATTATTTTAATTTAGTTTATCAAATTGGAATTTTTGATAAAATGACCAATTAAGATTTTTTTAGAATAATATTTTGAAAACCAAAATGGCTCAACAAGAAGTCAATGGTTCGAAACTTGTCCAATGGTGGTCAATCAAAAGCTCGATCGAACCCAGCAAACATTTATGGGAACTCTCTCAAACCAAAATCCTGTAAGAACTTTACTTACCACACTACATGGGTATCCTATATTGGCTATAAATATGAGGTTATAGTTAGTCTAGGGTATCTTTCAGAGGAGTTTACAACTCTTTACATATCATTAAGAGAACTAATATTTTTACAGCAAGAAAGCCATTAACAGAGTGGTTCGTTCAGACAAGTTGACCAGACCCCACTAGTAATTGGAAATCAGAAGTCCATAGAGAAGCCATGGAGAAGCAGATTGCGTGAAGAGCAAGTATGTCAATGGATCAACAGCTAGCGGATCTGGGGAGATCTTGTGTAATTCTAAGGTGGGAGGGACTAGGTGACTCCTTGGTTAGAGTCTAGTAACTTGGTCTGCAGCCTCTTTTTTGTTGGAAGATGTTAGTTGCGACAACTAATATTAGCAAATATTAGCTGTATACACAGCATATCTTCCGGCCTTAGATTTTCCATAGTTGCTGCCTTTTCCAGCTCCTTTATTTTAGGGATTTGATTATTATTGCTGTAAATATTTAGCTCCTTTATTTTAGGAATTTGATTATTATGATTGATGTAATTTAGGAGCAAACTGTAGACTTCAATTTTAGGCTCTTTTTCCTTGTATAGTTTTCTCTTTTTCCTATATATACTTGTACAAGATGTAATCATATTACCGAGAACTACAGAAAACTTTTCTCTCAAAAAAATCAACATTGTAACAGAGCAGGTTTTTGCCGCAAACAAGGTCCTGAGTTCGAACCTCACTGTCACCCTAATTAAAATTGAAGCATGTGTTGGACCAAAAGAAGGTCACACATGAGGGGGGCGTGTTGAGGATTTAAATATTTAAATTGCACCATCTCTTTAAAGTAGATGGTTGTCAACATGGTATCGGAGCAATAGCGTGCAAAAGAGAGAAAAATCAACCGGGGTGTGAGCGATTACTGTTGACCTATTCTTGTTGCCCTGGGTGGGTGGATTACTGGTATGAGCGAGTACTGCTGACCTATTCAAGTTGCCCTCCTATCCTTAATGTCCTGGTCTGCAATTGCCTTGGATAACATCCTAAGGCCTCGATTCTTCACACCATAGACACAGGTAGATCAAATGATGAGAGAGTATGCTCATAAACTATCCTATAACCTTGCTGTAACTTCGGAGTAGCCTTGAGCACTTCTAGTCGTGATGAGTCATCTTAGATTATAGATACAGATACTACTAACCATATGACACATGAATCTAATCTTTTTTCTTCTTATAGCACTCATCCAAGTCTTCTGATGAACTCTTTTCCGCTGTTCCAGAGCTAGAGATGCAACCGAACGGAGAACTTTCACATCGGTTGAATCACTAAAGAGAGAAGAAAGAAAGAGACAGTAGAGGGAACAACGGAAAGAACATTGGCTGTCATTAGCTACCAGAAAAAACAGCAAATGGGACTGCTTCTATTGTGTCTGGGGAAGGTCCTATTCATCTTACTTCTTATATGTCTCTCTCTAATGTCTTACATGTTCCATGTTTAACTGGTAACCTATTGTCCATTAGTCAGATTACTAAGGCTCTCAAATGTTCCGTAACATTTTTTTATACGCATTGTCTTTCAGGATCTTACGGGAGCGAAGATTGGTCTTGGTAGAAAAATAGGTGGTCTGTACTACTTGGATATGAATTGGGCTTTGGATGGAAAAGCAAATCAAGGTTGGCAGGTCAACATCGAAAGATCAGATTTGGTTATGACATAAAAGATTAGAACACCCCTCATTTAGTTATTTGCATAAGTTATTCTCATCTTTATTTTCAGAGTTGACGTTTCTAATTTTCATTGTGATAGTTGTGTGTTAGCCAAACACAATCGAACTTCTTTTCCTTCAAGTTTTAATAGAAGTTCTGTGTCTTTCTCAATTATTCACAGTGATGTGTGGGGGCCATCCCATGTTCAGAATCATTCAGGTTCTAAATGGTTTGTTTCTTTCATTAATGATTGCACTCGTGTTTCATTGATCTATCTGTTAAAAGAAAAAACTGATGTTTTTTCCACCTTCCAGTCCTTTCACCAAATAATTCTTACCCAATATAACACGAGAGTAGAGGTTCTACGACTAGATAATGAAGGGGAGTATTTTAAAAGGGGTCATAGTGTATATTTTCAGGCTCATGGCATCATTCATCAAACGTCATGTGTTGATACACGGTGTAGCCGAGCGTAAGAATCGCCAACTCTTAGAGGTTGATAGATCCTTACTCTTTGCTATGAATGTTCCTAAATCCTTTTGGGGAGATGATGTCCTTCCAACAACACATCTCATTAATAGAATGCCTTCAAAAGTCCTTCAGTTCCAAACCCATCTTCAGTCCTTGTTCAAAAACACTCTATTCCGACTCTTCTTCATGTCCCACCCAAGGTGTTTGGTTGTGTCTATTATGCTTATATTCACAAACAACACCGGAGTAAGCTGGATTTGAGAGCACTCAAGTGCACTTTCTTAGGGTACTCTGCCACCCAAAAGGGATACAAATGTTATCACCCTCCTTCAACAAAGATGCTTGTTTCTATGGACATTACTTTTGTTGAAGATCGGGCTTACTATTCAAGGGGAGATTCAGACGCTTCTCTTCAAGGGGAGAATTTGGGAAATAAAGATAAGTCTTGGGATGTGCTACACTACCTTTAACCAACACATCATCATCAGCTAGAGAACTTCTGTACCTACTTCCTCGAAATTCTTTGAGCCACATAGATTGGTGTACTCAAGAAGGGAGAAGATAAGACAACTCAGCACCTCTTGACCAACCCAATGACCAGTTAGACAGGTAATCCTGAGGTAGTTCCTTCTTCTTAACTCTCTAGTGATATTCTTATTGACAAGTCAACTCAGTTAACCATTGATCAACTTGATCAGTCAAATGATGATACTCATTTACCAATTGATCAACTTGATCAGTTCCATGATAATACTCAATTACTTCTTGAGAATCAGGCTCGTTATCCCTCTCGAGAATAAAAACCTCCCTCTCGTTATGGCTTTCCAATTGTAAAATATCCCATCTCTCATTATGTGTCTTCACATCGTTTATCTTTATCTTATAAAATATTTGCAAACAAGCTGTCCTCCATGTCTGTGCCTGATATGTGCGTGATAAGTTACAGGAAAGCTGCCAAATGGAAGCTTTACAGAAAAATTCTACATGGGAACTAGTAGAGCTACCAAAGGGAAACAGTTGGTTGCAAGTGGGTATTCACAGTTGTTAACCATCATCTACTCTAAAAGCTTAAGCTGTCAGAGATGGTGTAACTTAAATATATAAATCTTTCAACACGCCCACTCACGTGTGGCCTTCTTTTTAGTCTAAGACATGTTCCACTTTTAATTATCAGGGTGATGGTGAGGTTTCCTACTCTTATACCATGTTAACAACCATCTACTCCAAAAGCTTAAGCAATTAGAGATGGTGGAACTTTAATATTTAAATCCTTCAACACGTCCCCTCACGTGTGAACTTCTTTTGGTCCAACATGTGTTTCAATTTTAATTATTATGGTAAAGGTGAGGTTTGAACTCGAGACATTTGGCTCTGATATCATGTTGACCACTATCTACTCTAAAAGCTTAAGTTGTTAGAGAGGGTGCAACTTAAATATATAAATCCTTCAATATAGTGAAGCATAAGGCAGATGATTCAGTGGGGGAGGTTTAGGGCAAGACTGGTAGCTAAAGGTTATACCCAGACTTATGGGATAGATTACCAGGAAACATTTGCACTGGTGATGAAGATAAATACCATCAAGGTCCTCTTATCCTTGGCTGCAAACCTGGAGTGGCCTCTTCAGCAGTTTGATGTGAAGAATTCTTCACAGAGATCTAGAGGAAGAAGTATACATGGACTTTCCTCCTGGCTTTGCTAATCCCTGTAAAAGAGGTAAGGTATGCAGATTGAGGAAATCTTTGTATGGACTTAAGCAATCGCCTATAACTTGGTTTGGCATGTTTACTCAGGCCATGAAGAAGTATGGATACCACCAAAGCCAATCTGATCACTCTTTTCCTCAAATTTCACTTGGAGGTAAGATTACCTTCTTGATTGTGTCTGTGGATGATATTGTGGTGACTGGTAGTGATAGTGAGGAGATGGGTACGTTGAAAGCATATCTGGCAAAAGAATTTGAGATCAAAGACCTTGGTTTTTTACGATATTTTCTACGTATTAAAGTTGCTAGGTCGAAGCAGGGGATCTTCGTTTCCTAAAGAAAATATGTTATGGACTTAGAGGCTGAGACTAGAATGTTGGCTTGCAAACCTATTGATACTCCAATCAAACAAAATCACAGGTTAGGTGAAGGCACAGATAATACACCTATATATCAAAGGCTGGCCAAGAAGCTAATATATTTGGCTCATACTCGCCTTGACATAGCCTATGCAGTGAGTGTAGTAAGTCAGATTCATCGATGCTCCTTGTGAAACACACATGTTGGTTGTACATAGAATTCTCAGGTATTTAAAATTTGATCCTGGGAAAGGTCTGTTAATCTCCAAACATGACCCTCTGGAAGTGGAAGGATATACAGATGTCGATTGGGCAAGATCCATAATAAATAGAAGACCAACTTCAAGATACTGCACGTTTGTGGGAGGGAATCTAGTCACTTGGCGTAGCAAGAAACAATCTGTTGTGGCCATATCCAGTGCTGATGCAAAATTCAGACCCATGGCTCATAGAATATGCAAGATGTTGTGGTTGAAGGCTTTGTTAAGGGAGTTGGGCTTTAGTTCTAGGGATCCAATGAAGCTTTTCTGCGATAACAAAGCTGCCATTAGCATTGCTCAGAATCCAATTCAGCATGATCTTACTAAACATGTTGAAGTGGATAGACACTTTATCAAGGATAAGTTAACTGGAGGATTAATTTGCACTCCATTTGTGAAGACAGAGAATCAGCTTGCAGATATTTTGACAAAGGGAGTGTCAAGCAAGACTTTCAATTTGGCACTTGACAAACTAGGCATTCGAGACATCTATGCTCCAGCTTGAGGGGGAATGCTGGAAGATGTTAGTTGTGACAACTAATATTAGGAAATATTAGCTGTATAAACAGCATATCTTACAGCCTTAGACTTTCCATAGTTACTGCCTTTTTTAGCTCTTTTGTTTTAGGGATTGGATTATTATGATTGATGTACTTTAGGAGCAGATTGTAGACTTCAGTTTTTAGGGATTTTTTTTTCTTGTATAGTTCTCTCTTTTTTCCTATATATACTTGTACAAGAAATAATTATTACAGAATACAGAAAACTTTTCTCTCAAAAAAATCAGCATTTCTCATATAGGGGAATTTGATGTTGGCTTAATTGCACTTCACCCCCTATTCTATCATTTTGTGGCACATAACCCCACTGAAGTATGTTTTTGGCAATTTTTCTTTCCCGTGTATGTTTTTGGCAGTTAACCCCCCTGAGCTATTACAATAATTGAACCTTACCCCTTACCATTAGTTGCCCGTTAAATATGTTCAAAATGGGCAATAACGTCATTTTACCTCCTTATTTAACGAACAAATAAATGATAAGGCGGTAAAGTGCAATAATTCTTTTATATATTTTCTACTAAAATGTAACAATTTTCCCATTGGGTTGTTATGCTCGCTCTTTTTCCATCTATAAATTATGGCGACGAAGAAAACCAAAGAGAGGGGAAGACCATTGGTTGCGTCAGGATTTAACATCTAATGATGTTATCGTTACAAATAAAGTTGTAGATCTAGACTATTTGAAGTGAATTTGGGGTGTGGCTTAATTTCCATATGTGTTGGGTTATTGTAGGCTTTTTTAAAATATTTGGAATTTGTTGGACATTTATAACTATACACTAGTAATTACCATCACATCCCATGCTTTGTGATTCTCGTACATCTTCTCTTAAGATTGCCTTGGATCTTAGGGTTTTAAGATTAGGGGAGTGACACAACATCCTCTTCTTCATGTCATTCTCATAATCCTAGAAGACCTAGGAATTGAGTAAATGTGTCCCCTATTCTTTGTTTTGGAAATGCCTTCCAATTTATTGTTTATCAATGTGGGTAGAGTGGATAATTAAGAAATAGATAATGTTTCCAATTTTTTTGTACTTATGGTGGATTATGGTTTATTTTGGAGACCAAAATATTTTATTACGTAATGTTATTCCCTAGTGTTATTTGCTTTCAATTGGTGATATGTGATTAATATTTTTATCACCTTTGTTTAACCTTCATCCGTGTTATTTCATTGTCACTAATGATGGATCCAGTTCCTTTTTTATCTTTCTCATATTCAAAACAAATTTTAATGGTTCCCATGGTTTTTTTGGCAGATGACACCAGAAGGTCGGTTCACAAGGATCGGTGTTCATGTTGGTATCTAAGAATATAAAACAGTAATTCTTTTTTTCTTTTTTTTTACGATAGATGACGTATTAAATCACAAGACAGTGAACTACTTGTACTCATCACTAGTATTGACTGTTGAGGTCTTTGTTTCCAAGCTTCTTTGTTCCAGTGGGATTAAATCATTATGTTTCATGTCATTATGCAGATTGTTAAAATCACCAGCTATAACTATTATCCTGATTTTATGGGATTGCATTCTAGGCTGTTAGTTTCCAGATTTGTAAGCTGTATATCCAGATTTATAGGCTGTTAATTTAGGCTGTTAGTTTCCAGATTTGTAGGATATTCGATTTATAGGCTGTTTTTTGCCTATATATGTTGTCCTTGTACATTGCCAAAAACAGATAAAAAATTCCCATTATTTCACAGGGTATCAGAGCTAAATGCTCTCTAGGAATCCTGTAAATTTGTGGCCTACATTGCCTCATAAAAGGAATTTCTTCCAGTTTTTTTTTTCTGGCCTAAATTGCCATTTTCTTGCCTTCTCTGGTTCTGTTTTTTCTAGCCTGCTTTGCCATTTTTCCAGAACCAGTTTTCCTTTTCAGATTGGTCTTCTTGAGTCTAGATTTCTTTCCACTTCTATCCAAAATCATGACTAAGGTTTCTAAATCTACCAATCAGCAAGTCATCAATACTGCAGCAGGAGTTCCAGAATATCCAACCAGGTTTACATCTCAACGGAAAAAACTATTTGAAGTGGTCTCAGTTTGTTCAAACCTTCTTGAAAGGGAAGGGCAAACTGAGTCATCTTCTTGAAATGGGACCAAAACTGGTTGATCCGAAGTTCGATGCATGGGATGAAGAAGACTCGATGGTGATGTCCTGGTTATGGAATTCAATGATGCCAGAAGTCAACGATACTTGCATGTTTTTGACAACAGCAAAGGAGATTTGGGAGTCCTACAGGCAGACTTATTCTAAAGTCCACGATGCTGACAAATTTATGAGACTAAGATAAAAATCTCATTTACCAAACAAGGTAACCGCTCGGTCACTGAATATGCTCAGACTTTACAAAACTTATGGCAAGAGTTGGATCATTATCAGTGTCTTGAGATGAAGAGCAGCGATGATGCAGCCCTTCTTAAACGATCTATGAAAAAAGAGAGAATTTACACCTTTCTTGCCGGATTGAACATTGAGTCCGATCCTGTCCGAGTACAAGTGTTAGGAAAGGAAGAAGTTCCTTCACTTAATGAAACAATTGCCATAATTCGTGGAGAAGAAGAATGAAGAGGAGTTATGATTGAGACTCAATTGGCAGATGGTTCAGCCTTGGTTACAAAAGCTGCAAATCCGAGTGCTGTGAAATCAAACCATTCGAATGCCTATTCTAGTGGAGTAGTAGGAAATAATGGGTTGTCAGAAGGATCAACAGCAGGTAATAAAGACTCTTTATGGTGTACTTACTGTAAGAAGCCGCAACATAGCAGGGAGAGGTGTGAAAACTCCATAGTAAGCCCTCAAATACTCAAAATACTTCTTGGACAGAAAAGAGTAATCAAGGAGGAAGGCAAGGACATGCACATTTGACCTCAGCACAATTAGGAGGAGGAGAATTCTCTCGGGAGCGATCCGAGTTCAATAGAGAAGATATTGAGGAGCTGAGATATTTTCTGGGGGCATTAGAGAAACCTACGAGTGGTGCAAGTACCTTGGCTTTTTCAGGTAACTCTCAATCCTATGCACTTAATATGTCAATCTCAAAAGGAACTTGGGTAGTGGATTCCGGGGCTACGGATCATATGACTCAATCATCCCATGGGTCTGTCTCTTACAGTACTTGTCCTAGTAATAAGAAAATTGCTACTGCTGATGGAACACTGGTTACAGTTGCTGGTCGAGGGGATATAGTTATAAATCAGAACTTTGTTTTAAAAAATGTTCTGCATGTGCCGAAATTGTCTACCAATTTAGTTTCAATTCACAAGCTTACAGAGGATTTGAACTGTATGGTAACCTTTTCTTCTGCACTTTATAAAATTTCAGGACCAGAGCACAAGGACGATGATTGGACTTGCTAGGGAGAGGAATAGACTCTACTTTCTTGAGGTACCTGATGGGCAAAATAAGGATCCTATTCCGTTGTCTCTACTTTCTGAGTCTTCTCTTTCCAAAAAAAATATTCTGAGTCTTCTCTTTCCAATAAAAATAAAATATGGTTATATCATCTTCGTCTTGGTCATCCTTCTTTCAGTATTCTTAAAATAATATTTCCTAGTTTGTTTAAAGGATTTGATTTGGGTATATTTCATTGTGATGTTTGTGAACTTGCAAAACATAAATGCGTTTCTTTTCCAATAAGTAATACAAGATCTTCAATACCTTTTACTCTAATTCACAGCAATGTTTGGGGACCTTCTACAGTTCAAAATATCTTTGGGGCTCGATGGTTTGTTTCATTTATTGACGATATGTGTCATGGGTTTTTCTCTTAAAACATAAATCAGATGTCAATTCCACCTTTCAAAAAATTTTCCACATGGTAAAAAACCAATTTGGGGTTGAGATAAAGAGAGTTCAATCTGATAATGTTAGGGATTACTTTAATCAAGTGTTGTCACCATTCTTCAAAGAAAAAGGAGTAATTCATGAGTCTTCATGTGTCAACACACCACAATAAAATGGAGTGGCAGAACGGAAAAATGGTCATCTTTTAACAGTCCCATACAACTATTTTCGAATTTTTTTCCCGACTTCAGAACGACAAATCACCTGGTTCCTAGGGTCTTTGGGTGTGTGTCCTTTGTTCATATTCATTCGAATAACCGTGGGAAACTTGATCCAAGGGCTCTAAGTGTGTTTTTGTTGGATATTCTTCTACAAAAAAAAAGGAACAAGTGTTATCATCCTCCAACAAAACGATTCTGTGTCTCTGTAGATGTAACATTTGTTGAAACTGAGAATTACTTTCCAAATCCTTATCTTCAAGGGGAGACATCATTTATGGAAGATAAGGATAGAGATTTGCTTTTGCTTGATCTTTCATCCTTCCCATCCTCACAAAATCAACATCCATCATTATCCAATCCGTCATCATCCGTTTCCGTTCCTTTACCAAGTACTCCTAGTCCAACGGCAAAGGATAAACAGATTCAGAGTGCTACTCGCCCATTGCAGGTATATTCAAGAAGGAAAGAACCCCTTGTTCAACCAATGCAGGTTCTTGATTCTAAACCAATTTCTGGTGTCGATAATGTTGAGTAACTCCTAATTCTGAAGATTATAAACGAAATGGGCATGTTGATGATTATGATCTTCTTATTGCAAACAGAAAAGGTGTTAGGAAGTGTACTCAGCGGCCTGTATATCCGTTGTCTCACTTTGTGTCCTATGAAAAGTTGTCGAATGGTCATAAAAGTTTTCTTATCCACCTCAATACTATTACTATCCCAAAAACTATCTCTGAAGCATTGGGAAGTAAAGAGTGGAAAGAAGCTATGAAGGTTAAAATGGATGCGCTTAAGAAGAACAACATGGAACTTGGTGGAACTGCCTCAAGGAAAGAAGCTAGTGGGATGTAAATGGGTCTTCACTGTGAAATACAAGGCAGATGGTTCACTTGAACGGTATAAGGCAAGGTTAGTAGCTAAGGGGTATACTCAAACATATGGGATAGATTATCTTGAAGCATTTGCTCCTGTTGCAAAAATGAATATTGTAAGAATCCTATTGTCTTTAGCAGCTAATCGTGGCTGGAGTTTGCGGTAGTTTGATGTAAAAAATGCATTTTTACATGGTTATCTTGATGAAGAAATCTATATAGAGGTTCCTCCAGGGTTTTGAGTCAAAAAAGAATAAAGTGTGTAAATTTAAAAAGGCACTTTATGGCTTAAAACAGTCTTCCGGGGGGAGTTACAGCTCTATTAGTCTATGTGGATGATATAGTGGTAACAGGGGATGACTTGCAAGGAATGGAGACATTGAAAAGGTGTTTATTGCAAGAGTTTGAGATTAAAGAACTCAACAAGTTAAAATACTTCCTCGGCATTGAATTGGCTCACACTCGACATGGGATCCATCAGAAGTATGTTCTGGATTTATTAACTGAGACAAGGAAACTAGGGTGTAAACCAGTGGAGACACCCATTGAACAGAATCACAAGCTTTGTGAAGCTCCAGAAGATGCGGTGGTGGATAGAGAATCCTATCAGAGATTAGTTGGCAAACTAATCTATATTTCTCACACCAGACCAGACATAGCCTATGATGTAGGAGTGGTGAGTCAATTTATGCACAATCCAAAAGTAGTACATCTTCAAGCAGCACATCGAATTCTACAATACTTAAAAAGAACTCCAGAAAAGGAAGTGTTGTTTAGAAGAGGCAGTGAATTAACATTGGAAGCATACACGGATGCAGATTATGCCAGATCAGTTGATGATAGAAGATCAACTTCAGGCTATTGTACATTCCTCGAAGGCAACCTTGTAACGTGGAGAAGCAAAAAGCAGAATGTAGTTGCAAGGTCAAGTGCAAAAGCTAAGTTCAGAGCTATGGTATTTGGAGTTTGTGAGCTTCTATGGTTGAAAATAATTTTGGAAGATCTGAAGATTGCATGGGAAGGACCTATGAAGCTATATTGCGATAACAAATCAGCAATTAATATTGCACATAACCCAGTGCAACATGATGTCATGATCGCACCAAGTATGTGGAAGTAAACAGACATTTTATAAAGGAGAAGTTGAATAGCGAACTGATTTTGTACTCCATTTGTGTCAACTGAGGGTCAACTTGCAGATGTGTTAACTAAAGGATTGAGTGGTTCTTCATTTTGGTCTATGATTAGCAAGCCGGGAATGAAAAATATCCACTCACCAGCTTGAGGGGGAGTGTTAGAATCACCAGCTATAACTATTATCCTGATTTTATGGGATTGTATTCTAGGCTGTTAGTTTCCAGATATTGTAGGCTGTATATTCCAGATTTATAGGCTGTTAGTTTCTAGATTTGTAGGTTGTATATCCCAAATTTATAGGCTATTTTTTGCCTATACATGTTGTCCCTGTACATTGCTAAAAACAGATCAAAATTCCCATTATTTCACACAGATTACTCTAGAAGCTGATCTCTTTGAATCTCAAGAAGTAGATAAAAGATGTGACTTGGATTATTTTCTCACAGTTTTAGAACATAGATATTGTATGCAGAAATTTTATGATATAATTTTTCTCAGTCTAACAGCTATTTATTAGAAAATTTACAGTATTATTTTTAATAGATTCAAATGAAAAATTGGCAGCCTTTCTTTTTTTCTTTTTTTTTGATAAGTAAATATGTATCCCGAGAACAACAAGGACCAAATAGGGCCCCTAAACTCTCAAAGAATCCATAAAGTCAACAATCTCATCCAGAGAATTACAATTTCTCCTCGAACCCAACAAAAAATAGAATAAAGAATAGTAGATTTAAACGCCCCAATGGGAGTCTCCTCATCATCGAAAGATCTCCTATTCCGTTCTCTCCAAATGCACCACCAAACACACAGGTGCCACATTCCAAAAATCACAGGCTTTGGAACTCACTCTACATCCTCTCCAAGCCTCCAACATGCCTCTTGAGGAACTAGGCATAACCCACTTAACCCCAAACAATCCCAAAAGCATACTCCAAACGTCCCTTGCCATCGGACAATGAAGCAAGAGATGGTCCATGGATTCCTCATCTCTATTGCACATGAAACACCAACTAACAAGGACCTTTGCTTTTTTCCTAAGATTGTCAATCGTCAAGATCTTTCCATTGTCAGTTGTCCACCCAAAAAAGGCCACCCTAGGCCATACCACCTTCCACGGGAATGCCGTCCCCACTGCCCTAGAAATACTCCTATAGAAGGACCGAACCTCGAAACCCCCCTGAGCCGACAGCACCCACACCAAAGAGTCGGCCCTCCCGCCATCCACACCCTGAAGGTAAATCATCTCCAAATTGAAAATTCCTTGAAAAGCTAACATCCAAAACATCCTTCCCATATCAAGGTGATGGCAGTCAGACATGAAAACCTGATGATCTTGAGCAATCCTATAAAGATGAGGAAAAGAGTATGCCAACGATCGACCTCCACATGCCTAAATCACCAGACATCCTTACCTCCAACAAACAGCAAACTCCCCTCTCCTCCCCATACCTATTGGAAATGGCCCTGCTCCATAGTCTCTCCTTTCTCTCCCAAATCTCCATAGCCACTTCCCAAGGAGAGCCTAGTTAAAAGGCTCCACCTTCCTAATCCCATCCTCCCACCTTAATCGATCAACATACTAGCATACTTGGTCCCAATTGACAAGGTGGTATTTAAACTCGTCGCCCTTACCTCCCTATAAAAAATCCCTCAAAAGCCTCTCAATCCTCTCGGCCACTGACACAGGAATCTAAAAGAGGATAAGAAATAAGTAGGAAGATTGGACAAAGTACTCTTTATCAGCACTGCTTCCTCCAACCTGCTAGCCTCCTCTAATACATTTCCACCACCGGATCCCATCCACCCACTCCCCTCGACGGAGCTCCAGATGAGACCCAAGTACGATATAGGGAAAGATCCAACTCCACAATCAAGGATGTCGGCAAAAACTGAAATATCCGAAGCATTCCCCACTGGAACCAACTTGCTCTTACGAACATTGATGTTTAGCCCAGAGACTGCATGAAAACAGATCAGCACACACCTCAAATCAATTGACCCCTTGTCAAATCAATTGGTCCTTTAAACGTGTTATGACGTCACTTGATGGTTAAAAACAAAAAAGAAACTTCTCTCTTTTCTTTTTTCACTTCTGACTATGGTTGAGAAAGTGTAGGCGTAAAGAGTAACACAGCTTGTGGGTCTGATTACATCCAGAGCATATCAACCAAATTAAATCTGTGTCGGTTTGGGTTTGCAATCCATTTTTGACTTGCCTTACCCACCCGAGTTTGCCCACTTGCCAGTACTAGTAATGAATACTGAACCTGGTCAAAAATGGACTAGGACAAAACAAAAGCAAATTTCCAAATGCCATTCACCAATGACATTTAACACCACCACCAACAACAATAACAACAACCACCAAGCCTTTTTCCAATTACTTGGGGTCTGCTATATGAATCATATGTTTCCATTCCGCACTATTTAAGGTCATATCCTCAGTTAATCCACATGCCATCATAAATTTTTTTACAAACTCTACCTATGTTAGTTTTGGTCTTCCTCTTCCCCTAGCATTACCCTCAATTTGGACTATGTCACTTTTCCTAACCGGCACAGTTAAATGTCTTCTTTGCACATGTCCAAACCATCTTAACCGATTTTTTCTCATTTTATCTCCAATTGATGCTACTCCAACCATCTCCCGAATGTGTTCATTTCTAATTCTATCCTTTCTAGCCAATGACATTTAACACCAAAAAAAAAAAACTATTATACTTGTTTGAATGTGAAACAAAAAGTTTACATGTCATTAACAAAATACAAAAATAAATGGTCCAAATTCATGCCAATGACATCGAGTAAAATAAATAAATTCATAATCTACTTGGTTGGATGTGACCCAACAGGTATACATGTCAACAACAACAAAAAAATTAAATGGACCAAATACAACAACAAATACAGCAAGTGAGAATGAAAAAGTTAAACAAAATCATCAAAATATATTTAATCCATTTGTTAGAAGGGGGAAGGGAGAGAAAATGTGTTAGAGGGAGGGAGCAAATAAGAAGAAAAAAAATGAGAAGAAAAATAAGTACTTTGAGTAGAAAAGAGAAGGCAAGGGAGAGAGAGAGAATCAATTAAGGGCAAAGCAGAAAAAAGAAAAAAGGGAGAATTTGGGAGCATTAGGGTTTTCTTGATAAAAGGATTTGGGCTCTGTTAAGAAAAGAAAAAGAAATAATAAGTTGGATAAAGGGGGTCTGTAGTGGGAAAAAGAAAGCTAAAGAGAAAATTAAAGAGAAGGAAAACGAGAGAGACTACGATTTGCAACAGAGAAGAAGAAGAAGAGGAGGAGAGAGATCCCGAAGAAGTGAGAACTTCATCTGAACAATCAATGTCAAAAAAATAATAATAATAATAAAGCACAATTACCAGGTGTACATAGATAGAAAACAAAATCAAATGCCTAATTGACTCACCCATCATGTAACAAGGAGTAGAAGATTTGCACAACAAATTGAAGACAGAAGTCACCTTTGTTCTCTGAAAGAAAAGAAAAAAAGGAACACAAAAATCTTTAAAAGGAAGGGAGGACATCATTCTTACCTTCACAATTGGTGCTTAGGCAAATCATATGCGTGTTAACCCTTTCTTGATTGATAATGCAAAGTGCACAAAATCTTTTCTCATTAGAAAAAATGCAGCTGGTATTTTCATCGCTCTACCCACCCCCTTCTTTATTGGAAACCGATATATATGTATTTTGGATTCGAAATCACACTTCGCCAACTTGAATGTATGGTAAGATCGTTGTTCATGCGATAAAGCAGGCAACCCACATGGAAGAAAGGCACGTATTGACCAACGTAACTCATTTTCTTTGTTAGTAATTGAATTCTGCTCAAAACAAGTCATGAGTTAGTTACTTTTGCAACCAAATAATGGGAAATTAGAAGAAAAAAATCATCTACATCACTACTCTACTTTAGTGTCTTATATCCTTGAAGAAACCTAAAATCAAGCTTCTAAAACGAGATGAAAAGGGATTCCATGTGAATATAACACAAGCAAGTTTTGAGATTGCAAGAAAGCAGTCTAATGCAAACCACAAGCTGTTATTTTGTTTAATTAATTTTTTTGTTTTAATGAAAGTCTACACAAACATAGTTATAGAAGAGAACACATGCTGCACGAGAGATTCCCTTACAGTAGTAAATTAGCTGTATAATTTTTTTGCACTAAAAAACTAACTTTAAAAATCAAAAAGCTTTATTACATAAGTTGCTGGCATATACATTTATAATTTACGATTATGATGTGGACACTAATACAGGCATCCGACACGCCACCCACAAAAATCAAGACACAAAAACAGAACTGTATAAGTGTACTCGTATAGTCATATAAACACAAACTACCTGGCATATGTTCTATGTTAATGCTTCAAGTAATTTGACAAAACTACATTATTCTCAGGGGTAAGGTGCATTAATAAAGCATATCAATATCAAGGGTCAGATAGAAATTAACACATAACATAGGGATTACTTCGAGAATTTGTCTTAAATATGAGAAGTCCTATTACTATGAAACACATCACCCGCAGAAGTGCTAGGGCTCAAATAAGATAAGAGGAAAACCTGGGAAAGCCCCCTCTCAACGCAAGCCCTTCCCCCTCCCCTCTTCAATCTATCCTAAAGAGGATAGGTTCACTGCTCCCAAATGCATCACCACCACCAAAGAAAAGCTCAGGCTCAGATAAGATAGCAAGCCACTCCCTCCCAAACAGATCAACCACTATTTGGCATTTCTACTTCATTGTCAGTGTCTATGGCTTGGTTCTAATTGAACTTGGTTGGCCACAGATTCTTCTTTCTTTCTTTTCTGTTACAAACTACAAGTCACATTATATCTACTTTCTCAAAGACTTCTCTTATTATTTTACTCCATGTTGGTTTCAGTCTACCTCTTACTTGCTTACCTTCTACTTTAACCTCCTGTTTTTAGTAAATCTACTTGTCTATGATGTATCCGTGCAAACCACCGAAAGCTACTTTTCTCTTATTTTACCATTAAGAACTGCATGTCCTAATTTCTCCCGAATTTGTTGATCTTTTATATTGTATCCTACCTACACCTATCATCCATATTAACATTGTCATTCCTACAACACGGATAAGCTCTTCTTAGCACCTACCAATGGATAACATTTTTCAACATATAAGATTGTAGGCCTAATGACGGAATACAAAATTTTCCTTTTAATCTATTCAGAATACTGATCATATAAGATACTAGCTTATCTGTGTCATTTCTACTTAACATGCACTAATAAATGGCTCCCACAGTTTTAAAGAACCAACAACTAGAAGTTTCCCATTGATGTACTTAGAGAATGGAAAAGAAAAAGAATGTTCATCCAATAATTGATATTTCAAGGAGTAAAAACTCCAAATACAATACACTTAAACATGCAAATGTAACCAAGTTGATGCGCCTACAAAGCGTAAGAGAGTTGGTGAGTTCTGCAAACACAATCTACATCATAGACTATGTCAATGCACCATGGAGATAATAATGCATTTAATAAAAATCCAATGCTCCTAAAGATTTCAAGACAAATATATAAATATATATGACAGAACAAATGAATAACATTCTCTGAAAAACTTTATATAACCATCAGCACACAAAAGAATCAAACAAACAGACCAAGAGACATTCTGAATATCAATAATAGCTGCAAAATATATTTCCAATTGAATCACACAATCCCTGAATTCCATTTGCACCATTGAATCTGGAAGTCTAATAATTGTTACTATAGATTAACTACAAATATTTCTCCCGACAGCTCCACCATTGATAAATACATCAAACACAAAAGCATAATAAAAAACACCATCATGAATTCCAGTTAATTTCATATTTCATCGAATGAGATGGAATAGGAAGTACAATTTTATTTTTCTGAAAAAAAGGTTTTTAACACAGCCATCTTAGAAATAAAATCAACCATGACCTCAACATTTTAAGGGCCATCCAAGGATAATGGACTTAATCTTGGGTGCCTCGGAATATGGAAAGGAGACCCTCCAGAATTTAAGTTAAATTCTTTCAAACACAATGTTTCAAGCATATCAAACCAATTCAGGCAAATAACTGAGTAAAGTGAGAAATTTTGTTTCACTTCATGATGATAATAATGTACATTTTAACAGAAGCAAGGAAAGAAATACTCAGACTTGAAATGTTATGAAGGAAACATAGGGAATTAGGGACCTCAAATAATAAAATGCTGGAATTTTAAGGTCCACTTTTCACTTAGGTTGAGTTTGAAATAATAATTTCAGAATGCATGGAGAACCATTGTTGACTCTTCTTCCATTTCCAGAATGCCATCCAGCTTTGATTGTGAAATTAAGAAACTAAAAGTATTATGTCAGTGTACAAAAAAAGGTAACTAAGTACAGAATGTGGTACCTTATTTCACCGTTCAAAAACTATTTTGTACTACCACAAAACTCCAATGTACCACTTTTAGTACGTTAAGATACCACTTTTAGTACACAAACATTCTATTCTTAGTATGTAGGTACACTAATTTTAGTACACTAAAGTATGATTTTTAGTGCACTAATTAACTAACGTTAGTTTGGTAATTGCAAAATCAAAGCTGGAGGGCATTCTGGAAATGAAAGAAGAGTCAACAATGATTCTCCATGTATTTGAAAATAATTTGCTAACTCAACCAAAGTGAAAAATGAACACTAAAAGTCCACAATTTGGTTATTTGGGACCCCCAAGTCCACCTAAATGTAGTTACCCAATTGTAAATTTGTTTTCGTTTAAGTTGTGGAAAATTTGAGTTTGGTTCCAAAAGGCTTCTCAAGTGTCTTTCAAGAGTAACAGACAATTTAGCAACCTTAACTAACGCTTTGGAAGTAGGTAACCCATATTTTCCTGAAAAAACAATTTTGCTATATACGAGGCATCGCCAAATTTGCTACAAAGAATGAAGCATGCCATCTTAGAGAATCCATCCACAACTACTAAGAAAAAATCATATCATCTAGCTGTTCTAGGTAACCCAATGATAAAACCCATGCTACATCTTTTCATGGTGTATGTGGAACAGAAAAGGAAGTGTATAATTCAGTGTTTTGTTTTCTCGCTTTTGCTAACAGATATGTACGACATAGGGATACAATTTTGACTACAGCCAATAAAATCTATCTTCAGTTAATGCTACAGTTTTGTCCCTCCCAAAATGTCCAACCAGTCGTCCTACAAGCAATTCCCAGACTAAGAAATCTCTAAATGAAGTACGGAGAATGCAAAGTCTAGATCTACGAAATAGATGATCATGTCCAAGTATATAATCATCATAATCCCGAAGGTTTTCATTTATTACCTCTTGAAAAATGATAGCAAAATCTAGAGAATTAACATACCCATCCTTCAACCACCTAATCCTATCACATATACTTTCGTGGACTAAACAACAATTACAACTCGACTAAGGGCCAGCGGGTTTATTCTCTATACCAGCTCGATGATACAATAGGAAGGTGTAGTTGTAGGAATGAAGTCATTTTTCATATTTTGCACTCAACTTTCTTTGAGATTGAAGAGAGTCAAGATACCTCAGACATAATGATCTAAAAAAGATAAACTTCTAAGGTAACAAATAATAATGCTAGTGGCGGTGTGTCTAAACTACAGCGTATAACTTTCTTGTATGTGGAATATTTCTGTTTTACCTTAAAAATTCAAGATGTTGTACAATAATTACCAAAAGAGAGAGAGAGAGAGAGAGAGAGAGACACACACGAGAATATATAAAATTATATATATAGAAAATAAAAATATAAAAAATTTGAAGGCGTAGTTTTAAAGTCAGTGAAAGCTCTTTTAGTTTTAGCAGCTGCAATCCATCGAAATTCTCCCTTTCTTGTCCTATTTGTGATGGTAGCCAATAGCCAGGATGAAACTAAACCCCTTAATGAAACTGTCTATAGAAGGTGGCTAACCCATGAAAACTATGTTGATTTTTTGTTGATTTTCTAGAGAGAAACGTTCTCTGTATTTCTCTGTAATATATTTACATCTTGTACAAGTATATATAGGAAAAAGGGAAAAAAAGTCTGAAAACTGAACCCTACAATATGCTCCTAACTTATAGCAATCATAATAATCAAATCCCTAAAATAAAGGAACTAAATATGGCAGCAACTATGGAAAGTCTAAGGTTGGAAGATCTGTTTTTTATACAGCTAATATTAGCTACCACAACTAACACCTTCCAACACTCTCCCAAGTGTGTCAACTCCTCCCCCCTTTCCTCCTCCTCCTCCTCCTCAGGTTGGAGCGTAGATGTCTCGAATTCCCAGCTTGTCAAGTGCCAAATTAAAAGTCCTACTTGACACCCCCTTTATCAAAATATCTGCAAGCTGATTCTCTGACTTCACAAATGGAGTGCAAATTAATCCTCTTGTCAACTTCTCCTTGATAAAGTGTCTATACACTTCAACATGTTTAGTGCGATCATGCTGAACCGGATTGTGAGCAATGCTAATGGCAGCTTTATTACCACAAAAGAGCTTCATCGAATCCCTAGAACTAAAGTCCAACTCCTTTAACAAAGTCTTCAGCCACATTATCTCATATTCCATGAGCCATGGCTCTGAATACTGATTCAACACTGGATATGGCCACAAAACAGATTGTTTCTCGCTACGCCACGTGACTACACTCCCTCCCACAAACGTGCAATATCTTGAAGTTGATAACGCCACGTGGCTGCACTCCCTCAGATTTTTTTTTTTGTGCTCTATTTTTTGTTTTTTCTTCTCTTCTCTCTTCTCAACAGTCTTCTCTCTTCCTCTTCTCTGTTCTTCTACTGCTCTAGCTTGTGCTTTTTTTTTTTAACAGTTTTTTTTTGCTGTCTTGTGCTTTTTTTGGGTACTCTATCATGTGCTCTGTCTTGTGCTTTCTTTCTTTTTTAACAGATTTTTTTGTCCTAAATTGAATGATATCCTAAATGACAATTACCTGTTGCCTCTTGGGTTTGCTGTTCGCAGTTTGCTGAATTAAGTAGTCCAGATTTTTTTTCCCCTAAATTGAATGATGTTCTAAATGACAATTAGCTGTTGCCTCTTGGGTTTGCTAAATTGAATGATTTCTTTTTTGGAATTGGATGTTTGGATTTGTTTTATGGTTATTGGATTCTTGAATGATATGGTTGGTGGATTTATTTTTTCATGTTTGATATTAAATTTTAGGATATTGATTATTGGATGTGAATTACTTTATACTAATTTAATTTTTCAATTGTGCGCCTCACTTCACTTAGGCTCGCACCTCGCCTTGCACCCAGCGCCTAGGTTCCAAAGGACCTTGAGCGCCTTAGTGCGCCTAAGGCCTTTGATAACACTGGTATAGACCACCTCTTTCTCTACCAAGACCAATCTTCGCTCAAGTAAGAAGATCCTGAAAGATACAATGAGTATCAAATAATGTTACGGAACATTTAAGAGCCTTAGTAATCTGACTAATGGACAATAGGTTACTAGAAAAACATGGAACATGTAAGACAGTAGAGAGAGACATAGAAGAAGTTAGAGGAATGGAACTTTCCCCAGACCCAATAGAGGCAGACCCATTTGTTGTTTTAACACTCTTTGTACTAGGATGAGTGTTACAAGAAGAGAAAATACTATATTCATGTGTCATATGATTAGTGGTACCCAAATCTATAATCCAAGACAACTCATCACAACTTGAAATACTCCAGGCTAATCCAAAGCAACAAGTATTGGCTAAGTTACAGGAAGCATCTTCTGAGGATAGCTTCTAAGCATACTCTTTCATCATTTGATCTACCTAGGCCTGAGAATACTATGGTTGGGCTGCAAAAACTAGAATTTAGTTATCCCCCTTGTTTCCACCCCCTTCTTACGGAACAAGTCTGGATAACCTTTCAGCTTAAAACAAGTCTCTCGAGTATGTCCAATCTTATTACAATGTGTACAGAACAGAGACTCCTTGTTTTCAAGTTTCCTAGAACCAGAGGTAACTAGTGCAGGTAGAGCCTGAACAGCAGTCTCCTTGTTTTCAGGTTTCCTAGAGCCAGAGGTTAGCAGTGCAGTTGGAGCCTGGATAGTATTCAAGACTGAACTCTACTATGAGACACTTGTAAGCATAGTAGCCTGACGGAGCTCCTCACACGAAACATAAGCATATGCATTGCAAAGATTGGGAAGAGGACCTTGCCCTAAAACCTGTACTCTGATCTGATAAAACCCTGGGTCGAGGCCGGCTAGAAAATCGTAGACCCTCTCATTCTCAATTCTCTTCTTTAGCTTTGTTGTATCCCAACACACTCCATATCACATAGCTGGAGAAAATCAAGCTCCTGTCAAATAGCATGCAAAGCAGAAAAATAGCTAGCCAATGTCATCGAGTCTCATGTGCCCTGCGCCTCAGTTCATAAATCTGAGAAGCATCACTACCATCAAAATAGGTTTAAGGCACAGCTTCCCAAATATCATGAGTTGTGCGAAGTCAAAGAAAACTGGCATTAATATACGGAGTCATCGAGTTAAGAAGCCATGCTATCAACATGGCATTCTCCTCCAACCAAGTAGGGAAGGAACGATCAGTATCAGCTGGCTGTTTCTTCTCTCCAGTCAACTACTCCAACTTTCCCTATTCAGTGATGTACAGCTTCGGAAATTAGGACCAGGCAGAATAATTCATCCCATCAAGTTTGTTAGAAGTCATCTGCACAATCATGTTATCATGTTGAATTGTCGAAGTCAAACGAATGGGTGGTGTTGTACAGAATAGGGAAAGTTAAAGGTAACCTCAGCCATGTTTCCGTGTCTATGGTGTAAAGAATCGAGGCCTTAGGATATTGTCCAAGGTAATCCCAGGCAAAGGCACAAAGAATAGGAGGGCAACGAGAATAGGTCTCTTCTCACGTTATTGCCCTGATACCATGTTGATTTTTTAGAGAGAAAAGTTCTATGTATTTCTCTATAATATGTTTACATCTTGTACAAGTATATATAGGAAAAAGGAAAAACTAAACAAGGGAAAAAAAATTCTAAAAACAAAACCCTACAATCTGCTCCTAGCTTACAGCAATCACAATAATCAAATCCCTAAAATAAAAGAGCTAAATATTTACAGTAATCATAATAATCAATCCCTAAAATAAAGGAGCTGAATATGGCAGCAACTATAGAAAGTCTAAGGCTGAAAGATTTGTTGTTTATACAGCTAATATTAGTTGTAACAACTAACATCTTCCAACAAACTACACACTCCAGAAATAGATTTTGGCTTTGGCCACTTTCAAATCACACTCTCTCAGGATCTGCTGCAATACCTTGGACAAAAACAATATATCCTAGAAAAATCACTTCAGACTGCAAAAATGAACATTTCTTTAGATTGATATATCACTTTCCAAGAAGTGTTTCAAGAACCCATCGAAAATTATCTAAATGTTATCCCTAAGACCGGCTACAGAACAAAGCAACGTCAAAATATACTACCCAAAACTTCCCAATAAATGAATGTCAAACTTTTGTGATTACCCTCATAGATGTATTAGGAGCATTTGATAATCCAAAGGGCATGAGCAAGCCATTCATACAACTCACATCCTAAGTCTCAAAGGCAGTTTTCCACTCATCACCCGATCTAATGTGGATTTAATGGTGGCTACTACACAGATCAATTTTGGAGAACCATCTTGAACCTGCAATTAGGTCTAACAAATCATTCAGTCATGGTATCAAAAATTTGTACTACACGGTGATTTTGTTAATGGCATGAGTATCAAAGTAAATCCTCCACAAGCCATCTTTCCTTAGGGTTAAAAGAGTAGGGAGCCGATAATAGCACATGGACTAAGACTAATTCTTATAAAACCTTTTTGTAAATTCCATCTATTTGCCCATTATAATTTCACATGCACTTTCGGGTTTATTTAATAATGTGAAAGATTTTGTAATTGTGATCCAAGTGCAAGTTGAATATTCCTCAATGGAGGCAATTCATCTAGAGTAGCATCGTGAAATTCCTCTAATTATTTGGTGACTTCAGTGGTGTAACTACTATTTTATCAAATGAATTTAGAAGAACTTCCTCATTTACTAGCTATCATCAATCCAGATTCCTTGCTTTTCTGTTCAAACTATTTTGTTCAAAAGGTGGAGGTCCCTCTCAATGAGTTTTACTGGTCTTAACATGATAGTTTTCCCATTGTGTCTAAAGACAAAGGTATTTTCTCTCTCATGATTGGGCGCATACAAATCTTAGATCCAAAGATCGACCAAGGAGTACATGGGCTACGTCCACAGGTAGGACGTCACACCGGATCTTATCAACTGGATAGGGACTAAACATCTCTATAAGGGGTTGGATGTTCTATAAGGGGTTGGACGCGGTTCAAGCTTATGCTTCATCCTTGATACTCCTGATTTTGAAACCACATTCAAGATGCTTCCTTCGTCAATGACAATTTTGCAACCTTTATCCCCACACTTAACAAAGGTGTGAAAAATGTTGGTACACTTTCAATCATCTTTTCATGCAAGGGTAGACCAGATGCACCTCATTAAATTGATGCAGTTTTCATCATTGTCCCAAAATTTCACTATTTTCTTCTTCAAAATTGATTGGGGCATCTTGGAGATTGATACAATATATCCCTTGGGTAGTTGAAGCACTAAAAATGTTGTCCTAACGAGAATTCGAGACTATGACTTCTTTTACACTTTGAAGCATTGCCTAGATTAGATTGTTTCTACCTCTGCTCCTCTAGAGATGGTTGGTCCGGACTATGAAGCTCCTCTAGACTTCTCAAAGGTGATCGAACAGATACGAGCCTCCTGAACTTGAGAAATTATCCATATAGGGTTGGGAAGTCAAAGGAATATTTCAACTTCCAAGCTTTATCATAACCTCCTCCAAGCTATCAGGTGAATGAAAATTGACTTTTTTTCAACTTCAAGCCTCAACCCATTAATGAATTTGGCAATTGCTACCCAAGTCTATTCTCTAACGAAGTTAACCCGATATTGTAATCATTGTTGATTAGCACGAAGAATATACGGCCCTTTGAGAATGTATCACCTTGGAAATTCCAACAATTTGTTTAATCAATACAAATTGTGAACCTGGCCTCGCAAACATCTCATTATAAGGTCATCAAATCGAGACAAGTAGTCAATCACATTAGAAGACATAATGAAGACAATTTTTCTCTTTTAGCTTCAGTTTCATCTATGCCTATAATGTAATAGGTTCTTCACCTAATCACTTGTAAGTTTCTTATGATTGTTTGTTAGTATCGCTTGGAAAAGCCAACTAATTTCATTTGGGTAAAATGGACGCGTCAGTTGTTTGACATGTCATACCAATCAAAATAGTCTTCTATGTCAGCTAACAAATCTAAAAAATCCTCATGATCTAACCTTCCATCATAACTAGGGGCATCAATTTTGATTTTTCTAGTTACATCCTCAGAATCATCACAATAGTACCTACGTTGGTCATGGTTGAGTCACATACGTCTACTGGGACACCTATAATGTGGACGAATTGGTCTTTGATAGTCATCATAATCACCTTCACGGAAGGTTCAAGTTATCCCGACTATTTAATACACCTACAAGGATGACTATGATTCTAAGTTCGACTCTCCCTGAAAATGACATTTCGTTCCTGCTTGGCTTTGAACTTCAAAGTACTTCTGGAGTTGGGATTTATTGTTACCGATTGCAGAATTTGTTTATAGTCAATCAGTACCCTTTCGAGATTGTTCAGGGTTTACCCTCAACAGCCATTGACCTCATTCCTTTATCTCTAGATTCTTGTGTTTTGAAGCGACCTGATTCCTTTGCTCAACATATCCGTGACCTTCATGCCACTACAAGACAAAATATTGCATCAAGTAATGAAAATTGTAAACTAGTTGCTGATGATTCATTGTAGGAATCAGGAATCCAGTGAAGGAAACTGTCATGTTTTGTGTACACCTTGAGCGTTACTCAAAAACTCCTTCAAAAAGAATTACGTCTGAGCCACTGGACCTAATTATTATCATTCTAAATATTGACCTAATGCATGTTGACTTTATTCACCATCAATTATTAGTATTAATCCAGGTTCCAATATGGACGGCACTTGCTTCCGTATCAAGGCTGAGCCTTCTTTTCTATCAAGTGACAGGTAGAGACATTTCTTCAGCACCAGTACATATTCTTCCACCCACATGCTCACAAAACACAGAGCAGATCAAAACTATTCTTGATAATCATACCATCACATCTCAATAGGGCGGATACTAGCGATATCTTGTCCAATGGAGAGGACTTCAAAAATATTGATGCCACATGGATCACTGAGAATGAATTTCGCAATATTGACCTAGGACACTTGGAACAGTATCATCGCATAAACTCTCTAGAGTCGGTTCTCCTCAACTTAGGAGAATTGATGGAGATCACAAGGAAGGGTGGGATGTGCACCAAAGTTATGCGAGGTGGATACCAGCGCCTATACTTAGGCTAGGCGGTGATAACTACACTTAAGTTGGGTGGCGACAGCTACACAGAGGCTGGGGGCAGCAACATTTATTTTGATATTTTGTGTGTTTGCTTGATTATTAAGGATTGAGCTTTTTGGGTGCCTATAAATAGGCATGTATGTATCACTGAAGTTTCAAGTTTTTTTCTTTTATTTTTATTTTTTTGGGGGTGAACACTAAAGTTTCAAGTTTGGACTTTTTGGGTGCCTATAAATAGGCATGTTTGTATCACTGAAGTTTCAAGTTTTTTTATTTTTTATTTTTTTTTTTTTATGAATACAGAAGTTTCAAGAGTGATTGAGTGATATTGAGATTCTCCTTCTCTTTGCCTAATTTCTTCTCCTCCCATCTAAGAAGCAAAGATACGGATACGGAACACGGATACGACACAGCAAATCGTAAAAATTAGGATACAGACATGGTGGGGACATAGCGTGGACACGACGACCAATAAATATATCTTTTTATATATACAATCCTATATTTTAAGAGTAATATTATTTTTCATCAACTTAATAATGAAACATTCACAAATCATAATAATTAATAAGCTATATATATACAATCCTATATTTTAAGAGTAATATTATTTTTCATCAACTTAATAATGAAACATTCACAAATCATAATAATTAATAAGCTATAAAAATAATTAGTTTATCATTCAAAGAACTACACAATTGAATCTACTCCACAACAATAATAACAGTTGTTTTTTTTTAAAAAAAACTAGAAATATTATATGTATGACCGCCATATTTTATCAAAAAAATTCAAAGTCATTATATTTACACTTTAAACTATCTTTCTTTTTAAAACTTTCCGAAAATTCCCTAACGATTTGACATGTGTGTCGGACACATGTCCATAGTGTGTCTATGCCGTGTCCACGGTGTGTCCAAAAACTGAAAAAATAAAAATCACAACACGTCAGGAAGCTAAAATAATATTAAAAGGAAGAAAGAGAAACCAATTCTAAGGTGCGAACAATTGAACATGGCCTTAAAAGAGACTTGTCAAAAAAAAAAAAAAACATAGCCTTAAACAAGAGAGTGCGAGAGCTTTGATTTCCAGCTTCAGTGAAGAGTATAGACCAAAAACCCTGTCCTAAGAGCATATGTTTGAGGAACTGGATCTTCAAATCCAACTTGATTACTGGAAGAATAGAACAAACAAAAAGGTCATCGAAAAGAAACTAAGAGAATGGTCAGAAAAATGGAGAAATTGGCATTCTAATGGAGTTGAATAAATCTGTGTACAGAACCGAATTCAAATGGATTAGATCTTCTTGGTGGCCAATCAGTGCCATAACTTGAGCATAGTTGTTTACATTTATCAGCAACTCCTTCCATACTGAAGGCCAGACCAGAGATCATAACGCTTTCAGTTTGGACGCAATGATTAGCACAAGAGACATACTCCAATCTTAGAGAACTGCCCAGTTGCAGTGCAAAACTCTACAAAAGAAAAACACATTTTTGGCATGATAAAGCAATGCAGCCTTAGCCCAAAGCAATTGTAGCAGTTTTGAATGCTCTGTTAGATAAGGATTGTATATTAGAAAATGGTACAAGAGTTATAAGAGCTATCCCAAAGACCGGAAGGATTATAATGTTGTTTGGTTGAGTGGGAAGGAAACGAGAAAGGTAAGCAATAAACATTATACCAGTCAAAAAGAATTTATATCTTTTGTATATTGCATTGCAGTAGATCGTGTGTGTGTGTGTGTATAAACAAATGCACAGAGAATTATATGTATATGTTGTACATGTGTGAGTGTGAGAGAGGTAATAACCTCGCTTGACATGATCTCTTCACTTTCCCTCTCCCATTAAGACGAGTTTTGGATGGATGAGATATCTGAGCAGAGGAAGGAGAGCTCCTTCCTCTTTGTCCCCTACCAAACAGGAGAGAGCTTTTCCTTTCCTTTTTTGCTCTCCCCTTCTCCGTTATTCCCCCAAATACACTATAGAAAAATGAGATTGAATTCTTTAATCTTCTCATTACATTCTGAACAATATTTACATGACTATATATAAAGGAATGAGAGAATCTTTTTCTCAAATCAAGTAATAAAAATAGAAAAGCTATAAAATAGGAAACAACTAATCAGTAACTAATCTCAGCAACTAATTCCTAGGAATCAGGCAGAGAATCACGGATTTCCATCCTCCCCCTCAAGCTAGGTTGTAGATGTTGAGTAAACCTAGCTTGGAAATAAGATCTTCAAATGTCTTCTGTGGCAAGGCTTTAGTCAGGATGTCTGATGTCTGTTGTCTACTGACTAGTCGGGAAATACAGAAGTGATATGGTGTTGTTCTCTATCTTTTTTTTGATAAAGTTATCCATTTCCACATGTTTTGTTCTATCATGATGCACTGGATTCTTAGCTATGTTGATTGCTGACTAAGTATCACAAAATACCTTCATGGACCTCGAGATAGGAACTCCTAGCTCATAGAGCATTCTTTTCAACCAAATTCTCTCACACATGCCATTTGCAAGAGCTCTGAATTCTGCTTCCGCGCTGCTGCGTGACACTACTGATTGCTTTTTACTTCGCCAAGTAACTAAATTACCCCAAACATAAGTGCAGTAACATGAGGTTGATCGCCTTGAGGTTGATCGCCTTGAGGTTACAAAACCTGCCCAATCTGCATCAGTAAGTATTCTAACTTCCTTGTTTGTTATCTTCTGGAAGAACAATCCTTGTCCTGGTGTCATCTTCAGGTATCTCAGAATCCTGTATACTGAGTCCATGTGCTCTTCTGTTGGGTTGTTCATGAATTGACTCACCATACTTACAGTAAAGTTGATATCTGGTCTAGTATGAGACAGATATATGAGTTTCCCAACTAATCTCTGGTATCTCCCTTTGTCAACAGGTGCACTACTCTCTTTGCTACCCAATTTTGTAGTGGAGTCCATAGGACTAGGAGTGTCAGTTGGTTTACATCCAAGCATTCCTGTTTCTTTCAAGAGATCTAGTACATACTTTCGTTGAGAAATTGAAATACCTTTCTTAGACCGAGCAACTTCCATGCCAAGGAAGTATTTGAGATTGCCCAAATCTTTGATCTCGAACTCTTTAGCTAAGAAGCTTTAGAATTTCTTCATCATGATCCCCAATTAGAATAATGTCATCGACATACACAATGAGTATTGCTTTCTTTACAATGAGTATTGCTTTCTTTCCTGAGGATGAATGTTTGACAAACATAGGCCCCGTTTGGCAGAGCTTTTATTTCGGCTTTTATGCAGAAGAAAAAGAGAAGCAGAAGCTAAATCAAGAAGCTGGTACCCCCAGCTTCCTTTAAACGCTCTTTTTAGACTCAGAAGCTCTTCCGTCTTACCAATCCAAACACTCTCCAAAACGACTTTTGAGCTTGGAAAGCCAAAAGCCTCTTTTCAAAAGTCAATCCAAACAGGGCCATGGTATGGTCTGTCAGGCACTGATCATACCCAAACTTCTTTAGAGCCTTCGTAAACTTGTCAAACCATGCTCTCAGTGACTGTTTGAGTCCGTACAAAGACTTCTTGAGTTTGCAGACTTTGTTGACATTAGCTAGAGTATCAAAACCAAGAGGAATTGCCATATACACTTCCTCTTCAAGATCACCATTAAAGAACGCATTCTTCACATCTAGCTGATAGAGTGACCAGTCAAGGTTAGAAGCAAGTGAGAGCAATACCCGAACAGTATTGAGTTTAGCTATAGGTGCAAAAGTCTCTTGGTAATCAATCCCATAAGATTGTGTGAACCCTTTAGCCACCAGACGAGCCTTAAATATGTTGATACTTCCATCTGAATTATTTTAACGGTGAAAATCCACTTACAACCTACAGGGCGTTTTTCCAATGGCAACTTAGACATCACCCAAGTCCCATTCTTTTCTAGAGCTCGAATTTCTTCCCAAACAACCTCCTTCCATTCAAGTATGCTAAGAGCTTCATGTATTGATCTTGGAACCTGTCTTCTGTCAAGATTACTGGCAAAGGCATGGTGACTATGTGACAATCTCCCATATGAGATAAAATTATAAATTGGATGATTAGTGCAAGATCAAATGCCTTTTCTCAAGACGATAGGTCTATCAAGATCTTCATCAGGTATATTATTGGAAGCAGGTTCGTGACTAGTATTACCTGGTGAATTTTGTGATTCCAGACCCTAGTTGGACTCATGATCGTGATCGGTTAGCTGCAGTTCTTTATCCTCTCTAGTCTTGTTCCGCCTAGTATAGACACGTAACTCACAAGCTTCTGTAGGATGTGTGTGTGAATGGAACGCTGGGGACTTTGGTATCTTATTTGAGTGTCAGGCTCAGAATGGACATCACGACTTGGACTTGGGCTTGGGCTTGGGCTTGGGCTAGGATTTTGATCTGTATCAGTTTGGGATGGTTAAGGTGACTCTGTTGGAGATGTATCATGACCGTAAGTCGAATCTAAGGCATCAATGTTCCAAAGCTGATATTCTTGAGTGAAGTTCTCCCCCTGAATATCAGTTTTGGAGTAGAAAGGTTGATGTTCAAAGAATGTGATATCCATGAAATTGTAGAATCTGCGAGTGACGGAGGAATAACATTTATATCCTTTCTGATTTGAGGAGTACCCTACAAATATACATTTGAGAGCCTTAGGATCAAGTTTACTATGGTATTGGATATGGATATGTACGAACGCTAAACAACCAAATACCTTGAAAGGAAGAGTGGACAAGACTCGGGTAGTAGGAAAAAATTAAAGAAAAACCTGGTAAAGTGTTTGAAATTTCAAGACTCGCGAAGGCATCCTATTTATCAAGTAAGCAGCTCTTAAGACTACCTCTCCCCAAAAATATTTTTGAACATGTGTGGTGAACATGAGTGATCGAGCAACTTCTAAAATATGTCGGTTTTTTCTTTCTGCCACCCCATTTTGTTGAGGTGTGTCGACACAAGAACTTTGATGAATAATGCCCTGGCTTCTAAGATAGTCATCCAGAATTGTCTCAAAATACTCTTTTGCATTGTCAGTTTTCAACACTTGTATTTTTGTTTGAAATTGAGTTTGAACCGTATTGTTGAAATTTCTAAAAATTTGGCTGACTTCAGATTTTTCTTTCATGAGAAACAACCATGTAATTCTAGTGTGATCATCTACAAAAGACACAAACAATCTAGTACCAATAATATTTTTTATTTTAGATGGCCCCCACACATCACTATGAATCACAGAAAAAGGATGAGATGCGTCGTATGGTTTAATGTGGTAAGAGGTACGAACATGCTTTGAAAATTGACACACCTCACATTGAAACAATTTCGAATTTTTATTTATAAACAAGGATGGAAACAACTTTTGGAGATATAAGAAATTGGGATGACCTAGACGATAGTGCCATAACATAACTGCACTATCCTTATTGGAAACAAAAACTAAACTTTTATTTGAGTGACTTTTGGACTCAACACATACTGCATTGTGAGTTTGTCTTCTAGGAGGTTCATCATTCTTGAGAAGATAAAGGCCCGAGCACATCTTAGCTCTGCCACCCAAGTCCAAAACCTGAAATTCACACAAATTCGAGAAGAATTTAGCAACATAGTTAAGTCCTTGATAAAGTTTGCTCACAGACAAAAGATTGCAGTCCAAATTGGGAACATGGAGAACAGAATTTAAAGTCAGGTCCTTTGAAATAATGATAGAACCAGTCCCAGCCACTTTAGAAAGAGATCCATTGGCAATTTTTACAGTAAGACCTTCTCGACATGGGTTGTAATTATGAAAAAGAAAGACGTCTCCTATCATATGATCAGACGCACCAGAGTCTACTATCCATGTACCCCTGTTTTCTGAATTACCAGTGAGAGCACTCAAGTAATTACCTTTGTGCGCCAAAGATCCTGTTCCGATGGTATTCTGAGTAGATGCTTGTTGTGAGAACATCTTTAGAAGTGCTTCAAGTTGTTCCTTGTTGAAAGGACTAGATTCCTTTGAGGTAGGAGGTCCTTCTTCAGCAACCACATGGTTTCCACGGTTTTCTTTGTCAGGAGCAGGTCTTGAGGGCTTCCAATCTACAGGCCTGCCATGGATTTTCCAGCATGTCTCACGGGTGTGGCCTGGTTTTTGGCAGTGGTCACACCATGGTCTTCCCTTCTTTGGCCGATTGTCATAATCTGTGTTCTGGACTCCTCAGGCGGCTAAGGCTGATGAGTTATCAGATGTAAGAGTGATGGTTGACTCTCCCAACATTACTTTCTTCCTGCTCTCTTCTCTGCGCACCTCGCACCTCAAAGAAGACTTCTCGGATGCTCGACAAGGGTTTCATCCCTAGTATTCTTCCTCAAACCTCATCTAAATTCTTGTTAAGTCCTAACAGGAACTTATAAATTCTTTTCTTTTCCACGAATTCTCTGAACTTCTTGGTGTCATTTGGGCAGTCCCATTTCTGGTCTTCAAGCACGTCAAGTTGCTACCACTGTCGAGTGAGAATATTGTAGAACTGTGTGACAGAAAGATCTCCTTGACGAAGATCATAGAGTGTGGTCTCTATCTTGAAAATTGCTGAGGTATTTTTTTTGCTCGAATAAGATTCTTTTGCAGCATCCCATATTTCATGAGTCGTGCTATAGAGCAAGAAATTTTCGCCTATTTCATTGGTCATGGAATTGACCAACCAGGACATGACCATATTATTTTCTGTCTTCCAGAGTTTGAATTTGGGATCTCCTACCTTTGGAGTAGTGACTTCGCCGATAAGATATTCATCCTTCCCCTTTCCGCAGATATACATCATGACGGACTGTGACCATTAAAGGTAATTGTTCCCATTCAGTTTGTGCCATGTAATGGGAAGTGGGGAAGTATGTGTAACGCCATGGATACTCGTGAAACCCGAAGTAACTTCAGATGAGGAAGAGACTTTTTCCGTGGACACGACGAATTTTGGTCACCAAAAAAATAATGCAGAATTGGTTTTAGAGACAAGGCTCTGATACCATGTAGAAAAATGAGATTGAATTCTTTAATATTTTTATTACATTCTGAACAATATTTACATGACTATATATAGAGGAAGGAGAGAATCCTTTCCTTAAATCAAGTAACTAACTACACCACTAATCTAGCAAGCTAAAAATAGAAAAGCTATAAAATAAGACACAACTAATCAGCAACTAATTCCTAAGAATCAGGCAGAGAATCAGCAACTAATTCCTAGGAATCAGGTAGAGAATCAATGATTTCCACATACACAAAGCATAAGTGTTAGCAATGGCATATAAAGAGAAGGAACAGAGTTATGGGCTCAGCTTTTAAATTGGAGAAAAAAGAAGGAAATTAAGTGAAGCAACCCGGATACTTGGATTTCTAGATAAAAAGAACTCACTAATTCATTTTACAATTTGGAGATTCTTGTGGGCTGTATGGGAGTCGAACCAAACCTTGTACCAATCAATCAAGAATGCATGAACAACAACCAGAACATAGGAAGAGAATTCAGATTAACAAGGTTTGGTTTACTAAATAATATTTAAAGGGCAACAAACCCCCCTGAAATTTGCCCAAATAGGCGAAATACATAACTTATGTTTGCCCCAAATTCGGAATTGGCCACTATTCCTCTAACCCATTTACATTGATCCAACATTACAAAACCTCACATGTTAGCAATTTTTATTACCCATTTCACTTGGTCTTCATTTCTTCAATTTCCTAGAATACCCTAATAAAATATAAGTAAATAAAATATGCACATATCCAGCCCTAATACATCAATTAAATCTCAATTTCTAGCCAAGGATATCTCTCAATTAAGGGAAAATATACACATATCCAGCCCTAATACATCAATTAAATCTCTATGTCTAGCTATGGATATCTCTCAATTCCTTAATCATGTATCAGAAACAATTGATGGCCCAAAGTAAACCCATAAAATTAGAGAGAGAAATGGTTGGTCATTACAACGGATATCTCAAGAAACATGAGTAGCCCCCATTTGTTAAATCTGCTACATCCGCTCCAACTGGCTTCGCCATATTTGGCTTATTCGCAGCGGTGCAAGACCTTGAAATTGGCCACATAAAAGGATCTTAGCATCGGATTTCCAGTTGCCTCTTCCCTTTGTTCCTCCTCTATTTCTTGATTGAGGTGAGGTTTGGTTATGGAGTTTGGTGTTTTGGAATTCTTGTGTTGGTGGGCCTTTAGGGGGTTTATGGCACTTAAACTCTAAAATTTACTGAATAAGAATAATTATAATCACACGTGAAAGAGAGAGGAAAAAACACTCGAACAATGAGATTAAACTAGAAGTGAGAGAGAGAGAAGGCAAAAAAACACTAGAACAATGAGATTAAACTAAAAGGGAAAAAACACTAGGACAGTGAGATTAAACAAAGTGGCATCTATAGGCAATGGAAATAAAGAGTATCTGACTTTAAGGTTACGAAACCATTGACAACACCAAGCAATAACAATGAATTAGAGGTCAATTACAGATCTGACCATATCTGAAATTATAAAAATCATACACGATGAAAAACAAAGGGTGAACCTTTATATTCTCTAAGACTAAATAATCATTGACAAAACCAATCAATGGGAAAACAAGAAAATGCCTTGAATCACCAACACCAGCAACTTAATAGAAGAAAGAGATGGGATCATAGGAGAATAGAAAGAGGTACAGCAATTACCTTATGAATTTTTCCAAATCAACCAACCATGTGTTGGGATTTGGTAAAAGGTATATTGAAAAAAAAAACATTAGATGTTGCACATGGTTCCCCGGAGGCCATAGCTTTGTCAAGATCCTATTACATAGCATTGAGGGACTATATAACAGTCTTTCCCATAAGTAAGCCTTTCTACAAGCCTCTAAAGCTATATGAGAAATAACCAATTTAATAGTGTCACTTGTGGATCTAGTACAGCATTAGATTGTTCATATCAAACTTTATTTAGTCTAATTAAATATCATCAATTTCATCCAGCAGACAAGAATTTGCTAATTGGGTTGAGTGAGTGAGGATGAGAGAGAGCTAACTAATTATAATGCAATCCCTGTGATCAAAATTTAGAATGCTTAGAATTATATGAAAACAATGTTTCTTCCAAACAAACTACCTTGTTTATTGTTGCAAGGACATGCTTATTCTACGATTAATCAAACATGGGATTTCCCTCATAAACTATTTAGGTAAGAATTCATTTTGTCAACGTTTTTCCTGCATTATCATGGGTGTTGCAATGCCATATCACAAGGAGGGAAAAATTAACAAAGACATTTACTGGCTACGTTTCTCACCTTTGCCTTGTCAAAGCTGCCTGACAGTGAGTGGAGTGGCATGGGGACATCCTGTAATTGAGACCTAAATGATGTTCTCTTTTCTGTGTAAAAGAAATGATGATGTAATTAGACAAGTGAAATGGAATTATTTCGTAAATATGTTTTGCATGGAAGACTTTTATCCAAGAAAAATCAACAAATCACCTAACACTTCTGTTGCCAGCTTGATATTTTCACTTTCACTATTCATCGTGTCACAAGAAAATAAATATAAATTAGAGTACTCAAGCTTATTCAAACCAAATAAACTCAAGAATGGGAAAAAATAACATCAATAATTCAAATTCATTTAAAATAAACAATGCATCAAACCAGTCTAAGTCACTCAAGTCTATGTCTTTGTCCTTCAAATTAAACCCCAATTCCTCAAGCAGGGCTTTGATGTCTTTCCCCACCTTTTCTTTTGACATCTGTATGGAGACAAAAAGAACTAACTTCATGGAAGTGTTGCATCAAAATCAAAAGGACTTATAGAAATATAAGTTCTGATTTTTATTTTTTTTCCTTGGGGAGGGCGAGTGTACGTAACTACAACAACAAACCAACACTCGAAATTACCAGCTGCTCCAACCATAATGAGGGTTGAAGTGCGCCCTAAGAAACAATCACAAAGATCAAACAACAAGTATACAAACAGCTTACATGACATCGTACAGACTGCCTATACATTTCAATAGCATCACCAGCCCTATCAAACACTTCAAGCAACAGCAGCGCAATTGTCATCACTTCCTTTTTATTCCTAAGCCTCTTATTACAATTTTTACCACGGCACATTAATTCGACCTCCTCATCAGTTAGTAATGCAATCTCTTCATGGATGCATGGAGCCATAATCTTTTCTCGAGCTACCATTAGAAGAGCAGCCATTGGAATAAGTTTTCCCTCCATAACATAATGGTTAAATATATTATCAACATCCTTTGTGTTCCATGCAAGCAACCTATTGGTTTCTAACGGTACTTTCTGCACAAGCATTATTTAAATCTAATAAGCAACCATCGAAAACTGTTCATAAACTCCCAATCACATGCATATACAAGCTAAAATATTCTTTTGAGAAATTTAATCAGTAGCAAAAACAAACCATTTGCGGCAGGGAAAGAATAACAATCAACTTGAAAATAGACTGCTTTGGAGTCCAATCAGACAGGTATCGATGATAACTGCTCCAGCCAAACAAAAAGTATAATCAAAGCAAGAAGGAAAAAAGAAGATATAGTGCATCAATCAAATGGCTTATTTTATGGGCTCTTTCAAACAACTCAGAAATAAAATTACAACATCACATTTTCTACCTTAACGTATCAAGTGCTACATTAAGAGGCAGCAAGTCGCCCCTGAATTCACCTTCTATGGTTCTGACATCAGTCCGAGCCCCGTGGCAAAGTAATAAGTCAACCATATCATACAAGAAACATTCAGCCGCAATATGCAATGGATATAATCCAACTTTAAAGGGAACATTAAGATCTACAAAGAGAGGGGTAGCTCCTTCAAGTAAAGCTTTGACGCAATCTACTGCACCATACTTACAAACCCACTCAAAAACCTCAGGTGGACAATATGTAGCTTCAATAGTCTCTGGTACATCTTTCTTCGAATTTTCTTTTCTTGCTAACTCTACTACACGTAGGGATTTCGTTAGAGCAACAAATCCAGCCCTGTCATCCATATTGGCAATTTCTCTGATTTCAATTTCAGACTCTAAATCCAAATATTCGTCAAAATAGGCATCTGGCAGATCAAACTGTCATTGTCGAAAGGTAGCATTAGTACACATGAATACAAACAAAAAAACAAACAAAATAGCATAGAGGTTAGCAAAAATTTAGAAATTATACTACAAGTAGGGGCAGAACTAAGGCCCAGTTTGGTTGGAAAGAAATGAAAGGAAAAGAAAGGAAATGAAATCGAGGGATATGTTTTTTTTGTGTTTGGTATAAATTTTTTAATGGAAAGGAAATAGAAGGACTTGGAGGGATAAATTAAGGATGAATAGTAGCTTTTGTTATCCTTCCAAAAATGGGAGGAAATGAAAGGAAAGAGAAGGAAAGGCTAGCATTTTTTAATGAAACTTTGTTAATACCAACTTTGCCCTTATTTTGATAAAAGCTAAAATTTGTCTTTTAAATATAAAAGGGTATAATGGTAAAGATTTTAAAATAATTTCCTTCCCTTTCTTTCTCCAAACATGTTAACTATCATTTCCTTTATTAATTAATCAAACACGATAAAAATTTAACACTATCTTTTCATTTCCTTTCTTTTCTTTTCTCTCATTACTGTTGTTATCTTTTTCTTTCCTTTCTTTTCTTTTCTCTCCTTACTAATGTTATCCTTTCTTTTCTTTTTGTACTAAACATGGCCTAAGTGAGGACCATGGGGGGCCATGGCCCCAAAATTTTGTAAAATTCCTAAAATTTAGATTTCTATAAATAGTTAATTGCAATTTTGTAACAAGATTTAAGCATATGGCCCCCCAAGATTTCTAAAAAAATCCAATTTATCTTTTACGTCTTATTTTTAGAGTCCACATTTACATTGATATTAAAGAAATTCCAAATATAGTTCCTATCTCTATTATTTTTCTCATTTAATGCACTTGGTGATGTATGAAATAGTATGTCCAATAATTCTTCCAAAGGGGTGCCGCTCTTGCATTCCGTGCGCGCTCCCGCTTCGCATTGCGTCACAAGAAGAAATTGAATTTTTTTTTGCCGCTCTCGCTCCCGCTTTATGTGACTTAGAAATACTCTAAACAATATATAAGCATTCTTATTTAGATCTACTTTCCAAAACTCTAATGTTAAGAAAGGTTGCACAATAATTTTTGTAAATTTATTTTCATAATACTAATTTGGCACCGGCAAAAAAAATTAAAAAATTAAAAAAGGTCCACCCCTGATTACAAGAGAACAAAACAGAAGAGATAATGTAATAAGTAAGGATGTGAAGTTCCAGAGGAACACTCCACATTAAAAAAAATAAAAAATTGAAGACGAAGAAGTCAAGTTGCAACAAAAAGCTGTGACAACAGCTAATAAGTGATATAAAAAAACTGCGGAAATTATAAATTGAACCTGCATCACGGGCATGGGCACATGATGTAGACTAAAGACTCACCAAATGCATAGCTTAATTAAATGATAAGGAGAGGATATAACACTTAAGATTGAATACAAACCACAAGCATTTTTTCCCGATTTGAATTTCTGCACTCTAAGCTCCTTGCGGCCTTTTGGTATCAGGAAAACCTTCACACACAGACAGAACGTCCTTTGAGAAATTTTCTAATCAATAATTATGACACGATTGACAGCCAAAAGGATTATACACTTCAAGACTCGATAGTTTCTAGTGCCAAAAAACAAAAAAACTAATTTGGGTTAGATTCCAGCACTCAACACCACACAAGAAAGACTGCAGTGCATACTCAAAAAAAAGCTCACATTCAGTATGTATATGGAATAGACAATAATGTTCTAACCCATTTTACATGGACTTCAATACATGTCCAATCGTCAAAGTTATCAAATCAAGCACAAAGATATAGGAACACAGCCACATTCATATGATTTTAAATCCTTCTATTTTCAAGAGTGAAATTAAGGTTTTTATATAACATAGAATGTCCAACAAAGGCACATTCACTCACTTTGAAACAATAATGTAAGAAAAAGGAACGTAATTATATAATTTTATGTACAATCATATGGTAAACTTGAATCATTAAATATGCTTATTTGGTAGTCCAACCGCACTTGTCTAATGCATATGCAATAATAGGTACATGTCCAACCACAATTGTCTAACACATATGCCATAATCCACGTCCGTGTATCCACGTGCGCACACTCATACATGCATGATGCATATGCACACAAACTTATATATAAAACTTTCATCTATTTTGTTAAGCTCTTGACCGCTAACAGGAGATAAATAATGAATCCATCTGTTTGGTCCATGCTTCATACATTGAATGCCCTAAACAAAGAAAAAAAATTCCAGATTCATCTGGTAAAGTTAGCAAAAGAACTACACTAAATGTTGCACTTACTTAAAAAAAAAAAAAAACGAAGAAGAAGAAGAAGAAAAAGAAAGAAAGAAAAGAAAAAAAAAATCCAGATTTGGTGAACAAAGTTAGCAAAAGAATCAAAGGATTTAAGTGAATTATTATCCTCCTGATAGTAGGATAAAACTGTAGTGGCAGTTTCATCCCAGATTGTTATATTACAATATTGAATCTCCAGTAACATGGCTTCAAAAAGACAAGGCACATGCCCATCATATTTATTCATGGATTTGTTAAAAACACAAATGAAACAATGCCATGGGGAATAGCTCAGGATTGACTCCAGCATCTGCTTGTTCATTTAGTCAATGAGCCGAGTTAAGCCCAAATTTCAAGCTTGTTTAAGTAAATAAGCCAAGCTCACGTAGGGCCACATGATCTAGGAACATTGCCTTATGTCTCATGGAAACAAGTGGAGAACACAGGTGGGAGACAACCATCGTACCTCCCATGTCGGAACATGTCGAAAAAATGACAAGGATGGGAGAAGGAAAAACAGAAAACAAATATTGAAATCTGATGAATCCAAAAAGTTCCGTTGAGGCCTGGTTCTTGTCGCAAATATAGCCTATGGTTTCTTCTCTTTTGCGGGCAACAGTTGACTGTATAATAAGAAGCACGGTACACTAGATATGGGTAAGACATAAAAAAAGGATAGAGTGTATAAGATATATATGATATTTTATATAAAATAAATAAATTTTTAATTAATTCATCTTCAACACCATGGATGCGAGTACTAAATTCAACATACCAGCAACCAAGCATTTCCGTTTCAGCACTCGACCTTATTGTGTATTATCTTACTGCTATTTTTCATCTTAATTGACAATATTCTTAATGAAGAATTTTTGTTCTTCGAAGGTTTGTAAATAAATGAACCATATTATATAACAGATAGATGACATACTTCAGAGAGATGCAGATTTTATACATGCAGAATTTGTTCAGAATCTTCTACATTTTACAAGTGGTATACTAAAGAGAGAGGTAGACTTCCGCCTATGTAGATGGGAATTTGTTGAACAACCACCCACAATTACAAAATCTTTTGTCTGGTTTAATTTCACCCAAAATTTTCCAAAATTCAATATGGAGCAGAAAAGATGTACAAAGTGGCGTGTGTATAATATATATATATAAGGGATGTATATGGGATGCAAATCCACGGCCAGTATTTCTCTAATAAAATGAAAAATAAACTGAACTAAGGATAAAATACAAAGTAGAGAAAGGAAAACCCTAACCTTGACCCCAATTTGAGTAGGGGAAGAAAAGAAAGATAGGATAAAATACAAAGGAAAACCCTAACCCCAATTTGAGCAGGGGAAGAAAAGAAAGATAGGATAAAATACAAAGGAAAACCCTAACCTTGACCCCAATTTGAGCAGGGGAAGAAAAGAAAGATAAGGGCCTCTGTATGTACCGGCTCTCGGCCCTTTTTTGTAGTAGTGTGTCCGGAAACATGAACCCCATAGAGTAGGTGGACAATTAAGGATTCGCCACTTACCACCGGCGACCACGCCCCACACATGAGTAATTCTTAATTAAATAAGTAAAATGACTGAGGACCCGTACAGTAACCAATTATACTTGAGCGTCCTTTACTAACTGAAATTTTTTTTTTTTTTTTTTTTTTTTTTTGTCGTCAGACCCTCAAAAAGTAGAATCAAAAACAAAAAGTATGTTTAGTAATATTTTTTTGTTTTTCAATGGAAGAAAATGTTTTACATTTTTGTGAAAAAAAAGATAACATAAAAAATGTGTTTCTTCTGTTTTCAACATTGTACTTCAAAAACGTTTTTGGTATTATTATTACATGGACGTTGTTCATTTCAAATAAAATTCATTATACGTATTATTTGAAATATTTTATGAACATATTAAATAGTATTAAAAAATATTTTTTAATATATAACATACAATATAATAGTTTAAATAATTTTTTGAGACAAAAATGTTTATGATTTATTATATTTTTTTATTTAATATTAATAAATTATTATGCAATAGATATTTCATAATATTATATACCATATTTATATTATATTATATGTAAATTTTATATTATTATTAATTTATAATGTTATAATATATTATATATGCTATTACATATATGATATTATTTAATATTTTTTATTTATTATAATATATTATATGTAAATATTATATTATAGCAGTTAATAATAAAGCAATTAAATAAACAACAATAATAAAACAGATAAACATTATATAAATATATTTATAGGAGGAGGCTCAGCCTTCCATTGACATAAAATCATATTTATAAATAAATAACAATAATAAAACAGATAAACATTATATAAATATATTTATAAGGGGAGGCTTAGCCTACCATTGACATAAAATAATCACAGAGAAATACTGACTTTTATTTCAAAATATAAAACAAAAGTATAACTTACAAATGACTTGGGTGTTTTACTGGTACAAGCCTCTTGATACAAAAACTTGAAACATAACTAATTAAATTGTACAAAAGATATATTATATTATAATATATTTTATTACATATAAGATATTATTTAATATTTTTTATTTATTATAATATACTATATGAAATATTATATTATAATTCATTTTTAATATTATAATATGTTATATATATTATTACATATAAGATATTATTTTATATTTTTATTTATTATTATATATTATATGTTAAATATATTATCCATCACATATTAAAGTTATACATAATGCATGTGCATGGAATTCGTGATTGAATCATAATTGATTAGTTTTTGGATTAACTTTCGTAGAGGATGAATCATAGTGTTATGTGGTTGTTAAATTTTTTATTTTTAAGAATATTATTATGACTAATGTCACTATTATGACTTTAAATTGGAGGTTGTATCGGGTATTATTATGATTTGTGACTTTAAATTATATGTTGTATTTTATTAGGATAATGATTTGTATAGTGAAAAGTTATCACCTAATGTTTAGTGAAGAAGTTGTCCATCCATTAGATTGTGAACGTATGGGTCTCAGTTGCACAATGAGAGTGATTCACTTTTTCAATTCGATGACAACTTTCAATATACCTATCATTACTCATTTTATTATCTTGTATTAGGTATTATTAAATTTTGAAAATTCATTAAATTGTATACACTATATATATTTTAAGGTTTTCTGATATCAATAGATGAATTAAAAATAAAATAGAAAATTAATAAAAATTGTGACTGTAAAAAAGAAAAACAATATAACCCTATTATTTGTTTTATGTTTTTAAAATTGTGACAACAATAAGTATTAAAAAACGTCATTTCTGTTTTCTATTTTCACTTAAAAAAATAAAATTAAATTTTTACTTTCTTAAGACTGCGAAAACACAAAACAAAAATATTAGTGAACGCACTCTAAAGTAATTTGTTGTTGTTTATAAAAATAAGGTAAGTATACCTTCACGTGCTACCTCTCTTTTACGTCTCAAAATTTCACCTCACCTACCTTTTCTGTTAGGAACAACCGTTCAAATAACTAATAGTAATATGTGATTTTACTGATATGCCCATTTGTTTTTCTTTTTCCCCTTCTCGGAGCATATATGGCGCCCACCTACCTCATTTTTCTCAACTTTTCTATTTCTCTCTCATCTTCCTCTCACTCTATCCTCTCTTTTTCTCTTGGCTGTCACTCACCACTTTCAGATTATATATATATATATATATATATATATATATTCTTAATTTATTTTATTATTTCTCTCTCCTCAATCTCTCTCACAAACCTCTTTTTCTCTCTAATCTAACCATCACTCTCCCTAGCTCTCGGTTGCCCTCTCTCTCGACTCTCTAATTAAGCCAAAAGGTGGTAATAGGTGATCGGACAGTGAACGATGTGCATTGAGATGTGGGTCTTCACATGGTGGGAGCTTGGTGGTGCTCGGCAGTAGGTTTTTTTGTGCATAGCGTTTGTGCTACATGGGAGTGTGGAGAGAGAGAGAAGTAGAACTTCAAGGTCTTCTCTTTCTGCATTTCCAGCTCATATAACTTTTCCTGTGCAGCAGCCAATTTAGTTGTCCTAATGATTTTGCACTGTACTATAGAAAACAAGCAAACGAAATTTTTTTACCATCATTACTCTCTCTAGAGAATATGTAAGACAAATGTCTCACCTGATTCCCCATCTCCATGATGTGGGGTTCCTTTTCCAAAATCTCCCCTACATACAAAGACTATTCAGAACTTGTCTCTGTATTATTGTATATGGTTCGACTGCCCATGTGATGTGAGAACAAAGATATATGCATATATATATATATACACATATATATATATATAATATCATAATAAAAACAAGAAAATTACTCACTGGTTAGCTAGAGAGTTTCCTTTCGGAGTTCATCTCTAAGCTAATGTTTACTACATACAAATTGGAAAGAAGAAAAAAAAGATGTCAGAAACAATTGCAATAAATAACTAAGAAGAAACTGATAGGCGTTGAATGTTACGCATTCTAGCCTCTTAACTTATGTATTTTATTCTCTTAGTGATATATTATTTTGTGATTTTACTTTGTTTTAGTGTTTTCTGTATTTTCAGGGCCTTAATGATTATTTCAGTTAAAACCAGGATTTTGGGCTTTTAAAGAAGACATCCAAGATGGTGAGATGAAGCCTACATCATGGAGATTCACTCAACCATTTATTTCAACTCAAATCAGCCCAAGGAAGAGGTCCAAGAGAATTACAGCTGCTTAAGAAGGTTTCGGGCCTGAAGCCCAAATCTGCGCATAATGCAGTCTTAATCCCGTTTTGGAAAACGGACCAGAAGTCTTATTTTTGAGCCTCAAATCGACATTATTTTCGCGTAGGGTTGAACAAAATTTGATTCTGCACACTTTTGTATTTCACGAAAATTCCGTGAATCGGACTTCTAGTGGGTCAAAAGTCGGGCCGAAGTCAGCAGGAAAAACCCACCTGATTAGTGCTGCGGGAAACCCTAATTAATTCCTAATTGGATTAGGACTTTGGTGTATTCTCTTGGGGAATAAAGGGAAGACTTGGAGGCTGAATTGGGAGAGCTTACACAGAGATTGGAGAGTCTGAGAGGGCTGGAGAGAACAGAAACATATTGCAGAGCCATTGGAGAACGAAGTCATACGCGTAATTCAGAAAGATGATGTCTTCTTCCTCAACAGTTGAAGCTTCTTCTTCTACCATGAGCGGCTAGTTCATCCACTAGGGTTTTGATGTAGCCCTAACAAAGCATCAATGGTTTGATTGTTTTAATTATTGGGGACCTTTATATACATGCATAGATTGTGTAATTGTGAGGATTCTTATTAATGAATTGAGCAATAAAAGTCTTGTAAATTCAATCTCAATGATTTCTTATCTTGTCTTAGATATTTAGTTGTTGTTATTGAACTCAATCTCTTTTGTTTTCTGTGATCATGAGAGAGATTATTACACAATGGTAATCACTGAATATATTGTTATGAGCTTTGATGGATTATGCCTAGAGAAGATGAACCATACTGCACCCTAGATCAGAGTAGTTAGGCAGATGGCCCATGCCAATCGAAGATAGTCCATGGCTTAGCCTTAATCATATGTTATCTTCTTGACGGATGAAGGTGAGCTTGTAGCCACCGACACCACTTATGAATGATGTAATTCCCCTATAGTTGATTCAATTGACCATTGATTGTGGAGTTAGTGGTGAAGTCAAACACCCTAGGTTTCTCTCTTATTATCTTCATTATCTGTTTACCTTTGATTTATTTTATTTTATCTTTTTAATTAGTTAAAAATCAGAATTCTTTTCTTATAAATTTAATTAGAATTAGTTCTGTGTTCCAACTCATCAGAACATAATCCCTGAGGTACGATACCCATTCATTTCGATAGCCCTATTCTGCAAGGAATTCGTTCTATTGCGAAGTGTGGAAAATTTTAATTGATATACTTTTTGAGTCACACTCACACACGAATCAATTTTTGGCGCCGTTGCCGGGGATTATCTATTTGATTGATTGGATTTTACAGAATTAGTTTTAATTGGATTTTTAGTTTAGGAAATTTTTATATTTTATTTTTAATTTTGTTTTTGTTTTCTTTTCAGGTGCTTTTAGTAATATATGCAAGGTCGTCGTTCTGTGGCTGATCCTTTGATACCTCTTGATCCTGAGCCTGAACGTACTCTTAGACAACAGAGGAACATCCCTGTTGATACCATTGTGCAAGAGGAAGAAATAATTGAAAACATGACAGAAGAGAGGAATAATAACCTTGTTCCTAATGCTGATGGAGAAAGAGCTAGATTGCTTAGGGACTATTATGTTCCTGAGACATATACCTCGCCAGCAGGTTTTCAACTGCCCAATGTCACAGCACAGAATTATGAGATCAAGTCCAGCATTATTCAGATGCTACCATCTTATTTTGGGCTGACTCAAGAAGACCCTTACAAGCATCTGGATGACTTCATTGAAGTGTGCTCAACTACAAAAATTCACAACTTCTCTGAAGATGCTTTCAGAATGAGACTTTTTCCATTCTCTCTGAAAGACAAAGCAAAGTATTGGTTCAACTCTCTACCGGCTGGTTCTATCACGACTTGGACTCAGATGCAACATGAGTTTCTCAAGAAGTATTTTCCGATAGGGAAGACCAATCAGTTCAGACGTGCTATCACTGGTTTCTCCCAACATGAGGGAGAACAATTTTATGAGACATGGGAAAGATTCAAGGACCTTCTTAGGAAGTGTCCCCATCATCAAGTTCCTAAGTGGCAACTAGTGCAGAGTTTTCATGAAGGGCTCACAGAAGCCAACAGACAGATGGTTGATGCGTCATGTGGAGGTACTTTTATGTTGAAGAGTGAAGAAGAGGCATGGACCCTATTTGAAAATCTTAGTGACAACTCTCTACAACATGTGTCCTCTACTCGTTCTAGCAGACCTGCCACTACCAGGAAGACTGATGGGATTTTTGAGGTTGGTGCTTCAGAAGCTATGCCAACTGATATTGATTTAATTGCACAGAAGGTAGCAGCAATTATGGCTGCCAATCAAACTCCTTCTGCTTCAAATTCTTCATTGCTAGGCCCTTGTGAATTTTGCTCTAGTCCTATGCATAATATAAGCAATTGTCCTTCAATGGGGCAATTTTCTGATATTCAACATGAGCAAGTTCAAGCCACTTTCACTGGACCAATGAATCCTCCACGAGGTAATACTTACAATCCCACATGGAGGAATCATCCTGGTTTTTCTTACAGTAACCAAGGGGCAGCAATGCAACCGTCATATCAACCTAGGACTTTTGTGCCTCAACAGCAATATCAAACACAAAGTCCTATGGCCCAAAGAATTTCTGCTATTGAAGACAAGCTGACTCTTACCTTGTCTAAATTTGACAAGCTTGATTCTCTTATAGAAACAGTGCAAGCTACTGCAGCAACAGTACAATCTACAGTTCAGCTAGTGCACTCGCATTCTCAATCCATTGCCAAACTGGAATCTCAGTTTGGACAGCTTGCTACTTCATTGAGTAGAAGAGAAGAAGGGAAGCTCCCTAGTCAACCAATTGCTAATCCAAGAGGGATGCAAGCTTCCACAAGCAACCCACACCATGAGCAAGTTCAAGCCATTACCACTTTGAGAAGTGGGAAAATAATTGACAATAAGGTGGGTGAAAAGAAAGAAGAAGAAAAAATCACAAGTCCAAGTGCTGAAATTCCTTATGAGCCCAAGGCTCCTTTCCCACAACGTTTTCTTGAAGCATCTAAATTGGGGAAGCAAGGGGACAAGCTGCATGACATGATGGAGGTGTTTCGCCAAGTGAAGATTAATTTGCCACTCCTTGATGCCATCAAGCAAATTCCTCCTTATGCAAAATTTTTGAAGGACTTGTGCACTCAGAAAAGGCGTTCTAAAAGCCATGTGCCAAAGAAAGTAATGCTGCCACAACAAGTAAGTTCAATAATTCAGCAGTGTACTCCTCCCAAGTACAAAGATCCTGGTGCTCCAACTATCTCATGCATTATTGGGGAGCACCATGTGGATAAAGCTCTTCTTGATTTGGGTGCAAGTGTGAATTTGCTACCTTATTCAGTTTACTTACAATTGGGCTTGGGAGAATTGAAGCCTACCTCGGTGGTATTACAATTTACAGACAGATCAACAAAGCAACCCCGAGGAATCATAGAAGATGTGCTTATTAAAGTGGACAAGTTCTACTTTCCTGTTGATTTCATTATACTTGACACTGAGCCGGTTCACAATTCGAAGAGGCACATTCCTGTGATCCTTGGTCGACCTTTCTTAGCTACTGCTGATGCTTGCATAAATTGTAGGTCAGGGATCATGGATATTTCCTTTGGCAACATGAAGGTTAAGCTTAATGTGTTCAATGCCATCCAACACCCTCCAGATCAGAGTGATGTGTTCTGCATGGATGATATTGATGAATGTGTGGAGGAATTTGTCTCATCCTCTATATCTCGAAACTCCCTGGAGGTATGTAAGTCTTTTTATGACTTTGAGAACATTAATGATGAAGGGTTGTGTGAAGAAGTGCATGCTATGCTGGAAGTGGATGCTATTCAGAATACTCCACCATGGAGAATTCCAATTGAGCCACTACCTTTTCTCTCTAGCACTCCCTTAGTGCCTTCATTGGAGTCCCCTCCAGAATTAGAGTTGAAGCTTTTGCCTGACAAATTGAAGTATGTATTCTTGGGGGCACAGAAAACTCTTCCTGTTATAATTGCCTCTGATCTGACAGAAATTCAAGAGAAGAGCTTAGTAGAGGTTTTATACCAACATCGGGAAGCAATTAGATGGAGTGTTGCTGATCTTAAGGGCATTGATCCCTCAGTTTGCATGCACAAAATCCATTTGGAAGAAGGATGTAAGCCAACCAGAGAAGCACAGAGGCGGTTGAACCCCAACATGAAGGAGGTGGTAAAGAAAGAGGTTGTCAAGTTACTTGATGCAGGAATCATTTATCCAATTTCTGACAGCACATGGGTGAGTCCGACACAAGTGGTTCCAAAGAAATCTGGTCTTACCATTGTCCCTAACTCCATGGGAGAGCTTGTTCCACAACGTACTGCCACAGGTTGGCGAGTTTGCATTGATTACAGAAAGCTCAATTCTATGACAAGGAAGGATCACTTCCCTCTTCCATTCATTGATCAAATACTTGAAAGGTTAGCTGGTCAGAGCTATTATTGCTTTCTGGATTGCTACTCTGGTTATAACCAAGTAGCTATGGATCCAGAAGATCAAGAGAAGACCACTTTCACTTGTCCCTTTGGTACTTTTGCGTATCGTCGTATGCCTTTTGGATTATGTAATGCTCCGGCTACATTCCAAAGGTGTATGATGGCCATCTTTTCTGACATGTTGGAAAAATTCTTGGAGGTGTTTATGGATGATTTCTCTGTTTTTGGATCATCTTTTGAACATTGTTTGAGCAATTTATCACTTGTGCTTCAGAGGTGTCGAGAACGGAATCTGGTACTTAGTTGGGAGAAGAGCCATTTTATGGTGAAAGAGGGTATTGTATTGGGCCATATTGTTTCAGAGAGGGGCATTGAAGTTGATAAAGTAAAGATCGACCTAATTGCAACTTTGCCTCATCCAACTTCGGTAAGGCAAGTTCGATCTTTCTTAGGCCATACCGGGTTCTATAGAAGATTCATCAAGGATTTCAGTAAAGTAGCTCGACCATTGTGCCATCTGTTATCTAAAGATGTTCCCTTTATCTTTGATGAAGATTGTGTGAAAGCTTTTGAAAAGCTTCGATCTCTGTTATCCTCTGCACCAATTATGCAGTCTCCAAAATGGGCTATACCTTTTGAAATCATGTGTGATGCCTCTGATTATGCAGTAGGAGCCGTGTTGGGACAGAGAGAAGAGAAACGACCACATGTCATCTACTACGCTAGTAAGACTCTCTCTGATGCCCAACTCAATTATATAACCACAGAGAAAGAGCTTCTAGCTGTAGTGTTTGCCTTGGACAAGTTTCGTTCTTATCTATTGGGGTCCAAGGTGGTTGTCTATTCTGATCATGCAGCGTTGAGACATTTATTGGCAAAGAAAGAAACCAAACCGCGTCTTATTCGGTGGATTTTATTGCTGCAAGAATTTGATTTGGAGATAAAAGACAAAAAGGGGACGGAGAATGTGGTTGCGGATCATTTATCTAGAATCGAGTTTGAGCCGGTAATCGATGCACTACCTATTCGAGACTCATTCCCGGATGAGCAATTGTTTGAAATCAATTTGATGAAAGTTAATGGCCAAAGGTTGAAACATTGTGTGGAAGGATGTGTGCCAAGAAGAGACGTGGAGTCCGTCGACTTGACGGATCCCGTCTATCCGACTTAATCCCTTCGGAGAGTCAATCGTCTCTTACGGACGTTAAATTGTAAGTTTTGTATGTATTTCTATCCTTGATTTCTTTTAGTTTTCTTTAATTTTAATTTTTGATTTTAGTTTTCTTAAGTTTTTCTTCAATTCTAGTTGCGTTTTAATGTTTTTTCTTTGAGTTTTTGATGTATAAGTTGCTTCCGGAGGATGCCAAGAGGTGTACCGAGGTATTCGGACTCAAGACGGGTGAAAAATCGTGCTCTCGGTCGACCTTGGGCGATGGAGACTCAAAAATATCAAGTCTCGGTCGACCTTGGGCGATGGAGGGTCCAGCAGGGCATCAGAAGGGGGATCGATCGCCCCATTTAAGGGGGATCGATCGCCCCATTGTTTTTCAAGAAATCACCCACCAGCAGGTGGGCGATCGATCGCCCATCCTTGGGGGGATCGATCGCCCAAGCCCATGTGTGGGCTGGCCGAATATTTTTGCTATAAATGGACTCCTTATCCTCCTATGTTGCTACTACTTGCATCCTAAGCCTCTTTGAACACCAATTCAAGTCCTATATCATCCGGAAAACTAATTTCTTCAATTAGTGATTATTATACAAGGTTTCCACATTGATCAACATCAACTTCAACATCAAAGTGGATCAAAAATCACTAGTTCTCAAAGGAAGCTCACACTTTTTCAAGTTCAACATCAAAGTAAGTGAAGTTTTTCCTTGAAGAAATTGTTCAAATCTTTTTGAGGGCTTTTGAAGACCAAGTTTGGGGGATCAATTTGGTGCAATTACTTGTTCGATTTGGGTGGAAAAATTACCGGAAAAAGGAGGTTGAAGGTTACAAAAGAATTGTGCACACCAAGTGTTCGATTTAATTCCTCAACTACACTTTTCCTACTTCTATGGCACCAAAGAGAGCAAGTCACCAAGATGCTTCAAGTTCACGTAATCCTCGCCGAGCGAGGAATGATCCGACCACAGGTTCTTCATGATCTCGCCGAGACGGTATTCAAGAGAGATGGCATCCAAGGGCGTTGAACTATGAAACAACGTTTGACATAGCCGAACTTTATGGTATGTTTCCCGAGACACGATGGGGGATTTTCGACATCCGTCGTCGTCGGTCGGCATCCATTTTTGTTCCACTCTCATCTACTATTTACCCGAGGCTTGTCAAGGTATTTTATCAAAACTTAATACCAAAACCTGATGAGCGGGATGTGCTTACTTCTTCCGTAGATGGAACAATAGTTCGAGTGGACATGTCATCCATTGCCATTGCCATGGGTTGTCCTCATGAATGCCCAGCTGATTTATCTCATATCTACACTCCTTTACCCGACGAGTTGTCGGTGGGCAATGTGGTTGCACGATTGTGTGCCAACCAATTTTCTGGGCCGAAAAGGAATGCAGCTTCAAAGTCTTCAATGCCAAATCATTTATGGTTCCTTGACGCTGTGCTACTCAAGAATGTATGTCCAATTGGACATAAAACCGAAAGACGTCAAGAGTTCCTCAGAGCCTTATATGCCATACATTTTGGGCATTGGCTGTCATTCCCACAGATTGTCTGGGGCCAGATGGAGAAATTCTATTCCAAGGTTGTGGCCAAGGTACCAGACAGTGCAAGTGACTGGGAGTTTCCATTCCCTACTATTATTCACCAGTTGCTTGTATCACAGGGGTATGCAGTCCACGAGGACGAGCTTGCCTTTCCACATGACATTCATTATGGCACGCATGACTGGAACTTGAGTCGATCTCATATGCACCAGAGAGTCATAGCGGCGCCTGGTGAGGTATCTCGGTTGGCCCAAGGAGGAGAGCATGTAGATGTACCACCACCGGTAGATGATCCAGAGGAGATGGAGGCAGAGGAAGAGGAAGTGCATGCACAGGCTGGTGGCCATGATTATCAATACTTAGAAGGGTAGATTGCTGGGTTGACAGCCCAGTTTGGCACCTTACAGACAGAGGTCTCCACACAGTTTGGTGCAATGAGAGCAGAGATGGCGGATCACTTTCGTGACACTCGCCAAGAGCAACTAGAGATGAGGAGGATGATGCGTGCACTGATGCGCCAAGCAAACTTAGATCCGGATGCTCAGTCACCACCACATCCTTGACAGGAAGGTAACCATCTTTTGTATATTATTTTATTTTTAGTTTTTATTTCTCTTTTTGTAGTTAGATTTTTATTATGAAAAAAAAAAATTGAAAAATGAAATAAAAAATATTTTATTTTTTTTTTTAGGATTTTTCTCTTTCATATTTATTTTCACCCATACTATTTTCACTTGATCTTTGGGGTATAGTGGTTGTTTTGACAGATTGAAACATCCAAGTTTGGGGGTGTGCTTGCATTGCCTTCGTGCTCGTGATGTACTCTATTTTCTTTCCACTACTCTATGGTCCTGGTAACATCGTTCTTACTCTTCTCTTTGCTTTGATTGATAGTACATTGAGGACAATGTACAATTTAAGTTTGGGGGTGAGGCGATGCCTATTTTTGTGCTTTATTGCATATGGGGAAAATTTGTGTGAAATTCTTTTGTATTAGGATTTTATTTTTATTTTATTTTCTTAGTTTGTTTTTTATTTTATTTTGTTTTATTTTTAGATAGTATGTTTTGACATGATTCAAAGGATTAATACCTTATGTAGGTGCATAACTTGCAATTTTTGAGTATGTTTTGAATTTTTGAAACCTGTGATTTAAAGTATGTGGTTTTAATCATGGTTTGCAATAACATGCTTTGGGGTGATTAATTTTAGTTTCCTTACATGCACAGACACACTAGCATAATTTTGTGGGGTATAAACTTTGGTTTGAGTTATTGAGTTACATATGCTTGATATTAATTAGTATCTCTTGAGAATGAGTACCGATGATGTGTTTTACTTGACTTCAAAGAAAAGAAAAAAAAAGAAAAGAAAAGAAGAAGAAAAACAAGTGATGAATAAGCAAATCAATTTGATCTTTTTCATGAGTAACCGGGCCTCTATGCCTCAGGAAGCACAGAGTGTTCGCGTCAAAAGTGAAAGGGTGAGAAAAGATGAGCATTGGTTGTCTTGATTTGTAGCCTGACTGATTCGAGTAATTAGGTCTCCAGGGTATCTTAAAGCCTAGTGCCCTAAAGCCATCTGGTTTGGGAGTCACTGACTGAAAGCTTGCTACATGGATCTTTCAGAAAGCTTAATAAATCAAGACATTGCACAACCGATAAAGCAATGAAAAAAGAATGATAAAAAAAAAAATTACTACATTGCACAACCGATAAAGCCTAATGTTTACTACATACAAATTGGAAAGAAGAAAAAAAAGATGTCAGAAACAATTGCAATAAATAACTAAGAAGAAACTGATAGGCGTTGAATGTTACGCATTCTAGCCTCTTAACTTATGTATTTTATTCTCTTAGTGATATATTATTTTGTGATTTTACTTTGTTTTAGTGTTTTCTGTATTTTCAGGGCCTTAATGATTATTTCAGTTAAAACCAGGATTTTGGGCTTTTAAAGAAGACATCCAAGATGGTGAGATGAAGCCTACATCATGGAGATTCACTCAACCATTTATTTCAACTCAAATCAGCCCAAGGAAGAGGTCCAAGAGAATTACAGCTGCTTAAGAAGGTTTCGGGCCTGAAGCCCAAATCTGCGCATAATGCAGTCTTAATCCCGTTTTGGAAAACGGACCAGAAGTCTTATTTTTGAGCCTCAAATCGACATTATTTTCGCGTAGGGTTGAACAAAATTTGATTCTGCACACTTTTGTATTTCACGAAAATTCCGTGAATCGGACTTCTAGTGGGTCAAAAGTCGGGCCGAAGTCAGCAGGAAAAACCCACCTGATTAGTGCTGCGGGAAACCCTAATTAATTCCTAATTGGATTAGGACTTTGGTGTATTCTCTTGGGGAATAAAGGGAAGACTTGGAGGCTGAATTGGGAGAGCTTACACAGAGATTGGAGAGTCTGAGAGGGCTGGAGAGAACAGAAACATATTGCAGAGCCATTGGAGAACGAAGTCATACGCGTAATTCAGAAAGATGATGTCTTCTTCCTCAACAGTTGAAGCTTCTTCTTCTACCATGAGCGGCTAGTTCATCCACTAGGGTTTTGATGTAGCCCTAACAAAGCATCAATGGTTTGATTGTTTTAATTATTGGGGACCTTTATATACATGCATAGATTGTGTAATTGTGAGGATTCTTATTAATGAATTGAGCAATAAAAGTCTTGTAAATTCAATCTCAATGATTTCTTATCTTGTCTTAGATATTTAGTTGTTGTTATTGAACTCAATCTCTTTTGTTTTCTGTGATCATGAGAGAGATTATTACACAATGGTAATCACTGAATATATTGTTATGAGCTTTGATGGATTATGCCTAGAGAAGATGAACCATACTGCACCCTAGATTAGAGTAGTTAGGCAGATGGCCCATGCCAATCGAAGATAGTCCATGGCTTAGCCTTAATCATATGTTATCTTCTTGACGGATGAAGGTGAGCTTGTAGCCACCGACACCACTTATGAATGATGTAATTCCCCTATAGTTGATTCAATTGACCATTGATTGTGGAGTTAGTGGTGAAGTCAAACACCCTAGGTTTCTCTCTTATTATCTTCATTATCTGTTTACCTTTGATTTATTTTATTTTATCTTTTTAATTAGTTAAAAATCAGAATTCTTTTCTTATAAATTTAATTAGAATTAGTTCTGTGTTCCAACTCATCAGAACATAATCCCTGAGGTACGATACCCATTCATTTCGATAGCCCTATTCTGCAAGGAATTCGTTCTATTGCGAAGTGTGAAAAATTTTAATTGATATACTTTTTGAGTCACACTCGCACACGAATCAGAAACTATCACATAAAGAATCTATATTACATGTAGAAGACCACACCTCCACGATCAGGGACAGAGCCAGGATTTCATTCCACTGGGGCACAGTGTACTTGATAAAAAAAATGAACAAATATAATAAATATAGATTGTTCATACGTAATATCACATAAATAAATAAATAAATATATATATATATATATATATATATATATATATAATCTCAAATGAAAAACCCAAGAAAACTTGACAAATAGAAGGTCCAAAATATCAATTGATAATATTTTCATAATACAATTACAACTGTCCTTGACACGTTTTCATATTTTGGAAGTGATGCATGATAGCCTCATTATCTATGTCACTAATAAATATATCTCTTTCTATATAGACAACCAAGCTATCATTCATAAATTAATCTCCCATTCGATTATACAGTCGACTCTTTATAACATTCATGGCTGAAAAGGCCCTCTCCACCGTAGCAGTTGTGACTGGTAAGATCAACGCCAACGTCACAAGCAGATACACCAATGGATACACCTTATCTTTTTTTGTCTCAACCATTCTTTTTGCAAGAGCAGGAATCCCTTGTAATCCTTCAAAACTACTACAAGAACGCATATCAAAAATATAATTATCAAGTTGATCATCAAGTTCCTCGAGATTGCCTTCAGAAAATTCTTTTGGATAATATTTAGTAAGGTGAGTTAATGTTAGTTTGTCAAAAGTAAAGAATGCATCATCTGGACATAGACATGCCACACAAAGAAGTAACTCGGTAGTTGCCTCAGTGAAACGATTATTTAGCTCTTGAAGTTGCATATCTATGACAGAATAAAACACCACAACACGATAGTGATACAAGTTTGTCAAATCTTTCACATTACGTCGTGGTCGTCCTCAAGCTAGGAACATATCATCCATGTTAGGGACATCAATATAATGTCTCTCACAAAAAGAAGAAACTTGATCAAGTAAAATATCTCATTCATCATCTCTCAACACTTGGAGTCGTTGCTTACATACTTTGACTAAAGCCATGACGTTCGCGATATCTTGATATTTTCTTTGTAATATTTTTGATAACTCATTTGTAATTCCCAACATTCTCCTCATCAAATGAAGTCTGAATACAAAATCAAATGATTGGATCGACCCAAGTAGATTAGTTACTTCATCTCTTTGATTGAAATTCAATCCATCCTCTTCAATATTCTCAAGAACACCAATTACAGATGAGAACATCGTAATCAAGCTAATTAAAGTACCATAATGTGAGCCCCAAAGGGTGTCTCCAGCACATATAAGAGAAGTACTCTGATTTAGGCCTTGCCCACTTGAAAGCTCACCTTTGTTAAGTCCCTCAATAACTTCAGCATCTTGTTTCTCTCAAAACATATCACGACGTTTACATGAGGCTCCAACCACATTCACCACACTAGCAACAAATGTGAAAAATGAGAAAATCTGGGAATGATTCTTTGCCACAACAACAAGAGCCAACTGAAATTGGTAAGCAAAAAAATGAATATAAAAAGAAAATTTATTCTCTTTCAGAATAAGTGCTTTAAGACCGTTGAACTTGCCTTACATTTTGCTACCACCATCGTAACCTTACCCATGCAGTCTAGAAATGCTCCATCCATGTACAGAAAATAGATTATCAATCGTTGTCTTAAGTGAAAGAGCGGTAGTATCTAAAACATGTACCAGACCAATAAAACACTCAATGATACTCCCATTCTTCACATAACGTAACACAATAGTCATTTGCTCCTTTATTGATACGTCACGAGACTCATCAACTAAAATAGAAAAAAATGCATCTCCAATATCTCTGATAATGAAATTGATGATCTCTATTGCGGTGGCATTAACAATGTCCTTTTGAATATCAGGTGACGTTAGTTTCAAATTTTCAGGAGCATTCTCCAATAGAACAGCTCTAACATCTACATTCTGACGAGCATTCTATTTCAAAAGTTCAAGAAAATTCCCTTGATTGTTTGAATCCTCAGATTCATCATTGCCACGAAATGCAAGTCTTTGTTGTAAAAGATAACTAATACATTCAATTGATGCATTCAAACGAGTTCGATATTCACTTCGAGCTTGGTCCGATTGCTTGTAGAAAATTGTTTGAATATGTTGGTTTTGATTCATTAAAGCTTCACATGATCTCCAAGCTCGGTTATGGGCACTATTAGGGCCTCCAACATGAATATGAAGTTTTTCTTTCTTTTTCCAATTTGAAAACCCCTCACCCACAAAGAAGTCACCGCATGCTTGTTCTCCGATATTTGGTTTGAAAAGGTAACAGTATAGGCAAAATACCGTATCTTTGGTTATGCTATATTCTAGCCAAGTAGAATAGTCACTAAACCAATCAGTGTTGAAGCGTCGTAACTTTTTCCCAAAATGCTTAAAAGGAAAAGTATGATTTCGAGGTTGACAAGGACCCTTTAGGATATATGCTCTACGAATTTGGTCTTGAACATTAGGATTGTAGTCCAAATTTCGAGTTCGTAGTCTAGGATCAGCTGGAAGATCTTCCAAGTTAATTTCGGAACGACTTTGCTTTGACCTATTACCATCTCTTTCTGTAGGGGTTATCGATTCTGAATCTCTTTTATAAAATTTCAACATAAATGTTTCAAAAAATAAATTTATTCATATACAAATTTTATTTTCAAGAAACTACAATCACCTATATATTATAAATTGTAAGGCTGATTTTAGTTATCATCAAATCGTGACATATAAATTTACAGTTATTGATTTTTATTAAATTAAGCATTCTAATAAAAAATTGAATTATGAAAAAACTCAAAAGAGCATATAACTTAAATGATAAATATTATCAACTAACAAGGAAAAAAAATGATTCCACGTAACCTAAATCAATAAATGCTTCAACAGAGAAAAGAAAAAAAAATCAATAACTTTTACCAAATCAATAGACTACAAACAGAACAAAACTAAATTGAAATATAAATCATAAATGTGAGTGAACATGTATTTTATTTGAACTTTGAAGAACTGAGGAAGAAAAAAAGAAATAGAAATTAACAGATCTCATCTCATGGAGTAATAAGTTCTTACCCAATATTTGAAATTAATTTGATGGTCTATTGGTCTTTGATGGAGAAAGTTAATGGTTGTCACTTGTCGCCGTCCCCGTCTGGCCATCTGGAGAGAGTTGAAAACTTGGAAGAGAACCAGAAAAGACCCAAGGCGGCAAGGCCCCAAGCTATTCATATATGATATATCAGATATACAGTGCAGCTATGCGAAGTAACCTAATCTCTCAATCTCTCATATTTGGTTTTATTATATAATTAACTATTGGACTTTATTCAGTAACTGAAGGCCCATTAAAAATTTTGCACCATCAATAAAAGTTAAAAAACATTTCGGGGGCCAGAGGGCATTTTATAGTTTTTTTATAAAAAAAAAAATATATATATATATATATATATATATATATGTAAAAATATATATACATCCAGGGGGGCACGTGCCCCTCCTGGTCTTTAACTGCCTCCGTCCCTGTCCACGATGGACCTGCTATCTGACACCAGATTATGCAAGTCACATGAGCAAGAACATGATTGTTTAAGAGTAACTTTATACCCAAACAATCTTGTTGGGATAATTAGTCACTGTTAATTCATCCAGGATCTTGTAAATCAATTTTTCAAGAAAATAATAACACACAACCAAATAAAGATGCATGAATAATTACGCAATTATTCACAAGACAATAATTTACATGGTTTGGTAAATCATACCTACGTCCACGGAGCACACTAGAAATTCACTATCTCAATATGAGGTGTTAACAAGATGTGGATCAGCAGATCTCACTTACACACTCTGTGTATCTCTCACACTCTGAAAAATATACTCTAAAAAATACACTCAGTATTTTCTTGCTATTTTTCTCTCTCACACTGAAACTCTTTCTTTCTACTCAATTACTTGATCTCTGCATACTAATTATCTTGAGAATGGTTTCCTATTTATATGTAAATGTATTTCTTATCATTTTGTATTTGTCTTCCTTTTCATTGGGCAGCTATACATTCATTGTATCCATCTTCATTCTGTAATCACAAAGCAAACAAAAATTTATATTTGCCTTCTTCTATCATTAGACTACAAAGAAGAAGTTTATTAAGAGCTGTTAGATGCCAACTTACAACAATCTCCCACTTGGAGAACTTTGTAAAAGGAAACCAACTCCTTTAAAGATCGGTGCATAGCAGTGCGCTCATCATTGTCTTCAAGTTAAAAGACCCAATGAAGTTGAGCACAACTTCAGCTTTTCTGTAGTCACTATCTTGGTTAATATGTCAGCTGAATTTTTTTCTGCCAATGATCTTCTCAAGTGTCAAAACTCCATCATCAAGTAATGATCTAACGAAGTGATAACGAAGTGGTCCTTGAATGAAATGCAGAGTTCTTTGCTAGATGTATAGCACTCTAACTATCACTGTGCAAAACAATCTTTACCTGCCTGAAACCCAATTATGCTAACAAACCTTGTAACAAGATCATCTCTTTGCTAGCCTCTGTCACAGCAATGTACTCTGCCTTTGTAGTAGATAAAGCAACTATCTTCTATAATTGTGAAATCCAACTGACTATAGCAATATCCACTGTGAAGATATAACCTGTAGTACTCCTCCTATGATCTACCTCACCAGCAAAATCTGCGTCTACAAATCCCTATAGTCTTTGTAGATAATGATGTATCCAAAACAAATTAAGAAGGATCCAAAGAAAGTATATTGGAGAAAGAGGAAAAATAGAGCTAAATCATGATCACAGTGGTGAAAGCAGGTATTTTCATGACAGACCCCTTTTTTCTACCTAACCTGCATTTACTAGCGTTATCGTATTTATAACCTCTAGTATCGTCCAAATTTTACACAATGGATTTAACGTATTTGGGTTATTATCCGAGGTGGGTAATTATTTTCTAAACACCTAGAGAGTCAAATCTTTCTCCTCGCCGTATTTTTGGTGGCATGGCGTGAGAGATTTCTTAGGTATTAAATGCATTTGACCATACCACAACGACGGTGGTTGAGAATATTAATGGTTTATGGCAAAACATTAATGGTGATTGTAAGGGTCTCTGTCGCGACGTGCATTCACCGTACCATTGATTTAAGCATATTAGTTATTGTAGGCTTCCTATATTTCTCATCCTCTAATCCAAATTCATTCTAAGTATCCCAATAAAGGAGCTCTATCTGTGTAAGGAGATCCTACCAGGTCTCACTTATATTTGATAGAGTAGTAGTCCCTCGTAGTGTGAGGTTTGAGGTCGTAGCTTAGAGTTTTTTGTGACTTGACGTGGCGTCGTGGCTTGTGGTGGTGCTCGAGTCTAGGATTTGAGATTTTAATCGGCCGAACATGACGTTAGGGGCTTGTGGTGGTGCTCGAGTCTGGGATTCGAGACTGACATGTCGTGAAGGCTTGTGATGGGGCTTGAGTCTAGGATTCGAGATTGACATGCTGTCAGGGATTATGGTGGTGCTCAAATTTATGGCTCAAGACTTTAAATGGCCTGACTTGCCATTAGGGCTTGTGGTGGTGCTCGAATATGTGGTTTGAGGCTTTAAATGGCCTATCATGTTGTCAAGGCTTGTGGTGGTGCTTGAATTCAGTGGTTCTAGGCTTTGAATGGCTTGACATGACGTCAGGGCTTGTGGTGGTGCTGGCACTCTACGGTTCAAGGCTTTGAATGGCTTGACATGACATCAGGGCTTGTGGTGGTGCTCGAATTATGCGGTTCGAGGCTTTAAATGTCCTGACATGACGTCAAGGCTTATGATGGTGCTCGAGCTTATAACTCAAGGCTTTTGGATATCTGTCGTGGCATCAGGGTGCCTGTTTTGTTAATTACATATGGAGAGACCTTTCAAACTATTTATATTTTGTGGGCCAAAGACTCTTTGTTTTGACTTTTCAATGTCCTACGTGGCTGCCACGTAGGACCATCCCCTGCTTGACCTTTCAACGTTCGAATTGCTTAGAGGAATTTGAGGGCTTAATGATTTGACACCTACAGTCTTAAATCGCATTTTCTGAAACACAAGCATCTGTCTATAGTTCCTCGTAAATACCTTAGTATCCATTTCATTGCCTCCCAGTGATGTTTCCTGGGATTTTTTATGAACCTGCTTACAACTCCCACTATATGAGCAATATTTGGTCTTGTATAGACCATGGCATACATCAGAATTCTAATGGCTGAGGCATATGGAACTTTAGCCATAAAGTTCCTCTCATCTTCTGTCTCAGGAGACTGATCCTTGGATAGTCGAAAGTGACTAGCCAATGGCGTGCTAACTGGCTTCGCATCACCCATGCTAAACCTTTTTAGAACACGACCAATGTACTCAGCCTATGACAATTGCAAAGTACCTCTTTGCTTGTCCCTGCTGATTCTCATTCCAAGAATCCGCTTCGCTGCACCTAAGTCCTTCATTTTAAACTCAGACGACAATTGCTTCTTCAATTTTATGATTTCATCCATATTTAAATATGCTACTAACATGTCATCAACATAAAGTAACAAAATAATGTATCTAGACTCAAACCTCTTGAAGTAGCAACAATGGTCAGCATTGCATTTGTAGTAGCCATTTCTTTGTATAAACGCATCGAATTTCTTGTACCACTGCTTTGGGGCTTGTTTCAGACCATACAAGCTATTTTTCAACTTATAAACAAGTTCTTCATTTCCCATGACTGAGAAACCCTCTGGTTGTTGCATGTATATCTCTTTCTCTAGATCACTATGAAGGAATGCAATATTAACATCTAACTGCTCTAGATGTAAGCTCTATGTTGCAACAATGCTGAATACTGACCGAATAGTAGTCAACTTCACAACCGGTGAAAAAATGTCGGTATAGTCAATTCCTCTTTCCGCTAAAAGCCTTTGACCACCAATCTTACTTTGTACCTCTTGGAACCATCATATTCCTTTTTTGACACGGTACATCCATTTGTTAGGTAGAGCTTTCTTTCCCATAGGCAACTTAGCTAGCTCCCATATTTTGTGAAAGATGATGGACTTTAACTCATCCTTCATTGCAAGCTCCCACTTGCTAGCATCCTGATTCGTGTATGAGTGCGTCTCAAATTATAATTACCACACTTCGCAATAGAACGAATTCCTTGCAGAATAGGGCTGTCGAAAGGTGTCGAACCTCAGGGATTAGGTCTGATGAGTTGGAATACGGAATTAATTCTAATTAAATTTAAGAGAAAAGAATTATGATTTTGATAATTAAACTAATTAAAAAGCAAAATAACATAAAATAAAAGAAATAGAGAGTAAAGATAGTATGAGATAAATCTAGAGTATTTGATTTCACCACTAACTCCATAATCAATGGTCAATGGAATCAACTATGGGGGATTACATCATGCATAAGTGGTATCGGTGGCTACAAGCTCACCTTCATCAGTCAAGAAGATAACATATGATTAAGGCTAAGTCGTGGACTATCTTCGATTGGCATAGCCCATCTGCCTAACTACTCTAATCTAAGATGCAGTATGGTTCATCTTCTCTAGGTATAATCCATCAAAACTTTTAATGATATATTCAGTGATTACCATTGTGTAATAATCGCTCTCATGATCACAGAAAATAAGAGAGATTGAGTTCAATAACAACAACTAAATATCTAAGACAATATAAGAAATCATTGAAACTGAATTTATAAGACTTGTATTGCTCAATTCTATAATAAGAATCCTCTAAATTACACAATCTATGCATGTATATAAAGGTCCCCAACAATTAAAACAATCAAACCATTAATGCTTTGTTAGGGTTACATCAAAACCCTAGTGGATGAACTAGCCGCTTATAGTAGAAAAAGAAGCTTCAACTGTTGAGGAAAAAGGCATCATCTTAATGAATTATGCGTAAAGCTTCGTTCTCCAATGGTCTGCAAAATATGTCTTTAATTCTGTCCAAAAGCTTTCTCAGACTCTCCAATCTCCCCCAACTCAGCCTCCAATTCTTCTCTTTATGCCCCAAGAGAATATACCAAAGTCCTAATCCCATTAGGAATTAATTAGGTTTTCCCGCAACACTAATCAGGTGGGTTTTTCCTACTGACGTTCGGCCTAACTTTTGACCCACTAGAAGTCCTATTCACGAAATTTTCGTGAAATACAAAAGTGTCTAGAATCGAATTTTGTTTAATCCATGCAAAAATTAAGTCGAATTGAGACTCAAAAATAACACTTCTGGTCCATTTTCTAAAACGGGATTAAAATTGTATTAAGCGCAGATTTGGGCTTCAAGCCCGAAACCTTCTTAAGCAGTTGTACTTCTCTTGGACCTCGTTCTTGGGCTGATTTGAGTTGAAATAAATATTTAAATGAGTCTCCTTGATGTAGGCTTCATCTAACCATCTTGGATGTCATCTTTCAAAGTCCAAAATCATGGTTTTAACTGAAATAATCATTAAGGCCCTAAATATACAGAAAACACTAAAACGAAGTAAAATCACAAAATAATCTATCACTAAGAGAATAAAATACACAAGTTAAGAAGCTAGAATGCGCAACATTCAACGCCTATCACATCCACTACCTGACATCTATGAAGCACGGATACGGATACGGTGATACGACAAATCTAAAAAAAATAGGATATGGGTACGGCGGGATATGGCAAATATATATATATATATATATATAAATTACTAGAACACAAATTAAGTTTTAAGTTTTAACTTAAAGATTTTTTTTTCAGCATTAAAAGATCTTTTGATTTATTACAAATTAAGCTCCACCTTTTAACTAAGTTTTTTAATATTACAATATGGCCACCATCTTTTTTATTAAAAAAAATTACAAATTTGCCCAAGCGTATCCCAGAAGTATCCACCACGTATCCGAAATGTATCCTGGCATATCCGAAAATAAAAAAATTATTTAAAAAAATCAGATACGTCTCGGGAGTATCAGATACGTGTCCGGCCATATCCGTATCGGATATGTATTTGATACGGCCACGGGGCCTCCGGGGAAGTATCCATGCTTCGTCGTAACATTCAGGTTCACTTGCGTTAATTAGCAACAAATAATTTATGTATTTCTTGTTCGGTACTAGAGGCTGACAAGACCTTCTGAGTGCAGGAGCAGGTGCTAGACTGTAAGGATCGTGACCACTTCTGTCCGATTTTTTGTCAATTTTATTTAATTGTCATTTTAATGCTTCAAATGATTATATATATGTTTTAAATGTAAAATATATGTTTAAAGAACGTATTTAAGGTTTGAGAAAATTTTTAGAGCGTTTGACCAAAGTTGATTTTTTGAGTCCGGTGGACATAGGGATGCCGACCAGAAAATTCAAAATTGTCAGAATGACTCCAAATTTGGAGAGTAACTTAAATAAAATATTTAACGCGTTACGGAATTGATTTCATGTCAATCAGAGTTACGAAAGTTCGAAAACGAGCCCGGGAAGGTTTAGGGCAAAAATGATGACATTTTTGTAAATAAGTGTAGGTAATTTTTCTATAAATAACAAAGAGATTTCCCAGCCCTCATTCTCAATCTTGCTCAGCCGAATAGAGCATTAGATATACATCTATATATGGCAACATCTTCTTCTTCCCTTCTTCATTGATTTTGAAGGGTTTAGGTCCATAATTGGAATTTGTCGAAGAAGAGAGAAATGGTATACGCGTCGAGGGCTTGAGATTGATTGATTTAAAATCAATTGATGAGAAAGTAAAATTTTAGGTGAAAGTAAGGAATATCTTGAAACTATAGCTACTGAGGTAGGAGGTGTGTGTTGTGTCTTACATTTCAAGTTTAATTTCATATTTTTAGCATAAATTTGATGTAATTATGTTATCTAAGATAATATGAGATTTTGTAGATTAATTATTTGATTAAATTGATTGATAGGTGTTGTTACATGCATAAGTTACTTAAATGTGCAAATTGATATATAGATTGTATATGTAAAATTTTGGTGAATTTATTGAAAATCTTGATTTTGGGAATCGAATGTATACTTGTGTCATTATGAGTTATTGAATGACATGCTAGAATGGATATAGGGCATGTATTGTCATGACCGAAATCTGGACCGCCGGGACTCCCTCGGACTGACCCGAATCTCGAGTGTGAACCCGTTCACTCAACCCCATGAATGACCTTAACCACACTGATGCAACAATATCAAGCTCTGATACCATTTTGTAACGCCCCGATTCCAACTCCCAGAGAACCGGAGGTTACAACCGTCCATTATTCCCCAATGGATCATCTTTACCCTCAAACACCGTGGAAGCTTAACTATATTCCTGCACATATATGTGCAAAACTCCACCTTATCCATCCATAACAGGCTCTACAGCATATCGTATCACCTTAGCGGGAATTTTATTCATCCGCACTCTCATAAATCACTTACTTCCAGGATACAACACTTTATGTGTTTGAAATATGAAGCCGAAACCTACACCATTGCATAGAGAATCCAAAACACTCAATGTCAGAAAAAACCACGCTCAATTGCAATTTAAAATGAAGAAATTATACCCGATTGAAGTTTTTGAGCATGCTGTGAATAGTGACTTTGATCCATCAAAATGGCAACTTCGATCCATCGAAGTTTCGATGCATCGAACATGTATCGATGCAAGTATTGAAACCTACTGTCTAATGGTCGAAATTTCTAACTTATAGACTCCAAAACATCTCTAAAAAGCCTAAAAATCATTAAATATTACCTATAATATGAACAAATGCTAAAAATATCGCTATACATCATTCTAAGTTGGATTCAAATCTCAAACAAAATCATACATCAATATGGGTCGTTCTCTATCATAAACATATCCCAATTTACAATAGAAACATCCATCAAAGCCATTAACTCATCAACACAACCATTTTCACAACTTATGCATGTATAAATGAATATAAAAGAAGGATCATTATTCTAAAACATTTAGCATAATACCATGCTCAAAATCATGCTTATAATTTTTAAAATCATAATTCATGAACCACATACACCAAAATTCATATTTAAGTGCATATCACCGTAAAGCATAAACAATACATGTTCTCGAAATATAAATGGTCTTTACATATTCATCTCATGCATATAGTCCACAATCCGGACATACATTCCAATAAAGTAACATAAGATCTTTATGTAAAATCGGCACCACTCCACGCCAACGCTAATGTTGAGGAGACTCCATTACCTCCTTTCTATTTCCTGAAAAATTTTAATCCTCGTGGGATGAACAACCACACGCTCAGTAGGAATGTCTAAAACACAATTTCGCAAGTTCCGTGAATACCACATAAACATACATTTGTATTTAACATATTGAGCAATTATGCACATAACACAACCATATCATAAATAAGGTAGAATGCAACATGATATGCATAACTCCCTCATCTTCTCCACACATCCATTGGTCCCTAATCCCTAAGGACAACCAATCCCACCTATAGAGGGTTACCTTTACCGGAATACCTCATGAGGGTTACCTTTACCAGAATGCCTCACCGTTTTACCGAATAAATTCCACCGTTCACATTGAGCTCACCTCCCTCACCATGCCAATGAAGATGAACCCCACAATTTTATCAAATGTGTATTCATAATTTATAACCAACGAGGCATTTAACAATCACATTTGTAAGAGTTCCCATTTAAGCATCATATGTGTTTACAATAAACATGATTCACATCTCCACATTTCACATAACCACGTACCCTTCATATTTCACCAAATTCACAAATTTGACAATTAAATCATGTTTTTCACTAAAACATATTTCTAAAATAATTTATCAAACATATAAGAGTTACCTTCACAATTATACATGAATCCACCAATAAATTCGCAAATCAATTCCTACATGTTTATAAATTTCTCTACGGCATTTATAAACATACAATTATATCAACAACATTAATAGCACATTTAATGGTATAATTAGCATACTTGAACATTAAAAAACATCTAATTACTCCACATAACCAATTGGTTGTCATAGACAACCAATATACTCACAAAACTCTGGATTTAATGGGTTAGGCATCCCTACCTCAAATTGGAAGAGTTTCTAATTTAATTCCCCAAAGCTCACCCAAAAGATCAACATTCTCTGAAATTGATTTTAGATTGATCAATCTCAAGCCCTCGACGCGTAAACCGTTTTTCTCTTCTTCAGCGAACTCTAATTTTCACTCAAAGACCTTCCAATTCAATGGAGTCCTGAAGATGATGAAGTTGCAACATATATATATATATATATATATATATAAGTGTGTGTGTGTGTGTGTGCCCATACGGCTGCTGGGAGAAGAGAATGGGCATGACTGATTTCTCTTTGCTATTTATAATAAAATGATTTACACTTATTTACAAGTATGCTACAACCTTTTCACTAAACCTTTCCAGAGTTTCGTAACTCCGATTGACACGAAATCAATTTCGTTGCGCCTCAAATATTTTATTTAAGCTATTTTTCGAATTTGAAGTCATTCCAACACTTTCAAATTTTCTAGGCCCACGAGACCCGCGTCCCTGGGTTGACCCAACCCGAAAAAGTCAACATTTGCCAAAAGCTTTGAAAACTTCCTCAAACCTTAAAAAAGATATCTAAACATGCATTCTACATTTAAACACATATACAATCATTTAAAGTCTTAATATGACAATTAAATGAAAATTTAAGAAAATCGACCAAAAATAGTCACAGTTCTTACAACCTACCCAACTTAAAAGGATTTCATCCCCGAAATCAGGACGTACTTGGAGGAAACAAGTCAGAATACTTAGAACGAACTTTCTACTCTTGTTCCTACTCTTGACCAAGGAAATGGTCTTACCCCTCAGAACTTGCTCTCTAGCATCAAGAATCTGTACCGATTTTTCCTCATAGGTGACATCCTCATCGACCTCAACGTCTACCCAACTTAGAACATGTAATGGATTAGGTTCGTATTTTCTCAACATCGAAACATAAAACACATTGTGAACCTTCTCCAACTGTGGTGGCAAAGCCAATCTATAGGTCATCTTACCGACACACTCAAAGATCTCAAAGGGTCCAATATACCTTAGTGACAACTTGCCACTCCGCCCAAAACGCATCAACCCTTTTCATGGTGAAACTTTTAGGAACACATAGTCTCCCACCTCAAAGGATAACGGTGTCCTCCTCTGATTGACATAGCTCTTTTGTCTACTCTGAGTTGTCAACAATCGTTGTTTAATCAACTTAATCTTTTCAGTAGTCTCATGCACAATGTCTGGTCCTAAGGCTGTGGTCTCGCCCATCTCAGTCCAACAAACTGGAGATCTACAAGGTCTGTTGTACAACACTTAAAATGGAGCCATCTCGATACTGGCCTGATAACTGTTGTTGTACGCAAACTCCACAAGTGGCAAATGGTCCTCCCAACCACCGCCAAAATCAAGTATACAAGCACGAAACATATCCTCCAATACTTGTATGGTACGCTCTGACTGTCCATCAGTCTGAGGATGGAATGTTGTGCTAAAATGTAACTCGGTGTCCAATACCGTCTGGAATCTCTGCCAAAATCTTGAAGTGAACCGTGGATCCCTATCTGACACAATGGATACTGGAACCCCATATAATCTCATAATATGCTCTATATACTGCTTATTGAGCCTCCTCATATCATCATTCAACCTCATAGGCAAAAAGTGAGCTATTTTGGTCAATTTATTCACAACAACCCAAACTGTATCATTGCCCTTGTTTGATCTTGGAAGACTCGTAACAAAATCCATGGTGATATATTCTCATTTTCATTCTGACACTGGTAATGATTGCAACAACCCAACTAGTTTTTGAAGTTCCGCCTTCACTTACTGACAATTAAAATATCTCGCCACAAAGTGTGCCACATCTTTCTTCATACCTCGCCACCAATATTGGCGCCTTATATTGTGATACATTTTGGTACCACCTATACCTCAATCACCTTATTCACAAGCATATGTTGAGCTACCAAGCTAAACAACATAGCTGGTTTATTATCATCACTAAAATACAATCCCAACTCTGAGAAATATTCCATCATTTTCAATTCCTAAATGGCTAAGCTAGCTAGAGTTCCGTGAGACTTCCTGCTCAACGCATCTGCCACTACATTTGCTTTACCCAGATGGTATTGCAAATCAAAATAGTAGTCTTTCATGTACTCAACCCATCTCCTCTGACTCGTGTTCAAGTCCTTTTGGGAGAAAAGGTACTTGAGACTCTTGTGATTCGAATAAACCTCGAATTTCTCACCATACAAGTAGTGTCTCTACCCTTTCAAGGCGAAGGTCACCGTTGCTAACTCCAAATCATGCGTAGGATAGTTGTGCTCGTGACTTTTTAATTGTTTAGACCCATAAGAAACTATTCCGTTACATTGTATCAACACACAACCTAGTCTGTTCCCTGAAATATCACAATAAATCACATATCCCAAGCCACGCTCGGGTATCACCAAAATAGGAGTTGTAGTTAACCACTTCTTCAATTCATAAAAATCCAACTCACACGCCTCATTCCACACAAACTTCACACCCTTATGAGTGAGTCGTGTCATACGAGTTGCAATACTAGAGAAGTCCTTCACAAACCTCTTATAGTAGTCGGCCAATCCAAGAAAACTTTGAATCTTAAAGACACTCTTTAGACTCTCCCAACTTATCACGACCTCAATCTTAGATGGGTCAACTGAGACTCCACTTTCAGAAACAACATGCCCAAGGAACTTTACCGCTTGAAGCCAAAACTCACACTTTTCATACTTAGCGTACAATTGGTGCTCTCTAAGGATTTGCAAAACTGTCCTTAAATGAAACTCATGCTCCTCATCTGAAGATGAGTACATAAGTATATCATCTACAAACACTACCACAAAAGTGTCAAGTTACTTATGAAATGCGTGGTTCATTAAGTTCATAAATACCGCCGGTGCATTAGTCAAACCGAATGGCATTACAAGGAATTCATAATGTCCATACCGCGTATGGAAAGCCGTTTTATGGATATCCTCATCCTTCACCCTCCGTTGATAATAACCCGACCTTAAGTCAATTTTTGAGAAGTAGTGAGCTCCATTCAATTGATCGAATAGGTCATCTATCCTCGACAACAGATACTTATTCTTGATTGTCACATGATTCAACTATCGGTAATCAATGTACAGTCTCAAAGCACCATATTTCTTCTTGGCAAATAACATAGGTGTTCCCCACGATGATGCACTCGGTCTAATGAAGCCCTTAGCTTTCAAATCATCTAATTGACGTTTTAATTCCACCAACTCTACTAGAGCCATACAATATGGTGCCATAGAAATGGGTGTTGTACCGGGGATATGATCAATCCCAAACTCTACCTCTCTTTTGGGAGGCAAATCTGTCAAATCTTCCGAAAAGACATCTAGGTATTCACACACCACTGCCGGGTGTGCCTCTCTCGAAATCTCCTTTCCCTCGGCCAAAAGACTAGCCAAGATAAAACTATGTCACTCACAACTGCTAATGCCATAACATGGTGAAGTATAGGAGTCACTCCGATCTCCCACAAAACAAAAGCAATTGCCATTGGGTGTACAAATCGTCACTTTCCCTCTAAAATAATCAATAGTATCACGAAACCTCGATAACCAATCCATCCCTAGAATAATATCAAGACCACTAATATCAAAGAGAGTGAAATCAAAATCAAGTGTCCTCCCGACTATCTCAATAGCACATCCCCGACATACTCTATCAAGGATCACCATATCGCCCACTGGCGTATCAACACAAACTGCTATACCCAATGGACAAGTCTCTAACCCTAGTGCCCATGCAAATGATGTAGCAATAAATGAATAAGATGCACCAGAATCAATCAATACACATGCCCAAGAACTATATACCAGAAATATACCTCTAACCACTGAGGGTCCTGCTGAGGTGTCTACGGGTGTCATTGCATAAACCCAACCCTGTGCTATTTAGTCATGTGCTCCACCAGCCCGAACACTTGACTGTTGTGTGGATGCACTAGGGGTAAATCCCTTCACTAATCTCGCACTCTGTGCAGACATAGCTAGCTGCAGTGGAGGCATAACTTTATAGCTCGATTGTGCAGTCACAGTCTGAGCCGGCCTCCGCTGAGCACTCTGTCCACTCCTAGCATTCCCACTCTGCTGTGGGCACTCTCTCCTCATGTGCCCCTATTGTCCATAACCAAAACATGTTACCGTGCTAGGCTGAAGCATAGGACAACTTGTTTTGATGTGTCCCAGTTACTTGCACTGGTAGCACACCCTCTCTGGTCTAGCAAATGTCAAAGGTAAGGAAATAATAGGTGTAGAGTGTGCCATAGGCTATCCCACCACCGAATGAGAAGGACCACCCTTGAATTTCTTCGTAGTATATCCCTCTGAAGCCACTGTCAAAGCCTTACTTTGCCTCAATGCCTCTATCTTCTCTTGCCTATCTTTCACTTCAGCTTATGCCATCAAGGCCTTCTCTACAGCCTCGGCATATACTTTCTATCCCAGAATTGACACATATGGTCTCACCGAATGATGAAGGCCATTAATGAACCTCCATGTCTTCTCTTCTTCATCTCTTATCACTTCAGGTGCGAAGCATGAAAGGGAAACGAACTTGTTTTCATACTTGATCACGGTCATGCCGTCATAAGCAAGTTCCTCAAACTCCTTCCTTAAGGCCCTCCTGATCGGCATCGAATGTTGCGCATTCTAACCTCTAAATTTATATATTTTATTCTCTTAGTGATAGATTATTTTGTGATTTTACTTTGTTTTAGTGTTTTCTGTATTTTCAGGGCCTTAATAATTATTTCAGTTAAAACCGTGATTTTGGGCTTTTAAAGAAGACATCCAAGATGGTGAGATGAAGCCTACATCAAGGAGATTCACTCAACCATTTATTTTAACTCAAATCAGCCCAAGAAAGAGGTCCAAGAGAATTACAACTGCTTAAGAAGGTTTCGGGCCTGAAGCCCAAATCTACGCATAATACAGTCTTAATCCCGTTTTGGAAAATGGACCAGAAGTCTTATTTCTGAGCCTCAAATCGACATAATTCTCGCTAAAGGTTGAACGAAATTTGATTCTGCACACTTTTGTATTTCACGAAAATTTCGTAAATCGAACTTCTAGTGGGTCAAAAGTTGGGCCGAAGTCAGCAGGAAAAACCCACCTGATTAGTGCTGCGGGAAATCCTAATCTATTCCTAATTGGATTAGGACTTTGATGTATTCTCTTGGCTATTAAAGTGATGAATTGGAGCTGTATTGAGGAGGCTTGGCAGCAGCTTTGAAGAGCTTTTGGAATAGAGAATCATTGGAGAACAAGGCGTATCATGAGCGGCTAGTTCAGCCACCAGGGTTTTGATGGAGCCCTAACTAAACATCACTGGTTTGATTGTTCTAATTATTGGGGATTTTTGTATTCATTCATAGATTGTGTAATTTAGAGGATTCTTATAGAATTGAGCAATAAATGTCTTATAAATTCAGTTTCAATGATTTCTTATCTTGTCTTAGATACTTGATTATTGTTATTGAACTCATCCCTCTTATTTTCTGTGATCATGAGAGTGATTATTACACAATGGTTTTCACTGAATATATCATTAAAAGCTTTGATGGATTATGCCTAGAGAAGATGAACCATACTGCACCTTAGATTAGAGTAGTTAGGCAGATGGCCCATGCTAATCGAAGATAGTCCATGACTTAGCCTTAATCATATGTTATCTTCTTGACGGATGGAGGTGAGCTTGTAGCCACCGACACCACTTATGCATGATATGATGCCCCATAGTTAGTTCAATTGACCATTGATTGTGAAGTTAGTGGTGAAATCAATTACCCTAGACTTATCTTATATTCTCTACACTCCTTAGTTTTTCTTGCTTTTGTTCAATTGCTTCATTAGTTAATTTAGAATTAAAAATCAGAATTTATTTCTTTTAAATTTAATTAGAATTAGTCCTAACAATTCAACTCAGTCAGACCACAGTCCCTGAGGTTCGACATCCCTTCCTTTCGATAGCCCTATTTTGCAAGGAATTCGTTCTATTGCGAAGTGTGAAAATTTTTAATTGATATATTTTTGAGTCACACTCACACACGAATCACCTCCTCTTTGGTTTAGGAAAGTAATGCTCAAGGAATAGAGTCTTGAACTCTTCCCAAGGCATCATCTCAACATCATATTAATTGCTCACTTTCTTCCACCAAAGCTTATCTCCACCCGAAAACAAATATGTGGCAAGAATGACTTTCATGCCATCATCGGGGGTAGACATTATCTTCAAGTGTTTCTCTACTTGCTTCAACCAATTATCCGCTATCAACGGATCTGAACATCCCTCAAAGCTAGGAGGCATCAACTTCTTAAATCTAGTGATGAATTTGAAACTCCTTTCAGCCTCATTTTCTACCGGTTGTTGCACCTCATTAGCGGTTGTCCTAACAAAATCACGAAGTGTCGCGGTCATGTTAGCAACCAAACGATCTCCCTCGAGAACTCCTCCCCCAACTCCTCCTCCACGACGTTTATGTGGCTTATTTATATCAATTTAAGATATAATTCAACACAACAATTCATTACATGTTAGTATTCAACATGGTCAAACCATTTCACAATATAACCACATGTTATCATTTGTATACGTAACGTATAAACATACTTTACAAAACACATTTAATCACATAAACATGTTTTCAAGTTAACACGTATCACATGTTATCATGTAGCACATTTTTATTTCAGCACATAACATACATTACATGTTATCACATAAGAACGCATCATGTTATCAGGTAAACACATTTCACATGCACATAAGTTTTCATATCAACTAAGTCATGTTTACACGCGTTTCTAGGTTATCAAACCCAATGTTCTAATCAATTCAAAACTACACTCAGTACAACCCTTACCTATCGCCCCTAGGTATTTGACAAATGCCAATCTGTCATGCCCAAAATCTAGATTGCCAGGACTCCCTCAGACCGACCCTAATCCCGAGTGTGAACCCATTCACTCAACCCCATGAATGACCTTAACCACACTCATGTGACAGCACTAAGATTTGATACCATTCTGTAATGTCCCAATTTCTGACTCTCAGAGAACCGGAGGTGACAACAGTCCATTATGCCCCAATCGATCATCTTTACCCTCAAACACCACGGAAGCTTAACTCTATTTCTGCATATATAATAACTCCACCTTATCCACCCATAACAAGCCCTACTACAAATCGTATCACCTTAACGGGAATTTTATTCATCCGCACTGTAATACCCCGCTCCAACACATGGTATGATATTGTCCGCTTTAGGCCTGAGCCCGCACAGTTTTGCTATTGGGTTTTACCCCCAAAAGGCCTCATACCATTTGAAGAGAACACACTATATATAAGCACATCCCCTTTTTCACACCCAGGCGATGTGGGATTGAGCACCTTGTACCTTATTAGTGTGGTAGCTCAATCCAGTGTCTGTCTTCGCACCCGCCCACTCACACCCGCCCACAAGGGTTACTACAATCCACCCTCTTACGAGGCCCGACGTCCTCGTTGGCACACTTTCGGCTAGGTTCAGGCTCTGATACCAACTGAAATACCCCACTCCAATACATGGTATGATATTGTCCGCTTTGGGCCTGAGCCCGTACGGTTTTGCTTTTGGGTTTGTTCCCCAAAAGGCCTCATACCATTTGAAGAGAACACACTACATATAAGCACATCCCATTTTTCACACCCAGACGATGTGGGATTGAGCATCCTGTACCCTGTCAATGTGGTAGCTTAGCCCAATGTCTGTCTTCGCACCCGCCCACAAGGGTTATTACACGTACTCTCATAAATCACTCACTTCCAGAACTCAACACTTCATGTGTTTGAAATCTGAAGCTAAAACCTACACCATTCCATAGAGAATCCAAAATACTCAATTTCAAAAAAAAAAATCACGCTCAATTTTGATTTAAAATGAAGAAATTATACCCGATTGAAGTTTCGGAGTATGCTATGAATAGTGACTTCGATCCATCGAAATGGCAACTTCGATCCACCAAAGTTTTGATGTATCGAACATGTATCGATGCAAGTATCGAAACCTACTATCTAGTGGTTGAAATTCCCAACTTATAGACTCCAAAACTTCTCTAAAAAGCCTAAAAATTATCAAAATATCACCTATAACATGAACAAATGTTAAAAATATCGCTATACATCATTCTAAGCCGGATTCAAATCTCAAACAAAATCATACATCAATATGGGTCGTTCTCTATCATAAACATATCCCAATTTACAATAGAAACATCCATCAAAGCCATTAACTCATTAACACAACCATTTTCACAACTTATGCATGTATAAATGAATATAAAAGAAGGATCATTATTCTAAAACATTTAGCATAATACCATGCTCAAAATCATACTTATAATTTTTAAAATCATAATTCATGAACCACATACACCAAAATCCATATTTAAGTGCATATCACCGTAAAACATAAACAATACATGTTCTCGAAATATAAATGGTCTTTACATGTTCATCTCATGCATATAGTCCACAATCCAGACATACATTCTAATAAAGCAACATAAGATCTTTATGTAAAATCGGCACCGCTCCACACCAACGCTAACGTTGAGGAGACTCTATTACCTCCTTTCCATTTTCTGAAAAATTTTAATCCTCGTGGGATGAGCAACCACACGCTCAATAGGAATGTCTAAAACACAATTCCGTAAAAGTTCTATGAATACCACATAAACATACATTTGCATTTAATATATTGAGCAATTATGCACATAACACAACTATATCATAAGTAAAGTAGAATGTAACATGATATGCACAACTCCCTCATCCTCTCTACACATCCATTGGTCTCCAATCCCTGAGGACAACCAATCCCACCTATAGAGGGTTACCTTTACTAGAATACCTCACTACACATCAATTCATGAGGGTACCTTGACCGAAATACCTCACGAGGGTTACTTTTACCGGAATACCTCGTCGTTTTACTGAATGGATTCCATCATTCACATTGAGCTCACCTCCCTCACCATGCCAATGAAGATTAACCGCATAATTTATCAAATGTGCATTCATAATTTACAACCAATGAGGCATTTAACAATCACATTTGTACGAGTTCCCATTTAAGCATTATACGTGTTTACAATGAACATGCTTCACATTTTCACATTTCACATAACCATGTATCATTCACATTGCACCAAATTTATAAATTTGACAATTAAATCACGTTTTTAACTAAAGCATGTTTCTAAAGCAATTTATCAAACACATAAAAGTCACATTCACAATTATACATGAATCCACCAATAAATTCATAAATCAACCAACATGTTTATAAATTTCTCTAAGGCATTTATAAACATATAATTATATCAATCAATATTAATAGCACATTTAATGGTATAATTAGTATGCTTGAACATTGAAAAATATTTAATTACTCCACATAACCAATTGGTTGTCATAGACAATCAATATACTCACAAAAATCCCGGATTTAATGGGTTAGGCATTCCTACCTCAAATTGGAAGAGCTTCCAGTTAAATTCTCCAAATCTCACCCAAAAGATCAACCTTCTTCAAAATTGATTTTGGACTGATCAATCTCGATCCCTCGACGCGTAGACCATTTTTCTCTTCTTTGGCGAACTCTAATTCTCATTCAAAGACCTTCCAATTCAATGGAGTAGTGAAGATGATGAAGTTGGTACATATATATATGTGTGTGTGTGTGTGTGCTCATACTACTGGGAGAAGAGAATGGGAATGTTTGATTTCTCTATGATATTTATAGCAAAATGACCTACACTAATTCATAAGTATGCCACAAAATTTTCACTAAACTTTTTCAGGCTCATTTTTGGAATTTCGTAACTTCGATTGACACGAAATTGATTCCATTGCGAGTCAAATATTTTATTTAAGCTATCCTCCAAATTTGAAGTCATTCTGACATTTTCAGATGTTCTGGGCCCACGGGGCCCGCTCCCTTACGTTGACCAGACCTGAAAAAGTCAACTTTTACCAAACGTTATGAAAACTTCCTCAAACCTTAAATAAGTTATCTAAACATGCATTCTACGTTTGAACACATATACAATCATTTAAAGTCTTAATATGACAATTAAATGAAAAGTCAAAAAAATCGGCCAAAAATAGTCACAGTTCTTACATGTATTGTGTGCAATGCTTCCAAATGTGCAAATATACATGCAAAATGTTGAATATTTTGTGTTTGTGATGAATATTCAGAAATGACTCAAAGAAAATAGAAGAGAAAAACATTCTTCTTGGGATTGAAAGTCCTCTACCTTGTACAAGTGGGTGGTGACCGGATGGGTTAGTAGCCCAAAATAGACAAAGGAATTAAGATGTGGGATTTTGGTACATGTCTTGTGAGTGTGAGTTCAATTCCGAGTGTAATGTGACTTATGTGTATTAAGTGAAATTGTGGACGAATTTGGTTATGTCATATGTTATAGATATGATTTATGGAATGAAACATGTTATGAATAATATGGTTGTCAAATGTATTTGATGAGTATGTCATAGAAATGAACGTTATAGTTTTTTACTAGAATGCTAAGAAGCATGACACGTAACTAGAATGTGTATTGGTATTGCCTTTATGCAATTATATGAAATGTGGACTTGAATGGATCGCACAACATATTACTTTGAGCCATTGAACTTGCTCATCTCCCTACATTAACATTTTTAGGACATGGCAAGGAAGTAAGTGATGGTGATCATACGTGAGATGGATATGGAGTCGTTGAACTCTCATTTTAGTTAGTTTTGCTATTTGTCTCATCTAGGATGTGGACTTAATGCATATTGACATATGTATGAAACTTCAATATGATAAGTTATTTTTATATTTTATGAACATGTTGGAATTATGTTACGATTTCATATTCTATATATAAGTTTTGTGCATGTATGTTATTGTTGGTATGATTGAGATCAGAGGGGAGATGTTATTTACGTCTCAATGTTGTATGTAGTGATTTGATGATTGGGAATGCAATTAGAGTATGAATTACATATATGGTGAGTACTTGAGGAAATTATGCAAAAGTTTAGGTTCAGGGCAGTTTGACGGCCTCAAAGTGCAGTTTGAGGTGGCTCAAAAAACCTTCTGAAAAACGTTGTTTTCTTCTAAAAGTTTAAGGTGGCTCAAACTGAAGTTTGAGGCGTCTCAAAGTCCCCTAACCCTTAAAAAGTTAGAATTTCTTAATTTAGGAATGGGAATGGATTGTTATGGATGCATAGATCGATGTGGGGCCCAGTAGGATTGATGGTGATGAGAATACTTATAGATAATCACATGCGTATGATTAGTTTTCATGATTATATGATGTTGATGTTTCGTTTAATCACCCTAAATGATGATATCAAGTATAATATCAAAAGGATGGGTGTGATTAAGAGTGTAGTTTATTACATAATCACCATTAGTTTTTGGGTATTGACAATCAGGGCGTGACAGATTGGTATCAAAGCATAATACTCTGTGGTGTGGTGTTTTGCTATGTAGGTCCCTTTGACTGGGAATCCTCAATTGTCTGTTGTGCCACACTACTAACTGGGATATTGTCTGGATCAACATACTCTAGATCAGTCTATATAGACTTAGTAGATTGTGTTGAATCTCTATCCTTATACATTACCCTTTCATTGAATATTACATCTCGGCTTCTGATGATTTTTCTGTTTTGATCATCCTAAATATGATAACCAAACTCATCTCCACTGTATCTAACGAAAGTGCATTTTAGTGACTTGGGGTCAAACTTACCCCTAACATGATCACTAATATGCGCATATGTAATGTAACCAAAAACCTTTAAATAAAAAAGGTTTACCTCTTTACCGCTCAATACCTCTTCTAGTATTATGTGCTCCAATGGTACTGATGGTCAACAGTTAATTAGATGGGTTGTTATATTGATCGCTTCTGCCCAGAATTGTTTCGGTAAACCTGCCTGTATTCGCATACTTCTGGCTCTTTTAGTCAATGTTCTATTCATCCGTTCTGCTACTCTGTTCTACTGTGGGGTCCCCTGGATGGTCCTCTCTAATCTGATACCGTTTTCATAACAAAACTTCTTAAACTCATTGTCTTCATATTTTCTGCCATTGTGGGATCTCACCATGGTCTTCCTATAGAGACCGTGACCAATTTTGGCCGGTTTTGCATTTTTCGTATTAAAATTGCCATAAATGCATTTTGAGTGATGTTTAACATGTTTTGAGTGTGGGGAACATGTTTGGGAAGTGTTTTTAAGGTTTTGGGATGTTTTCGGGAGAATTGGAGAAGTTTGACTTTTTGATCAAACCGGGACCCGGGATGCGACTTAAGTGGAAATCCGAAAAATTCTTGAAAATATTTATTTTTGAGAATGGCTGAGATAAAATGTTTAGAGAGTAGAGGAAGTGATTTCGAGACCGTGGAAGTTTTTGGAATCGAAAAAGGAGTCCGGGAAGGTACGTTAAGTGGCCGGGGGACATTTTGGTCTTTTTACAAACCCTAGATATTTTAAATATCAGTGGCAAGGACATTTTAGCAGATCTCACGCCTCTTTCTCTCTCTAAAGTTCTCCATCTTCATAGCTCTCCCTTCTCTCTACATTTCGGACCCGTTCGGCTTGGATTCAAGACTCGCCGAAGGAGGGAGATACGTAGGGGACGGCTAGGGCTTCCATTTGAACCAAACAAAGTGGTGATTCGGCAAGGTGGACTCCACTGGAAAATTGGTGAAGTGCTTGGAAGGCCTTCATTTTCGAGGTAGGGGTTCTTCTTCTCTTCTAATTGTCGATTCTAAGGTTTCGGGTGAAGAAGAGAGGTGTAGGTGTGTTTCACATGCTTTAGGATGGTGAGAGGTGTGGAAAGTTGTATTTTCTTCTTCTCTAGAGTCTTATCTTTTCACAATTGTGTATATTGTGTTGGTGGTAGCATGTGGGTTTGAAGCATGTGAGTGTAAGAAATTGATACATAGGCTTTATGTGTTCAATTTCGTGTATATGTGGAAAAATGTGTACCAAGTGTCATATATGTGATTATATGTGAGAATGTGGTTGTTGAATGCATGTTTAGTTCTATGTGCTAAAATTTTGCATTGAGTGTAGCATGAGTAAAATATGCTAATTTTGAAGTTGTATGCATATGAGATTATATATGCATGTGTTATACATATATGTGCTATATGTGGTGTATGGTGATGGAAAGTATGCTTGTTACTTCTTTTCAGTATCAATGAGCATGAGTTGAGCATGAAAATAAAATGTCATGTGTTTATGCATTCATATTGCATATGTGGGAAGTTGCGGGAAAATGACTCAAGTGAGGTGCACGGGGTTTCGGAGTGGTCCAACCGTGTTGTGAAATGTGGTAAAATTATCCACTATGTATGGCCCTCGGAGTGGACCCGCCGTACTAAGGCTTAATGCCTAGGGTCGGAGTATGTCCAATATTAATGACCCCTCGGAGTTGTCCCGGTCATAGGATGGTTATCGGAGAATGTCCATGATTTGTGGGCCTCGGAGTTGCCCCCTCACTCTATGGCAATCCCATATATTGCTATGGTAGAATGACCTTTCGGAGTTGTCCCGGTCATAGGATGGTTATCGGAGTTGTCCAAGGTTACATGATCCTCGGAGCGGGCCAATCATGTAGGGTATCGGATGAGGACCGAGAGAGAGAGCATTTACTCACTTTAATGCTTTTATGTTTGAACATGTTGTACATGATTCGTGATATATGCAATCCTCTTTAATTGCATTTGTTGATGTGTTTGTGAAATTGTGGACGTGGCATGTAGTGTATTCATATGCATTCCATGTAGGTCGTGTCGGGTCGGCACTTAGAAAGGTTGGGGAATCTTTACTGAGCCGTAGTGGTGCTCACCCCTTTATTCTAAATATTTTACAGATAAAGTGCCGATGATGGATGGGACGTGAATGTCCAAGTGGAACACTAGTGGTGGTTTTGCTATCTTTTGAGTTTTGAGCATTTTTGTGGCTATCCATGCCGGCTTGTGGCATGTGACTTCCTTTTTAGTTGTGGTTGTACCTTGGACATATGTATTTTTGATGTATGTATTGGGTTATAAACTTGTTGGGTGTGAAAGGATAACGGTTTAATATATGTAGCGCATTTTGATGATGTTTTCATTTTGAATGGGTTGTGTGCGTGAAAGAAATGATTCATTTTGGTGTATGAATTCGATTATGAAAGTGATTTAAGGGTGAGATTGGTGTTTTGGAAATGAATTTGGAAATCAAAGTTGGTTTATATACTTGAGTTATGGGTATATTGTGAACCTAGGGAAATTTCTATGATTATGCAAGATTTGAGACTCAAATGTATAGGTTGATGTGTGAGTATGATTTTATATCAATGGTAGATGATTTGTATGAAATATGAATGATCTAAGGTGGTTTGGTTGAGATTTGGGTTCAATTTGATCTTGTATAGGTGTTTGGGAATTTCCGGGCAGTGCATTTCGATCAATCGAAATGCCCATTTCGATTAATCGAGATGCCCATCTCGATTGATCGAAATGGTTGCGAGATTTTATGTATTTTCAGGCCTTATTTCGATTAATCGAAGTCCCAGTTTCGATTAATCGAAAGAATGCAGGTCCAAGATACCGAGAGGGTGTTTGCTTCGATTGATGGGGTCAAAATCTCGATTGATCGAGATGCATCTCGATTGATCGAGATTACTATTCACAGCTTTTTCCAAAACTTCATTTCGATGTAATTTCTTCGTTCTAGATCGAAATTGAGCATGGTTTTTTTTAACTTGAGTATTTTTGGATTATCTATCCAATGGTGTAAGCCTCAATTCCAGATTCCAAACACAGAAATTTTTGAGGCTCGAAAATGAGTGATTCTTAAAAGTGTGGACGTGTAAATGTTCACTAAGGTGTGTGATTTGATGTAGGGCCCATGGGGGTTGGTTAAAATGGATTTGTGTGCATTCATATGCAAGGATTAAGTGAAGCTTCCACGGTGAATGAGGGCAATGGGGGCCTATTGGGCTAAATTGACGGTTTAACCTCCGGTTCTTCGAGAGTTGGAAATCGGGGCGTTATAGCATGGTATCAAACCTTGATACTAATGCATTGAGTGTAATTGAGATTGTTCATGGGGTTAAGTGAACGGGTTCACACTCGGGATTCGGGGTCGGTCCGGGGGAGTCCCGGCGGTCCGGGTTTCGGGGCGTGACACTTCCACTTCTTGAACACCTCGAATTTGTGTCTGATCGGCATCGAATGTTGCACATTCTAACCTCTTAATTTATATATTTTATTCTCTTAGTGATAGATTATTTTGTGATTTTACTTTGTTTTAGTGTTTTCTGTATTTTCAGGGCCTTAATAATTATTTCAGTTAAAACCGTGATTTTGGGCTTTTAAAGAAGACATCCAAGATGGTGAGATGAAGCCTACATCAAGGAGATTCACTCAACCATTTATTTTAACTCAAATCAGCCCAAGAAAGAGGTCCAAGAGAATTACAACTGCTTAAGAAGGTTTCGGGCCTGAAGCCCAAATCTACGCATAATACAGTCTTAATCCCGTTTTGGAAAATGGACCAGAAGTCTTATTTCTGAGCCTCAAATCGACATAATTCTCGCTAAAGGTTGAACGAAATTTGATTCTGCACACTTTTGTATTTCACGAAAATTTCGTAAATCGAACTTCTAGTGGGTCAAAAGTTGGGCCGAAGTCAGCAGGAAAAACCCACCTGATTAGTGCTGCGGGAAATCCTAATCTATTCCTAATTGGATTAGGACTTTGATGTATTCTCTTGGCTATTAAAGTGATGAATTGGAGCTGTATTGAGGAGGCTTGGCAGCAGCTTTGAAGAGCTTTTGGAATAGAGAATCATTGGAGAACAAGGCGTATCATGAGCGGCTAGTTCAGCCACCAGGGTTTTGATGGAGCCCTAACTAAACATCACTGGTTTGATTGTTCTAATTATTGGGGATTTTTGTATTCATTCATAGATTGTGTAATTTAGAGGATTCTTATAGAATTGAGCAATAAATGTCTTATAAATTCAGTTTCAATGATTTCTTATCTTGTCTTAGATACTTGATTATTGTTATTGAACTCATCCCTCTTATTTTCTGTGATCATGAGAGTGATTATTACACAATGGTTTTCACTGAATATATCATTAAAAGCTTTGATGGATTATGCCTAGAGAAGATGAACCATACTGCACCTTAGATTAGAGTAGTTAGGCAGATGGCCCATGCTAATCGAAGATAGTCCATGACTTAGCCTTAATCATATGTTATCTTCTTGACGGATGGAGGTGAGCTTGTAGCCACCGACACCACTTATGCATGATATGATGCCCCATAGTTAGTTCAATTGACCATTGATTGTGAAGTTAGTGGTGAAATCAATTACCCTAGACTTATCTTATATTCTCTACACTCCTTAGTTTTTCTTGCTTTTGTTCAATTGCTTCATTAGTTAATTTAGAATTAAAAATCAGAATTTATTTCTTTTAAATTTAATTAGAATTAGTCCTAACAATTCAACTCAGTCAGACCACAGTCCCTGAGGTTCGACATCCCTTCCTTTCGATAGCCCTATTCTGCAAGGAATTCATTCTATTGCGAAGTGTGGTAATTTTTAATTGATATATTTTTGAGTCACACTCACACACGAATCAGTGTCTTAATAAATAAACTCATACCTTACTGGAATGGTTATCAATGAAAGTCACGAAGTATGACTTTCCGTCGATGGATGAGACTGTAGTTAGCCCCCAAAATTTGTGTGAACTAACTCAAGCTTTTCTTGCTTTGGAGTTCTGCCACTCTTTATGAAACTAACCCGTTTCTGCTTCCCAAAGATATAGCTTTCACTTAAGTCAGTATCAACTGACTGTAGTTTTGGTAATTTCTCATTCGAGTGTGTAATTTTTAATCCCTTTTCACTCATGTGACCAAGTTTTTGGTGCCATAGGTTTGGATGTTCTTTGCAGTCAGCAACTACAATTGACCCGTATGCATTCATCGTTTTGTAGAGGGTGCCATTCTTCTTACCACATGCGACAGTCATTACACCCCTAGAAACCTTCCAGGTAACATCGATGAAGGTTGTGACATAACATTCACTCACTAACTGTCCCGTTGAAATCAATTTTTTTCTCAAATCAGGGATGTGTCTCACACCTTTCAATTTCCATACATACCCATTTAACTTGATCTGCGCTTCGCCCTTGCCAACTACATCGCAAATTTGATCATCACCAAGATACACCTTTCCGAGGTTACTCGGTATATATCTCTTAAAGAGCTCTCTGCTTGAGGTGGCATGATATTATGCCCCAGAATCTATCACCCAAGATTTTGTCTTGCTCTCCAAAGAGCATATCAGTGCATCATCCGCATCTTCTGAGACAACGTTTGCATCAGTTTTATTTATAGTCTCTTTCTTCTGAGATCTACACTGGCTTTTATAGTGACCAGTCTTCCCACAATTCCAACACTCAATATTCTTTGAGTTATTATGATTGTTGAAATTCTTGGGATTTTATGATTTTTCATTCCTTGATTTGCCTCTGCCACGCCCATTTACTCTATTTGAATTTCTACCTCTGCTTTCTACGTTTAATGTCGATCCTGAAGTAGAAACACCTTCTGACTGTCATTCCTTGATCATAATCACTACATTGTCAAACTTTAATTTTGACTTTCCTACAAAACTACTGATTGTAGTAACTATGCCTTTCCAACTCCTCGGTAACTGCATAAGAATTAACAGAGCTCGGATCTCATCAGTAAAAGTGATTTTAACTGATTCTATCTGGTCCGTCACTTCATTGACTTCATTAAGATGCTGTTGGAAACTCCCTCCTTCGGACATCTTCAAATTAAACAATTTCTTAATTAAATGTACCTTGTTTGCTGCATATGGTTATTCATACATTTTGGAAAGAGTTGACATGAGAGATGCAGTTGTCTTCTCATTTTTATTGTGAAAGCAATAGACTCGGATAATGATAACCTTATGGTGCCGAGTGCTTTCCGATCAAGGATCTTCCACTCCGAAATTCTTTGTCTCTTCTGGCTTTGCTTCTAGTGGTAAATACAGATCTCATTGGAACAAATAGTCCTCAATCGGCATTTTCTAAAAACCGTAGTTTGAACCATCAAACTTCTCAATTTTAGATGTCTTATCTTATGACATCATTACTCCCACTTGAATGAACAGATTTATTTGAAACAACCCTTGGTTTTCTAACCAACTCTCCTACCCTTTTTAGAGTAGCTAGAGGATTACCAGTTAAGGCCTATCAACAACACAACCAGGGAAGTTCCTAGGAGATTATGGAAGGACACTTGGTCCACTTAAATACTACACTACTACAAAACTTTCCTAGACTTTATGAAGTTTAAAAGTGCTCATTGGGGTTACCAAGAATTAATTCTTTTCAACCAAAGAGCTCCGATTACAATTGTTGGGATAATTAGTCACTACTAATTCTTCAAGGATCTTTGGATTCAATTTATCAAGAAAACAATAACACACAACCAAATAAAGGTGCAAGAATAATTACGCAATTATTCACAAGACAATAATTTACATGGTTCGGTAAATCATACCTACGTCCATGGAGCACACCAAAAATCCACTATCTCAATATGAGGTGTTAACAAGATGTGGATCAGCAAATCTCACTTACACACACTGTGTATCTCTCACACTCTGAAAAAATATACTCTAAAAATTACACTCAGTATTTTCTTACTATTTTTCTCTCTCACACTAAAATTCTTTCTTTCTGCTCAATTACTTGATCTCTGCATACTAATTATCTTGAGAATGGTTGCCTATTTATAAACAAATGTATTTATCATCATTTTGTATCAAAAGTTGTTATTGTTGACAAAGAAGCCAACTTACAACAAATCTACCGACATAGTTTGCTCAAACAATATACTGGTGTTGTATGTTAAGGTTTTGTTTATATTAAACGATATATTAGCTCCGTGAACTGAATGGAAGCTGTGACCATGAGCGTATCAATCACAAAAATAGAAATCAAACAATTGGAAAAAGGAACAAGTATAAGATATGGGGAAACATAAAAGCAACAACTGGTACTTACATTGGTTTGTATTTTGACTGGCTCAAGCGAAAGTAAGAATTGGTTGTATGCGTCCTTATCAGACAAAACCTTTCTTAACTCATCAACACTAAAATAATTTACAACAAATAAAAGAATGATCATAAACTAGAAAAATGCAAAACTAAAAGTTTCAAATTTTAGCTTTCTACATTGTTGTTTATAATCCAAAGACAGTGAAAATTTGTTTCATAAATGAGATACATTATATATATAACTTGAAAAAACTTTAGATTCCAATTCTGCAAGATACAAGGATATGAAAAACCAATTGAGAGTTTCTGATTTATCAGTTATTGTCATTATAAAGAGCGCTAACAAAGAAAAAAATGATTTGTCATCTGTTACATCTACGAATCTACCCATCTCATCATTCCAAATCAACATATTCTATTACAGAGATATGGCAAAAAGAAATGAAAAATCATTGCCAGTACAATGTGCCTGTATATATTGTCAATAGTATACTTCACAATGACGTTTGCGACTATTGTGACTAAACTCTCCCTTTGAGAACAAAAACTGTACAAACAGAAACAACAACAAACTACCGAGGGAAGGGTAATAAATTGAAGTCCACCAAAATAAAAGGCCCAAAAAATGTAAACTGCTGCCAAAGAAAATGCTACAGTCCATCTATGATTGGCCTTGGCTGTGAGTGGCACTATAGCTTTCTTGATGGTAAAGCTTCGGGGTGATAGCCACGGCATGGTTTTTCGGTGACGACGTTCATTTAAGCTCTGAAAACTTTCGAGATGGACTATGCTAGCTTCAAATGATAGTCATGGTAGACAATTGGTAATCAAAGGTAAGGGCATTATAGGAAGTATGCATAATGGTATATAAGTAATATTTAGTCGGTCAATAGGTTAAAAGAGTCATTTGATGCGTCAAAGGGGCAAAATAGACCTTTTATCAATTTATTGTGGTTGACATCAGCAGATTTTCTTTGACTACGTCAGCTACCATAACGGGAAGGGGGAGTGCGTTACATGGATCAAAATCTCAGAAGAGGTAGGTGGGATTATAAAACGTAAAGAGGAGGCATGCGTTATTTCGACAAACCTCAAGAGAGGTAGATGATATTTACCCTAAAAATAAATTTGTGAAATAAACATGTTTGATAATTTTGATTTTGTTAATAAATTGTTTAAACACTTTTAAAACAAAATTGTAGCAAAAGCCTTTAAAATCTAAACAACGAAATGGTGTTTTGTATTTATGTTTATTCAAAAAAGAAAAAAAGAATTCTTTTTTTTTATTATTATCTAAAATGGTTATTATATTATTTTAATTAAATAGTGAAGCTAAAAGTGAGGAAATTGAAAGAAATAAATTATAAAAGGTTATTGTTTGATACAAAGATAAAAATATTGGAATTATCAAGTGCATCAGTTGCCTTGAGGGAAAAAAATGGGTGTAATATGATTCAATCATTATTTTACTTGACAATAAGAAATAGTTACTTAGGGGTACTCGTGCAAAAATATATATATCTATATCTATATCTATCTATACTAATATTGAAAGTACAAAGAGTTTTTTAAGTTTCAGTACACTTTTTTTTAATTAAAGAAATAGACACAAATTATATAAGCATACTTTTTTTCTCTTATTTTTTTTCCTCTTTAATATATATAAAGAAAGTTACCAATTGTATTAGAATTCTTTTTTTTATTGGATTTCTCCCTCTTAACAACACATTTTATTGGAAGTATGAAAATTACACGTTTTTAAAGTTTCAGTACACTTTTTTTTATTAAAAAATAGAACATAAATTATATAGGCACACGTTTTTCTCTTTTTTTTTACCTCTTTAATATTTATAAAGAAAATTACCAATTGTATTAGAATTCTTTTTTTATTAGATTTCTCACTCTTAACAACAATTTTTTTTTTGGAAATATGAGCATTACCAAACAAATTCTATATCTATCTATTCTATACTACTATTAAAAGTACAAAGGGTTTTTTAAGTTTCAGTACATTTTTTTATAGTTACCAATTGTATTAGAATTCTTTTTTTATTGGATTTCTCACTCCTAACAACATATTTTATTGGAAGTATGAGAATAATATATATAAAGAAAGTTACCAATTGTATTAGAATTATTTTTTTATTTGATTTCCCATTCTTAACAACACATTTTATTGGAAGTATGAGAATTATATTAAAATAAAATCAGATTGGTAAAAGAAAAATAAAATAAAAATAGTTTTATATATATATAAATTACCAAACAAAAATAACTACTAATTCTATTGTCTTCTATTAAATAAACTACTAATAAATCATTTAGTTATATTAAAATTCTTTTGCTAATAGGCTCCTAAAAATTATCAACTCTTAATATACTCTTAAACTCAATCAATTATCTGAAATAATGATCAAATATGTAAATCATTTATAGACACGTTGAATTTATACCGAGAGGAGTACAAAGGAATTGAAGAAGTCTACCATAAGGTAAAATTCTATTATGCTTTATTTTTAAGTTGAATGATATCAGTTGCTCTTGATATTAGATAGTCTTTTTAGTAAATTTTTCTAATTCTTTAAAGAATTTGTGCTGAATATAGTATTTGTCACTATAACAAAAAAAGAAAAAGAAAAAGAGAGTTAGTGTCTAATGAAAGAATTTTGTTTATCATATTGCCAAAAAAAAAAATAGTGAGATCTGATTCTTCAAGTCAACAATTATTTTTTTTGCTCTTTTAATTGGTATAAGATCTTAATTTTCATTTCATGATTTTTTTTTTCGGTAGATTAATTGGTGAGAATGGTATAGACTCAGGTTAGAGCTCTTTGGTGATTAATTATTTTTGATGCTCTTTGTTTTATTCTCAAAGAGTTCATGTTTACCCTACACTGGACATTTTCTGGTCATATCATCATAATATATTATTCAGGACTATCCCACATCACTTGAAAATCTAAAACACTTAAGTTTCGTGTCAGTTATTTCAATTACTACAATATATGTATATATATGTATGTATATATGTGTATAGTCAAAATAGTGACTACCCCAAAATAGTGATAATAGACTATTCGGGACTAATGAAACACTTGAGTTTCATGTCAGTATAATATTATGTCAATTACTACAATAATGAATACTACTACTACCAGGAAAATAAAAAAGTGGTAGTGTTTTTTTCTTCTTAGAATTTTGGAAAAGTGGTAGTTGTTGTCTTATATACAATTTATCTATTTATTTATTATGATTTCCAGAGATTGACTATTTGGACCAATACCAACTTGGGTCATTCAACTCATTTCTGTGAGTTATTAATACTATTATTTTAGTTATTAATTGTTTGTAATATAAGTACTAAAATATTGACAATCATTAGTTCTTTTTCTAATTTTTTGTCTTCTTGTAATATGGTGATAATGATATATTCAATATTTATATGTTTTTATTCCAATAGATTAAAAACCATAAAATCATAAAAGAATAATGGATGACATCATAATATAAAAAATTGTAATGCAAGAGGAATCATATGCAAATTAAAAATTCTCTACTTTTAATTATATCTATCATTAATCCTACCGTCTTCACAATCATTCATTCTACATTCTTCGCAAACATCATACCTCGAGGACAAGTAACAAAAAAAAATGAATGAAGGATCCTTGAAGCCCTCACCACACACTGCTATAGCATAAACATGGGCTGGTAGTATGAATTATTCCGAATTGCATAAAAACTTATGTCTTCCTATAGGAAGAATATCCCAATAGCTTTTCTAGCCACTCTGCATGAGGGTAGTGTAATAACCCTTCCTATAGCACAAGAAATGGTAAGTTATCTAGATACATCAATATCTTTTATATTTTATATTTTTTTGATACTTGATAGTACAAAATATATACCTATAATAAATCTTTTATCTATTCATAAAAGATTTTTAATCATTTGTACTCTTATTAAAATTACATAGAGTTTCTATTTTTTTTATAATTTTCATAATGCTCGCTTAATTTTTATAATATTATTGATTAAATGTACATAGAGTTTCCATACATTTTTATATTTTTCATGATATTATTTAAATAGAAATGATATTAAATCCAAACTTCACTCCTTTCTACCTAATCTATTTTGGCAGCATTACAGAAAACAAATGAATATGAATGCAATTCGAAAAAATCATAAATCAATTCAATGCAGCATTACGAAAAACAAATGAATTTGTACTATAAGAGGAGCACCCTGCAAAACCTAACATCAATTCCATGAATTAAATAAAAGAAATATATATATTTTCAACGACATTTTTGAATGGATCTGGTAGTTTGATTTTTTCTTTAGCAATTTTTTTTATTGTTCTAATTTGCTTATATAAATTTTTTTTTGTTTTTTATAATTTTTTTTTAGGTGTGCATAAGGAAAGCAATATGTTTGTTGGCAAGTCAGACCCGTGAGTAATGAAAATTATAATTTATTTTCATTACTTACAAAGAAATGATTCAACAGGAGTATATTTGTCTTCTGTAACTACACGTAGCAGTGATTGCCAAGTTTACATTATATCCCAAAATATGATAAGGGATTTATGTCACCATAAACAGAGACTAAAAGTAAGCGTTGGTTGATGTTAAATTGATATATTTAGGTAGTAAATATATCAATTTAAACTATATTTTACTTATTGGTGCAAATATAAATTTAAGCTATATATTTAAAATTTATTTATTTTATTGATTTGATAGCCCTTAACATTGTAATACTATATGTATTTCTTTTTTAGTGTTTTATTCATATCTTGATTATTCTTAATCAATTACATCTCATGTTTGCCTTTTATTTCAATTTATTTTTTTCTTTCGATTTTTTATTTTCACTATTGAAAACAATGTGTAGAAAATTTGGCCTTTAATTATAAAAATAAATTAACAATGGAGACATTTTCCTACACTTTAGTTTAAGAAAAATAACTTTATAATTGTTTTTCTTTTTTCAATTCAAATGAGTGAATATTCTTTTAATCATGTTGAAGATGTTTGACTCATTAGATTTTCATTTTATTCATATGAGAATAATTTTCTTCATCAAGATTTTGTTTTAGTCCTAGATATGATACTTTAAAATTGTAATAAATATGCAAAGAAAATTTAATTAAAGTTTCAAGTTGATGTTTAACCACATGCATGGCACGTGCCTCCAACCACTAAGGTTTCGATTAGTCTTTTTATCTCTCAAATAAGTTTTTCTTTTCAAGTTCTTCTCATCTTTTCACTCGATTTATTTCAATAATTTACTATGGAAAAAAAAAAGAAAAAGATATGAAGTCACTCTTCCAATTTGGTATGAAATTATTCTTCAAACTGTTATGTATTTTTCACTTTTACTTTATGTTGTAGTTTTTTATGTTTATTATTTTTAGCACATACATTGTGATTAAGAAATTTTCGTGGACGCCATAGTTAGATGGTGGAGTAGTCATTGATGTAGGATTATGTAGTGTTTTTTTATTAATTCTCTCTTTATTAAATTGTTTGGCAAGATTATATAATTTTCTTTCTAAGTTCTCCTCATCTTTTCACTCGATTTTGTTTCAATAATTTACTGTACGAAAAAAGAAAGTATGAAGTGCTTCTTCAAATTGTTATCTGTTTTTCACTTTTACTTTATGATATAGTTTTTATGTTATGTATTAAAAAAATGAGCAATGGTACACGTCATGAAATTATTTCATGAATTTTTATCATGAATAATGTGACAATTAAATGGTGAGTTATTATTGATGGGATCCCCCTCATACACGGAGTCCCAATGGTATTATCACATGTTACATCATTCATGATAAAATTCATGACATAATTTCATGAAGTTTAGCATTTCCTAAAAAAATTAGGTGTATAAATATGTTTCTCATATTTAACAAAACTATGGTTTACTTTTACATACACATATACGTATTAATTTCGTATCAATTCCGTACTGTATCATTTAGTACAAATTCCTATTCATTGGATGTAACAGCCCGCTCCACCACATGGTATGATATTGTCCACTTTGGGCCCAGCCCGCACGGTTTTGCTCTTGGATTTTATCCCAAAAGACCTCATACCATTTGGAGAGAGCATACCACATATATAACACATCCTCTTTCCACACCCAGGCGATGTGGGATTGAGCACCCTTGGGAATAAGAGGGGACAAACACACCTCTTCCACACAACTAAGGTCTTTACAATCCACCTCCCTTGGAGGCCCGACATCCTCGTCGGCACACTTCCGGCTGGGTCAGGCTCTAATACCATCTATAACAGCCCGCTCCACCACATAGTATGATATTGTCCGCTTTGGGCCTAGCCCGCACAGTTTTGCTCTTGGGTTTTATCCCAAAATGCCTCATACCATTTGGAGAGAGCACACCACATATATAACACATCCTCTTTTCACACCCAGGCGATGTGAGATTGAGCACCTTTGGGGACAAGAGGGGACAAACACACATCTTCCACACAACCAAGGTCTTTACATTGGATCATCCCAATACATAACCATATCATTTATGCTCTCAATATTTTGATATATTTGTGCACTTTTTTTCTTTTTAGTTTCTATAAATACATCATAATTTATATGCTTTTTTGTATTATATGATCCTCATTCGGTTTTTTTGTTTTGGTGATTAGTTTCGAGCAATTTATAAGAAAACAACACAAAGGTATGCTCATTTTCTGCTTTAATTATGATATTGCTTTGTATATGATTTTGTGTTACTTGACGACCATCACGTCATACACACAACCAATGATTCGTAGGTATACTTAAGGTTTTAGTTTCATCATAAGTAAGCATTGTTACTGTTATTTACTAGAATTCTCAATTTAAACATCGCCAGTTGAATTATTATAATTTTCATTAAATTATATTGTAGTTTTGATTTAATTCTAAAACATGGGTAATTATTGTGACGTATAAATTTGTAATTGGCAATATTTGGTGTCAAAACTTAGTATAATCGAGTTGTAATCTTTCATTTATATTCTTGTACTTTATTATATATTTGAAGTTTCAAAATGAGTGTATTGTTCTACACCAACCATGCAAATGATCTTCAAATGCATGAAGCTAAACAAGAATTTGATCGATTGAAGTTTCTAGATTATTTCAATTGCATGTGGATATCATTGATCAAGTATGAGAGTCACGTAATTCAGGTAAAGTGGTGAGAACTAGGGGTGACCACGGATAGGATCGGATCGAATTTTGCATAATCCTAATCCGATCCGCTGATTACAGATCGGAGAAAATTCAATCCGATCCGATCCATGGCAATCCACCAATTCGATCCGATCCAATCCGTGATTGAACGGATCGGATTGACGGATTGGCCTAGTACTCCTATTTGAATTTTTTTTTTCTACTTCAAAAATTCCAAAAAAAAAAATTGATCAACAAACACAACACTTTTTAAATGAACACAATTGTTAAATAAATAAATATAATATATATTGAGTTTTTAGGTTTACCCATGTAAGTATGTATCATATTATATTATTATACATATAATTACTAATTATATATATAAATATATTGCCACGGATCGGATTGCGGATCGGATCGGATTTCTGACCCTCCAATCTGCAATCCGATCCGTGGCTAACGGATTTTAATTTTTTAATCCGCCACCAATCCATTAGCTAACGGATTGGATTGGATTCGTCCAGATCGGATTCGCGGATTTTTTGTGCACCCCTAGTGAGAACACATATATTTCAAAACATGATGTTCCCACCTTGAAAAATTAGGATTTCTGGGCAAAATTGTAATATATTCAAGGTTGGAATGGTCCCGAGACTTCAAAACTTGCTGGGCAGAGCCCTGGACTAATCCAGCGGACCAGTCCAAGTCTCTTAATGAGGCTTTTTGACTCTGCTAAGTCATGTTTTGACCGAAATTTGACTTTGAAATTACCTTAAACTTTGGGATTCGTTTCCTAGTGATTGTGAACTTGTTTTTTAAAAAAAACTAAGGTTTTAACATTTATAAAAACCTCATATGATTTCTCACTCATTAAGTTTTCAATATACATAAAAAATATTATTTTCAAGAGAGGGAAAACATAGAGATATTTTTACGACAGATAATTCTTCATTAATTCTTTATTTATATTTCTTTGAGAGATCACACACATATATACACGATGAGTGATTTAGATTGTGTCTCTCTCTTTGCTTGATCAATCATTCGAATACTGGTTCAGAGATTTCTTATTAACTAAGTAACTAGATTGTTTGGTTTATTCTACAACTGTTCATTGGTGAGGAAGGAGAAAAAGATCACACTCGAAAGGAATATAATTTTTGTTAAGTGTTCGTGTTCTTCCGGTTATCCTTTTACAAGAATTGTGACGTTAGCCAGAAGTGTGCAGCAATTGGATGAAAGAGTCACAAGAGTAAACCTGAGGCGTTCCACATCAAGTTCTTATCAGAGTGAAGTATGTGTGAGTTTGGAGTAGAGAGTCTGTTGTACTTTACTTCAACGATAATAGATTTGGTTCGAGACTACGAATTTTCACCATTGATTTTTTTTCGATTTAGGTTTTCTATGTATATCTGATGCACTCGTTTAGTTTATTACACTTTATTTTATTTACTTACTTTGTAGGATTTCTTTAATTTTTAATTAAAATTAAAATTAAAATTGAGATAATCTAAAAAATTAAACAAACAAATGAGTAAATCTATCACCACCTCTAAATTTCAATCAAATTTTTGCAACCGCTTCTGTATTGTCCAACTCAAAATTATAATCTATTTAAATATCATAATCATATCCAGTGTCCACATTGATGACATTTAATAAAAAAAGATTGAGCAAGACATATACAAAAATGATTGAGTAAGACATCAACATACTTTGCATTTGCCATTCAGCTTTTGCAAAAGAATTGATTGAAATGTATCTTAAGTCTAATAATTTTATTTTTATTTTTAACATGTAAATTTTCTATTCACAACTATTTTCTTATTACAGGTTACTAGATGAGCATCATACATATCAATGCAATCTGATATCAATCGCCCTTCGGGTATGACCCGTGACTTCTTGCAACTCTTTACTTTTTGTTGTTTCGATATTTGTTCGAAATTAAATTACTAGAGATTATTGCTTAAAATTGTAATGTTTATATATTGTAACTTGTACAAAACCACAAATAACATTGACAATCAACGTACCCATGGAGAAATGGTTTACGGTCTTTTTTTTTAAAGGTTGGTCAACCAATGGGGACTGCTGACTATGGGAAAGGAAGGTAGATGATAAAAAGACAAACGGAGAGGGATGAAGCTCTATCGATTTAGAGCATCCTGATCTATAACCAACCTTACTCAAAAGGCAAGACGAATGGGTTCCTGACCAATGAGCAGCAAGTAAATAATCGTTAATCAAAATCCAGAAAAGCACGTCAGCCATCAATTTCAATGTCAAATTTTAAAAATAAATATTTGATTTTGAGATTGATTTTGAGATGCCTCAGAAAACAAATTTCATTAAGAAGTCTTCAATTAAAAAAGGGCAAATTATATTTTAACCCCCCACGTTTGCGTATCAAGTTTTACACTCCTGAAGTTTAAAATTGTACATCTCTTTAGTTCCTAAAGTCATTGTCAATAGTCAAATTGTTTACATCATGCAAATAGTAGCAAAAAATGCTCAAACTACTCTTCTACACTTCTGCGCCTATCAGACAGGACTGTGGTGGCCCAAAAGCTCGAAATGGCCTATACAGAAGTTGTTCAACAAGACAACCTCAAACTTGCAGAAGCACTGGTCAAACAAGTTGGATTTCTAGCCATCTCCCAAGGCGGTACTATGCGAAAGGTCGCCACTTATTTCACTGAAGCTCTGACACCACGAATCTTCGGATTATACCCTCAAAACCCTCCGGACTCAACATTCTCTAACCTCCTTCAAATGCATTTTTACGAGAGCTATCCGTACCTCAAATTCACCTATTTCACAGCCAACCAAGCCATCCTCGAAGTGTTTGAGAACAGGAAACACGTTCACGTCATTGATTTCAGTATGAATAGGGTATGCAATAGCCGGCTCTGATGCAAGCTCCCATTTTCTGACCCGACAGTAGCGCTACTACCATCTCCACTCCCATAACCCCACCACCACCATCCCCCACCTGCACAACCACCACCGCCATCCATACCCACAACCACAGTCACCACTATGACCACACCACAACCACCACTGCATATTCCGGTGAATGAACCCGTAACTATGGTGGTTGCTATAAATCTAGCCTCAAATATCATAATCTGTTGCATCACAACCACCATCCTCAACCCCCACCCCCAAAATGAAAATATCATATTCACGGAAGCGGTGAGATTCAGGTGAAAAGTGGACATTTAAACCTTTTCACAATCAAACCCAAGAAACACTCATCATAACCCAACAGCCTAACATCAAAACATCATCGTCACTAACTTCCACTTCTCACCACAGCAACAACGAATCCCCAACAACCGTAATCATTTCATAATTTATCAACGAAAATCCAAAATCGTGTCTGAATCGCCGAAACTCTAAGTTGGTATCGCGGAATTAGCGTGCTTGTGTGGCCAAACCCACCCTATTGTCACTGACTTCCACTTCTCACCACAGATCAAATTCGTCTCATATCGTTGTTACAAATCGTTATTGCCGTTTTAGATCGTTTCTTTTTCATCAAAACCCTAATTTCTCATTTTCTTCTTCATCGAGGTCAGAAGACTTCATCAAAACCCTAATTTCTCACTTTCTTCTGCATCGTCATCGATGGAAAACTTACAAGACCAACAAACATCATCGTCGTCGTAAACTTATGCTTCTGAACCTCACCGCCACCATGAATCATGCTGCCACTTTTGTTGCCTGAACCTCACTAGTGGTCGACCTCTGCCTTTTCTCAGGGTTGATGGAAAAGTAGGGAGAGAAATTATACAGAAAAATAGATGTTACAGAGAGAGAAAATTCGAATATGATGGCTGTACATAGTCAAAATGTAATTTAATATATGTAAGGAGGGTAGTTTAGTCATTTTAGCATATTATTGACCAAAGTCAACCAAAAACTACTAACGGGGGATGAAAATGAAGATTTGCAAACGTGGAGAGATCAAGTTAACGCATGGATATACCTCAGGGGGTCAAAATATAATTTGCCCATTCAAAAAAGAGAGGGCTACATAACATTATGGGAAATGCAATTATCCTTTTTTATCATGTTCTCTGAGTCATTTTTTTTTGTTGCTAATTTTTATTTTATTAGTTTATGTACTTGTGCTCTCCCTCTCTCTCTCTCTTTTTTTTTGGTTTTGATAAAATGTGTGATGACAAAGCATACTAATTGTTGATGAATGGATTGTCCTACATAATGCATACAATTTACATACATTATTGTAGTACATAATTTTGTGTCATTTCATAAAGTATAGAAAAACAAAGAACATCAAAACCTAAAAGATTGCACTTTGGGAATTGGGACTTTAACTCCCCTTTTCTATTAAATCTAACTAATGAACTCGATAAACAAAATTATGTATGTTACTAGGGTGACACAAATATAATAGTAGTATGATCACTTATATATAAACAAATATATATTTTTGGATTAAATTAAATAATATCTTATTTCAAAATTAAAAAATGTATAAAATTGTACATACATTTAATAATAGTGTGTATATATATTCCTAATTTAACGCAAACTTAAATTATTAAACAAGATGAATACATTTTTTTCTCTATTTCTTTATTTTTAATTTAACACATATATACAAATATATATATATATATATATATATATGAAACAAAACAAAATGCAATTTATATTTAATGGTTATGAGAGAGAGAGAGAGAGTGAAAGACAGAAGTGTAAAGATTTGAATAAATAACTAATTATATAAATTAAAAATATATTGAATGTTTATGAGAGAGAGATAGAGTCGTAAAAAGAACAATTAGTGAAAGAGATTATTTATTGCTTTAATCATTGTCATAGGTTCTCACACGCTCGCACGTGTTCTTCTACTAGTATGTATGTGTGTGTGTGTGCCTATATATATATATATATATATATATATATATATATATATATATATATATAGAATCTTGGTATAATAAGGACGAAAAACCCAATCTAACGGTCAAAAGTGGTTAAAAAATCAATCACGTGGTCCAAAATTTCTTTTGCGATCTACGGTCTAAAGTCATTTTATCCCAAAATGTCTTTTATTATCTACGGTCTAAAATCACTTTATCTAACGCTCACGAGTGCGAGTGCATGATAATACCGTAAGTACAGACATATATTTGTGTGTGTGTGTGTGTGTGTATATATATATATATATATATATGAGAAAAAAATGCAAAGAGGTTATAACCACCTTCTTGTTAAATAAACAAAAATGATATTTTGTATTTCTATCATTCATTCATTTTCAATTGTAAATAGGTATAATGAGTTCTGCTATGAGGAATGGCTATCACAGGACTGAGTTGTAAGTGATGAGCAGGATCAAACTGATGAAGTAACCGGGAAACGACAATAGGAACGAGAGTTGGGTGCTAGATGGGAGAGAGAGAAAGCAAGAGTGATTCGGAGAGGGAGGGGGCACCAGAATGATCCACATGTCACCACGCCATGGGGTATTTATAGACCTCAGCCATGGGGCTTATGACAGCTGTCATCCTACGTGGCACTTGGCCGCGTATCCATTCCTTTACCACTCCCGATTGTAACCATGAGCCTATACCCCTCGCGGGTTTGGTCATACCTGCGAGAAACGTTGTGATGGTGCCCGTGTAGAGTCACACTAGCACAACTTTAGATACCCATGGCCCAACAAGCCTTCCTCTCAATCCTCCATACCACACTCAACCCACCTTCCCGCATGGGACCATGACGCCATATACTTCATTATGACACTATGATCGCCCAGACCATCTCACAGCCTGTACCTGTGCCTAAAATGGTCTGTGGGACACCGTAGCCTCATACTAATTTCCACTTCTCAATGCTAGAAGTAACGTCGCAACAAGTTACTTTCTATATTGAAGAGAGGAATTAATAGTCTTCTACATAGCCCCTGCTACAAGGATAACCACTCGGGATTGTGAGCTGGTTAAGCCACACAATGGCCCATTCATCCATGGTTCCTTGTAACCCTTGAGAGTATGCCATGTTTGTTAATTTAGAAGTGTTTTATAGAATCGTACTCCTTTCAGAGTTGGTCCCAGAAAACACAATCTAATTACCAAACATAACATGCCCGTCAGAGAGGATTGCCCCTAATCTTCTCACTCCCTGTGCTCTTGTATGCTTTGCCAACCCCCCCATGGGGATTGAGTATTCTTTTTAAGTAACAATCCTTACACGAGGAAGGACCATCCCTACACGGGGAAGGGTCATCCCTATGCGGGGAAGGGTCGACCCTGCGCGGGGAGAGGTTGCCCGCGTATGGGTTAACCACGCGGGTGCCAGTCCCCCGCGGGCTTAACCCATACGCGGGAAGGGTGGCCCCGCGTAGGGCATTTTTGTGAACTTCCGCTGGTGTGCTGAGCATCATTCCTTTGGCTTCCTTCTCCTCTTCCCATATCCCTTGTGCTCCTTTGTTCTCCTGTATTTTTATCCTTATTTACATTTGCCCCCTTGTAAACAATGCTTCTTCATGAAGTATTATTTGCACCACCCTTTCTTCCGGCATTACCCTTCTCTTGTATCACAGAGTCATTTTCTTCTTTAAAACCTCTATTTCCGGGCCTGTAATCCTCATGCGGGTAAAGCACAATTCGGGACCCCCCTCTTTTATCTTTCTCTTCTTCTCCTCTCCTCATGGCCATAATGACCTCCTTCATTTCCATAGGCCTTTAGAGTTTCGATAACTCCTTTTCGTGTTCACGATCCCTCCGTGGCATAGTTACCTAATGTTTTTAACTGTACTTTTTCTTTGTTTTGTGTTCATAGTCTCCCCGTGAGTGAATCGTCCAGTGCCATTCGCCCCTCAAGATTTTTATGACTTCCCTCATTGCCTTGTTTTGTTTCCTTCTTCCCTTATCCTCTCTTTTTCTGATTTTCGCCCTTTCCTATCCTTGTGATCTCTTTTTAACCATCATGCCCCTCACTTGTTCAAGTAAATGTCTCAGGGAGTTTTTATAGATGTCATGCTTCCTTTCTTTAATTATAAGGTCCTTTCTTACTTCACCCGCGTGAATTAGAGCTAGCAATCCCTACGCGGGGAAGGTGTCATTTGCGACTGGCCCGTGTCTCTTCGATTCCTTTGTAACCGTTCGAGTCATTTCGGTTTCCACGCCCGGTGCTTTATATATGCCACTGTTTTGAGTATTTTTGCACACTTGCCTATTTCTTTCACTCCTTTCCTTGTTTCTCTTTTCTGCTGTTTTTGTCAACTGTTCTCTTATCTGATATACTATCATGACTAAGAAGAAACAGTTGACATTTCCCAACGGCATAGTCCCTCTCATTCCTCCTTCTTCTGAGTGGCGTAAGGCCCTTTTTTTTGAAGAGAAGCATGACCATTTCTGGAGTTCCATGGAGGATTTTATACCTGATATGGAGGTATCAGACGATTTTGTGATACTAAGTGCAGAAGATAGCATGGAAAACTTTGCGGTTATTCCCGAGTCTATTCCGCATCTTTGATTGGAACGAGGAGACTATCCTTTTAGTTATACAGAATATAAGTCGCATATGGGTGCTACCGCTGACTGGACTGAATGGTCACATTATATGCTCGGGATTCCCAACTATTGCGAGATTCTTCAGAAAACCAAAGTCCTTCTATCTGTTAAAATTTTTTCCGCATTATCTGTCAAAAGAGACTCTGATGGACTATCTTCTGTGATTTCCCAATGGAGTTCGACTCATCATACCTTCGTAACTTCTTGGGGTGAATTTACCCCCACATTAGAAGATGTGGCTATCATTTTTAGATTACCAGTTCTGTGTTCGGGCGACGTTAACGCTCCCATAGCTTCTCCAAAGGCTCTGGCTATCCGAGGTGCCTTAGAGGTATTTGCAGATGAAGCCATGCGATTGGATTCAATTTTCAAATGCTCTAAAAAACTGAAAAGTCGTCCCAAGGTAAAGTCTCCCAAGCTTACATACACTTCTTGGTATCGCTATTTTTCCCGTGATTATGAGAAAAACACCAAAGAAGTCCGTGAAAGCAGCGTGCCAGGCAGTATGTGAATGGTCCTGAATTTGGTAAAGAACATGAACTTGCAGCCTTTCTGGTTTACTGGTTGGACTGTTTTATTTTTGAAGGTCGGCCTCAAGATGGCCCTGACAGAGACGTGTTTCTTATTGCTGCTGTTCTTGCCGCGGGTGATACTCTTCCACTAGCACCCATGTTTTTGGGTACTCTTTACAATCGGCTGGACACTATTGCGGATGACTATGCCCGTTCTAAGGGTCGGTATGAAATTTGTAGCCAGGTTTCCTCTCTTTTCTTGATGCTTTTCCTTTTTGAGCATTTTCCTCGGTATGCGGACAAACCTCATGAATTTGATTCTTTTGATACTGACTGTACTATTTTGGATAATGGCCAAGCCATGCGATGGAATGGGCTTGGAAGTGTTAGCAACATTGGTGATTACTTGGATTGTGAGGAATTCTTTGAATTTCGCCCTTACACTTTCCAATATGACGGCATCCAGTTCCCTTCTTTCTATCCAGAAGAGACTACTCTTTTAGAGGATAACAAGCCTATCATGTCACAAATGATCTTCTGTGCAATGGTAACTGGGGCAGCTCTCCCCGCGGTTAGCGAGACCCGTTTGAAGAGAACTGGTTATTACCCCCATGCGAGCAGCCGGTCAGTTAGGCTTTGATCAAAACGTTTCATCCATAGATTTCATCTGGGCGGAGACTTTTGACGAGTCTATAATCTTCTATCGTAAGAAACACGAATTACATAATTGAAAATTTTTCAATGACATTCAAGGTATTAAATTATTATAATTTTTTTATATATTAATTTAATTTTTCTTTATTATATTACATGATTACAATTAATTTATGTTAAAAAATATATATATTGTCACTCAATTTCCAGAAAACACATTACTTTTTAGAAGCAAGAATTATAGAGATTAAAAATTCATCCGAACCATGGTACAATGCATGTAAGCAATGCAAGAAGAAAGTTGAAGTACGAAAAGATGGATTCAGTTGTACTAATTTCAAAACAAAAGACGCTAAATGCTTTCGAAGGTATTGTTATATCTTCAAACATTCTATTTTTAAAAAAAAAAAAATTACAATATGATAAATATGTCATTCTTTATTATTACGTATCAATGAAGTATACTCATTTATACAGATTTATGATGTAATTTCGAGTCAAAGATATAACAAATAATTCATATTTAACAATATTTGATGATTCTCAATCATTAATAAATTGTTCATTAGATGAGCTAATACAGTTAAAAAGTCAGGTAATAAATTTTTCCTCACTCATAAAATTTATGGATAAAACAATTCATTTGAAATGTATCAATATTACTAAAATAAATTTATTCTTTTTGTAGGACGAGGAGATGAATGAATTTAACGACAAAGTGACAAGTTGCAAAGGAAACCTGTTTCTTTTTACGATCAAGATAGACAACAATAAAAATGATATAGTCAAAAATAATTTTGTAGTGGCAGCTATCAAAGAAGTTTTACTTGAGAATGATTTATTTGAAGAATAACTCTGAAATATAAAAGAATAAAGTATTGATAATTTCCAAAGAATAGTAATAAATGATTTATGTGAATAATAGTTAACTTATAGTTTTATGTTTTTCAACAAGTGAGTTTATATTACCAATGTTACATAATGGAAATAGTTTTGAGTGTTTTAATTAATGTGTTTGGATGTGTTATAATAGTTTTGAATGTTTTGAGTGTTATAACAAAATTTTAATTTATTTTTTATCCACGTGCTTTAAACTAGTATATATATATATATATATATATATATATATATATGTGTGTGTGTTTTTGTGAGATCGAGTTACTATATAAATTGATAATGTTAAAAACTGAATACAAGAGGTGTGTGTGTATACCTATACAAGAACTAAACTAAAAATGAAATTTTTTTCTTAAAATGTGAATGGTTTAATAAATAATGAATATTAAGATTCGAAATTTGTAGATTAATAATAACCATAAATTTAATTTAAGTTTTGTGGCTTTATATAAGTTCAATTTAGAGAGAGAGAGCGCTTCAAAAAATATAAAATGGTGGAATTTGAAATTGGCAGTAGCGTGATGTTGAGTTGAAGGAGAAGATGACTCACTTTGAACAAAAATCAAGAAACTCTCGGGACTTTCTAATTTTCTCAAGTTGCTCCTTTACTCCTGTAAAGGATACATTCGTCATTTACAAATAACTATTTTTTTATGAATTTATTTTATAAAATAAAAGAATATTTTGATACTTTCATATTCAAGCAGTTTAAATTTGTCTTTATTGGAGAGAAATTGACAGTAAACATGATTTTTAAAAATTCACGAGAATTTTTTATAATAGGGAGGACTTTTATGATTTTAACCCCAATTTTTATGAATACAGAATGCAAGTAAAATAGTTTATATGGACTATTACGTTAACTCACTTCGTTTAAAAAGTGAAATAGTTTATATGGACAATGTTCTTTAAAAAAAAATCAGTTGTATGAAATTGATACTTGAAACTGGAATTGTTAAAAAGTTAATTTTAATTAAATTCCACAAATTTAGTGAGCCTTGTGACCTTAAGAAGGTCAATATGAAACCATTACCGGTGGTAGCATAGCTCAATCTTTTGTATCATAGCTCAATCTTTATTTTTCTTTTTCTTTTTTTGTTTGGGCAAGAAACACACTGACACACCAGCTTTGCCCCTACAAGAACTTGAACCCTCCACCTTGGTGAGAAAAGTACCACCATGCTTCAGACCTTGGTCATAGCTCAATCTTTTCTTCCGTCCGTCAATACCAAAAGAGACATTCAGTGTTTCAGACTGACCAAAAAATCTAAAGTCTCACCATCTATTAACAAAATGTTTTTTGGAAAAGTATTATAAGCAATTTCATTGACGGATTAAAGGAGCAATCTACACATCTATACAATTGAAGCTAAGCGTACAAATTTCAAGCTTTACTTTCTACAATGCACCTGAGTGGGAGGATTTTCAATATAAAAAAAAATAAAAATTGATCTTCCAAGGTCCATCGTATCATAAAGTTAAGAATCCATTGCCCGACTGGGTTCTTCTCTGAACTGAAATACAAAGCTTTTCATACTTGAACCACGCAGTGATGTTATCGAATGAAAAAGCTGCTGTTTCCTGCACTTCTTACCTCTGTTTCTACTTTCAAGCCAGGTCCAAGTTGAAGACAGAAGCTTTTAATTGCCAATGAATTGCTTCTTATATAGTTGCTAGGCCCTCTTGCAAGTATGAAACATGGATAAACCCAGGCCACGAGGGGCTGTCAGATTGAGAGCAACCAACAGATTTCTAAAAATAATATTAGTAAAGCTTCCAACTTGGAAGAAAATTGCTGAAACAGTCAGTCGGCCACCGATCTACATGTTTCCACCATCAGAACTGCTGCAGGCTTGATTCGGAAGGACACTGTTCCCAAAATCTCCATCCAAGCTCATTTGTTGGACTTCTTGAGGTGAGAGTATCTTGATGCATCGAACACAGTTAACAAACTCCCTGAAATGCACCCAAGGACCAAACCAAACATGTTAATCGACACTGACCATCTATTTTGATTAATTTGAGGTCTGAAAATCAGTGAGATTTAATAATAATGCAGAACTAAGAAAATAATGAAATATTTGCTAAAAGATGCAAAAAAAAATTGAGCATGGTGGCAGAACTCTGTAAGACTGATTTTATGGAAATATATAAGTCCAAATCACATGGCCATTTGCAAGCCTAAAGAAGCTGGAGGGTTGGGTGTCCCTAATCTTGAGCTCCTCAACCATTCGGCTATCTTGAAAAACCTATGGAATGTCATCCCAAACAAAAGGGACATCCTTCGGGTACAATAGGCGAGAGAATACTTGTTAAAACCTCAAAAAGTAACTTGGAACTGGAAAAAATTATTGTTTTTGAGACATTCAATTCAACCTATCATTCAAACAAAAATAGGGAATGGTGCTGCCACCAGTTTTTGGCATGACAACTGGGTGTCAAAAATAGTCTCTCAACTATTACCTCAAATCTATGGCTTACTGGTATATTCCAGATCACTGTACCTACAAATAATGCAGAACTAAGAAAATAATGAAATATTTGCTAAAAGATACAAAAAAAAATTGAGCATGGTGGAAAACAAAAGTTTATCAGTTTCACGACCTACAAATTACCTTCCTTTTCTTCTGAATAACATGTAAAATGTAAATCATACAAATGGCAGAAACGAAAAGTAATATCAAGGAAGGTTCTTGCCAAATTATACAGGACACACATATTTCAAGGATACTTGAAAAAAAAAGAGATATTTTGCCAATATGGGAGTAATCCACAGAAAAATCATCGCATGTCACTGAGATTATCAAGGAGGGTTACTTTTGTTTTCGTTTTTTACCCTGTGTTTAGTTAGGACTGACAAGGTCCTAGGCTAGCAGAAGTTAACTCATTTAAAATAAGACTCAAAAGATTAAAGAAGAACAAAGAAATCTGGCTCTGGCGCTTGGAACATTTCAGAGAGGATTAGTAAATCAAGAAATGTTAAAAGGATTTTGTTTATCCTTTTGACATAGTGTAAAGGTTTGATTTTGACATTCAGATTTCTCAAGCGACTTTTGGCCAGTAGACATATAATTGATTTTGAACCAGCGTCATTGGTTGTTGTCTTGTTCAAATTATTAAAATGCATCTGAAGACGTGACATTCTCAAAATTTTAGGTAAAATAAGTTTTGGGACTTACTCCCAAGGGTCATCCCCAACTAGCAGCACATCATTCTCATGATCCACATACACGAGTTTCCAGCCTATTCTTTGTCGGTCCTCCAGCTGGCCCTCTACGCCAAACATACGAGCCAGATCTTGTTTAAGGTCCTCGTATCCAGAATAACGAGCAATATCAATTGATCTCCCAACAGCTCCACGCTTGTACACCTTCACAAACAAACTTGTCAAATCAGAAATTGAGGCTAATAACATGATAGGAAGAGATAGTATAGTTTCAATTGCTGAAATGTTTTCAACAACAGACCTTTGTGAATGTCCGCATCCGCTGAAGCTGTGGTGGTGGTGCCCAGGCACCCCTATTCAAGAAGCTACCATCATTTATTGTGGAATCAATTGAATTAAATGTCATATCTGGAACTCCAAATGACTGGGAAACCATTGACGATGAAAGTTCTGGCTGAGTATCTTTGGGGTTTTCATAGTTGGCAAGCATGCCTCCTCCTGAAGAGAGATTATCTGAGAAATCCTTCCCTGAAACCACCATACCCTTTGTGAGCAAAGGGTCAGGAATCATGGGCATATCCAATTGGTTATCAATGTTCTCCCTAAATGGAACATTGTACCCGGGATCACCCTGAATTTCCTCAAATTGATTTGTATCTCTAAACAACATTGATTGCTGATTAAAAGACATTGGGTTGTTATTCTGCTGTAAATGGACATCATTCTGAGAAATGCAAACCGAAGTTGCCGAAGATGAAGTGTCCAAGTAATCCATCTGGGCTAAACCAGCACTGGGGTATGATGGTGGGATGAAAAATGCTTGGTTTTGATTCTCGGAAATTTTCAATGAAGGCTTGATATCAGGTTTTTGCTGGAAATCTTTAACTAAGTTACAATTAGAAGGCATGGTCTCTAAACCACTGGAACTCAAAAGAGTGACAGCAGACTTGGTTATCTCCTCCCCTGTGGTCATGCTTCGGGGGCCCTTAATGTTCATGTTGGGTTGAATTAAATTTCGACAATTGTTTGTGGAAGGTGAAGTGGAACAAGAGGGAACATCATCAGTGACGCCAGACTGCCCCAAACCAGTTCCTGTCAATAAACTGCTTCCAGCTCTGGAGAGATGATTGGTAGTTGAAGATTGGGTGTGTCCCATATGCCCCGGCAACTCCGGCAACATGCCAGGTTGCTGCTGCTGCTGCTGCGGCTGTGGCTGTGGCTGTGGCTGCGGCTGCGGCTGAAACTTTGGTTGCTGGGATGGTTGGGAAAACAGAACATTTGTTTGGCTATTATTTTTTGTCATCTGCTGCGGGATATTGTGTGGCTGAGGGAGTGAAGTTGCTGCTGCTTGAGGCATATCCAGCATTTGGCTAGGAGTTGAATACCTAGAAATGTTCTGAGATACATTTAGCAGTTGTTTCTGTTGATCTTGGACTTGAGCAAGTTGCGGCTGTTGTGCTAAAAAAGCTTGCTGTTGCTGCTGCAGCTTCTGTAAAAATTGAAGCTGAATTTGACTTTCGGACATTTGCAACTGTTGGTTTACTTGATCAGGCAGCTGGGATGGAATTAAGCTTTGCTGTTGGTTCTGACCCACAATTTGTTGCTGTTGCAGCTGCTGCATGCTCTGAGGAAGGTTGCTGTGAAGCTGATGGTTTTGAATAGGTGGTGGCTGCTGAAGAATATTCTTATTTTGAACAAGAGTCTGTGACTGCAGAAATTGTGCCTGAACTTGCATTGAGGCTAGTGTTTGATTAATCAAATTTTGTTTTGGCTGCTGAGTTGCATCAGCCAACTGTTTCTGCGGCTGCACAATTGAGCTTAACGGGTTCAACGAGGTGGCCGGTAGCTTTTGGAACTGATCGAGCTGAGCTTGCTGGATAGTCCTCTGGACATTGAACTGTAAGTTGTTTTGCTGAGGGATTTCTGGTGCTGGCAATCCTAATTGATGTGCCAGATCTGCCCCAGCACGGTTTTGCTGAACAGACCCAGACGAGGAATGCAGATAATTTTGCTGCATCGAGTTACCCAGGGAAGGGTTTTGCTGCATGTTCATCCACTGGAATAAGCTTAGCCCAGGGAGAGATTGGGGATCTTTCATGCCAATATCATCACCAAGCCAAGGCATTGTCCTCTTAAATAGGCTCTCAAAGTCAGAAGATTCATCATCTGCAAAGAGTAATATAATAGTAGGTTGTTAGATATCCTCCTACAGAAGTTCAGCCTTCAATATCCAAATAGGTTGCTGAAAAGTGTCTTCTTCCTATCAGAAGCATCTTCAAGCTTTTAATCATGACCTTAGTACATTTGACACCGTGCACCATTTAAGGACCACAACAAACACATACATACCTATGAAAGGCCAAAGCCTTTGGAAAAATTACATGTTAGTCCTATTTTCCAATTGAATGGACCATTAAGTCCTATAAAATTTTATTAGGACAATGAAGTCCTACTTTTAAGAAATATCAAGGTCACAAGTCCACTAACAATAACTTTTTTTCAATATTATCCTTTCTTTTAAAATAACTAAACAGCACAACGTCCTTTTTCTTATTAAATCAATTTCAAACAAAATTATCTTGATGTACTTTTTTATATAACAGTCTAAAATAGTTTACTATTACTTTTTGAAATAATTTGTTCAAAAAAATGTGAAGTAGGAAAATTTGAAAACAATTAATCATTGATTATTCATGAATATACTACATAAAAAGAAAATCATGGAACTTTTTATGCATTTTAATTAATTTATTAAATATTTTACAGAATTCCTAATTAGGTGGCTATGTGCTTTTTCATTGTTATTGTAAATTGATACTTCTAGATATAAAGGGTATAATTAGTATTTTAATAATAAAAGAAAGGTAGTGCTGGAAAAAACTCATTACTTGATAGAGTTTGAACTTAGTTGGAAATATTTATCAAAATTAGGATTTTGTTGTTCTAATAAATTTTTATAGGACTTATTGGTCTTTGTAATTAAAAAGTGGGACTAGTATGTAATTCTCCATAATTGGATCGGCTGATGTCATCCACTTTTATCCATGATAACTTCTTGGTGGGTCCATTTATTGGAAATGGTCAACCCACTATAATCAAACATCATGCCCAGGTGAGATCCAAGCAACAATATTATTTCATTAATTTGATTGAAACAAAAAGATAAAAATATTGTAGCAAAAGGGAAAAGAAAAGGCAAAAAAAATGAATGCCCCTGTAGTATTATATCTTCTATGGTTCTACCTGGCATTCCAGGTTGCCTCGGACGCTTTGATCTGAAGAACGAGGGAGTTGGGCAGATGAAAAACGGAGCTGTTACAGGTTCAATCTCCCAGATTGAGACTCGATTGCGCCTTTCCCCAGCAGTTGACTCGTCCCAACCAACCTACTCAAGAACATAGAGTTGTTACAGAAATGGACTATGTTAGTAAACAGGCAAAACCTACTAGTCTAATACAATGCTAAACAAAAAAATTAACAGAGATGCCACAATATCTACCTGCAAGTTTCGCCATTGAGAGTTCTTCCATCTCACAGAATCCAGATCACTGATCCCTGTGATTGTACCCATGTACCTGCAGAACAATTGCTTCTTTCTTTAATCCTTTTAGAAAGCACTTCAAGTTCCAGATTCCAAAATAAAAGGAATATATCCATGCTAACCCAGGTTCTGAGTGGTTTGAGAAGGCAGTTAGCTTCTCAAATTTGAAATTGCTGGATAAAACTTTAAAGATCATATTCGGTGTTAAAATTAAAACTAAGACGTACCATCTTGTTAAAATGAAACAATTGGAAGTCAATCTTAAGTTGTCGGGACCAAACCATATTCGGTGTTCTGATTTTTAATATCATTTGCCAAACCAAGTTGATTGTTGACATTTCCAAGGAAAGACTCAAACATAATTACCTTCTTGTTCCAGATTCTTCAGTTTCAAACATCATCCGAAAGCGCATGCCAAGGGATATTTGGTTGCTGCATGCTGCTTTGTAGTACTTGGCAAAAGGAATAACAAATTCTGACGGACTAGCCCTGCATATACAAAATCATCTCAGAATAATTCTCAACAGAAGAAACTTAGTTCAGACAAATAATGGCTAGCATGATGGACTGCAATGTTCCATTACTCACTAGGAAATAAGCATCTTGTAAGACTAAGAATAATTCAAAAGAAAATAACAACAAACAAATGGGAAGTCATTAACCTTGGATTATAAAAGACGGTAAATGGGCTATTATTAGCAGCTGCATGGGCTGCTGCTGCTAGGATCCCAATATGCATGCTATCACTTGACAATACTGATGATGATAAATTGGTAGGTTGCCTGTTAGCCCGTCTAATACCCAAGAGAAGCTGCTGCTTTTCATCCCTGCTTACGACCATCATAAACAATAAGGTTCATGCAAACAAATTCAACTGGAAGAGCGCATGCTTGCATAAAGCCATAAGGCTTTTATCATGACCAGAAAATTAATATTAATCTAAATCTGAAAGACTGAAACTTAGCCGCTCAAACTAGAAAGCTTCTAAAACTCAATTTCATTACCTAATAAATAGGACCGAGTCACCTGCAAAAAGCCTCTTTCCACTAACAAATAGGCTCCATCCAGTCGTAAGCAAATGACGTTTTGGTTGCCCTGCATTTTGAAGGGCCAGACATTTTATACATTCATAAACAAAAACAACAAAGAGGTTTATTAATAACAGGGAATATCATTCATTGAGTTCTAAATAATGAGCTTAAATGGCTACACGATTAACCCACCACGATAGATATGGCGAAAAGTCCATACATTATCATGCAAATCCCTAGCTACAAGTTCTTGAGCAGGTGGTTGCAAAGAGAAATCCTAGCAAGAAGTAAGAATGTTCAACTCCTCAAACATAGAATTTTAAGATTGATGTAACAAATTCAGCCATGAGAAAATTTGCTTACAAGAGGAGGGAAAATTTTTTCTGCAGCACGACGGGGTACAGAGAAACCTCCATGAGTGCTTGTATCGCTTGCTGTCAAAGTTTTACAGAAGAACTCTGTTTGCGGTTTATTTGCCTTTGTGGAAAGATCTGATCTCAACAATGCATCCTTGTCAAACTGCATGAGTATAAAAAAAAATTATGTTCAAGTTGGCAACTCCTCATATACTGATTTAATTAACTTAAAGTTCCAAATTTTCTAGACATTAAGAGGAGCTCTTTGCTACTTTTTTGAGATTCCTATTTTCTTGTTTTCTGGTCCTTTTTTTTACAATATACATACACACACACACACACGCACATTCATTCAGAATACGAAATGGCAAGTTATATCAAAGCAGGTCCTTACAGAAGGAACCGGTTGTAGTGTCATCTGCGCATATACTTCATCTGTCTCTGTATCTGCCTACAAAATCATACAGAATGAAACTTAACAATTAGAACAATTAAAATTACTTACTAGTGTGCATTAAAGAAAATAAAGCCAGATAAAGTAACTCATACTTGCAGTGTAACATTGTGGAGGAGGCATAGTATCTTCGAGGGAAGATTTGGATAGTTTGGGATTTGAGCATCCACGTCCTTCTTCATAGATGCTGCAACCTGAAAAATGAAAAATTTCAGCATGCAATGAAGATAGACATTTATTCAAAGGGGAAATCAGAAAAGGGAAAAAGAAAATTTTCATTGATTTCAACAAGTATAGGCAAATATGGTACTCAGCTCGCTCCATGATGGGACTGCAACAAAAATTTTAATTGGCATGAAGCATCATAGGCTTTAAATTTTGAATATGTTACAAGCTTACAACAAATAATGAATTGCATTGGTTCTTGTCACATCTTAGACTGTAAATGATAATAGTAAATAGAAACACCATTGAGTCTTGAAAGTTGAAACCAATTTAAAACCAGACTCAAATTTATCAAGTTAGTACCCGCAGTCAGAAAAAAAGTATATTGAACATGTAGAAGGAATGAAGGACATAACAATGAACTGGTCCTTCAAAAATGTAATTGTGATTCAGATAATTTGCTGTACTCAATAGAAAATACATCATCACTGCATAATTAACACAAACTCCAACCAGGACAAAAAGGTAATTTGACAATCCAAAGATATTCAATATGTCGACAACACACAACCGGCACGCATAAGCAAATTCCAGTATTTTTTCCCTTGCTTTCTCTTCATTTCATCATTCAACCAACTACTTTAAGCAAACTTTAACAAAAGCGCACAATAGAAGTAACCCTAAACATTTGTAGGCTATGTAGTGAATGTTAAGCAGATTCAACGCAACTTAACACTTAACAGATTCACCCAGCTCAAGATAGCAAGAATATATAGATATATAAACATATATATAATTAGACCTGTTCGCTGTGGCCTTGTGGGAAGTATACAACGTGGGTCATAGCCGCCGGCAGGTTGACCAGAGGCCCGGCGCACGCTTGCCATAGCTCCTGGTTTATACTCTTCTTCTCTCCTGATAAAACAAGCATCAGTAAATCCTTGTTTGGTCGGCGAGAAAAGTAAAGAAAATAATAAAAATAAAAATAAATAAAAAAAAAAACTGTAGAATCTTATAGTAACTGTCGCTGAACCTCAACGAGTCACAAGATTACAAAAGATTTCATATTTTCTCCGAAAACATAATTTTCTTTGGAAAATTTTAGCTCCGAGTTTGATTAGAGGACAAGAAGGTCCGACAAAGCCGGAACGAATAGAACGAAGAGAAAAGACAAATATACAGCTGATTATGCGATACAATGAATCTTCCAGTGTCTCTGAAGCTATCGAATAGAGGGGGAGAGAGAGGTGGAATCTGACCTTCGCTGGGATTGGTTGTTGCCGTCGCCATTGCAGCGCCTGCACAGTTCGCCGGTGTCTTCATTCAGCTGATTCCGTCGACCGTCCCTCACGATTCAACGCGGAAGCAAAGATGATTGGAGACCTCACCGGTTGTTCATCGCCCCAGTGATTTTTCGATGCTGTCTCCGGCGAAAACAAACAATATAAAACACAATCTCACGATTTGAACCACCAATACAGGAGCTTCCTGTAGCTCTTCTTTGGAGGCGTAGATCAAAGAATAAAACTGTGGACTTCTTAGCTGAAAGATTAATTTTTTTCTGAGAAAATTTTCCGGTAAAAGGGCAGAAAAAGATATAGGAGGCCCTGAGTAATCAGTCAAAAGGGTCAACAACGGTCTGAATCTGCCGGCTAGCTGTTGTTTTCCGGCGAAATCGCGCCGGAAAAAGGTGGTCACCGGAAAAGGTTGTGTTGATGAGTGGTGGATGTGGCCGGAAAAGTAGCCGACAAGAGGAAGACCGGAGGAGCTTTGGAAAAGGAGAGTTTGCCGACTTTGCAGAGACCAAATGCTGCAGCTTTGCCCCCTATTTTCCACTACAGCTATCAGACATATCTCTCTCTCCTCCTAGTTCTTCCCCCTTCACCTCATTTTACTTCTCTCTCTCCCCTAAAAATTTTCACTCTCTCTCTATCTCTCTCTACTTCTCCATCTTTCTCTCTCTACTCAATTCTCTGTCCCCCAACTCTCTCTCTCTCTCTACTCGAGGATGGGACCGATTACTAATGCCGAGTCTACTAACCAAAAACTATGAGTTAATCCTTACTTTTAACTGTGGTTATCTCTCTCAACCCCTGACAATTTTTCAGTTCCCAAATTACCCCTCTCTCTCTCTCTCTCTTTTTCTGTTACCTGCTCCTCTCTCTTTGCAATCAACTAAACCACAAGCAACAAAAATAGATAAGGGTAATGCTACTCAGGCAGAATTCGTAGGCAGAATGTTTTACATCCATTGGATACATGTGGTGAGTGTATGTGGTGGGGCCTACCACATACATCCAATGGATATAAAACATTCTGCCTATGAATTCTGCCTGAGTAGCATTACCCAATAGATAAATAAGGGCATGCATTTTTTGAACCATTGCATGACAATCTCATTTTTTACAATTTTGACCTTATTGAAACAGTATATTTATTTTCTTTTCTTTACCTTTTCTAGTAGTATTTTTTGTTAGCGTCTGCTGCTATTGGTTTGTTTGTTTTTTCGTTTGGAGATATATATACAACGCCGAATGCCTTGTATATTTATGTATTAGTTTTTTTTTTTCTAAACGGGAAATTTTTCCACCACGATTCTTTAGAGGTATAGTAAATCTTACATATATATAATCACTTGCAAATCACACGTATAATTTAAATTCAAACTCAAAATGTCCTATTTTAGGGTTTACAGTAGAAAACTCCTTATTTACTAGATCACTGGATCACTAGTACGAATTTTTATATTAGTTAATTTATAGATAGAATGTATATCGGTAAAAATTAATAGGGTAAATACAACTTACCTCTTAATATCCCACATATCTTTCTCTATGTTTCATAATCTCACTAACTTCTCTTGTCACTGACGGTCATCCAATGAAGTTAAGGTATCAAATGCATTTACTATTTTACCTATGAATTATATATTCATATTTATAGATATTTGTTGTTCTAATGAAAAGACTAAAAAAATATCCTTTATTTTTATCCAATTTTCATAGTCACCATCACAATTTTGATCTCACTCTACTGTCGTTTGAAACCAACAAATCCACTATTTTATCTCTCACCGATCAACCATCTCACAAAATCATAGCCAAACCCACAAGTCCCAATCTCGGCAAATCAACACAGAACCCAACTTCTATTTGCAAGACCTAATCACAAAACTCATACCCTGTCAATGACCAGACAAAACCCATTAAGCAAACCCACAACTTTTCTGCAAACACAAACCTAAGCAAATCATCTTCGCTGAAAAACTTCATCATCGTTAATCACCCTTGCCAACAATCATTTGTTAAACCCCAATCCAATAACCATTAGCTGTAAACTAGTGAAAACCAACCGCTGCTTCGCCGAAATTTATTATAGCTGTCAATTTCCTTTTGTCATCACCGATCATCGAATTTTTGTCACCAGAGTCATCGCCTTGCCTTGCTGTCGCCGTTGTCATTTGTGTCATCGTCTTCGTTGGAATTTCATCACTAGTTCTCTCTGGCTAGAATTGTGAAGTCATCATTATCGCCGGCTAAGGCCCTTATTCTCCAACCCAAGTTCACGTCGTCGTCCACACTTCACTGTCAAATTCAATCTTCGTCGGGGCATCTCATCGTGGTCATCGACGGTTTGCCATAAATGCCTTCTCGTTGTTCGTTCACCATCGCTAGAGAGAGTGAACATAGGGCTATAGTTCCTATTTGAGTTGCAGAGATCATTCATTTTAGAATTTTTTTAATTATTTTTTTGTATATGAAAATGAGCCCTTTTTCAAAACTAAAATCATGTATCATAGATTAACCGGTCTCTGTGATCTATTGAAAGTGATATATGTACGTATAATATTATATATATATATATATATATATATATATATATATATATATATATACAAGTAAAAGGTATTGAAATACTTTTGAGTTAATAAAAAATGGTAGACAAGTAATTTTAAATGGGTCAATAAGGTTATAGGTGTCATTTCAAGTTTTAGAAGGGCAAAATTGGCCATCTAATAATTTTCTCTTGCTAATGTTACCAAAAATCGTTTGGATCCATTCAACTCCGTTAGAATGAGGGGGAGTTCGTTACATAAATCACAACCTCAAATGAGGTTAGTGGGATTATGAAACGTAGAGGGGAGGTATATAGGATATTAACAAACCTCAGAGGAAGTAAGTGATATTTACCCAATATTACGTTCATATTCCTATACTTTAATTATGATGACTCCCTTATTTAGATGGATAAATTTGTTAATTAGCTTCATACATGATTAAACAATTCACTATTATATACTATGTTGATAGAAATGCATCATATTAATTGGAGTCGTATCAGAAAAATCAAAAGCACCTTAACAAAAAATATTTAAATTTGAATTGTGGTAGTATGTCACTATCTCACACTCGCTCATAAGATCACCACAATTAGGGATGGTAACGGAGTGGGTTGGGTTTTGAATTCCTTGTCCCTGCAACAATTTAACTTTTTCCGTTCTGCAACAGTTTATAAAATCATCCCCAAACCTCATCTCCGAAACCGTTTAATTTTCCTAGCCCCGCCCCATTTTATACTTTTTTTAATGCAAATTTTTTTATAATAATAAATCTGATACTTAGATACATATACACTAAGTAATTTCAAACATTACTACACCACTGTGTTCTTAATTCGTAGTCTCTTAGTTATCCATAATAATCTATAATATAGTGAAACTCAAAGAAAAAGTGGTGTAAATTCCAAGTACTGTGATGTAAAATATAATTAAAATTGTAAAGTTTGAACTATAATAGTTTACAAATTCAAAAGTATATATAAATTTCAAGTATTGTGACGTAGAATGTTTCATTTATATTATATATATATACTGAAACGGTGCAGGTATCTCTCGGGGTAGGGTCTTACCCCGCCCCGGCCCCGAATTCACGCGAATTATTTTCCTAACCTCATTCCCACCCCCCTTTCTTAAATTGTTCCGTAAACGGGTTTTAAACGGGGCAGAGCAAATTGCCATCCCTAACCACAATCACCTCATTACAAGTGATTTGCTCTACGAGATATGATATTGTTCGTTGCAAGTCTAAGTTCTCATAATTTTATTCTTGGAGTTTATTTCAAAATGCCTCATACCATTAGGAAAGAGCACTGCACATATAAACACAGGCATGTACGACCAACATGCATTTCAGTGGGAGCTGATGGCCCCCCCTAAAATTTTTATTTTTTGTATTATATACCTATAATTTTATGAAAATTATGAAAATGCTCTATTAAAAATATACTTTGCCCCCATTGAAATTACGAAAAAATTTCACCATATACAACTTTGCCCCCACATATATATTTTTTTTATCTAAACTAACTCCACAATTATAAATGTATTCAACTTTGCCCCCACTTACATAATTTTTTGGATCCATCATTAATGATGTCGGATTATGCAACTTCTAACTCACCAGTGTGGTAGCCTACCTACCAGTATCTCATACCCACCTACAAAAAAACCACAATTATGTGATAACTCGCCCACACCGTGTAGATGTTGGCCACAAAATGTGGAACGTCACAATCATTCCCTAATGGGAACCAGCGTCCTCGTTGGTGTGACCCTCATGGGACTGTGCATCTTCACCCATTTCATGTTGGGGTTTGGCTTTAATACCATCTATCACAATCTCGCCCACACCTTGTAGGTATTATCCGCTTTACACACTCTTCTTTTGGTGCTCATGATTTTTTCTCAAAATGCGTCTAGTTAAGGGATGTCCACACATATAAGTCTCAATAACCTATCCCCCATCAGGCGATGTAGGGGACTCCCCTAATCTTGTAGATGCATTTTGAGAAAAATCGTGAGTATCGAGAGGAGAGTATGCAAAACGCACAATATGTTCATAGTGTAGGCGGATTGTTACAGATTGTATCATAGTCAAACCCCAGTCAGAAATGGGCGAGTGTGTACAAGCCCATAAGGGTCACACCAGCGAGAATGCTGAATCCCAAGATGGGGTAATTGTAACGTCCTACATTGCCTGAGGGGTAAAGGTTGTTGAGACTTATATGTGTGGGTATCCTCTAATCTTGTAGGCGCGTTTTGAGAAAAATTGTGAACACCGAAAAAAGAGTGTACAAAGCTAAAACAATATCTACACGATATAGAGGGGTATGCATCAATTAATTAATCCAAATTAAAATATCTAAAGAACAAGATGTGTAATTTGAAAACAAGTGTCATCACCATTTTTTCAATGAAAATAATAACATAATAGAGAAAAATATAACATTCTAATTAAATGTCCTGGGGATGCGGTACGGTTTTCCACTCCATGTACTTATGTACAGCTTATACAATTTATAATACTAAATTCATAGGTAGAGATTTAAACCTTACTAATCTTTATAATAGTAAATTCATAAGTACAGATTTAAACCACACTGGAACCAGGATATGTTAAATACAGTAGCTATTTTAGGTATTAATAGGCATATATATTTTGTGTTATAGAAAGAAATATATCTTAATTTCAATAATAAGGAGCAAAAGTTTTGTTAAGTTGAACTCATCTCATTCTAGCTAATTCGTTATGCATAAATTAGTTCAAATATTATTTATGAAAACGAACTTAAATGATCGATTACCAACAACTTCTAAGCATATATATGTAAAAAAGAAAAGGAAAATTCCAAATTTTAGTTTGAGAGTTCGAATAATAACAAATATTATTGTATTTTTTTCATAATATTTTTTTCCATAAACATTCACAACAATGGGCATCCATTAATAATAAACTTTTTATATTTATAATATTAATCAATTTTATTACTTGAATAAGAGGAGTCTTTCGCATTTGGCTTTTTAGGTAAAGCGTTTTTTCACATAAAGTGAATGGGTAAAGTAAAGGTAGTGCTTATAGCTCTATATTGTTTTCTATTTATAGATTTTATAAATTCTAATAGAAATAGAGTTAGAGTGTTGTGTCTTATTACTCATTGTTCTAGAATAAGATATCCTGATTCTCTTGTTTGAAAGGGAAAATAAGGTCTTGAGTTTCCCATCTCGGTTGTGAAAGGAAAGGTCACATGAATAGTATAATAGCCTTTAGGGCTTATTCCCCATCAACTGGCAATGCGCATTTCACGTCTAAGGCGCAAAGCCCTTCCAAGAGTGCATTCTGATGCCATCTTATTTACTGAGCATGCCTGGTTTCTTAAATAAGTTAGCAAGTAATAGATCGAGAGTGCTTCATCAATGAAGAAGAACGCCTATCTTCACTAAGTGAAGTAGGGGAACCTGTGGCTGGAAGCAATCCCCTTACTAAAGCTCTTTCCGCTCTCTCCGGCTTGAAAGCAACAAACTACGGAGCAAACTACCGAACCAGACTAGACTATACCTAGCAAAGGAATGATCAAGCAAACGGAGGTGCCGGGCTTACAAGAACTGACATTTGGAAAGTTATATCATTGCGGGCTGGTTAAGCGATCGGGAAGTAATGGCTGGTATAAGAGCATACTATCTTACGATCAGACGATCGAACACTCAAGTTGGAATAAGGACTTGGTTCAACAATCGGAAGGGCAGGCAGAGAGGTTTCATGCGGAGATCTGCACAATTTATATCTAGTGTTGCCGCGGAAGACATAAAACTTCTTCTCGTCTATCTTGGCCAAGTGGAAGACTGGCTTTTAGAGGTCGAAAGGAAAGTCCAACTTACTGTCGCTTAAAAGACCACTTTTCGATCCGAGAAGCTTTCACGCTCAACGAGAAAGGAGCGAGCTATGTGAGTGAGGGGAATGACATCTCCGTTGCCACGACGATCTATATGGAAGGGCAGTTTTGTTGATGCATTCCTGTTGAGAATGAAGAAGAAGATATATCTTCTTTTTAACAGGAAAATTTGGTCACGTAGATCTCGGAATTCGTTGATTGCTCCGTACGAATTTACAATGGAAAAACTCTTGTTCATTGTAAGATCACTGAAGGAAAGGTTGGTCATAAATTTGGAGAGTTTGCTTTTACACGGAAACGAAGACTTCTTCCTGGGCCTGGAAAAAACAAGTGTGATTTCACCTTCACGGAACTTGCCACTTTCTGTAGTGAGAATTAACGGACGATTTCGAAAAAAAGAACTTGTTCTGGGATGATTCAGAGAGAGCAAGGGACATATATATATAAAATTAAAAAATTAATCATGTGATTCAAAATATCTAATCACTTTGTTTAACGATCATAATTATGAGTACATGATAATGTCACAAGTATATACTATTGTGTATATATATATAAGAAGGCATATATAATAATAGCCATGGTAATATAAAGTTTGGTGGGGGTAACCTTGTCAAGTCAAAGAAGACCACTCGAAGGGTTAAAACTTCAATGGGATCTGCATTATTGGATCTTGGAGAGTTAGTGCTGGCTTGATTTAGCATGCGAACCATAAGAACAGACCCTTTTTAAGTTGATAGAATGATTAAAGATGGGATTAAGTGTGATTTAAGAAACTTAATTAATTACAGTCTCTCTCCCTCGGGTCTAATAACTACATGACCTGGCAGACCATGTCGGCGGCTAAGGGCCCCACATGTAGGTTTTTTTTTTTTTTTTTTCGTTAGCACCGGAACTCCCCTAGGCAGGGCCCTTTGGACCCACCCCAGGCTACAAACCGGGGATGCTATCGACGACCCCACACCTCAGCACCAATTCCCCACATGTAGGTTGACATCTCTAGTTTTTGTTGCTTTTTCTTCTTGTATGAGCTCGTGTTGGGTCTCCACTCTTTATTCAAATTTCAATTCAATTCTATATTTGATATAATGTGTTGTGTATATTAATGTAAAGATGTTGGTACGATTATTAAAGGAGTCTCGTTTGAAATTAATTTGTTTAGTAAAATTCTTAAAATTGAATGCGACACGATTATATCATGCCAACACCAATTGTCGCCTCAAATATAAACTCCTACTATTTATTATGCTATTTAAATGCAACTACTTACAAGTCTCTAACCATGTTGATGTATTCTGTAAGCAAAGGTGTTATTTTAAAGTCAGATAAAGCTTTTCGCATTTTGTTTTGTATTTATCATTTTTTATTTGTATTATAAGAAGACACAAAGTGGGCTTTTACAAAATAAAAATATAAAACTTTCAGTTGTATGCCATCCATCGCGTGAATAAACAGGCTTCTAGAGTACGTTTAATTCCAGTAGATAAGCAACACCTATTTAGATGACACAACTTCTTTGCTCTCGAGAAATATTTAATTTATCGTGTAATGTTGTAAACATGCTATTATAAAAATAATTATTTTAATCAGTTTAACTACCCTTAGAAGTTCTATTTATTTGTAAAGAATTTATATTTGAATTAATGATGATTTTTTTTTTCGAGAATTAATGATGATTGATGACACATAATATTGACTTTCTTTATTTCATTTTCCATTGAAAATGATTATTATATATTTTTGGCACATGAAAATTATGTTAAAGGAAAAAGAGTGTAATTTTCCGAAGTAGGAGGACCAAAGAAAAAGACACTTCCTAATTTATTTTTTAAAACTAATTTAATATTCTTTTATCAAGGCATGAGTGATAAATAATTTAATGAAAGCTTTACTATTGCAGTACTATATTTATATTTCAACTCAACCTCCCCCACTATCCTCTCCCCTCCTCTACCGATGCAGCTTTGTGGGTCCCACAGCCGTGTTTCCTGGACTGGACTGGACTGGACTGGGTGCGTGGTCGGAGCGGCTTGTTTGACCACAAAAAATATGGTCTTCTAAACACTGATTTTGTCGTTACTGCTACGATGACGTGGCAGGATCTACGGTCCCAAGTGGAGGGCCCATTGATTGCAAGGTTACTGACCGCCCATTACTTTATCCACATGATTGTCTCTGGAATAATGATATGTAAAATAGGTGGAGTAATGCAAAATAATTAAAACACAGCACTAACTATACTAATGTAATTTTTTTCTTATTTGGATTAAAACTCTTTGTCGCTGAAATGACTTAAAATATCATCTTCTTTCTCGACACTTAAGCACTGCTAGTGACACTTTTCTATTTTTTTTGTGTGAAACGTGAACGCATTGTCATGGTAAATTGTCAATTGAGTCAAAATGACTGCGGTAATTATTTGTTAAGAAAAAAAAAAAAGGTCTAAACTGCTTTAATCTCTCTATTTAAGTCACCCTATCAAATTGTGATACAATTTTTTTTAAAGTCAAAGCAGACACATATTATCCACAATATATCTCTAGTGTGATTAAAACTCTCAACCTCTCATTTGGATACGAGAGATCAATTTGTCAACTAATTTCAATTTCATACGATTTCCTTTTTCAAGCAAATTGTTCGAATTTATAGTTCAGGTAGTATTTTTATTTTTGAAAGTCAAAGAAGACACGTATTATCCACAATACATCTCTAGTGTGAATAAAACTATCAACCTCAATCTGCTAACTAATATCAATTCCATGCAATTTCCTTTTTTAAGTAAATTATTCGAGTTTACGGTTCACCTCAAGAGACCACCCTTATCTACTAGGCCAGCTTGTGCGGGACTAAAATCATATATGTTGTTTGTTCAACTGATAGACTAAAAATAATTTATTTTTTTAGTTGCATTTAAATGCATTCTAACTCATCATGATGGTAGTGTACGATCTCTTAGAACACTTCATAATTTACCATCAGATACATGCATTTCTTAATCCACATGCACAGGGAAAAAAAATGTACATGGAGAATTGAATTTTTTAATATAGAGAGATGGTGATAAACCATATCAACAGTCAGTATTTTCTCAATTTTAGAATTTTGGTAGATTGTATAATTACTTTTCATATAATCACCAAACAAAGAGTCAAACTTCATAAGTCTTGTATATATATATATATATATATATATATTGACAAATCCAATCACGCCAAAAGACTGCAAATACACCTCTCACTCACACATGTTGAGATGAGTGAAAAAATTGGGATAAAACGAATATTGTCAAAATAGCAATTCACTATGTTGGAGTATGAACTTTTAATAAAACTGATCATAAAATGACATTTGGTTCTTATCAATTGTTAAACTGCATCTCACCATACTCTGGGCACAAACTTTAGTTTATATTTATGATTTCATATATTAAATAATAATATCACATGAGCTAAAATAAATTTTAATATAATATGGCCCTAATAAGTCAATGAACCTCATTCTCATATCCCTGTTTTCGTGGAAATGAAGGGCCCACTCAGTTTAGGACCCCATGCCGTAGTCACATGCTAACTTAGAATTCCCATCTATCTAAACATTATTCTATACAAAACTTGATTTAAAAATGCAACATTTCTGGTGAGAACATGGTTCTGGAATCATGATCTATAAAATAATATACAACTTTTTTTATGTGAATATAATGTCTCATCTCTCAAAAATATCAACATCTTTATGATCATAGAACCGAATTCTTACTAGTAACTTTTCTTTTTCTCTCCGCTTTCCTCCATCCACACAAAATATGTTTCTTTATTTCTTTCACCCGCATTTGAATCAAAGGTTATGTCTAGGGGTGGTAAATTGGGTGTCAACCCGCCAACCCGCCCATATCCGCCCAGTTAAAAATGGATATGGGTGACTTATTTTCTTATACGGGTCATAAACGGGTTGGATAAATATAAACCAATTAATTAGCGGGTTAGATGGGTTGAATATGGGTGCCCAAATTCAACCCATCTTTCACCCATAAAACAAAATGTGAATTAAAGTTTCTCTCTTCTATCCAACCTCTCTCTCTCTTTGATCTCACTTCTCTCTCTCTCTTTCCTTTCTCTCTCTTCGATCCCACCTTTCTCTCTCTTCCCTTTCTCTCTCTTCGATCCCACCTCTCTCTCTCTTCCCCTTTCTCTCTCTATACTTGGACAATATATATATATTTTTTGAAAAAGTATTTTAGTAAGAATTCAATTTTTTTAAAAATAATATTTTTTCTTTTTAGTAATTATTGTCGAATTTTACCATTGTAATTTCTTAATTAAAAATAAGAAGAATATATAATTTAGACACAAACTTTATAGTGCAACAACAATTTTCATTGGAGCATTATATATATATATATATATATTCATCATTCTTTAGATTTTTTTTATTAATTCCAAAAAAAAAATGACTCATCGAAAGGTCACATATTTTATTTTTTCAATGGTATTTTTATTTTTATTGATTAGTTCCAAAAGACCCAGACTCATCCAAAAGTCACATTCTCTCCCCTTATGCACAGAGTTCATTTTGTATTAAAAAACAAGAATAATTGAATTTTCAAAAGTCACCTTTCTCTATCTACAGAGTCCATTTTTGTGTTTGAGTACCTTTTCTCAATGTTTTAATTTTAATTATATTCCATGTGTTTCTGTGATTTGGTAGGTCATTTTTAAAATTGCCCAATTATGAAGATATAATTGAGTTAGTGTTGAATACCTTTTTCAATTGAAATACTTATTATAATTGTTTGCTTATGTTTTGATTTTTTTAAAGAAAATTTATGCTGACTAAGTTACTCGAGACTCTATACTCTTTTTTCTCTTTTACTATAGATTCATAAATGTAATTAAACACTAGATTGCAATTAAATTCTTATATTCTTTTACACAATCAGCTCTTGGATAAAAAAAATAAAAAAAATTTGCTAACACCCAAAAATAAACAAACCATATAAATAATATCAGTATGATTAGCAAATTATAGTTTTTTTGTTTGATTATAGACCTTGTGCATTCCATTTTTGTGTTTGACGCCTACCTACTGTCGTGTCTAGTCGGGTCAAATATGGGTTGACGGGTTGACCCGACCCATATTCAACCCGCCCATATTTGACCCGCAACAAACGGGTTGAATATGGGTCACAACCCATATTCAACCCGGCCATATTTGACCCGGCCCAAACCTGCCCAACCCGCCCAATTTGCCACCCCTAGTTATGTCTTATGTGTGTGAATATTTCTTTCTTTTACTCCTTTTTTTTGGATAGATATGGAATTTATAATTTAAATATTTGGTTGAACTTAACTGATAATATATGAAGAGAGTAATGATATAGATGACGAAATGAGAAATCGGACCAAAGTTATTTATGCTAGTAGTGTGTTGGGTTTCATTGTCATGTAACAAAGTCCACTACTTCATTCACAAAATATACATTCGAACCATCAAATTTAGAAAAAAAAAAAAAAAAAGTCATTATTAATATCAGAAGCAAAAATTGAGAGTTTAAATAAATGAGTAATGATACAGATGTCAAAATCGTTAGTTATTAAAACTCCTTTTATGTGAATTAGGTGATGAATTCTACTTCACTCTCAAAACATACAGTGGAATTGAATAGAGTCGAGTTTGAGAGAAAAAATCATTTTCTTAAATAAACTGTTAAGTAAAATCAAAAATGGTTGAGAGATGTAACCAACAACTTGTGGACATGAGCTTGTGAAAACCCGTTCAAATTAATTCACGGACTGAGACCTATGTGAATCATTCAATACATAAAATAATAATATAAACTCAATAGGAATTTTTATTTTTATTTTCTTTCGAGTACGTAAGATGATTGACCTAGACTTTCATGTCATATCTATCATCTTATACTATGAGCTAACTGTTTGGTTTACAAAATATATTTTTGTATACTTTGAACATTCATGAAATTGACCTTCGCCAAAAAAAAAAAAAAAAATCATGAAATTGCATAGGAATTTCACAATATCTTCTCAAAGAAAATAAATCAGTAGTAAAAGATAAAAAAAAAAAAAAAAATCACGATGAGACATTGCCACATTGGTACAGTTGTAGAGTGTACTTGTATAATGTAGTCTTGTCCAGTGTGTTTAATTGTTATGTAACAAACTTGCAATAATGTTCCTAGTTTGAAAGAGATGTTGTCGTGTAAGGTCATGAACAAGATATTAATCTGGAAGTGTATTCTCTATCCCTACAGATAATGTGGATGGTGAAGATTAGCAATGTCTGTCCTTGTGTGCGCACTTGCATGTGTTTTATCTTTAGGATTTAATCTAGTAGGCTCAAAGAATATAACATGAATAGACATTCATGTCATCTTGATAGATTGTAACATTGGTGAAGACTAAAAACAATTTATGAATCATCTGTTCGGAATAGGTGCTTGACATGACGTTGAATTAAAGATTGGTCTGACTCTAATACTAAAGTAACGAATTGAATGCTTATCCTTTTATTCAAAAGTTTACTCTTAAGAATATGACCTTTTTTCATTTAACTTATAACAACTAGTTCTGTCGGAATTCTAATACCACCTAACTTCTAAATATCTGTCGTTAGACAGAGTCTTAGATATAACGAATAAACTCAAAATATTTCAAAATACAATGGACTGATTCAAAGAGAAGTTAGAGGCAAGAGGCAATGGCACTTGCAGATCATAGTTTCATTAATTGTTTAATTTATGTCAATCTGAATAATTGCCATAAATTGCAAAATCTCATATTTCCAAATTTCCATAATGACATTTGATGGAATTCACCCAAATTTTTTGTTATGTGAGTATGTGACACTGCACATGTGTAGGTTCATCATCCATAAGTCTAGAAAAAACAAAAACAAAAACATTGTATTTGATAATAATCGATTTAATTTTCTTTTTCCAAATTTAAGTTAGTTACTAAAATCAATTGATTAGGTGTTAATCTGATTGATGATCCGAAAAGAGAGAACATCGTTATCGCTATGATACTCAAAATATTTCTCAAATCCTATGAATATAACAAGTATAGATTGACCTAAAACCAAGAATTTAAGGTTGAAAGAACCAAAGTGAATGCCATTCCCTTTGATTTTGGGACAGCCCTTTATTTTGAGTGCCCTAAGAGGGGACACTGTGCTTGAATGTTTCCTCCCACAAAGCCATGAGAGCTATCATCTGAAACAAAAAATTAAATGAGAAGAAGAAAAGAAATTCTCTCTAGCTTTTATATTTATGTACGTATTTACTTAATCAAGGGAAAATAATTTGTTTTTCAATTCTCCTGAAGATTTCTGTGGGGCCCATTTCCATTGACATGTCCTTACTGGGAGGGGTCACCGTGTCTTCCAAGGAATGGACTAAAAGTGCTGGGATGATGGAGCCAATATTAAATGCCCATGTGTACTGTTTTGTAGCATGTCAGCACCTGTGTCGTTAATGCTTGATTGAGATGTCACTCATGGGTGAAAAATTCTAAGGGACAGGTGGGGTTAGTTGACAAGTGGATGACCTTGATGTTGCCACGTAGGCGTGATGTGGACTAGTGTCGAGTTTTAACATGTGGATGTGATGCAGTTCAGATAATTTGGTTCATGTTATGTCTATATTTTTCAATAATAGGATTTGACCTCTTAGAACATCTCGACACCTAGCTCCAAATTTCATATGCAAAGTTCATTTGAGAAAAGATCTATCAAATTGACATGTGAAAATTTGAGAGTATCTCCAACCAACTCTTCAAATTTCATACCTTTATTTGAGGTGCGATATGACAATTTAATGTATCAAATTTATTAATATTTTTTTAATTAAATTAGAATAATAAATTTTAAAATAATAAAAAGATGGGTTAAATTCATAAAACCCCCTTCTAATATCAAAAATTCTCATAAAACTCTCTGAATTTTCAAAAACCCCTATCTAGTATCAATTTCTCTCATATAATGACAAAATTAAATGGCTCGGTCAATTTGATAACGGAATTACCAAAATATCCTTCCATTATTTAATACAATAACTTCATAAAAAAAAGGTTATTTGTAAATGACGGATGTACCCTTTACGAAGGGGCAATTTGAGAAAATTAAAAAGTTGAAGGGGGTTTCTTGATTGGGTTAAAATCATAAAACCCCCCTCTACAATAAATTTTTTTTCATAAAACCCCCCTCTACTATAAAAAATTCTCATAAAATCCCCCTTACTATGAGGATATTTTAGTCATTTTAATTTCAACAAATGCGTCAAGGGTAATTTAGTCATTTACACACCACTTAACAGGTCACGTGAGATGCACGTGCGGCTTCTCCGTTAATTTCAACGGAAAACTAACGAGAGGGGCAAATTGATTGATTTTTTAATATAGGGGGATTTTATGAGAAATTTTGGTAAAAGAATGGGGTTTTATGAATTTAACCTTAAAAAGATTTCATAAATTAAAATAATACATAAATTAATTTAACATATCACTTTTTGATATGTCAAATTTAACATATTTGATGGTATGTCAATGAGACATTTGAGGTATCAATATGAGAAATTCTTGATACCAAAAATAGTTATTGCAAATGTCACGTATGATTTGACATATCAATTAGAGATGCAGTAAAGAACTTCACCCAGTATGTCAAATTTATTCATTTATTAATATTTTGTCTTTTAAAATAATGTGGCAAATTGACATATGAAAAATTATCTTATAAGTTTTAATGTTATGTGACTCATGTATTAAAATAATAAAAATAATTTATTTGACATGTCAAAAAGTTGTATGTCAATTTTGATAGATAACTAGACATTTGAGTATTCGGTTGAAGGAAAGTTGTAATTCAAAACTATCGTTCAATGCACTAGCTCAGAATTGTCAATTCTCTAATATCTATATTTTAAATTAGATCTAATTTTAACCAACCAACAATATAAAGGATATAAAAAGCTAGTATAGTTTACGAGACTTTCGTTATTAATGATGAGATACACTCAGTTTTATTTTTACATGGAAAGAGATTGTTTTATTGACCTGTAACACTGATACAATAAAAATTGACAAAAGTGATAGAAAAAAATCTTATTAATTTAGCACGACCCAAGAAGAAGAAGAAGATACAGGTTTTTTTTTTTTTATACAGTGGAGTGAAAATTACATGGTCCATATATTTTTTTAAAAATACATTATATATTTAGGACGGTTCATGCATTATTAAATTATACTAAAATTAACTAACAAAATTTTTATTTAAAAAAAAAAACGGTTGTACTAGATCCTAATTTTCTTTAGTTGACTCTGATTTGTGGATCCAAACACGCATTCCTTGGATGATTAAAAGAGAATAAAGCCATACAAACCCACAATGACACAAGCATTTGCTGTGATGATAAGCCAAACTGCATTAAATGCAAAAACAATTGCCAACTCAATGATTTTCTTCAATGTCTCTCACAAAGCAGCTCATTAGACCCATCCAATAATGCAAGTGCCATTGGTCTTGACAACTCCATCTAAGTAGGGTATGTATCCTATGCATGTAGTGTAGCAATCAAATCGAGTCGATTATTTGAATGCTTAGGTCGGCTCAGTAAAAAATTAATGCTTGTTTGAACTCAACTTGTTTGAACTTAATTTCACGGCTAATCTAATGGATAAGGGTGAGATGTAAACTCAGACTAATTTTTACGGGATTTAAACATTCTTGAATTTAAATAATATTTGTAATTTGTAAGTCAACACGAAATGAGAAGATTAGAATTGAATATTCGAATCAGATGTTTTATTTATATGCTTTTTCATGAGTTTTCAAAATTAATAAAGAGGACTAAAAAGTATCATTGAACTTGAGTCATTTAATAATTTTTTTAAAAAAATAATATGAAAGTATTTTTGATAAATTAAAAAAAAAACAAAAAGAGTACAATACGAATACTTTCCCGAGGTTACTCACCTGACTCATTTGTTTGATAAATAAAGACAAGTTAACTACTGAATTGAATGACGCGCTTTGGTAGTCGAGTGATACTGACATTTTCTTAGAAAATGTCCAGAATTCAACTCTCTTAACCTGAAAGTTCGTTGCCAAGCGAAAGAAAAAAAAAAAAGAAAAAACTACTACTACGTTGGGTCATGCGAGTAATTCATTCCGAGTCGGCGCTTTAAATCAAGGATATTGAGCCTTGATTTATTTATATGGGGGCAAAACATATTTTGAAATGGACAAAACTATCTTTATATAAGGAGTGCCCTCTTAACTGAATTACAGGCCCGAACTGGTAAAAATGGTGACACATATCAACTCTATATCTACTCTCATACATAGCATAATAAAGCTAACGTATAATAAAATTGTGTGATGGAGACACATGGAAAATAACAAAGAATTTTCATCACTGATTATAAAGATGATGGTCCGTCTTTAATGCTGGTCCATTGATCATGTGGAATGTCGTGGTCAAGTCAACGTCACAGAGTGGATGTATCAAATATCTTTGGAAGGAATAGTTTTTTTCCCCCCTAAAACACTACTTTTCTATACCCCATCTATGTGACTTGAAAAAAGTGTTAAGGTACATTAGGATTTGGGACCATTGTGTGGTTTGAATGACACCCAATTTAGAGGTGGAGTCAAGTCAGTTTATTAGTGATTCTATTAGATAAATGACAATGATACGATGGTGACAATTTTAGGGTTTAGGCCAATGCTTTTGTAGTATAGTGGAATTAAAGTTCATACTTATCCATGGTTCCAAAAGAAAAAAAAACAAAAATTCATGAATTATAAACCGTCCATTTGAAAGGGCCAAAACTATAAACCTCATATAAGTTGGAAATCATGTTGTACTTCAAATGCAGCTATTTTAAATTTGGACCATGCTATTCAGCCCGAGGACCTTGGGCCCAAAGTTATACATCCATAGGATGCATTTGCTGTCTCATGGATGCAAAGTCATCGACTCAAGATTTTTGTCTGACTTTCATTTTCCTTTGAGCAGTGATAGAGAAGCCGAATTCGACAATTTCTGAATCAATAGATATGAAAGGGGGGTGATGATGTCGGGGTGATGATTTCATTACATCGTCTCATGAAGATGTCATTATCATCCCTCTCACATACACTCATTTAGAAACAGCCAATTCTCCATGGGCTTAAAAAGCCATCCCAGAATGTGACTTCATCAGTGAATTGGGTCAAGCCCACTTACAAGCCTATTAAGTTGAACATGTACTATTAACTGAATCTCCAACACTACTCTGTTTCCACTAAATTTACATTTGCAAAATCAAATTTCTAAATGTTGACATAAAGGGGCCCAAGTCAGTAGGTTAGGTAACTGAATTTTATTTAGACTAAGGTCCTGTAAACCCAATAAAATTAAGTGGACTGGGCCTAAGCCCTATATATTTTCTTTCCCTGATCTTTGGTGGTATCTAAAACTAAAAGACCGTGGTCAGAATCAGACCTTCACACAACGATAATGGTTTCCACCATTTTGGATATGGTAAGAGATGTTTCTGTTATGTAAATTGTTTATGTATATTTGTATTTGTATACACACACATACACATAGACTTGCATTGTACATTTATGCAATATATCTCTGAATCGCAAACTCAAACAAACCCTGTCTCTGAATCTCTTTACTTTCTTGGCAGAGCTGCTTTAGCCTCAGTTTTGGCAACAGCTGGAGTTTGAGGTCTAGCAGAAGATCAAGGCTTCGTATTTCCCAGGTGGGTCTACTTGATAATTTTCATTCCAACAATTTTCTCTACTAAATTCAATTTAGCTTCTGTTTGGATGATAAGAAACGGAGAGAAAAAGTAAATGTAAATTCAATTTCATCTTTGTATTGTTTCGTTGTGAATTGAGGTCTAGTTAACCCTTATGTGTACTTGGATTTGTACTGCTTATAGGTTGAGGTAAACTTTCATCTACAAATAATATACAAACCACAGGTATCGGATAAGACCATGGGACTTGGCGCACCCAGTAGTTGAACACAAGACCTTTACACTATCATCTACCCCGTGGAGATTGAGTTTTTAGGTTCCGTTTCAGCTAAGTTTTTTTTTTATCCATTGATGTTCTTGGCCATCATATATTAACATTTTGAGTCCAAATTAAAATTGATTTTGAGATATCATTTTTGTATTACATTGGCCAGTTACAATATTTTGGATATTAACTTTTGATATGGACTTTATTAATGAATTAAAATTATGTAAACCATCATATCATTTTGAAAATCGAATAAACTAGCCAATATAAATACAAAAATGATATCTCAAAATCAATGGTAATTTGTATTCAAAATGTTAGTAAGTGTTTGAAATAATTGGCTAACAATAAGTCAATAAGTATGACATATTAATCAAGGTATTACATAATGCCTTTGATTAATTTTGAAGAAAAAAAAAATCATTCAGTAGGTCTGATCTTAATAACGATATTGGTTCTGAAATTAATTTCTAGATGGTTAAAGAGATGTAGATTTGATCTTTGCTCGAGAAAAAAGCACAGTTTGACATGACATGACAACCCGATGGTTAAGATCTTTAATTGCTCTAACCTTGAGATTTCAAATTTTCATCTAAGTAGCCATATTTTTGTAAGACAAATAGGTTGAGGAATGATCTTTTTGGCAAGGATAAGTTAGGAATGATGGTTTTGATACCATTATTCTATACTTTGAGAATGCCTGCCATTTTCGGAGAAGTAAGGTTTTAATCCAAATGTTTCAGTTTGCTTAGAGTCTAGGCCTTCCAGAATAAAACTGACATGTTGAAAACTCGTTTTATGGTTTTTATAATTTACTGTAGCTTGAGAATAGGGAAGTGATTCTTGGTTCATGGACCACTTTAAGAATACAAGATATCTATAATTTGATTATCCATCAGTTTTAAGTTCAAACTAATGGATTTAAATGGGTTCTAAAAATCACAATTATTGGGCAATAGGAAGTGAATCCTTGGTCACATGTGCTTGAGATAGTAATAACTTTACCTTGACCAATACAGAACTAGGTCTCATTTGGTTTACATTGATTTTAAAATCATTCTTTTTTTTTTCTCTTTTTCCTAGGTGGGGGATTGTAGTTTAACTAGGTATTATTTCAAGGCCATTGTTTTCTTCTCTCTCTTTTCTGCAACAACACTTAAGTCCAAATCCAACCAGACACAAGGAAGGGAAGTAAGCCATTGTTCTATCAATTGCTTACTCAAAATGATATAGCCATAAAAAAATATGCTGAGAAAACTTTTGTTCTTATAAGGAAAGTTTTAGACTAGGCACTTTGGATTGGTTATTGTGAGAAGCTTCTTTGTTGAATTTTGTATTAAACCAAATTTTTGCAAATATAAAGATGCTAATTCTTTATAAAAAAATGTGTTGCAGGAAAGAAGCATCGCAGAGCCAGGGAAGAAGCAAGATAAGACAAGCCTGACAGGAAAAAATACTGTCATGGAGGATAATCTTCTCATTTCCAATTCTCAGAAATCTAGGCTAAATATCCCCCCTCCACTAGTTAGTGCATTAAGAGCTTCAGCAGAATATGATGCTGCGAGTTTTCACTTCCCCGGGCATAACAGAGGGAGAGCCGCTCCATCATCATTGACTCGGCTCATCGGTATGAGACCATTCATTCATGATTTACCTGAGCTTCCAGAGCTTGACAACCTCTTTTCTCCAGAAGGGCCCATTTTAGATGCACAAAAACAAGCAGCCAAACTGTTTGGAGCATCAGAGACGTGGTTTCTTGTTGGGGGTACTACTTGTGGAATCCAAGCAGCAATCATGGCCACTTGTTCCCCGGGAGAGACTCTAATTCTCCCTCGGAATTCCCATATATCAGCTATATCTGCCATGGTATTGTCTGGAGTACTACCAAAGTATATCATTCCTGAGTATGATTTTGATTGGGACATTGCTGGCGGAGTCACTCTGTTGCAGGCAAGTTAACGATATCAAATTCATGGTTGTATGCATGAGTGCACCCATTATTATCTGTTACAATGGTATAACTTGTAAAAGTTAATTATGTCTAAAATTCGATCTAAAGCAAATATTTTACTACTTAGTTACCGAAGAAGAAAAGGAAAAGAGATATCATTTAGAGTTCTAGTCCTTTGCCATAAAGAATTGGAATAGCATTTGTGATAACAGTGTCAAAGCTAATATTTTTCTGACGTTATTGTAGGTAGAGAAAGCAATCAAGGAAATGGAAATGGAAGGTCAAAAAGCAGCTGCAGTTTTTGTCACTTCCCCAACTTACCATGGTATATGTAGCAACTTGAGCGAGATCTCCAAGCTGTGCCATTCTTACAATATTCCTTTGATTGTTGATGAGGCTCATGGTGCACACCTAGGATTTCATCCCAACATGCCTTATTCAGCCATCCAGCAAGGTGCTGATCTTGCTGTGCAGTCTACTCACAAAGTTTTGTGCTCTCTTACTCAGTCATCAATGTTACATATGTCTGGAAATCTCGTAGATAGAGAGAGGATTTGCAGATGCCTTCAAACCCTTCAAAGCACTAGCCCAAGTTATCTGCTGTTAGCATCATTAGATGCAGCTAGGGCTCAACTAAGCGAAAAGCCAAAAATAATTTTCAATAAAGCAATGGAATTGGCTGTTGAAATGAAAATTCTGATCAACAAAATACCAGGTATTTCAGTCCTCGATTTTCCAAGCTTCTCTAGCTTTCCTGCCATTGATCCCTTGCGAATTACCATTGGTGTGTGGCAGCTTGGTCTTTCTGGATATGAAGCCGATGATATTTTAAGTGAGGATTATGGGGTGATTTCCGAACTTACAGGGACCCAATCTATTACCTTTGCAATAAATCTAGGAACTTGTAGAGAGCATGTTCTGAGACTAGTGTCAGGATTGAAGCATTTATCAGCAACTTTCTCACTAAATCAGGGAATGAACCACAGATCGGATGATATAGAGTGTTCACCCTTTGATGACATAAACATGAGCTTGAGCCCAAGAGAGGCCTTCTTTGCAAGTAAAAGAAAAGTGAATTTCAGAGAGAGCCTTGGTGAAATATGTGGGGAGCTTATATGTCCATACCCACCAGGGATTGCTATAATGATCCCTGGTGAGGTTATCACAGAGAGAGCATTGAATTATCTATTGCAGATTAGAAGCAGGGGTGTTGTAATTAGTGGAGTTGCTGATCCTCTTCTTTCTTCCATAGTTGTCTGCAATACTTGAGTTGCTGATCCTATCTATTAGTCCATGGACTTAAAAACCATCCCCATATTTTGATTTCATCAGTGAAATTGGGTCAAGCCCACTTAAAAGTCTATTAAGTTAAATATGTACACTAGTAAGCCTTTGCTAACAAAAATTTAATCTTTGATATCATTAACACAAAATGATTGGCCACTTGATGGGCATTTTACATGCTTGATAACCCGTACTTGTAGAATTTCCTAAATGACAGTCTTCTTTTATCTTTAATTGTTGTGCAAATAGGTTGGGAATATTGTTTGTTTGAAAAATATATATAATATGTGATTGGACTGAAGTTATGATTTTAGGTAGAGCGAATGGAAAAATAAAGTTCACGAAGGCTTTGTTGAGTTGCGGAGTTTTGTCTGAGTTGATAATTTTTAAATATTCTTTCAACTTATTTGGATATAGGTACTTTAATAAATGCACTACATTTTTTAAGAAAATGATATTTTTGTCCCTAATTTCATATATAAAAAAGAATCATCATAGACACTTTTGTCATTTGCTGAGGGAAAGAAAAAAAAAACTCGACGCCCTTTATGTTATATTTCTTTTCTTACTGTAAAGCTTCATTTGCAAAATCAAATTTCTATAAATTGTGACATAAGGGAACCAAGTCGGTAGGTTAGACTAAGGCTTTGTAAACCCAATAAAATTAAGTGGGCTGGGCCTAAGCACTATAAAATTTCATTCCCTGATATATGGGCCTAAAAGACACCACATTAGTTTTTGGGTTTTACTTCAAAAGGTTTCATACCATTTAGAGAGAACACAGTACATATAAGTACATCCATTTTTCTACATCCCTGGCGATGTGAAATTGAGCACCCTATAACCTGCCAGTGTGGTAGCTCCGTCTCGTGTCTCTCACACCCGATCACAACGGTCACCACAATTCATCCCCTAGAAGGCCCGACGTTCTGGTCGGCACACTTTCGGTTAAATGCGACTCTGATATCACCTGTAATGGTCCACGGCCCGCTCTACCTAATAGTATAATATTGTCCGTTTTGAATTGAATGGGTATGGAGTGTCGTATCACGTATTCAACAATTTCTCCTCTACGTCCTCTGCAACACTTGTCAAATCATCTCTCTAAATTCTAAACTTTCTCACTCTCTCTCTCTGTATATGTCTCACCATTTTCAAACCCATTTTAGCCAGAAACCTGAAGTACTCTTAGAGCATACGGTGTAGCAATGGCTACACCAACTGGCTATGCCACAAATTGTGGCTACCCATGTGCTGATATGGCTAGCCACAATTTGTGGCCAGCCCAACTGCACGGTATAGTGCTGGCTTGGCTAGCTATATTTTAATATATTTATGATTTTTTGTATTTTATAAAATTATTAAAATATATTTATTTAATTGTTTGTTTGTATTTTTTTCAACGGCTATTTTTCAACCACTTATGTTTTGATTTTTTTTTCTATTAACATTTTTGTTAACAAAAAAATAAAAGAAAATTAATATAAAGACACTACATATTTTCTCACCAATAACTAAATAAATAAAACGATATTACATATTTTCTCACAAATACATACTCATCTTAACAGGATTCGCAATGGAGATAACAATTTGGATCTCAGGAGAGATCTCATGAACCATTTATGGGATAAATATGGTAATGAATAAGTTGAAAGAAAATATTCATCTTCAATGTAATTTTTTATATTGTTTGTGATGAATAAAAATTATTTGTTTTACTTTTCTTCTCATTAATATATTGACAATTTATTTAAAAAATAATTCAATAGACAAAGAACTATTTTTTCTTATAAAAAAACAAAAAGAAACAAAATTATAAGTAAAAAAACAATTTTTTAGACAATATACAAAGGTAGATAGACCCAAATAATGAAATAAACAAAAAAATATAATAATAACAAAAAATATTAACAATAATACATCATTTAGTGTAAATTATGTTTATATAAACATATATTAGAATAAAAAAAATAAAGTAAAAGGAAAGCAAAAAAAAACTAGAAGAAAAAGAAAATAATGAATGAAATAAGAAAATGGAAAAGAAAAAAAAATGTGGCCAGCCAACGTTTTGGCTGGCGATGAGGCTGGCTCTGCATAGCAGAGCCAGTGTCAGCGACCTTGGGCTGGCCCACTTGTGGCCACTCCCACACCAACAAAAAAATTGGCTAGATTTTGCGCCAACTAGCCAAACAACCCACTACACCGCTTGCCCTTAACCGTTGGCTTTTGTTTGTCTATCTCTAACTCTCTACTTTTTTGTTTTTGTTTTCGTTCAAAGGAGAAACAGATATTTTATTAATTGCACTCATGGTTTTATCTCATCGGGTCATTAAAGTAGTTGATATATATATATATTGTTGTAAAAGTATAATCTAATAACTATATAACTAAACAATAGTATAAATATATACTATTATACAGTGAGAGAGAAAGAGAGTAAGAAGAAAGAGAGAAGAAGAGATTGAGATCCAAGAGAGAGAGAGAGAGAGAGAGGAAGAAACTTTGTATATATAAAAACCTACTGACCCTCTCATACATATGCCTCATATATATAGGCATCAAAGGAGGTGCAAATGATATAATATCTAGATATATATGCATACAAGTGGGATGAACCCACTAGCCAACTTGCAACACTCCCCCTTGGGTTCATGACACTATAAAAAGAACAAGATTCTTGTGAACCTGAAAATGATATTACATATACAAGAACTGCCTCATTAAAACCTTGTCAGGAAAACCCAGTGGGATAAAACCTGATCGAAGGAAAAAAAGTGCAGTATGCTAATATATTTTCAAACAAATTCTCCCCCTCATCAGCATGGAAAATCTTTGAGCTGCCACATCCTAATATTGTGAACCAATTTCTTGAATGTCGTGGTAGGCAGAGCTTTAGTGAACAAGTCTGCCAAATTATCACACGAACGAATTTGCTGGACATCAATATCACCATTTTTCTGAAGCTCGTGAGTATAAAAAAATTTTGGTGAGATGTGCTTGGTTCTGTCTCCTTTGATATAGCCTCCTTTGATTTGAGCAAGACATGCAGCATTATTTTCGTATAATATCGTTGGGATATTATTTATTGAGGAGAGTTCACAGTTTTCTCGAATATGCTGTATCATAGATCTTAGCCAGACACACTCTCGGCTCGCTTTATGAATTGTGAGTATTTCAGAATGATTTGAAGAGGTTGCTGTCATTGTCTCTTTCATGGATCTCCATGATATAGCAGTGTCACCACAAGTAAATACATATCCTGTTTGTGATCGAGCTTTATGTGGATCAGAAAGATAACCTGCATTTGCATATCCAACTAACTGAGATTTTGATTTATTTGAATAAAACAATCCCATATCAGTGGTCCCACGAAGATATCTCATTATATGCTTGACTCCATTCTAATGTCTGCGGGTTGGTGCAGAACTGTACCATGCCAGTAAGTTGACTGGAAAAGCTATGTCCGGTCTTGTGCAATTTGTAAGGTACATCAGTGCACCAATAGCACTCAGATATGGAATTTCAGGACCAAGCAATTCTTCATTATCTTCTCGAGGACGAAATAGATATTTCTTCACATCAAGCGAACGGACGATCATTGGAGAACTTAATGGATGAGCTTTATCCATATAAAATCGCTTGAGAACTTTTTCTGTATATGTTGACTGATGGATAAGAATTCCACTTGGTAAATGCTCAATTTGTAATCCAAGGCAAAATCTCATTTTTTCAAGCTCTTTTATTTCGAATTCTTTCTTTAAATAATCAGCAGTCACGGTGAGCTCATCAGGAGTTCCCACAAGGTTTAAATCATCAACATATACTGCTATAATTGCAAATTCAGATCCTGATTTTTTAATGAAAACGCATGGACAGATTGGATTATTTACATATCCTTCTTTGATTAAGTAATCGCTAAAGCGATTGTACCACATGCGTCTAGACTGCTTTAATCCGTACAACGATCGTTGTAACTTGATTGAATACATCGACCGTGATTTTGAAGCGATTGCTTCAGGCATTTGAAATCCTTCAGGGATTTTCATATAAATATCACTATCAAGTGATCCATATAAATATGCTGTAACCACGTCCATTAGATGCATATTCAGTTTTTCTGTGACTGCCAAATTAATCAGGAATCGAAATGTAATTGCATCCATTACTGGAGAATATGTCTCCTCATAATCAATACCAGGCCTTTGTGAGAAACTTTGTGCCACTAAGCGAGCTTTGTATCTCATAATTTCAATTTTCTCATTTCTTTTCCGTACAAAATACCCATTTGTACCCTACAGGCTTAACACCTTCAGGTGTCTGGATAATTGATCCAAATACTTCACATTTTGCCAGTGAAGTTAATTCTGCCTGTATTGCCTGTTTCCATTTTGGCCAATCATTTCTGCGTCGACATTTGTTGACGTATTGAGATTCTGGATCCTCATTATCTCTTACAATATCAAGAGTAACTGCAAAAGAGAATATGTTGTCGACCAGAACATCATTTATATTCCATCTCTTTGCATAATTTATTGATATCTCATCATTTTCAGGTACAACTACCTCTTTTTGTGCCTCATCAAGGGCTATCATTTCTTCAGAGGCTATTATTGCTCCCTTTGTAAGTATGGCCTCCTTAAGAGTGCCATCTTCTTTATCTACTTTCTCTTGTACTTTCTTTTTTCGAGGAACAGTATCTTTTGCACCAATGGGTCTCCCACGCTTTAGGAGTGTTTTAGATGCATCTGCTGTAATATTTATAGATTATCTAACAGGGACATCTATTCGTGCTGAAAAATTGGCAGCAGAGATATGAGATTGTATCACTTTACTTGTATCAGTAAATGCATCTGGTAATTGATTTGTAATACTTTGCAAATGAATGATTCTCTTAACTTCAAGTTCTCTTTGACTTGTAGGGGGATCAAAATGTGATAATGCCGTAGCATTCCAAGTGATCTCATGTTGTTGTTCAGGCTGTGTCATTTCTCCCCCTAATGGTGGGAATACCACCTCATCAAAATGACAATCAGCAAATCTTGCTTTAAACAAATCTCCTGTCATAGGTTCAAGATATCTAATGATAGATGGAGAGTTAAAACCTACATAAATTCCAAGTCTACGTTGAGGGCCCATTTTTGTTCGTTGTGGTAATGCAATAGGCACAAAGATAGAACAACCAAAAACTCGTAAATGAGAGATATTTGGTTGTTGACCAACCATAAGTTGTAGAGGTGAAAAATTATGGTAAGCAGTTGGTCTAATACGAACTAATGATGCTGCATGCAATATGGCATGTCCCCAAGCTGACACAGGGAGTTTTGTTTTCATAAGTAATGGTCTGGCAATCAATTGAAGACGTTTTATAAAAGACTCTGCTAGACCATTTTGAGTATGAGTGTGTGCAACAGGGTGTTCAACATCAGTGCCAATAGACATGCAATAGTCATTGAACGTTTTAGATGTAAATTCTCTGGCATTATCAAGACGAATTGCCTTGATTGGATAATCTGAGAATTGTGATCTTAAACGAATTATTTGGGCCAAAAGTCTAGCAAATACTACATTTCGAGTAGAAAGTAAACAGACATGGGACCATCTAGTTAAGACATCAATTAAAATCATAAAATAATGAAAAGGTCCACATGATGGGTGAATAGGTCCACATATATCTCCGAGGATCCTTTGTAAGAAATCAGGAGATTCAACAACAACTTTTGAAGGAGATGGCCTCACAATCAACTTTCCTTGTGAGCATGCAGTGCATGTATAATCACTTGTTAAAAGAATTTTTTGATTCTTTAATGGATGCCCATTTGAATTTTTAATAATTCGGCGCATCATTGTTGACCCAGGATGACCAAGGCGATTATGCCATAATATAAAATTCTTTGGGTCATAGCACTTCTGGTGCATCACTACATGTGATTCAATTGCTCTTATTTTCATAAAATATAACTCAGAAGAGAAATCAGAGAGTTTTTCTAAAACATGCTTCCGGCATGAAATAGTTGATGTAATGCATAGATATTCCATACTCCCTTGATTTATTATTTTAATATGATATCCGTTATGACGTATATATTTAAAACTCACCAAATTTTTCTTGGATCTAGCTGAGTAGAGAGCATCATCAATATGCAATTGTGTTCCACATGGTAACACAATATTAGCCCTTCCAGAACCATCAATCAGGTCTATGGAACCTGATATGGTATTAACATTAGCTTCAACTAATGTTATATGGAAAAAATATTTTCTATCTCTCAGGATAGTATGTGTCGTGGCACTGTCTACCAAACATATATCTTCATCATTTATCTTGGATGTAGGCAATGCATTGACCAAATCCATTTTCTAAAAAGAAACAAACTTCATTACATTAATAAAAGTATAATTACAAACAAAACTTGTAATAATATACTAATAAAAATCAAAGGAAATGATATCAAATTGATGTGAACATTTTCATCATCAGTCAACTAATTTATTTATTTCAGGGAGGTCTTTATAGAAATATGTAATATCAAGATGATTGATGGCTATCGATTCATAATTTTCGATAGCATTTGTTTCAATCTCTTTTTCCTTCCCTTTTCCTTTTATTTGAAGCTTGATATAGCTCAATGAAGTATTTGGGCGTTTCGGCAGGTCTGTGACCAATGCCCTTTCATACCACAACGAAAGCAAGCATTTTTATATTGTTTGGAGGTTGCATCGGCATACCTTTCAATTTTTCTTGCTTTGCCCCACTTGCATTTCCTTCATGATAATATGGTGTGTGAGTTCCTACTAGGAAACTCAAATGAAGGATAACCACCATAATTATTATTTCTACCGTGGCCACGTCCACGACCACTTCCACGTCCACGACCATTAAAGGATGCTGAATGAAACTGATCCGGTCGGACGGGATATGTGATTTTCTAATAAGAACTATTTATTTTGTTCAGCTAATAATAAGCAAGATATCAACTCAGAATATCTTGTAAAATCTCTCTCTCGATACTGCTGCTAGAGGAGCTAGTTCGAGAAATGAAATGTGGTAAATGTTTTTTTCTAACATATCCACATCATTTTTAGGCTCTCCACATAAATTCATTTGGGAACTAATTCGGAATAGAGCTGAATTATATTCTATTACTGATTTATAATCAGACAACTTCAATTTTGACCAGTTGTCTCGAGCTTTTATAGGATTATAGTTCTTTGATTCGAACCTATCCTTCAAATTTTTTCATAGTGTGGACGAGTCTTTTATTGTAAGATACTCGAAATTTTATATGTATACTATATTGACAGAATAGTATAAATATGAACATGTCACTTCGCAATCGGGAAGGACTTTATATATACATATATATGTAGGTATATTAACAGAATAAAATAATATAAATATGAACATGTCACTTCACAATCAGGAAGGATTTTATATATACATATATATTATATATTTATATGTATATATAGATATATTTATATAAATATATAGATTATATGTAAGGGTATATATATATATATACATATACACCAATATATATATTATATATTTATCTATATATATATAGATATATGTATAGATATATTTATCTATTGAAATGACATAAAATATAATTTTCGTACCTTTTATTTGGAAGTGAAAAATGAAATTGTCTTCTCCTTTGGTTAGGATCTCGTGCTTTTACTTGTCTTCTCAAGTGGTCAGAGCCTCGTGCTGATAACGTGTTGTAAAAGTATAATCTAATAACTATATAACTAAATAATAGTATAAATATATACTATTATACAGTGAGAGAGAAAGAGAGTGAGAAGAAAGAGAGAAGAAGAGATTGAGATCCGAGAGAGAGAGAGAGAGAGAGAGAGAGGAAGAAACTTTGTATATATAAAAACCTACTGACCCTCTCATACATATGCCTCATATATATAGGCATCAAAGGAGGTGCAAATGATATAATATCTAAATATATATGCATACAAGTGGGATGAACCCACTGGCCAACTTGCAACAAATATATATATATATAAATCCTACTGACTTTTCTTTTTTTCAAATGGAATTTGGCCGAGCCACTTCTTGAATGTTTATGGGTCTGTCTGCTACTCCTATTTGATAAGAAAAATAAAAAAGTTTAGAAAGAGGTATGAAGTTGAGGGAGAGATAGATAGAGAGAGAGAGAGTTCCATTACCAACGGTTGTGTAATGAAAGAAGCTCACGTGGCCTATTTCAGAACCAAACTATCGTATCCAAAACAAAGACCGGGGTCACTTTCAGAATCATGTAGAGCGTGGCATATTATATAATCTATAATATATATGATCTATCATTTGCATTAGCTAAGAATATAAGTTTTTCAAATTTTAGCGTCATCAATTATAAAAAAAAAAAAATTATATCTATATATATCTCTGTGAAATTTTAATATAAAAAAAAAAATTTTAATTTTTACAACCTCTCCATCTTTAAAAAAACCTCAATATTCGTGTACTTCATTGTTAACTGAACCGAAAAATTGATCATTCACTCTAAATTGAAACCCTACATTTTTTTTCAATAAAAGTGTTTTTTTGTGATCAAATCATAAAAGAGAACAATTATGTATTTTTCTACGTTCAGTTTTATTGAATCCCTCCACCATGTGCATTGTGCAAAAATCAAAGCATTTGAATTTTCCTTTTACAGTTGCACTCTCTCATTCTTTATTCTTTATTTTTCTTCTCTCCCTCTACAACCGATGCACCATTATTATATGTCACTTCTTTTCTTTTTTTCTTCTCATTCTATATAACATATTCTTTATGTATTATTTTCTCTCAATTTCGGCTCACTTTCCCAATCATTTTTTTTATTTTCTCTCTCCTCTCTCTTCCACTCATTCTCGAAGCTCCAACCAAAGGGACCATTTACACATATCTCTCTCTAATATTTCTTTCTAATCTCTCTCTTTCTTTTTTCTTTTCTCTCTCTCTTTGTCCCCTCTCTCTCTACCTCTTTTAATTTTCTCTTTTAACTATTCTTTTAAAAATATATACATATACTGTTGATGGACAGTGATGTTTTAAAGATTAAAATACTCAAATCAAAAGATATTGAGTTAGATACCCAAATAAAATAATTAATATAGAATATAAATCTTGTTTTATATACCAATATGAAAAAGATCCGGCTCCAACCAAAATATTGCATGTGTTGCACATGTTCCAACCAAAATATTGTATACATGAACGCAATATCTTGGTTGGAGCATGTGCGGATCTTTTTCATATTGGTATATAAAATAATATTTATATTCTATACTAATTCTTTTATTTGGGTATCTAAAACAATATCTTTTGATCTGGGTATTTTAACCTTTCAAACACGCCAACATCACTGTCCATTAATAGTATATGTATATATTTTTAAAAGAATAGTTAAAAGAAAATTAAAAGAAAGAGTGAAAAAAAAAAAAAGAGATCCCAGATAGAGAGAGAGTGGGTACGAAGAGAGAGAGAAAAGGAAAAAGAAAGAGAGATTAAAAGACTAGAAAGAAATATTGGAGAGAGAGATATGTGTAGTTGGTCCTTCTGTTGGAGCTTCAAGAATGAGTGGGAGAGAGAAAATAAAAAAATAAAAATGATTGGGAAAATGAGCCAAAATTGAGAGAAAATAATAAATAAAGAATATGTTATATAGATTGAGAAGAAAAAAGAAAAGAAGTGACATAATGATGGTGCATCGGTTGTATAGGGAGAGAAGAAAAAGAAAAGAAAAACAAAGAATAAAAAATGAGAGAGTGCATTCGTAGAGAGAGAAGAAATAAGTGGAATGTAACATGGAAAAAATTCAAATGCTGTGATTTTTGCACAATGCACATGGTGGGGCTCCAATACAATTGTAGAAAAATATATAGTTGTTCTCTTTTATGATTTGACCACAAAAAACACTTTTATTGAAAAAAAATGTAGGGTTTCAATCTAGAGTGAGTGATCAATTTTTCGGTCCAGTTAGCAATGGAGTACATGAATTTTGAGTTTTTTTTTTTAAAGATGGAGAGGTTGTAGAAATCAGATTTTTTTTTTATATAAAATTTTCACAGAGATATATATAGATATAAATTTTTTTTTGTATAATTGTCGCCGCTGAAAATTTGAAAAACTCCTAAAGAATATAGAATAGTAACTAATGCAAATGATATTTTGTCCAATAATTTTTTATTTTATAGTGCCGTAGGCACGTACAATACTTTAGTGTGTTTATATATATATATATATATATATTATGCACAACAAGAAGAAGGAATTTTATTGAGAAAAATTTAACAAAGTACACATCAATGCATTAATACATCTTTCTATATTGGACTTCTAATATTGTCAATAAACTGTTTTTCATAAACCTCCTCTAATAACATAAATAGCCACATTAGAGAAACAATTTTTGTTGCATGCTGAGGAAAAAAAAATTGCTACATGTTTAGTATAGGCTAGTTAACAGATAGAGAAACAATTAAATTAATAGGCATATAATAGGAAAATAAAACATAGAAGAATAATTTACAAATTTCACGCTTTTCAAACTCTTAAAAAGTTTTAAAAAAATTGATTTCTTTTCCTTTCTTGCTACTTCCGATTAACCAAACTCAGCCTGATTTCATTTTATTATTACTTTTAAACATATGAACTATAAATTAATAATGCATCTGTTGGGTCATAGTCAAGAAAAAAAATTATTAGTATGTCAGATCGGATTGAGGTTTTCCACTTATTGAATCGAATTTAATTTTTATGAATTCGTAAACATCGAATTAATTTAAGTTTAATGTCTAAATTGAACCCATCATGTCACTCCTAATTAGGGGTGGAAAAATCCCCAACCCGGTGGGAACCCGTCCCACCTGGCCCCATTTAAAGCGGGTTTGGAGAATCGTTTATTTAAATGAGACAAGAATGAGGTTTGTTATTTAAAATCTAGTCGGTTTAGAGACAGGGGCGGGACAAGATCATCCTGTTGCATTTAAAACTTGCCCCGATTATACTACACTTAATTGGTAATATATTATATTACTTAGTGTATAACTTCAAAAAATGTTAATTTTTAAAATATTTAGTTTTGTTGGGAGTTGTGTAATCCTTTATTTTTAGTAAGGATAATAAAAATAAATAAATAAATTTTAAAAATGACAAAATATTAATGTTTGGAGAATGTTAAAAATTCAAGAATCAAATTAGTTTTAATCGATTATGAGGTGGGATAAAATGAGCTAAATCAATTATAAGACAAGAATAAAATGAAAGGAAGAATTTATAACCCATCATGGATTATAAGCATTTGAGTCCCCGCTTCCATAATCCCATCCCTACTCCTAATTTGTCCAATAATGTAAGTACGAAAGAGTCAGAAGTCAAAAAAGATGTGGGGGCCATTATAATCTGCCTTATAACTTGGTAGGTATGATAATGTGAAAGTTGCCACTTCCTCATCAGTGTAAGATTAATCTTTGAGCTTCCACTTCGTCACAGACCTTCACACAAGGACGATGGTTTCCACCATTTTGGATATGGTAAGAGTTGTTTCTGTTATGTAAATTGTTTATGTATATTTGTATATGTATATGTATTTGTATTTGTATACACACACGTACACATAGACTTGCATTGTACATTTATGCAATATATCTCTTCCTCTTCATAATATATCGCAAACCCAAACAAACCCTGTCTCTGAATCTCTTCTTCCTTGGTAGAGCTGCTTTAGCGTCAGTTTTGGCAATGGTAAGAGTTGTTTCTGTTATGTAAATTGTTTATGTATATTTGTATATGTATATGTATTTGTATTTGTATACACACACGTACACATAGACTTGCATTGTACATTTATGCAATATATCTCTTCCTCGTCATAATATATCGCAAACCCAAACAAACCCTGTCTCTGAATCTCTTCTTCCTTGGTAGTGCTGCTTTAGCGTCAGTTTTGGCAATAACTGGAGTTTGAGGTCTAGTAGAAGATCAAGGCTTCGTATTTCCCAGGTGGGTCTACTTTATAATTTTCATTCCAACAATTTTCTCTACTAAATTCAATTTAGCTTCTGTTTGGATGTTCAGAAACGGAGAGAAAAAGTAAATGTGATTCTGGATTTTATGTTAATCTTTGTATTGTTTTGTTGTGAAGTGAGGGCTTGGGTTTGTACGGTTATTATAGTCTCACATCGATCGGATACCTTTGAAATGTGCAGTGTATATACACATGGACACCCTCTCCTTAAAAAATTGATTTTTAAAGATGAGTTCTACCTATAAATTTATCATGACATGAAAGCAGGTATACATTAGAGATGAGTCGGGTTCGTATCTCATGTCCTGCGTGGAGGGGAGAGCCGAGTGTCTCCAGTGATCGCCTGGGGACACTCTCTCCTTAAAAACGCTCATGCCCTGCGTGGAGGGGGAGAGCCGAGTGTCTCCATTGATCGCCTGGGGACACTCTCTCCTTAAAAACCGATTACAGTGGCATGGTATGAGATTGTTTTACTTCATGTAATCATTGAGTTCTTTTCTTTTTATTGTATGGGACCTACAAATACCTACGATCATTCCGAACCCGAGAAAGTATTAGATACTCCGGGACTATTGTACCTCAGCCAATGTTGAATTGTTATTTCCTATTATCAAGTATTTTCCCTTAACACTGGTATTGGAAAAACCCCAGGCAGAGACTTGACACCCCGGTAGTTGAACACAAGTCTTTTAGTCTTCAGCTACCCCATGGAGATTGAGTTTTTAGGTTTGTCTTCAGCTAAGGTTTTTTTTTTCTTTTTTCTTTTCATCCATTGATGTTCTCTGCCATCAAATATTTACATTTTGAGTCCAAATTATGATTGATATTAAGATATCATTTTTGTATTATATTGGCCAATGCCAATATTTTAAATATTAACTTTTGATACGGACTTTAGTGATCTTCATTAATTCATGAAAATTATGTAAACCATCATACCATTTTGAAAATCGAATAAAGTGGCCAATTTAATACAAAATTATATCTTAAAATCAATGGTAATTTGGATTCAGAATGTTGATAAGTGTTTGAAATATTTTTTAAATTATTTGAAATCATTGGCTAGCAATAAGCTTGGCATATTAATCATGGTATTACATAATGCCTTAGGTTAAATTTTGAAGAACAAAAACTCATTCAGTAGGTATTCAAGATCATATCAAATGAGGTAGATCTGATCTTAATTCTTAATCATATTGGTTCTAAAATAAATTTCTAGATGGTTTAAAGACATAGATTTGATCTTTGCTCGAGACAAAAGCACCACCATTTGACAAAATATGCATCCCAATGGTTAAGACTTTTAATTGCTCTAACCTTAAGGTTTGCAAAATATAATCAAGGAGGCATATTTTTGTAAGACAAATAAGAATAATCAAGGAGGCATATTCTGGGTAGAGAATCGGAGTTTAACTAGGTATTACTTCAAGGCACAAGGAATGCGAGTAAGCCATTGTTCTATCCATCAATTGCTTACTCAAAATGATATATCCATAAAAATTATGCTGAGAAAATTCGGTGGTTCTTAAGGAAAATTTTAGACTAGGCACGTTAGATTCTGCATTGAATTTTGTATTAAATCATAATTTTGCAAATATGAAGATGCTAATTCTTTAAAAAAATGTGTTGCAGCAAAGAAGTGGCGTCCCAGAGCAAGGGAAGAAGCAAGATAAGACAAGCCTGAGGGGAAAAACAAGGACTGACATGGAGGATAATCTTATCATTTCTGATTCTCAGAAATCTAGGCTAGATGTCCCCCCTCCCCTAGTTAGTGCATTAAAAGCTTTAGCAGAACAAGATGCTGCCAGTTTTCACTTCCCCGGGCATAACAGAGGGCGAGCCGCTCCATCATCATTGACTCAGCTCATTGGCATGAGACCATTTCTTCATGATTTACCTGAGTCCTTTTCTCCAAAAGGGGTGATTTTAGATGCACAAAAACAAGCAGCCAAACTGTTTGGAGCATCAGAGACATGGTTTCTTGTTGGGGGCACAACTTGTGGAATCCAAGCGGCAATCATGGCCACTTGTTCCCCGGGAGACTCTCTAATTATCCCTCGGAATTCCCATATATCAGCTATATCCGGCATGGTATTGTGTGGAGCACTACCAAAGTACATCATTCCTGAGTATGATTTTGATTGGGACATCACTGGTGGAGTCACACTGGTGCAGGCAAGTTAATGATATCGAATTCATGGTTATATGCAAATGACATGGTAGAACTTGTAAAAGTTTGATTATGTATAAAATTTGATCTAAAGCAAATATTTTAGTAGTTAGTTACCAAAGAAGAAAAGGAAAAGAAATATCATTTGGAGTTCAAGTCCTTCACCAAAAACGAATTGGAATAGCATTTAACAGGGTCAGAGCTAATTTTTCCGACATTGTTATTGCAGGTAGAGGAAGCAATCAAGGAATTGGAAATGGAAGGTCGAAAAGCAGCTGCAGTTTTTGTCACTTCCCCTACATACCATGGTATATGTAGCAACTTGAGCGAGATCTCAAAGCTGTGTCATTCTTACAATATTCCTTTGATTGTCGATGAGGCTCATGGTGCGCACTTGGGATTTCATCCCAACATGCCTCATTCAGCCCTCCAGCAAGGTGCTGATATTGCTGTGCAGTCTACTCACAAAGTTTTGTGCTCTCTTACACAGTCATCAATGTTACACATGTCTGGAAATCTCGTAGATAGAGAGAGGATTAGCAGATGCCTTCAAACCCTTCAAAGCACTAGCCCAAGTTACCTGCTTTTAGCATCACTAGATGCTGCTAGGGCTCAACTAAATGAAAACCCGGAAACAATTTTCAACAAAGCAATGGAATTGGCTGTTGAAATGAAATTTCTGATCAATAAAATACCAGGTATTTCAGTCCTCAATTTTCCTAGCTTCTCTAGGTTTCCTGCCTTTGATCCCTTGCGAATTAGCATCAGTGTGTGGCAGCTTGGTCTTTATGGGTATGACGCAGATGATATTTTAAGTAAGGATTATGGGGTGGTTCCCGAAATTACAGGTACCCGATCTATTACCTTTGCAATTACTCTTGGAACTTGTAGAGAGCATGTTCTGAGACTAGTGTCAGGATTAAAGCATTTATCAGCAACTTTCTCACTAAATCAGGGCTTGAATCACATATTGGATGATATAGAGTTTTCACCCTTTGATGACATCAACATGAGCTTGAGCCCAAGAGAGGCCTTCTTTGCAAGTAAAAGAAAAGTGTGTGTTAGAGAGAGCCTTGGTGAAATATGTGGGGAGCTTATATGTCCATTCCCACCAGGGATTCCTGTAATGATCCCTGGCGAGGTCATCACGGAGGGAGCATTGAATTATCTATTGCAGCTTAGAAGCAGGGGTGCTGTAATTAAAGGAGTTGCTGATCCTCTTCTATCTTCCATTGTTGTCTGCAATACTTGAGATGTTCTCTCTTCTATCTTCCATTGTTGTCTGCAATACTTGAGATGTTCTCTCTTCTATCTTCCATTGTTGTTGTCTGAAATACTTGAGTTGAGATGTTCTCTCTTCTATCTTCCATTGTTGTTGTCTGCAATACTTGAGATGTTCTCTCTTCTATCTTCCATTGTTGTTGTCTGCAATACTTGAGATGTTCTCTCTTCTATCTTCCATTGTTGTTGTCTGCAATACTTGAGATGTATGTTCTTGTTCCACTGCAATGTGAAGAACTCTAGAGCGCTTCTGTGGCATAGGAGTAAAGTAATTGATATGTTTTGCAAATCAATTATTGAGTTTTGCCTAGAATAATTCCAGTAGTCTAGTTCCAGTATGTTTCTTACTAGTACAAAGCTTTTACATACCTTCAGAAGGTTCAAGAAGTCCTGGCATCCCCGGACAATTGCCATCATATGAAGCTGTCAAACGAGGACGCTTCCTCACATAATTTTCCTGCAATGGTCTTGGGATTTGAAATGAAAATTGTGACATGGTCACCCCTTCTACCATGTACTCTGGATGTTCTAGCAAGTACCTAGATAATCAAAAGCATTATGAAGAACTTCAAAAGAAATATCACAAAACCATGTATGGTAAGTGTTAGAATAAACCACCCTCAAGTAATTTGTTTATACATTTATTTTGATAAACTAAACATATCCAATTTTTACGAAGTAGGAAATAAAAAGAGCAAAGATCACCATAACATACCTCTGGATTTCAACCATAGAACGAAGTCTCTTGCCTGATGGTGCAACATAATACCTGAAACCGCGTGGAAAAACAAATCATAATGGAGTGATGATTATTGATATTTGATACCAAAATACCCTTAATATGCCCCTCTGCAACTTCCATAGCTGCATTGGTGGGTGCAGCTTCAAGCTAACAATAAATCAAGTAGGATGGTAACAGGTCACCCAAATTTCTTAGGTCACTAATGATCTGGTTATAAATATAGGAGTGGATGACAGAAAATAAGCAGAATGAAGAAAGAAAGAAAGAAACAACATTAAACATCGAAGTACAGGAAGCATATATAAGTGCCCTCAGAAGGGTGAATAAACATCAAGCCCACAGAAGCCTCAGGAAATATTCACACACCCTATTTTGTGGAAGTTGCATATAGCATTAATGGAATCTCCATATCAACTTATTAAACACAACATGAAGAACAAAAGAAACATCATTTTCGTTATTTCCCATATGCTGGCAGTACACGTAATCAAAACAGGTACTCAACCACTTACTTAACCGTAAAAATAAAACGTTACTCAAACACAGAATTACTCTCAAAGTTTGTGCCGGTTTAATATGATTAGTAAAATCTGATTGCAAATTAATCAAAAGCACATAACAAAAACAACAAGAAGACCATAGAAAAAAGAAAAAGATACAGAAAAGGCAATACGCATTGTTTTTCGCATTTTTTTTAAAAATCGTAAAAATATACGTCTTCCATATTACTACTAAAAAGAGTTCTCTTCTCTGTGTTTTCAAACACTCGAATTTCTAAAAAAAAAATGTCTACATTTTCTTGGGCTGCGCTCCCTTTGAGCGCGCGTTTAATGAAATCTTACTTTGTCAAAAATAAAAATGTCTAAAAATAACGTGGTTTCACAATTTTAAATCTTTTTATTCTTGAAAGAAAAAAGAAAGAAAAGAAAAAATTGAAGCAAGGACACTACAAACATACTCTTAGGAATCTCACCTAAAATTCCTTTGGACTCATCCATTAAAGTTAGGTTCCACCACAAATCACACAATCTGAAAATGAAGAAGGAAATTGTGAAAACAAGTACGCTGTCAAACACATTCTTAGGAATTTTGCCTAAAATTCCTTAGGATTCAACCCTCAAGTTTAGATTGCATCACAAATCGCACAATCTTAATTTCCCAAAACTTAAGTCATTATATATAAAGATCATATAAATTTATGTAAATTATGAAATTTATTTCTACTTTAATTAGGAAAATTAGAACTTTGACTAGTTAGAACATTTTAAACCTACTTGAGACCACTCATAAAGAACCAATAACATCATTTAACCCAAAATAAAATTCATGGACCAGTACAACATGCTCTTTTAAAAACTTAATTATTCTGGGTTCAGATCAAGACAACTAAACTAATCAAATAATGAATTACTCCACAGTCCACAAGAATGAGGAATGCACCCGAGTTTTATTTTTGACACAGTCAACTAGCTGAGTCAAAACAAGTGCTCAATCTTATCAAGTTGAACTGAAATTACATGTGGACCTTAAATTCTTACATCTAGCATTTGATGCTTGGTATTTTAAGTTTAAACCTTATCTTGTATACTATTGGCAAACTGAATAGATCATCTTATAGCTTTTTTTCTTTTAACGTTGCAAATTAGCTTATTGATACATTTGGCGTAGCGGCGAAAATAAGGTGTATATTGAACCAAGAGCTTACCTTGTGATACCTCACTATCTCCTCTTACTTCCAAGTGGAAGGTCATGAGTTCAAGTCCCATGAGGGGCAACTGTTGCGCGTGCATGCATGTCTTACTTACATATACATAGGTCAAGAGTTCAAGTTCCATGAGGGGCAACTGTTTGCGCGTGTATGCATGTCTTACTTACATATACATACTGATATTTACACACACACACGTACACAAATATAATCAAGTCTTGACTTTTTGACTCAATCGAGCTTTGAACCAAACTTGACAATATTTCGAGTCCAAGTTTCATGTTTTCGAACAACGCTATAGACCACGTTAAAACCTAAAAATCACCAGATACCTAGGATATTCACCAAGAGTAAAGCTCAAACTCCAATTTTTTTTTCGGTAAGGTAAATTGTTTATAAGAATTGAGACAAAACAAAAAGATAGAGCCTAAAAGCAACAAAATAACCCAAAAGCCTAAAGAGGCAGAGCTAAACCAAAAGGTACAATCCCAAAAGGCCGTTGCAATAAGAGAAAACAAGAGAAGACGCTGTTAGGGCGAAGGCCGTCATGGGAGACTAAAGAAAAAAGAGACCAGAGACCAGGCTCATGGAAGGTCAGTGGTGAAGACAGAGCTAGGAAGACTCCACGCTGTGGCAATGTTCTAGAGCTTCTGCAATTCCGGAATTTCAGTGAGAGAAGCTAACATCTAACATTATCGAAGATCGATTTCAAATAAATTGCAGCTTCCGTAATATATTCCACACTGGTGTTGGATGAATTCCAAAATGGAGAAGGAGAAGGGGCATTCATAGAAAATGTGGGAATGGGATTCAGAATTTGCCATACATTGGGAACAAAAGTTAGGCTGATATTTTTTAGAGAAACTAGGTTTATCTCGGGTAGCGAGACAATTGTTGATTACAAGCCACAAAGAAAAAGAATGGCGAGGGATGTTGTTTGTAAACCAAATAAAGTGAGATCAAGCGACAGTTGGAGAGGGAGGGATCAAAGTAAAAAATGTGTGCTTGAAATTGAAAGCTCCATTGGGCGATAAGATCCAAGATATGGAGTCCTTCATATGTGGTCTGATAATAGGGAGAGGCTCAGTGATACCAATGGATGGAAAGGTTGTAAGGAAACCAGTGTGAAAATCCCATTGACCATGTTTGATGAAACGAGCGATCTTTGTTGAGTCGGCCCATTGCAAATTGATAATCAACTCGTTATTGATTCTTTCATCAAAGGGACCAAACGGAAGCCAAAAATTATACTAGAGAGAGATGTTCTTACCATCCCCAACCTGGTATTTGGTGAAAGGTCTGGCAAGACTCCTGAGCTTAAGAATCATTCTCCAGTTCCAAGAGCAGTTTTGTGGGGCTTCGAGGGTCCAGAATTTCTTACTTTTAATCAACACAGTATGGATCCAATTACTCCATAAAGAATGTTTAGGATTGTTCAATAGGCTCCATATATGTTTTAGGATGGAAATGCGATTCCAAGAAGCAAGATATGGAATGCCCAGCCCACCGTAATCCTTGCAAACTTCATTCCAAGAGACTTTTGCACCAGTATTCTTAAGATCCACACCAGTCCAGAGGAAACCTCTCAAAGCTTTGTTTATTTGGTCAATAACAAGCTTGGAGAGGATGAAGGTGCTAACCCAATAAGTCTGGATATTGAAAATGATTGTTTTGATTAATTGGAGTCTTCTAATATCTGAAAGAGCTTTAGAAGTTCAACAATGAATTTTACTAACAATCCTATCAACAAGCGTTCTTGAATTTGTGACTTTCAGTCTAGAAGATATCAAAGGAACACCTAAATACATTATAGGCAGCTCACCTAAATTGAAACCACAGGCATTGATCATGACAGATTGAGTAGAGGGGTTAATGTCAGAAGTGAAGATGAGACTTTTCGAGTGGTTTGAAAGGAGGTTGGAAAGGAAGGAAAAAATTTGTAAAGCATGATTGAGAGTAAACAAAAATTGAATGTTTCGCAGAAAAACATTAATGTGATAACTTATTCTTTTTGCATCTCCAGTGAAACATGAAGACAGGGTTTCTATCAATGAAAATGTTAATCATAGAGAATAAAACATCTATTACGATGACGAAGAGGAATGATGAAATGGGGTCTACCTACTTAAGGCCTTTGGTACCTTTAAAGAAACCAAAGAGTTCTCCATTAAAGGAGATTGAGAAAGTTGGAGAGGTCACACAAGCCTTAATCCAATTGATAAAGGTTGTTGGGAATTTGAAAAGAGTAAGAGTGTCAAAGAAAAATTTCCAATTGACTGAATCATAGGCTTTTTTGAGGTCAACTTTGACAGAACATTTTGGAATTGGAAAATAAAGATGGTATCCTTTAAGAAGCTCTTGGGCGAGGAAGATAATGTCCCCAATCTTCCTATCTTTGATAAAGGCAGTTTGAGATTTATCAATAATGAGAGGAAGGACAACTTGGAGCTTTAGAGCCAACAGCTTAGAAAGAACCTTGTAAATGGTGTTACAACATGAGATGTGATGAAAATCATTCATGTTAGAAGGGTTAACAACCTTAGGAACAAGAGCAAGGTATGTGGAATTAATTTCTTTAAGCAACTGACCATTTACAAAAAATTCCTTCACAGCATTGGCAATATCAGCCCCTATAGTAGGTCGTGCTCTCTTATAAAATAGAGCATAATAGTCATCGGGGCCTGGGGATTTGTTGTTACTAAGAGAGAAGAAGCAATTTTTTTTATCTCATCAAGAGAAAGAATGGCAACAAGAGGGTCCAGAAAATCACTAGGGAGAGATTTAGAAACAAAAGGTGCAAGAAAATCAATACCTAAGTAGTCACTGGGGCTACTGCCAAGAAGTACGTGATTTAAAGTGGTTGATAGCCTCTAGCTTAATAACTTGACTGTTGTTAGAGAAATCATCATTAGTGTAATACCCCAAAAATTTGGACGTCTATTATTTTAAAGAATTTAAATTTCTTTATATTATTAATTTTTTTTATTAATTCATGTGAAATGACTTATCTCTATATTTTATCATTTTATGTGAGTTGCTTTTTCTTTATATGCATTTCATCATTTTATGTGGATTGATTATGTTTTATAAATTCCAATTATTTCATGTAAATTTCTCTGTTTATATTTTATCATTTTATGTGAATTGTTTATTGATTATGTATTGTTGGTTTGAATCTTTTAAATGCTTTGGATTGGGTTAGGGAGGAATCTGGGTTGGAATGGTTGGGCTAGAGATATGTTTCAGTTGATAGGCCAAGGTTATGGTTATAGTATTATTATTTTTTAGTTTATTTAGTTTTTGGAAAAAACAATAATAGAATAAAAATAATTAAAACAAAAATAAAATAAGAAACTAAGGATTCTGCCGTTTGTTTTACGCACAGAAACCAAGAGAGTAAACAAAAAAAAGAAGGGAGTGAAGTAACGATCAGGTGAACGAGTTGTTAAATCGTCAAAGAGGCAAGTTCGAACTCTTCTCTTCCCCTTTGAATCTGTATACATATATATTATTTGTATATACATGTTGCTAGAATATAAGTATAATATATATATTAATTGTATAGACATGTTGCTAGACCTATATTAATTGTATAGACATGTTGCTAGAAATTTGTATGCATTTAATTATGAAATTAAATGACTTTGCATGGTAAGAATAATTCTGTGAATTAAACATGAAGATTTTGAAGTTTTGGTACTGGTTTAGGGTATTTTTGCATATGTATATTCATGTATATATGGCTGTATAGGCGGGTGTGTGTGTGTGTGTGTGTATATATATATATATATATATATATATATATATATATATATATACGAACATAAAATTTGGGTCTACTATGTTTATTATTTTTGAAGATTTTTGTTATGGCCAATAGGTAGATCTTGCTTCCTAGAACAATCCTTGAACATTTGGTTGCGAACCGTTGGTAGATTGAGGAAAATCTGACTTTGAAATTTTAGATTTTTGAAACTTGAAATTGAGCGTTTTTTATTTAGGCACGAGAGGGCATGAATTTGGTACCAATGCGTAGCTTAGATCGAAACGAGTTCAATGGTATATTCATAAGCGTGATTCGGTGCCTGGACGTGACCAAAAAATGGTCGGAAAGTTCGGCCACCATTGTTGTATGTGGGAACTTCAGGTGAGGGAAGAATAAAAGAAAAAAAAAAAAACCCCCCACGCTCGCCACCGGTGCGTGGGAGCACGTGCGGCCAACTCCAGTGGTCAAAAAATCATTTTTGGGCCCCACTCGCGGGGGCCCACCTCCGGGTCCAATACGGGCCCATTCCGATCTATTTTAATTTTTTTTTTTTGAAATTTTTGAAAAACTTGAAAATTCAAAAAATCTTTTTTTAAAAATACTTCTATAATTTCAAAAATTTCCAAAATTTTATGTTAACTTCCTGGGGATTTTAGGAGCTTGGGTTTTAAGTTTTATGTCGAAATAATTTTCTCTTGTTTTTAAATTGATTTTTAAAGTATCCAAAAACTGGGTTTTTCACCTTCTTTAATTTTAGAAAATATTTAAAAAGTTTCAAAATTTTTCAAATTTTTACTGTAACTTTCTGGAGGTTAATAAACTTGGGTTTAAATTTTCATCTCGAAACGAGCTTTCCTTGGTGTTCAATTAATTTTTTAAAGTGTCTAAAAGTTGGGTTTTCACCTTCTTTTATTTGTAGAAAATATTTTATAGCTTAAGAAAATTCTAGAAAATTTTAGGTAACTTTATAGGGATGAAATACACCTGTGTTTTAAGTTTTAGGTGGAAATGAGTTTCCCTTGTGGTTTTATCGATTTTAAAGTATGCCTCCAAATTTTGTTTTATTTTATGTGGTTGAAAAAAATATTTTTCTAAATTTCCAAAATTCCAAAAAATTCTAGAATGTTTAAATAGGGTTCTTAGAAGCAGAATAAGTCCAAGAACTTAAATTCGAGTTAGGTTTTGACTCCCTTAAAGGTTTAGATAAATTGGAGGTTTGATTGGGTGTTTACTTCTAAAGTGGATAATTGTGTTATTTAATTTACTTGAATGTATTTTCCTTTAAAGATATAAATGCCCATGAAATACTTGATTATAGTTTACTGGTGAACGATTTGTCTTATGGTGATAATTTCATATCGGATAATTTGAATTACTTTGTTTGTGCAAATTAAAATCATAATGCACCTTGTTTATTTTAGGTTTCATATTAGGAAAGTATCTATATATTATTTTTGGCATGTAAGGATTGTCCGGCGTGTTAGGATCACCCATACCTAATAAGGTATATATATATTTTATTTGACATGTAAGGATTGCCCGACGTGTCAGGATTGCACATACCTAATATGGTATCTATACATTTTATTTGGCATGTCAGGATTGCCCGGCGTGTCAGGATCGCCCATACCTAATAAGGTATTTATACATTATATTTGACATGTTAAGATTGTCTAGATTTAATAAAATACATGCATATGTTTCTTTATTTTGAACTTAAATAATGTGTTCATTGTTGAATGATATGGGTTTGTTGGGATAATGTATAAGATGGTTTTGATTTTTGAAAACATGAACTAGGTAGGGAATGACCAGTATGTATATACCTATACCTATTAAGCTATCAAAAGATAAAATGGTGGCATGTTAGGATTGCTTAAACTTGATATTATTTCATGTTATGTTTATTTCTGCTGAACTGAAGAAATGTGTTCACTTTTGCATAATAAGGATTTGGGTGGAACATTATAAATAATGACTATTGTTTTGGAAACATGAAATTGAATAAAAGAATGACTTGTATGTTAAATTTATGAATTTCTTTTGTGACCCTTATATTGAGGGTATGTATATTGGTTCTCTAATTGGGATGTAGTAGATAGGACTTGCTTGTGAGTTTAACCCACTTTGTTGATATTTCAGGTTTCAGACAGGTTCCACTGCGAGGAAAGAGTTTCAGGGTTGGTTGTGGCAGACATCTTTTCTCATCGGTCATAGAGTAGAAACCTATCCTCTTATTCAAGGATCAGACTATGAACTCTTTTGGAGATTTTAGTTGTTGGTTTTAAATTAGAGTCTTAATCTTTTGTTTATTCTGGTTAAGGGGTCTTTGGGTTATAGGACTTCCAAATTATATTACCAGGCATATAATTGTTTATTTATCGACAATTTCAATTCAGTGGAATTTTCTGTTCAACTTTTAGAAATTATTTCGTTTTGTCTTTTGTCTTCTATGCTTGTTGCTATTAATTGTTAGTATCTCTCAGGTTTTGTGTATGAGATTGGCCACCTCATGCGCGAAATTTTGTGGGGGTATTTCAATTAGCAAGGGTTAGACTCACAATTTTTCTTTTATTGTACCTTTGATTGAATGACTCGTGGAAAAACTAGAGTTTTGGTCACCTTCTTTCAACCAATTGACTCTAGACTTCTGTTTGAAAGGTTGTTCCTCGATGGAGCTGAGGTTACTTACAGAAGTTATGTATCAACTCTTTTTTAGTTTCTCTAAGCTGCTCATTAGAAGGATTATTGTCAAGATTAATTTGACAACTTGTGAGGACTTCTTTTGCTTCAGTGACTCTGCCAGTAATGCAGCTGAAACTTTTCTTGTTCATCTCCCTAAATCGTTGCTTGAGAGTTTTCAACTTCATCACCACTTGGAACATTTTAGTTCCTATGATATTTGTAGACCATACTTGAGCCACAGTTTGTAAGAAATCCTAGTGGTCAACAAAAAAAATTGAAGAACTTGAAGGGGATGTTCTTGTTTAGATTTGGGTTTCCCAGTTTGACAACATTGGGAGAGTGATCAGAGATCCTCTGGGGCATGAAGATGCATTCTGAAAGGGGGATGAAGATTTCCACTTCTCATTAACTAAGACTTTATCGAGCATTCTTGAGATGTTTGCTACACTTGAACACTTGTTTGACCATTTGTGAAGAATCCCACTGTACCTGAGTTCACTAACTTTTGCCTTGTGAATACAGTTGTTGAAGTCTTCCATTGCAGGGGTCCGTCTAGCGAATCCACCATGGTTCTCCATTGGATGCCTGTGAATGTTAAAATCACCCATAAGCACCCAAGGAGAGAAAGACAAGCATGAACTCTGGGCACAAATATATGACCAAAGATGCTTCCTTTGGGCTGCAGCATTAAAGGCATAAATGAAGAAGGCAAAGAAAGTGAAACTATCAGTGATGTTAGTGATAGAACAGTGGATTTCTTGAGAGATTTCTGATAGTTTCTGAACCTGCAAAAGAGATGGGTTAAACAAAATCCATATCCTACCTAGAGGGGAGCAAACATAATAATGGATAATATTTCATGAGGGGGCAATGTTCCTTCTGATACTTTCGACATTAACTTCTTGAACTTTAGATTCAAGAATGGCCATTAATTGTAACTTTGATTCACGGATGAGAGCCTTAACTTCTCTCTGTTTTCCAGGGCTATTAAGGCCCCTAATATTCTACGTGATTGTGGTAATCATTGAAAAATATATTAGAAAAGGATACCCTTTGAGCCTGATATAGGCTACTCTGAAGAAGATTTGTTCTTCTTTTTCTTCTTAGATCCTAGTAAAACTTCATTTGGTAGGTGATGATGCCCAATCTAAGATGGCTTAGTGGGAACAGGGTTAATGGAGTTAAGAGAGGTGGCAGTGTTTCCACTAGAGTTATTACAACTCTCTATGCTAAAGCAAGATCGAGGTGGGACTGAGGTGGTTTACATAAGAAGGGTGGTTGATGGTATTATAACAATCAGAAGTGAAAATGACTTTAAGCTTGTGGTTTTTCAATTTGGGTATCATTGTTTCCCTTTACAGTTGGTTATTGGATATCACTGGTTGAACACAATTCATTTTCATGATTGTGGGGCGGGCCACAAAGATGGGTTTTGGGTGAAGAAACTTGGGGTGGGTTTTGGTGTTTTGAGGTTGAGATGTCATTAGTTAGTGAAACATCAAAGTGGGACGGCTCATTCGGGGTAGCAACATTCTTACCTTTTTGAACGATCTTCCATTCTCCTTTTGAAATGTTGTTATTAACAGGTTGAAGTGCTTCTTTGATGGCTATATGTGTTTTCCCATTGACAGGGCAATTTGAGACTATGTAGCCAAAGCTTTTACATTCAGTGCAAACTTGTGGCTTCCACTAGAACTCCACATTGATGCTAATAAATTTATCATTCGAGATCTTGAGATCAATACATTCCACAAGGGGTTTGGAAGCGTCGACCTCGACACATAGACGAGTGAAACTTATCCTTTTCTTTGTTTCAGTCAGTTTGTCAGTGAACAATGGACGCCCTACAACATAGCTAAGGCCTTTATTTGTCCAAAACTCAAGAGGTAAGTTAAAAAATTTGATCCAAAGAGGGATGAATTTGCAGGTTTCCTTGTTGAGTTCTATGCTCTTATGCCATTGTTTCAAAATGAGAGGCCTTCCCATAATTATCCAAGGGCCACCTGATAAGACGCTGCTACAATCTTCCTCTTTGGAGAATTTGAAAATGAAGAAACCCTTGTCATCAGCAAGGACTTCCTTCAGTCCAAAGGTACTCCACATCTTCATCACCTGTTGTTGAACAATACTGAAATGAAGCTTCTTCTGAATAAAGTAACCAACAATGTAGGCTTTCCAATCCTTACTGCTTTTTTCAGTAAGGTCTTTAGGAGGGTCAACCATTGGCTTTCCAATGTCTACTTCATTAGGCGGGATAAAATCAAATTTTATTTGGGAGGTGTCACATCGAGTGATAGTGGCCCAGCTGGTTTTGAGATTGTCCAATGGTCTATTGTTGAGTTTTGTGGTTAGAGCATGGTTTTGGGAAGGATTGGTAGCAACAGAGTTGTCAGTATTACCATTTTGGTGAAAGGCATGGGTTGCAGACGTATCGTGACAAGAAGGGTTGCTTGTGGCAGCTTCTCTGTTTTGATTTGATGGGTGGTTAATACAACTCGCATACTGCGCGTAGGGATTTTGTTGTTAAGGATTTGCTTGAGAAGGGTTGCTTCTGGGTTGTATACAACCACCTCCACGATTCCTACCTCCCCATTTGAACATTTGTTGTTGTTGTGGTTGTTGAGGTTGTTGAAACTCTTCCCTTGCTGTTGTCGATCCCTGAGGATCAAGTGATGCCTGGGTTGTTTGTTGGATGTTAGCAGATTCAAGTTCTACTATCCTTTTCCTGGCATAATCATGCTCCATTCTAGCCTCGGCTAACTGTCTAGCAGTGGCATCTTTGACAATCTGTCTCGCTAACGAAATACTTCGCTGGTTGTCCTTCGTCTCCCAGTCATCCTCATCATAGGTTTCCAGGACAGTGTCAAGGTTTTGAAAACCTTGGGATGGTTTAGATTGTTGTTGGGCATGGTTATGGGGGTTTGAGATGGGATGGTGATGGTTGTGGGGTGTTGAGAGATCAGAGGGAGGTTGGGTAGGGGAGGGGGGTGGTTGTGGTGAGTTGAAAAAACAGAGGGCAGTTGGGTAGGGGGAGAGTCATAGTCGGCCATCGGATAAGCCATAAGAGACAAGAAACATTACTCAAGTTACTGGTTCATTTTGTAAACAAGCTCAAACTCCTATAACCTCTGATAAAATATAAAATATAACTATACAAACATCGGATTACCATTAATAAACCTGAAAATAGCATAGGAGTAAAGCACTTGACCCAAAATTTGATTACAAGATATCTCAGGTGGACCCCATACGAAAATCCAGATTCGCATTTTTTCTAATTAGCATTGTCATCATAACTTTGAGAGTGAGAAAGAGCATGCATGAGAGAGAGAGACTCCTTTAGGAATGCTGCCGAAGCTGAAATAGAGTAAGAAGACAAAGGAAAATACAATTGTAGCCGAACACCTTACCCTGAATAACCGTTGCCGTTGCCAACAAAAGTTTGGGTTGAAGTGACGTCATCATTATCTAGCCATCCAGCAAGGTGGTTATCTTGCTGTGCAGTCTACTCACAAATTTTTGTGCTCTCTTACACAGTCATCAATGTTACATGTCTGGAAATCTCGTAGATAGAGAGAGGATTTGCAGATGCCTTCAAACCCTTCAAAGCACTAGCCCAAGTTATCTGCTGTTAGCATCATTGGATGCAGCTAGGGCTCAACTAAGTGAAAAGCCAAAAACAATTTTCAATGAAGCAGTGGAATTGGCTGTTGAAATGAAAATTCTGATCAACAAAATACCAGGTATTTCAGTCCTCGATTTTCCAAACTTCTCTGGCTTTCCTGCCATTGATCCCTTGCGAATTACCATTGGTGTGTGGCAGCTTGGTCTTTCTGGATATGTAGCCGATGATATTTTAAGTGAGGATTATGGGGTGATTTAATTTCCGAACTTACAGGGACCCAATCCAATCTATTACCTTTGCAATAAATCTAGGAACTTGTAGAGAGCATGTTCTGAGACTAGTGTCAGGATTGAAGCATTTATTAGCAACTTTCTCACTAAATCAGGGAATGAACCACAGATCGGATGATATAGAGTGTTCACCCTTTGATGACATAAACATGAGCTTTAGCCCAAGAGAGGCCTTCTCTGCAAGTAAAAGAAAAGTGAATTTCAGAGAGAGCCTTGGTGAAATATGTGGGGAGCTTATATGTCCATACCCACCAGGGATTGCTATAATGATCCCTGGTGAGGTTATCACAGAGAGAGCATTGAATTATCTATTGCAGATTAGAAGCAGGGGTGTTGTAATTAGTGGAGTTGCTGATCCTCTTCTTTCTTCCATAGTTGTCTGCAATACTTGAGTTGCTGATCCTATCTATTAGTCCATGGACTTAAAAACCATCCCCATATTTTGATTTCATCAGTGAAATTGGGTCAAGCCCACTTACAAGTCTATTAAGTTAAATATGAACACTATTAAGCCTTTGCTAACTAAAATTTAATCTCTGATATCACTAACACAAAATGATTGGCCACTTGATGGGCATTTTACATGCTTGATACCCGTACTTGTAGAATTTCCTAAATGACAGTATTCTTTTATCCTTAATTGTTGTGCAAATAGGTTGGGAATATTGTTTGTTTGAAAAATATATATAATATATCATTCGTCTGAAATTTTGATTTTAGGTAGAGCAAATAAAGTTCACAAAGGCTTTGTTGAGTTGCGGAGTATTGTCTGAGTTGATAATTTTTAAATATTCTTTCAGCTTATTTGGATATAGGTATTTTAATAAATGCACTACATTTTTTAAGAAAATGACATTATTGTACCTAATTTCATATTTTAAAAAAAAATCATCGCAGACACTTTTGTCATTTGCTGAGGGGAAGAAAAAAAACAACTCGTCGCCCTTTATGTTATATTTCTTTTCTTATTGTAAAGCTTCATTTGCAAAATCAAGTTTCTATAAATTGTGACATAAGGGAACCAAGTCGGTGGGTTAGACTAAGGCCTGTTAACCCAATAAAATTAAGTTATAAATTTTCTTTCCCTGATATATGGCCTAAAAGACGCCACATCAGCTGCACAAAGAAGTTAGAGGATTACGTCGTTTTTTTTTTTTGGTACAATCATAGATATTCTTAAATTTTTTTTTCTTTATCATTTCATAGACCGATTACATTTAAAATGTGTCTTTCGAAGAAATATTGAATACCCCTCAACTATCATACATTTTTTTTCTATAATTAAAGAAAATGTAGAGTTTTTGTATGAGGACTGTGATAGCCAAAAGTATTCAATAATTTCTCCTTTCATCGTCCTCCTTTGCAACACTTGTCAATCCATCTCTCTAAACTTTCACTTTCTCTTTCTCTGTATATGTTTCACCAGAAACCTGAAGCACTCTTAACCGTTCGCTTTCGTTTGTCTATCTCTATCTCTCTACGTTTTTTGTTTTTGTTTTCGTTCAAAGGAGAAACAGAGTTTTTATAAATTGCACTCACGGTTTTATCTCATCGGGTCATTAAAGTAGTTGACTTGTTGGTTGAATATATATATATATATATATATATATATATATATATCCAACACTAGTTTTACTGACTTTTCTTTTTGTCAAATTGGAATTTGGCCGAGCCACTTCTTGAATGTTCATGGGTCTGTCTGTTACTCCTATTTGATAAGAAAGAAAAGAGGAAGGAAGGTGAGAGAGAGAGAGAGAGAGAGAGAGAGAGAGAGGGGGTGTAATGAAAGAAGCTCACGTGGCCTGTTTCAGAACCAGATAACCGTATCCAAAACAAAGACCGGGCTTTCTTTCAGAATCATGTAGAACGTGGCATATTATGTAATCTCTCTCTCTCTAGATATAGATATATGTCTGTATCTGATGATATTAAAGGTGAGACATGTTGGGGTACATATTATATAATAATTGCACAAAACTTTCATTCACTTTCAAAAATATCTCAAAAAAAAAATTCTCTCGTCGTGCGAAATTAAGACCGAATTTGCCCTTTCCATCTTATTGAATGCAGCAACGATCATTCGGTTAAAATGAAGCTCAAGAAAGGACAATTGAGTTCTCTGCATTCATTTGGTTTGTATGAAATTTTGTTAGAACAGTTGTAAGAAAATTTTATTTTGTTACTTTAAAGAATAGAAAAGTGAAAAGAAAATGATTTTACTTGTCAAAATTATCTTATGATTTTAAATACTAGAAAAATAAAGAAATTTGTGTTTCATTAATCTTCTTCATACCCCATTGTTTATATTCATTTTTAAATAATTTATATTTAAAAAAAGACTTCTATATATATATATATTATGCACAACAAGAAGAAATTTGTGACGGAGAAAAAATGTCCAGTAACGGGTAACACGTGGAGCTGACAGCTCAGCATATAAGGCTGACACATCACCAGGAATGACCCACCTTCTAAGTCATCAATCATCAGGCGACATAGACGGGATGGAAGATCATTAACCTCAATTAAAGCACAGATTCGGACACTGATTCACTACAGAAAATCAAGGCAAAATTTATGAATGTAATGAAATCCCCAAGAAGAGTGGAGCGATTACAGGCACAATTAATGTAATCACAAAAACTATTAAGAAGGGAGAAGTAAAAGGAAGAGGGATCGTTTCTCGAATAAGAAAAACATAGAGAAATTCCTTCTAAGTGTGGTGTCAACTTTTCTACACCTACACTTTGGTGTCGTCTGTGGGAAACGACGTATTCAGAAATTTCTTGAGGAATTTATGCCAATACAGTTACTTTCCGGAACCATAGTAGGACAATAATCACCTACCCACAACCAAATGATGGAACGAAATCTGACGTATGAGCAGATCCTGCAAGAACTACGAGAACAATTGGAGGAATCCAATTGATGCAATGATCTACTCCAAGAGAGGATAGCCCGTCTCACGGGGAAGCAACCCGAGACTTCCTTACCTCTCCGACAGAGTTCCGAGGAGCACAATTTCGCTCGAGAAGAAGAACATAATCCCAATCAACCAGAGCCAAACGCCATCAGATTGAGCCACTAGTTCGATGTAATTGCCGAACAACTAGAGAAGGTTAATACTGATATCAAAGACCTGAAGAACCAGACCCCAGTAGATCTGGTGACTCAGGTGACTAGCAAGGTGGTGCAATCTCCTTTCACATAAGAGATATGAAAATCTCTGAACCCGAGGAAGTTTGTGCTTCCAAGCTTTACCACTTTTGACGGAATGATCAACCCCGTTGATTATCTCTTCCATGTACAATAGAGAATGACGTTGCACGCGGACGACGAAAACCTCATGTGCAAATTTTATTTGACCAGTCTGGAGGAGCCACTCTAACTTGTTTCAAACAACAGCCATCAGGCACGATCCCCAGTTTCATAAAGCTATGCAAGTTTTTTATCGCTCAACACATCGGCAACCAGAGATAGAAGAAAACCATATCGCGCGTCCCTGTTCACTACAAGACAGTCGAAGGGGAAAACTCTAAAATCCTTCATGACCAGATTCAATCAAGAAATGTCCCTGGTCGACGATTGCGACCAGGCCACGGCGATAGAAGCCTTTAAGGTGGCCATGATCCATGGCTCCAAATTTCACTCATCCTTAGTCAGAAAAACCCCCAAGACCATAGGAGATCTGAACGCAAAAGTACAGGGATACCTCAATCTCGATGAAGATGAAGCGTTGTGTCAGCAGTGATCAATCCTGATAAGCGTCAGCACCCAATCCATGGAAAAAGGGCATAAACCGAAGGGTTGGGCAAGGGTCCCTCTCGTTCCAACAAAGCCAGATAAGCGACCTAGATTTGAGAAAAAGAATACCCCACTGAAGTGCACCCTAGCTAGATTGTACCAAGAGAACAAGGGCCGAGGCATATTCCGAACACCACCCCCTATCTGGATTCCAACTGAACTTAGAAATAAGAGCAAACATTGCGTCTTCCATCATGATTACGGGCACACCACCAATGAGTGCCAAAATCTGAGAGGACAGATGGAGGCGATCATAGCCAAGGGAGGGCTAACTGAATATATAGCAAAAGAACACCCCAATCAGAACGAACACCAGATCCCCGAATGTAAAGAAAACCCGAATTTGAATTCAGTTTAAACAATCAATACCATACACGGTTATATAACTTAAGAGGATCAGGGAACGGGTAGATCTAGCCTCCGTCAGGCAAAAAGACTGTAGAGGTTGGAGGAGGTCAATTCGGTCCAAAACAAAAATAATGGCGCTCAGATTGTATTTGGAGATCTGGACCTGCTGAGGGTGTAGCTCCCTCATGAAGATCCACTGGTGATCAGTCTTCTGGTAGCCAACTGTCATATTAAGAGAGTTCTCATTGACGCAAGATCGAGTGCCAACATAATGACACTCGAAGTTTACAAACAGATCGGGATCAGAGATGATCAAGTGAAGCCAGCCGAGGGCCCACTCGTATGTTTTGATGGAAATAGATACGCCCCAGTTGGGACCATATCGCTGTCTATAACGGTAGTACACAAAACACTGCAAGAGCAATTTGTGATAGCAGACGTCCACTCGTTGTACAATCTCATTATGGGGAGGGGATGGATCCACAGAATGCACGGAGTACTATCAACCTTGCACTAAGTAATGAGATGTTTAACTCTGAACGGGAAAAGAATCGTGGATCTCCTAGGTGACCAAGTAGTAGCAAAGGAATGCTACTCGTTGACGACCAAGCGCGCGCTGGAAAAGGAAGGGGACGACTCAAGGAAGAGTGTCCGATAGCAATCACAAAAACTTGGTACATCCGAGAAATATAATGAGAATACGGCTCATCCCGTAGAACCATTTCACGTAGTCTAGCTCGGACGCCCGAAAGAGAACAGAAGTACGTAAATCGGGACGCTTCTACAGGAGAAAGAGAGAAACGAGTTGGTCGATGTGCTAAGAAGAAACATGGACGTGTTTGCTTGGAGCCATCTCGACATGCCTGGCATAGACCCTGCCTGGCAAAATATTATTTGAACGTCGATCCTAACAGCATCCCCATCAAGCAAAAGTAGAGAAGATTTGCTCCAGAGAGAAACAAGATAATCGCCAAGGAGGTTGGTTGATTATTACAAGCAGGTTCTATTAAGGAGGTAAGTTACCCAGAGTGGCTATCAAACGTGGTGGTAGTGAGAAAGAAAAATGGGAAGTAGAGAATGTACGTTGATTTCACTAACCTAAGATAGATCAGATGGTGGATGCTACAGCTGGGTACAAATGGCTAACCTTCTTGGATGCCTACTCATGGTACAACCAGATCCCGATGAATTTGAAGGACGAAGAGAAGACATCTTTTATCATCGAAGGAGGCATTTATTGTTACAAAGTGATGCCTTTCGGATTGAAAAACACGGGGCAACATACCAGCGAATGATCAACCGAGTCTTCAAAAGTTAGATCGGTAATATCATGGAAGCCTATATTGACAAAATGTTGGTCAAAAGTAAAAGGAAGTAGGATCACTTAGAGCATTTACAAGAAGTGTTCAGAATTCTCAGAGAGCATCGCATAAAGTTGAATTTGATGAAGTGTTCGTTTGGAATCTCATCAGGACAATTTCTCAGTCATATGGTCAGCCGAATTGGGATAGAGATGAGTCTATCACAAATGTCATCACTGATCCAAAGTTCAGAACTGAAAACCCACAGGGAGGTTCAAGTCCTAACCGATCGAATTGCTGCGTTAAGTCGATTCATATCCCGCCTCTCTGATATATGCAAACCTTTCTTCGATGCTATCAAAAAGAAAGGGAAAGACATATGGCAAAAAGACCAGGCAGAGGTATTGAAAAAGTTGAAAGAATACATGACCACGACACCAATCCTTTCGATCCCAAAGCCCAGAGAAACACAATATTTATACCTGGCAATATCAAAAATCTCAATGAGTGTTGCACTAGTCTGAGAAGAAAGTCAAAAATAACAACTTGTGTATTACTCCAGCAAGACATTGACTGACATCGAGAGCAGATATTCGAAAGCGGAGAAGCTGATCCTGGCGCTCTTTCATGCCAAGAAGAAATTAAGACACTATTTCGAGTCCCATATAATAATTGCCCGATAACTTTACCGCTCAATGCGATTCTCAACAAACCAGGCATGACCGGAAGATTGATGAAGTGGGCCATGGACCTCAGCGCCTGTGACATCCAATTTAAATCCAGAACGGCCAGAAAAGGTCAGGTGTTGGCAGAGTTCCTACTGGAATATGATGAACCAGAAGAAGAGGAAGAGAACCACCCTACATGGGAAATCTACGTGGACGGGTAATTAAGCCGAGCAGGGTTAGGGGCAGTGATCGAGGTTAAAACTCCAGGCGGGGTTAGCCTACACCATGCGGATAAGCTTAATTTCAAAGCCTCTAACAACGTGGCAGAATACGAAGCTCTCCTCGCAGGGCTCCGACTAGAGAAATCACTACAGATAAAACATTGTCCATCTTCAGCGACTCTCAGTTAGTCGTGAATCAGGTTAACGGAGAGTACCAGGCAAAGGAAGAAAAGATGAATGCCTACCAAGATGAAGTGATCAAGGGTTTGAAAGAATTCGATAAGGTAAAGCTAAGCCACATTCCCCGAGAGGAGAATGAAGTAGCAGATCGGCTAGGTTTCTCGGCCTCCCATGCAGATGAATCCTTGACCAAGGTTTCATTTGTAGAGGAATTGGATGAACCAAGCACTACAGAACCACACGAGGTGCTGGTTATCCCAAGAGAGCCAAGCTGGATGGATCCGATCGAGGCATATCTTAAGAATGTGATCCTTCCCGAAAGGAATGAAGATGCTAAGAAACTGAGAATGAAATTGTCCAGATACTCCATCATAAACGATCACCTATAGAGAAGGTCTTATTCGAGACCACTGTTACGATGTCTGACACAATCAAAAGCCAGAAAAGTCTTGAAAGAAATCCACGAGGGAGTTTGCGAGAACCAGTCAGGAGGAAGATCATTAGCTCATAAAGCTCTGACGCTAGGATATTTTTGGCCTTACATGTCACACGATGCAGCGAAATACTCCAAGAATTGTAATAAATGTCAAAGACACGCACACTACTGCATCAGCCGCCCAAAAACCTAAATTCGATGACCAGCCTGTGGCCATTCGCCCAATGGGGAATGAACGTAGTGGGCCCTCTACCGACAATAACGCTAAGAAAGAAATATGTCCTCCTGGCCACAGATTATTTCACCAAGTGGGTAGAAGCCAAGGCATATGCCTCGATAACGCACTCGCAAGTAGAGAAGTTCATTTAGAATAATATCATATGTCGTTTTTGCATCCCTACATCAATAATCATGGACAACGGGAAAAAATTGGACAACCAGTTCATTCAAAGGTTTTTCACAAAGTACAGGATAAACCAAAAACTTTCCTCAAGATTGTATCATCAAGGAAACGAGTAAGTCGAGATCACAAACAAGACCATCTTTGCCAATATCAGGAAGAAACTGGAGGAAAGGAAATGTCGCTGGCTAGAAGAGTTGTCAAGCATATTGTGGGCCTACCGAACCACTCTTCGCCAACCAACAGGAAATAACCCTTTCAGCATGACATACGAAATGGAGGTTGTGGTTCCAATCGAGCTCGGAGTCCCTACCTTAAGGACCGAAACATTCGAAGAGCAGGAGAACAACCTTCAGATTGAACACAACTTGGACCTGTTTGAAGAAAAAGAGAAGTTGCGCAGATCAGAATGGCTGCCTACCAACAAAAACTTTGCAGAACTTATAACAAAAAGGTCAAACCCCGATCGTTCGAACAGGGAGATTGGGTTTTATGCAAGGTGACCAGCACACCAAAGAACTAAATGCAGGCAAATTGGCAGCAAAATGGGAAGGCCCATTCGAGATAATTGAAGTCATTGAAAAGGGAGTTTACAAATTACAAAGGGTTCACGAAGATCGAGCCATAGTCAAAAAATCTTGGAATGCAATGCACCTAAAAAGGTATTATATATGAACCCTAGTACGTTTTAATTCAATAAAGTCTGTATCAAATTATATCCCACATCTAATTATTGGAAGCCTTTTCTTGAATTAATATAACAAATTTTGCCTGCCATACAGAATGGCAGTTGGATTATGCAGCGAAGCGAAATCTGCTGCGCAATCCCACTGTCTTGCCTATTTTTCGACTTCCACAAAAAGCCTCAGCATGGCTAGCCGAGCGTCACAAATGAATGAAATTGGCAAAGGCATGACTAACCAAATGCCAAATATGAATAAAAAAATCTCAGCATAGCCAGTTGAACGTCACAAATGAATAAAATCGGCTAAGGCATGGCCAGTCGAACGCCAGATATGGGTTGAAATACTCAGCATGACTGGCCGAGAGTCTCAGGCATGATTAGCCGAACGCCAAATATGAACAAAAATGCCTCGACATGGCTCACAAATGAATAAAATTGGCTAAAATATGATCAGCCAAACACCAAATATGAATGAAAAGACCTCAGTATGGTTAGCTGAACGTCACAAATGAATAAAGTCGACTAAGGCATTGCCAGCCGAACACCAGATATGGGTTGAAAGACCTCGGTATGACTGGCTGAGAGTCTCAGGCATGACCAGTTAAACGCCAAATATGAATAAAAAGAACTTAGCATGGCTAGCTGAGCGTCACAAATGAATAAAATTGGCTAAGGCATGGCCAGTCAAGCACCAGACATAACAGGCCGAGAGTCCTAGGCATAGCCAGCTGAACAACAGATATGAATTACAAGACCTCGACATAACTAGCCGAAAGTCCCAAACAAATAAAATTTGCTAAGTCACGGACAGCTGAATAGCAGCCATGAATATAGGTTCCTTGCCTTGATTAATCAAGTAGTTACTTAAGGATTGACCAAATAGAACGTTTTCAATCATGTTTGCCAGAATAGTAAGGTGGTAGTTAAAAACTTAACTGTCAAATGAATAAACTTAATTCTTAGTGGACTTGAGAAGATAACTGAAATACTCGATTTCATTAGAAGTCATTTCAAATTACAAAATACTCTTGACTGAAGAGTAAGAAAAGAAAATACAAAAGGAAAACTACAGTTATGATTTGCCAGAAGGAAGAGCAGGATCACTAAGGTCATCCAAGGCATTAGCTAGCTCTGAAGCATTAGTTACGATCTCCTCAACAGCAAAAATGTCAGAGATCTCTCTCTTCATCACCCTCATCCGGATCCTGGTATGGAGGTCCAGACAGATCCATCTCACGATCGTATTCAGTAGGGCCACCCGAATAGGATCGCTCACCCTCAGGCGTCGTTGCATTCTCAAATTCTAATCTGTAAGCTTCAGCATTTTTGATCTTGACAGTCCTAGAGAGCCTGTGGAACATTGCTTTAGCTCATCTTTCCAGCTTTAGTAACCTGTCTTGAAAGGATTTAACATCCAGCTCAGACTTCAAAGCTTTGGATTCAGCCAAAGCTCTCTACAGCTCTGCTCCTTCCTTCCCTTTTGCGAGCTCCTCAAGCTGGGATTTGAGCTGCTCATTCTTCACCAGTAGGGCCATGGACTTCAATTTTTTGTTGTTTACTTCGTGCATAGCAGCTCAGAAGTCAATCTCAACCCTCATTATTTGAACATCAGCCCTCTTCACCTTCACGGTCGCCTGCTCGACCAATTTGCACATTGTCATCACCTCAAACATGTTCTGCATAGATACAAGAAAATGTTAAAAATAATAATAAATATATATATATATGTGTATGGGTTTTTCTCTCACCCTTAGAGCCAAGTCAGGGCAAGTGTCCAGCAAGCCCTCTACCGAAAGGTCCATCATCATCTTCTCATCTTTGGGGGGCCACATCTTCTTCAGGAATGCCTTCACAACCTCCTTATTTTCGAGCACAGAGTCCTCGATCGAAAGGGGCATGCCATTGGCCTTCACCATCTGGTGGGTCCAGGGTTCCACCACAAAAGAGCTAGGGATATCGGATCCCAAAGTACTAGCCCTAATAATTAGAGGTCCCTTAGGCCTTGGGGTAGAGGGGGTAGCTGAAACAGTGGTCTTCTGGGTCTTAGGGGGAGGTGCAGTCTCCTTAATATCTATCACCTCTGTTGGTTATGGCTTTTCCATAGCCTCATCCTTAGTAACTCTCTTCTGTAAAGCAGCATCAACATCCTTTTCTCGCTCGAACGGTGGGGCACTGAGCTCGTTCTATTTTTTGGTTTCTTTCTTAGGTTTCAAACGAGTGGTTTTTGGGAGCTTCATATTTGCACCAGAAGCTTACTCCGATACCACTTTTAGTATTTCTGAATCAAGCAAGACATGGGACTTAGGAGTATTGCTCCACACCATGTCTTTGAGGGTCTTCAAATGGGCTGCTACTTCGAACGAGGAAGAAAATTCTCAACTGTACCAACATAAAATCGAATTTGGTTAAATAACATGACGTCACATACGACACAATTACAATGAAGTTCAGAATGAGAATCAAACAAAGGGATACCTAGTCCACCAAATTTCTGAGGTATAGGAAATTTATCAAAAAAAGGGACCTTCTATTTCCCCCTAACAACCACAAGTTGTGCCTTCCAACCTTTATCCGAGGTAGGATGACCAGTACATAGCGTCCTGCCTAGTCAGGGGTAGAAATGGTAACAATTCTTCTCGTTCCGTGAGGCATAAACTTGATAACAGAAAAGGAGATCATCGAACCCTAATTCGAGTCCTCGGGTGTGGTTGAGAGCAAGAACGCTTGAAATCACTCTGAAAAGTTAGGGTTTACTTGTAGAGGGGCCAGGTTCATCTGACTAAGGACTAGATGGTAGAAAGGGTGAAGGGGAAATCGAAAGGTGGGAAAATGTCTGGCTGAGAAAAGCATATCATTCTCGCCCAGACCTCCCCAGATCGAAAGTCAAAATCAATGGGGTAATTTCTAAGAGTTACATCGGCAGGGACCCCATAGTCTATCCTAAGTTTTTCTAAGCTCACTTGAGTCCTAACTAGGTCTCGATCGACATCCTCTAAATCTGAATCCAAAGACCCCTCACTTTCTGGAGCCGACAGCCCTAAAGAAGGAACAACAATTGGGTTCGACGAAGCCACAAGGTTTCCAGGGGGATTTGAGTCACCCTCACCCTCATTCAAAAATTCATCAATGGATTGGTAGGTTTCCATGGGTCCGAACTCATCAACGATTTCTACTCCTTTCATCCTATCTATGCCTAAGAAGTGAATAAAGAAGAGAAAAAGAGCACTGACCTTAAGAAGCAAGTAAAGAAGAAAGCCACAGAAGGATTAGAATCGCCTGGGATAAATGATGCCGTGAAATAACCAGAAGCGCTTAAAAAGGAAAAGATGATGGGCATTTAAGGAGAGATGACGTTTCGGCGGCCACCAGGGGCACGAAATCTAAACATTGTCAGGCGAGCTAGGCGAAGCGTCTCCCATGATAAAAATCCTTTCAAATTCCTTCAACTAAAATCGAAAAAAGTTTTTAGGGGGCAAAGTGTGACGGAGAAAAAATATCCAGTAAGGGATAACACGTAGAGATGACAGCTCAGCATATAAGGTTGACACATCACCGAGAATAACCCACCTTCCAAGTCATCAATCACTAGGTGACATAGATGGGACGGAAGATCATTAACCTCAATTAAAGCGCAGATTCGGACACTGATTCACTGCAGAAAATCAAGCCAAAATTTATTAATGTAATGAAATCCCCAAGAAGAGTGGAGCGATTATAGGCACAATTAATGTAATCACAAAAAATATATGAGAAGGGAGAAGTAAAAGAAGAGGGATCGCTTCTCGAATAAGAAAAACATAGAGAAATTTCTTCTAAGTGCGGTGTCAACTTTTTTACACGTACAGAATTTTATTGAGAAAAATTTACCAAAATACATATCAATGCATTAATACATCTTTCTATATTGGACTTCTAATCTTGTCAGGAAACTGTTGTTCAGGAAAAAAAATTTTGTTACGTGTTTAGCATAGGCTGGTTAACAAATAGAGAAACAATTAAATTAATAGAGGTATAATGGAAAAATAAAACATAAAAGAATAACTTTCACGAGAAACTGAAATTTTTCTGTAAAAAAATTTATGTTTCACGCTATTCAAACTCTTAAAAAGTTTTAAAAAATTTATTTTATTTTCCTTTCTTGCTACTTCCGGCTAACCAAACTCAGCCTTGGTGATTTCATTTTATTGTCACTTTTAAACATATGATCTCATGTTTGATAAATTGATAATGCATCTGTTGGGCCATAGTCAAGAAAAAAAAATTATTAGTATGTCAGGTCGGATTAAAGTTTTCCACTGATCGAATCAAATTTAATTTTTATAAATTCGTAAACATCGAATTAATTTAAATTTGGGTAATATGCTCTAATACCCCCCGAGGTTTTCGTTTATTACCCACGTAGAATAGTTGTGTCAAAAATGATGGTCAACATCCTCCAGGTATTTGTCCTTGCTCTAACACCCCTTTCTACCCAAACTACCCTTCTTTTTTGAAATTACAATTTTAACCTTAAATAATTGGACCTTTATACCCTCATAATACACAGTCCACATCTTCACAAAAGCTCATCATCGTCGTCTTCATCGATAAGGACGACTCTGATTTCAACTCGGTAGCCCACACGGGTTGGTCCATGTGTATCCGAGTCCCAATTTTTCATTCCGAGTTCTGATTCAGACTTACGTGACGGTGCCGGTTCAGAATCATCATCCGCTTCCTCACCATGTTCCACTTTAGTATCATTATAATCAACATCATAATCATCATCATCTCCAGCATCGTCACCACTATGGTAGTGTTGGGTTTGGTGATCATTAAGATAATGGAGTTCAAACTCAACAGCTAGTTCTGGCTACCAGCGGTGAAAGAAAAATGTGATGGTGGTGGGAGGGGATAACATATATCACTCAAATTTATGGCCTGGTTTGGCCGATCTCCAAAATGAATTCCTAGGGTTCAAACGTCTGCTACTAGTTTCCCTCAAATTGTCACATAACACTACAAATCAGTCCAAATTAATCTTGTTAGATGCTCAAGAGGCACTATTATTACCTCTTTGGACCATAAATTTATGGATGATTTCACAATTTTCATACAAGACACACACACACACACACACACACATATATGTATACATATGTATACACTGGCATTCCAAATTTTTACTCAAACTTAGGATCTCAACCAAGCTCCATCACTGTTTACATCAACCCCACCATCTAAGCATCATAAGACACCTAAATCACCATTTAAAACAACTTCAGTACATGGAATTTACCAAAGACAATGACTGGTTTCTCTGATTCATCCATCACAACTACTTTTATCATCACGGTGAGTCCCATGACAATCATCGTCGCCATTTGGGAAGACCCATTTCCGACCACCTATGTCGAAACATCATCACCATCACCAAACCAAAGACCCAAACCAACCCGCGACCACTATCAAGCACTCAACCTCGTCGCCACCCATGGTTGTCATCGCCAAGCTCCATCAGCCCCATATCCACTGTCGGCGACAAAGAAATAGGAGAGAGAAAGAGATAATAACCAGAGAGGGAAAAGATGAGAAGAGAGAGAAGAAAAAAGAAAAGAAAAAGTAAAAAATAGAGAGAAATAATTTGAAGGGTATAAAGGTCTAATTATTTAAGGGTAAAATTTTAATTTTAAAAAAAATGATAGTTTGGGTAGAAAGAAAGTGTTAGAGTAAGATCAATCAAACTTGGAGAAGGTTGAGTATCATTTTTGACACAACTATTTTATGTCGGTAATAAACAAACCTCGGAAGTGTTAGACAATTCTACCCTTTAAGTTTAATGTGTAAATTGAACACATCGTGTCACTCCTAATTTGTCCTGTAATGTAGGAAGAGTCAAAAGTCAAATAGTGATGTGGGGGCTATTAGGGTGTAAAATATTGTAAATAATGATTAGTTAGTTACAGATTAGTTAGTTAGTTAGATTTCTAATAACTCTGTTTGACTCTGTTTTAACTCATTCATTGTAACAGTGGCTATATATATATAGCTGGCTTCAGTATTGTAATGAATAAGAGAAAAAGATCATTTCTCATTCTCTCTCTTCTTCTTAGCTCTTCTTCTTCTCGAGCTTAATATGGTATCAGAGCAAATTTGATCCGCTGCAAATTTGCTTGTTTTCTTCTTCTCCTTCGTTGATTTTTCTTGTCTTCTTTGATATGGCGACTCTTTCCTCGACGAGTGATTCCAATTCTGGAGAGCGTACAAATTCGAATCGTTCCGCCATTGAAGAACCTTCGAATCCCTACTATCTTCATCATTCTGATAGCCCTGGGCAAGTGCTCGTCTCGCAACAACTCACAGGTGAGAATTACACCAACTGGAGTCGCGCGATGTTAATTGCACTATCTGTGAAGAACAAATTGGGATTTGTCGATGGTTCTATTTCTGAGCCTCAAGGTACTGATGATAATTTGCTTAATTCCTGGATTCGCAATAATAACATTGTTATATCTTGGATCTTAAATTCGGTTTCAAAAGAAATTTCTGCCAGTATTATTTTTGCTGCTTCTGCCCGAGAGATTTGGCTAGATCTTAGGGATCGTTTTCAACAGAGGAACGGACCTAGAATTTTTCACCTTAAACGTGAATTGATGAATTTGCGTCAAGAACAGAGTTCTGTTAGCATTTATTTCACGAAGCTGAAAACTATATGGGAAGAATTGAGTAATTATCGGCCAAATTGTTCTTGTGGAAAGTGCTCTTGTGGTGGAGTTAAAAATCTTAACTATCATCATCAAATGGAGTACATAATGTCTTTCTTAATGGGACTTGATGATTCTTTTTCTCAAGTTCGTGGTCAGTTGCTTCTCATGGATCCGATGCCTCCTATCAATCGTGTTTTCTCTCTGATTGCTCAAGAGGAACAACAAAGAAGGACTAATCCTTCCTCTGATTCGAGCAATTCTACTGGCACAATGGCCTTTGCTGTTAAATCAGATGTTGCTAAGTCTAGTGGATCTGTTCCTCAAAATTCTCAGAAATTCAATTCCAGTGCTTCTAAGAATCAGAAAAAAGATAGGCCTTATTGCACGCATTGCAAGATTCTTGGACATACTGTGGATCGTTGCTACAAGATCCATGGATATCCTCCTGGATATAAATTCAGATCCAACAACAGTTCTAATGCTGTTGCTTATCAAGTTTCTACTTCTGATGATAGACCAGATCAGTCTAATTCTTTTGGAGGTTTTGTTCAGAATCTGAACTCCAATCAATATCAGCAGCTAATTTCCATGCTTTTTACACATTTGAGTAGCTCAGCAAAGGTCACCAATGCTCCTGATCCTTCTCAAACCAACTGCCTCGCAGGTATTTGCTTCTCTGTGTCTTTGAGTCCTCTATTTTCATCCAATCAATTCTGGATTGTAGACTCAGGAGCTACTCGACATATTTGTTCACAAGCCAGTGTTTTTGTTTCCTTGCATTCTATTCATCACACAACAGTTACTTTGCCAAATCATTCCCAGATTTTAGTCCATTTTGCTGGTGATGTTAAACTACATTCTGACCTTGTGCTTAAGGATGTATTGTTTGTTCCTCAATTCAAATTCAACTTGATCTTAGTCAGTGCTTTAGTAACTGGATCTGGCCTTACAGTGAGTTTCCTTCCTGACTACTTTGTTATCCAGGATCTATCAACCAAGAGGATGATTGGCAGGGGTGACAAATTCCAAGATCTCTATGTTCTTAATGTTCAGTGATTGAATTCTATTCCTAATGCCTTTGTCAATAATGTTTCTGCTCATATTTGGCATAATAGACTAGGACATATTTCTTTTAAGAGACTTGATTTTTTAAAAGATCAATTGAAATGTGATGTAACTAGATTGCATAAGTCGGATCCTTGTTATATTTGTCCTCTTGCTAAGCAAAGAAGGCTGCAATTTGAATCCAATAATCACTTGTCCAAATTTCCTTTTGATCTTGTGCACTGTGACATTTGGGGGCCATATCAAACTGTTTCTTATACTGGTCATCGATTTTTCTTGACTCTTGTTGATGATTGCACTCGTTTTACTTGGGTTTATTTGTTGAAGAATAAATCTGATGCTGTCTCTGTGATACCGAAGTTTTTCAACATGGTTTCAACTCAGTTTAATGCCAAAATCAAAGTATTTCGATCTGATAATGCACCTGAGTTATCTTTTACTGAGTTTTTTCAAGTTAAGGGAGTTTTGCATCAATTCTCATGTGTTGAAAGGCCTCAGCAAAACTCGGTTGTGGAGCGAAAACATCAACACCTCTTGAATGTGGCTCGGTCATTATTTTTTCAATCCAGGATTCCAGTTTCTTTTTGGACAGATTGTGTTCTTACTGCCACTTTCTTGATTAACAGAACTCCTTCTCCACTATTGAGGCACAACACACCTTTTCATTTGCTATACAAAACAGCTCCTGATTACACTCTTTTTTGAGTTTTTGGCTGTTTAGCATTTGTCTCCACCTTAGCTGCTCATAGAACCAAGTTCCAACCTCGTGCTCGAGTTTGTGCTTTTCTTGGTTATTCGCCTGGTGTGAAAGGTTATAAGTTCTATGATGTGGAAACCAAACAAATTTTTCTTTCACGAGATGCAGTGTTTCATGAGGACGTGTTTCCTTTTCATGCTATTACTAGTTCAGATCAAGTTCCTGATCCGTTTCCAGATTTGGTTCTGCCACACTCTTCATTACAAGCTCATTTTCCTCCCGATCTTGCTTCTTCACATGTTCATGATCCACCTATTACTTCCTATGTTCCAGCTGATCTTCCCATTGATCGTCCTGATTCTAATTCTCCAATTATTTCTTCCTCGAGTTCATCTCCCTCTGGTGTTGCTTCTACTTCTGCAGCTAATATTCCAGTAGATGATACTCCAGCAGTTGCTCCTTTTCCATCTGGTGGTGTTGTTCTACGAAAATCTACCAGAGTGATTCATCAACCTAATTACTTGAAGGATTATCACTGCAACTTACTTGCTGGATCTTCTACTCATGCTTCCCCTTCTACAACTTATCCAATCTCTAACTACCTATCTTATCATGGCCTTTCTGATTCACACAAGCAGTTTGTGCTCAGTGTATCCTCTCAGGTTGAGCCTCAATATTATCACCAAGCAGTGAAGTTTCCTGAATGGAGATTGGCTATGCATGAAGAGTTAAAAGCTATGGAAGCAAATAACACCTGGACCATCACTCATCTTCCTCATGACCAGCATACCATTGGATGCAAATGGATTTATAAGATCAAGCTTAAATCGGATGGATCTATTGAGCGACATAAGGCTCGTTTGGTAGCTAAAGGTTATACACAACAAGAAGGTTTGGACTTTGTTGAAACTTTTTCTCCAGTGGCAAAATTAGTGACTGTGAAGGTTCTTCTTGCACTTGCTGCCTCACATAATTGGCATCTAGCTCAACTCGATGTCAACAACGCTTTTTTAAACGGCGATCATTTTGAGGAAGTGTATATGGATCTCCCTCTAGGCTATCTTAGACAGGGGGGGTCCTCTCCATCTCAAAGCAAACTAGTATGCAAGCTTCACAAGTCAATTTATGGTCTCAAGCAAGCTTCGAGACAATGGTATTCAAAATTTTCTCAAGCTTTGCTCAAATTTGGATTTCTTTAGTCAAAATCTGATTACTCTCTCTTCACAAAAGGTCATGGATCCTCTTTTGTTGCTCTTCTAGTTTATGTGGATGATATCATCCTTACTAGTCCTTCCTCTCAAGCTATTGATGAGCTCAAACAGTTTCTGCATACACAGTTTAAGCTCAAGGATCTTGGTTGTCTCAAGTACTTCCTTGGTCTTGAGATTGCTAAGTCCAAGCAGGGTATTGTGCTTTCTCAACGCCATTACACCTTACAATTACTTGAGGACACAGGCTACTTGGCTTGTAAGCCTACTGTTGTTCCAATGGATCCAAAACTTCGTTTAACTGCCACTGAAGGTGCACTGCTTCCTGATATAACACACTATCGAAGGCTTGTTGGGAAACTTCTTTATCTCACTTTATCTCGCCCAGATATTACTTTTGCAGTTCACAAGCTCACTCAATTCTTGGCTAAACCTCGACTTCCTCATCTCACGGCAATGCATCACCTGCTTCGTTATCTCAAGAAAAGTCCTGGTCAAGGGTTGTTGTTTTCTTCTAATTCTTCCTTGCAGCCAAGAGCTTACTCTGATGCTGGTGCTCCAGTTAGTTTGAAAGCATTCTCTGATGCTGATTGGGGTTCATGCCCTGATTCTCGACGCTCCATTACAGGTTTTTGCATCTTCATTGGCAACTCTTTAGTCTCTTGGAAGGCCAAAAAGCAGACCACCGTCTCTCGATCCTCGGCTGAAGCTGAGTATAGAGCCCTTTCCTCTACTGCCAGTGAGCTTATCTGGTTGCAGCAACTTCTTAAAGATTTTCAAGTCAAGGTTGATTCTCCTGCTTTGCTATATTGTGACAATCAAGCTGCAATACATATTGCTTCTAATCCAACCTTTCATGAACGAACTAAACATATCGAGATAGATTGCCATTTTGTTCGTGAAAGAGTTGCTTCGGGAGTTCTCAAATTGCTGCCCATTAGATCTCAATACCAATTGGCTGACATGTTTACTAAACCCCTCCCATCTACTCAGCTTTTTTCTTTGTTGTCCAAGATGGCTGTAAAGGACATTTACAAGCCACCTTGAGGGGGAGTATTAGGGTGTAAAACATTGTAAATAATGATTAGTTAGTTACAGATTAGTTAGTTAGTTAGATTTCTAATAACTCTGTTTGACTCTGTTTTAACTCATTCATTGTAACAGTGGCTATATATATATAGCTGGCTTCAGTATTGTAATGAATAAGAGAAAAAGATCATTTCTCATTCTCTCTCTTCTTCTTAGCTCTTCTTCTTCTCGAGCTTAATAGGGGCCATTATACTAAGTTTCCTTTATAAATTGGTAGGTAGGATAATGTGAAAGCTGCCACAGTGCTAAATGGGACCGGCCTCATCAGTGTGAGATTGATCTTTGAGCTTCCACTTCGTCACAGACCTTCACACAAAGACGATGGTTTCCACCATTTTGGATATAGTAAAGAGTTGTTTCTGTTATTTATATTTGTATTTGTATTTGTATACACACACATACACATAGACTTGCATTGTACATTTATGCAATATACCTCTTCCTCTTCATAATATATCGCAAACCCAAACAAACCCTGTCTCTGAATCTCTACTTCCTTGGCAGAGCTGCTTTAGCGTCAGTTTTGGCAATAACTGGAGTTTGAGGTCGAGTAGAAGATCAAGGCTTCGTATTTCCCAGGTGGGTTACTTTATAATTTTCATTCCAACAATTTTCTCTACTAAATTCAATTTAGCTTATGTTTGGATGATAAGAAACGGAGAGAAAAAGTAAATGTGATTCTGGATTTTATGTTAGTCTTTGTATTGTTTTGTTGTGAATTGAGGGCTTGGGTTTGTACCACTTATAGGTTGAGGTAAACTTACATCACCATAATATACACAATCTGAACATTGCTTTATCATACAGTGGCTAAGAAGGGCAGATTGTTCATTAACATTCAGCTTTTTATTATCCCATTTACTTACAGTGGCAAGGTATGAGATTGTATTACTTCATGTAATCATTGAGTTTTGTTCTTTTTATTGTATGGAACCTTCAAATACCTAAAATCATTCCGAAGCACGAGAAAGTATTGGATATTTCGAGGTATCCTTCCCTAGCTAATAGTGAATTGTTATTTCCTATTATCAAGTATTTTCCCTTACCACGGGTATTGGATAAGCCCTTGGCAGAGACTTCACACCCCAGTAGTTGAACACAAGACCTCTGAGTCTATGTCCAAAAGTCTCACGCCTTAGCTACCCATGGAGATTGAGTTTTTAGGTTTGCCTTCAGCTAAGGTTTTTTTTTTCTTTCTTTTCATCCATTGATGTTCTCCACCTTCAAATATTTACATTTTGAGTCCAAATTACGATTGATTTTAAGATATCATTTTTGTATTATATTGGTCAATGCCAATATTTTAAATATTAACTTTTGATATGGACTTTAGTAATCTTCATTAATTCTTGAAAATTATGTAAACCATCATACCATTTTGAAATTTGAATAAATCGACCAATTTAAGATAAAAATTATATCTTAAAATCAATGGTTTGGATTCAGAATGTTGACAAGTGTTTGAAATATTTTTAAAATTATTTGAAATCACTGGCTAGCAATAAGCTTGGCATATTAATCATGGTATTACATAATGCCTTTGGTTAAATTTTGAGGAACAAAAAATCATTCAGTAGGTATTCAAGATCATATCAAATGAGGTAGATCTGATCTTAATTCTTAATCATATTGATTCTAAAATAAATTTCTAGATGGTTTAAAGAAATATAGATTTGATCTTTGCTCGAGACAAAAGCACCGTTTGACATAATATGCATCCCAATGGTTAAGACCTTTAATTGCTCTAACCTTGAGGTTTGCAAAATATAATCAAGGAGGCATATTTTTGTAAGACAAATAAGAATAATCAAGGAGGCATATTCTGGGTAGAGAGTCGGAGTCTAACTAGGTATTACTTCAAGGCACAAGGAATGCGAGTAAGCCATTGTTCTATCTATCAATTGCTTACTCAAAATGATATATCCATAAAAATTATGCTGAGAAAATTCGGTGGTTCTTAAGGAAAATTTTAGACTAGGCATGTTCGATTCTTCATTGAATTTTGTATTAAATCATAATTTTGCAAAAATGAAGATGCTAGTTCTTTTAAAAAAATGTGTTGCAGCAAAGAAGTGTCGTCCCTGAGCCAGGGAAGAAGCAAGATAAGACAAGCCTGAGGGGAAAAACAAGGACTGACATGGAGGATAATCTCATCATTTCCGATTCTCAGAAATCTAGGCTAGATATCCCCCCTCCCCTAGTTAGTGCATTAAAAGCTTTAGCAGAACAAGATGCTGCCAGTTTTCACTTCCCCGGGCATAACAGAGGGCGAGCCGCTCCATCATCATTGACTCAGCTCATCGGCATGAGACCATTTCTTCACGATTTACCTGAGCCCCTTTCTCCAAAAGGGGCCATTTTAGATGCACAAAAACAAGCAGCCAAACTGTTTGGAGCATCAGAGACATGGTTTCTTGTTGGGGGCACAACTTGTGGAATCCAAGCGGCAATCATGGCCACTTGTTCCCCGGGAGACTCTCTAATTATCCCTCGGAATTCCCATATATCAGCTATATCCGGCATGGTATTGTGTGGAGCACTACCAAAGTACATCATTCCTGAGTATGATTTTGATTGGGACATCACTGGTGGAGTCACACTTGTGCAGGCAAGTTAATGATGTCAAATTCATGGTTATATGCAAATGACATGGTAGAACTTGTAAAAGTTTGATTATGTATAAAATTTGATCTAAAGAAAATATTTTAGTAGTTAGTTACCAAAGAAGAAAAGGAAAAGAAATATCATTTGGAGTTCAAGTCCTTCACCAAAAACGAATTGGAATAGCATTTAACAGTGTCAAAGCTAATTTTTCCGACATTGTTATTGCAGGTAGAGGAAGCAATCAAGGAATTGGAAATGGAAGGTCGAAAAGCAGCTGCAGTTTTTGTCACTTCCCCTACATACCATGGTATATGTAGCAACTTGAGCGAGATCTCAAAGCTGTGTCATTCTTACAATATTCCTTTGATTGTCGATGAGGCTCATGGTGCGCACTTGGGATTTCATCCCAACATGCCTCATTCAGCCCTCCAGCAAGGTGCTGATATTGCTGTGCAGTCTACTCACAAAGTTTTGTGCTCTCTTACACAGTCATCAATGTTACACATGTCTGGAAATCTCGTAGATAGAGAGAGGATTTGCAGATGCCTTCAAACCCTTCAAAGCACTAGCCCAAGTTACCTGCTTTTAGCATCACTAGATGCTGCTAGGGCTCAACTAAATGAAAACCCGGAAACAATTTTCAACAAAGCAATGGAATTGGCTGTTGAAATGAAATTTCTGATCAATAAAATACCAGGTATTTCAGTCCTCGATTTTCCTAGCTTCTCTAGGTTTCCTGCCTTTGATCCCTTACGAATTAGCATCAGTGTGTGGCAGCTTGGTCTTTATGGGTATGACGCAGATGATATTTTAAGTAAGGATTATGGGGTGGTTCCCGAAATTACAGGTACCCGATCTATTACCTTTGCAATTACTCTTGGAACTTGTAGAGAGCATGTTCTGAGACTAGTGTCAGGATTAAAGCATTTATCAGCAACTTTCTCACTAAATCAGGGCTTGAATCACATATTGGATGATATAGAGTTTTCACCCTTTGATGACATCAACATGAGCTTGAGCCCAAGAGAGGCCTTCTTTGCAAGTAAAAGAAAAGTGTGTGTTAGAGAGAGCCTTGGTGAAATATGTGGGGAGCTTATATGTCCATTCCCACCAGGGATTCCTGTAATGATCCCTGGCGAGGTCATCACGGAGGGAGCATTGAATTATCTATTGCAGCTTAGAAGCAGGGGTGCTGTAATTAAAGGAGTTGCTGATCCTCTTCTATCTTCCATTGTTGTCTGCAATACTTGAGATGTTCTCTCTTCTATCTTCCATTGTTGTTGTCTGCAATACTTGAGATGTTCTCTCTTCTATCTGCAATACTTGAGATGTTCTCTCTTCTATCTTCCATTATTGTTGTCTGCAACACTTGAGAAGTATGTTCTTGTTCCACTGCAATGTGAAGAACTCTAGAGTGCTTCTGTGGCATAGGAGTAAAGTAATTGATATGTTCTGCAAATCAATTATTGTGTTTTGCGTAGAATAACATTTGAAATTTGAAAATGTAATTTGTATTTCGTACAGCGTTTGCAACAGTTTTGTGTGCATTTGAGCTCGTTTAGAATTTGATTGTTCACAATAATAGAATTTGACTATTGTCCCCAATTGTTCTCCAAATTAGAAAATATTGAAAATGGCAAGGAATGGACAAACCACTCATGAGGTTGAAGTATGCTAAAGCAATGCAAATATGCAATTTATTTCCCCTCTTGACTTTTGATTGTCATATTCCAAGTGCAGAAGGGATCTGAACATGAAAACCAGAAACATCAGATTCAATATAAACTATATAGATTTTCCTTTCATATATCTTTCTTACACATTACTGTCACTTGCATCAGATTCAATACAACAGGAAGCCCTACACCCTTCACCCTTCTTCAAGTTCACCAGAAACATACAATTTTTTAGGGAAAGACATAATAAAGGCTGATAAAACAAGGTGTATAAACAAACTGATCCTCGGTCACAAAAAAAGAGCTTCAAAATAAAGATTGAAAGATTATCGGCACCACGGTTCTTCTACCTTCACCTTCGGCTGAAAATACACCAATCTGCAACTGCACATCTAATAAGATGGTAACCTTCTTGCTTGCTTCTTTGCTGGCCGATTTACTGGTTCAAAAACAGGTGCCTCAAAATATGGAGTAGAGAGCCCTGGTCCACCGAGTTGCAAGGCTGTACTCTCATCTGGACCAGCCCATGCTATGGGATTGACTGCAGCGAGTATAATGAACATTGTCAGACAGGCTCATTAACATACAGTTCCATTAGATAATTTAGATACATTCCAAATGCTGTGTAATAAAAAATGGATTAACCTAACCTCCTGAATATACAAACTCCCATTGGATGGTTTCCAGTCATATGGAGAAGGATTGGGTTTAGAGATGAAAAATGTTCTTAGTTTGGCTAGAAAGTGACCTCTTATAGCTAATATTAAAATTCCAGTAGTCTAGTTCCAGTATGTTTCTTACTAGTACAAAGCTTTTACATACCTTCAGAAGGTTCAAGAAGTCCTGGCATCCCCGGACAATTGCCATCATATGAAGCTGTCAAACGAGGACGCTTCCTCACATAATTTTCCTGCAATGGTCTTGGGATTTGAAATGAAAATTGTGACATGGTCACCCCTTCTACCATGTACTCTGGATGTTCTAGCAAGTACCTAGATAATCAAAAGCATTATGAAGAACTTCAAAAGAAATATCACAAAACCATGTATGGTAAGTGTTAGAATAAACCACCCTCAAGTAATTTGTTTATACATTTATTTTGATAAACTAAACATATCCAATTTTTACGAAGTAAGAAATAAAAAGAGCAAAGATCACCATAACATACCTCTGAATTTCAACCATAGAACGAAGTCTCTTGCCTGATGGTGCAACATAATACCTGAAACCGCGTGGAAAAACAAATCATAATGGAGTGATGATTATTGATATTTGATACCAAAATACCCTTAATATGCCCCTCTGCAACTTCCACAGCTGCATTGGTGGGTGCAGCTTCAAGCTAACAATAAATCAAGTAGGATGGTAACAGGTCACCCAAATTTCTTAGGTCACTAATGATCTGGTTATAAATATAGGAGTGGATGACAGAAAATAAGCAGAATGAAGAAAGAAAGAAAGAAACAACATTAAACATCGAAGTACAGGAAGCATATATAAGTGCCCTCAGAAGGGTGAATAAACATCAAGCCCACAGAAGCCTCAGGAAATATTCACACACCCTATTTTGTGGAAGTTGCAGATAGCATTAATGGAATCTCCATATCAACTTATTAAACACAACATGAAGAACAAAAGAAACATCATTTTCGTTATTTCCCATATGCTGGCAGTACACGTAATCAAAACAGGTACTCAACCACTTACTTAAAAGTAAAAATAAAAAGTTACTCAAACACAGAATTACTCTCAAAGTTTGTGCCGGTTTAATATGATTAGTAAAATCTGATTGCAAATTAATCAAAAGCACATAACAAAAACAACAAGAAGACCACAAAAAAAAAAGAAAAAGATACAGAAAAGGCAATTGGCATTTTTTTTTGCATTTTTTTAAAAATCGTAAAAATAGACTTCTTCCATATAACTACTAAAAAGAGTTCTGTTCTCTGCGTTTTCAAACAATCAAATTGCTAAAATGAAAATGTCTACATTTTCTTGGGCTGCGCTCCCCTTTGAGCTTGCCCTTTAATGAAATCTTACTTGTCAAAAATAAAAAATGAAAATGTCTAAAAATAACCTGGTTTCACAATTTTAAATCTTTTTATTCTTGAAACAAAAAAGAGAGAGAGAAAAAAAAGTGAAGCAAGGACACTACAAACATACTCTTAGGAATCTCACCTAAAATTCCTTTGGACTCATCCATTAAAGTTAGGTTCCACCACAAATCACACAATCTGAAAATGAAGAAGGAACTTGTGAAAACAAGTGCGCTATCAAACACACTCTTAGGAATCTTGCCTAAAATTCCTTAGGATTCAACCCTCAAGTTTAGATTGCACCACAAATCGCACAATCTTAATTTCCCAAAACTTAAGTCATTATATATAAAGATAATATAAATTTATGTAAATTATGAGATTTATTTCTACTTTAATTAGGAAAATTAAAACTTTGACTAGTTAGAACATTTTAAACCTACTAGAGACCACTAATAAAGAACCAATAACATCATTTAACCCAAAATAAAATTCATGGACCACTACTACATGCTCTTTAAAAACATAATTAGTCCGGGTTCAGATCAAGACAACTAAACTAATCAAATAATGAATAACTCCACAAGAATGAGGAATGCACCCGAGTTTTAACTTTGACAAAACAAGTGCTCAATCTTATCAAGTTGAACTGAAATTACATGTGGGCCTTAAATTCTTACATCTAGCATTTGATGCTTGGTATTTTAAGTTTTAAACCTTATCTTGTATACTATTGGCAACTGAATAGATCATCTGATAGCTTTTTTACTTTTAACGTCGCAAATTAGCTTATTGATACATTTGGCGTAGCGGCCAAAATAAGGTGTATATTCAACCAAGAGCTTACCTAGTGGTACCTCATTATCTCCTCTTACTTTCCAAGTGGAAGGTCAAGAGTTCAAGTCCCATGAGGGCAACTGTTTGTGCATGCATGCATGTCTTACTTACCAATTAAAGAAAAGAAGTAGATTGAAATGTTTTGAACATATACATACTGATATTTATACACACACACGTACACACATATAATCAAGTCTTGACTTTTTGACTCAACCGAGCTTTGAACCAAACTTCACATATTTCAAGTCCAAGTTTCGTGTTTTTGAACAACACTACAGACCATGTTATAACCTAAAAATCACCAGATACCTAGGATATTCACCAACAGTAAAGCTCAAACTCCTATAACCTCTGATAAAATATAAAATATAACTATACAAACAACGGATTACCATAAATAAACCTAAAAATAGCATAGGAGTATAGGACTTGACCCAAAATTTGATTACAAGATATCTCAGGTGGGCCCCATATGAAAATCCAGATTCGCATTTTTTCTAATTAGCATTCTCATCATGACTTTGAGAGGGAGAAAGAGCAAGCATGAGAGAGAGAGACTCCTTTAGGAATGCTGCCGAAGCTGAAATGGAGTAAGAAGACAAAGGAAAATACAATTGTAGCCAAACACCTTACCAATAACCGTTGCCGTTGGCAACAAAAGTTTGGGTTGAAGTGATGTCATCGTTATTACAATTTTGTATAGGCATTAGGCACTAAAAAGAGCAATAGGATAAAAGGATGATTAAAATGTATAGTCTTTTCTCCACTTTCTTTGATAGGAATGCGGAAGTATGCAACCTCATTCTTCCCTACTACCTTCCCCCGTTCCCAGCCCACGGTCTCCACCCAACCCAAAAACCTTTTTTCACCCTTTCTCTAGAAGGAAAGAAGTCTACACTTAGGTTTGAAGTATCGCGGGAGAAGTTTCTCTCAAGAATAAAGAAGATGAATAGAATCTAATTCATCTTCATGCTAGTAGAAGAGTGGATCCAATACCAAAATGACTTCTTTCTCAAGAAGTGCAGCAAGTACTCGAGAAATTGTGGGATATCATGCCCCACGAATGAGTTGCCAAGTGCCCACTAAGAGGGCACTCTACCAGAAATTCGAGTTGGAGTCTACAGCTATACACACTGACAAATAAAGATGTCTCCACACTATCCCAGGTAAGCCAGACAATTAATAACATGGTCACTTCAAATGAACCATTGTCGTATGGATATCACGTAACTTCTTAAGCGTAAAAAAAAAAATAGCAGTTTATCATATCGTGGTGTGGTGGCTTCCACACCTGATATACCACAAAAGAAGGCCACTAGCCGGTGCTAGTCTCGCTTATGTGGGCCACTGAAAAGAGTGGTGAAAGACTTAATATTATTTTGTACAAAGTGATTACTCGCAAACTCAAATCTATAACCTCACACTTGTGAGTACAAGCTTTTATTGTTTTCACACTTGATATGCACTCTCTAGAAGGATTTAGAAGACACCTTTATCATCTTTCAAGATTCAGGTAGTGTTTCTAAGCAAAACTGAATTTGGAAAAGTAAAATAAGAAAAGAGGAGTGGGTAGAAGTAAGTGCCTGTTTGGGAGGGAGCTTCCTGCGGCCTCAAAAAGTTCTTTTGGCATCAAAAGTCCTTTCAAAAAAAAATGTGACGTTTGGTTACACATATGTAAAGGCCTTTCCGAAGAAGCTGGTGTTCAGGATGCCCATTTCAGAGAAGTAAAAAAATGTTTATTTTAGAACCTCCTTTTAGGAAGCCAAATTTTCTTTCGAAGTAAATTTGTTATTTTATTAATTTGTCCATGTACTTTTTTATATATTAACAAGATTGTGCTATATTCTCTTTTGTTTCCTCGTTCCTCCACTACTGCCACCACCTTCCACTACCTCCACTTCCACCTCTACCACCGCCTCCCACCACCACTACCTCCGCCAGCACCACCACCTCCACTGCCGCCTTCCAATACCACCATCTCCACCTCCATTGTCAACTTCGCACTTTCTAAAGGTTGTAATCGTTGTTAAGGATAAGGGATAATATTGTCAAGAAAAAAAAAAAATTTAAAGTTAAAGTATATTTAAAAAATGCACTAGCCAAACGTCTTTTTTCTTCTAAATTCCTTCTAACAAAATTCCTTTTACGAAGGCCTTATCAATGAAGTCCTTTTGATATTAGGAAGCTCCCCCAAACGAGGCCTTAATTTATCAATACATGTAAATCCTGGATAACAGAGGGTACAACTCTACAGTTGCCAAAAAAAAATGTCTCTACTAGACAAGGCAAGCCAGGCAATTAGTAACATGGTCACTTCAAGTGAACCAACTTCTTAACACGTCAATGAAATAGCAGTTTATCATACGGAGGTGTGGGGCTTCCACACTTAATATGCCACAAAAGGCCACTACCCATTGCTAGTTCCGCTTATGTGCAGTACTAGGAGGAAAAGAGTGGAGATAAACTAAACCTAACTTTATTATGCACTAAGTGAGTGCTCTCATTCTCGAATCTACATCCTCACTGGCAAGCCAGGTAATTAGTAACATGGTCACTTCAAGTGAACCAACTTCTTAACACGTCAAGGAAATAGCAGTTTATCATATTGAGGTGTGGGGCTTCCACACTTAATATGGCCACAAAAGGCCACTACCCATTGCTAGTTCAGCTTATGTGTGGTATTGGGAGGAAAAGAGTGGAGATAAACTAAACCTTTGACTTTATTATGCACAAAGTGACTGCTCTCATACTTGAATCTACATCCTCACACTTGTAAGCACAAGCTTTTAATGTTGCACTAAGAAATGGCCCTTTCACACCTTATATGCACTCCCTAAAAAGATTTACAAGAGGCTTGTATCATCTTTCAAGATTAAGGTTGTGATTCCAGGCAAAATTGTATTTGAAAGAGTAAAATAACGATATAGGCGTAACAAAGCTAATTTATCAATACGTGCAAATCCTGGATAATAGAAGGGTAGAGAAACAAATGGAAAAGAATGCATACACGTCTGCGAACTTGGTGCTTCCTTCACCTCTGATTCTTAAAAGGCGTTGCCACCCAGGAGGGGGCTGAGCAATATTAGGCTTATCAATTGCCCAGAGCCTGCTGCCATCTTGAGAAATATCAGCTGGATCTTCACATGATATCTCAGGCCGCCACTCACGAGCTGTTTCGCAGACAAAAGGATGCTCTAAAATATGTTCACGTATTTCTTCATACTTTTCCTTTGTTGGTATGAGCCTCCATTTAAAACAGTTAGCACACTGGACAGTGAACGCTCCCACAGAAGGCAAAACTCTGGAAGATTGATTTGGAACAGAGTATCTAGGGAAAGTTGGAGGCTGGTACCCAATAGGATCGGGGACAGCTTCAATTTCACCGGTACCATTAGTAGCAGGATCATAGACCACTAATTGATTCTGAGCATTTTCACAAGACTGATTGTCTTCATCCTCCGTGCCATGATCCTCATCCTCTTCCGAAGAAATGAGGTCTACAGATTGCTGAAGAGTGCTCTCCAGGTGATCAGATATAGTAGAATCATTGAAGCCATTTTCTTCTTTTTTCACCATAAAGGTGCCGTTTTCTTCTTTTTTCACCCTGAAGGTAAGTTTTGCAGGACGTGACTGCATCTGAATAGATCTTCAATCACCTGATATAACAAGAACTAGCATAAATCACTGGTCTTATGTACCTTATAGAGTAGTCAAAATATAGTGAAATTATCAACAATATTAATGTAAGAACAGAAAAGAATCCTCACATAGTAAAAGAAACAGAGCAGAGTTAATAGGCTTGGTTCCTATTCTAAAGAAAACAGAAAATCAACCTCAAGTTCTGACCCGTGGATGAAATAAGTTCTTCAGTGCAAAGAATCCTTCTTTCTAGATTTGGGAGATTCATTCCTTGGAGCTCTGGTAACTAGCTTGGACATGAGTTTTCTTTTTAATTTGACATAAAACTAACAAAAGTACATAGATGTCCTGCTGAAGGGTTCTTTTTGTTTTCACTATTTCATTAAGGCTTTTAAAAGAAAAAGCTAGTGAAGACTTCCAAACTTAGAAGTTTATCATCCCATCCAAATATGGTGCATGTTCTCAGGACTCAAATTGGCAATCTAATTTGGATGAAATAAATAATTGCCAATGTGCAAGGCATCCAATTAAAAGGACAAATAAAATAAACCGTATAATCTATTATATTACATGTTGGTGCAACACAGAAATGTTCAAACACGTTAATCTAAGAGCTGAAAGATTGCCAAAAGAGATTATCAAAACTAAAAAACTCAATCATTACCCAGAAAAAGAAAAAAAAATTATAAATTTAAAATTTAATGCGAAAACAAAATCTCATTGAGAATCAGCAAATTAATAGGTATACAAAGTTTACAGATCGATCAAGGTCAACGTCAAACACCCAAAACCTTAGAGAGGAATTCTCATTTAAATCAAACAAATCAACAAAAACACATAAACCAAAAAAAAAGAAATGTATCAAACTTTACCATAGTATAATTCATGTGACGAATCGATTACAATTAATATCCACCACGAATGTCATTCACATAACACCACAGCTGATTCAACTCACATATATACACAAATATATGTCTAACAATCTAGCATATAACACATATATTATTTGTGTGCAAGGGGAGAGAAATTACAGAGATGGGGTTGAGAGATCTGATCCTATTATCATCAAATCAACACCGTCGGGAACCAAACGGGAGAAAATTACCAGGTACTGCGAATATCGTCTGTATGTATTGGAGTGGTTTCGTGCTCCTCGATAACAGAGATGAACAAAGAGGAGAGAGAGTGAGTAGAGAGAGAAACATCGACATACAACATCTGAATCTCTGATCTAAATAGAGTAAATACAGTTATTAATTTAATATTTTACTGATCTATTTTTTTTTCTTTTTTATAATTTTTGCAACTAAAATTACAGCTAAGACAAAAAAAGAAAAAATCACAAGTACAGCTATAGTAGTCAGTGACGTGTGAGCCTAAGATTGTTCACAAACGTAGTAAAAGAAATAAAAATGGATTAACGAGGTATCTAAGTTGGGAGTAGATATTGGATGAGTCGGATATATCATGTTATTTGTATATCAAGTTAATTAAAATACATCATTCAAGTTGGTTGAGAGTAGTTGTTATATGTAAGTGGGACCCATTCATTGAACATTTTATTGAATGATGCATTTTAATTGGCTTGGTATATAAATGACATGGTATACCCGACTCACCCAATATCTACTCTAAGTTGGATAGCATAAAAAGGAATCTAATGAGCTTATTAATGGAACTTTAGTTGGACTCTATACCATAAATTTCTTATCAAGGCTACATTGGACGCTCTGACGCGAAATTAGGACTCGTATTCCTCATCAGATTTTTATCCCATATTTATTTATCTGTATCGTATAAAGAGTTTGAACATTTACTTCTATCAGAATTGTTTTACCATTTTATTTCCTCACTTTATATAGATTTTAAAAAATATATTATATGAATTAAATAATTAATTTTTTAAAAATAATAATAATTTTACTTGAAATTAAGGTCTAATATATGGTTTACAAATTAATGAATATGTAATTTGATCTAATCTATGAAAAAGACTCAATTCGATTCGATCCGATTCATGAAATAGCGAATTGGATCAGATTGAATTGACGGATTAGATTTAATTTAAATAATCTAATATAATTATTTTTTTAACTAGGTTCAATAACAATTTTTTTATTTAAAAGATATAAGATATTATAATATTATTATTAAAAGTTGTAATATTGTATATATATATATAATAAATATTATAAATTTTAACATATTGCCATGAATCAGATCGGATTTTTGATTCCTCCAATTCATAATCCGATTTGTAGCATACAGATTCTTATTTTCTAAGTCCGCAACCGATTCATTAGTCATTCAATCTGATCCAATCCGCACAGATCAGATTTACAGATTTTTTGTGCACCCCTACTTGAAATAGAGTTTGCAGTCATGTTTAAGTAGGGGTGCGTTTAGTAACGTTTTTGTTTTTGCAGTCTCAAGGAAGTAAAAACTTAATTTTGCTTTTCTAAGTGAAAATAGAAAATAGAAATGACATTTAATAATATTTATTGTTGTCACAATTTTGAAAACAGAAAATAAATAAGAGTGTTTAGTAACATATTATTTTTCTTTTTTACAGTACTGATTTTTATTAATTTTTTATTTTATTTTTAATTTATCTATTGATATCAGAAAACCTTAAAATATATATAGTGTATACAATTCAAAAATTTTACAAATTTTAATAAAATGAGTAATAATAGACATAGTGAAAGTTATCATCGAATTGGAAAAGTGAATCACTCTTATCGTGGAAGTGAGACCTACACTTTCACAATCCAATGGATGGACACCCTCTTCACTACACATTCAGCGATACATTTTCACTCTACAGATCATTATTTTAATAAAATACAACATCTAATTTAAATCACGAACTCCATGTATATGCATTATGTATAACTTTAGTATATGATGGATAATATATTTAACATATAGTATATAATAATAAATAAAAAAATATTAAATAATATCTCATATGTAGTAATATTATAAATTAATTATATAATATAATATTTACAATTATAATATAATATAAATTAATTATAATTAAATTAATTACAATTACAAGTATAATTATAATATAATAAATTAATTATAATATAATATTTCATGTAAGAATGAACAGTGTCAATGTAGTAATAATACCAAAAACGTTTTTGAGCTACAGTGTTCAAAACAGAATAAACACATTTTTTATGTTTTCTCTTTTCTTCACAAAAATGAAAAACGTTTTCTACAATTGAAAAACAAAAACATATATATATTTTTTGTTTCTATTTTTTGAGGGTTGACAACAAAAAAATAAAAAATATTTTCCGTTAGTGAACTCATTCTAGTTTTCTACAAAAGTCATGTTTGTCATCATTTTAAGTAACATAAAGTGAGAATGAGAGCGGAAGCACGAGAGCGTCAAATTTATAAAAAGTTGAGAGCAGAAGTATTTAGAGCGTTTATACATTTATTTATATGTAATTATTTTACTTAATAATTATTGTTTTTATTTATTAAATATTGTGTTTTGTTGAACTTTTTAATACAAGATTATTAAAAAGTAGTGAGATATTTATTTATAATAATTTTTATTAATTACTTTTATGAATTAGTAGTAATATATTTTAATTGTCATGTATATAACAAATAGATGGTGTTGAAGTAGTATTATCGTTGTTTCACATGCAACAACCGGTCATGGTTTCAATCCCGTTTGTGACTATTTTTTTAAGCAATTTTGCTGGCAAACAGCTTGTGGGGACAAGGCAACACGCGGATTCAACCCTGTGCCGCCAACTTTAGCGAGAAAGTCCACCGTTCCAGGTACTAAACCAAAGAGAGTAATGGTAGAAACGTTCATAGGAGTTAGTCTGGGAATAGATTATGCGAGTCGAATGATGGATTCTACATGTGATGTCATGAGTAAATACACTGTTTTATTCACATAAAAAGAAATCGGACTGAGTTCGAATGAACAGAATATCATTATTCAACCAAATAATACATTAAAATGAAACACCAAATTTTCTAATTACTATTAAATATATAAAGAATTTCAAATCACTTACTAATATCAGAATTCTTTTATCATTCTATTTTCTCTCTATGAACCAGTTATAAACTCCTAAAAATTCTACATCAACTAAATAACTAACTTTTTCGAAGCATTATAGGAATCAACAATAGTATTTAGTTGTCAGTAGGTCTTTCCTTTCTGTTTTTAATTTGTACACGACTTTGATCAACTTTGGCAAGAAAATCATTGTTCTAAGAACTAAACCAAATATCACATTCCAAAGACAAGGGTATGCTTCAACTCCAATGGTGTGGAATGAAACAAACAATTCTTCCCGTGCCACATTGGCTAGGCATCACGACTCCTTTCTAAAATGGTAAATCTCATAAAAGGAATTCCCCTTGTGTTGTAGAACGATTGATTACTTATTACTAGTCTGACACAAACATGTCATATTCAAGATGTATGAAAACTTGATTAACTAATTATATGAACTTATAGGTGTTTTAACATGTTTTAAAAATTTTTATATATATATTAAACTTTCAGTTCTTACAAAATTAAATAGTCATAATTGGTTATTTACGGTGATTAAATATTTCATTTAATCATTTATGAATAGTGAGACTCTTGAGTTTCTTGTAACTTCTATTTCTTAAAATTTCGTAATTAATTCATCATTTATTTCTATTATAACCCGAACTTCCATCATTATGTCAATTTTTAATCACCCATAAATGATTTGTAACTCTTGACTCTTAGGTTGCTAAATCATAAATAGATACCATAAATATAGAGCTCATAAAAGGGGCATAGGGTAAGCAACACAGGAGTTGAGACGAATTCAATGTATAGTAAGTGAAGTTACTAAGTCAAGAGAAATTTTGATTACTTTGTTAAAGTATATGATTATCAAGTTTAGAATCTAATGAGATTCGGATGAAGTTTTAGGCGGTCAAGCTCAAGATTGTTGAGAGGTTTCTAGTGAAGGGTTAACAATAAAATTTTGAAATTTTGATAAGTTTTCTACTAATATTATGGGAATTTTAAGTGATGAAGTACAAATTCGCTCCCGATCTGGTCAAACGCCAACCTGTAAAAACGACAATCAAAAGGTAACCGAAAAAACACTGGCATGGTGCCGGCCGATTACACTCCGACGCTTAAGTCAGATATCAGAGAAGGTTTTGAAAGCTGTAAGGGCACTCAGAGGTTATTAATTGCATACTTGAAATATGGACCGTCCTTGTATTTATAGCAGTCACATGGGAACATGTCCTAGTAGGAGACTGACTTTTTAGTTCCCCAGCCTTACTGGGAGATATAAAAGTCCTAGTCTAAGTACATCTCTCATCCACATCACACGAATCATTATTGCCCGCGTCACCTGACTTTATAATTGGAGTCAAACACCCCATCAAATGCCCCCTGTTCATGAGAGCTGCTTGTCGGACCTTAGGAACACTTTGATCACCCCGTTGGGTTGTGCAAATAAACCATTGACCCACACCCAGCCAAAACTTATCGAGCCTTAGAACCCTTGACCCCACCTGAACCAGTCCCTGGGCCTCGGCCTTAGCTGGTTTTGGTGGCCAGACCTGGCCAATCTTGGCCGACTTTAAGGGACCGGCCTTGGCCGATCTTCCTAACTGGCCTTGGCTGGCTTTTTAAGCAATGGTCTTGGCCTATTGCTTTGCCAGTCTGCTTTTTTGATATTTGTTGACCGTTGGCTTTGTGAACGTTGCATTCTGAATGTTGGGATCTAGTCGTTTGCTTAGGTTAACGTTGTCAAGTGACCGTTGCCCTTTGCCCTATGTCTATAAAAGCTTCTCGGACTCTTCATTTGTACACACACCACCCACTATCATCCTTTTATGCAATATTTTATCACTTTATCTCTTTCTCGTTGCCTTCATTTCTTTGAACACAGTTTCTAAAAGCTAGCCCCAAATTTTTTTGCCCCTTACTCTCCGCTCTACGAAGCCCTCGATTTCATTTATCTTTTCATGGCTGATTATTCTGAGTGCCAAAACCTTGCCTCTACTATGATAGCCTCGGAATGGGAAGAGCTAGCTGTCCGCTACTCTTTCCCGGACGGAGTCATCGCCAGAGCCCCTAACAGAGTGGAAAAGGTTTATTCTATTTCTTCGGGGGAGACATGCTTCTATAGAGGCGCTTTTACCTATTGCCTCCAGTTCCCGGTCCCAGGCTTTGTAAAGGATCTACTCCAGGTGGTTAACCTCTGTCATTCCCAACTCACGTCAAACTCTAGGCGCAAAATTATGGCTTCCCTTGTTCTCTGGAAGTCTTATGGTAACGGACCTTCACTGTCCATAAATGAATTTCTTTCTTGCTACACTATTATGAAGAATGTTAACTGGCACCACCTCCAAAGCCGAGTGAGTGGAAAGAACCCGCCCAAGGGCCTGGTGCTTATTGGTAACGGCTGGCGAATCAAATCATGGAAGGAACGGTTCTTTTTTTGTCTCTGGATGCTGGGAGCTTCCTCCTCACAGCATTCTCTGTATATGAATTGACAGGGACGTTTCTGGTGAGCATCCCTTTGCCTTCCTTTTCCTTGTTTACATTCCTTTTTCTTTTACTTTGCACATATGTAACTACCTTTTGTTTTTAAATCCAGCTATTAGGCCCAAGCCACATATAGATAAGGAGGAAGAAGATAGGCTAGAGAGGGCTTATAACCACCCAATGAAAGACACCCTAGCTTTGACCTCGGACTCGGGATTGGCCTCGCTAGGCTATTTTCTCTGTGTCATTGTAGACAGATGTGGTATACCTTCTTTCCTCTGACCTTCCTCCTTTCCTTTTCAAAAAACTATCTTTCATGTACTTACTAGCAAAAATATACAGAGCCTTCTCGAAGGAGGGTGGACAGGGATGTTCTTACTCAATCAAGGGTAAAGGTGTTGCCTCTACCTCTTCTCCTTCTACACCAAAAGGCCACGACGGCATGTGGTTCTTAGACACGGGGGTTTGTCATCTTCCCTTTCTATTGGGAATTCTCCTCCTACCACCGCCCTTACCCCTACTCTAGCCCCCAGGAGCATTCCAAATCCAAGCTCCTTTAGGGTGCCGTCGACTCAACTATTTGGAAGCGGCAGCTCCCAAGTGTATTTTTTGTCTTTAGCCAGCAGTACCAAGTCAATGTTGTCCGACCCCGAGTATGTTGTTGCCAGGGCCAGACAATTCGTTCTCTAGAACAACCTTAAACAGGTGGACGCGCTTGGGGCCTATGCATTTACCGGGCATCTTATAGTTAATATGGCCCAGGTTTGTTCCCATTCTTCTTTCATTTTCTTGGTATTACCCTTTATGTCGTACACTTATACTTATTTTGATATATTAATAGGGTATTACGTTTGCATAGTCTATCTCTAACCGTCTCCTTTGGACGGAGGCTGAACTTGAGAGGCAGAAGACAACGCTGAATTATGAGATAGAGTCTTTACGCTTCTCTCATGCTTCTTACGTGCAGGAGGTTAACGTCCTCAACTCCGTCATGAATGGGAGGCAATGGTCAAGTTAAATGCTGATCTGCCAAGGATTAAGGTTGTGGTTGTTGAGTAATTCAATGATTCATCTAAGAACGACAAGATATACGATCAGTCGTATGTCGAAGGCTTCAAACACTTCCTTGAAGTGGCAGGGCCAATGGCCAGGGATAGACTTCTCCCTTTTGCAGCTGGGTGAGGCTGAGAAGCCCGACCCTTGATTCCTCTTTTTTTTTTTTTACATTGTAATGTCTTTCTTCCATAGCGCCTTTAACCTACGACCTTGTAATATTCTACTTTATTAATGACAAGCTATCTTTTTTCACATTGAGGTGTCCTCTGGTTTAGGGTGTTTTAACAAAAAAATCTTCATGGCATTACCCTACAAAAGAATTGTGCAATGGACTTACCTTAGCATTGGGTATAATTCCTCTTGGCGGGTTGTGCCCCCGTAGGGTCGATTGACAATGTTCTCAGGATTAATTTATCCCGCCTTTTTCATTAAAGGCCATCTGAAGAGGTATGCCCTTGTGGGGTTGTTTAAGAAAATTTTTAAAATTAATTCATCCCGTCTTTTTCATTAAATGCCCTCCGAAGAAGTGTTCCCCCGTGGGATTGTTTAACAATATTCTCGGAATTAATTCATCCCGCCTTTTTCATTAAAGGCCCTCTGAATAAGTGTGCCCCCGTGGGGTTGTTTAACAAGATTCTCATAATTAATTCATCCCGCCTTTTTCATTAAAGGTCATCTGAAGAGGTGTGCCCTCGTGGGGTTATTTAACAATATTCTCGGAATTAATTCATCCCGCCTTTTTCATTAAAGGCCCTCTGAAAAGGTGTGCCTCCATGGGGTTGTTTAATAATATTCTCATAATTAATTCATCCTGTATTTTTTATTAAAGGCCCTCTGAATAAGTGTGCCCTCATGGGGTTGTTTAACAATATTCTCGGAATTAATTTATCCCGTCTTTTTCATTAAAGGTCATCTGAAGAGGTGTCTCCCCGTGGGATTGTTTAACAATATTCTCCGAATTAATTCATCCCGCCTTTTTCATTAAAGGCCCTCTGCAAAGGTGTGCCCTAATGGGGTTGCTTAACAATGTTCTCAGCATTAATTCATCCTACCTTTTTTATTAAAGACCCTTTGAAGAGGTGTGTCCCTGTGAGGTTGTTTATTCACTTTTTTAATTTCGACAACATACTTTGAAACGAAAAGGATTTTTATTGATTTCCTAGTAACAATAGAGACTATTCGAGAAAAAATCTCGAAACTACCGCCCTAAGGCTTAGTACTGAACTAAGTTTCAACTGGAACTATTAAAGCAAATGCAACTTATAAATAAAAAGTCTTACTAATAGTATTTCCTCAGATGCTCAATGTCTCTGACATCTTTTTTTTAGAGAGGTGGTGTAGTATTCTCGGGTAGTAGCTTGATCTCCCCTTAGCTCCCCAGTGCCATAGTCAGTAGGGAACTGCACAAAGAGATGGTAAGTGGAGGTAACTACCTTCATAGCATTCAATGTGGTTCTTCCCACAATGACATTGTAAGTAGACGGGCAATCTACCACAAAGAAGGTCATCATCTTCAAGAGTTGCTTTGGACTTACACCAGCGGTGATTGGAAGGGTAATGACCCCAAGCAAAAAGAGCTTCTCCCTAGAGAATTCGATAAGCGGGGACTTAGTAAGCTTAAGTTTTTCCTTACCGATATTCATCTGGTTAAAGGCTTCTATAAACAGAATGTTAGCAGAACTGCCATTGTCGATCAGTATCCACTTAATTGTAAAATTGTCGATAGTCAGTGTGACCACTAGGGCATCGTCATGTGGCTGCTGAATTCCCCTCGTATCTGCCTATGAGAAAGTTATGACATGATTTTCTATTCAAGGGTGCTTGGTATGAGGGGACAATTTGCTCACTTTGCCTACTTCATAAAAATTTCTAACTTTCCTCACATGCACTTTTTGAGCCACCTTGGACTCTCCACCTCCTGCAAACCCACCCGAGATAACTTTGATTTCCCCCAATGAAGGGTTTTTTTAATGTTGTCGTATTTGTCATCCCTACGAATTAGACTTTCAATTTGTCTTTTCAAGTTGATGCACTCGTCTGTGTCATGTCCATGATCACGATAAAATCTGCAATACTTGTCGCGGGATCTCTTGACGAGATATGTTTTGAGTTTTGGGGGCCATGTTAATTCCGGATCATCTTGAATTTAGAGGAGAATTTGGCTTATTGATGTATTTAAAAGGGTAAAATTGAATCCCTTACTTTGACGCGATGACCCATCACTCTGATCTCGCGTTGTCTTGCCATATTTGGGGTCCCTTTCTTCTTGAACGAAATGTCTTCTCATTTTTCTGTATGTCTTTCTATTGCCATCCCTTTTTTCCTATCGTTTATTTAGGGAATCCTCGGCATTCATGTACTTTTGAGTCTTTATGAGTAGCTCTGACATACTTTCTGATGAATGTTTAAAGATTGAATACAAAAACTTTAAGGGTTGCAGGCCTCCTATGAATGCAGTAACTGCTACCTTATCGTCCAAAGCATCGACTTGCAACATCTCCTTGTTGAATCGGTTGATGTAATCTCACAACCATTCTCCTTTTGTTTGCCTTGCATTCAGAAGATAAGTTACGAGTTTCCTATGTCTTCGGGCTGCAATGAAGTTGCTCACAAACAACCAGCTCAGCTCCTTGAAGGAATGTATTAACACAAGTTTCAAGTTATTGAACCATGCTCGAGTAGAACCTTTCAATGTAGTGGGAAAGGTTCTGCACATGATCTCATCTAATACTCCTTGGAGGTACATTAGAGCCTTGTAGGTCCCCAGATGGTCTAGGGGGGTTCTTGGTCCCGTCAAAGTTTACAAGGGTGGGTATCTTAAACTTGTTGGGCAAAGGACAATTCATTACTCCCGTAATATAAGGGAGGTTAGTTTGCTGCACCAGATCCTCCATTGTAGCGGGCATTTTCCTTGAATGGCATGAGTCATACTTTTTACCTTAGCTCTGAGGTATTGTATCTCCATGTCATAATAAGCAGTTTCTCTTGGCTGCCCCAAATCTACACGAGTACGAGCCCTGAACTCCGAATCCCCATGAGTACGAACTCTTTTGGACGAAACTAGGTGAATGGGTGTCCCATATCGATCACTTCTCACATGGCTCTGGGCCGCGTCATCTGCCAGAATCCCACTATCTCGCCCAACATCATTCTCATTTAGATAGACTGGCCTAAGGTGACTCCATGACAACATTGGTTCCACCGAAGGGAGGCATTGCAAGATTGCCACATTTTGTTATAATACCTAGATCAGACTCTGATTTAAGTTTTGAACTTAGTATTCCAATGTTGTGACACGCTCCTAGTCATTTAGGGCTTCGACATGTACCCCAGGCAAGTCTCCCAGACCAGGGGCTGCATGTTTCCTTTTCCTGCTGTAGGAAGATTATGGACGACAGGGTCTGTGATGGTGAGCGGATTATGATCGACAGGTGGATCCTGACCGGCTGGCTGATGGTGTCCAACAGGACTGGCAGGAGGACCCTGGCCAGCTGGGGGACTGTGCCTGGCAGGAGGATCCTGGCCAGCTAGATGGTGACCGGCAGGTGGATTGACTTCAGGTCCGGATCATTACTGGGTCCTCTTATTGTTATAGTTTCCTTACAATATGCCCAATTGAGTAATATAATAAATGTTAAGGGATCTGAAAATTGTAAAAGAAGAGTTCCACATTTATGCTTGTATTGAAAATGCCAAACACGTCATCAAGCCTGCACGCTTTTAAGCTGAGTGTTACTAAAGAAAAACAAATCTAGAAAGAAAAAAAACTAACTGAACAAGCCTGCATGATTTGTACACTACTAGGGTTGCAAATGACTCGAAATGTTCATGAACCATCTCATTTAAGATTCGACTCAGGCTTGTTCGTTACGCAAACAAGTTGAGTCGAGCTCAAGCTAAATTTCTAGGTTCATTTAGTAAACGAGCTGAGATCAAACTTGATTTTTAGGTTTGCTTAGTAAACGAGCTAATCTGAAATAATATTGGACTCGACTTGTGTAGGCTCGTGAGCATAAATTTATCTAGGCTCATATATGTTTGTGAACATTGGCTCGTACACACATTTATAAACATAAGCTTGTATAAACGTAAGCTCATGTGTAAGCTCATTTAAGTTCATGAATAAGCCAAAACAATCTTGAACAAGAGCACGAATGATTTTTGTTATTAAAAAAACCGAACCCGAGCTTTTCAAAATAATAACAAGTCAAACTCAATCTTAGCTTTTCGAATTCGTCACGATCTCGATCCTTAATCGAACCCTAACTGAGCCTACAAATGAATGAGCCGAACCCGAACAGACTCAAGCCCGACTCGGCTAGAATAATTGAGCCTACATATGAATGAGCCGAACCCAAACAGACTCAAGCCCGGCTCGGCTAAAATAACTGACATTATATCACTGACAAATATACGTCTTCCTGTCATTAGTGTAATAAAAATAGTATTGTTTTTCAAGAATTCTGCTATACTTAACTGAAACATACTTGTGTGTAATAATTTTCTAAATCCGGATGAGCCAAGTGCATTGGTTATAAAAAGAATGTGTAAATTATCTAATACTTGAAGCTATCTCATAAAGCTAAAAAAAAAGGGCACAATCAACCAAACCAAAAAGGGAAACTGCCAAAATTGGGTTTCAATGTTCGCCGATTATGTTTCAAAGAGACTAGACATGGTAATTGGTTACTGAAGCAATTTTTGGAAAGGAGGAAAGAAGGAAGGAAAAAGGTTGATTGAGAACTCAACTCCTATTCATTCCAGCCTTCAAGGACTCCCGCTAATTTATAACAACCAAATCATAATTATTCGTGTAATCTTTAGAGATTCTGTACTAGCACTAATGTTGCAGTTAGTACGCAACAATGGAATGAAATGAAATGCCAATATTACTTTTTTTAAATCCATTCATTTGTTTAGTAAAAAACTAAAGTGATAATAACCATTCTGCATCATTCCTTTGAATGAAAAAAAAATGAAAATTCATTCCACTATTCAACTTATGGAATGATCATTCCATTCCTAATAAACATTAAAAAATAAAATCTAATTACCAAAAATAATGTAATTATCATTTCATGTTTGAAACCAAACAATAGAATTGAAATAACCATTCCATTCAATTTCATTCTCATTTTCATTCAATTCTCACTTTAATGGAATGTTCATTTCATTCCATTGTTGCGTACCAAACATAGCATAAGAGTTAACATGGTGAACATCTCATGTTAAGAATTGAAACTCATAAACAAGTTACCAATCAAATAAATAACTGTCATCAAATAGCAATTCTGAGAAGTTCCTCTGCCACTGTTAGAAACAACACCCAAATTAATAATGAAAATAACTAGCAAGCATGTCATGAATGATTTTCATGCACAACAAAGTAGGACTTAATGAGAAGTATTTGAATTTCGAAAGAAAAAAGAACTGCTAAACCCTTCCAGCCTGAGAGATAAATTAGTTCTCATTTGACAATATTGCTGCCTTTTTTTCACTCCATGAATCAGGACCGAAAAAGCTGCATATGGTCAAAATATAATATAGAACACCAGAAAATGTTAAAATCTATATAAAACATGAAATGTCACAGCTATAGTCGCAATGCAGTGCTTATTTTTTACCGGACAAACAAGTGGTCTTTAGTCACAAGCTAGCTAATAGTTTAAAATATAGCATTTTAATAGTAGCAGTAATAAACACATTTCACCCACATTTCTGAATGGCTGGAGAAAACCTTTCTAGCATTGTGAAATATCAAATCTCCCAACCAACACTTTTATAGCATTGTGAAAATATCTCTCAACTACTACATTTCGTTGGCCCTCTCAACAACCAACAATAAAATTAAAAGACCAAGAGAAGAAATTCTATATTCAGTTATTTTGGAAATAAAGAGAAAATAAAAGAAAAGCAACCTTTGGAGAGAACAATGATCAATATTGAAGAGTTTGAATGTTTTCCTGCAAACGAAACACTAAACTGTACTGTCACTCTCTCTAGCATTTCCCAAAACAATTTCAAACTGGACAAAAATAGTTACAGTGATGACAACAAACTTTACAATTCAATAAATCATATGAGTATGCCTACTGCACAGAGATAGGGTTTGATCGCTGCAGATACATGTGTTATTAAAATCTGACGGGAAGGAATTACTTGGTGCAATGGATTTCCTTAAAAAAAATTCCTTCTAAAACCAAAACTGAGGACACGAACAGAATACCAAAGAGATTGCCATTAATCCAGGACAATAATGGTGTGGTATAGATGTATAAAGGGTATGCTGTTTGCAGATAGATGCATCTCAGTGAACCATCATACTGTAAGCCATACATGAAAACCTAAAACAACATAAATTTCACTTTTCACATAGCTAATTAAACTAATAAACTTCATAAGCACGAGAACAGAACAAGCAAAAAAGAAATCATGTTCATAAGGGACCTATTGACCGGAAAAAAAAAAAGAAAATATAATCAAATTTTAGCATTATACTAGAATGGGATCTTCCTGATTTTATCCTATCCCCCCAAGAGCATAAATTGACTAGAAAATCTCATGATTACAGCAGACTTAAATCCAACTGAACCATCCCCTCCTTCTCAAGCCTCAATAGTTGCATGCATTTAAAGCAAACTATCTAGAAAATGCAAGAAAACAAAAAAAGCACGTTCCTTTTATATAAACAAGCAAGAACTGACAGGGAAAACAAAAAATCTAGCCAACTTCAGTGCAGCAAAACGTCACACACTTGACGGCTTGAGAATTTATACCAATTAATGAAATCTTACATCATGATTATAATGTGAAAAGAGCTGTTGCAATCAATCAAGATTGCTCATTCCATTCCACAAAGAGAGAGGTACCAACGCAAATCAATTTAGTGATCCAACCATAAACAAAAACTACTCTCTCATCTGCTTAAGAGTAACTTGCACCAACTCACAAGTAAAATTACTCGATCAATGATCATCAATGTGAAAAAAATAAAAGGAAAAAGGACAAGAAACTATGGCATCAAACTATCACAAATCTAACTAAATGATGAACAAAGATTCTCTTTATATAGCAAGGACAAATTACTATATGGTAAAAGTGAACCACAATGAAAAAGAAAAACATAACTAGAAGCAAACTAACTGAAATTATATTGGGGCTACTAATCCACACACACAAGCAATATCACATTTGTACACCACTCACGAGAACATATATTTAACTACACATCACACAAAATAATATACACACGAGCATATATGCATATGCCCGTATGGAAATTAAAATCGACCCTCTAAACAGAGGAAAGAAGAGATTTTTTTTTGGAAGTTGAGCTATCAGAACATTGAGGCAACAAAAAAGAAGCTAATTCAAGCTCCATGGAATATGACAGAAACTGATTCATATCATCTATTTAATATTCAAGCAGCAACAAAAATTAAACCGATCAGTCTATGGCCAAACAAACACAGACCCATTATAGAAAAACAAAACCCTAACTCAGATTCTATGTGAATTCGACGAATAGTCACCGACCCATCATAGGAATTTGACTCAAAGATCATTCAGCGTACTGGGTGTCCTGGTAATCAGATCAGACTGGGCTAAAGAGCTGAGAAAGCGAGGGTTTTGGCTCGGAGTTCATGCCAATGATAATTACCAAGGGGATGAACCCGTAGTGGGTGATGACCTTCGCTTTCTTGACCACCCATGTGCTCCACTCCTTCACGCACTTCCCTGCGGACCGTTCCTCCGATGGCTTTGAGCCCTTGGTTGTCTTGCCTTTAGCCTTCAGTGTAACCCTCGACGCCATTGAATCACCTATCTCAGCCTCTCTTTCTAATGAGCAATGACAAAATAGCAATAGTCGGGTTGATTAACATGTGACGGTATGGGAGCCGACTGATGATTTTGATCAAAGCCGACCTCTTTGGTTCAACTAATATTTATTGAATATTACGCTTTTTTTTTTTTTGGAACAAATCGGATTTATGGAATAGGAATAGGAAAATGAATAGAATTCTATTTATGAAAAAAATTGAATTTGAAAGAAATTATAAAATATGATTTGTAATTAAATAATAATATACATCTTTGTTCTTATTAAATTGATAATAGAAAATTTATTTTAAAAAAAATTATGCTCGTCCAAGATTGACACACAAGATACATACATGAAAGAATTATAAGCTATGACCGTCATAAAAAAAAAAAGGCAAATTACACTTACATCCTTTTTAGATTGATTTTATAACATTTACCTCTCATATATTTTGGTATATAACACTTACCCCCTCTAATTTGCACATTGGTAACAAATACTCCTTTTGTCAATCAAACTAACGGTTATTGCTGATGTCATCAAAATTTAATCTTAAAAGGATAATTTAGGGGTGGCAATTTCGTTCGCCCCGACGGGTTTCCACCTCGCTCCGCCCCTAATAGGAGTAGGGGCGGGTATGATTTTTTTAAGAAAATTTGTCTAGTACCCGCCCCGCCTCAATTATATACATACATACATACATATATATATATATAGTAACATAATTATATGAAATGTGTCATTTCTTTTATTATTATATTACTTATATAAATATAGTATACTAGATATATGGCAGCCACTAGGTTACCTTGTTCTGCTTTATTCCTCTCTTTATTTTATGGCTAAAAGATAACCCTCTCTATCTTGTGTACATAATTGATCTATAGAAAAAAAAAATTTCTTGAAGACCAAAACTGTTTCTATTTTCATCTACATATGTATGTATGTTTGTGTCATTTTCTTTAGTCTTATATATTGGGATTTTGACTGTATGAGTTTTGTATCATCGTTTGGGTACATTTAGTCCAACATCGAATTCAAAGCAAATAAAGCAAAGGATTTTGTTATTCCTCTCTTTCTCTAAACGGGGCAGTGGTGGTATGCTTACCACAAACCCGTTAGGATTCTTAACGGGAGATGGATTTAGTATTTTCTTGATGGGGCGGGGTAGAGTTTTGGCATACCTGCCCCGTTGTCATCCTTAGGATAATTATACCCTTAAAAATGTTGCAACTGAAGTTGGCGGGTCTCAGTTTCAATAGCAACTCTGGCATTAGGACAATAATGGCTAGTGGTTTGGCCGAAGCTGGATCTTCTCGACAGTGGTTTCAATTGTGAGTGTTGATGGTGTAGGTGGTAAAGCATGGTGGAGACAGAGGTGGGTGATGGCTCGACGGGAGGTGATGTTGCTACGATTGAAGGTCCGAAGTGGGTCTGCTCATAGTAGTGGCTCATGGTGGGAGTGGGTCTACACGACTGTTTAAGTGTTGCTTGAATAATGGTGGTGGAGTTGGTGGTTTGGTGGGTCTAATCGACATTGGTTCTATTTGGTTGAAGTGATGATAGCAGTGGAGATATAGGTCTTCTAGGTTCGGTAGTGGATGTGGTGGGTCTCGGTTTTAATGGCAGCTTCGACATTAGGATGATAATGGCTAGTGGTTTAGCTGGAGCTGGGTTTTTTCGACAGTGGTTTCAATGGTGAGCGTTGATGGCGCAGGTGGTGAAGTTTGGTGTAGACGAAGGTGGGTGGTGGTTCGACTGGAGGTGATGTTGCTACGGTTGAAGGTTCAAAGTGGGTCTGCTCAAAATGGTGGCTCATGGTGAGGTATAATTGTCCTTTTAAGATTAAATTTTAATGACATCAGCAATAATGTTAGTTTGATTAACAGAGGGAGGTATTTGTTACCAATGTGCAAACTAGAGGGGGTAAGTGTTTTATGCCAAAACACAGGGGAGGTAAGTGTTATAAAGTCAATATAGAAGGGAGGTAAGTGTAATTCGTCCTAAAAAAATATTAATAAACTTGGTCTCAATGATAAATGATTCAAAATAATACGATCACAACGTAAATCATGATGTCATTTGAAAATAAAATTTATTTTTAATAAAATAGCAACATATAACGACATATTTTTTATTGAATATATATTTATCCAAATATAATGCACACTTCTAATTTGAATACAATTCTTTTATTTTGGATACAACGACAAGAGACGTTAGAGAATTCGAAGAGGTTAGAAAATATTTAAATAGGGTAATATATGAAATATTATAAATATATATTATGTGTCTTTCAACCCTTCTAAACTACTTCATTTTTCACAAGCACCTCACAAACTCTAGATTAATATATATATATATATATATATATACACACACACACACATAACTTCTAATTAACCCAATTTTGACACATAGCATCATTTTAGATTATTCTGTCAAGAATTTGATTAATACATAACTTTTAATTACTCATCTATTTCTTTAACACCCAATCATGTCACTTCACTCAATTCATATATATATATATATATATATATATATATATATATATAATAGATATTTTGACACTTGAGGGGATGAAGTATAAATTTAAAGTGTTAAAGAAGGTGAAGTACAAATAATCTAAAATGATACTAGGTGTCACAATTGGGTGTCAAATAGATGAGTAATCAGTTTAGATCAGATTGGGAGAGGAGTTTGTCTCTACAAATCTTAAGCCTTGTTTGGCAAAACAAGTTTTTGGTGTCTTAGACTTGTAGATAAGTTAGGAAAGAGGAGACTAAGAAAATAAGAGGAAGAAAAATAAGAAAAACTCAAGTTAAACACTTGTGAGTCTTATAATTCATTAGTTTTCATGTTTTTAAGTTGATTATAATCTATATACATGATTTTGTATAGCAAATCATTGAAAGAAAACATAAAATCATTATGTATACTTGTATATGTGTGTAGAGAAAAATTTTAATAGTATGTGAATGGTAGAGTTGGTTATTATGGATTTGATTGCATTTTGTTAGTATAAATGAAAGGAATTATGCTATAAACATATTCTATAATGATTATTAGGAGCTAGAAGTACTATAGATGAAGTTTGCATGAAAAATAAGTGAAAAAGATGAAAATCGAGTTCTATAGACAACCTGAATTCACTTTACGAGAATGGCCATAAAACGCTGTAGAAAATTCAGATTTGTGTACCATTTGTTGGGTTGGAAAGTATATTGATAGAGTTTTCCATAAATGTGTGGTAGGACACCTAATTATTTCTGAATCGAAACAGTTTAATCATTGAAGTTTGGTAAAAATCAAGGACTATGGTAGAGACATAATTTAAACAGTCCATTGTTTTGCTTCTTTATGAAAAACTAACCATTGAATCATGCTCTAATTTTAATATGATGTTCTTGAATATGTTTCCTATCTACTATAAAATTTGTAGGCCAATTAGATGTCGAAAAGTTCATCATTTAGATTGAAAACGTTGACAGCGCATAGGAAAAGGAAATATAAGGTATAATTATAGTACTTAATCATATTAGTATTGATTTTGAATGGTGTACAACAATGTATACTTGTAGAGTAATGTAAAGGATGAGCTTGGTATTCTTATTTACTATGTGTTTAATAAAATGTTCCATTGAGCTTATGTTTTATGATTATCCTAATTGATCTTTGAAGTTTGTATGAATGAAGTTTGTGATTGTTGTTGTTTAATTATATTTAGAAATATATATGACATGAGTATAGTGTTGTATAGGCAAGGAGGAAGAAACTACAACCTCAACAATACCAAAAGGGTAAGTAAGCAATTGAAAAATACCTAAGGTGAGTGTATTCTTTAGAAGTTTATTATTTGAATGTATGCATTGAAGTATTGAAGATGTCTATATGACATGAAGATACTTATATGATATGAAGATACTTATAAAGCTTAAAGATGTCTATAAAGTATGAAGTTATATAAGGTCCATACTCTATCCAAGAAGGAGAGTAGAAAATTTGAATGTCTATAGGGCTTAAAGTTATCAAATAATATCAATGTTTATTATTATGATGTAATAGTGTTACATTCATTGGGCTTAAAGCTCACTTTTGTGTTATATATATATATGTGTGTGTGTGTGTGTGTGTGTATTTTTTTTCAGGTTCAAGGTTTTATAGCTACTGTCAAGTTTAGAGTCCTGGGTATTGGATGAGAAATGAGGAAGAGGAAGTGTTTTGTCTAATATGTAATTATTGTAGATGAGTTTCATAGTAAACTCATAATTAAATGTTTAGTGATTGTTACTACTTGTAATATAACTTGTGGTTATTTGTATTTATAAATTATTAAACATGCACTCTAAGGTAGATTAATGTCAATTATATTTGATGTTAATGAAGATGGTTAGATGCATTCCAATTGTTCAATTTGTTATATGTATATAAATTGGGTTGACGTGTGTCATTGAGTCTGCTCGAGTTTAGGCTTGTTTGTTTATGGGCTTAGCTCGGACTAGTCATGAGCTTGAAAAGTTGAGTTCAGGCTCAGCTCGTCATTATTTTGAGAATTGGACTCGGCTCTTTTAATAAAAAAAAATTGTTTGGAATCGATTTGAGCTGATGTTTAAGATAGGTTTAACTCATTCATGAACATAAACAAACTTACACAAGCCTATGTTCATGAACTGTTCACGAGCTTATGAACCCTATACGAGCTTATGTTCAATAATCGAGTCTAATGTTGTTTGGGATCGATTTGTTTATTAAATGAGCCTAAAATTTGAGCTCGAGTTTGGCTTGTTTGCTTAATGAACGAGCCCAACTCGAGCCTGGATTGTTTGTGAACAGCTCGGTTCATTTGCAGTCCTAATTGAAATGATAGTCGAAGTTATATTTTCATGATTGAAGAAGACATTCAAGCTCTCGTCGGACAATATCATGGTCTCGAATTTTGTTGGACACCTAGAGGTGCAAACTTGAAAATGTTTATAAGGAAAAATTCAAGCTCACTAATTATTTTATGTGACTATACTCTACCTACTTACCTTAAAAAAAATTTAACTGCTACTTACTCTAATTCAAAAATTAGAGAGTTGTGAATGGTAGTGAAATATATTTCCCAACTTTAGTTATTTCAACGGATTATAAGTTTATGTGATTTTGATCAAACGTGGTTTCTAGCTAAGTGTGGTAGAATTTGACACGATCGGCCAAACACCACTTGAACATGAGACAAACTTAGCAAGTTTAGATTGACGTTAATCGAGTTCGTGTCATATCTTAATCGAGTTTGTGTCATAATCGTGTCAACTCGTTTAATGTGTTTAATTAATTGTGTTGCATTCGTGTCATAACTTAATATTTATTATTGGTGCAATTGGCTCATATGAAAAAATTCACTGTTATTGTTATTTCATGTAGGACTACATAAAAGATAAGTATGTCGTCATATTAAACATATGGATTGGTTCAACTGCAACATCTAATCTCTATAGATTGGGAGCTATTGTTTCCATTTTGTATAAAAACTATAGTTAAGTTTAGTAACCACAACCTAAACAAACACACATTATTTTTAAAGCACGCCAATCATGCACCATTTCACACCTGCCACTTTCCCTATCTCTAACTATTTCACATCAGGCAGTTTTCACATCTTTAGCTGCATCAACTGTCAACTTTTCATTTGGGACCATTCTTCCCTCGTTGTATCAACATTTTAAACCTAATTGATCAAAAGTTGGAATCCTCTATGGTGCGCAAGGACGAAGCCAGCTACGACCAGGAATACCTGCCCCTGAGCCATCCTTCTTCTTTTTTTTGATGGAGCTAGCAACGGCCAAGGGGTACCTACCCCTGAGTTGACTCTTTTTTCGACTTTTTTTTTTTGGTTAGAAATAAAGAAAGATTGTATTGAATTGTGTTGCATTATAATAAACAATACATAAATGCCTATTTACAAGCACATAATCTTGAATAGGAGATAAGAAATTGAGATGGTTTAGAAAAATGGTATAAGAAATCCTAGATGGTTTAAGAATGATATAATAATAAATATACAATCTAACAGGGCCCTCAAACTTAAAATGGATTATGTGAGACCATCTTGAGTTTGATGATAAAATCTTGAATGCGGTTCGTGGAAGCAATCTGATGATCACATACAAAGAAGCTGCAAAAGAGCGGCTCGGTAGACAAAAGCAGTTCATTGAAGCGACGGTAAGACCGAAAAAACTCGTTGGAGCAAAAACTGATTTGAAAATCAGAAAAAGAGTTCGTTGAAATCAGTGACTTTGATACGCAAATGCTACGACTTGTGAAAGCAATCTGGTGATGTTACTAATCGTGGCTGCGAACACATACAAGAGAAACTGTAAAAGCTCGGTAGACAAAACTAGCTTGATGGAGTGATGGTAAGACCGAAAGCTGCTAGTTGGAGCAAAAACTGATTTGAAAATTAAAAAAGGGGCTCGTTGAAATCAACGACTTTGACATACAAATGCCAATGAGAGTCGATGAATTAAACTTGAGCTGGGCTGCTGGTGGAATGAAGAGCTTCTGGGGGACCCAGAGAACAATTTGAATTTCTTCGCGAATCTAAGCCGAAAAAGATGAATTCCCGCGTAAAAAGTCGTAGACAAGACAATAGCTTCAAATGCAAATTTGACTACCTTATTCTACTCGAAATATAGACGAATAATATATCAAATCGAACCTCTTCAAATTTTCTATCTTTTGGAATTCATATCAGGTTGTTTCGATCAATAACAAAGGAGTTATGACCAAAATAGTTTTGTTGTGCAGAAAAGTGCGAACCAAAATTTCTCAACCTCCAATCACTCTCAAATCTTCACTCTTATATCCTTGTATGAAATCCACAAGCAAGAGAAGAGTGGGCTTGAGGTCACCTTTGGATTAGGGCCTTTGAATTAGGGTAAATGAGAGAAAGAATTAGAAGACAATTATTATGCCAGTTGTGTAGCGAGTTGGTTTGGTGTTGAATTTGGCAGAAACTATTTTATGTAATTGACTGCCAAGTATGAAACGGATGGTGTCATATCCGGTGATGAGGGCGATCGACAATGAAGACTACTAGGAATTGATAAGTCCTGATACCATGTTATAAATATAGAAAATTTGTTTTTTATTGTGTTGAATTATAATTTTTTTGGTTAGAAATATAGAAAGATTGTATTGATTATTATAAAACAATGCAATACAATCTTCAATATAATCTAACATTTCTTATTCTTAAAATTTATTATTGCACTCATGCATGATGCAAGAGCAATAACATTTTCCCTCTCTTCTTATTTTTTTGCTTTCTTTAAATTTATTATTGAAATTTTATGTATTTAATGTTCGTATTTTGTGTTTTAGGATTTTTCTTTACTACAATTAGGCCCAGTTTAGTTGAAAAGAAATGGAAGGAAAAGAAAAGAAAGGTAATGGAGGGTTGTGATTTTTTGTATTTGGTATAAAATTTTGAAAGGAAAAGAAATGGAATGGATAGATTTGGGGGGATAGCCTAAAACATGAGGAACAAATTTTGTTATCATCTCAAAAATGGAAGGAAATGGAAGGAAAAGAAAAGGAATGGATATATTTGAAGGGATAGTTTTAATACATTTTTGTTAATAACGATTTTGCCCTTATTTTGATTAAAGGCAAAATTTGTCTTTGAAATATAAAAAGATATGGTGGTAAATTTTGTAAATTAGTTTCCTTTCTTTTTTTTACCCAAACATGCTAGCTATCATTTCATTTCTTTTCGATTATTAATTAACCAAACACAATGAGTGATTAACACTATGCTTTATTTTCTTTCATAACTAATATTATTTTATTTTTTTTCATTGTACAAAACATAACCTTAGTTTTGCAAATAATGACATAATATTTAAATTTAATTATTGTATTTAGCTTCTTTTTTTTTTAACTTGTTATCTTCTTTAATTGACATATTAGTTATTTTTTTCTTTTTATACACCTGTGACTCGGTAGGATTTTGTTTATTGACATATTAGTTATTATTATTATTTTTATACACTTGTAACTCGGCAGAATAAAATCCTGACTCGGCATCTGGTGCGCGGTAGTGCTGGTCATCAAACGGATTCTATCTCACACAGGTGCGAGTGCTTCCGATTTGAGACCAATTTTTGTTTCAAAGAACTTGTGAACAAAAATACGGTTATCAAACATTGTTTAAGGCTGGTTAAAAAAAAGAAAAAAAACATTGTTTAAGGCCAATTTTTGTTTTCCAAATTCTATAAGCAGTAAACAATGAACATAATCAAGTTTCCAAACGGGGACAAGTTCCCTGTTTGGGGGCAGTTGTATCATGTATGGGTCAGACGAAGAATATCGCTATAACCAACAAGTCCATCCAAACAAGTCAAAATAACAAACGAGAGAGAGAGAGAGAGAGAGAGAGAGAGTGGTTTAGAGAGAGAAACTAGAGAGGAGCAGAGTGGTGTAGAGAGAGAATCAGGAAGAAATGGGGGGAGGAATGGAGGCAAACAAGAACAGGTTCATAGAGGAGTGGGGCAGCGCGAGGGAGAATCTGGAACATAATTTCAGGTGGACCCGTCGTAACCTGGCTCTCGTCGGCCTCTTCGGCATCGCCCTCCCTATCTTCGTCTACAAGGGCATCGTCAAAGAATTTGTATAAATCTCTCTCTTCATTTTCTCTCACTGTCTATACATATATCACACTCCATTTGAATGAGATTGTTGCCATATTCTTTTCTGAATCTGTTATGCCCTAATTCCCTTAGTTGCAGTTCCTAATTGACATGGACCATTCGAATTTATGATGAAATGTTGGCTTACGAGTTCGTAGCATTGTTTCATTTGATAATTTTTGTGTACTTTTTCTGTGATTTAAATTGTTTACTGAGTTGTGTGATTAAGTTGCTGACGAGCTTAGCTTTGATTTGCTAACTGAGCTAAAAGAGATTAGGGCTTTCCTCCAGAGTGTTGTTTGTTTATTACCGGAATCTAAAACTTCACCCATCAGAACTTTGGTAAATCTGGTAATTATCAAACGCAAGCTGTGATATTATATTGACCTCTGTGCTAGATATAGCTAAAGCTTTATACATATCAAAATAGGAAAGTTCACATTAAAGAATAGATTTTACATTTTTGTTTGTCTGTGCGTCTTTTAGACTATAGTTGTTCATAGCTAGCATGCTGTATTTTTCTTGTTCATTTTAATTTTGTTGACTGTAGGAATTCTTCTAGATTCATCACATTTTCCTTTTGAGGTGTGATCAAGGATGATCTCAGATTAATTTGTCATTTGTTGCAGGAATGTGATCCTTTATGTTCTTGATAATTTCGTTTGGTTTTCCCATTATTTATTGTTTACTTGTATGAGGGCACCGGCTCTGCAACTATCCCATTAGCATCCATTTGTTCAGACAAACAAGAAAAGTGGTAAGGGTTATTATATTGTTGATAATGATTTCTGATATTTCATAGCTTTATTCCTTAGTAGGCAACTTCATCTTTGGGACTTCTGCAAGATTGTAACTTCATATATAATGCGAGCAAAATTTCACCAATTCTAACCACAATTCATTTAGTATCATATTCCTTGTATTGCCTTAGCATGTATGTCCTTAGGTCTTGGATATAGGATAATTCGGAAAATTTTAAACATTTTGTTCAATTGGATGACAATTCAAACAATTGGACATGGTTGACCTACTTCATAAAATGTGAATAAGGAATGTGGATTGCATTGATGGGAGTTTATTTTGCTATCATTTAAAAAATTGAAGGTATTAGCAGGGGTAATTTTTTTCGAGAATAGAGACCTGTGGATTTAATGGCCAACAAAAACCCACTTTCTCTACCTTCAGTTTGCTGTTTAGCCTGTTTATCATGTGTACTTGGATAGTAGCCTAACAACTACATTTTTGCTATCAAGTGCATACATAGATAGTGGTCCAACGTATTAATTCGCGTACATTTTCTCTATCAAGTTTATACTTGATAGAGAAAATGTCAGTTGACACTGACATAAATGTTAATTTTGGTCTTAAGCAGTTGTACAAAAGTTAATAAGGAAACATATCGGGCTTGTCTTACATCACAAGCATAGATAGGTCCATTCAGAAATCAGAAATAGATTTTTTTTTTTTTGGTCTATTTCCTCTTCAGAACTTAATGAAGGCAAGCAATTTAGTCTGAAAATATTAATGATGGGAAGTGGCATTTCTCACTTTGCAATGGTGGTTATGATTCTTATGGCCATTTGAAATTTACATGTCAATCAGTGTCCAACTGAATTTCTTGTTTAAAATATTGGTATTCTGCTTTTAGCTATTAAAGCCAATATACATTCTAATACTTTATCTTCTACTAATTTCCTAACTAATTCCTTGTTTGAGGTCTTATATGTCTTGATTAATATAGGTACTGCATTCTTTAACTAACTATATTTTCATAAACTTCAAGTATATACATTTCCATTGTACTTTTATATTCTACAACATATAATATTTGGAATACTATTAGTCTATTACTAGAAGTTCGTCTCTTTCTAATTTTTTAAAGGCTATTTATGTTGTTTGGGTTTTTTTTTTTTTTTTAGTCATGTGAGAGAATACATGTACTTCCAAAATGTTCAAGATCTAATGAGATAGAAAATTAGAATTTCGAGACTATTTGTTGTTCAAGTTTAACAAACACCAATATGGGCTACTTGGGTTTATTTAGTGACTTCACTTGTTTAGTAGACAAAATATTGTGTTTTAAGGACACGGTTTTAAAATTGCAACAAGAAACAGCAAGGTGTTATTTATGGCTTCTCTTTCAGGATACTGCCAGCCTATGAAATTCTTAGTAGTGCTGATATTCAAGTTCTATGTTGGAACAACTAAAAATATAAAACATGGTGGCAGAAACAAGTGTGGTTGAACTTCTTGTTTCTGACGGGTTTATTGTATTTTTTACAGCTTTGTTTTTGTAAATTATCAGTTAATCACAACTTCATCTTCTTTTTGGCATGTGCCATGGCTACCAGGCTTTGCTTAAAAGATTTTGTGCCCTATGTAATTGATAATACAAGTATCTTTCCTTCTTAAATTTTGATGACACTACTTTGGTGCCAAAGATTAAACAAATAGTTTGAATCTAGGATTTATATTACCATGGGCTAGGAAATAAGAAAGGAATTGAATGGGAAAAGGTGTAGAAAAATCCTTATATCTGGGATCCTTTCAACTGAAGTCTCACAGGAAGTGGAGGAGATTTATGATATTTTGAGAAATCAAGTCTTTGCAAGGTCACCATACTGTATTATTGTGTGAGTTGTTGGAATTCAAGGGGCGTGGATCACTTATCTTTCTGTGAGTGGAACTGAGGACAACGATGTACACTCTTAGTATTAGTTGTACTTTATACTTCAGGTAAAAACACTGTTGTCATGGAATGGGATTTACGATGCTTAGTCCATTGGTTGATCTAAGCCAATACCCTTGCTCTCTTGCCCGGAGATTTAATATCTAACCACTTTGATGACGTGATCATTTATTTATTGCTTGTTGGGTGCCCTGTAGAGAATAGGATTACAAAATGACTCCCCAATAGTTTGATATAAAAATTAAAAGGGCCCCTTGAATTTCTGATGCAACTTACACCACTGCTACTTTTGGCCAAATATATATATGTGCTCAAGTTTTGTCTTGACATTGTACTTGCTATGATGTTGCTTAATCACTCTCAATCTCACCAAGTGTTTGCATTTAAAAGAGCAGGTGTTTGAGGAATTCAAAGAGCGTGTGGTAAAATGTGATGTTAGAAACCCGATTGATGCTCCTAGTATATATGTAAATTGTAGCAATTGTCTAGTGGAAACCTTATGGGTGCTCCTAGCATTCATAAATTATAGTGGCTTTCTGAGTTATGCTGGAAATTTGAGGAGTACGTAATGCATACAAAACTATGGGATTGTCCAAGTTATGGATCCCCTTATATTATAATAAAACCTTAATGTTTCTGGAAATGGAAAGGGAAAAAAACTGAGGATTATACCCTGTTGCTTGTTTGGGCAAAAACATAAAAAGTACTCGCACTGCTTTTGATTGAAAAACAGAAAACGTATTCCCATTACTTGTTTCACAAACGTGCCTGGATAGAGTAGTAATGGACACTTGTCTTACACCTGTTATTTTGAAGATCATACCTTTTCTTTTAGTAGGAACTAGGAAGGAGATTCTCCGGTCGTTGATTGATATGATGTTTTTTATTGGATAGTCAAGTTTGAGAAATTGCAGTTTGTTATTCGTTCGCTAAAAATGGAAAGAACTTGAATCATTGATTTTGGGGTATTTATTATCATGCTCACTTCATTTGGAACTAAAGATGATACTGATTTTTTCTTGTGGAAAATGCTTGTTAATTTGGGTATTATATCTCAAGTTGAATTAGGAGTTTCTTCTGGGGATAGATTTGTGTTTTTTGGGGGAGTTAGATTTTTCCCAAGAATGGTGTTTGATGCACGTTGTCTAATCAGAAAATTGTTACTAAATCACCATTGTGTTTCTTATTTTACTTCTTGGAACTCATTGGTTACTATAGTTTTGTCCTAGTTGGTTTCATTCCACCTTGATATTCTGTTATAATACATGTCGATATTCTAGAAGTATACCTGTTGATTGTTCTTTCAAGAAGTTTGGCCGACTGAGAAAAGTTTTCTCAAGCATTTTTTGATGTATTATCATGCACTACGTTTATGCATGCTCTGGTGTGTGCACCTCTCTCCATTAATCATAGAGTGGTATGCTCTGGTGCCTTCTTGATTTAATGAATTTCTTGTAAGGGATTGTGTTTTGAAGTTGCTAATTTTATTTCCCACGCTTTTATTTGGCTGGCATTATATGAGGCACAAATACAATCTGTTGCTTTATAATTTGTTGTGTCGCCATATCTTTATGCTACTAAGCTCTTCAAAGTCGCAAAACTTTATTTTTTGATATAAATGAGCTCATCTTTACTTTTGTTTACCTTTGGATTGCAGTGCATTGCATCTATAATCTTTTTGTTTGATTTTCTAGTGATTCTTCCAGATGATCTTTTTTTTTTCTCCTTTTTTTTTTTGTGTTCTTTAATTTGGGTGCAGTTGACTCTAAAAGTATTATTGGTCCACATTTCCAGACAACTTATTAAGAATCTTAACCTTTTGGTAATCATGTTGACAGCACATGCAAGATGAGGACGCAGGGAGGTCATACAGGAAATTCCTGTGAGTATTCTGAAATTTGTTTTAATAATAGTGGGTGAAGTGAAACTATACGCTTCAGGACAATAGAGCGTGCCTCTTTTCCATTTAGAAAACAAATCTTTTTCTTCCTTTATCTGTAGAATTCTGCTGTGCTGTACTTAATAATATTACTTTGCTACAATCAAAATTAAACATTTTGTGATTAAATTATCTGTGTTGATAATCTTTTGTTATGCTTGGTATTATGGAAGGTCTCATATGGTAACGCATGGGTTGGCTTCTCTCTCTCTCTCTCTCTCTATATATATATATATATATATAATTTATTTTTGGTTTGCAGTCTTATTTTATTTCTAGCCATGATATATGTATATCACATAAGCACGCACTGTCTAATTTTCCCACTAATATATTAAAGATTCTGTGACTATTGGAACTGTCAGGATTGCTTGACAAATAATGCAACTGTAGTTCAGTTCCTTGACAATTACTGGAACGGTTCCTTGTGTGTATATCAACCTTTTACAAAGTGAGGCTAGTTTGCGTGGAATAACTGCGATGCCAGAGTACCCCACGAATATCAGTGACCCCTTGAAATTCTTACACTATTAGTTTTTTCTATTAGATCTATGAATATATTTGCATCAATAACTGATCTTCCTAAATCCTCTCTGGTGTTGAGACGAATCAGTATCTGTCTAGTGCATTGAATGGTTCTGATGGTGCAACATTCGGTGCAATATGTTACATCTCGTCCCAATTTGAATTGAGGACACAGCACTCATGTAGTATATTACGTTGAGATGTAAAACTCTAACACCATTATGTATGCGTGTATATATATATTGATGATGGTAGTAATAGGTCTCTTAGAACACTCCACAATTCACTAGTGGGCATATGCAGTTCCTTTGTTCTGTATGAATCGGAATCGGACAACTACAGGGAAAAATTTCTGAGAATGACAACAAGCTATTCCAACATATATATGACTGGTCTTATTAGGCATAACTATGTATACATGTCTCGGAATTTTATACACCATACAAATGTGTGGGATACAAAAATGTATGGTTTCTTTGAAAAATTGGAAGTAAAAGAAATTGAAAAGAGGAGAGATTTGGAGTCCAAATGCCTTTATTATTTTTTGAGTTTGAGAAACTCTGCACATTCCTCTTCCTGCCTGGAAGTGTCGACGTCCAGTTCTTGCTTTGAGATGGATTTTGTCATGAACATCCCTTTTGCAGACAAATTTTGATTGAACATCTCATATAACGTGTCGCGAGCATTTTTTTTTCTGTAGCTCTTTTAGATTTGAAATAAGGTATATATATTTTTTCTAAAAAATCGATTAACATGAATTATATATATATATATTCTTATTTAAGACGAAGGGACGACGTAGTATGATTATAAATAACTTGGCGTAACAATAATAAACAAGAACAAGTGGTCAAAGATAAAGAAAATCTGGCCCTTTAAGAATTGAGATGGGCCAATTAATAATGAAGAAAAGCCAATTAACCAGGCGTCTCATTTATGAGCACCAAATCAGCCACGTAGAAATGTTGTATAATACTATATTGTATATACATATAGTGGCAAGTATAAACTACTAGTTTATTTATCGGAAAAGACAAGAGGTGTCACTACTAGTAGGCTTTACTCCTTTATGACTCGACAACAATGTTGCCCATCACAGGAGCCGACAACCAAATCTCCTCACCGGAGGAGGACTGCCACCAAACGCTGTCGGCATCCGCCACCACAATTGCCGGCAACGACGACCTCTTGACGGAGATCCTCGTCTGCACGCCCGTCAAGTCTCTCATCAGATTCAAATCCGTATCCAAAGACTGGTTCTCCCTCATCTCTGCCTCCCATTTCTCTCTCTACCACACTCTGCGACACCCAAACCGCAGGCCCTCCGGCCTCTTCCTTCGCAGAACCCCCTCTCTCCTCTGCGCCTCCGAGTCCGAATTCGAGTTCTTTTCCTTCAGTAACAACAATCTCTCTGGAGCCCCCTCCAGATCTCTCAATTTCGCCAACGACCCTTCAGGTATCAAAATCCTACAATCTTGCAATGGCTTGCTGCTCTGTTGTAGTTTTCGGAAAGTAATCGGAAAAACAACTCGGAATTATTATATTTACAATCCCACTACTAAGCAATACTCAACACTTGCACCTCATAGTGGAAATGAATCTTCTACTGTTTTCGGTGTTAGTTTGGCTTTTGATCCATTTAAATCTGTTCATTATAAAGTTATTTGCGTTCGTAGTACCGTTATGTCTATGTATTATTACTGTATCGATATATATTCATCGGAGGCTCGGTCTTGGAGGTCATGTGGGGATCCCTTTGCGACCTCATATGATATGGTGCTCACTGATGGGGTCTTTTGGAACGGCTCGATTCATTGGATTTGTCCCAGTGGAGCTTCTTTGCGTTTTGATGTTGATCATGAGTGTCTGGAAACAATGCCGAGGATTCCAGTTTCTGGGGATTGGGGGGAGAGGAGGTATAGGTACTTTGGTCAGTCTAATGACCATTTGCATCTTATAGAGATTTATGGGACTCGGACGATGCAATTTGATGTTTTTGAGATGGAGAGGAACTACTCTAAATGGTTTGTGAAGTATCGTGTTGATCTTGTTGGAATTGTAAATGCTTTTCCAGAGATGGATCGGAGCCACCTTGTCCCTAGTTGTATGAATTATTATGCTTACTCTATACTTGGTCTTGTTCGAGAAGATGATGAAGGTGACTCGTCACTGCTGTTGAACGTACCTGGTAAGGTCTTATCTTATAAATTTAAGGATAATACTTTCAAGGAGCTTCATAATTTGGCACCTGGAAAATTTCTCAAAAAGGGTTCTTTGCAATTTGGATGTTTCGATTCTTATATATACATTGAGTCTCTTGCCTTGGTTTGATGATATTTCTGTCAAGGTTACTTTGGTGATGTACATTAATTTTCTTTTTTATTGAATCTGTTGTTGTGATTTTCATACATGTTTAAATAAATTCCATGCACAGTTTCTTGTTTTTTCCCCTATCATTACTGGATAGTTTTGATGGGTTGTTTGTTTAAACTCTTGATATATTCACTAAATTAGATAAATTTGTTATCCCATAGCTCTCAGACTCGGTTCTCTTTTATCTTAGGCTCACTGCTTCTTGTTGAATCCATTTATATTTTTCTCTTATGATTGCTTCAATGAATCACTAAGCTAGCAAGGTCAAATTCCTAGATTTCTGAGTGAACATTTTTTTGAATGCACATGTAATATCTTTTAATGTTCTAAACTACTAAAATTTCAATTTATACCTTACCAAATAGAAATAAAATTTTACAATAAGTCTTTGCAGCAGAACATCATGTCTCGGGAAGAAATTGGTCAACTTTATCAAAAAGAGTTTTACTTGTCAAAAAAAGAAAAAAAAAATGCATATAAATGTGAAACTCAACACACTTAAATTTCAGTATATTAAGTACATTTAGCTAATTCTGGTCCATAGGTGCTCTTATCATTTGGCCTTTTGGGAACACTATAATTAATTTTCAGAAAGAGATGTCAGTGTTGATTGGATTGTGAAATATATATCATTCCTTCCATCAACCCTGCAAGATTAATAATTCGAGCAGTACTTTTTAGTTTTACTGTCCTATTTATATGTCGCCTATATTCAAAATTTTCAACTCAATTTTGAAACTCTAGCAAAAAATAGACCTTGAGTCATGGGTTTCTTATGAATGATAGCAATTTTTGTAACTATGGGTAGTTTTGCAGTGTTGCGATAGAATACTTGAAAAGAGTTGTAACTTAGGTTTTTAAAGGTAATACATGTATTGGTTAATGGTGTCTTTGATTGGATGAGTCTGGCAAGAGAGAGAGAGAAATAAGTCACTCAAGAGAGAGATTTGTTGCAGCCTCTGGCATCATTTCATGCCCAAAATGGTAGTTTTACCAAACTTCATGAAATATGGCTGACTGGGTTTTGGCCGTGTTATAGTGGTTAACACAACCATATCACTTTTGTGTGATTGCATATTAGCCGAACAGATAAATCATAGTTTCAGACTCTGAGTTTCCTTCAGCAGGACTGATACTAAGTATGTTTCCTTCAATTTTCTATTTTTGAAGCCTCCGTAGCATAGGACGTTGTTGCTTTTAAAGGCTGATTATTGTTGGGTTGTGCAGCTAAAATTTAGTGGAGATATTGAAATTTAGGGGTTTGAATTGTGGACAGTCTACTGGAAAAGTGTCTTTGGTTGTTTTTAGTTCTTTTGGTGCATGTTGAATGATTGAAGGAGGAATGTCTTGGTGCTGTTTGATAACCCAGACACCTAGTTCAGCACTTAATTCTGAATGGACGAGTGCTCATCCAATTAAGTGTTTTTGATGAATCCAATGGGATAGCCTAATGGCAAGGCTCTCGCCTCACATCCTGGGAGGTCGAAAGTGCATATTTCCGGTGGTGGATTTATGGAATGTTCTAAGAGGCTTGACACCACCATCGTCGAATAAAAAAATGCTTTGGATAACGTAATTTAAATATCACCTAGAAAAAATAAGTGCCACTGAATATAAGTTAGAACTTTAAGTGACAGTTACTTCACTTGTTACTGAATAGTGAACACTTAAAATTAAATAAAAGTAAAAATAAAATTCATTTTACAAATATCACATAAAGGTTCAGCAGATCTTAAAATTTTCAGTATTATCAAACAACACTTTAGCCTTGTTGAATAGGGTTTAGGAGAAAAACAAAATTTAATCACATTAGTCTTGGTTTCTTAATCTAGTTGTGGAAAATTATAAAAAAAGTAAGAGAGAGAGAGAGAACCTAACACCAAAACCGGACCGAAGAGTCAAATTTTGGGCCATCGCTACAGACCTGCTCAGGTATATTGCTTTATGGTTGCCATTCAGTCGGTTTGGGCTATCCTATCCTATCCTATCCTATCTTAGGGCACTCAGTGTTGGTCTCTTCTTTGTATGATAACTACTTGCTAGTGCATTTAGGTGCGAATGTGGAAGGAGGGATGATGCCTGAGTTTTATTTTCTTGCTGCTCTTGTTCAGTCATAGTTGTACTTGTTTGGTCTCGTATAAATTTTCATAAGCTGGGTAATTTTGGTTGAAATAATTGTGCAATTGTCCACTGGGCGATATAAAGATCAAGAAGAAGAAGAAGAACCAAGCACAGTTTCTGCCTAAAATTTCTTCTTAATCATCATCATCTTCTTTTCCATGCGCGCGCACACATATATATATATATATACACACACATCCATTTTTCTGTTTGCATTAGCTGAACCCTCCCCCGATGTAAAGTTTGAGAGTTGAGTCCAGCTTAATTTTCTTTGATGGCCCAAATGAGGCTTGGTCTCCTCTTATTGTTGTGTTTTCTAAAGATGAGATCCTGAGTTATCCAGTGATTTTACGCTATTAGGATTTTGTCTCTTTTCCTGATGCCCTCTTAAGGCAACTATTGTTTATAAGCCTTTCTACACACCTTATAGGATAGATATAGATATAGATATTTTTCCATTTTATTTGAACCTGAGCTGTTATAGATTTATGTTCAGCATTTAAAAGAATGGGATTGGACAAAAACTGAATTCCGACATAGGCAGTAAAAATGCGTATTATGTGCGTATAATACATGTACGTACGCATAATTAAAAAAAAAAATCTTTTTTCTTACAGATTTCAAGCTTAACAAAGAATACTCGTATTTTTTTAGTTCAATCGTATTATTTAGATGTTTTATGTATTATACGTTGTGAAAATTACTTTACTTGGATAAACTTTTTAAACAAGTTTGCATTGCCTTTAAATATTTTATTAGAAATGAATTTTTAAATAGTGTGCAATTATAGTAACATAATCGATAATTATTCTAACTATTTTATTTTTATTTTTTATAATTAAAAATAAGATATCTAAACAAATAAATATTCAACTCTATAAATATTTTATAATATTTTTACAATCATGAATTCGTTTCATCACTCTATTAGTTTGATTTTAATATTTGATTATGATTGAAAAAAATAGTATAAAAATAACATTTATTGAAATACATATAGACAAATAAGACAAATAATATATAAATGCTACTGTATTTTTTATTAGCATTTATATTATACTCATATAGTCGTGTACATTTGTGTATTTTTTATTTTAATTGTAGCTTTTTTTTTTAAATGATGTTACACCTGAACGTAAGATTTGCCACCTTTTTCTTGTTCTGTAATTTACTAACCATCAATTCCGAAGCATTTCTTATATTGTTACAGTAAATTACTTTAATCTCTCTTGAAGTTTGACTTAATTATTATTAAATTAAAGTTTTTGTAAATTACTCTTATACTCTTGCTAGAGTAACAATCCGTCAAATAAAATTACATTAACATATAATTATAAAAGTACTCTCAAGTTATAATGCTTTTTTAACAAAAATAACTTCAATTTCTAATCATTTGATTGAGATTAACATGTTATATATATATATATATATATATATATATGAGTATTGATCAATTGCTCACCAGTGAGTAATAAAGTTCTACACACCAAGCATAATAACCGTTGAATATGATTGAAGTGTAAAAAAATATAACTTCCAAAAATCATTGCAATCATATCTAATTGTTACCAAATATGGTGTGGAAGATTTACTTGCTCACCGGTGAGCAAGAGATCATTTCTATGTGTGTGTGTATATATATCAATACCAAATCAGCACTACCGTCATCGAGGATAGTTTTGATATCTTAATTTTTTTTTTATATTAATTGACTTTAACGAAGCTAATTGTTAGTTACTGGCAGGGGTACCCGAAGTAAGTCAACCAAACTTTGGGAGAGATTGAACACCATATTTAAAAACTTTAATCCGAAAGTAATTGGACAAACTCTAAGGAGAGGTCAGAGTAATTTACTCTTATTAGAGTTAGACAATCTTAAAAAAGGTAAGTGAGTAGAGAGAGAGAGAAATATGTTACTATGGGAATTTACAAATCTGATTTTTTTTATAACAAAAAACATTTAAATAATAAGGGGCAATTAGGATATTTCAAAATATTTTTAAATGAAAAAGCTTACGGGGGGTGTTTGTGATGAAATTTCACGAAATTGTAACCGCGTGACATAAGTTCAAACCTCAAGGGGTGTTAGTAATGTTTATTCTAAAATTTAATTAATCAAAACACTATAACTAAAAATCTCGTTACTTTTAAATAGTCTTATATTAAAAGATTAACAAAAAAAAAATAGTATTTAATAAATAAAAATGATAATGCATTAAGTGAAATAAATAATACAAGAATTTATAGACGTTAGGGGTGTCTTTGAGCACATACGCCAAACTTCATGAGAGGTGAAAGTAATAAACCTCTAACGTTTTATCTCTGTGTAATTTATTCAAATTTCAAGGGAGGTCAGTGTAATTTATCTAATATTTTTTTAACATTTATGATTTTAAGTTTTTGTTCCTATAACAAATTTAATTTTAGGGTTTAAGATTATGAATTAAAACTTTTTAGGACATAATTTGAGGATGTATACATGTACGTACAATATTTGATAGTTTTGAAGCTTTCTACCTAAGAAGCATGGACATGGACACGGGTACGACACGACACGAACACGACGATACGGGAAATTTCAAAAAAATAGGACACGGACACGGCGAGGATACGACTATAAAATAATAATATAATATATTAATATATATTAATTATTCAATAAAAAAATACTACATTACATAAATAATTCAATTCATCATCAAACAATTAAAAACGAAACAAACTTATAAACAAAAATAGATAAATAGATTAAAATAAATTAAAGAATCAGACTTATTTAGTCTTCTATATATATTTAGCTTAGATTTTAATCATAACTTAGTATCATATAATTTTCATCCGAAATATTTGAATATACATCACTGCTATGAAGTGTCTGATACGTCTTCGAGGAGTGTCCAAGAAGTGTCCGAGAAGTGTCCAAGGAGTGTCCGAGAAGTGTCCTAAAAAGCAAAATGTCAGGACACGAGAACGAAGTGTCCGACACATGTCCGCGGAGTGTCCGAGTGTCTGACACGGTGTCCGAGTGTCCGACACGGGTACGACACTCTCGGTGAAGTGTCCGTGCTTTCTAGCTTTCTACTATCTTCTCATGAATAAAAAAAAATGCATTCCATATTATGTAGGAAAGTAGTCTAATGGTTTGAAAGATTTTGTCATCTCTACGAGCCCCTTCCTCTTGGAATTTAGGGCTGAAATCATCTCCATCTTTAGAAAAACATCTTGGCTTGTAATTGTATTATTATGATTTTATGGACAAAGTACACTCACACATTCTGAGATTTGTTCTAATTACACATATATTTATAATTTTGCAAAACCTATACTTACACATCCTGAGATTTGGCACATGATTATACTCAACCCCAACACTATATGTATTGTCTGTTTTACCCCTCCATTGACCGAAATGACATTTCTTGACCTCATTTTTCTTTTTCAATTAGACAAAACTATCCTTTCTTTCCTTTTGACTTCGTGTGTGTGACTTAAGGTTAAAAGGAAGGTAAGGATAGTTTTGTCTAATTGAAAAAAAAAATGAGGTCAAAAATGTCTTTTTGGTCAATGGAGGGATAAAACAGACAATATATATAATGTTGAAATTGAGTGTAATCATGCACCAAATCTCAGGGGGTGTGAGTGTAGGTTTTGTCAAATTATAAATATATGTGTAGTTAGAGCAAACCTCATAGAGTATACAACATATATATATAGATATCTCAAGTTTGGAGAGGAAAACATCTCGATACCAATTAAAATGGGTTAAAGTGGGACATCTGAGATTGATGAGAATTTCCTTTCCTCTTTCATAAAGAGGAGTATTTCCAAGAAAATGCTGTGTAATTGCAATGATAAGAGTTGTGACTGCATCATGAAGGGGTTGGTTATTGTCATCTAAGATGATAGAATTACCAGGCCTTCTCTTTACAGCTAATAAAATAGCATTTTGTTGGTCAACTATGAGATAGTTATCCCACCATCCTCTTAATTGACCAGAGAATCCCGCAATGAGATATTTAGCAATTCCTATCTCAGAATTATAATGATACCGATTTCTTGCTGAATTGACTATCATCATCATATATTGTAGAGAGTGACTATTTGATAATCAATCATACCATCTAAATTTCATTCATATATATATATATATATATGATCTTTTGAAAATATGCAAAATGTGAATAATAGATTGAGATTTGAGAGCGAAGAGGCAGTGACAGAGTGAATTTGTTGAGCGAGAGTGTCAGAGATTGAGAGATAATAGTGATTGATATAGATAGAGAAAAAGATGCGAGAGACTGATCGATATAGAGAGAGAAAGAGACGTGAGAAATTGAGAAGGAATGGTGGTCGATGTAGAGAGATAAATTTAAGAGTTTGAGTCTCTGTTTGCTTGAAAATTTTGAAACTCATTTGCAATAAAAAGTATTATTTTATTCATTAAACAGCAAAAACATCTGCTAACATTGTTTTGTTTAAAGTGTTACAAACGGTGACGTTTTTGGCACAAGACATAGCACAAGTAGGGGTGGCAATTTTGTCCGCCTCGTCGGGTTTCCGCCCCGTCCCGCCTCGTTTAGGGAGGGTATGGGAGCCATTTTTTTTTCGTAGGGGCGGGTTTGGAAAAAAAAATCAAAACCCGCCGCGAGTACGGGGCGGGTTCGGGACTTTATAATAACCCGCCCCGCCTATATATTTTATTATTATAAATATATTTATATGTATATATATATAAATATATACAAATTATAATTTTACTTTTGGTTGTATTAAGACTTATATTTTTATTTTATCTTTTTGTTGTATTAACACTTCTTTAATTGTTGGATCAAACTTGTTACTAAGTTATTTAGTTGTGAAATATATTTTCTGTAATAGGCTATTTAATTGTGGAATCTTATCATTTTACTTCTTAAAAATGGGTTATACTATTTTGAATTTAATAGTATCAAACTTGATACTACCCACTAGGCTCTTATTTTTTGAAAAAATTAATTTTTATTGATATTTGATGTGGTTACATTATTGTGGGGAGGGGCCCCGCCTCGCCTGTCTCGTTCCACCCCTTTTGAAATTTTAAACGGGGCGGGGAGGGGTTTCTCCCAACGGGGCGGGGATGGATTTTGAAATTGCATCCAATTTCAAACCCGCGGCGGGTTTAGTAATTATGTTGAAGGTGCGGGGCGGGGACGGGTTTAGGCAAACCCATGCCGTACCCGCCCCGTTGCCATCCCTAAGCACAAGACTCCCCTCAACAGGAGGGATCCAGATCCCACCCTATTATGTCAGATTTGCACATATAAGGCTGTTGGATCTATTCATGCCATCTTAACAAAGTCTAAATTCAAGTTATTAAATGTAAATTTAAGTTACACTCTGTGAATTATTAAAACCAAATTTATTGGTTTCAAATCTATCCATCTAAAATGGAATGGGTACGGTTTCATATGAACTCGGAATGGCCATGCAGTGCAGCGAAGTGAGGAACTGAAACAAATGTGCAAGCACATGCTGCGTGGAGTTAAAAATAGATAAAGACATGAGAAATTTTAATATTTTGAATTTTGATAATGCCTTCTAAAAGAACTCTTACTTTAAATTCTTCTATCATAAATTTTTCTTTAACTGAATTATTTATTTATTTTTTCTCTTTTCTCATAAAATTTTAAAGATTTTTTCTAATAAAATGTTATGAAGAATTATTTATTTTAGAATATTGATTTGGTGGTGGAAAGTCAAACAAGTCCAACTGAATTTTGTGAGTGAGGTGTGATATCAACGTGATGTTATGTTGATATCATGCTGATGTCACACTGCACTTGCAAAAAATTAATCAGATTAGTTCGATTTCGGCTTGTGTATCACTATTCTTTATTTTAATACGAATTATTATCTATAAGAAGAGATGCCAAGGCTTGTTGCATTCCATATTTTATCTAGGTATTAGCCTTTAGAATTAGTGTTGGAAGGATCTTTCTTGTCTCATGTCGGATCTGAATAGGAAATAGAACCAGTATAAATAGACGAGTAGACAATACCAACCAATAACTTTGATTTTTGGGTCATTGGTAAGCGTCTGACTCGTTACCGTTGGTATCAGAACCAGAAGTTTGGGTCTGGTAGGAAAAAAATAAATAAAGAAAGAAAAAGGGGAAAAAAAGAAAGAAAAGAAAATGGTATATACTTTTGGTATGAACCTTTTTGTTACTTTTTTTGAGTCCAGTATTCAACTTTCTCTTTGCTACTTAAGTTTTTAATATTTATAATTTTAAGTTTTTGTTCTCGAAGTAAATTTGATTTGGGGTTCTAAAAAATGAAAATTTTATGAACATTTATTCATGATAGAGTATTTGACTAGAATTGTGAAACGTGTAACGTGAAGATTGAGTTGAAGGTGACGTGGATAGGAAGTCTATTTTAACCAGGATTTCTCTATCTCCAGGAGCCAATTTCCTACTATGACACAGTCCCACTTGACCGTTATAAATACAGAGATAGTCCATATACTAGGTACGGAATTAATACCATCTGAGTTCCTTTACAACTTTAAAAGCCCTTCCGATTTCTGACTCGATCGTCGGAGCGTAATCAGCCGGCACCGTGCCGGTGCCCTTTCGATTACTCTTCTCTTGTCCTTTTTTATAGGTTGGTGTTTAACCAATTCGAGGTGAATTTTTGCTTCATCAGTTGGCGTCGTCTGTGGGAAACAATCACAAACTTGATTGTTCTACACGAATTATATACGAAGCATGATGCACTAAGAAACACGGACCCGGACACGGGATATGAGTACGACACGATACGGATACAACGATACGAAAAATCTCAAAAAAGTAGGATACGGACACGGCAAAGATACGTCAAATAAATAAATAAATAAAAATATAATATTATACATAAAATATTAAGTGTTATTCTTCAACCATAAAATAAATATACTTAAAACTAATTTTGATTTATTATAAAATGATTCTTATTTTCTAACCTATAAAGTTTTTAATATTACATCTCAACCCCATTTTATATAACAAAAAATTACAAATTTGCCCCGAAAAGTATCCTAAACGTATCCTTCCCGTATCTCAATCGTATCCTGGAGTATCCCCTCGTATCCTAGCCGTATTCCTCCCGTATCCCAGCCGTATCCGATATTCAAAAAATAATTTAAAAAAATTGGATAATTCTTAGCCGTATCGAACACGTATCCGGCCGTATCCGTATCGGATACGTGTCCGATACAGCCACGGCTCTACAAGAGCCGTATTTGTGCTACATAGATGATGCACTTATGATTTGGGTTAGAGACTACGACCGAACCCTTCTGCGCAGGGTCCTCTTGCTGGTCACAACCCTCCAGCGCAGGACCTTCCTGTCGGCCACAATCCTCCAGCGCACGACCTTCCTACGGGTCATAACCTTCCAGCCGCACAGGATCCTCCTGTCAGCCATGACCTTCTTGGCAGACAGGGCATGCTTGCCGCCCCTGATCTTCCCCGCTGCAACGTGCCAGTTGCAGGACAGGGAGGCATATAACCCCCTAGACAGATGAACTTCCCTGGGGAACGCCCTGAAATCCTAAACGACCAAGGACGGATCACAACGTTGGAATGCCAGGTCCGAAACTTGAATCAAAGTCTGGCCCAGATACTCCAACAAAATGCGGCAATTCTGCAGCGCCTCCCTCTTGTGGCGCCAGTACCATCGCCGGGTTACCGTAGGCCTATTGATACAGAAGGGGATGGTGTTGGGCGAGACAGTGAAGTCCAAACGAACGACGTAGCTCAGAGCCGAGTAAGAGGTGGGACGAACCACAGTCACCTAGTCCCACTCGAAAAGAACCAACCCCGTGTAGACTCAGGGCATCCAGTGGAAACTACCTATTATGACATAGAGATGCAGGACCTCAGAGCCAGGGTAGAAAGCATGGCCCACTCCATAAAGGGGAATGGCCCTGCTACAGTAGATGAGCTGGTCTAACAAACTAACCTCCCTTTCTCCGCGGAGATAATGAATTATCCTTTGCCCAACAAGTTCAAGATGCCTACCCTTGAAAGCTTTGATGGGACCAAGGACTCGCTAGATCATCTAGAGACCTACAAGGCTCTGATGCACCTCCAAGGAATACCGGATGAAATCCTATGTAGAGTTTTTCCTACTACATTGAAAGGTTCCGCCAGGCCGTGGTTTAACAACCTGAAGCCGGCATCTGTACGTTCCTTCAAATAACTAAGTCAATTGTTCGTAGACAATTTTATTGCCCCCCGAAAGCATAGAAAGCCCGCTACCTATCTCCTGAACGTAAGACAGACCAAGGGGGAAATTAGAGTTATCTCTGGTGAACTTGGAGGAGGCAGGGGGCATATTGACTAGAGACTTTAGAAGGGAGGCAATTGCCCCTTCCTTGGAATGCTGAGCGTCTGAGGAAGTGCCGCCAGTAAGATTTTCTTTTAAAAGTTGCATTTACTTTAATAATTCTATCTGAAACTCAATTTAATATTGAGCATTAGGACGATAACTCCGAGATTTTTGCTCGAATAATTCTCTATTTGTTGCTAAAATATCAATAGCAGTCATTGTTGTTTCAAATATGTTGTTATAACTAAAACAAAAAGTAGACAGCCCTACAAGGGCATAACCCTACGTGGGAACAACCCTACGGGATACACCTCCAAGGAGGGCCTTTAATGAAAAAGGTGGGATGAATGAATTCTGAGAACATTGTTAAAACAGCCCTATGTGGGCACAACCCTACTGAGATACACCTCCAATGAGGGCCTTTAATGAAAAAGACAAGATGGATGAATTCCGAGAACATTGTTAAAACAGCCCTACGAGGTCACAACCCTACGGGGGCATAGCCCTATGTGGGCACAACCTTACGGGGATACACCTCCAATGAGGGCCTTTAATGAAAGGGCGAAATAGATGAATTCCGAGAACATTGTTAAAACAGCCATACAGGGTCACAGCCCTACGGGGGCATAGTCCTACGTGGGTACAACCTTACGGGGATACACCTCCAAGGAGAGCCTTTAATGAAAAGGCGAGATTGATAAATTCCGAGAATATTGTTAAAACAGCCCTACGTGGGCACAACCCTAAGGGGATACACCTCCAAGGAGGGCCTTTAATGAAAAAGGCAGGATGGATGAATTTCGAGAACATTGTTAAAATAGCCCTACGGGGGCACAACCTTACGGGGTCACAGCCCTACGCACGGCTGGCCCTACGTAAGCACAATCCTACGGCATGGATAGCCCTACGGGGGCACAGCCCTACGGGGACACAGCCCTACACACGGCTAACCTTACGGGAACACAGCCCTTACGAGAGCTCATCCCAACTACGGGGACACGGCTTTGCGGAGACACATCTCTTCAAAGGGACTTTAATGAAAAAGGCGGGACAATTAATCCCGAGAACATTGTCAACCACCCCTACAGGGGCATAACCAGTAAAAAATTTTTTTAGCAAATTGTGGGTAAATCCCGCCAAAGTTGTCGCATGGCTTATGAAGAGCCGTGCTATAAAGTTTATTAGTAAAAATTTATTAACCAAATGAGTCATTGGCATAATGGTTAGGGTGAGATCATTAGACCTTATTAGCTAAGGTTCGATTCTTTAAAGTGACAGTTATTTTTTAAATATATATATAAATCGGGTTCTTATATACTGACAAAAAGCTGAGTCCAAGGAGAAACCAGCCCATCTTGAGTACGGTCAAAGTCGCACCCGGTGAAAGCCGGGTGACCCACGCGCCTTACCCAGGCCTGGCGTTGAGCGGCCTAGCCAGGCCACGCGCCCGGCCCACACCACCCCGCCCAGGCCCAACAAGCAACCCTCATGAATAGGGGGCATCTAATAGAGTATTTGACTAGAATTGTGAAACGTGAAACCGGGACTTCTCTATCTCCAGGAGCCAGTCTCCTATTATGACACAGTACCGGTCGACTACGCACCCTTTCGATTACTCTTCTCTTATCCTTTTTTACAAGTTGGTGTTTGACTAGTTCGGGGTGAAAATTCATTTTAGGACAAAAAATCGCTAGTATATTTATTTGGTATTAAACTACCCTTGAACTAATGAGAACCTCATACTCCCTTATAAGGAGTGAATGTGACAAAAGAAAATACAAGTAAACTAATCTCTAAGTGACCATGTTATAAATTTAAATAATACCACTACTTCATTCATTTTGGTATATATTTTTACATTAATTCCAAATCTCCCAAACTTACAACTTTATCTTCTATAATTTGAAATTGTATATTTTTGTAATTTATTGAATATTTATTTTTATTTTTCTAAAGAAATTTAATTATCCTCTAATATTGTAATATTATTTTTTTATTTAAGAAGAAATATTAAATAATTTAAAAATATACAATTACAAATTATAAAGGATAAAATTGAAAGTTTGAATAACATAAAATGTTGAACGCTATTATTGAAAGTTTATATTATAGTCATTCAAAATTAAAAAAAAAGGTAGGATTTATTGTTATATTTATTTATATATTTAAGAAGATTGGCCCACTTGTATATATATATTTATTTTTTTGCATTTGAAGGGACCACTCTCATGAAGTCTCCATTAATATACATGTGTGTGGAGTATGTGTAATACCAACGCATAAGTACACTCTCTAATGCTCCGTTTTATTGAAAGAAAGAGAAAAAAAAAAGAGTGAATAGTATTAGTTATGGGAGAAAAGAAAACAATGGAGAGAATAACAATTATTTATGTTCATGTTTAGATAAAAAGAAAAGAAAAAAGAAGAAGATAGAATTATTGTTTAAAGAAAAAAATATATAATATTATTGTTTGAATAAAATAAGAGAGAAAAAAAAATGAATGATAACAATCAAATTAGTGTCATACCATTTTATATTTAATGAGATATGAATGAAATAAAAATTTTAATTTTTTAATTATAGACGGTAATTTCAAAATTACGAAAATAGTAGTTAATGCACCGTCATTTCCTCCGCAATCTTTTTCTTTTTTTTTGTTTTTTTTGGGGAGGGATAAGGAAGGATTGGAAGGATAACTCCTTCCGAATCTCTCTCGATTAAGGAGAGAAAAGAAAGGAGAGGATAGTGTGTTTTGTGTTTGGGTAGTTTAAATGGAGAGAAAGGAGATAGTTATACTTCCTAATCCCTCATTTCCTATCCTCCCAAAAATGAGAAGATTGGGAGGAAAATGATAGGGACTTAAGTAGTACTTTCATAATTTCAAAACTGCCCTCAACAATTAGAAAGAGAAAATTGTTATTCCACACATATCTCATTAAACATAAAAGGATATGATAGTAATTTGATTGTTATCCTTTCTTTTCTTTTCTCTTTCCTATCTTATCCAAACAAAAATATTATCCTTTCTTTTCTTTTCTCTCATGTTTATCCAAACATAAATAGAGGTTATTGCTATCCTCTCCTTCCTTTTCTTTTCTCTCATAACTAAAGTTATCCTCTCCTTCATTTTCTCTCTTGACTATCCAAACGAGCCTTAAAGTACCAGAAAAATAAAAAATAAAAACACTTTTCACTCCGTATCCATCCAATTCCTTCGATGCAAACAATGCCTGAAGAGTCTGAACCACCCTCTGCCTGAAGAGTCTGAACCACCCTCTGTTCAGCTATTGAAGTTCCAGCGATGACCTTCGGCAAAAGAATCAAGAACACGCCAGAAACACACCCGCCGTCGGTTGATGCGATCGCCGGCAACGAAGACCTCTTAGTCGAAATCCTCCTCCATTTGCCTCCAAAGTCCCTCCTAAGATTCCAATGTGTGTCCAAACACTGGCTCTCTCTCATCTCCAACCCCCAATTCCGCGGCCGCCACTCCCACCGGAACCCTAACTCCGTCGCCACTGCCCTCTTCTATAACAAAAAATTTCCAATTTTGGAGTTCGGCTTCATTTCTCTCAAAGCCCTAGAAAACCAAACCAATACCATCCCCTTCCATTTTTTCGATTTCCTCGGCAAATTCTCCACAGTACGTTTGGCACACTCTTGCAATGGCTTACTGTGTGTGGAAGCAATCGTTGATGGTCTCATGAGCCATTTCGTCTGTAACCCCACGACCAATCAGTCTATCGAACTTCCTCAGCTAGTTAAACCTATACCATCTCACATTTTAGCTTTCAATTTAGCTTTTGATCCTTCAAAATCACATCACTACAGAGTTGTCTGCGTTTTGCGGATGTTTACGTCTTATGTGTATCATTTTTCGACATACAAATCAGAAACCCAGCTGTGGAGGGACTCCGGTGAATCTCTGACGTTCAGAGATCATGAATCCTGTTTTTTCAAGAAAGGGGTCTATTGGAATGGTGCGATTCATTGGGTCTCTAAGTCTCGGCATTTCTTGTGCTTTGATGCGGATAATGAGTGCTTTAAAGCAATGCCCTCAACTCCGATCCCCCAGGGGAGAAGGAAGAGGAGGATCAAGTATTTCGGGGAGTCTGGAGGGCATTTGCATCTGATTGAGATATATGGGTGTCGAAAGACTCTGTTTGATGTGTTGGAGATGGAGAGAGACTACTCCAAATGGTTTACCAAGTACCGGGTTGATCTTGATTCCCCACCGCCTGCTACTGCATTCTCATTGAAGAATTTTAGTATACTTTCTCTTCTTCGGGAGGAAAGAGGAGGCAAGGTAAGGCTTGTGTTATCAATACCTGATGTGTTTATATTGTATGATCTTAGTGACGTGACTTTCAAGGAGCTTTCTCATACACCGGCACATATTCCTCAAGAAATAACATTGGAAATTCGTCCTCGTTGGTCACCATGGTGTAATATCAGTCATTACATTGAGACATTATCTTCCGTTTAATTGTTCGGTATCTACTTCATTTTCATGGAAACTTACTATGTATTGTCCCTCGTTTATTTGTTAAAACTTATGGAGCTTTAATGTCCAAATGTGGAAATTATACCTTTGATAATTATGGTTAATCTCAACTATTGTTGGTGTCTATTCCATTATTGCTTTTCCTTAATGCTAGAATAATTACCATTGAAATATTCCATTATTGCTTTTCCTTAGCACTAGAATAATTACCATTGAAGTTTTAAGCAAGTGCTTTGTGCCACATGCATAGCATGCAAGCTTTGGTGATGCCAATGTGTAATGTCTAATTCATTGAAACTGAGGCTTTTCTTGATTAGTCCTTGAAACAGAGATCTGATATACTATTGCTAGTTATAAATTCCATTGAATGGGTTGTTTACAAATGAAAATAAGTTTAATTAGAGTTGGTTCTTACAGTTGGGTTTAGAGATTCAAGCACGAGGGAATGGAGAGGAGGACCATTGACATAAAGGAGATATGTTTGAATTATGATTTAGGAATTATGTTACATGTGCAGTTCAAAAATGGATTTAGGGAATTATGACTCATGTCCTTCACCTTGTATGATCTTACTGACATGACTTTCGGGAAGCTTCCTGATATAACACATGTAAACCTTCCTGATTATAAGACACCTGCAATTCTTGCTGCTTTGAAACTTTCATTCTTGTCAGGATACAGATGGTATTGTGTTATTCAATACATTGAGTCACTCTCGTGTCTAATTTAATTTATGCCAAATTACTACTTTGTAACCTAATTTCTCTCTGTTCGTTTGTTACTCTAAAACTTATGGAGCCTTCTTGTCCAAATGTGAAATCTTTAACTTGGATAATTATAGTTAATTTCCACTATTGTTGGTTTCAATTCCATTTGTGGTTTTCCTTGAGCTAGAATACTTATCATTGAAGTTGTAAGCAAGTGCTTTACTGTAATGTCTTATTAGTTGAAACTCAAGCTTATCATGATTAGTGCTTCAAATTGAGATTTGTTCTACTATTGCTAGTTTTAAATTCCGTTTGAATGGGTCAAGTTATAATGTAGGGAAGTTCATATTACAAATATATAGGAGTGTTGGCTATTAGAGTTGGATTGGGAGATCCAAGTAGAATCTCTTCACCTAACTTTTACAAGTTTTACTTATTTGTCATTCTTTTTCTTCCAAATCAAAAACAGCATTGTTTCATTAACAATCATGTTTCTAACCCAGTTGTATATACTGTGTGTGTGTATAATACTGACACACCAATAAAGTCTCTGAACCCGTTCTCTGCACAGCTTTTGAAAATCTAGCGCTGACCTCCAGCAAAAGAATCAAGAGCACGCCGGAAACACAACCTGTCGGTCGTTGTGGTCGCCAGAGACGAGGACCTCTTAACGGAGATCCTCTTCCATTTACCCCCAAAGTCCCTCCTAAGGTTCTAATGTGTGTCTAAACACTGGCTCTCTTTCATCTCAAATCCCCAATTTCGCCGCCGCCACTCCTGCCGGAACCCTAACTCCGAAGCCACCGCCCTCTTCTATTACTACAAATTTCCATTTAACGTGTTGGGCATCATTTCTCTCAACACCAAAGAAAACCAAACCAATACCATCCCCTTCCATTTTCTCGATTTCCTCAACAATTTTTCCAAATTATGTAGCGCGCATTCTTGCAATGGCTTATTTTTGTGTCCAAGCAATGGTTGATGATTTCATGAGCTGTTTTGTCTATAACTCCACAACCAATCAGTCTATCAAACTTCCCTAGCTAGTTAGACCTATAAGATCTTATATATCATTTAACTTAGCTTTTGATCCTTCAAAATCACATCACTACAGAGTTGTTTGCGTTTGGATAATGTTGTTCACATCTCACACATATTGTTTTTCAACATACAAATCAGAAACAGAGCTGTGGACAGACTCCGGCGAGTCTCTGACGGAAGGGGGTGTATTGTATTTGTTTAGATAAAGGGGTCTCTTGGAATGGTGCGATTCATTGGGTCTCTAAGTCTCGGCCTTTCTTGTGCTTTGATTTGGAAAATGAGTGCTTTAAAGTAATGCCTTTAACTCCCATCCCCGATGGAAGAAGCAAGAGGAAGATCAAGTATTTCGGGGAGTCTGGAGGGCTATTGCATCTGATTGAGATATATGGGTCTTGAATGACTCTGTTTGATGTTTTGGAGATGGAGAGAGACGACTCCAAATGGTTTACCAAGTACCGGGTTGATCTTGATTCCCCGCCTCTTACTACTGCATCTCTGACATGAAGAATTTTACCATACTCCATTTTATTGTAGAGGAAAAAGAAGGCAAGGTAAGGCTTGTGTTATCAATATCTAGTGTGTTTATCTTGTGTGATAATAGTGAAATGACTTTCAAGGAGCTTCCTATTATAACACCTGCAAATCTTCCTAAAAAAATAACATTAGAGAATCATTTTCACTGTGCACCATTTTCATCAAAGTACCCATGGTGTTTTATCAGTCATTACCCGGGATAATTATAGTTAATCTCAACTATTGTTGGTGTCTATTCCATTATTGTTTTTCCTGGTGCTAGAATAATTACCATTGATGTCTTAAGCAAGTGCTTTGTGCTGTCATCGTGACCTGGAGGTCAAAGGTTCGAAACAAGAAAATAGCTTAAAGCTGCTTACATTTGACCACCCGCATTGGATTTGCCCCTTTGTACTGACATGCAACTTTGCTAATGTGCTTTTGGAGTATCTTCCAGGAAGTCTTGGGTTATCTGGTCAGCAAGAGGGGAATAGAGGCCAACCCACAAAAGGTGCAAGCCATCCTGGATACAAGATCGCCCAAAACTATTAAAGAAGTCCAAAAGCTGACAGGTAAAGTGGCAGCGCTAAGCCGGTTGATTTTCCGCGCTACAGACAGGTGCCTTCCGTTCTTTCAAGTTCTCAAGCGGGCCTTTGAGTGGACTCCAGAATATGAGCAGACCTTAAATAAGCTAAAACAGTACCTCAGTTCGCCCCCACTGCTGTCATGCCCGCGCGTAGGAGAGGAGTTGTACTTATACTTGGCTGTCTCTCCTGCAGCAGTCAGTTCCGCGCTGATGCGGGAAGAAGAAGGAGTGCAAAGGCCAGTTTATTATACCAACAGGATTCTCCGGGGGATAGAAGAAAGGTATCCCTCCATAGAAAAATTGGCATTTGCCTTGGTCACTACGGCTAGGAAACTCAGGCCATATTTCCAAGCGCACACCATTGTAGTGCTAACCGATCAACCACTCCGGCAAGTCCTCTTCAAGCCCGAAACCTCGAGGCGACTGGTGAAGTGGTCCATGCAGCTAGGAGAATTTGACATCCGATACAAGCCTAGGACAGCAGTCAAAGGCCAAGTGCTGGCAGATTTCATAGCAGAGTTTACATACCTCCAGGAAGATGAACAGGTTCAGCAGAAAGAAGCAGAAAATACAGTCCACCAAAAAAGGGAGGACCCAATGGACCCTGGGTGCACGTGGCAATTGTTTGTCGATGGGTCATCCAACACACAAGCCAGCGGAGCAGGGATACTAATTAGATCTCCAGCAGGAGAAACATTCAAATACGCCCTACAATTCGGATTCAAGGCAACAAACAATGAAGCTGAATATGAAGCTTTAATTGCGGGGTTAAAGCTGGCTGATATCCTCAAGGTTAGACAACTGAAAGCTCATACTGACTCTCAGTTAATTGCTCGGCAAGTCAGTTTGGAATACGAGGCAAAGGGAGCAAGGATGAAATCTTACTTGCAAAAAGTATAAGAGCTGGTTACCCGTTTTCAGAGGTTTTCAATCACGCGGATCCCCCGTAGTGAAAACTCCAATGCCGATGCTCTCGCTCGGTTGGCTACGGCACAAGAGGCCGCCCAAGGAGGGGTGCTTGTAGAGCGCATGGACCACCCGAGTATAACAGTAGCAACGTCGGGTGAAATAAACCAAGTCACACAGGGCATGGAATGGGCGGACCCAATAGCCAAATACATAAGCAATGGTGAGCTACCGTCGGATAAAGCAGAAGCACATAGAACTAGGGTCAGGGCATCTAGGTACACCCTAATCGATGGAATCCTCTACAAAAGGGGAGTTTCCTTACCCTACCTACGATGCGTGTCAGCAGAGGAAGCACAGAGTGTTATGAGGGAAATACATGAAGGGGAGTGTGGAAACCATGCAGGAGGCAGGTCCTTGGCTCACAAGGCCATTAGGCAGGGGTACTACTGGCCTTCTATGCAGCAGGACGCAATGAACTTTGTCAAGAGGTGCAAAAAGTGCCAACGCTTCGCCAACATCCCGAGGCAGCCTTCGAAAAAGCTGACACCAATAATGGCCCCGTGGCCTTTTGCCCAATGGGGAATGGATTTTGTTGGTCCTCTACCCATGGGAAAGGGGCAGACGAAATTTGCAATTGTAGCAGTTGATTACTTTACTAAATGGGTGGAGGCCGAGCCCCTAGCTACAATAGGGGAAAGGAACGTCATCAGTTTCGTGTGGAAATCAATCATATGCAGGTTTGGTATCCCGAAGGTCATAATTATGGATAACGCAAAGCAGTTTGAGAGCCGACGATTCCAAGATTTTTGCACAGAGCATGGCATAAACCACCGGTACTCCTCACCAGGCCACCCGCAGGCCAATGGGCAGGCTGAGGTAGCCAACAGAACTATATTTAAAATAATTAAGAAGCGCCTGGATGACTCCAAAGGAGCATGGCTAGAGCTGCTGCCAAGCATTCTGTGGGCCTACAGGACCACTGCCAGAATCCCCACAGGAGAGACACCCTACTTCTTAGCTTTCGGAAGCGAGGCGGTTCTGCCTGTCGAAATGGGGACGGTGGCGAGCCATCGAGCCAAGCATTATGATCCAGTTCACAACGAGAGGGAACTAAGGGTCAGTGTCGATTTCATCGACGAGAATAGGGAGCAGGCGCAGGTACGAATGGCCGCGTATCAACAGGCCATGTCCCGGTATTATAACACCAGGGTCAAGCATAGGAGTTTCCAGCCTGGTGATCTAGTCTTGCGAGAGGTCACTCAAGCCACCAAGCCTCACGGCACAGAAAAGTTGGCCCCCTAACTGGGAGGGCCCGTACAGAGTGATTAGAACTCAAAGGCGAGGCACTTACTGGCTGGAAACATTAGAAGGAAGGCAGTTGGCCCATCCTTGGAACGCCGAACATTTAAGGAAGTTCTATTAGTAAGGTTTTTTCCTGACTTGCTAATTCTTTGCCCCATCCTTTTTAGGTTTTAGCTTGCATTGGCTTTAAGCAAGTATTATTGTAAAAATTAGCTGTATGCCAGACTTTAAGTATCATTTGAGAGGTCGGCGCTAATGCCCAAGACCTCGGGATAGGATTCCTGTCCAGTTCGAGTTGGTCTCTTGTAAGTTTTTATTATGAAATAAAACGTGTTATTCCCTAAAAACTATTGCTGCAAAACCCTACGGGGGCACACCTCTACGGAGGGCCTTTGAAGAAAAAGGCAAGATGAATAAATCCCGAGAAAAGACAAAACCCTACGGGGGCACACCTCTACGGAGGGCCTTTGAAGAAAAAGGCGGGATGAATAAATCCCGAGAAAAGACAGAACCCTACGGGGGCACACCTCTACGGAGGGCCTTTGAAGGAAAAGGCGGGATAAATAAATCCCGAGAAAAGACAAAACCCTACGGGGGCACACCTCTACGGAGGGCCTTTGAAGAAAAAGGCGGGATGAATAAATTCCGAGAAAAGACAAAACCCTACGGGGGCACACCTCTACGGAGGGCCTTTGAAGAAAAAGGCGGGATGAATAAATCTTAAGAACAAACAAAACCCTACGTGGGCAGAACCCTACGGGGGCACACCTCTACAGAGGATCTCTTCAAGCAGAATAAATCAAGAATTCAACGAATGTGGAAGTAACCTTTACACAACGACCCATGTTCAATAAAATATACGATCCTTCATTAAGTAAACAATGAAAAAGGTACATGGAGCCTCTACACCGAGGAACATTACATAGATACCAAAAGAAAAAAGACCCCAGCTCAAGGGTCTGGATCTCCAAGTTGCAGACCGGAGAAGTTCATGTCAGGCCATTGACCCTGCGCCACTTCGCGAAAATACTTAAAACCATCAATGTATGACTGGTTGAGGGCCCTGTCAAAATCAGGCGACTCTTTGAAGTTCTCCACGGCCAGTTCTTTCTCCTCCCGTTCATAGCTGAGCTGGGAGTTGAGGGTGTTTATTTCCTCGCTATGAGTAGCGCGAAGGGTCTCAAGCTGGGAGTTAAAGCTGGTGCGTTCACTGGCAAAGGAAGCGCGTTCCGTGGCAAAGGCTGCTCTTTGCTTCCCCAGCTCCTCCTCTACACATAGGAGACGGTTGGAAAGACCATGGGCAATCGTCAGGCCCTGTTAAATACACAAGGGAAGCACACGGTTAAGAAGGAAAAATATTAGAATCTCACCCAAGCACGATAAGGAGGCAAGGGGCATACCTGAGCCATATTGGCCAGTAAATATCCGGTGGAGGAAACGGCATCAAGAGCGTCCACCTTTTCTAGATCACGAGGGAGAGCAAACTCCCCAGCCCTTTTTATGGCAAAGGATGTGTCACCCAGCAACGAACTAGTATGGCCGGCAGACGGGGTTAATAACCCGGTGTGGCTGGTGGCTGGGGAGAACGATACATGCGAGCTGTCTCCACCAAAAAGTTAAGTCGACGGCACCCCAAAGGAGCCTGGGTCGGCCAGACTACTACCCGTGAACAGAGGGGGATAAGGTATCACAAAGGGGTTGAGACCAGGAGCCGGAGTACTCATGGTAGTTGCAAAGGGAGAATTCCCAATAGAGGGGGGAGAGGATAAGCCCCCACCTGTAGGTGCACCGATGCTCCTGAGAACGGGTTGGCGTCGTCTTTTTTGAACAGGGGATGAGGGTCCTGCGACACCTTTCCCTTTTGCCAACATGCGAATGTCTTGATCGGGCTTCCTCCGAGATCCTACACGACGTGTACGATAAAGTTTATATTTCTCAAATCCAGAAATAAAGGGAATGAAGGGTAAGAAATATAAAGGTATACCTCGCCTCTCCCCAAGCATGCGAGGGGGGTAACCTAGTGTACTCAATCCCGCGTCAGAGGTCAAGACCACCGCATCCCTCATCCCAAGATCATAATGAGGTCTAACCTGTCTTCCTCTTCTTGACTTACCTCGGGCTCTGCTCTGATAGCTGGTTTATGAAAGTACACCAATTTGTGTAAGCATACGTAGGAAAGAAAAAATGGCTTAAAAAGAAAGGGTAAAAAAAGCTCACCACTTACGACCCCGTCAGTCCAAGTGCGGGGAATGCAGTGAGGAGAAAGCTCCCAATCTCCCGAAACGAAAAAGAATCGTTCTTTCCAGTTCTTTATCCTTTGACCGTTGTCGAGAATCACCAATCCTTTGGGAAGACAGCCTGCACCGCGAGACCGGCCTTGAATATGACGTCAGTCCTTGCTTTTTAAAATAGTATAACAAGAAAGGAACTCGTTCATAGTTGGTTGAGGAGTGAGCTTGCTGGACCTCCAAAGGACCAGGGTGGCCATAATAATGCGCCAAGAATTAGGCGTAAGCTGAGAAGGACAGAGGTTGATGTACTGGAGCAGCTCTTTTGCAAAGTCCGGGATGGGGAAACGCAGGCCCGAGAGAAAGTGGCCTTCATAGAAGCACGTTTCTCCGGGACAGATGGAAAAAGCCCTCTCCGCCGGCAAAGGAGCTCTAGCTACAACCCCGTCTGGAAAAGAGAATAAGGCAGCTAGCTCTTCAACATCGGCATCCGTCATTATAGAGCTGATATCTTGGCATTCGTTGTAGTCTGCCATTATAGAATGAAGAAAATCGAATACTTGGACAAGGGGAGAATCGGGTGCAAAGAGCTCTAGGTCTGGCTTGTTGAAGTTATGATCAACAATGTATAGACAACGAGAAAAAGAAGGTAAAATAGTACCGGGCATGGATCAGATAAACAAGTCGTAGGTAGGAAGAGAGCTGGTGATAAGATGTGTTGGAGTGAGGAGTAAATGAAGGTAGGAGTGCTTATATAGACAATGAGAGCCAACCGTTGCAAACAACGTCTCTCTCCCAACGGTCCTCAAGCACAAAAGACACTTTTTTGTAATGTTCACAAGCCAAACAGTCGCAAAGGGAGCCGGTACAGAGCATGGATGCACATGGCCAATTCGCCAGGCGAGGACGGGCCCACCTGGCTGGAGCAAGACCCGAGCAAGGTTGGAAGGCAGCATGGTCGGGCACTGCAGGGCCCACCAGGCCGGGCATGGCCAGCCCGACGCGGCCTGGCTGGCTCCTGGCCGAGCGTGTCCCGGCCGGGCGCACCCGGCCCGTGCCGCGCGCGAGGAAAGAAAGAAAAAAGAAAAAAAGAAAAGGAAAAAAGAGGAAAGAAAAAAGGAAAAAAAGAAAAGGAAAAAAGAGGAAAGAGGAAAGAAGAAAGGAAAGAAAAGGAAAAGAAGGAAAAAAAGTGTTTATTTGTATGCCAGAGAAGCCCAGTAAGCAGTCCAAAATGTTCATAAGGCCCAGTAATTGACCCTCATGAACAGGGGGCATCTGATAGAGTGGTTGACTAGAAGTATGAAACGTGTAACGTAAAGGATGGGCTCAAGGTGACATGGACAGGAAGTCTATTTTAACCCGGACTTTTCTATCTCCAAGAGACAGTCTCTTACTATGACACAGCCTCATTTCACCGCTATAAATACAGGGGTGATTCATATACCAGGGACGTGCAAAATACCTTCTGAGTTCCTCTAGATCTTTTGAAACACCCTTCCGATTTCTGACTTGATCGTCGGAGCGTAGTCGGCCGGCACTGCACCGGTGCCCTTTCGATTACTTTTCTCTTGTCTTTTTCACAGGTTGGCGTTTGACCAGATCGGGGTGAATTTTTGCATCATCATATAGTATTCATTCCCTTGGAGATAAAAACAGTTACTATGTTGAGTATTCTTTAGATTATATTACATAGTATAGGAGGATATGATTTGGGCACCTTACTTTGGTACACCGTACACTTGCACTTCAATAAATTTTTGTTTATAGAAAAAATAACAGAAACTTGGAAAATGAAGGGTAAGAGTGATTTTTGACATAATTGCAGTGTGGATTATGTTATTTCACGAGTGGAATGTGACGTAGAAAAGTGAAGTGCAAATATCATTTTCTAATACTATATTGTTAATAAAAGCACAACATACATATATGTACAGAAAGTGTGTTTTTTTTATCAACTTTGTTATAGATAATGGCATGTATATATATATATATATATATATATATATATATATATATATATATATATCATTGAGCTAGAGCAGGGTTGCATGGGCTTCAATATCTGAAACCATCCCAACCCAAAGAATTGATCAGGCGATGATAGCTTAGCTTAGCCCAGCCCAGCCTATAGATGGGTGATCCTGACATTTGTTGGACCACTCAAATGCTTGGTTTATTTTCCTTTATAAAAAAAAAAAAAAAGGAAAAAAAGAAAACAAAAAAAAGATATCCGTTTCTTTGTTTCTTTTCCTCCCTTTTTATCTGAAAAGGAAATCAAGGCTTATGGAGATATCTTCCAGCAAGCAAAGCGGCATCCATGACATATATGAGAAGTTTGGTAACGTCTTCAACTGAGCATTTGTTCCCTTCAAATGTTGGGCCTTTTGTTCTCCTCACCTTAGCTATGCACTTTAGGAAGTTCAGGCTGCACTCCTGGCTTAGATAGTCTTCTGCACCACCACCACCAGTACCACCACTTAATATATATATATAGAGACAAATAGGTTTGTCTTTTTGAGGTATATATATATATATATATATATATATATATATATATATATATATAGACAAATAGGTATGTCTTTTTGAGGCTAACATGGCAAATGTTATACTAAATTCTCAGCAAAAAAATAACACACTACATTGTAGATGCAATAATGTTGTCACACTCATGCAACCTGTTACATTGGATTGTAACACAGCAATACCGTTATATTAAAAATACAAACGTCTTTAATCAGGGTTACAACTTGGGCGGGTTAACCTGAACCTTACCCGAGCTCACGAGCTTGGGCAATCATTTCTACAATTAGAGTTGGGCGGGTTTGGGCAATCATTTTTACGATTAGAGTTGGTCTAAGTTAAAAATCTTCAATCCAAATTTGATTAAAGTTAGGCTTAGGTTTGAGACCCAACAACCCAAACCCAAGTTCTAATTTTTTTTATTTATATATTCTTTTATTTTAAATATACTATATGTACATATATTTCAAATTATAGTCGCATTGTCTAATCAATGGTCCATTTGTTATTATGTCATAGGATAAACTGTCCGATATCTTCAATTATTTCAGTTATGAAAAGGTTAAGGTTATTCATTTTTTAGTCTTTAGAGTAATTATGTGTAGTGGTAAATGACGTGCATTCCAAGCATATAAAAGAATGAGAAAATAATCTACAAGTTGCATAAAATCAATGTAGCACCGAATGTTTATATGATAAAGTTGGTTTGATAACCCGAATTCTCAACTCAAGTTATGAATTTGAATTCAACCTGAGCTAAAAAAAATTTAGAATGACTTGGGCTCGGGTTGAGGGTCGGATTAGAATTGTGATAGGATTGAATATTTTAATATGTCGAGTTGAACTCGAATTGTGTTTCCAATTCGCTCGAGTTGCACCTTTAAAAATTTTCAATTGAATTAGTCGAATTATATTGTGAAATACATATGTGTGTGTGTGTGTGTATATATATATATAGAATAATTATTGATATGTTTTTATGTATATCCTACACATTTGAAAAGGATGACTGAATCTGTAACATTCATGGTTGGACTCACCCTTTTTAGCATCTATGCAGTTATCATGCATCATACAACAAGCGTCAAGGCCATCACATGGTTGCTCCCCCGGGCACCCGCTATACATAATCCCACAGTATTTTCCATATCGTAGAAATGGAGGCACTATTATTCAATAATCAATAACAAATTTTCAGAAAAAATAAAATAAAATAAAACTACAATTAACTCATTAATTATAATTCAATAAAGTGCAACCTCCCCATAACAATAATAATAATAATAACAATGGGACCCAAACCAAAAAGATGTACCTGTGCAAAACTCTGATAGGCATGTTCTACTGCAATTATTATTCTAAAAAAAGTAAAAAATGAGAAAAAAGAATTATTGATTGAAGAAAGAAGAAAAAAATAAAAAGGGTGAAGAATAATGGTGAAAATGTAACCTGAGGTAAGCTGGTACGAGCTTGAAGGCCCTTGGCAAAGGCATGAACGCAATTAGAAGACGAGTTGAAGGCAATGAGAAGAAATGAGAGAAAAACTAACTTCAATGATGCCATTATTGATGTGAGTGTGAAGACAAAAAAGAGAGCAAGAGAAGACAATCTCAATCTCAATCTCAATCGATCCCTCAGTCCCCTCCTAGCTTTCAATCACATCTTTCATTTTTCTCCAACCCTTCTTCCCCTGTGCATATAAGAGCCTTCAAGCAAAACCAGGTTTCGTCATTTTTCAGCATACATTGTGCACATATATGTACTATATATAGTTTAGAATATACCCACATCTACACTATATATAGTCATTATATATAAGGTATATGCTATATATACCGAAGTGAGCGGTTTCCGTGAGGATTAGCACAACATATTATGATAATCAAGACCATAAAATCCCATTTATAGCAACTTTTTCAGGCACTTTCTAATGGAACAATATCGAAGATTTATTGCTTGTTTAATGGCACAATTTCTTAGTTATTTTATATGAAAGATTTGTCATGATAACTCTTGATATATCAAGAGTTACACCATATTTCTCTCTCTCTCTCTCTCTCTCTCTCTCTCTCTCTCTCTCGTAGTTAACAAGGCTAGATAGAGGACCTAGAGTCATGTGTTACAATAGTCACGGGCCTTGAATAAAAACTTAAGAATATAATTTTATTTTTAATACAATTAACAACTTCATATATATATCTATATATATATATATATATATGTGGTTTCTAATTAAGAAGTTTGGAAGGGTCCCTCAAGGATCAAAGGCCACTTTGGAAGTTTCCTTGGGGGGGATGGATATGTGCATGTTGCAGCCGATGGATATGAATATAAAAATCCAATACTAGTTTCATTTGCTAAAAAAATAAAAATGGTGGAGGAATTAATTAAATGATTTTTTTATTAAAAAGAAAAAGAATTGAACAAAATTAAATTAGAGAGAATTCTTTTTTTTTTCTTTTTCCTTTTCTGTCTCTAATAAAAAGGAAACAACAAAAACTAAGGCTTGTGAAGATATCTTCCAGCAAGCAAAGCAGCATTCATAACAACTGTGACAACTTCAATAACATCATCAACTGAGCATTTGTTCCCCTTAAATGACTGCCCTCCTGTACTCTTGAACTTTGCTATGCAGTTCAGGAATTTCTGGCTGCACTCTTGGCTTAAATAGTCATCTGCATCACAACCACACCATTTAATTAATATTAACTATAGGTTCTTCTATATATATATATATATGTATGTATGTATGTGTGTGTAGGGGTGCACACGGTCCGGATTGGTCCGGTTCTGACATTTTTTGGAACCAAACCATATGGTCCGGTTCCACTAAAAATGGAACCGGACCGAACCGTTTAACCGTATAGAACCGGACCGAACCGAACCGCGAAGAACCGGTTTGGTCCGGTTCGGTTCCACGATTCACCAACCTATAATTATTATTCTTATAATTATAATATTATAAGTATATTATAAGTATAATATTTCAAAAACAAAGATTGCAATTATATTATAATTATAGTATAATTATAATACTATAAGTATATAATAAGTAGAATATTTAAATAATAGATATAACATATTTTATATTTATATATATAGAAATGGTTCGGTCCGGTTCGGTTCGGTCCTAAGGGACCGAAAACCGTAACCGGACCGTTACTATACGGTTTCACAAAATTGGAACCATGACCGAACCGGACCGCAAAAAAACCGGACCGAATTGTCCGGTCCGGTCCGGTTCGGTTTGGATTCCCGGTTTGGACGGATTTTTGTGCACCCCTATGTGTGTGTGTGTATAGACACTCTCACTCTTATCAATAATTGCTGAAATATATAATTATTTTTGCTAACTTGCATCACATGATATATTTCCTAACAAGAGAAAGGTCACGGTCCTCATCAAGTGTGGGGCCATAGCAAACATTATACCAAGGGAAAGGAAAATCAAGGAATATTGGAACAGTTAGCAGGAGGTTAATTTAGACTGGCGATAAAATAACTGTAAATAATTAACAGAAAAATATTTCTCAGTTGAATATTTAATCCATGCAAATGCCACCAACCGGCCCTTTTTCACTTTAAGTCCCTTCTTTCTCCCTAATACGCCACTAATTTTTAATGAATATATATAGAGCATTAGGTGATAGGTCAATTTAGTCAATTCACTGCAATTGTTGCCCCCATCACCTATATATATATATATATATATATATATATATATATATATATATAGAGCATTAGGTGATGGGGCAACAATTGCAGTGAATCGACTAAATTGACCTATCACCTAATGCTCTATATATATTCATTAAAAATTAGTGGCGTATAATATAGGCATATAGCCCACTGTCTTGCTAAAATGGCTTTGGAGCTTGATTCTGGTCTAATGACTTGTATATATCTTTCGAAATATTTACATTTTATAAATCTATAAAAGTCATTTCCTTGCCGAGGGAAAAAAAAAGAAAAGAAAAATCATTAAAATGAATATGTAAAAGTACTCATAAATGAACTCACTGTTTTTAGACTGTATACAGGCATCATGCTTCATACAACAAGCATCAAGGCCGTCGCATGGTTTCTCTCCCGGACATCCGCTATATAGAAGCCCGCAGTATTTCCCATATCGTAGAAATGGAGGCACTATATATATATTATCCAAAAATCAGTAACAATTTTCAGTAAATAATAATAATAAAAAATTAACACATTAGCTAGCTACAATTATTAAAGTGTAAAAAAAAAAATTCAAAACCATAAAAGATGTACCTTTACAGAATTCTGATTCACATTTTCTACTGCACTCTTTACCCTACAAAAATAAATAAATTAGAAATAATTATCTGTTGAAAAAAAAAAGTGGGAAGTCAAGAATGATAATGAAGAAGTAACTAACTAACCAGAGAGAGGTTGGCATCTGCTTGAAGGCCAACGTTAAAGGCATGAATGGAAATAGAAGAGAAGTTGAGGACAAAGAGGGAAAATGAGAGGAGAGCTAACTTCAACGAAGCCATTGATCTATCAGAGAGAGAGAGAGAGAGAGAAAACAATGGAATGTGAAGATCGAAGCTTGGTTTTGCTTAAAGGCTCTGATTTATAGGAAAGAATGGTTGGAGACAAGTGGGAGAGGTGTGTGAACACTGTGGGGGGACCGAGGAAGGTTGGCTTTGTCTTGTAACGGCTCGTGACCTGTTTTTGTAATGTTGTGTCGTTCACACTTCTCACTCACGTACAAAACAAATTACTCTTATGATCTTCTCTCTCTCTCTCAATATATATATATATATATATATATATATATATATATATACACCCACAGATATTAATTAACATGCGATGCGTTGGTTATGACATCCTTTTGGTGATCAAGGACTTTGAACCAACTCAATTAAATTAAAATTGGGTCCCAGTGTGGTGACAGATGATTAGTGACGCCGGACAGAATAGTGATTATTCTGTAAGTTAAGGGCAACAGAAAATAAACAGAAAGAAAGCACGAGAATTGTCCAAAAACTCAGAGAAAAGTCTCTGGTATTCAATATTATTATTCAAAATCAAAAGTACCTTCGAATCAACCCACAAGCCGGGTTATATAGCTGAACTTCGTCAACATTACCAAAAATAGCAAAAACCTAATATTTTTGCCAAAATAAAATACGAAATAAAAGAAGGAAGTTGCCAGAATTCTGGTCCAAATCAAGCCTAGAATCTCTTCCTAATCAACAAAATAAATATTACCAAAAAAGGAAAGAAATAACTAAAATTAGGGATTCGGAGGGAAAAACAGTGGATTTTTGCCTTGAAAAAATACTCACCCAGCTTTTGCTGGGTGCCCATGACGTGCGCGCCGAACCAAGCTTTCTGAATTGTGGTTATAAAGGCGATTCTGACACCTGTAGCCAAAGTTATGACCAAAATACTGAAGCGCATCCAAAAATACCCTAATTAGTGACAAGGTCACGGTTTCCTGCCATCTTTACGCTGATCTGCCAACTCAAGATATTTCAGTGTCATCAACGTGTCGTCTGACAGCTCAGCATCATCTGACTCGGATGCTCCTGCATCAATTAGTCAAGCAAGCTTATTGAAATATTTATAAGCTTGCAAATATATGAAAATGGTAATATGCTATCAAGAGGCATTCATCTGTTAGACATTGTGCACCATTATTGAATCCCACGCCTAACTATTTCGAAGATTGATTTGAAAATTATATAGTTAAAATTTTGTATCAAAATTCATTTACACTGTAAATCATACAAATCATTCAATTTTTTATATTCTCTTTCTTTTAACTTTATTTGATCGTGTAGTATAATTTTAGTTTACGGTTTCTTGAGTTGATTTTTTTTATATTGAGATCATTTTAATATTAACTATGTGATGATGCAACTTCCACACTAGATTTCTACGTTCGAAATGTGTTAATTTAACTGAGAGCCCATAGACAACTATTATTAAGTTCACGTCACGAGAGCATTGCTCGTATGAAAAGATACTAAAGTAACTATTAACTCCGACTGATACTTCAAATAACACATGTCATAAGCTCGGCACAAGGACCGTGATTAACATATATTCCTCTATCTGAAAAAGAAATTAAGTAGCATTTATTGAATCTTAAAAGAGTTGGTGTCGAACATAGCTTAATTCATAAAATCTTCAATCAAGAGGAGTCCAATTAGGGATGGCAACGGGCGGGACCCCAACCCCATCCCTCTCCTAGTTTAGCAAAGCTCCTTCATCCTGATTCAAAATTATTTATTAAATGAGACGGGGTGAGAAGAGATTTAGAATGGTACTTTTGTAATTGTAATTGTACTCTTTTTTAATTTTTACATTCTTTATATGATAAGGTCCATCATAATTTACATGTAAATGTCAATAAGATTTGAACAAATAAAGGGTTATATATATATATATATATAACAGTAATTTTGTATGTGTATAATATATAAGAGTAATATGATAAATATATAATATAAATGGGAAGACTGTGCCTATCTTCGTCCCCAACCACAACCACGCAAGTTTTTTCCTCTCACTCACCTAACCGTCCAAAAAATATTTAGACTGTCTCAAACGAAGCAAGTGGGAGCGGGACATTGTGTCATCCCTAAGTCCAACCGGACCATATTCGTTAAAGTTCAAAAAGTTCACTTGAATTATTGCTCTTTTACAAATAATTCCCTGAATTACAAATTTTTCTGAACTCATTGAATCCATTCAAATTATTATTATCTCAATGAATCTGAAAAGATGTAATGTAATTAGTAATTACCCCTCCCTTTTTTTTTATTTTTTTGTAAATTCCTATAAAAATATTTTCCTATATTTGAATTAGGTTACTTTTGAATTTGGTGGATTGGTTCTCATGACAATCTGGTACGATCAAAGATATTTATGGGTCTATTTTATGTTTTAGAGTAATTTCTTTTCCAAACTAAAACCACTTCAGACTTACTATTTTTGTTGGAGATATCAATTTTACTAAAATACAGCCATAGAAATAGGGGGAGAGAGATTTTGAAGATATTGTCAGGCCTATGTGCCTACCTCAAATCAAAATCTTCAAGATATTTTAAGCATCTTGTCTCCATCAAATTTGTCATCTATAAGATACTATGCCCTATATAAAAAGTTGGCATTATTACAATAACCCTTTATGGTTGATGAAGAAGTTCAAAATACGTTTTATCATAATTAAGCCATTCTAAATTCTGCTCCTCTCATCACTCTCAACCTCTTTCTTTATCTACTTCATTTCTGGAAGACAATAATAATGTCAATATAAAGTGAGAGTTTTCGGCACATAATAAAGATATCATGCAAATCATGTGGTAGTTATCAGTTGTTTTTTTTTTTTTTTTGCAAGTGATCACTGTTTTCTTGACTCGAACATGTGTCCTTCCTGGTAATATCATATATAGAGTTTTGGTCCTTCCATCAGATGTAGTGAGAGCAGACCTTCCATCAAAAAGAGTACTAGACAAAGTCATTACACACTATTTCATTGATGAGTTAAATGACAAAGATGATTAAGGAAACCATTGTTCAACTACGGAACACAAACTGAGTTAAATTTCTTTCTCCTATTCAAGTAGAAACTGAGTCCGGAGTAGTTTATATATATATATATATATATAGTTTGGTATAAAATCAATAAACAGCTATTTTACAGTCATGCTATCTTGCAGTGTTAATGATAATTGATGTCTCCTTCACTTAAATTTTTTAATCTTATTTTAAGTGACATGTTATTTCTAGTGGTATTCATGTTAATAAGAATAAACAGTTAATTTATTCAGAATTCTGTATTAAAATGAGTTATCAAACAATATAGCTTTGGTTTCTTGTTGGGTTTTCCACTGCGTTGTTCTGTGGGCCTTTGTTGGATCCTATAGTTGTATTAGCCTTTTTGGGGCTCTCTAATTGGCCCTTCTAGGTCGAGCGAGCGAGACACATTACTCGGAAAGAATCAAAATGTAAAATAGGAGTATCAACACACACACGGTGTTTCAATGTTCAAACCATATTCTTAAATTGAATAACTGTAAAAAGAATTTATTGAATTTTAAACAATAAATTGGCTAGGGATGATAGGTATTATAGTGGGCAAAGCTAGGGTGATGGTGCCAACTTAAATTTACCTTTAATAACTTAAAGGAGTACATTAATTAGAATTTTCCAAATCATAATTCAAGAATATCTCCCTTTTGTCAATGATACTCTACTCCAATCCCCTTCTACGAATGAAATTAGGGCTGCAAACGAGCCGAGCTGTTTGCGAACAGTTCGGATTCGGCTCATTAAGAGCTCGACTCGCGTTCGTTTATTTAATAAACAAATTGAGCTCAAACGAGATTATGAAGTTCGGTTTGTAAATAAGCCGAATCTGAACAACACTAGACTCAACTCATTTGTTCGTGAACATGATACAAACGGAACTCGATAATAGGTTCACGAAGAAGATTGATTACAAAACACACACACGCATATATATATATATATATATATATATATATATATAACTTTAGCCCAGCCCAACCAAATTAATAAAATGGATTACCAAACTTTTTAAAAATAAAATGGACCAAGTCCAAGAGAAAAACTAAGCCCATGTTCTGAATGCCCATCTATATATATATTCTTTCACTGCTCAATTCCTCTCCACCCTAGCCGCGCAGCCCGCACTCCTCTCTGAGTCTCTCTACGTCCTAAGTCCCAACTCACGACCGCCGATCTGTATTTTGTGTTTGCTCTCTCTCTCTCTCTCGCGGCATGGCAGGATGGTGACGATGGCTTTGGCGAGATCGGAGCAGTGGCTTGACGAGATCGGTGATTTTCCAGGTATTTCTACTTTTTATAATTTTGTATGAAATTTCTTTTGATGGAAATATAGTTTTAGACAGATATGTGCATTCTGCATATGCGTGTGTAATATGTGTATGACAGATCTGTGTATGTGTGAGTAATGTGTATAATAGATCTGTGTATGTGTGTGTTTTGTGTGTGTAATATCTGTATCTCTATACGAGTTTCGAGCCGAGCTCGAAAAGCTCGTGAACCTGACCAAGCCGAGCTCGAACACTTGTGGTTGGAGCTCGGTTCGAGCTGGAGCCGAGCTCGAACACCGTCCTACACTGTCGAGCCGAGCTCAAACATGCTCGATTGCAGCCCTAAATGAAACCATGGGGAAACCAACCAGAGTAGTCTCTGGAGTAGTGTCTCCCCATCTCTGAGTCGTTGACCTATATTCATTCCAAACTCTTCCTCTTGCTTCTTGACCCGTCGGCACACTTCGCAGTAAATGTCACAATTTCAACACTAAGTAAAATATGAAAATAAAACTCCCAAATCAACATTTAAAGCCCTAGTATGAAAATTCAAAAAATGATCATATCTAATTGTTTCCATTAATTGAACCTGCAAATTTTAAGGTATGTGCTAAACCCTTCTAAAACAAATGGAAAATTCATAGAAAAAAAATAAGAAAATGATATTCACACTATATATTTTTCTACTAAACTCCACTTGCTTTATTTAAAAAGAGTTCACAGCAACATTGTTTAAAAATAACTCTTAACACTCCACTTTTGATAGTTAATTTTATTATTTTATGAATTAATTAAAAAAATTAAGTGGAGTGCAAGTGAAGAAAAATGAAAGTCAATACCGTATCGATAGAAATTAATGTCATAATACATTTTCACATGCAAATACATACAAATTTATTTATTGATTGCCTTATTCGATTAAGAAATAAGAATAAAATAAGTGACAAAATACATGATCTATAATTATCACCCTTCAACCTCAATTGATCTGACATAACAATTATATGTGTTTGATTAATAAACAAACCAATCTCAAACACCCATCTCCTCGGCTCATTAATTTGTGAACATGTTCATGAACAAGTTCGTAAATAGACTCGATTATAGCTCGTGAATATGTGTATCTACACACACATATATATTAAATAACTTCGTATTAGGCCATTTATTTTCTTTTAAACTTATAACTTTAGTCAAGCCCCACCCAATTACAGGCCATGCATTTGCCCAACCCAATCACAAGTATATTCTTTTAAACTTATAACTTTAACCCAGCCCAACCAAATCAATAAAAATACATTACCCAACTTTTTTGAAATAAAATGGACCCAGTCCAAGAGAATTAACATAGCTCAAACCTAAGCCCATGTTGTGAAAGCCCATCTATATATATTCTTTATCCAGTCAATTACTCTCAACCCTAGCCGCACGGCCCGCACTCCTCTCTCTACATCCTAAATCCCAACTCTGGACTTTCGATCTGTATTTTGTGTTTGCTCTCTCTCTCCGCTCGCGGGCAACGCCTTCAACAGCTCTTCAACATATGTATCTCTCGCAACGGCTCTCCAGACTTCGACAGATCTCTCTCATTGTGCCCATTTCTCTGATGCTTCTCAATCCCGTTTAGTGGAATTATTATCGCCGTTGTGTATTTGAGAAGATTATCGAGATCGGAGATCATGTTCTCTTCTCGGTAATCTTCAACGCATAACTCTAATTTTCTTCCTCTCTTTTTTTTGATAGTTATATCTTGAGACTGATTTTGTTCTCGTATTTTTACTTTTAACATGGTGCTCTGCAAATTTTAGGTCACCGTCACCTCTCTCTCTCTCTAAAGTGTTACATTCACAGCCATCTCAGCTACTGCATGGTAAGTCTCATTTGTTTTTTCAAACTTTGAGATTTCTCTCTGATCTTACATCTACGTACTTGTTGTGCACCGATGGTAAATTTCTTAAAAACAAGGTATATGTCAAAAAATTTCCAACTAAATTTTGTTTGTATTATATTGAGATGATGGCCCCGATTTTTTCTAGGATAATGTATAAGATGTGATGCTGCACTTTCAAAAAAATATTTTTAGCTTTAGTAAAACATTTAAACTTATTTCTCGTAGGTACACTTTTTGAGAAGAGGAAAGCTCAATGGATCAAGTGGAATCGGAAAAGGTACTTGTTTTTTTTATATGTTATAATTTTATTAACTAAAATGTATGATAAAATTGAAAATTTTGTTATTCACACGAAATTAGATATATCAAAATTGAATTCACTAAGATGTATGAGGAGCATCCCTTAACAAAAAGGATCATCTCATGTTCATCCTTTGAAATTTTAAGACCAATCGAACCTCTTGAGATTGAACATCTTGTGCTTATTTGTTAGTATGTATTATGTTTTACTTTACTCTAGTAAAGTTTATTTATCTTTAAAGGAGTATATATGAAGCCTCAGTTTCGCTTACTATATAGCCACTCAGTTTCACTGACTAAGACTATAAAGGAGTATAACACGAAGACTATCTAACCATTAAAGCAATAGGATTATAAAGGAGTATAGCACGAAAACTATAAATAAAGGAGTATAACACGAAGACTATGTAGCCATTAAAGCGATAGGATTATAAAGGAGTATAACACGAAGACTATGTAGCCATTAAAGCGATAGGATTATAAAGGAGTATAATACGAAGACTATGTCGCCGTTAAAGCGATAGGATTATAATTGTTTTGATTTGTAAAAACAATCGCGTGTTGAGCACCAAGACTACTCGTTTTGCTTGTTTTTCAAAGTTTCTTGTTCAAGGGTAATACTTTGCATTTAAAGTTTCTTATTTTATATTTTATGTTTTTCTGGAGGCAACCCAAATGTGAAGTTGAGGACCTATTAGGTTTCAGTTTTCAAGGACTAAAAAATTAAAATTTTGTTTGGTTGATGGTTTTTGAAGTAATCAATCTAGCACTGATGTATTAACACTCAATAACAACTCACCAAACTAGAATGTATGATGAATGTTGAAAAACAAATATGGTGTACTTTTACTCACAAGAAAGACTCACCCTTGCCTTTATCCTGTACCAATGGGATCGGCCTCATGAATTCTATTTTTTCAATCTTTTCTACCATAACACATTTCTCGTGATCAATACAACAGTGTTGACTAATTCATTGATAGTCAATACGCCAAAATGCTTACTAAGCAACCTTAGTGTACCGTGATCTATCTCTCCGCATATCACAATCAATCGTGGACACTTCAATTTGTCTATTATTAAAGTTTTTCTTAACACTATGGGGAAAAAAATGAAACGTTGAATTAAAACCATGCAGCATGAAAACACATTTTTGATTCAACACAAGTTTCTTAAAATTTAAAATTCAAATTGTTTTTGTAGTATAGTTTGACGTTGATTTGATCTGTAGCCGGTGTAAAGGATAATATTTAGATAATTTTCAACATGGTCTTGAAACACTTCTTGCAGAAATATTTTATGTCAACATGTTCATTTTTGTAGGTTGTATTGATTTTCATAGGATATTTAGTTTTTCCCTAAGATATTCTAGGGTCTGAGAGAGAGCGATTTGAATGTGGCCATAGCCAAAATTTATTTTCATTAAGGGGTTCCGTTCCATCATGGCTACATCACAAACTGCAAGAAAAAGGGAGGATTTCAATGGACTGTAGCTACTAACTACTAAACAGCTTTCACTGAAATTAAATAAAAAAATGACGGAAACACCCGTCATATACCGTCTTGAATTTTTAATGTCTTTGAAATTGTGTATAATATATTAGGCTTATGTATTATGCTTAGGAGGTGTCCTATGTCAGAAAACCTTCTCATTGTGTACTTAGTGAGAATCTCAATGAGGCAAATAGAAATATTCAATATGTGAGAAAGTTATATGATGTAGTTCTGACACTCTGCCACTAGCATTATTATTTGTTACCTTAGGAGTTTTTTCTTTGTTCAGATCATCAAGTCTTGAGGTATCTTCTATCTCCAAGAAAGTTGAGTGCAAAATATGTAAAATGAGCTGGTGTCCTACAAGAGTACACCTTCCAATTGAATCACTAAGTTGGTATAGTCGAGTTGTAACTGTCCTTCAGTCAATGATAGTACTTGTGAGAGTATTTGGGAGGCAGAAGGATTAGTAATTTAATTGTCTTTATTTTTTCGTTTTTAAATAGGTAATAAATAAAAACTTTTGGGATTATGTTGATTATACACTCGGTCATCTATTTTTTGGATCTAGACTTTGCATTATCCGGACTTCCATTAGAGTCTTCTTTGTTGGGAATTGCATTCAGGAGTACTTGCTGGACAGTTTGGGAGGGAGAAACTAGTAGCATTAGCTCAAGATAGATCTTGTTGGCCATAGAATATCTCATTGTATTACATGTGTATTAACAAAATGTTAGAAAAAAATATAGAACACTGGATTATAAACTTCCTTTTTTGTTCCACATACACCACGAAGATCTGGTATAGGCACTGTTTACTCTTTTTCAATGTTTACGATACTCTACTACTTCGATTTTGAAATTACCGAACTAAAATCATACTTTAGCGTACTAAAATTAGTACGCTTGTTTACTAGAGAGTGTGTTTGTGTACTAAAAGTGGTACATTTTGTGGTTTTATTTTTTTACCTTGACGATTTATGTTCTGTTTTTTGTACATAAATTAACTACTTTTTGATTGGTAATTTTAAAATGAGAGTTGGAGATCATTCTAGACATGATACATTTTGAAATTATTATTTCAAACCCAAGTGAAAGTGGACTTTTATGTCTAAAATTGTATATGTTCAATCCCATTCAGTGAAATATGGAATTAATTGAAATTCATGATGGTGATTTATATTCTGCTTTTGAGTTTATTTAATGTATTTATCAATTATGGAGATGCCAGGCGACATAGTGCTATTAATCTATGGGAACATGTATTTGGCTTCCAGATTCAATGGTGCAAATAAAATTTAGAGATTGTGTGATTCCATTTGAAAAAATATGTTGCAGCTATTGTTGATATTCAGAATGTCTTTCCGCCTGTTTTCTGATTCTTGTATGTGCTGATGGTTACATCAAGTTTGCGATACAATATTTTTCTTGTTAATTTTATAGATTATGCATGTGTCTGTTTTCTGATTCTTGTATGAGCTGATGGTTACATCAAGTTTGGGATACAATATTTTTTGTGTTAATTTTATAGATTATGCATATATTTGTTCTGTAATATGTTTATTTTTTATCTTGACATCTTTATGAACATTGGATTATTACTAAATGCATTATTGTCTGCATGGTGCATTGACGCAGTCTATTGTGGTTGTAGAGTGCACCAACTCTCTTACAGTTTTTAGGTTTGTAGGCTCTTTATCTTGGTTACATTTGCATGTTTTAAGTGTATTGTAGTTTGGGTTTTTGCTGCGTGGAATATCAAGTATTGGATAAACATTCTTTTTCTTTTCCATTCTCTGAGTACATCAATGGGAAATTTCCAGTTGTTGGTTTTGTAGAAATGTTGGAGCCATTTCTTAGTGCATGTTAAGTATAAATGACACAGATAAGCTGGTTTCTCATTTGTTGCTTCGAAGGAAATTTTATAGTCAGTCATTAGGCTTACAATCTTATGGACACTATAGGTCTTGCACCACTGCGAAAAAGCCGATTTTGGCAAAACTAGTTGGTGCTGATGTAGCATATTTTAACAGATGGGTTAGTTTATAATGGTGGCTATTAAGTTTTCTTGATATATCCGTCGTAATGGCCAACTATTTCTCTCTCTGATTTATTTGTTTGCTTTGGGCTATCATTTGTTTTTGATACACGAATTGGGAATTGAAAGATATCCATATATTTTAGGGTATTCTAGGAGAGAAGAAATTAAGAAGTGGAATGGGAAATAAAAATTGCTTACATGTCAAGTTTTGTAATGTTGGATTAATATAAATGGGTTAGAGGCATAGTGGTCAATTCAGAATATGGGGCAAACATAAGTTATGCGTCTCTCACATATTGAAGGTCTTCTTTGTACTTGTCTAAATCATCTTCACTGAATTTTTTATTTTATCTCGAAAGATATACATAGAATTTGTCGATCCTTGCTCTTCCTCAGAATGCCAAAGCATACCACTCTTTACAACCATACATCAAGCTTTAAAAAAGCCTTTTCCCACTCGGGTTTTATTAGTAACACATTACATCTCCTACCTAGTACCATTGCGCAGTTGCAAAGGACAAATTGCAATAGGTTTTGTTAGCATAGTCTCACATCGTCTGGGTACCTTTGGGATGTGCAGTGTATATACACATGAGCACCCTTTCCTTATAAGCCGGTTTTCAAGGATGAGTTCTACCCATGGGTTCAACGTAGTATCAGAGCCAAATGTCTCTTGTTCAAACCTCACCGTCACTCTGATAATTAAAATTGAAACAAGTGTTGGACCAAAAAGAAGCCACACTTGAGGCGGCATGTTGAAGGATTTATATATTTAAGTTACACCATCTCCAACAGTTTAAGTTTTTGGAGTAGATGGTTTGTCAACAGGTTATAGTAAAAGCATACTTTAGAGTACCGTTGTGCAGTTGCAAAGGTCAAATTGCAATCTTTTATTGCTATCATTCCTGAAAATCAATTCCATGCTAGTTTTGGTTTCATTCCTAGTTTTGAAAAATGAAGACAGAAGTCCGTAATGGAAGCTTATTGTTCAGAGCTTGAAATGGTGTCAAAGTTTCTATTTTTGTACCTGATACTTAAAAGATTTTGGCTTCATTGGATTAAAATGTTAATTTGTTTGTTACTATTTGTTGCTATATTTTTGCCTTTAATGTATGTTGTTTTTATGTTATGCCTCAGATATCATGTGTCCTGAAGTTGGATTATATTCCCTGTTCAATGGTAAGTCCTTTTCAAAAACATCCTACTTTAAAACATCCTGCTGGACTTATTTTGGAATTCTTTCATCAGACCTGCAGACCTGACGTAACCTCGAGAGAGGAACTCTTGGAAAATCTGATTTTAGAAATCGATAATCTAAGAATTGTCAGGGTACTGAACTTGAAGATGGTTTAGCCAACGAATTGAAGAAGGATCGATTGAAGATTCCACGCCATGAGCTTGCCAACGAATTGAAGAAGGATCGATTGAAGATTCCACGCCATGAAGATGGTTTAGCCAACGAATTGAAGAAGGATCGATTGAAGATTCCACGCCATGAGCTTGCCAACGAATTGAAGAAGGATTGATTGAAGATTCCACGCCATGAGCTTGCCAACGAATTGAAGAAGGATCGATTGAAGATTTCACGCCATGAGCTTGCCTTCCCTAGAACGAAGATATTTAGCCAACGAATTGCTTCAAGAAAAAGAATTAAAGGTCAAGAATCTTGCAATGAGAACCGAGATCAATATATATGTATATGATGTGGTGTTGGTTAAATGAAATATTTTTGAATTGTCAATATTTTCTCTTTCCCTAGGAGTTGTTTTGGTTATGGAGTGATATATTCTCTGATGTCTGTTTTTAATGAGAATTTTAAAGGCCCGGTTCATCATTGTACCCTTGTACGTGTCCAATATAATTATTCTTTTTCCCTGAATTCACTGAGATAATTTCCTATCAAGCATGCATTGTTGTGGGTATTGCGATAGTGAAGGTGAAAAATGGAAGGTGATCCCAAAGAACAGTGTTTTTATTGGGCTTTCTATAAGAAAATAGATATCATGGACAGATGTTATAAACACTTCCACCAAACAATCCTCAAAAAACAATAAACAAATGAGGCCCTGATTATTCATTGTTCTGGTTAAGGTTTTGTGGTATACCAGTTTCAAGTTCACCACATGAGAGGGGGAGAGAGGGAGAGAAGCTGAGAAACTATCAGTTTCAGCGACTACTGGGATGGTGCTGAAGAAACAGAAGCTAGTGAGGTATTTTATAGCTTGGTAATACTTTTTTCCATCTTCTTTTCTTTCCTTCCTTTTTGATACATGTATTCTATATTCCAGTTTTGTTTGGTTGATGAGAAAATTTAAGAAAATAAAAAGTGTGAAAAAATCATTATTGGGTACTTGAGAAAACAAAGAATTGACTTTGCTAAGCCTAAACCTAATGCATCAATCTCAGTTAGTTGAATTTTTATTTTAAGAGGTATTGTTCCCTTCTTTCTTGCCTTCACTTTAGCTGCAACTAAACTTGTGGATTTCTGCTTTGTTGTGGACAAAATGCAGGAAAAGTAAAAAAAAATTAAATACTGCTGAGCATGCTGAAACTTTCACTTGATTTTAGCATTCTGGAACTCCCAAACGATAAGATACTAAACACAATATTCAGAAAATTATTTATTTTTATATCAACGACACCACTATGAGCACTTCATACCCCGGAGGTGGTTATAGTGGGATTTTAAAAAAACTCTGCTGATTTATTAGTTTATAAATGGATAAATTACATTCACACTTCGAGATTTGAGTTTATTACACACGGTGATTAAGATTGGACTTTATTACAATGACACCTCTTATCGATGTTTAACAACTAAGATTATAAAAATCACATGAAAAGTCATTTATGCTCTTTGGATTACAAGATTAAAAAAATAAAAATATCTTGTACAATTTATATATATAAAATACTTGCATCATGTTTGGTAAGTGAGAATAGAATGCCCACTCCACGTTATTATTCCTTTTCTTTTGTTTGGTATGAAAAATTCCACTTGGAATGACCATTCTAGGTTATTTCCACAAAAAAGTTGGAAAATTCATTCCATTTCTTAACCTATGAAATAGGCATCACATTTCCAAGAAAAAAAATCACGTTTATCAAAACTTTCATGATGAACAGGGGGCATCTGATAGGGTATTTGACTCATACTGGTAAAAGCACTATAGAGATTGTTCATGGTTTTACTCCTCCACGGCCCAATGACCTCAATCCTTTATCTTTAAAGATTGTTCATTGATTCCTTTGTTCAACATATTCATGACCTTCGTGCCGATATAAGACACAAATTGTATAAGCAATGAAAATTTAAGATAGTAGTTGACGTTCGTTGTAGGAATCACAAATCCAGTGAAGGATACTGTGGTTGTTCGTGTGCGCCTAACATAACGTTACTGGAAAACTTCTAAAAGCTTAGATGTCCGAGCCCAGAACCTTATTGTATCATTCTAAATTTTGACTTAATCATATTTACTTTATTTGCCATCAATTATCAGTATTAATCCACCTTTCAATGTGCAAGACTTGTTTCATCATTCTCAATAAAGTGACATGTATAGAATATAGATATTTCTTCAGCTCTAGTAAATATTCTTACATATGCTTTGTTAAGGATTTAACCTTATGTATATGAGATTATTTTCTTTTCTCACTTGTTGAGAAAAAGCTCCAATCACGTACCACCGAATATTATGATGTGACGATAAGTAAACAAGTATGAAGCAAAATATAGAAGAAGGACGTGGATAAATGGAAAGGCGAGAGAGAGAGAAAAAGAATATCAATGATATATGATTTCAATATGTAAGGTCTATGAATTATCTCATAAAAGGCGAGAGAAAGAGAGAGAAAGAATATCAATGATACATGATTCCAATATGTAAGGTCTATGAATTATCTCATAAAAGGCAGTGTAATAAAACATCAATACTGATTCATCCATAATTAAATGAAATTTTTCATAGAACAAAAAAATCAAGAGGGGTAGGTGAGTTAGGTACACCTCTAGCATGTCACATGCTATTACTAGACAATTATATTTTGTCATGTAAATAAAATGCACTTATTTGAACCAGTATCATCATATGTGTTATTATTTAATTAGTCGGTGATACCATGTCATTTATATTGCAATTGTATTAAGAATAATGAACCTCCTAAAAAGGGAGGGTCGAACATTTATCTGAATCATCCAGGTTCGACTCTCCATTTTCGGAGGGTCAATCTCTTTCGTTGTATTAAAGTTCCTCTTTCAAGGATGAAGTTGTTTCTCTCCTTGTACACTTATCAATCTTTCTATTTCTTTCTCTTTCTACCTCAGCATTGAAGCTGAAGTAAAATTCATGAGATCACTGAAGGTTTAGCGGCATTGATCAATGAAAAGTGGTCGGTAGAGATTAGAGCATATTGTGAATTTGGCATTTCATTGCCAAATAAGGTGAGAAATAGTAGATTATTGGCCAGAGTTATGAAGGTGGTTTTTCTTCAAATAGTAGTGTAGCCAGAAATAGTGTACTCTACCATCTCTAAAGTCTATGCTAAATCCAACTCTCCTTTGTGAGGTTAAATCTTTCTGAATCTCATTCTACTAGTTTTTAAAAAAATAATAAAAATGATATAAGTAGTTGTAAATTTTTTCTCCAAGCTTCTTGTCACAAATATAATTCATTAATTAAAATAAGTTGGTTTCCTAACAAAAATTTCCTAAAGGAGATGGAAAATCTTAGCCTGGTTCTAAGGGTAGCTTGGTAGGGCCTTTGATTTGGACAAGCCTTACTTACAGGAAAGATGTGAAATAGTTGTGTTTAATTACCTTTTTCTCTAGGTATACGTCCCGTTTTAGAGTAAGGCATGCTCTCATAAAACTCCAAATTAACATAATATATCAAATATGCGCATATAACATACTAGAATGAGTACAAGTGGCATTCCCGAGGGACCATACACCAAACAAGAGCCAAAGGAAATAAAAAGAAGAAAACTATAAAGAACTGCAACAAGGCAAGCTAAGGAAGACCAAAAAATAGCAATTTAAACACTAAGCAAAATATGAAAAGAAAACTTTAATTTCCTAGTCTTAAATTTGAAACCATAGAGGGAAGAATTTCATTATAGCAGTAAATGTCACAATTTCAACACTAAGTAAAATATGAAAATAAAACTCCCAAATCAACATTTAAAGCCCTAGTATGGAAATTCAAAAAATGATCATATCTAATTGTTTCCATTAATTGAACCTACACATTTTAAGGTATGTGCTAGCCCCTTCTAAAACAAATGGTAAATTCATAGAAAAAAATAAGAAAATGATATTCACACTATATATTTTTCTACTAAACTCCACTTGCTTTCTTTAAAAAGAGTTCACAACACCATTGTTTAAAAATAACTCTAACACTCCACTTTTGATAGTTTATTTTATTATTTTATTAATTAATTAAAAAAATTAAATGGAGTGCAAGTGAAGAAAATGAAAGCCAATACCAAATCGATAGAAATTAATGTCATAATACATTTTCATATGCAAATACATACAAATTTATTTATTGATTGCCTTATTCGATTAAGAATAAAATAAGTGACAAAATACATGATCTATAATTATCACCCTTCAACCTCAATTGATCTCACACAACAATTAAACGTCAAAAACAGTTTTATTAATATTCAACAAATAATTGGAACCGTCAATCTTAACAAATATGAGACATCCAATCAAGTCAAGTGAAAAAAATCCAATTAATCAAGTCAAAAGCAAAAAATCCAATTAATCAAGTCAAACAAACCATACCCAAAATAAAACTATCCATGTACATCGCACCAATGGATATACAATTTTACCAAAAAACTTAATCCATCAATTCTTTAACATATCAATACAATATGAATCCATCAATCTTTTAACATATCAATAGTTACTCACCAATGGCCATATCTAGTGATATTTCCCCTGCCTCCCAAGTTGAAGGTTGGTTCAAGTTTTATTATAGACAAAAAAAATTGAGTTATTGAAATGGTAAAAGAAAAGTAAATAAACAACTATGCCAATAGTGAACCATTGGCATATTCTTTCCTTGGCTAGATGATGCCTGGCAGTACTCTTTCCTTTGCTAGATTATGCCATTCTTTTCCTTCCCACTTTGAATGATGCAGTAGTTGTTATCTTTTAGTAGTGGTGTTTGCCCATTTTCATGAGTGCATTTTTATAAAGTTTATGCGTGTATATATATATATATATATATATATATACACACACACTAGTAGAACAAGTAAAATAAGTTGCTAAGAATTTATCTTTTTTCCGATTCCACTCGTTCCGTTTTGTATTTTTGTTTCTTTTTCAAGATGTAAACCTGGATCATTAAAACTAAGGGACATAACATACTTGGAAACTTGATCTTAAAACTGGTGAATATTTTACTTGACAATTTATACTAGAATAAAATAAGAACATTAATATACAATTAGATAAACAAGATGTAAGATGCATATAGATTTGTTGTTGCAAGATGCAGACGAGAAATTTCATTATGAAGATGAAGATAATATTTATCCTTAATAATTAATTTCAACAGACAAGTTTTATCAAATAAAAGACAACAAAATTGTCAATAAAATTTATTACATAAAATAATTCTGTCTTCCTTTGAAGACTTTTTAAAATTCTTAATATTCGATTTGTTTAATTAATCCTTAATATTCGATTTGTTTAATTAATGAATAATCAAATTTGAATCACTAATCCATATAAAATATTTGGGTCGACCGTGAATAAATTTAAGAGTTTTTTTTGGGGTGAAAGACACTCCAAATACCATTGAAAGAACTGCCAATTTGAAACGCACTGTGTACTTAATCAATGATAATTTCACTTATATGTTTCTAAATTATTAGGGTTATACTGTATTTTTCTATAGTTCTTAATTTTATTATTGTGATAACCCCCTAGTCTGGTACGTTTAATTGGATGGATAGGGAAATTACAGTTAAATTGTCACACTAGGTAACTCAAGTGTTAAGCCTGCAGTTTAGCGCGACATCTCCTACTAACAGCTTGTAAGTCGAGGTCATGTTTTAAATGGGCAGTTTGTGTATTATGGACTAGGTTGTCTAATTATGCCAAAAAAATAATTAAAATAAACTAAAGGGAGTTCACAATATAAACACACATATGTATAATAAAATAAAGGAAAAATTAGATTTTGCTAACTAATCCTAAACAAAATTACACCATAAAATTTGAAAAAGATGAATAATCATCAAAATCGAAACTTAATTGTTGATGGGTGACTATTAGAGGTTAATTTGGTAAAAGAACACTTCATATTTATTAAACATTCTAAAAATAATTTTTAGATTACGAAATTATCATTCAATATAATGATAACTCCTTGAATTCTAGATCGAAGTAAGATATATTAGACCTATTTACATGTCACACCATTACGTGCAAAAAAACTGGTATTTCGATTTGCTTTATCAAATAATTTATTTGTTAACATATGTTATCAATAATCTAAAACCAATAAAAAGAAATTTATTTCCAATAGTTAAAGAAGACTACCATAAAAAAGAAACAAAATCACTACAAGATCCAACAGTATGAGATGAGAATTTTAATTGTTGCCGCTCTAAATTATTGTTTATTATTCTAGTTGTTATTCCAATATTCGGGTTGTCATCACCAAATAACAACTTCTAGGATCGCCTGCAAATAAAACATAAAAACTAGAAATTATATAAGAATATTAATATTACAATATATGAAAATAAAAATAAATAATTATTACTTAAAAGTTTTTTTTAAATATTTATTAGGCAACTTGAAAGACTCAGCTGCATATTAGTCTTATTAGACAACTTGAAGCAAAATATTTAATTGAGATTAATGTAAAGGGTAAATTTGTCCAATTATAAATAATTTATTAAAGAAAAGATATTTAATTGAGATTCATGTAAATTTGTCCAATTATAAATAATTTATTAGAGGAATGATATTTACGCAATAAGTAATCAAATGGTCACTCATCGGCAATTAAGTTTTAATTTTGATGACTATTCATCTATTTCAAACTTTATAGTCACTTTAGAATAATTTTGTTTAAAATTGGTCACCAAAATATAATTTTCTCTAAAATAAAATTAGCAAATGAAAAATACCTATTGATGGACGTAGATAAATTACTCCTTACTAATAGGAAACCAATTATATATGGAAAGGAGGGCCACAAGCTCTAGAGGCATATTTGTGTTATACATGTAATATGCGAACTTAAAGGGAACCAACATGTCACATGCACATCATGTACATTTAATTTAGTATACTGATTGATATGATTGCAAATTCAATAAAACATCAACAATAATAATTCAGTATGGAGATCTATAAGTTATTTTAATTAATAACTTAAACTCTAACCTCTTAATTTTTTTTCCTTGTTGATGCAGTAAAGAGTGGTGCTTATTCACAAAATTGGTTCCAATTTAAATTAAGTTTTATTAAAACAGAATAAATCAAGTATCAGAATGTCCATTTTAAAGATAATGTACTCTCAGAATGGATTTAAAAAAAAAAAAGAAAAAAGAAAACAAAAGTGAAGAAAAAATAAAATTAGTCCGAGTATAAAACAAATTGGCAGTCCCTGGCCCAAGCCCAACCTACTTCCATTTTCTTGTTCTTTATTTTTTTTCAAAATTCTAGATCGAAGTAAGATATATTAGACCTTAGTATGCCTCAAAAGGCAAACAAACCCCAAAAGGCCAAAAGGGAGCAAAAGCCCAACATCGACAGCCAGTAAATATCATCAAATCCACAACTTATATAAATTTTGCACCACCCAAAGCCCAAACTCAGTAGTTATGAGATAAATTCACAATAGTTTTAAAAAAAAAAAAGGGTTCAAACCGTTCGAGAGAAATTTTGCTCTGCTCCAGGTAGTCATGATAATTTTTGTTCATAAATAGAAAATGTCATTCAACATTTATAATATATATATTTTCTTTCCTTTTTTAAATCTTCATGGTCTCATTAGTATCATACTGAAATTAAGATATTATTTTTTAAGGGCAGTAGACAGGGTTGCAAATGAACTAAGTTGTTTATGAACAGTTCGAGTTTAGCTCATTAAAAGTTCGGGTCATATTTGTTGATGTAGTAAATGATTCGAGCTTAAACATTGTTGAAATCAACTCCTTAGGTTCATGAATAAACCGGTATGGATAAATGTTTAATTTTCTTTAAAATCTCTTATAGAATTATAAAATAGTTTAGCCCATTCAAATATAAATCCAACTAGGGATGGCAATTTTGTCCGCCCCGTCGGGTTTCCGCCCCGTCCCGCCCCGTATAGGATGGGTATGGGAGTCAATTTTTTTTGGTTGCATTAAGACTTCTTTAATTATTGGATCAAACTTGTTACTGAGTTATTTAGTTGTGGAATGTATTTTTTGTAATAGGCTATTTAATTGTGGAATCTTGTCATTTTACTTCTTAAACAGGGGTTATACTACTTTGAATTTTATAGTATCAAACTTGGTACTAGCCACTAGACCCGTATCTTTTGAAAAAATTAATTTTTGTTAATGTTTGATATGGTTACAATTTTGTGGGGAGGGGCCTCGCCTTGCCCCGTCTCATTCCGCCCCTTTTGAAATTTTAAACGGGGCGGGGCGGGGTGGGACAGGGACGGGGTGGGGTTTCTTCCAACAAGGCGGGGATGGGTTTTGAAATTCCGTCCCGTTCCAAACCCGCGACGGGTTTGGGAATTGTGTTGAAGGCGGCGGGGCTGGGACGGGTTTAGGCAAACCCGTGCCGTACCCGCCCCGTTGCCATCCCTAAATCCAACCGAAACTCATAGACCTTTTGTAATCCCAACTCATTTACTCTTTGTAAACCCAAACACATTCACAAGCCCAACTCTATTTAACCTATTAGCCATCATCCCATATAAGGCTGCAAACAAGCCGAACATTCGACAAGCAGCTTGAGCTCGACTCGAGTGGGGTTCGATTTGTGTTCGTTAATTTACTAAACGAACCGAGCCAAAACAAAATATATGTGTTTGATTAATAAACAAATCAATCTCAAACACCCGTCTACTCGGCTCGTTAATTTGTGAACATGTTCATGAACAAGCTCGTTAAATAGACTCGATTATAGCTCGTGAATATGTATATCTATATAACATTTCAGCTTTGTATTTAAATTTTCCCCCAAAAATTTTTCATCATCTAACGGTCAAAAATACTCAAAAAACTCATCTAACGGTTCAAAATATCTATGCTTATCTACGGTCTAAAATTACTCTCCCTATCTTTAATCAACGATCACGATTTACTCTCACTTAAATTTAAATTTAAACATTCACTTACTTTTTCCCCTAAAATAGCAATCACATCAATCAATCTTCAAATATATATATACTACTAATATATATCTCTCTCCCTCTCATTTCACATCCAGCCAAAACATCATCACCATTTATTTATTTATTTTCTCTCTCTCCTCTTTTATATCACCCTCTCTTTGTCTTCCCACTTTCTATTCTTTTTTTTTTCTTTCTTTTTCTCTCTCCTCATCTTCCACCGAATCTCTCTCTTCTCCCACTCTTTTTCTTTTCATCTTCTTTCTCCACACCACACACACTCTATCTTATTTTCTCTCTCTTCTTTTATATTACATTTTCTCTCCATCTCTCCCCATGAGGCCAAAGTCAAGTTCAACCAGAAGCTGCCGCCACCACCAAGCATGTGGCCGAAGCCAAGTTCGCCACCACCAGCTCAGAATCGGCTTGGTCCACCACCGCCACCACCAGCACCCTAAGCAGTGGCGGCCGCCACCACCAAGGTCGCCACCACCAAGCAAGAGGCCGAAGCCAAGATCGCCACCACCAGCCCGAAATCAGCTTAATTCGGCTTTGTTAACCGCTGATCTGTTGTTCTATCATTGATACTCTCTCTGTTTTAGCCCTTTTGTAGATAGTTATTTGTGTCATTCTTGAATTTTGAGGTATTCAAGATGCACAATAATTCTAGAATTCTAATTTGTTATTATATACTTGAGTTTATTCTTTTCAATTTTCCTCTCAGATATATCAAGGTCCCTGACTTTTCATTTTCTTTTATTTTGTGTTTGTGTATGATAGTAATTGTGTTTGTCTTCGGATCCGACTGATGAAGCTTTCGCCGCACTTGGCAACGGCCACTGGAGCCTTTGCTTGATTTGTGAGAAGAATCAGATCTATGTCCGTTGAGAAGCACACCTTTTCAGTGGTTCAAGAGTGAAGAACATGATGTAGAAAGCAAAATGAAGTGTTAGTTTTGAAATAATTTTGTTGATTAATTTTTGTGCTCGGTTTAATTTATGGGAATTATGTTATACTTTGTATGTATGAGTTTTTAGAATCAATGGTTTGAGTTTATTCATTGTTGTGTAGTGGGGTGGAGGTGTTTATGATGATGAGGTGCTGCTTGGCCAGCGGGTGTGATGGGTGTGAGTGGTGGTTCACGGTGGGAAGTGGGGGCGGTGGTGTTCTACTTTCTTTTTATGTTGTTTTCACTCACTTTGTTCCACACATTTGTGTACATGTATAGAATACTTTTGTTGGGGAGCCTGTACTATTTTTTCATATTGGTATGTAAAACAATATCTATACTAATTTAATTATTTTATTTGGGTATCTAAAACAATATTTTTGATTAGGGTATTTGAGCCTTTCCAGTTAAACAACAATATCACTGTCCATTATCAGTATATGTATATATTTTTAAAAGAATACCTAAAAGAAAATTATATTTGCTGAAAAAATTTCTTTGACTGCTAAAATGGTAAAATTTCAACAGTGATAATGGTTCCAAGAATTGAAAGGAGGTGAAGAGCCATTTTAGTATTCTGGTAAATAAATATATATTGGTAAATAAATATATAATGATGGTTATAATTTAATTTATTTATTAAATTAAAAATTAAATAAATTTACTATTAAAAATATAGATAGAGATGGGACAGAGAGAGTGAAAGAAAAAAAAAGATCTCAGATAGGGAGAGAGGGGACAAAGAGAGAAAGAAAAGGATAAAGAAAGAGAGGGATTAAAAGATTAGAAAGAAATATTGGAGAGAGATGTGTAATTGGTCCCTTCAACTGGAGCTTCAAGAATGAGTGGAAAAGAGAGAAGAGATAGAGTGAGCCAAAATTGAGAGAAAAGAATAAATAAAGTAAAAAAGTGACATAATGATGGTGCATGAACGCACTGGTAGAGAGAGAAGAAATAAGTGAAATGTAATTTGAGGGAAAATTGAAATGCTGTGATTTTTGCTCAATGCACATGATGAAGGGACCCTATACAACTGAATGTAAAAAAATACAAAGTTGTTCTCCTTTATAATTTGACCATAAAAAACACTTTTGTTGAAAAAAATGTAGGTTTCTAGAGTGAGTGATCAATTTTTCGATCCAGTTAACAATTTTAAAGTATAATTTGTACTTCCACTACAATTTTATTGATCATTTTCGTGTTTTATTTTTTTATTTTGAACAAAAAAAAAGAATATAAGTTGTTTTAATAGTAGCTAATGCCAATATTTTTTTGTTTTATAGTGCCGTAGGCACGAGCAATACCCTAGTATATTTATATATATATACACTGACATATATATTAAAAAACTTTGTAAGCTTCGGCCATTTATTTTTTTTTAAACTTATAACTTTAGTCAAGCCCAACCCAATCACAGGCCATGCATTTGCCCACCCCAATCACAGGCATATTCTTTTAAACTTATAACTTTAACCTAGCCCAACCAAATCAATAAAATGCATTACTCAACTTTTTTGAAATAAAATGGACCCAGTCCAAGAGAATTAACATAGCTAAAACCTAAGCCCATGTTCTGAACGCCCATCTATATATATTCTTTAACCACTCAATTACTCTCAACCCTAGCCGCACGGCCCGCACTCCTCTCTCTACATTTCCAACTCTCGACTTCCGATCTGTATTTTGTGTTTGCTCTATCTCTATCTCTATCTCGTGGCATGGGAGGATGGCGACGATGGCTTTGGCGAGATCGGAGCAGTGGCTTTGACGAGATCGGTGATTTTCCAGGTATTTCTACTTTTTATAATTTTGTATGAAATTTCTTTTGATGGAAATTAGTTTTAGACTGATATGTGCATTGTGCATATGCGTGTGTAATATGTGTATTATAGATCTGTGCATGTGTGTGTTTTGTGTGTGGTAATATCTGTATTTCTATACGAGTTTCGAGCCGAGCTCGAAAAGATCGTGAACCTGACCAAGCCGAGCTCGAACACTTGAGGTTGGAGCTCGATTCGAGCTCGAGCTGAGCTCGAACACCCTCCTACGCTGCCGAGCCGAGCTCAAACATGCCACTACTCGGCTCGATTGCAGCCCTAGTTATTCTCCAGGTTACTTCTATAGTTTTCTATGAATTTTTAGTTTTAATGGATGTTCAGTTGTTAATAGATCTCAGCATATATATATTCTGCTGTTGATAGATCTCTGCACATATATATATATGTGTGTGCGCGTGCGCATGCGTGCTGGTTGTGTGTGCAAGATGTGTATTTGTAAACGAGTTTCGCTCAAAAAGCTCATAATTTTAATAACTCGGATCGGATTATTATTAGATTGAATCAACCATAATTCATATTCGATTTGTTTAATTAATGAATCTTCAAATTTGAATCAGTAATCCATATAAAATATATGGGCCAACGGTGAATCAATTTGAGAGTTTTTTTTGGGGTGAAAGACACTCCAAGTACCATTAAAAGAACTACCAATTTGAAACGCATTGTGTACTTAATCAATGATAATTTCGCTTGTATGTTTCTAAATTATTAGGGATATACTGTATTTTTCTGGAGTTCTTAATTTTATTATTGTGATAACCCCCTAGTCTGGTACGTTTAATTGCATGGATATGGAGAATGCAGTTAAATTGTCACACTAGGTGACTCAAGTGTTAAGCCTGCAGTTTACCACGACATCTCCTACTAATAGCTTGTAAGTAAGTCCAAGTCATGTTTTAATTGTGCAGTTTGTGTATCATGGACTAGGTTGTCTAATTGTGCCAAAAAAAAATTAAAATAAAGAGTGAAAATAAAAATTTGCTTCAACTAAATTCTGAAGGGAGTTCACAATATAAACACACATATATATAATAAAATAAAGGAAAAAATAGATTTTGGTAACCAATCATAAACAAAATTACTCTAAAGTGGCCATAAAACCTGAAAAAGATGAATAATCATTAAAATTGAAACTTAACTGTTGATTAGCGACTATTTGAGGTTAATTTGGTAAAAAACACTTCATATTTATTAAACATTCTAAAAATAATTTTTAGATTATGAAATTATCATTCAATATAATGATAACTCCTTGAATTCATTCTTTTCTTTTTCTTCCTCGTCCACCACTCTCTTTTTTCCTTTTTAATTCTTAGTCTACCAATTAAAAAGATATGATTTATTTATCTTTCTTCCTTGTCTCATTTCCCATTCTCTCTATCATGGTTTCAAAACATATTACATAACAGAGAGGATAAGAAGTTACCTAACGACTTTGGGACACATTAAGAGTTGCTTAAATTTGTTTACGAAGTGTTTGAGAGAATGAAAAATGAGAATTTTTTTTCTCGCAAAGAGATCAAAATTTTTAGTAGATCAACAAAACAAATATCATAAACATCATTTACATTCAATTCATACTAACTCTGTGTAGAAATTGAAAAGCAATATATATATATATATATGGTATAAAAATGGACAAAATTGAGGTTACTAGTATATGACAAGTATAAACTTTAAGGCAATAAACTAGGTGTGTATACCTCCTCAATTTCTATGCTAACAAAGAGGAAAAGAAAAGCCATTCTACTTGAACTTTAGAAAAAAATGCAAAAAACTTAAACCAAATGTTTTTGTAATGCTATTTATTTTGCTCTAATTTGAAGAAGATTAAACAATCTCAACACCATTCACATGTCACACCATTACGTGCAAAAAAACTGGTATTTCGATTGACTTTATCAAATAATTTATTTGTTAACATATGTTATCAATTATCTAAAACCAATGAAAAGAAATTTATTTCCAATAGTTAAAGAAGACTACCATAAAAAAGAAACAAAATCACTACAAGATCCAACAGTATGAGAAGAGAATTTTAATTGTTGCCGATCTAAATTATTGTTTATTATTCTAGTTGTTACTCCAATATTCGGGTTGCCATCACCAAATAACAACTTCTAGCATTGCCTGCAAATACCATAAAAACTAGAAATTATATAAGAATATTAATATTACAATAAATGAAAATAAAAATAAAAAAATAAGAAATTATAAGAAATTTTTTTTCCTTGTTGACGCAGTAAAGAGTGGTGCTTATTCACAAAATTGGTTCCAATTTAAATTAAGTTTTATTAAAACAGAATAAATCAAGTATCAGAATGTCCATTTTAAATATAAAGTACTCTCAGAATGGATTTAAAAAAAAGAAAAAAGAAAACAAAAGTGAAGAAAAAATAAAATTAGTCCCGAGTATAGAACAAATTGGCAGTCCCTGACCCAAGCCCAACCTACTTCCATTTTCTTGTTCTTTATTTTTTTCAAAATTCTAGATTGAAGTAAGATATATTAAACCTTAGTATGCCTCAAAAGGCAAACAAACCCCAAAAGCCGAAAGGGAGCAAAGCCCAACATCGATAGCCCGTAAATATTATCAAATCGACAACTTATATAAATTTTGCACAACCGAAAGCCCAAACTCAGTAGTTATGAGATAAATTCACAATAGTTTTTTTTTTAAAAAATAGGTTCAAACTGTTCGAGAGAAATTTTGTTCTGCTCCAGGTAGTCCTGAAATTTTTTGTTCATAAATAGAAATGTCATTCAACATTTTTAAGGGCAGTAGACAGGGCTGCAAATGAACTAAGTTGTTCATGAAAAATTCGGGTTCAGCTCATTAAAAGTTCTAGTCATATTTGTTGGTGTAGTAAATGATCCGAGCTTGAACATTGTTGAAATCGACTCCTTAGGTTCATGAATAAACCAGTATGGATAAATGTTTAATTTTCTTTAAAATCTCTTATAGAATTATAAAATAGTTTAGCCCATTCAAATATAAATCCAACCGAAACTCATAGACCTTTCGTAAGCCCAACTCATTTACTCTTTGTAAACCCAAACACATTCACAAGCCCAACTCTATTTAACCTATTAGCCATCATCCCATATAGGGCTGCAAACGAGCCGAGCGTTCGACAAGCAGCTTGAGCTCGACTCGAGTGGGGTTCGGTTTGTGTTCGTTAATTTACTAAACGAACGGAGCCAAAACAAAATATATGTGTTTGATTAATAAACAAACCAATCTCAAACACCCATCTACTCGGCTCGTTAATTTGCGAACATGTTCATGAACAAGCTCATTAAATAGACTCAATTATAGCTCGTGAATATGTATATATATTTATATATATATACACTGACATATATATTAAAAAACTTTGTAAGCTTTGGCCATTTATTTTCTTTTAAACTTATAACTTTAGTCAAGCCCAACCCAATCACAGGCCATGCATTTGCCCAACCCAATCACAAGCATATTCTTTTAAACTTATAACTTTAACCCAGCCCAACCAAATCAATAAAATGCATTACCCAACTTTTTTGAAATAAAATGGACCAAGTCCAAAAGAATTAACATAGCTCAAACCTAAGTTCATGTTGTGAAAGCCCATCTATATATATTCTTTAACCACTCAATTACTCTCAACCCTCGCCGCACGGCCCACACTCCTCTCTCTACATCCTAAGTCCCAACTCGCGACTTTCGATCTGTATTTTGTGTTTGCTCTCTCTCTCCGCTCGCAGGCAACACCTTCAACGGCTCTTCAACATATATATCTCTAGCAACGACTCTCCATTGCTGTCATTGTGCCCATTTCTCTGATGCTTCTCAATCCCGTTTAGTGGAATCATTATCGCCGTTGTGTATTTGAGAAGATTATCGAGATTGGAGATGATGTTCTCTTCTCGGTAATCTTCAACCCATAACTCCAATTTGCATATTCTATTTTTTTTTTTTAATGTTTCTATGAACAATCAATGAAGACATTTTCTCAGTGTAAGTGTTGTTGGTTACTGATTATTTTAATTTTGATTCTACGGTAGGTTAAAACATGGAGTCTTTGAAGGATTTAAACATAGTTAGTGTTAGTATGTGTATTATGTTTTTCTTTATCTAGTAAAGTTAATTTATCTTCTTTATAAATTAAAAGAAATGCTAATTTTCTAAGCATAGATTGGCATCAAATGTGTTTATTTGTAAGTTGTATATATAGTGGTAAAAACAATTTGTATTTTCTTGCAAGGTCGGCGGAGAGGGAAATTAACAGTTTCGCTGACTATATTGTAGTTAAAGTGACAAGAATTTTAAAGGAGTATAGCACGAAGTCTCAGTTTCGGTGACTATATAGTCGTTAGCGACATGAATTTTAAAGGAGTATATACGAAGCCTCAGTTTCACTGACTATATAGCCACTCAGTTTCGCTGACTAAGACTATAAAGGAGTATAGCACAAAGACTATATAACCATTAAAGCGATAGGATTATAAAGGAGTATAGCACGAAAACTATAATATAAAGGAGTATAACACGAAGACTATGTAGCCATTAAAGCGATAGGATTATAAAGGAGTATAACACGAAAACTATGTAGCCGTTAAAGCGATAGGATTATAATTGTTTTGATTTGTAAAAACAATCGCGTGTTGAGCACCAAGACTACTCGTTTTGCTTGTTTTTCAAAGTTTCTTGTTCAAGGGTAATACTTTGCATTTAAAGTTTCTTATTTTATATTTTATGTTTTTCTGGAAGCAACCCAAATGTGAAGTTAAGGACCTATTTGGTTTCAGTTTTCAGGGACTAAAAAATCAAAATTTTGTTTGGTTGATGGTTTTTGAAGTAATCCATGTAGCACTGATGTATTAACACCCAATAACAACTCACCAAACTAAAATGTATGATGAATGTTGAAAAACAAATATGGTGTACTTTTACTCACAAGAAAGACTCACCGTTGCCTTTATCCTGAACCAACAGGGTCGGCATCTTGAATTCTATTTTTTCAATCTTTTCTACTGTAACACATTTCTTCTACTAAATTTAATATTTTAAAATCATTTATTCACTTCATCCTATGTTAGTTTTGGTCGCCCTCAGCAAAATATGCAATATTTAATGGCATGAGGTTTTGATGTTGTGCAAAAAACAAATAAACATGTATGAACTCTTGCAATATTTAATGACCATTCTGTCTTCGTGTTAGGGTCTGAAGATCATTAGTATTTATAAGCATCCCTTAGAAGTAGTTGAATCTTGAGTTCGCAAGCCACAATTGATCGCCACAGCCTTGGGATCGATCGCCACTACTTTGTCAACAAAGTACACCTTACTGGAGCTCTCGTGTTCAATGCAACAGTGTTGACTAATTCATCGATAGTCAATGCACCAAAATGCCTACTAAGCAGCCTTAGTGTATGGCGATCGATCTTCACATATCACAATCAATCGTGGACACTTCAATTTGCCTATTATTTAAGTTTTTCTTAACACTGGGAAAAAAATTAAGCATTGAATTAAAACCATGCAGCATGAAAACACATTTTTGATTCAACACAAGTTTATTAAAATTTAAAATTCAAATTGTTTTTTTAGTATAGTTTGACGTTGCTTTGATCTATAGCCGGTGTAAAGGATAATATTTAGATAGTTTTCAACATGGTCTTGAAACACTTCCTGCTGCTGAAATGTTTTATGTCAACTTGTTCATTTTTGTAGGTTGTATTGATTTTCCTAGGATATTTAGTTTTTCCCTAAGGTATTCTAGCAGACTCTGAGAGAGAGCCATTAAGAACTGCAAGAAAAAGGGAGGATTTCAATTGACTGTAGCTACTAACTACTAAACAGCTTTCACTGAAATTAAATAAAAAAATGACGGAAACACCTGTCATATACCGTCTTGAATTTTTAATGTCTTTGAAATTGTGTATAATATATCAGGCATAGGTATTATGCTTAGGAGGTGTCCTATGTCAGAAAACCTTCTCATTGTGTATTTAGTGAGAATCTCAATGAGGCAAAATAGAAATATTCCACATGTGAGAAATTTATATGATGTAGTTCTGACACTCCGCCACTAGCATTATTATTTGTTACCTTAGGAGTTTTTTCTTGTTCAGATCATCAAGTCTTGATGTATCTTCTATCTCCAAGAAAGTTGAGTGCAAAATATGCAAAATGAGCTGGTTTCCTACAAGAGTACACCTTCCAATTGAATCACTAAGTTGGTATAGTCGAGTTGTAACTGTCCTTCAGTCAATGATAGTACTTGTGAGAGTATTTGGGAGGCAGAAGGATAAGTAATTTAGTTGTCTTTGTTTTTTCGTTTTCAAATAGGTAATAAATAAAAACTTTCGGGATTATGTTGATTATACACTCGGTTATCTATTTTTTGGATCTAGACTTTGCATTATCCAGACTTCCATTAGACTCTTCTTTGTTGGGAATTGCATTCAGGAGTACTTGCTGGACAGTTTGGGAGGGAGAAACCAGTAGCATTAGCTCAAGATAGATCCTGTTGGCCATAGACAAAATAGTATCTCATTGTAGTACATGTGTACAAAATGTTAGAAAAAAATATAGAACACTGGATTATAAACTTCCTTTTTTGTTCCACATACACCACGAAGAGCTGGTATAGTCACTGTTTACTCTTTTTCAATGTTTACGATACTCTACTACTTTGATTTTGAAATTACCGAACTAAAATCATACTTTAGTGTACTAAAATTAGTACGCTTGTTTACTAGAGAGTGTGTTTGTGTACTAAAAGTGGTACCTTTGTGGTCTTTTTTTTTACCTTGACGATTTGTGTACTGTTTTTTGTACATAAATGAACTGCTTTTGATTGGTAATTTTAAAATGAGAGTTGGAGGGTATTCTAGACATGATACATTTTGAAATTATTATTTCAAACCCAAGTGAAAGTGGACTTTTATGTCTAAAATTGTATATGTTCAATCCCATTCAGTGAAATATGGAATTAATTGAAATTCATGATGGTGATTTATATTCTGCTTTTGAGTTTATTTAATGTATTTGTCAATTGTGGAGATGCTAGGCGTCATAGTGCTATTAATCTATGGGAACATGTATTTGCCTTCCAGATTCAATGGTGCAAATAAAATTTAGAGATTGTGTGATTCCATTTGAAAAAAATATGTTGCAGCTATTGTTGATATTCAGAATGTCTTTCCGTCTGTTTTCTGATTCTTGTATGTGCTGATGGTTACATCAAGTTTGGGATACAATATTTTTCTTGTTAATTTTATAGATTATGCATGTGTCTGTTTTCTGATTCTTGTATGAGCTGATGGTTACATCAAGTTTGGGATACAATATTTTTTGTGTTAATTTTATAGATTATGTATTTGTTCTGTAATATGTATATTTTTATCTTGACATCTTTATGAACATTGGATTATTACTAAATGCATTATTGTCTGCATGGTGCATTGACGCAGTCTGTTGTGTTTGTAGAGTGCACCAACTCTCTTACGTTTTTTAGGTTTGTAGGCTCTTTATCTTGGTTACATTTGCATGTTTTAAGTGTATTGTAGTTTGGGTTTTTGCTGCTTGGAATATCAAGTATTGAATAAACATTCTTTTTCTTTTCCATTCTCTGAGTACATCAATGGGAAATTTCCAGTTGTTGGTTTTGTAGAAATGTTGGAGCCATTTCTTAGTGCATGTTAAGTATAAATGACACAAATAAAGCTGGTTTCTCATTTGTAGCTTCGAAGGAAAATTTTGTAGTCAGTCATTAGGCTTACAATCTTATCTATAGGAAAATGTTGGACACTATAGGTCTTGCACTGCTGCGAATAAGCCGATTTTGGTGAACTAGTTGGTGCTGATGTAGCATATTTTAACAGATGGGTCAGTTTATAATGGTGGTTATTAAGTTTTCTTGATATATCCGTTGTAATGGCCAACTATTTCTCTCTCTAATTTATTTGTTTGCTTTGGGCTATCATTTGTTTTTTATACACGAATTGGGAATTGAAAGATATCCATTTTAGGGTATTCTAGGAGAGAAGAAATTAAGAAGTGGAATGGGAAATAAAAATTGCTAACGTGTCAAGTTTTGTAATGTTGGATTAATATAAATGGGTTAGAGGCATAGTAGTCAATTCAGAATATGGGGTAAACATAAGTTATGCGTCTCTCACATATTGAAGGTCTTCTTTGTACTTATCTAAATCATCTTCACTGAATTTTTCATTTTATCTCAAAAGATATCCATAGAATTTGTCGATCCTTGCTCTTCCTCAGAATGCCAGAGCATGCCACTCTTTACAACCATACATCAAGCTTTAAAAAAGCCTTTTCCCACTCGGGTTTTATTAGTAACACATTACATCACCTACCTAGTACCATTGCGCAGTTGCAAAGGACAAATTGCAATAGGTTTTGTTAGCATAGTCTCACATCGCTTGGGTACCTTTGGGATGTGCAGTGTATATACACATGAGCACCCTCTCCTTATAAGCCGGTTTCAAGGATGAGTTCTACCCATGGGTTCAACATAGTATCAGAGCTAAATGTCTCTTGTTCAAACCTCATCGTCACCCTGATAAATAAAATTGAAACACGTGTTGGACCAAAAAGAAGGCCACACTTGAGGCGGCGTGTTGAAGGATTTATATATTTAAGTTGCACGATCTCCAACATTTTAAGTTTTTGGAGTAGATGGTTGTCAACAGGTTATAGTAAAAGCATACTTTAGAGTACCAATGCGTAGTTGCAAGGGTCAAATTGCAATCTTTTATTGCTATCATTCCTGAAAATCAATTCCATGCTAGTTTTGGTTTCATTCCTAGTTTTGAAAAATGAAGACAGAAGTCCGTAATGGAAGCTTATTGTTCAGAGCTTGAAATGGTGTCAAAGATGTAATTTAGTTAGAAATTTTGCATTGTGTTTTGCTATAGCTTCCCTCTTCTAGGAAATTTTATTGTCATTTCTATTTTTGTACCTGATACTTGAAAGATTTTGGCTTCATGTGATTAAAATGTTTATTTGTTCGTTACTATTTGTTGCTATATTTTTGCCTTTAATGTTGGTTTTTATATTATGCCTTAGATATCATGTATCATGTGTCCTGAAGTGTTTGTCTCATACTTCAAGCTGATCAATGGTAAGTTCAATATCTTTATAATTTTTCATTTTTATATAATTCGGATTTTTTTAACAAAGATATTGTTTGATTGTTGAACAACAGCCCTTCAGCAGATTCCAAAATATGTTTTTTCAGCATTATAGAAAAATATTTGAAGAGCGGTAATGGAGAGTTGTCTAGAGACTGCTGTATTTGGCGTAGGCCTCCCGTTGGCTAAACCATCTTCATTCCAGGGAAAACTTTCTCCCAGTGCGACCAGGAATGCAACTCTGTTCGCACTCCCATTGCCTCAAGTATGTAGAAATTCTACTTGATACTTTTTAAATTTTGACAATAAATCAGAAATTTCACTGCATAACAATAATTTACTTGTCAATGTAATTGAAAATTGGAATCTAAATTTAAACTCAAACTTCATACTAAAAGCTTGCTTGTAAAGTGTCAGATATTTCTTGGGAACATGTTCCCTGAGGTTCAGTACCCCGACAACTTCTAAAATCAGATTTTTCAATTCTAATCTACTTTTTACTTTTGATTTCCTATTAAGAACTCCTTTCAATCCATTAAGGACTCCAACCAGGAAAAATACTACATTCCTGAAGAGTTCCTTACCATTTCTCCATGTCCCGCATATATTGGTCCCACATTAAAATATCCTAAAACACCCTGCTGTATTTGGCCTCCCGTTGGATGGTTGAAGTTAAATGTTTCAGGATATTTTAATGATTATCATTAAAATATCATTAAAATATCCTGAAACATTTAACTTCAACCATCCAACGGGAGGCCAAATACAGCAGGGTGTTTTAGGATATTTTAATGTGGGACCAATATATGCGGGACATGGAGAAATTGTAAGGAACTCTTCAGGAATGTAGTAAACGTCGAGAGAGGAACTTTTCCTGGTTGGAGTCCTTAATGGATTGAAAGGAGTTCTTAATAAGAAGTAAAAAGTAGATTAGAATTGGAAAATCTGATTTTAGAGAAGTTGTCAGGTTACTGAACCTCAGGGAACATGTTTAGTATGAAGTTTGAGTTTAAATTTAGATTCCAATTACATTGACAAGTAAATTATTATTATGTAGTCAAATTTCTGATTTATTATCAAAATTTAAAAAGCATAAGTAGAATTTCTACATACTTGGGGCAATGGAAGTGTGAACAGAGTTGCATTCGTGGTGGGAGAAAGTTTTTCCTAGAATGAAGATGGTTTAGCAAGGATCGATTGAAGATTCCACGCCATAAGCTTGCCTTCAGGAAAAAGAATTGAAAGGTCAAGAATCTTGCAATGAGAACTGAGATTAATATATATGTATATAATGTAGTGTTGGTTAGATGAAATATTTTTGAATTGTCAATATTCTCTCTTTTCCTAGGAGTTGTTTTGGTTATGGAGTGATATATTCTCTGATGTCTGGTTTTAATGAGAATTTTAAAGACCCGGTTCATCATTGTACTCTTGTACGTGTCCAATATAATTCTTCTTTTTCCCTGAATTCACCGAGATAATTTCCTATCAAGCATGCCTTGTGGGTATTGCGGTAGTGAAGGTGAAAAATGGATGGTGATCCCAAAGAAGAGTGTTTTTATTGGGCTTTCTATAAGAAAATAGATATCATGGACAGATGTTATGAACACTTCCACCAAACAATCCTCAAAAAACAATAAACAAATGAAGCCCTGATTATTCCCTCACTATCACCATCACTGCTATCAAAGCCAAAAATCTGACACTCATTTATAAAGAATGCTTTGCCAAATTAAATAATTTCATTGTTCTGGTTAAGGTTTTGTGGTATACCAGTCTCAAGTTCACCACATGAGAGGGGAGAGAGGGAGAGAAGCTGAGAAACTATCAGTTTCAGTGACCACTGGGATGGTGCTGAAGAAACAGAAGCTAGTGAGGTATTTTATAGCTTGGTAATACTTTTTTCCATCTTCTTTTCTTTCCTTCTTTCTTGATACATGTATTCTATATTCCAGTTTTGTTTGGTTGATGAGAAAATTTAAGAAAATAAAATTTGTGAAAAAATCATTATTGGGAACCTGAGAAAACAAAGAGTTGACTTTGCTAAGCCTAAACCTAATGCATCAATCTCAGTTAGTTGAATTTTTATTTTTTATTTTAAGAGATATTGTTCCCTTCTTTCTTGCCTTCACTTTAGCTGCAACTAAACTTGCGGATTTCTGCTTTGTTGTGGACAAAATGCAGGAAAAGCAAAAAAAAATTAAATACTGCTGAGCATGCCTGAAACATTCACTTGATTTTAGCATTCTGGAACTCCCAAACGATTTTATATCGACGACACCACCATGAGCACTCCATAAATCACTACTGGACGTGCATCAGATAATTATTGGGAAGATACCTGGGCCATACCCTGGAGGTAACCATATAGTGGGATTTTAAAAAAAAACTGCTGATTTACTGGTTTATAAATGGGTAAATTATATTCACATACACCCGGTGATTAAGATTGGACTTTATTACAATGACACCTTTTATCGATGTTTAACAACTAACGGATTTTAAAAATCACATATAAAGTCATTTATGCTCTTTGGATTACAAGATTAAAAAAATAAAAATATCTTGTAAAATTTATATATATAAAATACTTGCATCACGTTTGCTACGTGAGAATGGAACGCCCACTCCACGTTATTATTTCTTTTCTTTTGTTTGGTATGAAAAATTAAAATTAGAATGATCATTCTAGGTTATTTCCACAAAAAGTTTGAAAATTCATTATATTTCTTAACCTATGAAATGGGCATCTCATTCCCAAGAAAAAAAAATCACGTTTATCAAAACTTTCATCATGAACAGGGGGCATCTGCTAAAGTATTTGACTCCTAATATAAAACATATGACGTGGAAGATAGGAATGATTTGACCAAGGCTGGTTAACTCCAAGTGAGAAAGGGAAGCTGAGGAGGCAGAGTTTTATTAAGACATACATTTCCGTTAGTACTATGAATATCGGACGATTCATATACCAAGATACGCAATTAATATCATCTGAGTTTTCTTACAGCTTTAAAAGTCTTTCTGATATCTAACTTGATCGTCGGAGAGTAGTCGACCGGCTCCACACCGGTGCCTTTTCAATTACAAGTCTTTTCAATTATACTTCTATTGTCCTTTTTCACAGGTTGACGTTTAACTAGTTCGGGTGATTTTTTTGCTTCATCATTAATGAAACAATTTTTATGATTATTTACCATTTATCAATACAGAATGAAATAGATCAGTAGAAAGTACAATTTAGTTTGAGGGATTGATAATCAACAATAACTCCTTCATGATACACACTATATACGCATACATAAATATATATGTCAGTTTGAGAGATTAATAATCAACAATCACTTTAATCAACTTTATGGTACACATACCAATCACACCTTAACTTTGAGAAATTATTTCACGGGACATTATACATATCCTGTCACGTGTAATAATTTCTTCATCCATATGTTACAAATTTAAACACTATTTTCACAGACAAACTCCCCACTAACTTACTCACCATTCCAAGAAATTAAGAAAAAGTAATAGAAAAAAAAATATATATATATATATATATATGGTACACAAAGGCCTAGTACAACTTATTACTTGCATGGACCTGTACAAGACATTGATAGTACTTGTGTTAGGATAGAGTCCAAGCTCTACCACCATTCATGTTGAATTTCTTTAGCCGTCCGAAGAACATGACCAGAATAAGGATTAGTTTTCCCTTGTTACTCCATTTTCCGGCAAATCCGTACCAGGCGTCTTTGCAGTAGCTATCTGGTTTGAGTTGCCGTTTACAGCTGTAGCCGGTCGAGAACCCAACATTTCCATATGCACTACAAAATCATCATACAAGCTTGAGTTACAGTGTGCCTTGAATTGCAGAATATAATTACATAATTAACGAGACCAATTGTATATCTAATTTTCAATTTTTAGTCTATAAAATCTTCACCACTGCATTAGTTAATCTATAGTAGCCTTTTTGATGTTATTGCATTAGTTAATGTATATAGAGTAGCCTTTTTTATATTATTTGAATAATTTCACACACACGCACAAGTGTGTGTGTATATATATAATTATATATACAATAGTGTTCAACTACTCCCTGATGAGTAGAGAGTAGTCTACACACTTTTAATTATAGTCTTAGGATTAAATTCTAATATTGTTATTTAAATAAACTTCTTCACTCTTATATTAGAAAACTTACCATTATTTTATGGGAGGCGATATTCACACTCCTTTTTTGAACAATTGCACTCTACTTTCTTTTTCCTTTTAAAGTAAATGACAAGAAAATCCATAAGCTCATTAATTTATCCTCATTTATGTTATAATACCATAACTACCATTTTCATTAATAAAGCATGTGCATAATTTTCTTTTATCACTAAATCTACTTTTCTTAAACTAACAAACAATTACCACAGTAATGTGATTACGTGCAAAGACCTAGAAATTTTTTATGTCATAGTTGTATATTATACTTATTTTTATTTTTTTCTTTTCATAAGTTCACTGTTTTTGGAATTTTATTGTCAGAACAGTTAAGGTTTTTATCATCAAAAAACTAAATTTGAAGATTCAAAGGTATTCCAAATTAATTCTTAAAAAACAAAAACGAAAGAAAAATCAAAAACTAAACTCAATGTATACAACAGAAAAATAAAAATAAAAATAAAAGTTACCATCACCATTAACATCGAATGAGTTGAATGTCTCACAAAAATTTAATAGTTCTTCAATACTTCCTGTGCTAACAAAATCAATTACTTTGTTCAACTCGGACATTTCTTTATTTGTGAGATCTTTCATTGTTACTTAAAAAAATTTAATAAGTCATAGAAAAGATAATAGATACAAAGCAGAGAAAGAGAGTTTTGAGAGGTTGGAAGCCCAATGAAAAAGGACAGATTCAGAAAGCGAGAGACAAAAATGTTAAATAGAAAGAAATGGGATGAAAAAATCATACCATAAATGAAAGGGTAGTTCTGGCATTTGAAAAAGTAATTATTTATTTATAAAGTTATGGTTAGGTGAGTATTTTTCTTTAATATTAGAGTGCAATCGTTCAAAAGGGGAGTGTGAATATCGCCTCCCTATTTTATTTCTATTAAACACTAATAATGTAATATGACAATAATAGACATTACTTTAAAAAAAAAAAACTGTTATGCCCTCTGTATTACCATTCATTGTACATAGTGCATCATTTATTGTATATACTATGTGCCACCCTCCGCGAACTATTATGAGTCTGATAGGTGTTTGGAGCTTCATGGAGGATAGGTTTACATTATGTGTGTCCGTGCGCAAATCAACATATTTACATGGTGCTTCATGGAGGATAGTTTTACATTATGTGTGTCCGTGCGCAAATCAACATATTTACATGGTGCTTCATGGAGGATAGTTTTACATTAATACAGTGCGTATAAAATTAGGGCTTTCATAAGATTTATAAAGCAAAACTATCTACAATGAGGGCATAACAGTTTTTTATTTTTTTCCTTTTAAGTAATGTCTATTATTGTCATATTACATTATTAGTGTTTAATATAAATAAAATAATGGTAAGTTTACTAATATAAGAGTGAAGAAGTTTATTTTAAATAACAATCTTAGGATTAGATTCTAAGGTTATAATTAAAAGTATGTAAACTACTCTCTGCTCATCAGGGAGTAGTTGATCACTATTGTATATATATATATATATATATATGGTAAAAAATAGTCTCACCTAATAACTTCTATAGTGATGCTCAGCAAATTAAAGTTGAGGGGGTCTTCCTTCAGCTTATCTCTTTCAGTGATACAAATGAGAATGATGAAGATGACCAAATAAGAGAGTTGTGAGAATAGCAAGTTGTCTACGAGCTTCTTCGTTTGCTTTATGCTGCTTTTTTCATTTCTTAAACCCTCTTCATCATCTTTAATTGGTAAAAATGAAGTATATGGTGGAAGATACCTGTCAAACAAAGTAAAAAAAAAAAAAATCGTCATTAATTTTTCTATGCTTGCTTCAACTAAAAAAAAAAAAAAAAAAGGGACTGTGCTAATTAATTAGCCATGGTTAATTCTTAATTGGTTATTGCATTATTCAGGCAAATTTTTTTTTTTTGGATAATATAATCCATCATTACAATTAAGTTTCATGAGTTGAGAAGCCAATTATATATACAAGGGTCAAGAAGTGAATCGGAATCTGTAGCAACACTAGTGGGGTCGAAGGAAGTTGATTCAAAGTCTCACTTCACTTCCATGAAGCAACAACTCATACTAGCTACCATTTGTGTAAAAGCCAATCTATGTCTGAAATAAAGAAAATATTAAGATCCATCTTTACCACGTTTTGTCTTGGCAGGGCCTAAAAGAGAAAATATGAATCACAGAGCTGCGTTTAGAATTTATACTATATATATATATATATATATATATATATATATATATGTGGGCTACTCGCTACCTACCAAGCGTTGGAAGAATTTGGAACCCTTGTATAGTGGAAGGAAGGAAAATGATACATAAACCTAAACAAACAACCCAATGGATAGATACTTTGAAAACTGGACAAGAATTTAGAGACCTCGCAAGGGTTGGTGCACGTGAAAAAAAAGAATATATAGAAATGTTGACATGCCAGAATAAGTAATAAACTTATACACACATGACTTTAGACTTTAGAGAGACCTGAAGATCCTTATAAAGGAATCAAAGTACTGGAATTCAGGCTTAATTGAGTTGAATTGGTGTTAAAAAGATTATGAATTGACATACACACTATTACATCACAACATCCCATTATGAATTAGCATAATTTTTTGTGAATTATAAAATAGGTAACAAACTTAACTTATGTTGTGTTTGAGAACACCATATCCGGCGCTTTGTCTTTAGAATGGAAAGAAATTTAGTTCATTTGTAACATTTCTTTCAATTCAATTCTAAGCCGCGGACTCAATATTCAGTTTCATGTGTCAATTTAAAGCATGAGACATTAGCCAAAAGGCCAATAACAAAATCAAATTAAAAAGCTCTGTTCTAAATCAGAAAGCCAAAACTGACTTGGGTAATCATAAACTTATACACACACAAATATATATATATATATATATATATATATATATATATATATGGAGAGAGATAGAGACTCACATCATGACAACGAACAACACCAAGATTGCTGGAGAGAGAATTGAGAGATCAACGACAGATTCACCAGTATGCCTCGAATTCACGACTTCAAACAAGGAGCCCACTAGCTTCTGATAAGAATTTAGACCATCCATAGCTTCAGAGTTCCACTCCATGGAGCAAAACAGTATGAACTGTACCAATATGAACCCGAAAACAGTGACACCCAGAAAACAACAATGCAGCCCAGAAAGCATGTGACCATATCCTAAACTCCTATAATTTTTCAACATGTATCTGAACTCTTCTCTCTTTGTGATTCTCTCTAAAACCCATATCACAATTCGTAGACAAGTTGGAAATAAGGTGTTCCCCATAAGAATTTGAGGAATGAGAAGTAGGAGAAGACCTGAATTCTTTTTAAAAACAATCATGTTTTCATTTGTGGGTACAAATCCACAGTTTGCAAATGTAGAGACTGTTGTGAAGAATGAGAATGTCAGTATGTAAAGGCCCTTTTTTTTGAGCACTTGTCTTGCACTTGGAACAAGGCTTATATAGACAGAGATTAAAGTATAACCACCTATATGAACCACTAGGAGGTAACACAAGACCACATAACCCAAACACTTGATAGACTTGTACTTCTTCAAATGCTCACTGGTGTTTGGTTTTTCACCATCAAATTGGGGATGAATAACCAACCCCGACTCGATTTGATCTACAGAAATCGGAGAGGTTGAAGAATCAGAGTGCTTGACAAGGGTGTTGACTCTGTTTTCTTCCTTTTTGCTGAACTTGGACCACGAGAATTGAAGTCCAAGCATGGAAGTGAAAACCTCCCCACCCACCAACATCAAAATTGTTAAAATTACAAGTTGGGTATTGGAGAAAACCTCCATTTCAACCGTTGACATGCTCGAAACTGTGGCTGCAGAGACAGAGGTGAAGAACACATCCAAACCCTTGGGCCTAAAGGAGGTGGTTCTCGGCTTTGAGACCTCCAAAGCCAAGAATCCAAACAAAGACAAAGTGATGAAATAGTTAAGCTGAATCCAAAATGGATTTATTTGAAAGATCAGTACATGGAAGATTGACGACATTAAACAAGCTAACTTAGTCCATGAAGAGTTAAAGAAGTGTTTCATATTTTGAAGATAGGAATTGTGAAAACAAGTAAACTTCCTCAGTGAAGGCTTGAAGAAATGCTTTTGATTATGACCAAGACCAACAATGTTTTTCATCACTAGTGGGACTACAATGGATTGATTAGACTTGAAATGTGCTGGTACTTATAAAGGAGGAGAAGCTGAAGAACAAGCTCTCCAGAATTAGTGGGATTTCCCTGTACAGAGGGCTAACCAGTAGTTCTAATCCAGTTCACTTCCTACAATGTAGTTCCAAGGCTAAGAAAGGGATACCACCCAAGTCAGGTCACGTAATTCTTCTTAACGGGTGTTCCTCTCGCGCTACGCACTCTCGTTTCTACATTCTTTGTGTATGATAATGAATTTGCCTCTTTCAAGTTCTAGCTCTCAATTTGTCATCTATTTTCAATTTAAAGCATTTAATTGGATTAATTGGGTGTCATCTATATTCAATAAATTCCAAAATTTTCATTGTTTCTCATTAGACCCCAAAAAAAGAAAAGAAGAAAAAATGTTTATTCAATCAATTTATGATAACATGGTATGATGGTTTAGTTTTGAACTAGAATACAAATGTCATATGAAAAACTGACGTGAAAGAATAATATTTGGAGAACCATATGAATGGAAATGGATCCTTGTCCCATATGAATATATGAGTATCTATCAAACTAAAGATTGCAAAACTTATTTATAAGAGGGTTGATTGCAGAACACATGAGGTGGTCCATTACATGACGAATGGTGGGGATGTTTATTCTTGTTAGAAATAAAGAAAGAGAAGTGTATTTGATTAAATTAATATTGATATATTGATACTATGAACAATTCATAAATGTCTATTTATAGGCAAATAATTTTGAAAGTTGGAGTAAATTTAGGAGATAAGAAATCTTAATCCTAAATAGTTTACGAAATGGTATAAGAAATCCTAATTCTAAATGGTTTAGGAAAGGGTATAAGAAACTTATTACAAAAGGATATATAATCTATAGCTAAAGCAATTTGGTGATATAACCAATTATGACCGAAAGCGACTCTTTGCGAACACATACAAAGAAGTTGTAAAAGTGTTGAAAAAACTGAAAGCGATTCGTTGGAGAGAAAACTGATTTGAAAATCAGAAAAGGAGCTCGTTGAAATAAGCGACTTTGACACACAGATGTTATGGCTCGTGAATGCAATCTGGTGATGTTACCAACAATGGCTATGAAACACATACAAAAAAGTTGCAAAAAAGCCAACTCGTTGGAGCGACGGTAAAACCGAAAATTGTTTGTTTAAGTGAAAACTGATTTGAAAATTAGAAAAAGGGTTCATTGAAATAGCAACTTTGACACATAGATGCTAGTGGGAACGGATGAATTAAACTTGAGTTGGGCTATCATATTTTTATTATTTTATTATCTACATATATATATATATATATATAAAGTTGAAGATATTTTCTACGATTGACCGCCGAAGATGAAGCATATGGTGTCTTCTCCGATGGTGAGTACAATCAACAATGAAGACTACCCCGGTGAATATGATTGACAATGAAAACTATCAAGCATTGATAAGCTTTGATATCATGTTAAAAAATAAAGAAAGATAATTGTATTTATTGAATTGATATTAATGAACAATATATAAAGGCCTATTTATAGGCACATAATTTTGAAGATTAATTAAACTTAAGAGATAAAAAATTTTACTCTTTAAAATATGTATAAAAAATTTATTAAAAAAAATATATAATTTATAATAAAAAATATATAATCTAACTATTTTTGATTGTTAAGTTGGTCGAGCAAGCGTTTTGATTGGGGGTGAAGGATGAGTCGGATGACAATGATACGCACCTCACCAAAAACTGGCTGTGAATCAGCCTGTGATGTCCCATTTTGGGTGGACTCACAACTACTTTGTCTCCCACTTCATCAGGTTACCCGACATGACATTGGTAATGGACTTATCCTTATTTCTCTCTCTTTTCTTGTTCTTTTATATATATATATATATATATATATATATATTGAAGAACTACAAAGAAAAAAAAACAATTTCAATGTTGTTTTTTTTTTTTCTTAAAAGAAATATAATTTTCAAAAAAAAGTTCAATAAAATTTTAAAACAATTTTAATTTCTCTAATTTTTAATAACAGATAACTATTTACAAAACAAAAAAAAATAGAATCCTAATCCTAATGGGATTATAATCACTGAATAGTCTCTATATAAATTATGGCTAAGGTTTAATATGGTAGAATATAACTTGAAATTTTTTGAAACCAAGACGAGAGACAACGACGATGAAGAGAGTTACTTAGAATGAAAGAAAATTTTGAATGGAAGAAATAATCGAGGCAACATTGATTGTTTTATGCCTAATAACATCACATATGACTTGGATTAGTAATTCACAATGAAAGGATTACAATTAGTCGAATAAGTATAATGTATTTTTTTTGTCATGTTTGTGTTTATATATACATATATATAGTCACTTCGTGTATATAATTGTATCAATAAGCATTCTTGTATGTGTGTATATATAATTGTATCAATAAGCATTCTTGTATGTGTGTATATATAAATTTGTCAGCTATGTAATATATGATATAAATGTATATGTATTAAATTGTATTTATATTTAGGATACTGAGTATATGTACAATGTACAGAATTACATTTAGGTTGTAATGGGGTGATATGTACTTGCGGTACATTTAGGTTCAACGTGGGTGACATATTTGGGATACAACGCGATGATGTGTAGTAATTTTATATGTACAGAATTACATTTAGGTTAAAATGGGGTGATATGTACTTGTATATAATTGTATATTTTACAACGTGGGTGATGTGTATGGGATACAATGCGGTGATTGCAGTGATTCTATTTAGGTTTAAATGGGTGATTGTAGTAATTCTATTTATGCTAAATTGGGGTGATATGTACTTACATGGGTGATGTGTATATAGAGAATTATATTTGGGATATAATGTTGTAATACATAGTGGTTGTATATATACAAAATTATATTTACGATACAATGGGGTGATGTGTCGTTGCGGTATAGGTAGAGAATGATATAATGTTATGATACATAGTGGCAGTACTCTACTATAACATGAAGTTGTGAGTTTTGAATCTCAAACTATACATGTCCTAAATTGATATATTAAGTAAATTTTTTTATATCTTGAGTTTGATTTGTAAACCACTCCGATATTCCGTGTATAGATATATCTAGATAGTTTCATGTAACAACTCTTGATACTTTCTAGATATTTGGTAGTGTATATATTTTGTAACAAAACTCTTGTAAAAATATAACTTGAATTATTCTGATGGTTTGTGATGGTATATTTGGATAATCAAATGATCTTCAAATAAAATAATTTTTAATTAGTTTAAATTAGATAAATTTAGGAGAAAATAGTTTAAATATTCTACAAATTATGTATTTGACCAAAACTAACCTATTTTTGTGAAATATTTGAATTGAGATTGAGTTAGGTAGTGAAATCGATTTAAAACTCGATAAAGGCTTGTTTACGAAGAAGAAAAAAAAGAGGGTAAGAAATTAGATTATGAAATTTTATCAAGATCTATATTTGAGATTAAGGAACCTTCGCAAATTTTGTACTCTCACTAGTTGCGTCTTGTTTGCTTTGAGTAATAATTAAAGTGTATAGAAACACGTTGATCGATTATTGATTAAGTTTACTTATTGTTGTTGTCTGCTTTGAGTAATGATTAAAGTGTATAGAGACACGTTGATTATTGATTAAATTTGCTTAATATTGCATATGTTTGATAAATCAGCATAATTAGTAATTAATAGATGTTATCTGATTAGTTGGAGGGTAGTCCGGGACTAACCCTATAGGATTTTGATAGGCATGGTCCGGGACTAGCCTATTAGGAAGTGCACTATCCTTTTTGTATGGCCATTGGGTTGAGCGTACCCTTATTATGTGGATGTGGTCCGGGACCATCGGAGTGAATAGATGTATAAACTCAGCCACACCTGTGATCTTCGATAGTTCGGGACTATGCGATGCACACCATTTTGTTGGCGGAATTAGCCATTTATTGGAGTAGAGACTGGGGCTTATGTGAGATATGTGAGAACTAATAAGAATTAATTAAGATGTTTAAATTGATTTATGATTCATAATTGAGATAATTATGACATAAATTAAATGGTGAAAACTTGAAGTTTTGATATGGTAATTAATGTGTTATTAATTGTAATATGATATTGACGATGGTAACGTATGAAAATCATAAAATGGCTTGAGATGAGTTATACGTGATCCATGCATTATATATGAGATTGTGCATTTTTTTTAATTAATGTTTGTTTAAATTATCTATCGTTAAGGTAATATAATCGGTTGTTGCGAGTTACTTTTATATATGAGAATATAAGATCGGGTCAATTTGTTGAGCAGAGAATGTGTTTAGCAATCCCTTGTTAAGCTTGTGAGCTCACTCCTTAATAATTTTCAGGTACTCGTTGGGCATGCATGTGAAAGTGACTAATGGTGGAAATGTAGATCATCTAGTTTATTTTCTTATTTCTAATTAGTTCAATTACTTCTGTTATTGAGAACTCGTGTAATGAGTATGACGTTAGTTGGTGGAATTTGATTAGTGTTGATGTATAGATTTATTTAGTATTTAATAAAATTATTAAATGAAGATGATTTCATTTAATGTTTTGTGGTTGGTTGTGGATGTTGTATTTAAGTCCTACACTAAATTTAAGTATGGGACAAGAGTTTCTTGTGTTTAAATTTGGGGGCGTGACATATATTATGTGATGGAACTTAAAATCATGATACAAAATGATTATTAATTCGTTTTAACTTTTTATTCCTTATTGGGCAAGCGGAAGAAGATAGAAATCGTGTGGCATCATGAGGTGACGTATTTTTATACTTAGTTTTTTATATTTTTTTTACTTAGTTTCTTTTATTCAATGATCAAGGATTCGCTATCATTTAAGTAACTTGTTCACATCAATTACTCTTCATTCGTATCCGGGGACGACTTAATAAAATTTGAAGCCTTAGGCGAAAAATAGAATAGTAGAATTATGTTTAAAATATTAATATCCAATAATAGTTAATAATTTTTATTTAAAAATCATTCTTCTTACTTTTTGAGATGAAAAATTACTAACCAGATTACTTGGTTGTTTAATTTTTACCTTTTTTTTTTTGTTAAATTTTGATTATTAATTATAATAAATTTATCATAAGCTCTTTTTTTCACGTTGAATTATTTTATCTATTTTACGTTTTTTTTTTAAGTTTTTAATATCGTGATTCATATTTTCTATTGGAAATAATCAATAATATAAATAAAAATGGGTACAAACTAAATAGGGAAAACTACACTTAAATAAAGTTAGGAGAACTAAATTACAAAGTGGTCTATTTTAAAAGTTTATTTTTAACTTTGGTAGAATTAAACAAAATAATCACATATGCATTGAAAATTATTATTCACGTCCAAAATGTCCTTCAATCTCTTATTTCAACCCATACTAAACTCTATTTGGTTTCTGTACGACTGAATGAGCATTGTGCGTGACTAAACAAAACCCAACAGATCATTGTCCTTCCGTCTCACCGGAAGAAAATCGAATTCATTACAAAGCACCACTGTCTAAATAAATTATGGTCGTTGATCATCCCTTATCACAAAAATATGATCTCTTATTTTACTTTAGTGATCTGATTTTTTACTTTTAAAAAAAAAATATTAGTGAACTAATTTTTGAATTGTATGAAAAATTCATGTGCCAATGATTTTTAATTTTGAGGTGTTTTAATTGTGATGAACAATTTCACTAATCACTTTTTTCAGTTGTCATTATCAACTATCTAATTCATATTTGTTTGTTCAAATATATTCTTAATTTGATTTAGTTAACAATCATATTTTATGTAGAATGACTCATAACTCATTTGCTAATAAAGCTCAAAATCAAGCATACTTGAAATTTATAGGAGTTTACTTGTGAAATTTGAATTTTTCTTATCTTTGTGACTCATATTTTGATGCAATATCTCTTCCTAATATTCATATTTTTTTAGGCATACTAGCTAGACCAAAAAGTTACTCAAACGCATCTGAAAAATCTACTTTATTTCCATCGAAATATAGTTGATGTGTTGTGATACCACTTACATTAATCTAAGAGGAAAAATAAGTTGGTTGTCATTTAAGGCCATATCTGGTGGTCTAATTTTGATTACTTTACGACATAATAGTATACTCTTGTATAACTTATATTTTACTTTTTTTTATGAGTTTGTTCAGTATTACTCAATTACTTTTATATTCCTACAATGTTTTATATATTTTGTTTTTCTTTATGAGTTTGTCCATTTTACTCGATTACTTTTATATTTCTACAATTTTTTATAAATCAAACGATGTTTCAATATTTTTTTAATTTCTCGAGTGAAGAAATTATTTGATTTAAGAAAGATAATTTGATATTTTGGAATAAGAGATTAAATGGTATTTTAGACCTGAATAATAATTTACTATGTATATGTAATTATTTTGCTTAATTCAACCAAAATGAAAAATACAATTTTAAAATAGATCACTTTATAATTTAGGTCTCTTAACATTATTTAAGTGTACATTTCCCAACTAAATATACAATTTCTATGATAAAAAATAATAATAAAAGTACAAAATAAATTAAGTTAAAAGAACAATAAAATTTGATGTTAGAAAAACCTTATCCAAAGCTTTAACAAATTCTTCATAGTTTTACTACTATTTTGTAGCTCTCCATCAAGTTATTGAACCCAAATAGAAAAGAGCAATGCTACACGTCATGAATTTATTTTATGAATTTATATCATGAATGATGTGGCACATAACGTGGAGAGTTAGTATTGGTGGGATTCCCCCATACACATAGTCTCATGATATTATTACTGAATTCCACCAATACTAACTCTCCACGTTACCTGCCACATCATTCATGATACAAATTCATGAAATAATTTCATGACGTTTAGCATTTCTCAATAGAAAATCAGTACTTTTTTGTTGATAAGTAAACAAATATAGAAGAGTCTAAAAATAACAAAATATATAAGAGAGTAAAATATTATATATATATATATATATATATAGAAGATGAAGTGAGATAGTGAGACAGATAAATTCATGGAGAGACTGTAGTAATCTTAATACACCTCTATTGGCTAAAAGGAGTGAAGAAAAAAAATGTGTGTAACAAGGATAAGATAAAGAAAAACGTAAGAGATAATAATATAAAATTAAAAACAGAAGTTTAATAGAAAAAATCTACGAGTAGATGGAAAGTTTTGACAATTTCCAATACGACTCAGATAAATTAAATTATAAAAGCCTACTCTAATTGGCTGAGGCCTAAATAAAATTAAATTTTGTAAGAGCATAATAAATGAATCATGTTGATTGGAATTCTTAGACGACCGCCTAGCTGGCCTAAAACTCCAGTCGCGCCTCTTCTAATCATTCCTATTGACACGATGAATAGTCCTCCAAAATATAACACCCAAATTTGCTTGATTCGTCCACCAAAACATGAAGAAATAGTATACAAAATCTCTACAGAAGAAACGTGTAGAAGGTGAGAGATGGGCTATTACTGTTAGCTATCACTTATCAGATTGTCATGCCTTATTATGTAGGACTTGTATGGGCTATTAGTTATTAGATTCAAAAGACAATATTGGTTCTACAATAAAATACCATTAATGTGAACAATTAAACTAATTAATATTAAAAGTATTTAATATATAACCAAAATGAAAAAATATATTCTTATACAAAAACATAAGATCGGACCTCATGACACACACACACACACACATACACACACACACATTACACGCATAATAACTTGATTGATCGTGTCACGCATATACATGTGAATATTATTAAAGTAACCCTCTAATATTATATTGCCATGAAATACTGTCGAAAATGGACGTCGGTGTCAACTTTACATTCTATAAGGGTAGAAATTGATAATGGTAGATTTGGTAGTCCTCAACCCTCTTAAGTCTTAACCATCAATTTCCCCAATTAAAAGAAAGTGACTAAAAAGTGGCACACCTTCCACTTTCCGATATCGATGTCTTTTTCTTGAATTTAATTTATTTAATAAAATGCATTTTAGGCCACTATCTAAGAATGCGTTGTTACGTTAACAACAATTTTATTGGTGCATTTCACTTCCGTACTTTCTAGGGTTCCTAGGGTTCATGTTCAATTATTGCCCTAAATTCATGTGGTAAGTAGCCATATTTCAGAATTTAAATTAGTTCCACATTATTCTGAGATTTGAGAATTCGTACTCATTTTTTTTTTTTTTTTATATATATATATATAAAGAAAAATGCTAGTAAGAGTCGCTCACTCACACGTAACTAGAAAGAAGTAATCATGAATCCAAACCTAAATCCTAATAGGAGTATAACATAAAAAAAACTTGAGAGAGGGAGAGAGAATTTAGAAAATATTACTATCGAAATTTAATATGCGGGCACTTGTAAAGTGTCTATGTTAAAATTTATTTAACAATTTTTCTTTTAATTTTAAGCACTTAGTGGCTTCATCCACCAGAATATATATATATATATATTAGAAGCACATTGCCTGAAGATTTTAGATTTTTAGGGTCTCCAAAAGAGCCGGCCATTACCACTACCGCATATAATGAAAGCGTCCATTATTAAAAAGTATATATTCAGTTCTATAATAGGAATATCTAGTTAGTGGTAATTAGAATGTGATGCAACTGTAAACAGTTTCACCATATAATAATATTCCTCATGAAGATATATATACAATATATATAGCTATACACTGTATATTCGAACTTATAACCCCTCACTATCTATTCAATTTCAAATATGCAAGCATTATCTATGATAGTCCCACTATTTCATGAATACGTGCATATGAATAATTATGGTAGCTTTATCAAGAATAAGAATGTATGGTCTTTATCTGTCACTTGCTAATTGGTGCTTTGCTGTTTTATATTAATAATTTTATATTTATGGTTGTTATACATATCGTGAAAAGTTATAAAAATGGGTGCTGACAATGGATTCAGCTTTACCAAATTAATAAGGTCAAAAATATAAATAAAGAATGTTAATATATATATATATATATATATATATATATATATATACATACATTCAGATAACCTTTTTTAGTTATTTTCTTTCCCTTAATATACTCTCTTTTTTTCATGTCAAAATAGATAATTTATTCAATAAAGATAACTTTTTTTTGACTTTTTTTTTTTGTTCATGTAAAAAAATATAATTTATTCAATAAAGATAACTTTCTTTTTTGAGTCTTGTCAAAAGAAATAATTTATTCAACATACCTAACTTTTTTTTTTTTTGGTTCAGTCAAAAAAACAACTTTTTTGAAATTTTATTCTTTTGGTATTTTTTTTTTATCCTATCAAAAGAGATCGAAAAACATTAAAGATTGAAAACATAAAGGGGATATTTAAAAGAGTAGTTGTGTAATTTAAAAAAACATAATTATTCACTTGTAAAGTTAAGGTTAAAAATATCATTTCTTTTAATATAGGAGTACAAATGTAGAAAACGAGGGTGCGAATATATATATATATATATAGTAGTGATCTCTTATTCATCAATCAACAATAATTTTTATTCACACTTTCTACGGTAACAATTAGATTAAATCTAAAAGGTCACATTCCACTTCCTCTTATGATGTTACCAAAAACTACAAAAATCACTCTCTCACTATTTTAGATATTCAAAATTAATGTTACCATTTACTTGGTAAAAAAATGTAATAACCAAAAAGGCATCCAAAAAATTTCAAACATTTGTCCGTATCCAACTTCAAACTTCAAAAATATTACTACCAACAAACTTTACAAATAGTGCTTTGTTGCTACTGTGGCTCAATACTCACTGAGAGTTTAACATATGTAATTGTATTTTTTCAACAATTTTGTAATTATTTTTCTTGGGTCTCTCATTTACTATAATTACCATTATATCCTACTATTTTAAAGAAAGAAAAATCATTGCCAACGTTTCTTTTCTCTCTAAACAACAACCAAGAGCCATAACAAAAAAAAAAAACACAACCAAAATAGAATCTTACCAAGAGTTTACCTCATTTAATACAATCTCTTTTTAATAATAAATTTTAAAAGAGAATGCTACCAATATACATATACATAAATATATATCGAGAAAAGGGTTTTTCAGTAATGTATTTGTTCCTTCATATTTTGAAGTGTCACATATTTGTTCCTTCCTATTTTAAAGCTGAATTTAAAATAAATAAAAAAAAAACATACTTAACTATTTAATGGATCAAAAAGTTTCTTCATATTTTTAGTCTTCTATGTAGAAGGTGTACTTTTTTTTATTAGGTCTTGAATATTCTTTCCTTTTTATAATATTAAAATTAATAAAAAAGTTTACCTATGAAAATTTTTGACTGAGAAAATATGAAATTTTTAAAGAGAGAATAAATGTTCCTAATGGATATTTTTTGTTTAAAATAGTACCCGGGCATAATAGTAATAATGATAAATGATAGATCTACAAAAATTAAATGCAAGTTGTTGGAAAAAAATATTACACGTGTCAAGGCCTCAACCAGCGAGTGCCAAGCCACAGTCGCCCATCAAGTGCCACTAGCATTCCTCTTGTGTGAAATTGTCAAATATTAGTCTAGTTAGATAAAAATATATTGTTATTTCTCCCTAAAATATATTTTTGAAAGTAACGTCTTTTTGCACAATACACAGGAGTTAGACCACCACTGGCACTCATCCACATACATCACACACAAAAAGTATCCCATACACATACATAATTAGGAGTTTTATCATTTTAGCCAAACATAAAAAATATAATAGAAAAAATATTTTCATATAAAAACTTTTACAATGACAAAACAAATTGAACCTTAAATTAAATTCTAAATTCTTTTAGTTGACAACTTTTTATGCTGACTAAATTTTATGCTCCAATTCATTTAAACCATAAATTTAATTTTATTCAGAGTTGTGGCAGAATGTGAACAAGGGGTTAATACTGATTTTTGATCCATAATTCAATTGTTTACTTTTGATAATTTATCTTTTTTATTACAATTGATAAATAATTGGTAATCCACCGGTAATATTAACTTTCTTAAATTAAAATAGAGAGTGATTTTGTGGTTTTGAAAAGACCATAAGTGAATTTGAAATATGATCGTTATATTTAATCTAACGACCACTATAGATAATGTGGATAAAAATTCTTACTCGTCAGTAAACAAGAGATATAAGAGGGAGGGGATATCCACACTCCACTTTTTCACAATTGCACTCCACTAGCATTTTCCTTTTAAATAAAATGATAAGAAAGTCTCTAACTTCATTAATGCATCATCCCTTATTTTATAATACCATAACTCCCTTTATACAAATAAATTTTAATTCTTTTTATTTTGTTTAGTAATTTCTTTTGGGTTCCGACCAAAAAAAAAATTTTCTTGAGTACTTTTTTTTTTTATCCAGTCAAAAGTGATAATTTATTCAATAGAGATATCGAGTCAAAATTGATAAAAGAGATAATGGGTTCTCTATTTTTTTGGTCTTTTTTTTTTTTTTTTGGGTCTTGTCAAAATTAAGATAATTTATTCAACATGAAGAACTTTTTTTTTGTGTGCATCTATATATATATATATATATATTATCTGTTGAATAAATTATCTCATAAGACATCACTGAAATATATATATATATATATATATATATATATATATATATTTCAGTGATGTCTTATGAGATAATTTATTCAACGGATAATTTCTTTTGGGTCTTTTTCTTTTTTACGTACCATACTTATTTTTCTCGGTCATATCAAATGAAATAGTTTATTCATCAGAGATAAAATGAAATTTGGGTCTTTTTTTATTTTTGCGTAATATACTCTTCTTTGAGGTCTTATAGAGAACTTTTTTTTTTAATCTTTTTTTTTTCAGTTATTGTCAAAAGAAATACTATATTCAATAAATATAACATTTTTTTGGTAATTAGATAATTTTTATTTATTTTTAGATTTGTCAAAAAAGAAAGAGATAACTATTTTTTGAGTCTTTTTTTGTGTAATTTTTTTTAGAACCTGTTAAAAGAGATTGAAAATATTAAATATTGGAGATAATGAGGGAATATCAGAAGGGGTAGTTGTGTAATTTTTTTTATAAAATAATCATTTACTTATGAAGTTAAGGATAGAAATGTCATTTTTTTAAAAATAGGAATATAAAAGTAAAAAAAGAGAGTGCAAATATTGTCTCCCATATAAGAATGACACTTTTAAAAAATTAGAAAAATTAGGTTTTGGTGACCAATCTTAAACAAAATTACTCTAAAGTGATCATAAAGTTTGGAAAAGATGAATAGTCACCAAAATTGAAACTTAATTGCTGATGAGTGACCATTGGATTACTTATTACATAAATATCCTTCCTCTAATAAATTATTTATAATTTTTGAAATTTACCCTTTACATTAATCTCAATTAAACATTTTACTTCAAGAGTTGTCTAATAAGTAGCCACTCTTTTAAGTTGCCAAATAAATATTTAGAAATAACTTTTAACTAATAATTATTTATTTTTATTTTCAAATATTGTATTATTTATATTCTTATTTATTGTAAAATTGGATTCAAATAATGTGTAAAAGTGGAGAACTTTTTTTTTATTATTATTATTTATTTGTAAGTGATGCTAGAAGTTGTTATTTGGTGATGGCAACTAGAATACTGGAGTAACAATTAGAATAAGAAACAATAATTTAGAATGGCAACAATTAAAATCTTTTTCTCATTTATTTGGATCTCGTAGTGATTTTGGTTTTTTTTATGGTGGTCTTGTTTTGCACGGAGCTTCCTGTACAATTTATATCCATAAGAATTCTTTTGTCATATTAAAAATTTTGCAAAAAAAAAAAAATGTTAATAGAATGAAATCTCCAACATAAAGTACCATAGATCTTTTAAAGGTTTATCCAATTCAATCAACTGAATCTTGTGAGTTCTATGTGGAAGTAGAGTGAATACCTATAGAGGAGTTGAATAGATGTAGTTAGCATGGTTAATTTATTTAAAGCAAGCTGATAGATATATTATTAATCAAGAATCAAAACATTAGCTCCTAACATGTATATCAATACTATCTTTTTAATTTGTAGACTGACAAATTAAAAAGAAAAAAAAAAGAGATTGATGAATGAAAAAGAGAGAGGAGAATGAATTCAAGGAGTTTATCTTTATATTGAATGGTAATTTCATCAATTAAAAATTATTTTTAAAATGTTTAATAAATATGAGGTGCTTTTTTTACCAAATTAACTTCAAATGATCACTCATCAGCAATTAAGTTTCAATTTTAGTAAATATTTATCTTTTTCCGACTTTATGGTCACTTTAGAGTAATTTTGTTTAGAATTGGTCACCAAAATTTAATTTTTCCTAAAAAATATTGGTCCGAGATATTGTATTTTAGTTAACTGCCACTATAAAACGCTTGCCATTACTAGAATGTTTTGAAAGGCTAAAAGAGCATTTGATTTTTGGTCACAGTGGCACAAAAAATCATTTGATTCTGAATTTTTACGGTGTGACTAATGAGTCTCTTACCTGCCAAGGAAATTTATACTGGTAAAAAAAAAAACTTTTTCAAATGTGTAAGGTTATTTTATTATGACTTGGAGGACACGTATTTGAAACATAAATAATTTTTTCACATGTAGAGATAACGTTACGCATCTAAATAACAAATGAGCTGCTACATTTATTTGTATTTCACCTTATAAATAAAGTTAAGAAATGAGTCAAGCATTCAAAAAGTAGCAATTTGCATAAATCCAATTAAGGACAAGAAATCCAGCTGTTATGACGTGGATGAGAATATTATTTAAATGTATAATTCCTGTAATCATGTTACTTAGGGTATTTTTTTTTTGGCACGGGTCATAAGTAATGACTCATTTGCCACATCATGAGATTTGAATGACCTATTGTTATTTTATTTTGTGTAATTTAAAAAAATCATCCCAAAATATCATCGTCCATTTTAATTTTAAGCTCTGAATTGAATTATCAAACAACCCTTAAGCAATATCATATCATATAGAAAAATTTTCACTAAATCCTACTTTAAAAAATATATAAAAATCTTATAAATTTTTAATAAGACGAATAAATCCTAATTTTATTATTATCTTTTTATTTCTGTTAAAGTTCTATAGCACTCAAAATTTCATTTATACCCTTATCAAATTGGATATGAAATTTAAATAAAAAGTAGTGATAACATTTTCTGGACTTTCTTTAAGAATTTTTAATTTTTGTGTATTAAAGTTATTGTGAATTATACGCAAAATCCTTTCAATAAATTTAAAAAAAATTAATTATAATTTAAATTCATAATGCATTATTCATTAATTTACTAAAACATTGATGAATAAAAAATTGGACTACGAATCAAATTTGAATAAAATTATAATTGTAAAATTTTACTTTTATTTCCTAACCAAATTTTTTTAATTCTATTTGGTTAGGTTATAAGTGGAAGATTTAGTGGGTTAGAACTTCAAAAGAAAAGAATTTCAAAAGTAGTACTTACTGATCTTATTGAAAGTTGAATGGGGTTTTATTCACGTTTTAAAAGAAAAAGTAGGACTTAATAGTAATTTTCTCAGTTATATAAACACATTAAAAACTTTCAGCTATAATATATTTATATTTTTGTTTTTTCAACTATCTGAAAACAAAATGCCCAGAGTATTTCTTCAAGATTCAAATACAAACATTTGGAGGAAGGCTTCGAGCCCTAAGTGGGTCCACAATAATTTCAGAAGAAGACTGAAGCCCAATACCATGCATTGCCCATTTAGGAAGTCTGTTAGCCACTATTTTGGCCCACAAGCATTTGAGAAGAAGGGCTGCTGAGGCCCAATACCATGCCTTGGTTCATTTAGGAATCACATAAAGGAAGTGCTGTATCAGTCAGCAAGGCAGATCACATTAGTTCATTGAGGGCCGTCAGATGGAAGGACCACAATGTGAATCAAAGGTATATAAATGCTTGAATATTAAGATGTGTGCCCAGATGATGAGAGGGACCATGCTAGTATGCTAGGTGTTTGTACATTGGAGCAAGAGCAAACACTTAAATTTCCCAAAAAAAAAAAAGAGCAGAGACGCAAACCAAAGTCTGTCATTTGCCTCATTGGAAAATGGTCTCAGCTTGGGGAACCCAAACCCTATTTGCTCCAAAACCCACGCCAAATCATCTTTAGGAAAATGGAAAAAGAAAAAAAAAAAAGAATCATTTGGAGATGATGTCATCTTTACCTCGCATAAATTAATTAACCAGTAAAATAAATATGATACAACAGCGTTTGAAAGTCGAACACATCTGACTTTATTTATATGAGTGAAAGATGATATCATTCTTTCTCGCATAAAATAATATTTTTTTCTTAAAAACCGTTTGTCAAATCTTTTTAAAATTGACAAAAAAATTTGTCAATTGACATTGCTTTATGGACTTGACACGATGAACATGGTTATTTTCAAATTTATAAATTAAGTATTAAAAATTTTAGTGCTCAAGTGAAAAAGGTAAGCCGTACACATTTAAACAAGTTATTCTTTTTTAGGAGTATCTAAATTGGGTTATCAAATGTATGACTTTAATTGAATAATCAATTAATTTCAGGTGTGTTGATACATCATTTTAAGGGCACTCTGCAAAAGGAAAAAAAATTCCATATACATTTTTTTGGCAAAAAAAAAACCCCTCAATTAATGGAACCTCATGAGAGGTAATTGTGACGAAAATACCATCCACACATACAAAATGAAAGAAAAAATAAAAGTGAATCAATCTCTTCACAATAAAAAAAAAAGAAAAAAATATCAATAAATATTATTTTATTTTTTGAAGGATCATGTTATCAAATTTCAATAATACCATTAATTCATATATTTTGATAAATATTTTCGCGTTAATTTTAAATGTCTCAAACTTTCAACGTTATCCTTTATAATTTGTAATTATATATTTTTACAATTTATTGAATATTAATGTTCATTTTTTATTTTCTCTAAAGATATTTTATTTATCCTCTAATATTATAATTTTTTTCTTCAGAAAAAATATTGAATATTATTATACTATAAGAAGTTATTCAATGCCATTGTTATGTCTGGCCAATAAAAATACATTATTTAATGAAATTGTCCCTTCTTACATATGAAAATTATTCTCAATAAATTAAACAGTGCATTTTTATTTGTGGGTCATACCAATAAAGTGGTATGCCCAACTCACTCAATATATACTCTCGTTACAAGGAGCTGTGTCTTGTACTTTCAAGTGCATAAAAAATGACAAACAACTTAAATCGAAATTTTACACATTCAACACCCATTATATCGAGAGTTCAACATACACAACACTATTTACAATAATACAACATCATTATACTTAGAATGTACACAACACCATGTCACACCATGACAAAGAGAATGTTGCATTCTGAATGTAACAGTATTGCATGTGTTGTATTGTCGATATAATGATATTATATGTGTTGCATTCTTAATATAATGAGTATCGCATGTATTGTACATCCATTTAAACTATTATATGTGCCACATTCTCGTTTTAAGCTCTTGTGTGTGTATCAAAACAATGTTGTTTTTGATACACACAACAATTTAAATGGAGAATATCCGTTAATAGGTTTATTTGAATCCTCTTTACTATAAGGAGATGTCAAGTACATATCATCTTCTTGTAATAAAGAGGATTTGAATAGGATTTGAATAGATCTGTCAATAGATCTCATTAGGACCAAATACGACTTATTTCAATTCAAATTTGATGAGGAATATACACGATCTAATTTAATTTGACAATCTGATAGATTATCTGTTATTCAATTCATATATGATTTGTAATTTATTGATCTTACATGTAATAATCCAATTAGTGAAAAAAATCAAAATATAAATTAAAAAAAGTGATAAAAAGAGAGAAGACCAAAAAATATGAACAAGAAAAGAGAATAAAAATTAAATATTTGATTTTTAGTTAAAAATAAATAAATAAGTGAGAAAAATCCAGTTCAGACAAAAAAAAAATGAAGCAAAACTGAAATAACTAAGATTTACATTACTGTAAATAATAAACTACTATGTAAACAATATTTTTATTAAATGATGTATTTTATTTGGTGGGATCAGACTATTATGGATTATGATTTATCATAACATATATCTGATTTTTAAATTTGATAAATTATGAATCATTAACCGTTATCGAAATCAATATCCAATGTATATCTAAGTTGTCGAATCCCACGAAACAAGGGTAAAGGACTTCATTGACAGGCAATTTAAGTTACGTCCTGACAGACCAATCATCATCAATCAATACTCAAAGTGAAAGTGATACATCAACCTACTTCGGATGAGTGTTAACAATGAACCGATGGCAATTGGTCAATTGTCATTTGGTCGGAGAAGTGTGAAGCACCATCATGCATGATGTACCTCCACTTCACATAGACCACATTTCTTTTCTTTTGTTATTTATAATCTTGTAAAATTGCTTTAAAGAGTAAAGTCAAATGGATTAAAAATGTGGAAGGGAAAATAACAAACGAAATTATGAAAACGTTATCCATCTACGACTGAAATTATTTACTTTTCTTTGCAGAGAAGAATTGTTACCATCTGAATTGGTATTTTGGTAACAAGATAACTAATGAAAATTGAGAAAACATTGGAGTTCCTTTCCTTTGTCACTCAAAAAATAATTTTTCGAAAGTCAAAACATTTTTTTTTCTAGAAAACTGTCGGAGCAATAAAAAATCGCTCTCTAAAAATTGATATTTTTTTAACTGAGTCTTTAAAAGTCAGTTTTCATAAACTGTCAACCGAATATATTTTCGTACCAATTTTTAATTTTTAATTCTCAAAAAATAAAAAATTATTCTCTACCAAGCAGGCTCTTAGGTTCTTTGAAATTTATTTTCTATATTGATTTATTTTTTTGTAATATTTTACAAGTAATTTTCTTGAGGGCTACTCATTGACGGGCTAAGGTTGTCATGCATTGCACTATTTGTCATGAGTTCTCCTTTAAATTAATACATTACAAGAACAAAAATTTATCGCTCATATGAAAACTATTTGACCGTAAAAATTTATATCAAAATATTATAAAACAAAATCATATGAGTTCGTTAAAGATAAAACTTCACTTTGTTAAAATTTGGTCAAAAGGATACAAAATTTGACTTAATTATGTTGTTTACTCTAAATGAATTTTAATTTTTAACCACAGTGTGAAATTATGAATGCATAACTTAATTTATGCATGCGTGGAAGCTTTGAGTCTTAAGTCAAGGTTTCAAGACTAGCAAAGTGGAGAAAAAATATTGATTACATATCCTTGTTATGTTTCTTTTTACAGCTACTTTCTTTGTAAAAAAAAAAAAAAATTTCAATTAATTTGATTAATGCAACTTTCAATATTTTTTCCAGAAAAAAAAATACGCATTATTTTCATTTAAATTTAATAATATTTATCTTTACTATCTCAACTTTTGTCTCTTTACTCACTTTTATGTTTAAATTCCATTATATTTAAACCTCTCTATTTGTCTGCTCTATTCAGTGAGATTTCCTCCCTCCAACTGGTATGGATTCCGCAATCAAGACGGTCAACAAAATTATAGAAATATTGTCGCTCGATTCGTCCAACAATGGAAGAGTGTGAGTCTTAACTGTCGGTCCACCCTCTCTCACTATGATTCAAACTCGTCCTCCGAACTCGACTCGCCCTCCTCCGACATCGGTTCAACTCGGCGCACCTCACCTGGTTGGCTCGCTGTTTACGTCAGTGTTGCACGAAACCGTTTCCTTATCCCAACTCAGTTTCTGAAGGTACCTGTTTTTATTTCTTTGCTCTTCAAGGCTGAAGAAGAGTTTGGGTATTAAAGAAACGGTGGACTGGTTTTGGCGTGTGAGGTTGGTTTCTTTAGAGCAGTGTTGAAACTTCTAGATAGGGACGAACACAGGTTTGGTAAGTTAGGGTTGGATGATTTTATCGATGTGTTATCTGAATATTCTTCTAAGGATGCGAGTGGTTTAGTGTTGAAAAAAAAAAAATTAGTATTTGACTATGGTGCTAAAAAAAAGGTTGATTTTGTATATGATTTTGTTTTTTTTATTTCTAACTATCCATGAGCCCAATCTTTGATGATAAGTATTAATGAGATGATGTTGATTTTTTTTGTAAGAGATTTGAAATATGTTATAACAATTTTGATAATGATGATAATAAAATATTTTCTTTTTAATTTTTGATCTTATTATATAATTGTGTTCACCGCTCTCGCTCATGCCAACACACTGAATGTCTACAATCTAAGATAACTATATATTTACGAAACTTTCTACACTTTTAAATTTTTTTCTATACACTATAAGTTATACCATATTCTAAAATTTTTAAATTTTTTTCTATACACTATAAGTTATACCATATTTTAAAATGTTTAACTCTCTACAATACTCTACAAAGTCGTTGTCAACGCTTTCGTGTTGTCTACATGATTAAAGTTTTTTCCACCGCTCGTACATTTCATATGCATGATATAATCTTCCTTTGTCATCGGTGTGGTAGAGCGTATCATATGCATGACATAATTGATTTCTCTAGCGCCCATGGTGTAACCTTTTCGCAAATAGGCAAGTGTGACATTGCAGTGTATTTTTTCTTTTTAACTTCAGCTTTAAACCAAAAATATATATATAACTGTAATTTACAAAGATTTTATTTGTTTATTTATTCTCGTGAAACTTGAATTCCCAATTTTCTTTTTAGAGAGGAGAAATCATGTCAACCGAAACAAAAGTATGATAGTAATATTAGTGAAACCAAAGGAATTGTAGTCTTGTGGTGTGGCCTGTACAATTGTTAATTTTTTTATTTCAATATAAAAAGGGTAGATTCAGAATATTACAAAATTTTGATACATTTAAGAATGAAAAGGGCTACAGTGAATTGGGATACATGGGAGTAAATTATTTTACACAAAGAAAATGTAGATTCATGCCTAATTACATATTTCATTTGTTTCTTCCATTTATGTCCAATTAAGTCCTTTGCAAAAGTCACCGCAGATTCAAGTTTCACTGCTTCTCCTGTGATTCCCATTAAATTCAAGCCAAGAAATCTTTCCGAATTTAAGTGATTCCTACCCAAGTAGCATTTAAATGCACGGAAATTGTTGTTTGGCAGTTTTCTATGAAATAATATTTTTTTAGGTCACAGTATCTAAGGGTGGAGTATCGAGACAACTGAATTGTCTGTCAAGAGCAAGAATCCCATGAGCCCTCATAATTTCATATACTCATTCATCATGTCGAATACGAGGGCACCCTGTCACATAATGAGTGCTTGCAATCCCATCTAAAAGAAAGACATTCGTGTACTACTCCTATCGCTTAACTAATCCATGTATATATAACATTTCACATTTTCTTTTTACATTCATATTCACTTGCACAAATAATGTGAGATAATGGTACTTGTAATCTAATAATATGATAATTTGTCTACCTATGGACTTTGGTTCTGATATCAAGTTGAGCTTACCCACTAGACTCATTGAGCATTGGTAGACTCATTGAGCATTGGCTCTGATATCAAGTTGAGCTCGACCATTGCACTCTATATCAAATTGAGGCTTCATAGGCACCGTGGCTGGGCCCTTGCGATTGTGAAGGCACAAGCTTCCTGTGTGGGCACCTTGTTCTGAATCGCCCTCATTGTGATGGTCAACCTTAGACTTGTAAATATATCGCATTCAGACCGGATCAGGTCTTATCCAATTCGAACCCGATAAGAAATATAAGTTATCTGATAACCCGACGAATTATATATAATTAAATAGATATCCGATTTGTTATTAATCGGATATTTGATCTGGAAAAATATAATTTTTTATAAATAAAAAAGTAATTTCAAAAGAGATTAATAAATAACGAGTAGGAAAAAAATAAGAAAGAAAAATTAAATATAAAAAAAAAGTAGTAGAAAAGTAAGTATTTGATTTTTTATTAAAAAAAAATTATAAAGAAAGACAAAATAGAGAGAGGAAAGAATAAGAAGAAAATAAGGATAAAATAATATTTAAATAGTATGTAAATATTATATGTTACTAGTATAACATTAGTTAATATATTTAAAATAAATTATATCGAATCGGATACCCTGTCTACTAGGGCATTGTAACAGCCGAGGACCTAGGAATTGGGTCTACTTTGAAAAATTTTGTGACGAATTGGACGATTGCTATTCGACCTAAAGGCTTAAGCTATGAGTTGGTGTTAAAACTTGTACTTTTGTGTTTAAGACCCTCCCCATCCGAATCGATGTGGGACAAGAATTCATGACAACCTGATTACTAGGAATGTTAACGAGACAAGCACCCATTTTTTAAACTCGTCTCACAAATAAAAATCTTTTTACAAATTCTTTCTGCATCAGAGTTAGGGCTGATTCAGAATGTCCCAGCATACATATTTTTCTAAGAAAAATATTTCAAGTTTGAACAAATTTAATATAAATTTTGTTTAAAAATTTATGAATAGTCAAATATTTAACAATCATAATAAAAAAATGTTGTTGAAATTTAAAATTATCCTAATAAATGAAGGAAAAAGAAAAATTACAGATAATAAAAAAATATTTATTTATATATTTATTATTAATCGAAGTCGATTCGAAACTTGACATGTTTTAAACTTTCTTTTTAAATTCCTTACTAATCCTATTAGAATGATGTCAAACTTGCCAGACGAAACTGTTGAAGTGACATTCCAACATGTTACGGCATTTTTTATCCATAATATCAATCAAAACTGTATGCTGCTACTAGTAATGGATATATTTGTAGCTTATCCTTAACTGCTTCGTGAAGTCCATTTCACAATTCTCGTCCCACACAATTTCATGATTCATCTCCACTCATCTTTTATGACTCTGTGAAATGTTTCGCAACCATAATTGATAGATCTAGCCATGCCAGACTAGCACTCTTAATATAAAGTGTTAGGGCATTTATTATGGGTTAGCCAAATTTGATTCTTCGAATTTGAATTTCAGCGAGCCACTTCAACATTTTAGTCAACTACATCATTATGTTAGGATATTTAAATTTTGACTCCACAATAAGTTCTCCAGATTTTCACTACTTACACAATTAAATTAATCTAAAATTTTATGTATATACTGTAGACACATAAATTTCATGATGGTTTAATCACCGTCCGATTAGTAAATAAGTCAAACACTTTGATCAATTTAATTCTACCCAGACACATGTCAAAATCGTGAAGGTTCAGACCTTTAAAAAACATGTGTGCAATTCAAATTTAAATTTGATTTATTTCCATATAAAAGGATGTAAAATCTCTTTTTATGGAAGTTGACACAATTAATGTAGAGTTACCAAATTAGACCTCCACCCTTTTTGTCTATAAATATAAGGACACACAAAGAGAAGGGGGGACAGAGAGGAGGACAGACACAAAGAGTTCAAGAGAACACAAAAGTTTCAAGAGACCACAAAAGCTCTGCCGAAGAAAAAAACATCAAGCACGCCACATAAAAGAATCTGAAAACGAAGAACATCAAACACGCCACACAAGTGCCGTTCTTCATCTAAGACCTTCAACCATCGAAGAATCTGAAGACAAAGAACAACAAGCACGCCACACAAGTGTCGTTCTACTTCTAAGACCTTAAATCCTCGAAGAGTCTGAAGACGAAGAACAATAAGCACGCTACACAAGTGTCATTCTATTTCAAAGACCTTCAACCCGTGAAGAATCTGAAGACGATGAATATCAAACACGCCACACAAGTGTCGTTCTTCTTTAAAGACCTTCAATCCACTATTCGAGATCAAGTTCTATCGGCACTCGATCGAAAATCCAATCAAACCTTTCATCAATCTTGAAGATTTGAAGAAAACTCATCACCACCGGTTCAAGAACAAGTTTTTAAAGCCCTTGTACCGAACATCAAGAAAATTGAATCAGAGGAAGATTCTTTATTATAAAAGAATCGATCACAGAGAATTGTACTCATTTTTCTTAAATTAATAAAATTGATTGTTTGTTACTCAATTTCGTTCCTAGATTACCGGACACGAAATTTGTGTGTACATATACATATATATATATTAAATTTTTTTATACTTTTTTAACTTTGAAAAATTTATAATTTTTTCGTTTTAAGTCAAAAAAATAGCTTAAGTGATTTTCAAATTAAAGCTCTCAAAATTATTTTTCTAACAGAATTTGTTTAATCAAAAAATTCAATTTACAGTGAAAGTTATTAAAATTTAAATGAATGATATATATATACATATTACACGAATTTCCATAAAGTAAGAAAAAAAATATCAATTGGTTCGCTACGTGCTTCGCCAGATTAAGCAAAGCACTTAGCGAACAAAAAATGAGCCCATCAATTTAAGCGAACCCATTACGAGAAAACAGTACCATTTGGTTGGCCAGATGCCTGTCTGGCCAACCTGTTGCTGCTGGTGCTGTTCTGCCTGGCCAACCTGTTGCTGCTGGTGCGGTTAATGGCTCATCTAAATATTAGATACACATGAATGCTTACTATACAACTCAAACTTTGTTTTGTTAGGTAAATATTCATATACACGTAAATGCTTGCTATAGAACTCAAACCTTTAACCTCACTTTAAAAGACAAGAATTATATCAGCTGAGATAATAATTCAGTTGCCTCTACAGTTCTTATGCACGGTGATTTTTTTTATTATTTATATTTTGGAAGATATGTATATTGATTTTCAGGTCTTGATTTGCCTCAAGTGTACTTGGGTCTTTTATCCTTTGTGATTGTTGGGTGGTCCATATTTGTTTGCCCATGCGTAATTGCATACATATTTTTCCTTATTAACTAGTTGTACAAACATCAACTTCATAGTTTTAGAGCCTGTGTTAGAGATCGACTGTTAAGGTTTCACTTTCTTGGACAATGATGACTAATAATCTTGTATGTTATATGCTTAATTTCGAGTGTCATTTTCTGTCTTGGGCTTGCTGTAACAAGAATACATCGTGAATGTAACAATTTCAAATTGTAAATATAATATAATAAATACGTAAATGTGTTAAATATTTTAATTTAATGATGTTATTATGTTGTAATACAATAATATATTAAATAGATGTTGTATTTTTGATATAAATAAGTAATATAATTTTTTTAAAAATTATTATATGAGTTTTGAATTTTGTGATATAGGTGTGTTACATTGTGTTATGATTTTGTTACCCGGTGTGATGTAACTTTGTTGCATTAGTGTATAAAATTTCCTAAACAAGCGAGAATCTAGGTTTATCTAGTATATGCATAAAATATTATTTTATCAAATTGCTTAAAAATTTGAAGCTAGAATGCGTTTAGAGGATGAATGTATCCCCCATTTAATTATCCATTTTCGTGTAAAATAATGTCAAATATTTATTCTTTTAACATATAATTTTCTTTTCTTTTTTTTTTTTTCACTAGCTTTCAAAATCAACTCAACCCCAATCATTTGATACATTTATGGAAGAAGAAAGAGATTAATTCTATTCAGGTTAACTAAATAGTAATTCAATTGGACTTTTTTTTTTTTCTCATTCAAAGTTAACTATAGTCATTTTTTTAATATAAATAATATCTTTTATTTTCATCTTTTACTGTAACATGCATCTAACCATTTTTTATATAATGGAGGGTCACGTCCTCTTTGTTGATAGTGCGGCTTGTGAAGAGAGAAATAGAAGATCGTTTTATAGAGAGGAGTTGTACGTCATTTTGAATTCTTTATTTTTTTGATTTATTGTACGCCACAATTAAATGGTAGATTTTGTTAATAATTTAAAGTTAAAGTTATAGGAGGCATTGTTAGGCCATGTGTATTCAGTTGGAATGCGCTCCTCTCTAAACCGGTCTTCTTTATAAAATTTTACTTATTGAATTTTTATTATTTATATATATATAAGTAGGACACGTCGATTCATTTTTTTTCATCTTGAAACTTAGAACACTCAACCACCGAATAAGTACTTTTAAAAGTAAAAACAAGTGGTGTCCATGATAATTTTTTAACCTAGTGGTGTCCATGATAATTTTTTTAAAAACTCTTGAATTTTAAATAATTTAATTGTCAAATAGGTCAGGATTATAAAATTAGAAAAGCCAGCATCGTGTTTTATTATGGTAATAGATATTACATGGTATTAATCTAAATAATTCTCGAATTATCATTATTACGAGTATTATTATTTTCGTAAGGTAATTCTCGAATTATTCAGATGTCAAATAATTAGAAAATAAACTGAAAAGCACGAGGCACGTGTCTGCCAATCTAAGAAATGACAAATCATGATTTAGGTCCCACAGATAAGAGAGAAGAGTCAGATCACTCAACTACTCCATTAAACCTAGCTTAGTACACGCGTCGTTCCCACTAAGCGAGTACATTGATCAAATTAAGCGCCGCAAGTGACTGGGAATGTGTATGTATTAGCGTGCCTCTCTCTCTCTTTCTTTCTTCTACCTTCTGGATAAATCCAGAGAGAGAGAGAACTCTCTCTAAACCCTTTCTTTAATTGAACCTCAATTTCCAAATCTAACTTGCGCGAAAACACAACATCATCATCATCTAGATTCCAGACACAGTGAGAGAAATACAAATCTTCTAGAGAGAGGGACAGAGCATTCTTCCGATTTCGGTTTATTGCTCATTATCGTTCATATATACAGCTTTATATATATATATAGTACAGTCAATCGATCAACAATTTTTAGGGTTTAGTTCAGTTAGGGCTTGTTTGGTTGGAGTTCAAAGCATGACGGGGTACTTGCCGTTGAAGATGAAGAGAAAGGACCTCGAACGAGTGAACGATGAGTTCTCAGACTTCTCTCTTTCTTCGCCTGCCAGAAAAATCCGTCGATTGGTAACTAAATATTCTCTAATTTCTTCATACAAATTGTGCATTCTCTCTCTTTTTTCTTTGTTGTGTTCTTTGTATAAATTTTACAATCTCTACCTGTTGAAGCTATTTAGTTATTTTTAGGTTTTCCCGTTAATTTTACTAAAACTTATAGATTATCGTTTTCTCTAGAACTGATTGGCGGGAAATTCTAGTATTTCTGTTTTCTTTTCCCCTGAAACCAAGCATAGGAGTGTAGCCTTCCTCGATGCAATTTCTTTATCTCACTCTGATCATGGAATGGCTTGAATTGTTTGTAGGATGCTGAGTTGCCGCCAATAATGGAAGAAGATGAGCCAGAGATTCCTCTTGTTTTTGAACAATCAGTGCCCCAAGAGCATCAGCTTTCAAGCAATATGGAGAAAGTGGGAGGTCCAATCATAGAGGAATTGCCTTGTGCGCCTGTGAATGAAGAGAGAGCTATTGTTCTATTCAAGCCCATGAACACGCCTTTTGTGCAATCGCCTTCAAATTTCTGTGTTTCAGTCAGTCCTGACCTAATTTCTGGGTTTAGAAGTAAGTTCTCGAAAACTTAATTACTGGAGTTAATTTTCTTTTTCCTATCATAGACTACACATTCATAAATACTTCATAGTATTGTTTAAAGGAAAATTAAGTTACATTAACTGCTTTGGTTCCTAAGAAAATCTGATGCAGGAGTAGAAATTTAAGTTTTAAATAGTAATATGTTTTATAAAATATAAGAGACCTTATGTATGTTCTTTTCTTTTTGATTACTATATAATTAGGAATCTTAACTATATTGCACTTTCTATATGTTATACTTCTAATTTGAAAGTAAGCTCGCACAGTCAAGCAGTAAGATATTTCCATTTACATATGCATATGTAAAAACTTGGAACTTGTTGACAGTATGAACAATAGCAAAATAGCTGGAAACTAGAGTCGCTTGATAGTATTTGAGAATTTATAGTGTCTGATTTATGAATATTGAAGTTCTAGTGTAGTGATTAGTGTTATTAGGGAACTAAGTGGAGATTATTAAAGATACTAGCAGATTTTCTTTGTTGCAAGTGTCAACTCTCTAAACTCGGGGAAACTTGGATGTTGCGATTGAGGTGTATTTATATCTCCATAAGTGATGAACGTTGCGGCTTGGAATTCCTGATAGAATGATGATCTAGTATTTGAGTTCTAATGTTGCATTTGAGAGCACCGAATCGGAGCCTTGGAGTTGAAATTGGTGGAAATTCAATTTAAATTTTGAACTAAATTTCTTCCAATTCCAAATCTAGGGCACTAATGTGGTGCTCCCAAACATAGTATGAATGTATTGAAAAGGATTTTGGGCAGTCTTTGTATTGGGTTGTATACTAATTGTACAAGAGAGGATTCTTTTATTGAGTTTTAATTGTATCAAAGAGGAATTTTGGCCATTTAGCTGCACTTTTAATACTAAGGCCTAAGAACTGTCCTGCAAATGAAATTGAGTCATCGAAGTTGGTTATCACTTCGAAGGATTACTTAGATTACCTGTTAGGACAAACTGATTATTGAAAGTCATGCTGTTGGGTTGCTATTATTTAATTTGTCTAATATTTATTTAGTTGGTGTGGAAGTTTCAAAACCAATTAACTAGTTCTTGTGTGCTGTGCAGATCAAGTTTTCTGGTCGAGGGAGTCTAATCCAGTCAAACCAGCAGAGGATGAAGCTGCAGCAAATGGAAATAACGCAACAAATGAATGCTTGGCAGTTGTTCCATGGATCCCATCTCAGTTTCCTCCAACACAAAATGAAGCTCCACAGGCACAAGTTTCTGAGTTGATGGAGGCTGAAGAAATGGAGGCAGCAACGATGGACATTGAAGACAATAACATCCCCATGGAACAAGTGCAAGTAACAGAAGGATTACACCATTGGCAGCAGCAGCATTGCATGATTCCGCAGCTTCCCCAGAACACACCAACTCCTGTTGTGTGGTTCCGGTGACAAAACTTCTTGGATGCCAGCTAGAAAATATGCTCTTGCATTGTATTCTTCTGTTTTGGGTTGAGTTCTCTTCAAACATAGATTCGATAAGAAAGATGATCGAGAGAGTGGTGGCAGATGTTTTGGTACAATGGCATTATGTTGGATGTAGTGACCATTGGCTTTGGACTTGGAAGCTGAAGTTTTTTTAGAAATGACAGTATCGCTCGGTTACCTGATCTCAGCTTCCATATCGAGCTACTTCAAGCAATGTGCTGATGGAAGGTTATGATTGTTTTTGAAATATTGTTGGTGAATGTATGTAGACGATGTTCAGACTTGTAGAATTGTGTTTCCATTCTGGGGCACCTAACGGATTTATGGTACTACGTACCTTCCCTGGATTTTCACATTGTAGAATCTCTCTCTAGCTGTGTCATTGAACATGTTGATGATGTTCAATGACTCTCCCCCTCATAAATATGAACAAAATTAGTTTAAGTTGGTAATTTGAGCATAAGATTTTGTGTTCTTTATATTAATTGCAAATATGCATCTGTTCGGACCAAAGGACATAAGTTGTAAGGTGCTTACTTTCCCTAGCATTATTACTTTTGTTGGTACTTTTTGTAGAGGGGGGAAAGAGAGTAGTATCACTATCACAGCGGCATTCGGTCTCTACCAAACTCCTACCCCGACAAAGCGCACTGCCTGTTTATTGTGTATTTTTATATCATCCTTAAAACACTTTTGTTATGGCTTTTGCTTGGTTGAATCATTTTTGTGGGAGGAACTAATTTTGAACTACAAACATAAGATTCTGTGTGTCTCTCTCATTGTTTTATCCGACTCGTGGAGGGTATCCGACTCGTGGAGAGGGGTGATTGTTATATTCGACTAATGTGAAGGGGGTGCAAAAGCACGTTGTTTTATCCGACTCGTGGGGGTGTATTGTATCGGGATTAGTCAGGACAAAATTCCGGACACCCGAGTAATAAAAAAAAAAAGAAAGAAAACGGGGGGTTCAGCCACGTGGCTCATTGACCTGGTTTCAGAAATGTAACTAGGTTAAGTCATGGCTTTTAATTATCAGAGCGTGTTAAATCAAATAATATACAAAAATTACAACATTTCCAAATTACCGAAGAATGCATAATTGAAGTGGACCAAGAGCCAGCAGCCATTGGAACCCACGTAGTTTAAACCAAGGCCTCAATTAATGAAATATGGGAATACAGAGATACGCAAGATTAGTAAAGATGCAAATGGTAAGATCACCATGTCAACGTATTTCTAATCATCTATACTTGTATTCCGAGGGAGTATTACAGCAAAATGCAAGAGGAGAATGCTATATCAAGTTTCCGATGAGGGTATCTTTCATTCCTTCTTTATCTGTCTCCTTGTCCTCCATGTATAATCCTTCAAGAACAAAGTAGAATAGGGTGGGGATGATTTCTATCTAGCAGCAACAGTGAATTCTATGAAGCCTAAAAAGTATGGAGAAAAAACATTGTCAATGATACTGCCAATGGAAGTCTATGCTTGGAGCTCTCAATCTCCTGTGACATATTTCCTCTCTGCATAGTATTTTTTCTCACTTGCTTCCTTCTTGGCATTGCGTTTCTGCACAAGTGGAAGTGAATCAGTTCTAGGAGCTCCCAAATCAAAACAATCAGCATAATTCTGATATACACAACACCATGGAAAAAACTAGCTAATTAAAACATGAAAGATGGATGTCTTTAAGTCTTTAACATACATCAACCATTTATCATAGAAGAATAGATGGAACTAACTTGTTCATTTAACCTCAAAACCTTCTAAAAACTTCAGCAACAGTTCACAATGACAATAATAATAATAATAATAGTAGTAGTGGAAGAAGAGAATGAATGAGGAAACTAGAGAAATTTGAGGGAGTATTAAATACAGAACTGTTAGAGAAAACCTTTAAAAAAAAATAACTGTGAGGGAAAATAAAAAGGATATACAGAATTTGTAAGTGTAGGCCCGCTTACAAAATAAGATAAGCTCATTATACTTGACAACAATAATGATAGCACAACACAACCCAAAAGTTGAATATCATGAAATTGACACAACCTTAAAAATGCTTTCAAGTTGATACAGCCTGAATACCTCTATATGTCTTAAAGTAGATTCTTATCACAGTCACTTTCTTTCTTTTTAATATAATCAATGATGTGAAATGTGTGTGTGTGTGTGTCTATATATATAAGAAAGAAAGTGCATAGATAGCCACTCAAGCAGCAAATATATATATTGATCTGTTGCTGATTTTGGACTAAGAGTCCCAAGAAGGTAAGACCTCCAACTGATGCTTTTTCAGCCAAATAAGATATACAAGTGGGACCTAATCTGTATAGGTCCCATGACATAGCATACGTTAAGATGATAGTTTTCCTTTCCCTATTAAACACCTTCAAATTTCTAGCAGAAAAGAAATCTTTGAGTAATCAAGTGAGGCATATAGGGATTATTACCTTGTAAGTCTCATGATTCACAATTATCCTTTGGGCTACTGAAGTGGTAGTTATATCTTTTGGACTTTCAAGCATCCTAAAAATTCCCATGCTCTTGGGAACAGCATATGGATCAACTTTACCCTGCATTATGTAAATTATCTGTTTGAGAAAATGGATTCTAGACATTAACAAAGCAGCTTTAAATGATAAGAGTGTCAGCTTACATTCAAGAAAGAGTTGCTCTCAGAAACTGTCCCATGCACAACCAAAGAGATGTTAAAAGTTTTAATCTGTGCCAGAAAAGCAGTCTTCAGAACAACAACAAGAAGAAGAGAAGTAATAAAGCTCATAGAAAAACATAAACACTGTTTTTGAAAGACCAGGATGATACTTCTGAAAGGATTATGCATGGGATTTAGAAACAAAAGAGAAAAAGTTATAAAGAGCTCCTAATTATTTCACAACAGAAACCTGCAGTAAACAAAAAGTTGAATGGTCAAGAAAATCCTCAGTTCACATTTAAGGCTCTACAAGGAAATGTTTTCCCCCCAAATAAAACAGGTTACCATTGTAAGCACAAAAGTCATGTTTTTGCTTTAACAAACAATATCGAACAGAAGTTTCTGTTCAAAAACCGACGAGTGTGCCAGTGACATATTAACATCTTTGCAAAGAGTTGGATTGGTTCAATAGGCATTTATTCACATATCTTAATTCAGCAAACATTTGTCAAATATATGGTAGTTAATGAATTGTCCAATTCAAATTTGCACTCTCATAATGGCAATAAGGTGTTCGGCATGCACTTTATAATTGTCTAATTAATATTTCATAGACAAGTTCCTGGAAATATTCATTAGGAACTTCCGATCATGGGATGTAAATATATCATGATATTAGTAAACCAGGACATGTAATGTAGTCTTACAACCCTAACAGAATTTTTAAGGATGGTTATTGCAGATGAATAATGATAGCTGGTCGCAACATCTAATCCTTAACCTATGCACGTTCATGTTGTGATTGTTAATCCACAGAGGAGCTTCAGGTTCAAATTGTCAAACAAGGTCAATAAAGACATTAATACACATACAAGAGGTAAAAGCAATCAATAGTTGCCAACTTGCCATTCAGAAAAATTTAGCTCATATAGCTTAAATGTAATGGGTTATAGAATGGCATTAAGTTCGTGTGAATATAAAATATTAAACACACCATATCCTTGGTAACTTCCCATGGTGCTCCCATGATGACTTCATCAACATAACGGCAGGCCAGTACACTAAGACTACGCTCATGTAGATGCATAATTGGATAGTTAGTCCCTTGATTTTCACTGCATGAAATATCAAGCATAATTGGATAGTTAGTCCCTCGATTTTCACTGCATGAAATATCAATGATTAGGTGCAACAATAAACCATGAGGCAAAGGAAGATCAAGCATGATGATAAATGACAATACCCGACAGTCTGGTCAGTGTGTAGTCCCACGAGTAGAAAATCTCCAAGTTGCCTTGCATTCTTGAGAATCTGAACAAACACAAAAACGTGGCTTCACTGATTAATATTATATAACAAAGTGATCAAGGAGACCTTTGATGCGAACTTCGGAACTATGAGGACATGCTGTCATGACATTCCAAGACCTAAAATTACCGAGAAAAGTGGTATGTGTCCCACCTGACATTATAGGTCTGTTTGCATTTTGGCACACCCTTCGAACTATGTTATCACTTCAGGAAACCTTATCATACCCATGCATGCGGAGAATCAAAATGTGCATACTAACATAAGCATTGCACTTTCCTATGATTCAATCACTTCCTATATGCATGGCCAATGGTGGTCCTGTCAACCCATGGAGTTGAAAGGGCAAGATAATTTACAGGTTAACCTCTGATAACAAATCAAAATAATAGATTCATCCCATATATTAAAATATTTCAAAATTAAAAAATTATCAAAATATTTCAGGTGATATATTTTATGGAATTGATACTTTAGATCCAGATACATCATATCTTGAAAGTTATTTCTTTTGTGCTCCTTAATGACCAAACAATTGGATTTCTTACATCGGCTTTATTCATATGAAGTAATTGCCTTCAAATCGAACTGCATTTAGTGCTTGAGAGCTTGAATTTTTACCATTGCACCAAGCAATTCTTAAATTTGAGAAAACAGAGACAAAATCTGACCACCAGTAGCTCAGATACAAAATGTGAGCCTGCACGTATGGCAATGTTGAGGGACACCACTTCTTGAAAATCATCCACTATGGAATGCAAGCCAAACATCCATTTAGGCAATTCTTTTCTCAAATGGAGAGATCAGGAAAAGAAGCACTAGAGCACGACATCACACCCAGATCAACAGCTCGATCTTGATGCATCAATCTTGATGGTTTCTAGAATGGGGAAAGCCAAATCGTACAAGAAGATGGACAGAAAAGGCCACAATGTACTAAACAAGTTAAGATAGATGATTTGTATATGTGTCGTGCACACGTATGGACACATATTTCACTAGAGATACACTATGTCAAAAACAACTCCACAAATATTAGACATGAATACATGGTCAGCCACTAAGTTGCACAGAGTAATAGCAAGAGCAGGAGCAGGAGCAGGAGAAAAGCAAGAATGAGAGCGTGAGAGCAGCAAAGCCTAAAATTTATTCAAAGCACTTAGTCACAAAGAGTGAGAGCAAGAGCAAGAGCAAAGCGAGAATGAGAGCAGTAAAGCCTAAATCTATTCAGAGCATAGGCTTTTCTGAGCTTGTGCACAAAATATTATATATAAATAGCTTTTAAATGTGAAATAACTTTTACATCATGATAGGTAATATTATCACTAATCAAGGACTTAATTATCAATTACCTCATATTTGGTGGGTTATTTAGAAAATGAAAAAGAATGAAATAATATTTTGTTAAAATTGTGTAAAAGCAATGATCCACAACAAATCGAATGAAAGCTAGCAAAAAAGATCTACCAAAGGAAAGGGATGCATTCTCTCCCTTGGCCTTTGGAGAGGACTTCAGGAGCTGATTTCGGAAGGGAGGATTTTGGTCCTTTCGCGAGTACCCTACCACATCATATTCGAGATGGGTTTGAAAAAGGACCCACAAGGGCCTTTTGCACCAAGCTAAGTAATACAAAACCTAGCGTCAAGTAATAAAAGGGAACATGTTTATCATATGTCATGTGTTACAATAGCAAGCAATGCTACTTATTTCAGATTGTTCATGATTTGACTCTTTTGAAACACAATCAAACATTAAATTGTTTTCCGAAGAAAGCCGATCCACAATCCTAAAAACTCACTCTGTGGATTCCACCTTCAGTCTGCAAAACGTGAATTGAGAGCGAGAGCACTGCACATTTTAAGCAAATTAGGTGATTTGTGTTATGCATTAGTGTGTCAATCAAATTACTATGTTGACCATATAATGTTTCCATGTTAAAGTCGAGTATTTATGCAAAAGAACCTGTAGTAACCCTTGTGGACGGGTGTGAGTGGGCGGGTGCAAAGACATACATTGGGCTGAGCTACCACACTGATAGGGTACAGGATGCTGAATCCCACATCGCCTAGGTGTGGCAAAGGGGATGTGTTTATATGTAGTATGTTCTCTTCAAATGGTATGAGGCCTTTTGGAGTAAAACCCAAGAGCAAAACCGTGCAGGCTTAGGCCCAAAGCGGACAATATCATACCATGTGTTGGAGCGGGGTATTACAGAACCAAAGAGAAAACAGATCGAAAAAACTTATTTTCCAAAACAGCTTTCCCACCTTCAGAAGTACTGAAATTTTCGTTGAACTTGTCGAAGGAAAAAGTTCTCTATTCGACCTTTCTGAAAACCAAACTCTGGCTGGAAAGCAAACCAAACAAAGCCCCGGTCTGGGGACTTCCCTCATCGAGTGGCTTCTCTAAAAGACTCAAATTATTTTATGTAAATATGCAAACTTGATGATGTGGTACAGCTCTTGAATGCATTGCAGCTTCCTTAGCATTACGCAGCAGTCTGTAACAGAGCCAAAGGTAGAAGCCAAGTCCATGGGAAAGGGTACACTCAGCAATGAAGTCCTAAAACTTAGGTACAATTTTGCAGTATGTCCACATAAAATGTTTACAGAGGCCATACCCAACTATAATGGTTTAAAGGCTATTTGAGAAGAATAATGCTGCAAAGATGGAGCCACTAAACCAGGGAAGGATAACGAACATCCAAATTCCCATAGCAAGATAAGTTTAATTGACAAGAGAGAGAGAGAGAGAGCAAAAGAACTTGCAAAAATTAAAGTTGAGACTAACAGCTATACCTCAACATGTCCAGCATGAAAAAGGTCAAATGCTCCATCAATGTACACCACACAAGCATTTGGTCCAGGCCCCTGAAAATAGAGAAAATAGCAGAACAGACATAAAAATCTTCATACACATGGAAATCTCATTGAAACCTTTTAGGATGAAGAAAGAGAAAAGAAGAAGAGTATTAATGCATCCTCCTCCACCACCTCGATCTGTTATCCTATATACGCAGAGAACATTTCCTAAACTGTGAAGCATCAAACTAAAGACAAATGAGAGTTGATGGTGGTGGGTGTCATTATAGCCATCTCATCAAGTTTAACCGTTATTTTGGTAGATATAATTTAATCACATAACATTCTAGAGAATCTAATTGTAACTCAGGCGGCAGCATCCTGATCAATTCACCCACGTATGGATCTACAAAACATCAATTTGACTATTTTCTCCATTTTGCTCCCACTTTTACTAGAATTCATTCCATATAGTCTGTTCTATCCCTACTCGTTCTTATCCATAAGAGTTGTTAAAATAAGGTATTGCCTCAGTTATTTTTTCTCTCTCTATCCCCTTTTTCTTTTACGAATTTTATAAGAAAGGAAATTAGCAAAGAGAGTAAGAGACGCACAAGGAATATAGAGCTAGAGGAGAGCAAAAAAGAAAAAATCATCCCCCAAGTTATAACATAGAATTTACTCATACTCTAATTTCATTGGTTGATATTATATCACTAGCAAACAAAATACACCATAGAACTTCAACGTTTTGTGCCCATCATCCATGGTTAAGGTCAAATTAGTAGACATATTAAGGATTTGCTATGTGATAGGAGGATGAGAAGCAAGAGCATATACATTAACAAACCAACTAAAGAAAATATTGTGATTCTGTATGATACAGGAACCCCTGAGAGGTTTGTGAATTAGCAGATGCTATTAAATAATATTGGACTTCTTACATGTGAAAAAATGGGCTATATTCATCTGAAAAAATAAGTTTGATCATATAGGCCTTCTTATCAAATATTCAAAGAATTTTCTCAGTACATTCTGTAAGATTCTCCCTTTGGATTATTAAGAAAAGTTAAATTTAGAATAAAACCACCGTGCATTCCATTCATCGCTGTCATCAACCAAGTCTTACTGATTGTATGGAGTAAACTGCATAAATCAATTTTTCTTTTTACTTTTTAGTGTTTTGAGAAGTCATCTGCATAAATCAATTACCAAATATTTGTTCTTTCAATTTTTATCTTCTTTTTCTATTTTTTCTTTTCCTCTTTTTGGACTGACTAAAATAATTGATGCAAATGCCCAATCAAGTATCACATATTCAATTATTTTAATAGTTATATAGACTAAAAGAAGCAGATTCTACGTAAACTTTAAGATTATGCCTGTAGGCAATTTCCCAGAGCTTTGGCCAGATGGCAGTCTCGGGGCATATGAATCAAATGCTTTATCGTACATGAATAAAATGGATTTATTTATCAAAGGAACCAAAAGATGTGCATCTATTAGTGCAGAAAAGATGAAAATAAAGTTATTGCATTTAAAAAGGTTGCCATACACAGCTGCTGTATTATAATGATGATTAAGAAATAAAATAAAACATACCTTGCCATTTGAAAATTGCATAATCCGTCTAGATGTAGGTAGGAAATGAGATATGTGGACACCCTTGGCACGAGTTTCCTCATCCTGACTGCTATTCATGTTTTGAGGTTCTTGAAGCAAAGATGATTCGTGACTATCTTCACAGGCTTTTGCATCCTTAATGGAAGCAAGTATTCTTCCTACATACAAATAAGTTATATAGTTCACTAAGTAAAAATTTGGATCTTCTTCGCCCAATGAGTAATACCGAGATAATAGTATCTAGAACTTCTTTTCTTTTAATATAGTGTGTGATATCAAGACAAGTGAACTGTATGGTGATGATCAGATGCACTCAACCCCAATGACCTTGAGCACCTGTGTAGAGTGCATTGGTTTAAATCATCAAAATTAAAGGACTGAGAAACCACATTTGATTTCAAACCAACTCACAATATGTCCACAACCTCAGATGAGCTTGAGCTTGCTAGATCAACCACATGAGATTACCAAAGAAATATCATGTCTATTTCCTACCAAAATAACATTGCTTGACGAAAATGATTCTGAGATAGAATAAGTGAATTATAGTACCTACAATATCTGTGCTGGAGACACCTTCAGTGCGTTTGATCTGCTTATAGCGACCAACTTTCTTAGCCAGGGCATAAGCATCGGTTCCATCCGGAAGTAGGCAAGGATCATCACCGTGTATAATATAGTCAATCTTATGCTCATTAAAGAGACGGTGCATGAACTCTTCAGTAATTTCATAAGGAGCACGGGGAATGACTTCATCCACCCACTTCAATCCACTAACAAGAACCAGCCTGGAAAAAAAGAAAAAAAAAAATCATTAAATAACAAGAAGTACAAGAATCATGCATGGAATAATTCTATCATATTCAAAGAGTCAAAATGGTGCTATATCCAGAAAAGTTGACCAAATAACTGCTGTGAAAAACTCGTCAAATTCATTCATTTAGGTTCTCTTAATAGATATCTATCAAATGATACAGCAGAGAACTAAATGATTGCCATCCTACAAGTAAGGAGCCAATGACTACATCAGGAAGGACCATCTTAGGAGGAGAGCACAAGTTGCAGTATTTTAAATAAAAATGTAATTCTAGTCCCAACTTCGTGTGAGGTGAATAGAATGCAGCAAAATACCAATTACTAGAACATGTAGACCCCAATATCATGTCAAATGAATTATCTGCATGTAATAGTCCAATTGAGTTTAAATAATAAGAATGGTAACCTGTCCAGAAAAAGTCGATTGTATAGCAGCTACAAAAATCTTGTCAAACTAGTTGATGTGAGTTTTTCCCTAAAAATACCCATCAAGTGTTGCAGTCCAGAATTCTGCTGTTGTCATGTCACAACACAAATAATGACAGAAATCTACCAACAACCATGCCCCGTGTCTCAACAGGAATTATAAATTGATCTCTCACTGGACACAACATATTTAGTGATGAAACTCTAGGACCGGAAGTGAGGAAGAAAACTATACTTCTTTTTCTTTTCCTTTTTCTGAACCTTGTTAACAAAAGAATAAACCTCAGACAATATCATCTTTGTTGGATTCCAATTCAGGCATGTCATTAACATTATATTAAACTGGTTTAAAATGAAATCTCTCTTAGATGAGAATGTCAAGATCTAGACTTGAGTCAAACTGCTTCGAAGATAGGTCTCGTATAAATATTTAAGGATCCTTTGAGCTTGTTGAATCACTAAGGAAAATAAACACAAATATTTTGCATATAAGTTGTAGGAGGGGATCAATCTTCAATCTTAGGGCACTTGGAGAAGAACAGTAAAACTCTCGTGCTTGATAGTTTTCCTAAAGTGTAGCACTTAGGAACAGCAAAAGTTTCCCTCTCACCCTCTCTCATTCTACATCAATTTTGGTATCAAAGAAGCCCTGCCCGTCCTGCATCACTTTTAGTTCAATACAAGTGTAGAAATTTTGAAGTGGAGTCCAAAGAAACTTTTAATAGATGAAAGATTCCATTCCTAAGCCAAATTTTGGGGCGTTGAGACTAATTTCCATTCATTTGTTGGGGTTTCCAATTTAAAAGCATTACTTGTCCCCTAGAAAGCACATATACTTTCCGATGGTCACCGTGGAAGTATCGGACAGGTGTCCCAACACGAATATGGAAGAACTGCATGATTTTGCAGATCAGAGAATGGTGCTTAAACCTTCAACAATTTACTGAAAAGAAGACCTACATGTTTTTGCATAATAAATCAAAGAAATACACACCAGAATTACCTCTCTTCCATGGATAAAACAGGTGGACCCTTATTGGCTATAATCTCCTCGTCACTCACAACTCCAACCACCAATTCATCTCCCAAATCTTTTGCTTGCCTCAATGCATTTGCATGGCCATAATGCATGAGATCAAAACATCCGTCCATGTAAACCCGAATGCGTTTCTTCCCGCATTTCTTCTTCTGGAATATCCTCAAATCGGGCAATAAATACGGCAAACCAGGAACTGACATCCCACCAAAATAGCTAGTTGACAACCCGAGCAAGGCAGCAGTGACCATTATACCACCAAATAAATGTGGATAGTAGTAAGCCCCATCCCAGATCCAACTATTGTTCTCAAAGTCCATATTTTCCACCCCCTTTTCTTCCTAAGAGCTCCTGAAGACCTCTTTGCTCAATAAAGAGGAGACACACCACAACCTACAAAATGAAAATAAATGAAATAAATATCTCGATTTTTTCAGATTTTATCAACAAACATTAAATGTTAATATTATTTCATTTAAAAAAATATATCTTACAACTCAGAGAGAGAGAGACGACCAAAATTTGGGAAGAGAACAAGAAGATGGAACATTTATTTATCTTATTATAGCAAAGAATTCAAAACACAATTACATGTATGGAGAAGAAAAAAACAGCAATTAATAATTTTAAAATAGAAATTTCTTGGAGAATATCAACAAGATGTGAACTTTTCAACACCCACCAAAAAAGAAAAAGGAAACCAGAAATCCCGAAAGAAAATGCAAAATTCAGGGGAATGAGAGATGGTATTCCATAAAATTAAATTATTAGCCTAACACGAGCTCATGGATAATTCAGAAGCATGAACTTACATCAATAAATGTACGTATACATATAGACAAAGAGACAAAAATATGTAATGGTTATAACGCAAATGACCTGAATCTGAATCTAGCAGAGGAATTGAGAAAGATTAAAAAAAAAAAATTGAAGTAAAAATTTAGAAGGAAGAAACGGAATTGAGAAGCGAACAACCTGTGATAGATGGGATTGAGAATTTCAATAAAAGAAAAGGAAGAAAAAAGGTATTTATGAGGAGGAATTCATTGATGATCTGGTGGTGATGAACATTGAAGTTAACGCCCCTCAGAAATCAAAAATTCTGCAGAAAAAGAGCATTTGCCAGATCGAATCTTTACCTTTATTTCGCTTGTGTTCGTGTCTCCTCTCTCTCTCTATATATCTCTCTCTCTCTCTTCTCTCTCTGCTCGTCCACTGGCTTGAATTGTCAGAACGAAGGACCCCGTTATGGTTCCTCCAAACGGAGACGAAAAAAATTGAAGAAAATCTAATTTATTTTGAGACGTGTTCAGATGGTGTTGAGAGCACCGGATAAAGGTAATGTCGACCAGTCAGATGAGCGGAATTAGGGACCTCTAATTACAAATGCATGGAAATTTTAAGTCCACATTTTACACGCATAGAAAAACGAAAAGCATGTTCCGAGATACAGGGTGTAACAAGGCTTGTATATTAAGTAACGTGTAAAGTAACGCGTTAACGTATCAAAGAGAGTTGATTTTCGAACTTGTAATGGTCATTGAAGACCTTAAAATAGTGAACAATACCTTTTCATATATATGTAATTATTTTGCATATTCCATATATGTGAAAAGTGAACTTCATATCATTGTCGTTACCGTAGTTGCCATCACGCCATATGAATTATGTGAAGTACAGATACTTCTACAAGAGTAACGTATCCGTATTGAGTCTGTATTCGATACGACTTTTTTATTACTTTTGAATACGTGTCTGATACTTTCTAAACGTATCCATAATTTTAAAATATATATTTTTATTTTTAATACGTATTCGATACTTTTCAGATATTTTGACCACATATCCAATACTTATCGAATACTTCAAAACATATTTTTAACGAGTTTTGAACATGAAAATGTAATTTTTTCAACAATAATATTATATTATAATTGTTAAGAAAAGTTTAAAATTCATTTAAAAAAGAAGTGTTGAGATACATATCACCATTTAGTACAAAATTCATCCATGCAACTTAAACAATGACCCTTAACTCTTATTTTGTTTGTTAATGATAATGTTTTATAAATAAATGTTAATAACTCATTTTTTGCATATATAAAAATATAATTTACTATCTTTATATTGTCGTATCCTACCATACTTGTATCATATTTTTTTTATAGACTTATCATATCGTCGTACTCGTATCGTGTCGTACCTATGCCCCGTATCCATATCCATGTTTCCTTGGCTAGTGTAAACCAAAGAAAGGGCTACATGTGTTCCAAAGTTTATCTTAAAAATCTAAACTATTATCCTTTTGCAAATAACTATGTGAACTGTAAATTGTTTCTTGAACTAATGATTTGTTGCAATCAAAGACATACCTATCACAAAAGACAATTTTATCCCATTTTTATTAAATTATCTTTTCTCTCCTCTAAATTTTAATTATATCATATACTTTAATTTTATTACTGGTATTAATTTATCAAAACAATAGAAAAATATTATAGAGTTGCAACTCTCACCAAATTTAGTCATTTTCTAAAATGATTAACTTATTATTAAAAGTTTACCATTTATAATAAAATTTATTATACCAAATTTAAACTTTTTGCCCATAAAAAAATACTTTTTTTCATACAATATATTAATGAAAAACTGAGAAATCACTTAAACAAAAAAATAACTTCTTTTTTATGCAGTATATTCATGAAAAATTAAGAAATTACTTGAATGCTTTATAATTTTCAACTTAATATTTTTATTAAAAAAATTAATTTCAAGAATTAAGTTAAATTTATACAATATAATGGAGAAAAAAATAGTATGAATTTTTTTCATAATTTATTTTAATAAGAAAAATGAGTTAAGTATAATTCAATAAGAAATGACCTTATAATCATTTAATGAAAAATAGTTCATCACATGAGAGACATGAGAAATTTTTGTAACAAAATTAGGGATGGCAATGGGGCAGGTACGGCACGGGTTTGCCTAAACCCATCCTCGCCCCGCTACCTTCAACATTATTACCAAACCCGTATCGAGTTTGAAACGGCACGGAAGTTCAAAACCCATCCCCGCCCCGTTAGGAGAAACCCCACCTCCGTCCCCGCTCCGTTTAAAATTTCAAAAAGGGCAGGACGAGACGGGGCAAGGTGGGCCCCTCCCACAAAATTGTAACCACATCAAACATCAATAAAAATTAATTTTTTCAAAAAATACGAGCTTAGTGGGTAGTCCCAAGTTTGATATTATTAAATTCAAAATAATATAACCCCTGTTTAAGAAGTAAAATGACAAGATTCCACAATTAAATAACCTATTACAAAAAATATATTTCACAACTAAATAACTTAGTAACAAGTTTGATCCAACAATTAAAGAAGTGTTTTTACAACAAAAAGATAAAATGAAAACATAAGTCTTAATACAGCCAAAAGTAAAATTATAATTTATATATATATATACATATAAATATATTTATAATAATAAAATATATAGGTGGGGCGGGTACGGGGCGGGTTATTATAGAGTCCCAAACCCACCCCGTACCTGCGGAGGGTTTTGATTTTTTTTCCCAAACCCGCCTCTACGGAAAAAAATGGCTCCCATACCCGCCCTAAATGGGGCGGGGCGGGGCGAAAACCTGGCGGGGCGGACAAAATTGCCATCTCTAAACAAAATATGATAGTTGAGAGAGTATAAAATATAGTTCAGGCGAGTTATTTGCAAATTTGGACATAATTTAAGGAAGTTTTTTGCACTTTATCCTAATATATATATATACACACACGTCTTTGATCAAAATCTCTTGTATATATATAGAGAGAGAGAGAAAGAAAGAAAGGAATAATGATCAAAGACACAATATATATATATATAGAAACATACACGTATAATTTCTACTTTGATGACATCTATTTTGTACACAAAACCCCCCTAACTATCACATTTTGTTACTTATTTTTCATTAAATGATCATAATGTCATTTCTTATTCAATTACACTTAATCGTGTTATTAAAATAAATTATGAAAAAATTTCATAGTATTTTGATGATCCATTAAATTTGCATAAGTTACATTTAATTCTTGAAATTAATTTTTTTAATAAAAAAAGTCAAGTAATTTTTTAAACGATTTAAGTAATTCCTAAAATTTTCATGAATATACTACATAAAAAAGAAGGTACTTTTTTTCATTTAAGTAATTTCATAATTTTTCATTAATATATTGTATGAAAGAAAAAGTATTTGTTTTAGGTTAAAAAATTTTAAACTGAGTATAACAATTTTTATTATAAACAGTAAAGTTTCAATAATAAGTTAATCATTTTATAAAATGGATAAATTTGGTAGTGATTACAAGTTTGTGTATTTTTTTCATTATTATGATAAATTGATAAAAAAAATAAAATTAGGTAAATGGTATAATTAATATTTATATAAGAGAAAAGATTATAAAAATAATTTAATAATAAATAACAAATTTAAAAAGAAATGCTATAATTGTCTTTTATTATGGGCATGTAAGTTAAGAGGATTTTTTTTTGCCCGCTTTACAAACTTTGGGGGTTCTACTAACTAAGGTAAAGTGTCGGAGTTTTTTTATTTTTTTTTCGCATTTTACTCTTGTTATAATGATGGCAATCTAACATTGTAAAGTTAGGATTAGGGTTTGGGATGCCATTAGGGTTTAGATTGAGGTTGAGTAGGGTATGTATGATATGTACAAAGATTGCCGTACTTGAGAAAGAAAGAAGTTGTTGCAGATGAGAGAGAGAGAGGAATACAATTATACAGATATAGAGATGAGAGAGAAAAAAAAGAGGTTTGATTTATTTTTATTTTTTAAAATATTTTATAATTTTAGAACACATATAAACTTTTCTTTGGTCCGCATCTCCTATTGTTTTTGTGACTATCGGTTCTGCACCCTTGGGCTTATCTTGCTTACCCAATATCTACTCGTCAAGCAGAGAATTTGGGATGAGATCATATGATATTATATATCCATACAAGAATGCACTCATATATAATTGATATGTAGCTTGAATTTAGGAAGGATGCTGTTGAAGTACAAAAGAATATTTTGTAATCTGTATGCATATTTTAAGGAAAGTTACAAGCGTGAGAAAGGATAAAGAAAACCTAACAGGAAACAACAAAAACATCACTTATAACAAGATACTGTTAATTAACAGTTGTATATTATTAATTTCCCAATATATATATATATATATATATATATATAGTTTTATATTATTATGGAGAATCATCAACTCCTTCTAAAGTCTGAAAAGGAACAATACAATAAGAATATGAATAAAGTTAAACGCACAAACTGTATTAAGATTTTAAGAGGGGAATAAAATCTATATCTATAATACTATTAAAAAGTCATTTTAATTTTTTATATACAATTTTATACCATTTTGTTTAAATAAAAATCAAATATATACCTACACGCATTTAGAGCAAAAATTATTCTTATCTATTTGTTTTTGATCCTGTGTTATTTTTTAAATCACATGCATTGCAAGTGCTTTTTACTCTAAGGTCCAATTCTATGCTGACAATATTTTTGATTATGTCAATTAATGATGTATAACTCTTATGCATGAGACTTGCTGGTTGAGATTAACATATAATTTTAGATATTTTTCTTATAAATATCATCTAACAAAATGTTTGTCAAGAAAGGTTCGTGTATTTTTATTAAATATGAGGAGACATTAATGTATTTTCCCTTTTTCTTTATGAGGACATTATTGTAAAAAAATTTCTCTTGGAGATTATACATGTGTGTGTGTATATATATATATGAGCAATGCTACACGTCATGAAAATATTTCATGAAATTTTATCTTGAATGATATGGTAATTAAATGGTAAATTAGTATTGATAGGATTCCCCCCATACATGAAATGTCAATGGTATTATCACTTGCCACATCATTCATGAAGGCAATTCATGATAAAATTTTATGACGTTTAGCATTTCCCTATATATATATATATATGCAAATGAAGTAATAATACGTTACAAGTTGTGAGAATACGCTTTAGTTTTATTTACAAAATAACAATTTTTTAGAGCTATAAATAAGAATTTGAAAAGAAAAGAAAAAAACAAAACAAAACTCTAGAATTTCATCTAAAACAAGCATAGAGCCATGATCCAAATTTATATTGTTTATATTGTTCAATTAATTGATTTTAACTAATTTTTGAATTTTAATAAATACAACAACAAAAAAGTAAACTAACTAGAGAGGATGAAAAGTAAATCAAGCAATACCAAGATGAATACACACATGTTTTTACCTAAAAATCTCAAGAAAAAACCATGAACCTTGAACCTGGTCTAAACAAATCAAATCCACTGAAAAGAAAAAAAAGAAATATTAAACTAAGTTAACAAGATTTCCATCTCTTAAAAATTACTAAGTTATCTCTTGACACATACTTACACCAAACTCTTTACTCGAATCTCCATGTTGTTGCTCCGTCAACATATCAGATACTTGTCTCGTCTGTTTCTCTGGTAACACATATATCCGTGACTAACTGTCCAAGCTTTCTGATTGAGGTATGGTTGAACTTTGTGTTGGCAAGTAATTATATGTATATTATTATGTAGGATAATAATTTATACTTACTATGCTCGTGTATATGAATGCGAATATATATGAGCGTTTTGTACGTGTATATATAGGTTGATATATTGAAAAGTATGTATCATCAAATTAGATGTACATTATTATACGCCTCAACACTAAAGATAAATTCCTCTACTCTCATCATCAAATTAGAACCTAGCACCTTGCATTAGGCAACTATCAATGAAGCATGGCTGAGCCGGAATTTATATGATTTCCCGTTGTGATGTCACTTGTCATTCACATACATTCCCTAATAATTGTAAGCAACTATCACGGTTTGATTGGTGATTAGCAGTTTCAGTGTCTCTTTTGTGACGTGGCTCCCTTCATTTAGCACCTGCATCATCTCTCCCAACTTCTCAAAACTATAGCATTTCTTTTATATATATATATATATATATATATATATCATCAATTAGATTTTGGGATCATTCAATTTTATTATTAGAAGAAAATTTTATAGAGAAAAAAATTCAATATTTTTTATCTGATTAGAAGGAAGATGTACAATTTTCAAAAATAAAAAGAGAAACCTTAAATAACATATATACATATATGTGTATCTAAATTCTAAATTGGAGTTTAAATTTTTTTTTATAAAACAAATAGTATGAAAGCTTTAATAATGAGATGCATGCTTCACCAATTTTTAAAAATCCTATTACTGCTGAAAATTCTATAACCCTCAAAATGGTATTAGTGTTGGAAATTCCAAGGATTACCAACTATTTGTATTAAAATTTCATAATATTATTTTTAAAAATTCTATTAATGTTGAGAATTCCAGTAAATTTTTAAAAAAAAGGATTTTGAGAAACTTTCAATTAAAATATTTTTGTTGAATTTTCAGATTTTCAGTAATAAAAAAAAAACATAAAACCGAACTAAATAGGCTCTTGACTTTGTTTATGTTGTAATGTTGTTCAGTGATAAAAGAGTCAAACGAAGTCGTTTAGTTAAGTTTACTGCGGAGGTACAACACGGATCCTCTACCGCAGAGGATCCGGATCCATGACCCAATGAGGGGGTTGTGCAACATGAGAGTCGGTATGTATCAATTGTATTACATAGATTATGGAAGGATAGGTTATTTTTATGGTGAAGAACCTTTGCATTTATTTAAATTTGCAATGTTTTACCCTTTGTTTTTTTACAATCCATGTTATTTGGTAACTCTTTTTCAGATTGGTTTCCAAATTGAACCCATCTCCTGGAACGAAGCACCTTGATGTTGCTGGTGGAACAGGTTAGCTGTGTTTGATTCAATAGTTGTATGTAATGTCATTCTTTGGTTAGTGTGGCATATAGACTAAAATGGGGAGCATGAGGGGTATGGATGAGATGAAGGCATTTTATTATGTGCTTTGAAAGAGAAACTAAAATATAGTCTTGGAACAAAATGATTTTGGGCAGCAGGGCAACAATACAACTCATGAACTACTCCATTAAGGAAGTTCAAATGTTAAAGTTTGTGGATCAACGAATAGAGGAAAACAATTCTTAATTGTAAGTATCATAAATAAAGCAGTTGATTCAGTAGCATGGGCTGCAATAAGGGTTTTGTTAGAAAAAGAATTAAAGATTAGTGAAAAATATAGTAAGAATCCATGGAAGAGAAAAGATTCATGAAAATAAGAGGAAAAAGAGAAAAAGAAAATAAAAATTGGCGTGTCCATATCGTGTCCGAAAATTCATGGCGTGTTAGATGCGTGTCCGAAAATTCAAAAAAAAAAAAAATTCAGACACGTTTTTTGGCGTGTTCAACATGCGTCGGGAGTGTCCTGTCTCCGTGTCCGACACAAAGTCTTTTCCTTTTTAGGCGTGTCCATGATTTCTATATTGCACAGAAAGATTCAATATTGATATTTCTCCACCCCCGAAACAAACACTTAATAAACCTCTATGTATGTGTATATGTAGTTCTAGCGATGCCCTAATGCATCTATAACTTTAAAGATTCATTTTTTATAGATATATCTTGCACAACATATAAGTCAGTTATCATATTTTTGTGAAGTTAAACATAATTGTAATTATTACTAGAATGTGGTGCTTTATCGAAGTTGAGCGGTACTTAATGCTCTGAGCTGCAAATTACGAATGATGAAAATTATAAATTGAAAAGGAGATATTTTCCATTCTCGCGGTATGAATGAAACTATCTCTGATATTAAAATTCTTCATATTATTTAGATTAAATGTGAAACTCGTGTGGCAGAAGCTTTTTTTGTTGTTGGTTTGAACACCCATATGAGTTCTATATGAGTTTGAATTAAAAAGGTTATTTATTTTTTTTCAGGGGATGTTGCTTTCAAGATTATGGAAACTATAAACAATGTCTACCGAAGAGCCATGCACGACGTTCTTGAAGATAATTTGCACGAAGAGACCCGTATATATGTATGTGACATTAACTCAAATATGTTGAATAAAAAGCGTGCCCAAGAGAGAGGTAATATTTGAGGAATGAACCTGACATCAAGTGAAGCATATATATGTTGTAGAGGAGTGAAATTTAGAATTTTAGGGCCATTTTTGTTTTATATCCTATCTCCGTTTAATAATAAGAGTTGTCTTCTGACTTATGCAGGACTTGGAGAAGACAGATCGCTCGTATGGGTGGAGGGAGATGCAGAGGCTCTGCCATTTGATGACTATTCAATGGATGGTTACACAATTGCATTTGGGATTAGAAATGTAACTCAGAAAAAGTTCTTGCCGAAGCTTATAGGTAGCTTCTTATACATTGGCCTGGTTGTATTAGCAACTTATAAGTTTTCTATTTTTGGTAAGTGGCAACTTATAAATTACAACAGTTAATATCAAGCATGAGGCAGGGGACCGATATGTTAACTTGGTAATCTGGACTAGTGAAACCACCATCACTCTCATAGTCCTGTTATACATCCATGACTTACTGTTTTTTCCCTTCAATTTTTATGATTCTATTTATTTAGATGTCAATTAGTTTCAATTTAAACATTTATGGTTTCAACATATAGTAATTTAGAATAGTTTAGGTGTTTGACTCTGCTGGTATATCATGGTCTTGCCGTGATTAGAAGAGGTTGGAACTACCAACAAATTGTCTACTTATGAGATCCTGTAGCCAGAGGATTTCATATTCTTGCTTTTCTCTTTAGGACTATGGACCATCTATTCTCAAAGAGCTTAGAAAATGGATTAAGATGAGTTAAATATAATTGTTATCATTGTTTTGGGTTGATTTTTCTATTTGAGAGCAAGAGTGTGACCAAGAGCACAACTTGCACAAGAGATGTAAATTTCAATATGCCTTTACGCTACAATACCTTTAGAGCATTTACTTGTATAAGTTTGTTTATCTGTACAATATTGCAAGTGAGTGTGCATTGATACATATAAATGTTGATATATCTATATATATAGTTGATATATATATCATGTATGTATGCATACAATGAATATAATGACTAAAAATTGCATATAGAGTATTGGTAGTGAAACTGAGATGTAATGTCAGGTGAAAATCATGCTCTAATCCCACATTGTCACAGATGTTTTAGAAGAAATTGTTGCTAATTCTATGGGAGCTCTCTAAAAGATAGAGTTTCACTGGTGGCAGATCCTTTCAGCAAAAGTGTGTAAATCTATTATAAGTTTACTACCTTTGAGCAACAGAATTGGTTACTATTGAGAATGGAAGCCACATCAATTAGAATCTTGCTCTAAGCCACATCTATTATAACCTTAGCCTTAGCTTTTTTGAGCTCTGGACCTGTCCACAAAAAAGCCTATGGCAGCTCAAGCCTCTGGCCAAATTTGAAATTTTTGGTTTGACGATTGGAGTCAGCCGAGTCCTTTGCATATCAGAGTTGGGTTGAATCAGATGATAGCTTCTTCAATTGCCCTGAAAACAAAATGCAACCCATTCATGATAGGGAATTTATGGTTGTTCCCAGACACTGTTACAACATTATTTCCAAACCTTAACTCACCGGTATCTCTCCCCCAGCTGAACCTGAGCAGAGCTGATCAAATCAAATGGCTTCCTTCCCCTTCCTTCTTCTTGGCCGGATTTGATCTCCTGGGCCTCCCAGCATTGGGTTGGCCAGCGTAACCATCGTTCCCTCTTATGTAAGATGAGCCTTGCTTCCTGGTATACAACATTTGGCTCCAACTTTAATAGACGAATTTCCAAAAGACGAATATGTGGGTGTATAATTAAGAATAATTTATACCTCAAAAATAAATGAATAATGAATTGATAATTATTATTTAGATTAATTAATTTAAATAAATTACATTTTAATTTTAGGGTTAGGGTTAGGATTTGAGAAAGAAAAAGTGGAAGCACTCTAACATAACCATCGCCAACCACCACCATTGCTAGCCAACCCCAAACCTAGCACCTCCTCCATTTTCGCACCACCAAATCCACCGCCAACCACCACCATCGCCAGCCAACTCTAAACCTAGCACCTCCTCCATTTTCACACCACCAGATCTATCGCCAACCACCCCCATCGCCAGCCAACTCCAAACCCAGCACCTCCTCCATTTTAGCCACACTAGATCCACTACCAACCACCACCACCACCATCGCCAGCCAACCCCAAACCCAGCACCTCCTCCATTTTCGCCACCACTAGATACACTACCAACCACCATCACCACCATCACCAGCCAACCCCAAACCCAGCACCTCCACCATTTTTGCCACCCCCAAATCCACCACCATAGCCATCGCCACTCCAATCATATCTCAATTAATCACCACAAATAAACTAATATATGCATACATCGTATGTGTGTATTCATCTACAATAGGACCATCTCTAAGGTCGACGAAACCCTAAATCGGAGCCAACCGCAAAGGCATCATCCTTGTCCATAGCGACGAAACCTAGATTGAACAAGAGAGGGCAGAGGAGGCTACGACTATGGCCGAGGTCATCATCCTTGTCAAGGTCCACTCGCCTGTCGACCAAACCATCGCTGCCCTTTCTAAGCAAATGGACGTCAGACACACCATCATCGACGGCGGTAGCGAGTGGTACAAAACACCGAGTAATAACTCCACCGCATATGGTGGATGGCTCGCTGGATTCTGTGGTGGTTTGATAACTGTGAGGAAAAGCTTGATATGGATGCCTATGGTGGTTTGATGGTTGAGATTTGCAGATGGTTGAGATTTTTTAGGGTTTGAACAAAAAAGAAGAGTGAGGTAATTTGGTCATTTCAATGGAGCATATATTTTGATTTTTCTAACATTAAAATATGGGAGGCAATATTTGCACTCCACTTTTACACGATTGCACTCCATTAACCTTTTTCTTTTAAATAAGATGACAAGAAGGCCCCTAAACTCATTAATGCATCATTCTTTATTTTATAATACCATAACTAACCTTTATACAATAAATTTTAATTCTTTTTACTTCATTTTGTAATTTCCTTTGAGTTCCAACCAAAAGAGAACTTTTCCCTGGGTACATTTTTTTTTATCCAGTAAAAAGTGATAATTTATTCAATAGAGATAACCTTTTTTTTTTTGTACTTTTAAAAGAGACAATGGATACTCTATTATTTTGTATTTATTTAACAGGAAGAACTTTTTTTTTTGTCCTTTTTTTGGTATCATACTTTTTTTCTCAGTGCTGTCATATGAGATAATTTATTCAACTGAGATAATTTATTTTAGGTCCTTTTTTTTTTTTTTTTGCATACCATACTTTTTTTCTTGGTCTTATCAAATCAGCTAGTTTATTCATCAGAAATAAAATAAAAAAAATTGGAATTACATTTTTTTTTGTGTGTGTAGTATACTCATTTTTTTGGGTCCTATAGAGAACTCTTTTTGTGTCCTTTTTTGAGTTCTTCTCAAAAGAAATACTTTATTCAATAAATATAACATTTTTTTGGTACTTAGATAATATTTTTTGTTTTAGATCTTGTCAAAAGAGAAAAAGATAACTATTTTTTGAGTCTTTTTTTTTGTGTAAATTTTTTTTTTGGAACCTGTTAAAAGAGACTGAAAATATTAAATATTAAAGACAAGGAAGGAATATCAGAAAGGGTAGTTGTGTAATTATTTTTTAAAATAATCATTCACTTGTGAAGTTAAGGTTAGAAATGTCATTTTCTTTAAAATGGGAGTACAAACGTAGAAAATAGAAGTGTGAATATCGTCTTCCTAAAATATTAGGGGTATTAAGGTAAAATCATCACAAAATTTAACGTCTGTACGATTAATTCCGTTACAAGGAGGTTAATGCAAAATTTCAACTGAGTATAATTAGACCAAATCTCAAAAAAAGTCATTGTATGTAACCGACTTTTTTATCATGTCCGCTTGGCAGCTTCAATTGCACATCACCTATAGATGCTAATAGGAAAATCAGATAAGCATAATTACACAATTATATGAACTTTGCTTTGTGCAAATTTGAATATTTATTTTATATCTGAAGTATATGGTGACTACAATGTTTCATTCAAGGAAGACAGCTTAATAGGATTATCAAGAAATATAGTCGTTCTTGGAACTAGGAATGAGTATCAATTCTGAACATGAATTTCTGCATCGAAATTGACAATTAGCTTGATGGAAATTTTGTTGAAGTTCACTTGTCCGATAACGTGAAATGGAGTACAAGGATAAATGCACATATTTTTATTCAAATCTAGACAACTTTTAAGTTCCTATTAGAAAAACTAGAAGGAATATTGGATAAAACACTAGAAAACAACTGTTAGTTGTTGCTGCCTGCTATATTTTTTGTTTTGTTTTGCATGTCACATTAAGGATGATCCAAGATATGTGAACTATGTCTTCTTTCGCAGTTATGGCTCATTTTTAATAACAGCGTAAATAGTTTTTTGGTGGTTTTAGTTTATTGGTTTGAGATTGAAAATTTGATACATCCTTGGCAGGTCATAAAATTTGAACCATTTGCCGGTGGTGCGCCGAACAACATATAGAATTTTGATACTACATATATATACCAAGCTCCCAAATGGGCAAGTGACTCTCATCCCTCTCAAAGGGCAAGATCATAAGCAGCTCCATAAAGTCATCCACACTCAACTACAATGTGGAACTTTTCCTTGCACCTAAAATATACAACTTTGGGCCAATTGTGAATTAATATTCCTTACCATCAAAGAAAATAATGAGTTTTTATTGACGGGTAATACAAAGTCGGTACTCGGGAACAACGAATAATTTCTCCAGCACGAGATATAGGAGTCCCATTTAGAGGTGCACAAAGAACCGTGAGAACCGGAACCGAAACCGAAACCAGAACTGAAACCGAGGGGAACCGTACCGAACCGTGGCTACGGTTCTGGTTCCGGTTCCTAATACCAACTGATCCGGTTCCGATTTGAGGACCAGTAGAACCGTACCGAAACCGTTGGGGGTAACGATTCTTTGGAACCGAACCGGAACCGTATCGAAACCGTTGGGGGTAACGATTCTTTGGAACCGAACCGGAACCGTTTTATATTAAATATGTATATATATATATATATATATATATAATATAATAACTATATATAATTATATATAATTATTATATGTAATGTATGTATATATATATAATATAATAATTATATATATATAGGGTGCCATTTTTAGATTGTAGGTCTCACATTTATTTAATGAATATATATATTTTTTTTGTATTTTTAAGCTTTCTTGAAAAAAAAAAAAAAAACTAAGGAACCGCGGTTTGGAATCGAAACCGAACTGAGAACCGCGGTTCGGTTCCTCACGGTTCTAACCCTTAACGGTTCTAGTTCCAGTTTCAAAAATTAGGAACCGTTGGTAACGATTCCAGTTCCACCAAGAACCGTGGGGAATCGTACCGTGTGCACCCCTATTCCCATTAATGCAATAGTGTGAGTACTAAAGTACTCTGGTTAAAATGATCTGACATTATTGTGGGAATAGAATAATTTGAGATATAAAGAGGATGGAATTAGTGTTGAATTTGTGAAGAAGTTGTCGACTATGGCATTTGCTATTTCAAGGACGATAGGATGCACGGAATATGATATATGTCAATGGGGACAAGGTCTTGAATTTTTTAGCAACCCACAAATGGTTATCTTCAAGGCATGCATATTGCAGCTAGGACATTATCTACAACTTAGAAGTCCTTTTAAAGTATTTCAAAAGTTCCCTAAACACTACACCCAAAAATTAAATGCTACAGATGATATTTACACTCCCTTTTTGATAAATTCATATATATATATATATATATATATATATATATATATATATAATTTAAATAACATACCGTATTATTTGACTGTCTTTCACTTTGCGAGGTAGAGGATTGATTATTTCTTTTTTTTCTTTTATTACTTGCACAATACACAAATAACTTAAGTATAATATTATCCCTGCTTAGTGTTGCTTATGGAGCTTGTCAACTAAATTAGGGGAAGAGTCCTTTTTCTTTGAATTAAGAGTAACTAATACTGCTTATGAGTAACAGTCCTTTTTATTTGAAGACAGGTGACTCCTAAAGAGATGACATTACATCTTTTTGTCACCACAAATCAAATGGTTGACACAAGTTATCATGAGCTCACTTATTAAAAAGAAAAAATTGTAGTAAGAGCTGATAAATGATATTGATGCACTATTCCTATTAATACAAACCAACAAATTTGGATGCAGTTTTTCAACTATTTTGTATTAGTTCTGTATTACTTTTATTATTTTATGTGATTGATTTAATTTTAGTTCGGTAAAAATTAAAATAATATTAAAATAAAATTTATTCATATCCCTTACATTTTTTTATGTTTCTTGATATTTAACGTCAAATCGTTAAATCAATATTCAGTCCGTAGTGTACAAAAAAAATAGATTTTTCCTTATCCTCTTCAATTGGGACTAATATACTCTTCTCTTTCGGCCAGGCCGGCCCTGGGCCTAGGCGGCCCAGGCAGCCGCCTAAGGCCCCCAAAATTTTCAATTTTTGAAGGGTCCTAATTTTGCCAAGCCAATACTATTACTGAATTTCATTTTTTTTAAAAAAAATTGTTAACTATAACCATTGGGCTGGAGGGCCTCATTTAAAAAAAAAAAGTTATTGAACAAGCCCAATAGCATCTGGGCCTCAATTTTTTTTTAATAAAAAATACAAGTATTAGCTTATTAGGTTCACCGATTTATCATTTTTGCTTCTTTCCTCACAGACACAAAATTGTTCCTTTTCTTCTTCTTTCCTCGCGGCAAGCACTGAGCAGGCAACTTGCAAGATTATTTCATTGATAATTTTGCAGCTCAAAATGCAAGACGATCACATTTACTTTGATATGAAGTTGAATTTTGATTTTTGCCACTAAGATGTACTAAATATTTTCTTTTAGTTTTTTTATGTGAACTGGATCGTGCTATTTATAAAGCACTAAGGCCAGGTTTTTTTTTTTTCAATGTGCTTATCGTCTAATTTTAATACAAATTTTGCACTCCTATAAAATTTATTCGCGTGTAAAAGTTTTTGTATAAAGGGCCCCATATGAAAGTCCGCCTAGGGCCTCTCAAAATTTTTGTAATCTCAGGACCGGCCCTGCTTTCGGACAACGCTAACTCGAGAGTCCTGAACTTTTTGGGCTGCAACTATTGTTGTTATTTTCCCACCCTTGTGGGCTTTACAGTTACATGATTAATACAATTTAATACAAGTTACGTTTGGAAAAATGGATTCTAAATTGCTCTGTAAATTTTAATTTAGATTCTTCCCTCTTCATCCTCCAAAATTGAAAGGTAAATTATATAAAAAAATTATTATACCAGATGAATGTGTTGTAAGACCAAAAGGCTTACTCAAACTACTCGTACAAGTGACACATATCCTTATATACACATTCACTTCGGTAATAGCTTACTCAAACTACTCGGACACATATCCTTATATACACATTCACTTCGGTGATGAACTCTCAAGATCAAATTTAATAATGGAGAGACACGTTTAACTCTCTAGACATCACTTACAAAATAATTTAGATATTTATACATTGTTACTTAATATTCTATGAAGTTCTATCTAACTCTATACATGTCTAAAGCATGCATTGCACCAAAATGGTACCGTTTTGATGCACAATACTGTGCATCCCTCCACACAAGCCCTAACATGACCATGCACATCAACATGCAACCAAAGAGTTTGTTGGTGGTTTTCGTTTTTTGGTTTGTGATTGATAATTTGATGGGTCATAGCTAGAGATTTATAATTTGATGGGTCATAGCTAGAGATCGATTTTGAGATTACATCCTTGGAAGGTCATATATAATCAACCTTATTTCTACAAATGCTGTATAATCAAGATTATCAAAGAAAGGGGATTGAATTCTATAACAATTATCAATCAAAAGAGTGCACTTATGGGTGTCAACATGTGTAACAAGAAAATAATCAAATGCTGTATAATCAAGATTATCAAAGAAAGGGGATTGAATTCTATAACAATTATCAATCAAAAGAGTGCACTTATGGGTGTCAACATGTGTAACAAGAAAATAATCATCAAAAGTATACTTCTAAAAGAACCTTGCATGGGCTTTGTTTTTTTTGTACCCTATGCAGCTGTTCTTGATAACTACTTTTGTTCATCCATGGAAATACTTGATGGATTTAAGTCTTAATTAGTGGATTACAAGAAAAGACTCACCGCTCAATTAGTTGATTTCACCAATGGAACGTATCGTAGGTGTGCATATATTCTGGTGAAATGTCTTCAACAATATATAATAGTCACTGTCAGTACTAGCAATGGAAGTAAAATGAACAAAGAGAAAAATGTTAACTCGTCTGTGAAATATTGTAAAAATGAGTATATATATATATATAGTCGAGAAAAATATTAAGAGACAGGTTGCATGATTGCTGAGTAAAATTTACTAATTCCATCTGGGGCAATTGGTGTTTGTTTAATTTTCTTGCTCAATTTCCAGTCTGCAGCATTGTGCTGACTACTAAATAACAAATTACATATGCATGGGTCACTTACCATAAGAAGACTTTTTCCATTGGTCTCTGGAGGCTTACATGACAAGCAAAAGAGCCAAATGTAACCGAGAACAATTTGCCGGTGGTGCGCCGAACTAAATGCTGCCTGCATTGTAGCGGTTGCCGGCAAATCATTTTCGGCTACAATCCACTCTCTGCCTCTTCATGCAAGACTCCTAGACAAAGTTAACATCATCACACCTCTAATTTATGACCATGTATTGTTATACATCTCCACACACGCACAACATATATATATAGGCAAAGATTGCTGATACAATCACAATGCTAATTGTCGTAGATTCTCAGTCTGACAAAGCTCCCAAATGGGCAAGTGACTGTCATCCATCCCGAATGGCATAACCAGCTGCATAAAAGCATCCACGTTCTACTACAATGTGGAACTTTTCCTCATACCTAAAAGAATAAGGAAAAAAAAACTTTAGATGAGTGGTGAATTAATATTCTCTGTTATCAAGAAAAATAATGAGTGCTCATTGGTACACTAAATAATTTCTCCAACACGAGATATATATAATATGAGAAATGCTAAACGTCATGAAATTATTTCATGAATTTTATCATGAATGATGTGGCACGTAACGTGGAGAGTTAGTATTGGTAGAATTCGGTGATAATATCATGGGACTTTGTGTATGGGGGGAATCCCACCAATACTAACTCTCCACGTTATCTGCCACATCATTCGTGATACAAATTCATGAAATAATTTCATGACGTGTAGCATTGCTCATATAATATGTAGGAGGTCCCATTAATGCAATAAGGGGCGTAGCTACAAAGGCACCGGTGGGTACATTAGTACAGACTTAATTTTTTTTTTTAAAATTTATACATAGTAAATAAAAAAAAATTTGAGTTTAGAACTAGGAGGACCTATTAAGGCCCGAGTGATGTACACACTTAGTTACTAAGTATTTCGTTCTCTCTCTATTTCCTCTGATGCTCTGCAACTGCAAGTTTTATCTATTTTCTTTTCACTCTCTTAGAATATATTATTCAACGTTTTCAGAATATGAAGTCTCGAAAAGGATTCTTATAAACAATAGTTACAATATCATGTTATTTTGACATTTTATTGTGTAAAAGATATTAGATCTTTATATGTGTTATTTTATTTTGTTGTATTTTTAGTACTTAAAAAATAATTTATTTTATTTGAATTATTACGTTTGTACCTACTTGTATAAATTTTTGGCCACGTCCCTGAATGCAAGAGTGGGAGTACTAAAACGGGTATTAGCCGGTTAAATTGCACGTTGCATTAATTGTTGTGAGAATGGAATAATTTGAGACATTAGAAGATGGAATTAGTGTTGGACTTGTGAAGAAGCTGTCCATCTACTATGCCATTTGCTATGTCAACGAGGATAGATGCACCGAATATGAATGTCAATGTGGATGAAGTCTTGAATTATTGAGGAACCCACAAATGGTTATCTTCAAGGCATGCATGTTGCAACGAGGATATTATCTACAACTTAGAAGTGTTTTTAAAGTCGTTCAAATATGGGACAATTATTACCCCCAGGCTTTAAGAAAAGAAAAGATAAATTTAAAAATGTACACATCTATGTTTATCCGATTATCATATGTATGAGAAGTTTCAAATTATTTAATTCTATCGGAATTGATGATCAAATCGTTTAGGTCCGTTTACTAACAAAAATATTTTTTGTTTTTTAATTTTTATCTTTTAAAAAGATAAAAACAAAACAAAAGATTATGTTTAATAAAATGTTTATGTTATCTGTAATGAAATATGTTTCTCATTTTTATAAAAGGAGAAGAAAAAAAAAAGATATTTCTTCTTAGATTATATATTTACTATTATATCTGATGTTAAATTATATATATATTTTTAAACCACATGAGTTTATTACACCTTCTCCTAAATCATCAAGAAGTATGATTTCTTGTCTTCTAAGTTTATTTAGCTTCCTAGATTATGTACCTATAAATAGGTTTTTATGTATTATTCATAATAAAACAATATATAATATATCAAATCAATATATACAATTCTCTTTCTATATTTCTAACATAGTATCAGAGCCTATCAATTCTTAGTAATCTTCATGACACCATCTGATTCATCCCCGGCGGTCAACAGTGGAAAATAGCTTGCCATATATATATATTATGCAAAAAATAAAAGAAGAAAAATATGATAGCTCAACTGAAGCTCAATTCATTAACTTTCACTAGCATCTGTGTGTCAAAGTAGCTAATTTCAATGACGAAAAGACTTCTTTCATCACAGAAAAACGGACGTACTACAACAAGATAATACTCTTTGGGCTGAAGAACGCAGGGGCAACATACCAACATACTAACGATTGGTTAACAAGGTCTCATTCAATTTTCCCACTCTATGAACTCCTAAATCATATCAACTAAACAACATTCACGTTCAGATTTCATTCTCTAAATTTTGTTTGTTGCGGTTTTGTTTTCGTTTTTTTATAAAGAAATTTGTTTTCTATGATTTTTTATGTTCTTAGTGTTGTTACTTTGCATATCTATTCTGGATGAATTTCATTTGATAGTGTCTACGATTTTGTATTTTTCATAACATGTCTCCATTTCATCAATGTACGTGCGAACCCCAATTCATTTAAAAAATGCAAGGAATATTTCAATTGTAAATTAAATAAAAAAGCATATAAAATATTATTGTTTTCATCTCTGAATAAAATCTTCATTGTTGTTTAATGGTGTGAAAGCATTTTTGAACATTTGATAAATCATAAATAACCTGTGAGTGAAAGTTGCCTTAAGGGTGTGTAAATGGTTTTGGATAAGAATTATACGTTTGAAAGATTTCAATGTTGAAACCTTTCGAGTGGAAAAGTTATCATAAAATCATAGACACGATAATGGATTCTTCATACCTGAAAGTCAAATGAACTATAAGGGCTGGTTTGGATTGATGGAATTGGAAAGAAAAGAAAAGGAAGGATAGTATTTTTTATGTTTGAATTATCATTAGTAAGAGAAAAGAAAGGATTAGTAGTGATTTGGAGAGATAATTTATCTCTCCAAATCTCTCATATGCTATCCTCCCAAAAATGAGAAGATTTGAAGAGAAATAATAAGAATAAGTGAATCTTTCATAATATCAAAAATAACCCTAATATGTTAAAGAACAAAATTTAAAAGACATTTGAGTACATCTTGTAATATAAACACAAAAAGGACATAATAGTAAATTGATTAAAATGGTTTCTTTTCTTTTCTCCCCTTTACCTTTTCCAAGCAAGAATGGAATCATTTCTTTTCTTTTCTTTTCTTTTATAATTTATCCAAACATGAATACATGTTATCCTCTCTTTTCTTTTCTTTTCTCTCATAACTAATATTATCATTTCTTTTCTTTTCTATCTTGTTTATCCAAACAAAGCCTAATAGTCCTACTAGCTTGAAAGTCAAATGTACTGTAATGGCCAGACTGTGTTATACATGAGCTTGTAGCTAAATATTTCGGATCTCTACTACGACTCCCAATTTGTAGTTATATTCGAATTTAAAATATGAATGCATTATATTTGAATTCTCATTTGGATTCAGTTACATCATTTAAGTTCTCTTGCAGGAGCTAGATTTCAAATGTTCAAATTTTATGAGGTTATCTTAATGAATTCAAAGATCACAAGAGAAGAGAAAAAGAGAAAGAAAACTGAAAACGAAATATGTTAGACCTTTCAGTTCTTTCGTTATCTCCTTCATGGGATTGTTGGTTCCTGTTCTATTCTTGTTCTTGCAGTTTATAATAATATATAGAGTAAAATGCACTCACACTTTACAAGGTTTGTCCAAAACACACTCGTATACAAAGTTTGCTTAAACTTACACTCACACCCGGCCCTGAGCTTTGGGGTTTGATCACACACAATCTCCAATTGAAATCCATCGGTCAGAAGATCATGTGAAATGTCTGTTTTATCCTTTCACTAACTGAAAAGATATTTTTAACCTTACTTTTCACGTTAAAAGATCATATTGCCCCCAACTTTTCTTTTTCACTTAACAAAGCTACCATTCTTATCTTTTGCTTTTCTCCCTCCTCTCTCACCCTCACAATTCACCTTCTCTAATTCTTCCTCTCTCTCTCTCTCCTTTTTTTTTATTTCTTTTATCTCTCCTCACTCTCTCTCTATTTTTTTTCTCTTCCTCCATCTCTCACTCTTTCCCGAATCTCTCTCTCTCTACATCTAACCCCCTCTATTTTCTTTATTCTATCTACTTCTCTCTCTTAATTCTTCACCCTTTTCTCTTTTTTCTTTTATTTTTTTCTCTTTCACCGTTTGATGTGGCAGTGCACATGGAAATTGACAATGATGGCATGGCTTTGGTGGTGGCAGTAGTGTCTCGGCAATAGTGGAAAGATGACAACAGAGGAGACAAAGTTATAAATAGATGAAGATATATATACACAGAAATAAGAAGTATATATATTTTACTTCACAGTTCACCTGTCTTTCTTCTTCCTTCACTGTATCTAAAAATAATCTTCTTCCTTCACTGTATCTAAAAATGTCTGTTCACTAATCAAATTAAGAACATATTTAAACAAGTAAATATGAATTAGATAGTTGATAATGGCAACTTAAAAAAGTGACTAGTGAAACTGTTCATCATATTTAAAAAATCTCAAAATTAAGAACCATTGGCACGTGAATTTGTCATACAATTCAAAATTTAGTTCACTAATTTTTTATTTTTTTAAAAAAAAACAGTTCACTAAAGTAAAATAAGAGACCATATTTTTGTGATGAGAGATGATCAACAACTAATAATTTATCCAGGTAGTGGTGCTTTGCAATGAATTCGATTTTTTTCCGGTGAGACAAAAAGACAATGATCTGTCGAATTTTATTTAGTTACCCACAACACTCCTCCAGTCACACAGGAACCAAACAGAATTTAGTGTGGGTTGGAATAAGAAATTGAAGGACATTTTTGACTTGAATAATAATTTTCAATGCATATGTGATTATTTTGTTTAATTCAACCAAAGAGAAAAATAAACATTTAAAATAGATCACGTTGTAATTTAGATCTCCTAACTTTATTTAAGTGTAGTTTTCCCAAAAAATTAACTAATGAAATTAAACAAATGAAATTGAACAAAAACTTGCATATATAATACATATGCCCAAATAATATCTAATGAGCTTGTGATTTTATAATTTAGATATTATTTAGGTATTAAATATAATATAAGGAGAGAGACCCTTGTATAAACCTAACACAATAATTGAGGTATTCATAAGACATACCGTAATATTCTACGAAGTTGTGTCTAATTCTATACAAGTCTAAAACATCCATTGCACCCCCATAACATCACAATTCACATCAACATTTCTTGTCTATCATTATTTTAACTAACTTTAGTTAATCCAACACAATTCATTCCTAGTGTTGATCACTCTGAGAATCTATCAAGTTGTCAAACATGTAAATTACAGCAAGTCTTTGTATAATATTTCACAACATCTATTAATCTAACCACTGCAATGTAAGAACTCTACACCAAAATTAGTTATTTTGAACAACTAATTATCTTAAGTAACCACCACACAAATCGAAGGGTTCAATAACATGCATCCTTTTGTGTAATTATTTAGCTTTCACTCCTTAGTTCTTATTATGCGCCTGGATCTCCTTATATCTATATAACTCATACTTGAGAATGTCACCTCTTTTTATTTTTTTTTATTCATTTATTTTTCTCCTTGAGGCATTAATTATTTATATATATGCTAGATGACTCAACTTGTTCACAACTTTATATTATGTATGTAAAGTCATACCAAAAATCAACTATTTATTATCGAACTCCACTAGCAACTCCAATTCATTAATAAACTCGTACACAGTGACACTCTTTCCAAGTTTCAATAGTTATAGTAAGACATGTCGATCATATACGAAACTTTGACAACAATGTCATATTAACTACTACAGGTTTCTACTATATATCATTCTTAGATGTTACTCGAATTCCCACAACCACCCCAACTCTAGTACTATCATTTAATCAAACAAGTAGATTACCATAAATTGAAGCTCCGTAAATGTAATCCAGCTATTCTTATTCTTATCATAGTGTAGCATAAAAAATTATAACACTAATTAAAAAAATAGAAAATTTTCACTATTGTTATGTTGCTTAAACTGATTCTTAAAAGCGCAAATTATAGTTTTGGATAAAATGCTAGAAAACAACTCAGTTTTGCAGCCAGCTAATTTTTTTCTTTTGCACTAAAATGAGCAAATTAAGAGAAAAATGTAAACTCGTCTGTGAAATATTGTAGAAATGGGATGTACTAATGGAGTCAAAAATTGGTCGTAAAATGCAAGAGGCTTTCGGTGTTCATCTTATAATTTCTTGCTCAATTTCCAGTTTGCAGTGACTTATGCATGCATGCATAGGTAACATGCTAAAAAGAGTAAGTATTTGTTGCGCCCGGCGCATGTATGCGAGACGCACTCAATATCTACACTAAAAGAAGACATTTTTTCATACGTGTCTGGAGGCTTAAATGATAAGCAAAGAGGCAAATGTAACCAGGAACAATTTGCCGATCGAACCAATTAATGTTGCCTGCCTGCATTGCAGCAACCGGCAAATCATCCCTGGCTACAAGCCACTCTCTGCCTCTTCATGCAAGACGACTCCTAGACAAAATTAACATCACGTACACCTCTAATATATTTTTATACATCTGCAATATATATATATATATAGGCAAACATTGCTGATACAATAACAATGCTCAGTGTCGGAGATTCTCAGTCTGGCCAACCTCCCCCCCCCCCAAATGAGCAAGTGACTGTCATCTCTCCTCTCACAGGGCAAGATCATAAGCAGCTCCATAAAAAAGCATCTCCATATATTCTACTACAATGTGAAACTTTTCCTCCTGCCCAAAAGAGTAAAGAACTTTGAGCCAATTAATGACAAATTGATATTTTCTATCATAAAAAAAAAATAACGAGTGGTCATTAACCGATAGGAATAATATCTCCAACACAAGATAAAGGGGTAGGGGTCCCATTAATGCAATAGTGGAGTATTCTATTAAAGAGGGTATTAGTTGGTTAAAATTCTTGCTGCGTTGCTGTGGGAATGGAATAATTTGAGACATAAGAGGATGGAATTGGTGTTGGACTTGTGAAGAAGATGTCCACGTACTATGCCATTTGCTATGTCAACGAGGATAGATGCACCGAATATGATTTGTCAACGAGAATAAGGTCTTGAATTTTTGAGGAGCCCACAAATGGTTCTGACTCATCTTCAAGGCATGCATGTTGTAACAAGAAATTATTAGTGAGTTTCGAAATCTTGATTTCGGAAGACTAATCATTACTTAATACACAAGCAAAAAGTTAACTTTATGTCAACTCTTTTTAAGTTTATTGCTTACGTGTTAAGGGGTGATTAACCAGAATTAATGATAGCAGGACGATGACATTTATGAACCACGGTAAGTCAATCAAAAAAGTAATTTTGTTAGAAAGAAATCAGGAGCAAAAAAACTTTTGGCGAATGCATTTTTTAGATATACTTAACTTTTAAATTATTATTTTTTTGACAATATTGTTCCTTATTCTTAACAACTATTGCAACCCTTAGAAAGCATGAAATCAGCCATAGAAGTTGAGATGGTGGTAGTGAAAGGCTGTGGTGTTGGCGATGCCAGTGGAGGTGGCAATGGCAGCGGCGGTGGGGGTGGAGATAGCAGCGAAGTTAGCGGCAGTAATAATGACAACGGTGGTGGAAGGACTATATTTTTAATTAAGAAAAGCTTTTGATATTAATGACTTACAAGTGCTTTTGAAATCCGCTTAAAAGTTACCTAAACACTAGGCCCAAAAATTATTTACTATGTTGGAAATTGAAGGTGATATTGACACTTTTTTATTTATTATTTTTTCTTAATTTAATTCCCTTATTTAGTAGTTTATTTTTTTTTATCTTTCCTTGGCAAGAAACTCCCAGAGATTTCAACTCTCTCCCTGCCAATATTGCCTCTCTTTAAAATACTTATTAGATTGATGCAAATTAAAGGAATGAAGTGCATTTGTAATGGTTTTGAATTAATGCAAACAGTTTCATCTTTGCTAGGATGTAATAATTCCTAAATAGGGAGCCGAGTATTAGAAATTTCAAATAACAAATGTAATCAGGGATCAAAATTGAGAATCTTTACACAGTTGAGAGTGGGCATGCGATAGTGGAGAGAATGAGCATATAGAAATAATTCATTGTCATACTGTACTTTTGGTGAAAGGAAGTGTATGTGATATATAACACAAACCACATGAAATGTTGGTGACAAAAATTCACAAAAATATAGCCGCGTGTCAATACATTAAACTTCAAGAAGTGTCAATGATACATGCCCAACTATGGACTTATTTATGAGACCCTTTAGTTTCAAAATGCAATTGTAGATGAAAATATTGAATGAATTCTAATATATTTTAAAAGCCTCAAGAAAGAATCCAGCAAATAATATTTACAGCATCAACAAAGATCTCTAATTTAAGTTATAACCCCCTTGAATGGTTTGCAAATAAAAGAGTGATTTTATACCATAAAAATTACATATAGATTGTCTAGAAGTAGTATATCATACATACTGAGAGCATCCATTTACACCTAGCATAACCTTACACGGATCAATAACTTTTTGTAAGACTCATCTATTCACAACCCAACTGTTGGATTGGAAGTCCCTCTCATGTTTATCACACAATGCCAAAAATCAAATTAATCGGAGACATAGAGATGCCTAATCAATATACACTTTAAATTAGAATTTTATTCTAATATTTTGTAAAGCTAAATACAGTTCATGGATTGGACGCGTCCGATTAACTTGATATTTGACATGCATGACAAACACGATAAAGTATATAGTTGGATTGACAAAATACAAACTTAAGAAGAAGAAAAAAAATTATTAAGGGGTATAAGTTAATCCTATCCTATTCATATTTACTGAATTTACAATATCAACCGAATTACCATGATAGAAGCTCCAAAGTAGACAAATTTGTCAGAACCGCCTTGAAAAGCAGGGCTTGTAAGTGCCTGCATTGCACCATCCCTTTGATTCTTCAAATGAAATGCTTGTCCCTGGCATTATGATCCAGGTGTCTGAATTTCTGCATAAGAACAAACAGCAAAGCATTTAGAGACATTGCATTATGAAATTTCTAGGGAGAGAGAAATCACCACTTACCCTCGATGAACTGAACTTCTGTTTCGTTCACAACTTGCACCCAGAATCACATTCCATCACAATAAATTAATGCACTAATATATATATATATATATAACTCCCGTAATATTGGCAAGAACAAGAAACAGGAAAATAGAAAGTGCTGCATCATTTCGTCCAGAAATAATGACAATGTGACAAAACAATCAAGTAGTGCTAGGGATTTATTGACTGAACAACAAGCTCGACATTTCACAAGATGAGTTTCAAAAAGTCAATCGGGTAAATAGCTATTAGCCAGGATGTCAATGGAATTGGAATGTGGCTACAGCCACAAAGACCATGCCTCCACGCAAAAAAAACCTTTTACTGCTAACTTCGAAAAAAAGACTTCATTAGTTTTACATATTTACAAAGATTAAATTGCAATTTGAAGGGGTGGATAGCATATATAAAATGAGACAACAAAAACTTAATATAATTTGCAGTTCAAAAATAAAGAATATGAATTCAAATAAAAAACTTATCCTTGTTACATACGATGTTCAAAAAGCAAAATGATCATTGGATGTAGTGATAGTATAAATAACCATAAGCGCAGTGAGATATAGCCCGTGCTGGCAGGAATTCTTTAACACTAAACGTTCCGAGGAAAGAAGTTGCTTCAGGACTTGTATCGAAGCCCAAGCTTACTAGTCCATTGAGGTCTCATCTTAGCTTACAATATCAGTTTTGCATGATTACTAAATGCAAGTGAATGCATCGATACTCAGAACCAAGTCTACAATCTAAGAAATGATAATTTCAAGATGATGCATTAATAATCTAACTTTTTCTGTGGAGATGCCATACTATAAAGCACACTGAAAACACAATGAAAAGTAACAGGCATCTAAATACAATTTCTATAATGACTAAAGAACATGCAACACTTAATTGCTTGCATCAGTTTTACAAATATTCAGAATTAAGCAATTTAAAAGTAGCAAACAAAAAAGTTTCAAGATACAAGAAGAGGTTCCTCTTAAATTGTAGTTAATTATCCAAAACTCGTCAAGGCAAAATAGCAACAACTACGTAGCAGTATTAGATAATCCTCCAACTACTTGAGATTGAAATACTGAAGATACTTTCTGTATATTACGGAATATAAATATATATTATCCTGCCAGAGACAAGAATATCCCCATAAATGCCAAACATCTCATTGTAAATATTTAGAAAAAAAACTCGTAAAATGGAAAAAAGAAGAAGAAAAGTGAAACCAACAATACCAGACATGCATGCGTGTGACAGTATTGGGAAGATAGCAGAGAACACACCTTCTCCATATAGCTGTTCGAACCGAGCAACAATGTGTTTTCCATAAGTGTATTTCTTCAAGGCATTAAGATGAAGACTTATACGACTAAGCAACAGTTCCCGCTGATTATCAGTACATGTTTTGAGAATCTTCTGGACCACATAATTTGCATATTGGTCCTTCATCATTGTCTAGGACAAAAAAAAAACAGAAATAGAAATAGAAACTGTGACAGTTAACACATATTACCAGATGCAAAGCAGACCCATGCATGCGCATTCACTCACGCAAGTAACATCAAATTTGGAAGCCTCAAATAAATATGCCCTCCATATATCACAATGTCAAGGTAGTAGACAAAACAACCAGTTAGTATATCCAGTTTACAGGGGTCTCCTTCTCATTTGTGTTTTTGTTTTGGTTTTTGGCTTTTGGCTGTCAAGAGAGTACACACACGACTAAACCAATGAATAACTTCTGACAGAGTAGTACTTACCAGGAAAAAAATGTAAACATTTTGATAACATTCATCAATAACATATACTTATGCAAAAATGAAAAGGAAAAAAAGAAAAGAAAAAAGAAAAGGTTTCCATGCTATTGAACTTAAACATCTTTCAACCCTTTAAAAACAGCTATTCTTATAGTGACCTATAAAACAGATCTTTTACAAGAAAACAAATACCTCATGGAAAAAAAACAGATTGAAACCAGATGAGATAATAAAAGGCTATATTTAAATTCAGAAAGCTTGCAGAAAATACTTTGAAAGCATTAATAGATCAGTCAAGAACATGATCAACTATCATTTTCTTTTCTTTGGGCATTTGTGTGTTCTCAGTAACTATAAACCAACTGTTGAAGTTAAGCTTTCAATTTGTGTGTTCTCAGTAACTATAAAGCAACAGTTGAAGTTAAGCTTTCAATTCGACTTACCAACAAACAATCATTTGCATCACTTTGCCCAATAATCTCCCCAATCAAAATTTCCCTTGAATCAGAATCACCGTACTCCAAACATTTCTCAATAACATTTGATGCAAATTTATGTTGGCTCATTTGTACGATATGCCCTGACAACTTGATAATAATTTGGCTTCTTTCATGAAGCTTTCCCCTCTCCAAAACATGCTGTGACAGTACAAACAAGTGGCATATTAGCATCTAGCAATTGAAACTGGATGTTTGCAATTGAAAAATTAAAAACTAGAAATGAAAATAAAAATCTAGGTTCACAATTGGAAGAACCAAGTACATCCTAAAAAGAAATGCAACTGGCAGGAAAATCTTTTCATCTGTTAGAACACATGTAAGATAAATGGAATAATCCATTTGCACCAAGTATCTTAATAATCAAATATCATGCAAAACTTATTTGTACAGCTGGATACATTAAGAGAGGAGAGGAGGGGGAGGCTTGATGGTGCAGAGAGCAAAAGTCTCCTCAATTAAGAAAGGAGAGAGATCAACAGTGGTGATTGACTTTAGTTGGGGGCGGTGGGAAGTGGTACCAATTGTAGAGGCCATTAGAAAGGGGCGAGATGGATTCTTGTTTTGAGAATTGAGAGGGAGGAAATAGTTTACATGAAATGCGGCAAGAGAAATCAAATCTTGTAAATATAATTGATTGGCAAGGGAATTTAGTATATATACTATATTTAATTAGTATATGACTCATTGAAAGACATCCATACATAACTATTTCAACTTGCTTCATTTCTACATTATAAAAACTCATTTGTGAAGTTATAAATAAATCCTAAAAAAATCTATCTTTGAGTGCATTTTTAATCATAGAAGTAGAGAAAAATAAAATATAGTAATATTTTCTTGCTGACAGTGACTTAAAATTCAATATAAAACTCATCGCCATAGAAGAATTATCTTTATAAATTCAGCAAAACTTCATCAAATCCAAAATTATCAGATTTGGGGGTTAAAACATATGTGCATGTACATTTGGAAAGAGTAGTGCAATTAAAAATAATAATACATTCCGCCAATAGCCACATCCATTCTGTTATGTCCTCACATGCCGTGTCCATTACATTATGTCTCTCATATGACATGTCCATGTCACAACGACTATTATGCTGTCATCGTTGTTATTTAAAAGCTTGAGATACATATATGCATGTGAACAAGAGTATATTGGAATGCGTAAATAGATCTATTGGCATACATGGGTGTAAATAGGTGCAAATGAAGGCATTTATAGGTACATAAAAATGTTAATATAAACATGTATAAGCACATATATGTATATTTAGGTGTATGTATAGGAATACATGCACATGTAGGCCTATATAGGCACATATACAGGAGAATTTGTTCATATAAAACTGTGTATAGGAGCATATATACACGTGTGTAGATGGGTACAAATGGGCATATCAGTGTATATAATTGCATGTATGGATAGTTTAAATTTGTATACACAAGCGTATAAACTATACATGCATATACATTATCGTTGTGAAAAACTGTCGCGAACAAAGCACAATCACGAAACACGACACAAAACACAAGAAGCACAACACACAAAACACATGAATTTACGTGGTTCAACGATGTGCCTACGTCCACGGCGAAGATCCGGCGAAAGTTCACTATGCGAATATCAAGGGATTACAAGTTTCAACCCCAAACCCTAGCTCTCGCTCTCTCACTCTCTTTCTGCGTTTTTAGTGTTTTCTCTCATTAGTCACTCCAAACCCTTAGATGTCCTTATACATCGGGCTACAAGAGAGTCCTAATCCGGGTCCAAAACACACAAGCGAAAAACGGGTCATAAAATTTCTTAAGGCCACACAAAGCCCATTTTTTGGGTCAAAAGCGACCCGGGCCGAGCCACAACATAACATGCAAATACATTATCTATACATACACATGCATAAACATATAACACGTGTGCATATGTATTTTTTTTTTTTCCAAAAGGTTAAAGAATTATATATATGATGTAAATATGTACATGGTGGGTCAAAAGGGCAAACAGGGCTGAGCCCAATAGGAGCATTGCTCCATACAACAGGGCATAAGCCAAACTAAACAGAGGCTCAAGGGTCTAACACCAACCAAAACAAACATTAAAACAGCCGTTAGTAACTGCTAGAGTCTGATCGTTACTAATGAACATTCAGCTTAATCCGGTGATTGAAACCAACGAGGTAACACAGAGCTAAGGCATTCTCAGCTCGGAGAGAAGAGGCTAGTCCGGGGGTCTTGGAGGTGGACGACAACGAGATGGGGATACTCCCCAATCGAGAAGAAGGGCTCTTGAGTCTGAGCAGTCTTTTAGAAACCCTAGAGCAAGAGATGTTGTGATTGAATCAGTGAAACGAGCAAGAACAGAGCTTTAAGAAGACAGCTTGTTCCTGAAGATCCTGGCACTGTGCTCCTCCTAGATGTGATAGACCATGGAAGATAGGACCCAATTTGCAGGTTAAATTTCTCAGATTCTTTGATTTCCAGTGATGACTTGCCCAGGAGAATAGATGGTTCCAAATGGGGCTTTTTGAGTGTAGAATCGCATTTTGATTGTAAGAATCTCCAAATGGAGGCTACAAACTCACAATCAAAGAATAGATGAGAGTGGGATTCAGAATTTGCAAGGCAAAGTGGACAACCATTTGAGATTTGGAGGTGTGCCAAGCTTCTTTGGTCAAGAGTTGGTCATTTAGAATGGATTGCTATCCATAGTAGAAGCTTATATCTAGGGATAGCAGGGGATTCCCAGACAAGGTTATAGCATGGGACTGAGGGAGAAGGATGGGAGATAGTGCGTTTCATGGAGTAAACTCCTGTGGGAGGGGCACTCCAAATGAGTTTGTCTCTGCTATTTGGGATATGTGGGGGCAAAGAGGTGAATTCTGGTATAATGGAAATGAGGGATTGGGGAAAGGACTAAGAACTTGAGTTAATGAGTTGGGATGGTGTGATATCTTCTGGAAATCCAACTGATTAGATAGACTGGGCTGAGATTGACAAAGACAAAGGTCCTCTGTTGAGCCAATTATCAAGCCAAAATGAGGTTGAAGCTCCATTGACCACTTGATGTTTGATCAGACCTCTGCTGAGTGTCTCAATTGAAGAATCTTCTCCAGCTCCATGAGCAGGACTGAGGACATTTCAAATTCCAGAGACATTTGCCTCTAACAAGGTCACTCCTGCAACACTAAACCCAAATTCTCTGATCATCATCTGATAGAATTTCCCATATATACTTCAATATAAGCTCTCTTGGAAATTTCAAGATTAGGAAGGCCTAACCCTCCTCTTTTAGGTTTACAAACTGATTGCCAGGCAATTCTAGCACCTGACCTCCTAAGCTCTGACCCAGACTATAGGACAATGAGTAGTTTATTTAGCTCTGAAATCACCTTCTTGGGTAGTATGAAGATGCTAGACCAGTTATAACTGAGTTGATACAAGGACTGACTTGATTAGTATTAACCTTCCAGCATAAAAGAGGGACCTTGAACTCCAGTGAGTGATTCTTGAGGCTATCCTGTCAATCAAGGATTTACAGTCTGCAGCTTTCAGACCTAATGTGATGAGTGGGACTCCCAATTGTTTGATTGGAAGAGAACCTATCCCTATCCCAAGGAAATTGGAAATGAGGAGCTTAGAGGGTTGGTCTAGTCCAGAGAAACTTTTAGAGAGGATTGTGAAAAAGGCTCGAGAGGGATGAGAAATGGTCCAAGGTTGTTTTTAGGATGGAGACAAAAGCAATGTCACCATGGCATAGGAGGAGGAGCTCATCTGCAAATAATGATAGGCGAGTAATGCCTAAGTCCTTACATCTCCAGTGGTATTTGAATGAAGGACTTAGGCATCCATTCAAATACCACTCCTTCAAGCATACATCTCAACTCCTTCATTCACCATCCTAAAAACAGAGATGGTGAATGAAGGAGCTGAAATGCATGCTTGAATCCATGAAGAAAATTTAGGAGGAAACATGAGAAAGGAAAGGCAATCCAAGATGAACGGGAATTGACACAGAGCTAAGGCATTCAAATGATTTCTTTAGGTCAATTTTAAGTGCACAACTAGGTAAATTAGATGGTTTATGGTAACCACTAAGCAGTTCTTGTCCTAAAATGACTGAATCAGTGATTTTCTTGCCTTTTATAAAGGCAGTTTGTGAGGAATCAATGATCTGAAGGAGAGCCTGCTGTAGGTTGTTAGCAAGAAGTTTAGAAATGCACTTATATATGACATTACAGCATGAAATAGGCCTGTAGTCATTCAAAGTGGTTGGATTTTGGCACTTGGGAACCAAAGAAATGTAGGTGGAGTTGGATTCTTTCAATAGTTTTCCATTACAAAAAAAAAATATTGTGATGGCTCTAGTGATGCTCCTACCAACAATGTGCCAAGTTTGGTGGAAAAAGTGAGCATTAAATCCATCTGGGCCTGAAGTTTTTCCTTTTTTTAGGGAGAGCATGCAACTGTAGATCTCTTGCTCTGTTGGATTGGTGGAGGTGAGGTGGGACCGATTTAGTGATAAGTAGCAAGAAATGTTTCAAAATCTCGCTTTTGATTGCTGTGCACCCTCAATTAATGCCCAGTAGATGAAATAAGACTAATTCTCTTCTTGTTTGCTCTTGAGACCAAGGATTTATGAAAGTAAGAAGTGTTATTATCACCTAGTTGAAGCGAAAACATTCTGGAACTTTGCATGTACATGATCTCTTTGGCTGCACCAAGACTGATGTATTCCTGAGTTAATGCCCTCTCCATCAATCTGAGATCTGAGTCCATTGGTGAGACATCAAGATCCTTCTGACAGAGATCCAGTTCCAGCTTTACTGATTGAATCTTTCAAGGAGTGTTTGAGGAGTTTTAGCGTCTGGACTACTTGAAACATTGATGTCCCAGTGATTAAGGTACTCCAGGCCCCATCAATGGAAGGGAAAAAAAGAGGGTGAGAACACCATGCATCAAAGAACTTAAATGGAATGGATTTTTTGGGAGCGTTGGTGTTCAAAGTACTAAGATAGTGCTACGGTCTGAGATGCCCTGAGGAAAAAACTTGCCCTCTGAAATGGGAATAAGGAATTCCAATGATGGTTTATTAAGGTTTTGTCAATCTTCCTAGCAATACAAGCCCCACCCAAGCTCTTCGTATTCCATGTATATAGGATACCACTGAATTTAAGGTCTTCTAGTCCAGACTGATGTGAGCAAACATTGAAATCAGTCATGGCTCAATTCCACTTGAGAGATCCCCCTTATCTTTCTCTGGTGTTGGAAATGGCATTGAAATCTCCAAGGATGAACCATAGAGAGTGGGAGAAGAGTGAGGAGTGAAAGGATATGTCTTGCCAGAGATGCTTTCTCTCAGAGGCCAAATTGGAACCATAAACAAAAGAAATGTGGAAGTTCAGGTGAAGGCCAAGGATAGAGATGGAGCAGTGCATAGACAGCTTACTTTCACGAAGAACAGACAGGTTTATTTTGTTTGGGTTCCACATAACCCATATTCTACCCAATTGAGAGTGGTTAGAATTATGTATCAATGGCCAATGAGCAGCAATGTTCTTATGGATGGAATCCATGTTTCCAGGAGGGACCCTAGTTTTAATGGTTGAAACTATATCAACTTTAAGTTCAGGGTTAATTTCTTGACCTCTGATTGTTTAACCTCTGATTGTCCAGAGGGACTGTTGTGCCCTCTGATATTCCATGATAAGATGGAAATCATTCAACAAATGGAGAGAGGGGGGCCTTTCAGGTGCCTTAGACCCTTGGCAGGGTGCATAGGCAACAACCTAGAGCCAAAGCTCTTGTTCCTTCTTGCAGCAACCTTTGTCAATCTCTTAGTAGATATCAGTAGCTGATTCAGTTCAAGAGAGACTTCTGTGTTGCTTGTTCAGGAGAGACTTCTATGTTGCTTTCTGGTTCACTGAGATCAGTGCTACCTACTAAGCAATCCTCATCTTCTTCTTCAGACCTTGGCTCTGTGGGGTTGTCCAGGGGTATTGAAAATATTGTGTACTGCAACATATGTAGATCCTGAGGGAACGTAGGGTGTACTGGAGATGGACTGTGTTAGTATAGGGGTTTGAATTTGGATCTTGTCTGGGGTCAAGTCAACCACAAGTTTGTGGTTGTCGGTATTGAAGGTCATGGAAAGGGGTGTGGGGTTAGGAGGGAGGGAGCAGTGGGTGTTGAAATGGTTGTGGGACAAGGTTGCCTGATGGACTTGTGGTTGTGTCTTGAATGATTGTATGGTGCTGCTGCATCTCCCACTTTTCTTCTTCTTCTGATAGCGATCCAATCTTTGTTTGGAACATTAATGGTGTGGCTAGATTCTTTTTTGGGGAGAGTGCTCAATTTAGTTGAGGGGTCATGAGTTAACTGTGTGATTGAGCCTTTTACATTTCTGACAGAATTTTGGGAGCCATTGGTTCTCAATTTTGATGTCAACAATTTGTTACCTGTTTTGAGTTTCACTTGATTCACCAGCTTTGTTTGGATAATCAGGAGAGAAAAGAAAAGAAAGGATAGCAATAACTTGTGTTCATGTTTGGATAAATTATGAAAGAAAAGAAAGGAAAGGATAACATTATTGTTTGGAAAAGCTAAAGGAGAGAAAAGAAAAGAAAGTATTTTAACCAATTTACTATCATATCCCTTTTTATTTACTATCATGCCCTTTGTCTTTTAAAATGTTAGGGTTAGTATTGGTATTAAGAAAGTTTTACTTAAACCTTGTCCTTTCTCTCCAAATCTTTCCACTTTTGGGAGGATAGCATATGAGAGATTTGGAGGGAGAAGCTATCCCTCCAAATCACTCCTAATCATTTCTTTTCTCTCCTTTTTAACAAACCAAACATAAAAGACACTATCCCTTCCTTTCTTTTCTTTTCTTTTCCTTCCAATTCCATCAATCCAAACTAGCACTTAAGCAAACCTCAATGCATATTCTTGCAAAGCCTAATTTTTTCCTGTTTTATGTGGCCTTGTCAGCATAAAGAAGGACAACCTGCTAAGCTTCCAATGTAACACAACCATTTTGCAGTCCAAAACTACAAGGGAATATTAAAGAATTTCACCCATGTAGGCACTGTAGGCTTGCTTTGTGCTTCTGTAAGTGAGTTGGGGTCCCATTTTTTTCGAGTGAATGGTTTCCATGCTATAGACCAAGGTCCTTTAGAGAGAACAAGCTCTGCAGCGTGGACAGAATTGAATCTGAAAAGTGTACTCCATTCTCACCCATGACAATTTTAGTTAGTCTATGGGAGGGCCATATCTTTGTTGTTGAGTCTTGAATCACCCTGAAGGGGAGTTTCTTGTGAACTGAGTACCCAACGAGATGGTTTGTTCTCCAGAACTTTATTCCCTTTTGGGCTACTTCTTTGGGTGGATCAATGCAGAACTGGTTGTTGATAATGGAAGGTTGGAAGAACTCAAAGCTCATCTTCGTAGGTTGGTTTTGGACTATTTCAGACCATTTCCTACTGTTCTGTTCATCAATGGCTGTTTGGGTAGGTTGTGTTGAGTCTCGGTTGCTAGGAGAAAGGTTAGGTTGTTGTGGGGCATGTGGGCAGGAGATGGTGGTGAGAGAGGTGAGGAGGGTGATGATGGGGCACCCTGCTGATGGGACCGTTTAAGGGTTGGCTAGGGTGATGCTTTTCCAGCAGTTGGCTGTCTTTTGAAAAGTTGCTTTTTTGGTGAATAGGTGCAGGCTCTGCAGGATGAGGTGGTGGAGGGTGGGCGGATGATGTGACTATTGTTTTTTAATTGAATTCTTGGTTGGGAGCACCCTTTGTGCTACAGTGTCTTCATTTGGGATGAGCTTGTTAAGCTCAGAGATGGTTCTCTGAAGCTTGTCTTGGCACTTGTTCGAATCACCTAGTAGATCCCTGAGCCATTCCACCAACTTAAGGAGGTCATTATATTTAGCATTTGACTGGTATTCTGCCAAGAAAACTCTAAGACGATAAATTTCTGTAACCATACCCGAGATGTTGGTGGTATTGGTTGGGAATTGTCTCAAATTCCTTGTGTAAATAGGTTTCTATTTTAGAATTGTATTTTATTAGGTAATTTCTTGTTTGGCAAGTCTTGGGCTCCAAGGATTGTAATCCTTGTGCAACAAGGAATTGGGTTTGGAACTCTATAAATAGATACCTAGGTTTGGGGTTGAGATGTGTGAGATTGAGAGATATGTAGTCTCATAAGGAAACTCTTGTATAGAGGCAATACTCTCATTATAATTGAGAGGTCGCAACTCTTGTGTAGAGGTAATACTCTTATTGTTTTGAGAGGTCAACTCTTGCGTAGAGGTAATACTTTCATTGTTTTGAGAGGGCACTTAGTGAGAGAATTCTTGTTTAGAATTTGTGATTTCCTATTGAGTGAGACTGGGTGTATGAGGGTGAAGGGTTGAGAGTGAGTGTACTCTTGATACAATCTTTCAACTTGTATGGTTACAATCTATATATAGTGAAATTGGGCTCTCCGTGGACATAGGCTTGTTTAGCCGAACCATGTATAATTTTTGGTGTGCTCTTTCAAATTGCTTCTTGCTTGTTTGCTTATCGGCACATCGTAATATTTGGTGGTACATGATTGGAGGTTTATTTTCTCAACAGTGTCAATATCTGATAGCACTGGATGGTTTTTGAACTGATTCCCTTTGCTGGTTGTAACTTTGCTGTTCCTCAAGTTCCTTTGGATGAACAGTCTCGATACATTTGGTGGATTTTGGTTATAGGTGTTGATGGTGGTTTTAATGGGTGGAAGAGTTTTTGTTTCTAGTATGGTTGGTGACAATGGGGGAGAGAGGGGGATCAGGATAGATGGTTTGGTTAATGTTGTGGAAGGTACTTAAATGGTGATGGTGGAAGTTGGTTTGAGGTGGTGCTGGGATGATTTGGGTAGGTTGCTGTATGGATTCATTGTGACTCAGGATGTGAAATGGATGATGACTGGTTAGGATGGAGGTGGAGAATGGAGGAGGATGACACATGGGAAGGAAGGGGTGGGAGAGAGATCTCATGTTCATCCCACTTGAGATGGGTTGTAAAAGTTCCAATTCTATATTTCAGAATTAAAACAACAGGCAAACTTACCTTTCGATGCATCCACATGTGCATGTGTATCGTGTGTGTATAAATATGTCGAAATGGTGAGGGCAAATCATGAGCACCTTTAAGAGATTCTTCTTCTGACCCTTTTTGTGTGTGTGTGTGTGTGGGGGGGGGGGGGGGGGGGTGCGGGGGCGGGGGGGGGGGACTTGTAATACAGACGTTACATTATTTTTCCATTATGGAACAGGCTTTACACCCAAATGAGATAATACCAACCAATAAAACAAATTTTGAGGGATAGATGGAGTGTAATCTTCAATGACATATTGGAGTTTTAATTGGAATTCTGGTTTTTTTTCTTATTCTCCTTTCAATGAGCATACACTGCCACTTTTTGTTACAGTTGAAAAGATCATGTTAAGCAAAGGATTCTAACTTGAGAGCCAAATAAATTTATGTTTATTTTTAAAAAGGGAACAAACCTGGGTGACGTAATTGCCATACTGGTCCTCGGCAAGAGCACAGACAGACTCCAATATCTCATCCACTATAAACTGACTTTGTAACTCGTCTGCACAACGCTCCAGTACTCTCTATTGTAAACCAAAATTGTGAAGTTGCTTCAGAGTGTTATCAATGGAAAACAGAGACTGACGGGGAAAAAAGGAAAAAGAAGTGGACTCCACCACTCAGCTGTATCATTACCTGTATGACACGGCAACCGTAAGGATGCGTTGAAAGTGTTGCAACTTGACCACGAAAAGCAGAAATTATAAATCCAATTTTATCTGTTGGAATACTCTCAATGCACTTCTGTATTACATGGTTTCCATTTTGATCACGTACACATCTTGTAACATGTCCCTCCAGCTCCTGGACAAGCTTCGTTTTCTGCTCCAGCTCAATAACCTCAAGTGCCTACACCAAATATTTAGCAATCATGTTTGATTACTTATATATATATTATTATATCCTGACAAGGCACCAATGATATTATCCATTTAATATTCCACCTCAACTATATATTTTCTACTTGGATTCAGGAAAAAGAAATAAATTTTCAAATTATATAACATGTCAAATATCCACAGGTACACTAAATGCAACAATATATTGGAGCAGCTGTTTAACATTATAGTTCTCTCTTCCTAGAATCCTACAATGATGATACTGGTAATAAACATCAAGCACTAACAAATAGCTAGAGTCAATTATTGTCAACATGTATTCAGAATGCTACATTTAAAACAGAACCATAACTCAGTTCTCTGCTTGTAATGAGGGCCAACATGTCAGGCCTTAACTTAGAAGGTTCATAGTTGCTCACAACTTAATGACCTGTTACACAGTGTTGTAACACTGGACTAACTAGGAACATCTAGATCATAAATTCTAGACCAAACACGTTCCATTATCCATCAATCAGACAGAAAATCAGTGTGTGCAATACACAAAATATATTCCAGACATATTAGTATTTCTGTTAACACTCCTTCCCAACCAAAAAACTAAGAATAAATGAGAAGATAAAATTACAAAGAAAATAAATACTCATAAAGGAAGTCCACAGACAAGCAGTCACACACAGTACATTTATAGAATTCAAGAAATTTTTGGTATATGCTAATTGACGAGGCATACAATCCACGTAAAGCCCAGAGAAAGAGAAGAGGGAGGGAGGAGGAGGAGGAGGAGGGGGGGGGTGGGGGGGGTTTGGGGAGGGAAGAGAAAAGAGGGGACAGAAAAGGTGAACAATGAGAGTGCACATTTTATTAACATATAAATGTGATTTCATACATGAGACATTTCTAGGCAGATAAACTTTGTTCTAAGGAAGGAAAAGTAAAGGAAACTAAAGGCATGCACAAGTAGAAAAAATAATGAATTTTGAACAAAAAATAAGGAACTTTTTTTATATTGATAAAGAAAAGCAACATAATCCTAAATGCCACATGGTATCAACCACATAGGAAGTTACCTAACCTTCCAGGCTCCAACTCCTCACTTTTATTAAAACCAATGCAAGAGTTAATACTATACAAGAAGGGCTAGTGTGGTACACAGGAATGGAGGTGGAATGGAATGGTCATTCCACCTTTGATTCCCTTTCTCTTGTTTGTTGTGCTACATTAGAAATGGTATGGCCATTCCTAGTCATTCCCTTGGAATGCTCATTCTAACAAAACCATTCCTCTTCTTGAGCTATGGAATGGCCATTCCATTCCCACTTCTTATTAAAACCATCCTCTTTCTTCATTAATTTCTCGCCCTCTTTTACAACTCACACCAGAATATAATATATATATATATATATAAATATACGAGAGAGAAATGAATTTTATATACCTATTAAATATATATATATATATATTAGGTAATTAGCCTTAATTTCACTATGTGCAATTTACAACTCATTCCATGAATATATATATATATATATATATATATATATATGTTATATACTTGCCATACGCCTATATATATATATATTTCACATGCCCATATATATAACTTGCTATATTTTAAGTTGTGAAAGAAAAGGAAGGTTCTTGTTTTATCACTTTCAGTTTTTAATAAAGTATTAATTTTTTTTCGTATAAAAGATTATATTAATCTCTTGACTAGAATAAAAAGACGGATTATATTGATTTAGAAAGTTTTAATTGAATGGGTAATTAAATTTTTTTTTACATGATAATTAAATTAAAGTTGTCCAAATATCCTATTTTTAAAATTGATTATGTTTTATGAAAAAGTATAACGTGTTGGAAGGTATTACCATTTCATTCCTATATCATTCTCTATCCGCAGTCAAACATTGGAATGAGAATGGTCATTCCATTCTATTCTCATTCTCATTCCATTCTCAACCTCTTTCCATTCCCTTTCCATTTCATTCCTGCATACCAAACTAGCCCGAAAAGTTGAAATTTTGTGACAGAACATTATGTGCTTCACACTTCCCAAAAAAACATCATGTGCTTCGCGGTGATTGATTGGGGGAGGGCAGATAAGGTGAGATGGTGTGGTTCAACGACGGGGCAGTTTGATGTTAAAACATATTACAGAGTGCTCATAGTAGATTCAGAGAAGTCTTTTCAGGAAACGGGTGTGGCATACGAAAAAGTCACATTAGGTGGCTCTTTTTTCTTGCATGGACAGTGGCACATTTACCACTGACAGCTTTGTGAAGAAGTGCAAGTTTATTCCAAACTAGTACTGTATACATGAGAGAGCGGTACAGTTGGTGGTTGATCATGCATAGCGATTTTCTAGGGAGGTGTGGACACTGTTGCTGAACTTGTTAGAAATGGTGCAAGTGTTAGCTAGATCTTTGGCCAAAGTGTAAGTCAGCTGGGAAGAAGGTCGAATAGAAAAGAGGAGGAAGAATGGCCTGCAGCAGACATCTATTTGATGTGGTGCATTTGGAGAGAGAGGAACAGGAGATCTTTTGAATGTGTGGAAGAGCCCCTGTTTAAATTGATGAGTAACTTGTTGGTTATCTGTATTGATAGATGACTGGGTGAATAAACTCCATACTTCATAGAAAATATGGATATATTTAGTGGATTTTTGTGTTGGAGTAGATATTCATTTTGTATGCATCCTCTATATATAGGTTGTTGCCCCCTTTACAGTAAGTGACAGGCACAAAGTGTCCGTCCCTTTCTTTAGCTCCAGGTAGTTCCAGAGTGAATTCAGGAGTGCAAGGCAGACACAATAAGGTAATCATTTGGGGAATAGAATATGGGTCTTGTCCTGTCATCTGTTTATTCACCATCTGTTAATGAATTACTTGCCCCAGCTAGATCTCCCAAACATTCCTGTGATGCTTTAATAAACGTTTGCTTTACTTTTTAATATAAATAAAACTGAGGACAGCACTGATACACCACAAGAATCAAACCTACCTTTTGGATTACACGACAGCCATACATCTGCAAACTTAACTGCAAAATCTGACCTTCAAGTTTATTCGCAAGCTCCTTCCTCTGCTCAGGGGTCCCATACTCAAAAAACTGTATCTCACCAAGGAAAAGGAAAAAGACAAATAATGCAATTAAGAGAACCACCAAGAAAGCAAGTAGGAAAATTTTACCCAACAATGCTGTAAATTTCAATTAGGTACCTTTTGAATAACATAGTTACCAAAAACATCAATCATTAGTTTTGAAGCATGTGGGAGAACTTCCTTAAAAACAGATGCCTTCTCCTCAACACTACAGTTTTCCAACTTCTGTTGAATGAATCGACTCCCATGTTGATCAGCACTGAAGTTGAAAACTCAAAAAGATTTATTTTCATAAAGTGACACAATGAAAATAGATGGAAAGAAAATTGAATTCAGTTAAAACTTGCCTGAATTCAACAATATGTCCTGCAATATCAATTAGCTCAAATTTTCGGCCTTTACTGGATCTCAACTCTTCAAGAAAAGAATGTGTTCTGGTATCATCAAAAATCTCAAGCCCTCCTTGACCTTGCCATCCAGAATATATGCCTGTGTTTCTACCAGTACCTGGAGGAAACCTCACTTCATTTCTTCCTCCAGGAAAACTGGTCCCACCTACTGGGGATCCTGGCAAAACTGGACTAGCAACAGGTGATATAGGGTAATGCATAAAATGACCAGTACTTTTTGGGCTCCCAAAGTAGTAAGGACTTATAATTCCACCTCTTCTTGTATTCAGATTACTTGGGACTCCACTTCCCTGATGTTGCAGTTTCTGGTCAATGGAGCAAGCGGCAAGGTCCGCCCCTCTCTGCAAGTCAAAATTACTAACCTGGTTCCCTATAACAATGTCTCTTGATACCAAGGGATCAAACTGACTAGAAACACCATAGGCATCCCTGAAAGGTTGTTGAAAGTATTGCACATGAAGAGGATCAGTGAAAGAAGGTTGCATGGCAAATCCTAGCTGTCCATAGAACTTGTTTAAATCTTGTATATCAACTCCATCTGCAGCACTTCCCCTGGACGAAATCCCAAAAGTTCGAGCACTAAAACTCAGACCAGCAGCACCATCGAAAGCCATAGGAATAGTAGCACTGTGAGGACTGTATCCAGCTACAAATGGTGGAAGAGCTGTGGTATTTAAAACATATCCACCCACACTGTACTGTGGAGAAAAGTAGCCTGATGGCTGCAGATTAGGGTAAATTGGATTCAATGAAGTCATATAGGATGCTGCAGTGGCATAGAGTGAAGGTGATAATCCAGAAGACTGGAGTATTGGCTGTACCTCTGATGAGGAAAAGTTTGACGGACCGTGGATTAACTGATTCGTGCTAATGTATGTAGAGTTCAATCCTTCAGAAAATATATTAGGCATGCCACCTTGAACTTCAAATGTATGGCTTTGTTGTTGGCGTGCTTGCAGCATATTATTTTGAAGGCCATGTCTCTGGTCCTTTTGATGTTTGTGATACTCCGAATTTGGCAGGCTAGATGCATTAATAGCCTTCATTTCAGATTCAATACAAGTAACATCTGGATCAGAAACACCACTAATTGACACTTCATCCTCCAAATGAAGATCTATAGTGTTTGAGTGTCTTATGTAAAGGGGTGGCATAACTGGTGTATCCTCGGTATTGTCAAGAGATGATGAGCTTGAAACAGGGGCAATTGGATGAGCAACGTTGGATGATAACCTCATATTATCTGCACTGGAAGTAAATGTAATGGCATTTGACTTGCTAACAGATGGGTTATGCAAGTAACTGGAATCAGCATTACAATAAACTGCCTCCTCTACTAATCCATGTCTAAAGGAACCAGACTGATTATATAAAGGTGGTGGAGTATGGGGATCATCCTTCTGCAAGGTAATATACATCGCATTACAATTATATAAAAAGATGGAATAAAGGAACAATCAACTACCGATTATATCAATCAACTATGAGTTTGCCTTATGGTCTAAGGCTATGTTCGGCTGCATGGAATTGGAGCCTTGAAATTGAAATTGGTGGAATTGGAGCCTTGAAATTGGAATTGGTGGAATTGGAGAAAAATTTGTTCACAAAATTTCTCAACCATGAAAAAACAAAATTCAATTCCACCAATTCCAATTCCAAGGCTCCAATTTTTTGCAGCCGAGCATAGCCTAAATGAAAATTGCATCTCTGAAAAAATATATATATCTCCTTAAAAAGGGCAGGCTTTGACGCAATGGTAATGTTGCTCCATTGTGACCTGGAGGTCACGGACTCAAAACGGGAACAGCCGCCTCGCATGTGGAGCTAAGGCTGCATATATTTGACCCTCCCCAGACCCCACAATGGCAGAAGTCTTGTGCACTAAGCTAGCCCTTTCTTTTATAATTAACGTTGTCTTTTTATTTTTGAAAAAGGAGTAAACAGAGGAAATTGACTGTTTCATGGTGAAACAAACATTCAAGATACATCAAAATGCAATAATTTTAATCCATGTGTTCAGTAATTTGAAAGGCTAGATACTGTGGAACTGTTTGATAAGCCTGTAAAGTGCTGAAACGGAGAACTTTCAGTGATTCCTCCATTAATCTGAAATGACAAATTTGCCTTCAGATTTCGGTTCAAAAAAACAACTGCTTAAAGTTTTCAGTACTACTAATTTAGAACGAAAATTTCCAGAGCTATTTTTTTTTTTATGTCAAACAACAACAAAGTCACCTTCATTAATTCTTCAACAAGAAACATACTTTACCTGTAACCCATCAACTGAACTTTTACGTTCGCCTGACAAAGCTGCATCATGTCCAGTACAAAACCCACTACTCCTTTCCGCACAGTCATCATAAGCCTGTTGAGGTGACCTACAGTCCTCAAACTCTTCCTCATGAGTAGGAAGGTTACTCCGAGACAGGGGCAAGGAGCCATTATCTGTGTCATCAACAGATGTCAATTTCCAATTATTACCAATATGACAAACCAAACGCCGATTCTCCAATGAGGTAGGAGGTGGAGGGAGTCTAGGATTCAAAGTGACATTGGAACAGTGATATTGCAAATAATCTGGATCAACACGAAATTGTTCAGACACAAAGCTGCCAAATCTAGGGTTCAAGCTGGAGTCCTTCAGGGACATAAGGCTTTCGATAGCTGCAAATGAACCTTCGACGCTTGGGGGTGCACTTTCACTTCGACTAGGTACAACATCCCTCCCATTGCCTAGAAATCTTTTGCCCTTTGCAAGCAAACCCAACTCCTCCACATCCATATTGGATGAAGATGGACCAAACATTGCAGCCTCCTTATGGGGCAACCACTTTCCACTTGTTCCAATTATTCTAATGGGGCTTTCAGTTGCCATCTTACTAGAAGAGCAATTTGCCCCTTTTGTCGAATTAACAGCATATTTCGTACATTCTCCTGAAAAGTTGCAGAGCCGCCATCCATTTTCCAATTTGTCAATATGAGGGGCAGAATGACAAGCCAAATTACATGAAACAATAGTAAAGAGAACAACATAAAAATAATAATTATCAGCAGAACAATATATAGCTTAACCGATCCTACAAATAGCAGCGCTAAAGACTAAACAGCTCAATGAACCCCATCACACACACACACACATCTTCCAAAGTAAGGAGAATTTATGTTTATCTTTACCTTCAAGTTAGTAAATCTAACTTGTCAAAAAGAATAAAGAGAAATAATGTACTTAATTTATACCCCTCCTCCTTTTTTTCTTTTTCTTATTTTTTGTAAAAATGGACTATATCCAAGTTCAAAATGACAAATACATCAGGCGTAAACTACGACAAAACAGCAGCTAAGGCCATGTGAAATATGACAAAACAGCACCTCAGGCTTAAACCATCAGATCTGACCTGAGAACTTCCAGAATAAAAGAAAAACAAAGCACCAAATATGAAACCATCTACACAATTCAATTATTATTCAGAAGTCAAAAATGTATGTGCATGTGATATTTGTGACCTTCAAATCTAGATAATCAGTCTCCTAAGTACATTCACATAAACAGACATGGAGAAAGAACCAGAAAAGAATATTTCATGGTTTAGATAACAAACATTATACAAAATAATATCCAATCCAGTACAAAAAGAAAAAAAAATATTTGAAAACCAGGACAGTTAGAAGATCAGATGCTACCTAGGTGAAGTTGGCCAATTAAGACGCAATATCATGAGACAAGCACTAGTTAATACCTTAACAACATTTACTAGTATAGCCCAAAAACCATGCCAACTAAGGTTACAACTGACTTGAGAACATTAAAAATGACATAAATTATACCAGTTTGCTGAGTTTCCTTGTAATATACATATCCATCCATGAAACAGATTGTATTGACCAAAATAATCATAGCAGGAAAAATGAAAGAAAAGTGGAAATAATTCTGAAAAATGACTAAGAGGCTCAAAGAAAAGTGGAAATAGTTCTGAATAACTCCAAGTTAAAGAACAACAATAGGGAAATATAGGATACTATCAATTCATATCAAGGAAACCTGCTCAGAGGCTACCTATAGGTGAAAAATAAATTTCACCGTTCCTGAAGTTAAGATCCTCACCAAGGAAAACACAAGGGAGCAATGAAACTTCAATAATTATCAATTCTCAAATAGAAAACTACATCAGTACTCATAGAAGTAGAAGTCATTCGTCCTATAACAAATGATTTCATTCTTCATTCAAACGTTAAAAACAACAGATACAATTGCGACTTACATGTAAAACTAAACTTCCAATGATGACCCATACTGTATTAAGAAAAATTACTTAATATATAAATAAGTATTTCTAAAATATAAAATTATGCTTTTCTGATAAACCAAATCCCTGCGGATAGGGAGAAAATAATTTTGATTCTAGACAAGAGACCCAAGGAATTGCTACCATATTTGCACATTTAGATGCTACTACCGTATTATCAAGAGGATTACCTGCCAAAAACTTGGTTCTCTTGCTTGTTTGGCCTTCTTGAAGGTGTTTATTGGGTTTGTGGATCCATAGACTAATCGTAGCACCCAAACAAATCACATCCAAAGGTTAGAAATCTAAATTCAGTGCTACAGAGATATAACCAGATTGAATCAACTTTTAACTTTTTTTCTTCTTCCGGCTTTAAGCTTTTGTGTAAATTAATTACTTTAGATAGCTTAAAGTATGTTTTTTCAAAAGTCTTTATGGTTATAGCTAATTTTAATTTTCAAAGGATAAATGTAAGTTTTAGAAAATATTTTTCTGAGGTCTGCTTTACACTTCATAGCAACTATTCCACTAGTTTGTTAATAATTAGATCATAAAATTCAAATTCTACCGAGCATCAGTTCCAGCATTCCAGTAAGTCTAATCTCCCATAGCAGTTTTGCATGGCATGCACCAATCATTATCTTGCTAGCGTACCCAAACTTTCGGAACAGGACATCTGAGCTCTTTAGAGGTGGGAGAATGATGCAGAATCGGGTATGTGCACTAGAACCCATAGTATTAGACCTGATGATTCAATATCTTTTCTTCCTCTCCAACAACTTGGTCGTTCCTATAATAAAAAACTGCTTATTCTACAACTTACCTTTACTTGTACGTACATCAAATTTTCTTAGTAGAACCCAAATGTGCTGTTCTTCGTTTCCATGAAGTTAGTCATAATGAATATTATCAGTAGTTTCCAACAAAATAATTAAAAATTTAGACTCCGCAAAAAGTTTTAGAAGGTTTTTGCAACAGTTAAGTTCTAGGATCATGCAAGAACCCTCTACATTCCATTCCAAAATATAGTTTAAAGTTGTTTGCAATCATATCTGTTATCCTCTAGTTATATATGGAAAATAATCAATATCCTCTAAATCAATAGCATGGATCATAAGATGAGATTAAATTCTGCAGAGTTAGTGCATAACAAGAATTGCAAGTGATCCAAAACCCATTCACTAACCGACTCTAACACAACAATTAGGGGTAGTTGACTTTAAATTATTTTCATTTTCTAAAACAAAACAACAGAAAACTTCAAACTTTTGCTTTTTGTTTTCTTTTGTCAGTTTTCCAAGAAACCAAACAGATAAAGAAATTCTTCGATACTGAACAGACAGCATCGACCAATTTCAACAATAAATTCAATTACACAAACAAAAAAGAAACAATGAACAAACTATATATGCAAGCAAAGTCAGGTATGCAAGCTAAGCAGTAGTAATCAAGAAAATTCTCTGCAGTAACTTGAAGACCAAACGCTGCTTTTGAAATCATTAGTAGAATATTCACCGGAGGAAGTTGAGGAAACGATGAAGGTTCTTACCAGGTAGTTTGTTGAAACAAGTGTATTTCCACTGTTTAAAACCCTAGATCCTTTTTAGATAGAAAAACAGATAGTAATATTAGAGAGAGAAGTCTGCGGTCCCAAAAATGATCCCGGGAATTGGTCAGTACATAAACATTTACGAAGGCATGCCAAAAAGAGGAAAAAGCGCTAATTCCAGACAACTTTTCTTACGTATCACACCTACTTCTACTTTTGTCTTAATTTGGGGATTAGCTACTTTTATTGGACGAACAACAAACCAAGAAGTGGCAACAGACATGGAAATATTATATTATTAATCCCCAAATGTCCACGTTACACGTATACATATGACAATTACATTATCATTTTTTTTTCTTTTTGTTAAAATTACAATTATTACGTATTGATCGTTCTCTGTTTATAACACACAGAAATGCTAAAAAGGGTCGTTCGTTAGGAATCTTAAATATTGCTCTTTCACGCCCGAAACAATGACACTGATTTTCACCGTAATTCCATAACATATATATAAATATATATATATTTGGAAATAAATTCATAACTCAAAGAACATCTCCAATTCATATATCAAATCATACACTCTCACGTGGAAGAATTACTATATATAAATATATATATATTTGGAAATAAATTCATAACTCAAAGAACATCTTTAATTCATGTATCAAATCATTAACTCTGACGTTAAAGAATTACTTTTCAAACCAAAGACTCTCGACTCATATTTCAAATATTTATTTAAAATTTACATACCATTATATATATCAAATTTGGTATATCAAAAAATAGTATGTCAAATGTACTTTTTTAATTACACCATCATAATGGCTTTTTTAAATTTGGTTCTTCAGATTTAAATCTTGACCAGTCATATCAGCATTTAAGTTAATCACAACAACATGTTAAGATTTTAATAATTTGGCTCCACAACATCATTTTTATATTTTCACTATCCACACAATTAAATAATCTCACACAATTAAATTAATCTAAAATTTTACTCTTATATGTATATACATATATATGTTAAAGTTTTTTAAACTTGAAAATTCATAATTTTTTCGTATTAAGTCAAAAAATAACCTAAGTAATATTCAAATTAAAGCTCTCAAAATTCTCTTTTTAACATAAATGATTTTATCAAAAAACTCTATTTCTAGCAAAACTTATTGAGATTTAAGTGAATGATACATACATACATACATACATATATATATATATATATATACACACACACACATGGCACAAAGTCCCATGAGTGTGATGACAAAAAAAATATAAAAAAAGCACTTGACTGGTTATGTGCTTCGAAGCATTTAGCATAACTCACCTAGGACCTACAAATTAAGCGAAGCCATTGTATGGCTTTTTGGTAATTTTCTTTGCGGGACATGGATTTAGCGAAGGTGTTGTGGATGCTCTTGTTTTAATCTATAAATTTTTATTATTATTTTAAAATGTATATTATAATTACAATAAATTAATACAAATTAGTAGGGATATATATATATTTTTTTTTTTTTTGCGAGGAAATTTTAATCTTTCTACATGTAGATAAGTTAGCTTTATCCATATCTAACCAAATAAAAAATTCATAATTTAAAACCCTACAAAATGGTACTAGGAGGGTAAAACTTTAATGGTACGTTTTGTTAGGGTAACCGTTTTTAAAGACTAAGACGAGATCTTTTTCTTTTTAAAAAGAAATGTGAAAAAAAATCCGAAATGTTGGCCAGTCAAATAAAGTAGCATACATTTTATTTATTTTTTTTAAAGAAAACATTATTTTCAAACTGACCAAATTAAACATGAAAATTAATTTGACTCCAATATAAATATGATGGTAAGTTTCTGAGAAAGAGTGTTACTCCAATGGAAAATTATTTAGTTCAAAATTAAAAGATCGATTTACTCACACGGTTGATCAGAAGATCATATCGATAAAAGAAAATGAAAGGATTTGAAGGGAAAGATTGAGATTCGTAAAAGAAAGGATATGACTGGGCCTAATAATATCTTGACTAAGGCACAATGCTCTATTTATATAGGTTGGACACGTGTCAATCACAAGGGAGCCATTCACGTAATACTAACTAATTGGGTCGCGTGTCTTCTCAACATTTTTTCCTGTGTCCGAGAACGATTGTCTCTGTCCTGTGATTGTTGTGTCACGAGTTACCCATTTTTAACTTTATCCCACTCCATTGAGCCTCTCATTTAATCTTACCATGCCGCTTTTTACCCCCTTTACTCATACTGGACTATAACAAAGTATGCTCGTGATATTCACCATAGTTGTCAGAGATTATGTCATTGCATATCATGACACCACTTGTCACGCCGTGATTTCCAATACTCGATTCAGAGTGAAGAAAATGGGGTTGGTGATTGTCTCAAATGAACCGTCACTCATACTCGTAATTAAATTCATAAACTTATAACTACGGAAGCATAATTATAAGTCAACTCTGACAAATGGGTCATTCATTAGGATACATATGTACTTAAGCTTCATCATTAGTTCACATTGACTCCACAGTGCGATTAATCGAACACTGTTAGTCGATTAATCGCAATCCTCTCTGCGATTAATCGTAAGTGAGGCTGCTATTAATAGAAGTTGCGCTCAATCGCAATTGTATTGTAAGTTCCATCGGAACACACTGGAATCTAAACTTCATTTTTATCTCATGCATTTGATTAATCGCAAGTCCATATTTGATTAATTGATGGTGTAATTAATAGAAGGATGGCCTTCGATTAATCGTAGGTCCTTTAACAAATCCTGTAGGATTTCTCAAGTGTTCCATTTATTGGTTCGACCTTCGACTTTAAATTGCGACATCCAAGTTAATTATAGCATGCATAGATGATAATGGAATTGTAAAATACTATATGGAAGGAAATAATCTAAACGTATACATAAATTTCAAATCTTGTCCTCAATTGTTTTCAAGTGTTGACACATGGCTCATACATATACTACGCGTTACTCAAATTCAATTACAAGGCTTAATAAATACCAAACATGGCATACAGAAATTAACATAGATAATTGTCACGAAAGATAAATTCCACGATCCTAGTGCTTCAAACTTTTTCGGCCACTGGTGTCTTATCTGTAAAAATGTTTGGGGGAAGGGGGTAAGCGCCAACATGCCTAGTAGAGATACCCAAACCAACTTATGTATCGACTCGATGCGACCTACATAAAATGCAATCATGGCATACTTCAATGTTCATGTTTATGGAATCTCAATATAATACATGAATAAACTATATGTTCAACAATGCTTAATTAATAAAAATGTCATATGAGTATCAATATGAATATCATAATTCAATAGCAAGACTTAAATACCAAGCCACATAAGTTTCGAAATCAAACAAAGATGGGAGTAGTCGTAGATCCACGGGTTAAGGGTTTTTTAAGCTAATTTCTCAAATATTATACTTTACAGGTAGTCTACCCAAAGGTCTAGACAAAACCAATATTATACTTTATGGGTGATTAACCCGAGGGTCTAGACAGAACCTCACTCGCCAAGTCCAGTGTTCGGAGCCCTTTATACTTTTCTGACCTACTCCCAAAACCAACAATCAATCACACAGGGTTCAAATTGACAACACATACAATTTCAAATGTATCACACATTTTCAAGCGCATCATAATTCACTTGATTTTTATGCTAAAACATGTCATTTTTCATGCATATAACTATGCAATATCAATTATTTCACAAGGTATTCATTAACTGCAATTTTTGTAGAAATGAACATTCTCATACATTTTATCAAACATGTGTCATGCAACATATATAACATAGTCTCTACAACTATAAATCATTTCAATATACATTATAAATGATATAAATCTGATGTGATTTCAATTCTACTTAACCACTCACAATAGAACGAGTCCTCGTAGGACAGGGCTATATAAAGGGTGTCGAACCTCAAGGACTTGTAAGGTTGAATTGTTATGTTACTTAGTCTTTAAAATAATTCTAAAATAATTAGAAAACAATTATTGATATTTGATCTTGAATTTGGTTGAGAAAACCAAAGTTATTTGTAAATATACTTTACGAAAGAGAAAGTCCTGGGAATTGACTTCACCACTAACCCTCTGACAATGACAATTGTAATAATTTGGGACATTTAATCTATGCATTCAGAAGAGAATGGCTACAAGCCCAATTCAATTATATCAAGAGAATTTGTTCAACATTCAATTAAGCATAACTCGTCTTCACTTAGCATGACCTATACATTTGACTAACTAATGATGTGATAACCCATCTTTGCTTCGTACGAATTATCAAAAATCTAAATTAAACGATATGTGAAAATTATTGTATAACCTGTCTTAACAAAATCACAGAAATTGAAATGTACCAAACCCTAATCATTGTAAATTTAAATTTATTCTACAAGAACAAGAATAAATGTGCAATGAATCAATACATTCAAATTAAAACTAACAGCACAGCTGTTGTTTATGTCTCAGTTATACAATCGATGCATAAAATAAATAATCTCCAAATTAATATACAATTTAAAACATTGAAAGATAGGTTAGGGTTACGTCACTTCCCCGGAATGGTGTTTAGCCACTCATGATCGGATGTCCAAGTGTGAACGATGATGAAATTGCCATCTTGTCCGTATCGTCATTAATCGCCTTTGTATTTCTCTCTGTGTTCCTTCTTCCCAGCTTACCCTAGTTTTTTCCCTTTTCGTCGTTTTTACTTTGCGAAACAAACTCCTTGGGACACCTGGCCTCCCCAAAGTGGCAAGTGCGCAGAAGAAAATGGCACTTGCGCCTCACAAAGTGGCATTTGCGCCCAAAAAGTGGCAGCTGCGCAAATAGGGCAGAAAGTTGCCCTAAACGTCCGTTTTAAAAAATTTTCGTGAAATATGAAATTGTACATAATTTAATTTCCTTCAACTTACGCGAAGTTTAGGTCATTTTAACAATTGTGTACGGAGTTATGGTCTGAATACCAACATGGGTACAGGACTTTTTAGCCTAAATTGACCCAATCTTCAATGCGAATGGGCCCGTGCTCCTTTTCTTCATTTAAATTTATTTTCAGCCCATTTCTTCAGTCCATTTAGTTTGGATCTTCAAAATAAATATATCTCTCATGGGTCAAGCTTCAGTGATAACTAAATGAGTACCATTTGTAGCCCGATTTCACCATTATTAATCAGAATTACCCTTCATCATCTGAAATTATAAAAAGATTAAAATTATTATTAATAAAAATATGAAAGAAATATTACTAAGACACTAATTCATATAATTTAGGGATATTGAATATGCAATATTCATTACTTATCATAAATCTTATTTTTGTAATGTAATAAATAATATAAATCTATTTATATTTTTTCATCTTTGCAACTAAGTCTCTTACTCTCTTTTAATTTGCTTTTTGTTACTACTAACTCTTTACGAATCACATACTAACATTTTTTCTTCCCAACTTATCTTTTAAGCCCCTCAATTATTCACATACGCATTTATAAATTTTTTCAAGACTGGTAAGAGTCATCCGGGTCGTCTGTCCCCTCCCCCACACTTGAACTCAAAACTTCCAGAAAATCCCCATCGTGCACGAAACACATATTTAAACCAATTTATCATGTTTTATCACAATTAAAAATTAAAAGAAATTCCAAGGCTTTACAACACCCCTCCTATCCTGCGTATAGACTCTAGAGTAATTCTTTATGATATTCATTTAAGATACATTAGTGGTTCGCATCCTTGAATATTATTATGGAGAACTATTCTTAATATTTTCAAAGGTTTAATTTGTCATGATTATCAATTACCCGGGTGGGATCGTGGCATTAGTTCACTCCTTGTAATAATTTTGGTAAACAAATTATGTATCTGTCTTATCGAGATTAAATACAAGTGCCTTCTGTACCATAACCGCCTATCGCGAAAGTTCATTTCTTTTTCATTTATTGGTTTTTCATAACATGTGTAAAACATGTTGCCCTTAGCCACACATATCGTTCTATACCGTCATGAAAGTACTCGTTTATGTGTAGGCTCGGATCAACTCGCTTGATATTAGAGAGTCTTGTCCCACATCGGATCCAGATGAAAAAGTGATTAGGTATAAATGAGTGGGTATACAACACTACCTAATAACTTAGGCTTTTGGGTAGAGGACAAACTCCCAACCAATTACAATTGATATCAGAGTCAAACATAGTCCTTGATTCGGTGCCATGCCTAGCGCCCACCCGAGTGGAGTCTGGGTCAGGGACGTTACTAGATCTTCCCGTAATTAGGGAGGACAGGTAAACAGGGTGATCTGACTACAACGAGGGCGTTGCAAGTTCGGGTAGAGGAGAATGTTAGAGGGTTTTGTCCCACATCAGATTCGGATGAAAAAGTGATTGGGGCATAAATGGGTGGGTATATAACACTACCAATAACTTAGACTTTTGTGTCCTGACCTGTTGCACCTGGACATAAGATATATTGATAGTCATAATCTAGGAAGCACGAATATATATACAAAAGTAATGTACTCGTATCGTGTCCGTATCCGATACCGACACTCCTCGGATACTTGTCCGATACTTCCTAAAAGCATTTATAATTTTAAAATATATATTTTTATTTCTAACGCATATCCGATACTTCTCAGATACTTCAAAACACATTTTTAACAAGTTTTTAACAAAAAATGTAATTTTTCCAACAATAATATCATATGATAATTGTTAAGAAAATTTTAAAATTCATTTAAAACAGAAGTGTTGAGATACATATCATGATTTAGTGCAAAATTTATTCATGCTAATCATACAATGACTCTTACTCTTATTTTGTTTGTTAATGATAATATTTTATAAAGAAATGTTAAAAACCCATTTGTTTTGCATATATAAAAATATAATTTATTGTCTTTATATTGTCATATCATGTCTATACTCGTATCATGTTTTTTTATTATATTTGTCATATTTTCGTACCCGTATCGTGTCGTATTCATGTTTCGTATCTATATCCATATTTCTTAGGTTATAATGTATATTGCATATTAATATTGACATGTATCTGTATCCATGCTTCTTAGGTCATAATTTAAATTCCATACTAACACGTGAACTAGTTTATACATTGTCTAATAACATTTACTAATGTATAATCATATACTTGCTACCTAGTAAAACTAATTTTAAACTTCACTAATATTTCCTATGTACAAATAACACTAATGTGTAACATAGTGGAATTGTTAATAAAAACTTTCCTATAACCGTGTCCTTCTTAACCATCTATGTCTTAACAAAGGTCACGGGTAAAAATTAAAATTCCCTGAAGTATATTAATAAATAAGCAAAGGAACCTTCCACAATCCACATCTAAATACCTAACATCACCTTGTATATGATCATTTTAGAGCAAGAACAATGGGACCACCATAGCCCAATCTGGTGATCCAAATCCCATTGTAGCCCAACAATGGGTTGGCAAAAAATGTGGGTCAGCCCATTGGTTGGCTACGTGGTTTGTCGGATTGGGCGAATCACATAGCCAACCCTGTTCACATTAGGCATGCTTTAATGCAGGCCCATATTTTTTTTAGAAAAAATTCACTTATCGAAACGACGTTGTTTCGATAAGTGACTTAAAAAAAAACACCGCGTATTCTGCAACGGTCATAAGACTGTTGCACGCCCAAACAAGCCCTTGCCCAAAAATGTGTTTTTTTGACCATTTTTTGCCTTTTTTTTATTTTAAAATTTAAGCTCTGCCAAAGAGCCGTTAAGACACTGTTTGGTAGATACATGATCTTCAAGCAATTTGTCAAGATCTACTGATGAGGAGGATGACGAAGAATGTGGAGAATTAGAATCTGACAAATGTCGTGATGACGAAGCCATTGAAATTTCGAAATTGAAAGAGATGGTAAATGAACTTTTGAAAAAACGAAAGTAGTGATAATTTTATAAATGAGCAAATGAGTGTTTATATAAGATGAATAATATAGCCGTTAGTATATAAATAAAAAAATATTTAATAATTTTAAATTTAAATTTTTTTTTAAAAAAATTATTATTTTTTTTTGGCAGAAATCTGGAGAACCTGTTCTGGAGTCAAAATTTGGAGATCCTGACATGATAATGTGGCTTGCTAAATTGCTGAGTTGGTTGGCTAAAATTTAAATTTGGAGAACTAAATTTAGCCGACCCATAGAAGATGCTCTTATTGTAATTTGAATGGAAAATTCTGACTAACTTGTTCACCCATTATAAGTATTAATTTAAACCCATTACACCACCTAATTTGGGTGAATATGATTCGATTAATTCTACTCCTAGTTTCTCTTCAGTTTACTTTTGCAACCAAACAAAAGAAATTAAATTAATGTTCTTGAATTTTTTTTTAAAGGAAAAAAAAGAAAAGAAAATTGTGATTGAGATGAAATAATAAATAATTTTAAACAAATTGTTATATTTTAATTTAATTTGCATCTCTCTTTCTTTTACTTTTCTTTTACATGCTTATTACAACCATATATATATTTTAAAAAGTTTATTACAATCATGTTAGCACCTAATATTCTCTTTAATTTTATTTACTGGGTTATTGGTGGATCCAATGTGGGTGGAATAATATTTGAATATTCATTTACAAAAATTATTACATAATCGTAAACCATTGACACTTCATGATTCAATTCAATACAAACTATTCGAGTAGGAAAAACGGATTTACAAGTTTTGATTTGACTCGATTCTCTATTCATTTATAAAATCACTATGTGCCGCAATATCATGGATGATGAAGTGGAGCTTATAATCGGTCACTAGCGTACATTGGAGTCAATCTTAACTAATATGAATACTAAAATGATACGAGATGGATAACAGATAACTGATATGTAAAAATTCTAATAAAATAAAATAAAATAAAATATAGACAAGAAATCAACATGACTAATATAAATATAATTGTTTATTTAATACTTATTGAATAAAGAATTATAAAAGTTTAAATAATTTATGTTATACATAAAAAAGTGTTATTACATGCTTGAGGTCACGAGTTTAAAATAAAATTGAGAGTAATTATTTTGTGCAAAGAGAAGCAGACATCACTTATTTTGAAGAAATAAATTTTGTAGAATAAGTATTTTGTTACATATGTCTTTTAAATATAATAAAAAATATGATTGACAAGAAAATTTTGTTTTAAGAATTTTTTGTTCTTATTTTAATTTTAAATAAAATTTTGTAACTTTTTGACAGTGTGCAAACAAGATAGACGGTACAAAAGATGATTCCAGAAAAACAAAAGCATACCAAACTGGCCCAAAATTACATCCCTCAAAGGGCCCGGCCAGTGATTGCATCAAAGCCCTAGGGTTTAACAGCTGTTTCTTCTTCAATTGAACCCCTGTTCTCGTTACTCTAAATAGAATTTTGCGAATCAGAGAAACAAGGAGAGAGCTCCGTGGATCATTTATACGCATATACATACATATGGATGAAGTGAACAACAGAGACCTGACTCTGGTGACTAGGAAACCTTGTTTTGGTTTGCCAACTGCGTGCCCGTCATGCTTGCCCGTTTACATTTATCTAAGATTTGCGCAAGCTCCCTTTGATTTGAGTTACAATCTAATTTACCCTGATTCAGGTACTCTCTGTGTGTGTATATATATATATATATATATATATATATATATATATAATTGTGTTCATGTCCTGCCATACTTTAGATGTAGTTTTGTCTGTGATTATTGCTGCTGGTAATTACCACCTAAATTTTCAGTTGTATTGGAGATTGTTTTGCTGTTAATTAAGGTATCAATGCTATAATGTCTCTCTCTTATGATTGTTTAGTTTTTTTTTTCAGAATTTTCAGTTTTTGAATGTTTCCTCTATTTACTTTCGCCGCTGATGCTTATAACAATTGGTAGTCCGCATGGTGTCCTTATGTTGTGGTTCCTAGACTGTTTCTTGTGCGCCTAAGGTTTTAATTCTCATAAAAAATGTGCTTTTAGATTGTCATAGATTTCTGATATTCTTGATGTTGCGTCTTTACAAGTATCTTAGTCTTTACTTTAATGCCAATTTTTCCGTCATCTTCCAGCACTGTTTGGTGCTCTATAGTTCTCAAATTGTGTGTTGTTTGATGTCAATTCACCGTTTGTCTTGATGGGTTATTTGTTATTTGTGACATTGTATTGTTTTTTAAGCTACTATTATTTGGTCATATTTGCATTACTTAGAAAACGAAATATGTTTTCAACAAAATTCTTCGGTAATAGCAAGTCAGAATGCACTTATAACAAGGGATCGTTGTAGTTGTATCTTGTTTTGATCATGTAAACATGGATAACCTAGCAGTTGATTGGTGTGAAAGACACGTGAAAGCTTTGTTGGTTACATGTTGCTAAGTATATAAGAAAAAATAGTCAGAATGCACTTATAACAAGGGATCATTGTAGTTGTATCTTGTTTTGATCATGTAAACATGGATAACCTAGCAGTTGATTGGTGTGAAAGACATGTGAAAGCTTTGTTGGTTACATGTTGCCAAGAGTATAAGAAAAATTGTCAAGTGTCTGAAATAAAGAATTTTATTCTTAAATTATGGGCACGTCTGAGGTGTGATAGGAAGGTGTCTAAGAGTATTTGAGAAGTGTCGATGTTTGACACTGATGCATATCCTTCTTAGAAGTGTTTGTGCTTCTTAGAGTCCATTCATCGTGGTCTTAGGAAAAAAAGCACTTATCTGGAGAGCTATTTTAAATGTTTGTGCTTGCAAGTAAATATTATTTTGTAATGAAATTTGAAAAGACTAGTAGCATAACAACTATACATAAACTAAAGCAAAACAAGACAAAACAAAACAAAGTATGACAAGCATGAACTTACAATTAAAACTGCCATTAACTATTTATATCTCAGCCATCAGGGGTGGTAAGATGAATGAACTTGTACAAACCAAACCTATGGCAGTATCCTCATGAAACAGCTGCTCTTATGCACTAATTTGTGTGATGAACTAGTGGTCCTGCTTGGTCTTATTGTGTTTAGTGGACTGGTTGTCCTGATTTACACATCCCTTGGGTGTGCTTCTATCATTGGACTAATCTTTCGAATGGGTGACAGTGTAATTTGCCAAAATTTCCCCTTCCCTTGGCATATATAAAGTTTTTCAAACATGTTATAATCTTATAGTGTTCTTTCAGAAGTAAGGTTATGTGTAATGTAGCAACAAAAATGAGAAGGGAAGAGTTTAAGAAGCCTGCAATAGTTAAACCTTAAGAGGGCATTTGATGATCATTGGATTGTTACCAAGTTGAGTGCTTCCTCCTTAGTGTGATATCCATTTCAAATTTACTGAACTGGGAATCTATGGATTGTTACCTAGCTATGACTTCTGGTATATGAGTATCTCTACATTGCTGGGAGGATTTGAGTAACCCAATGAATCACATAGTTTAAACTGAGGTAGGGATAATGCTATATAAGTTAAGAGTAAAATTTTGGAATTTAAGATAACTAGATAAGGGGAAATATTACATTTATGGAATGTTACTGACAACCAGAAGTAGAAATAAACTGACAAGCGGAAAAATAAATGTAGAAGCAGTTAAGATCAATGGAGAATAGATACTAACAAATGAACATTTCCATTATCTAGGCTTAGTTATTCATATGGATGGTGGAGTGGTGTACCCCTGGAGTGCTTTGCAATCCACATGCATTTGGGAACCTGGAAGAAAAGTATATTAGGATACCATTATGAAACCAACCATATTTTGTGGGACCAAATACTTGGAATTTTATAAACAAGGTGTTTGTAGATGTGGGGTTCGATGTGGATGCTAGCAAGATTGCAAAGAAAAACTTTGAAGTGAACTCATTGACTAGAAGTTAGAAGTAGCATTAATTGGAAATAAAGAGAGAACTAATTAAAATTATCTAATCATGCGAAATAAGGACCAGTAACTGTATTAATGATGAGGAAGAGTGACATGGTTCAATTGGTAGGGCGAGAAGAAGACCAAAATTGATGTCTGGTTAGGGAAGATTTGTCACTCATGGTTAGCTCAAATTGTGGCCTTGAATGGGGTTGTTGGCAAACATGATTCATGTATCAAACCCTAGATAATTGAGCAAGGATTCATTGAGTTCAGTTGTGAGGCTTTATTGAGTTAAGTTCTATCGCTTCGCTCACTATAACTAAAAGAAGCATGTTCAGATTTTAATTACTCCTTTATCTTGTGTATGATTTATTCTTTTGACTTGACTATTTACATATTGAGTTGAGTTGTGAGGCTTTTTGTGTATAATTTATTCGGAGGAGGACAATATTCTTGTACAACCATGTTTTGTAGCATAATGTAGGACTGGCTAAATTCAGATTTAATATTTATCACTAGGAAAGATGATTGGATCACAGTGAACTGTTCATTTATTGTTTCAATTGATTTGTGTAGTTGCTGTAGTATGCATTTCTGTAAATTTATTGCTAATTTAATTTCAACATGAGCTAATGATAAGTGGTGGTTAATTTTTATCCTAATCAGTAAATATGCACAATGATCATAGTTACCATAATACAATCTTTGCTTTAATTTTGCTAGATCAAATTCCTTATGTTGAGTCTGGTGGTTATGTGGCCTATAACAACGAGAAGGGTGGAGTTATTGAGAGCTTAAGAGAAGATGGCATTGTTAATTTGGATTCTGAAGTCCATGCTATTCCAGAATGGATATCCATGAAGGCGATGATCACTTCACTTGCAGATGCGGTAACGTATGAACTTTGGGTGGGTTCTGATGGAAGTTCTGCTCATAAGATTTATTATTCAGATCTCCCATGGCCAATTGGAAAAATTCTATATTTGAAGCAAACTCTTGTTGCAAAGCAACAACTTGGGATAACAAAAGACAATGCTGAACGAAGAGAAGAAGAGGTACCATTTCCATCTCTCTTCTTCTCCCTTATGCTCCCAACACTAGGGGATTTATTATTTCTTTGTCTTTTTTTTTTCTTTTTCTTTTTATTACTTACACAATACACACCTTGAATAAAATTATCACTGTCTTTTGTTGGACAGATTTACAGGAGAGCAACTATTGCATATGGAGCCTTGTCAACTAGATTAGGGGAGCAATCCTTCTTCTTTGAAGACAGGTGACTCCTAAAGGAGTGACATATAATTTTTTTTTTATCACCACGAGTCAAATGGTTCACACCACTTTTATGGTCTTAAATGGTTGTCATGAGCTCACTTATATAATAATAATAATAATAATAATTGTTGTCATGAGTTGGTAAATAAATATTGATGCTTAATTTTCCCACCTTTTGTTGTTTTTTAATATAGACCAACAAGTTTGGATGCAGTTTTCCTTGGGCATGCGCTTTTTACACTTCAAGCATTACCGGTGAGTACTTTATGAACCATACCGTAGTTGTTATTTAATTAGATATAGAAAAATCCCAAGCATGAAATTGCATGACATTTTGGTCCCCAAGGCTGTTAACGTGTTGCACAATTAGAAAATTTAGACCTCAATAGGAGTCTACAAATCAACTCTAGAAGTTTGTTGTTGATTTGTATGACTTTAAATGATGTTCAAGTTTTTAAACTGTCAGAGATATAAGCTAAATTGAGAGAACTATTATATATATATATATGTATTTCATATCCCAAAGGGTGATTACAATCTCAATATATAGTATTCTCAAAAAAATAAAATAAGGAAAACAACAATATATGGAAACATAAATAATGCCCCTAATTTAGGAATAATTGATCAGGCCCCTAATCAAGAAAGAGTTGACTATTAGCTGTCACAACACTCCCCCTCAAACTGGAGATTAGATGTCAATAACTCCTAGCTTGTGGCAGATACAATCAATGACATGCTTTAGAAGGGCCTTAGTAAAGAGATTTGCTAATTGATTACCAGATAATATGAACGAAGTCACAATTTCTTTAGAAATCACCTTAGAACGAATGAAATGACAATCAACCTTGATAAGTTTGGTTCGCTTATGAAAAATTGAGTTACTGGCAATGTGAATAGCTGTCTGGTTATCACAATAAAGAAGAGATGAGTTTTGAACTGAAAATCCAAATTCTTGTAACAAAGTTTTCAACCAAGTTAGCTCACATGAAGTATAAGCCATTGCACGGTACTCCGCTTCAGCACTAGACCGTGCCACAATCGACTGTTTCTTACTTTTCCAAGTTATTAGATTGCCTCCTATAGAAGTACAGTAACCAGTCGTTGAACGTTTGTCTGAAGGAGAACTTGCCCAATCAGAATCAGTGTAACCTTCAATGCGCAGATGTCCAGACGACTGATAGAAAAGACCACGACCCGGAGCTCTTTTGAGATACTTCAAAATCTGTATAACCGCCTCCATGTGAGGGACTCGTGGGCTGGCCATAAATTGACTTACAACACTGACTGCATAGGCAATATCTAGACGAGTAATGGTTAGGTAAATCAGTTTGCCTACAAGTCGTCTGTACATTTCTGGATCATCAACCAAGTCACCAACCTTGGGCAATAGCTTCAGATTAGTTTTCATTTGTGTTGTTGCAGGTTTAGAGCCAAGATAACCCGTATCCTTTAAGATGTCAAGAGTATATTTTCTCTGAGATAAACAAATACCTTTCTTTGATCTCGCAACTTCAATACTAAGAAAATAATGGAGCTTGCCCAAATCTTTAGTGAGAAAATTGGAACCCAAATGACAAATCAAGGTCTGAATCCCCTTCTTGTCCCTCCCAGTAATGACGATATCATCCACATAGACGACCAAAATCACAATACTACTTTGTCCTTCTAAAGAAAACTGAATGATTAGCTTGACTTATAGTCATGCTACGAGCAACCACTACCTAGCTAAATTTATCAAACCATGCACGAGGTGACTATTTGAGTCCATAATAGACTTCTTGAGGTGACAAACACACTCTCCCTTGGATTCAAACCTAGGAGATTGAGCTATGTACACTGTCTCGGTAAGATCACTATGAAGAAAGCAATTTTGACACCAAGCTGATGGAGAGCCCAGTCAAGATTGGCAGCAAGAGAGAACTATGTGAATAGAGTTTAGCTTGGCCATAGGAGAGAATGTCTCAGTATAGTCAATGCCATAGGTCTGAGTGAAACCTTTAGCAACAAGACGAGCCTTTAAACGATCAACAGTGCCATCAGAATTTTGTTTCGTTGTGAAAACCCAACGACAACCAACAATATGAGCACGTGCAAGCTTTGGAAGAAGATCCCAAGTATGATTCAATTGTAAGACATGCATTTTCTCTTCCATAGCTTTCTGCTAGCCATGATGGGAAAGAGCCTCCCTGTATGACTAAGGAATAGTAACAGATGACAATGATAAAGAGAGAGCTCAAAAAGAAGATGACAAATGATTATAAGAAACAAAATGAGATATAGGATGATCAGTACAAACCCTTCTACCTTTGCGAAATGCAATGGGAAGATCAAGATCAGACTCAGAACGATGAACAACTGGATCTGTAGGCGCTGAGAAAGATGATGGAGGATGCAAGGAAGGCTCTACCTGTTCAACTGCTGGGGCAGGTGGCAGAAGAGGTTCGTCCAGGGTAGTGAGAGGAGTAAAAGCAGTATCCCTTCGAGGTCGTCGAGTATAAACCCTAGGAGCGGGAGGAGTATCAAGAATCGGAGATGGTAGAATAGTTTTTAGAAAAATAGGTTCCTTCACTTTACTACCTTCCTTAGAATAATATGGAATATGCTCAGCACAAACAAAATGTTTTCTCAAAGAAGGACTGTAACACCTATATCTTTTTTGAGTGCGAGAATAGCCAAAAAATATGCATTTGTGAGCTCAAGGGTCAAGTTTATCCTATTTGGAATTTAAATTATGTATAAAACAAATGGACCTAAATACTTTTGGAGGAAGAGAGAAGAGGTCTTTATCAGGAAATATCATCTGAAAATGTGATTTTCCTTTAAGGACCTAAGATGACATTCTATTCAATAGATATGTTGCAGTAAGAATTGCATCTCCCCAAAAATATTTAGGTACATTCATCTGGCAGAGCACGGGCAATAACAAGTATTGGTCCATTCTTTCTTTCAGCAATTTAGTTTTGTCGATGAATATCAACACAAGAAGTTTGATAGGTGATAGCCCTTGACTTAAGAAATTGCTAAAAGGTGCCTTTTTTACATTCAAGAGTATTGTTAGTCCTAAGAATATGTAACTTGACATCAAATTGATTAGTGATTTCAGTATAAAAAGATCTAAAAACATGAAACACTGGAGATTTATCTTTAAGCACATATAACCAAGTTAAACAAGAATAGTCATCAATAAACGAAACAAAATAACGCTTACTAGACAAACCAGTAGTTTGTGCTGGACCCCAAACGTCGGAGTGAACTAGTTCAAAATGGTGCAAATAAGGGCCATCATACCTAAGCTTAAAAGAAGTCCTATGATGCTTACTAAGCTCATAAGTTTCACAATTAAAACTAGAAAAGAAAGGTAAAGAGGGAACTAAATGCTATATATTGTCTAACGAAGGATGCCCAAGACGACAATGCCACTGATACGGAGAAGTTGTGGTATAGAGTGCAGATGGAATAGGTGAGCGAGACAGTTGAAAGTAGTAGAGACCATCCCTTGCAAATCCCCCACCAATAATCCTCTTTATCTTTAGATCCAGAAAGATACAGTGGTTAGGATAAAACGTTACCGAGCAGTTTAAGGCAAAGGTAAGTTTATGAACAAATAATAAATTAAAGGGAAACTGAGGTAGGTACAAAACTGAGGAGAAGGTTAGACTAGGTGTGCTAACGGTACCAATTCCCTGGACTGGAGATTTGGTACCGTTAGCTATTGTGACAAATGAGGGAAAGGAAGTATGAGAAAAATCAGAAAGAAGGGAAAAGTTACATGTCATATGATCGGAGGCCCCTGAATCAATAATCCAAGATGTACTGGATGAGGAAAGAAGACAAGTATTACCTGAATCGAACAAAGTGGTTGTGGAGGTGGATGGAAGATTGATGCGCTTGACAATTGGATCATACTTTGCCTTGGGAATAAAAACATGTTTCTTAGTTGTGGAATTAGAGTGCTCTCCCTTAATCGTAGCCTGATTTGTCCATGCGGGCTTGCGGTGGAGTTCCCAACAGTAATCAATAGAATGGTTGGTGCGGCCACAATATGTACACTTCTTGGTACTGCGACCACCACGATCCATGATATCCAAGATGAAGAGATTCGAGATGAGTCTAGATCCTATAACTGAGAGGAATGGTGTAGGTATTGTCACCCATGATAGTTAAGACGAGATAATCCGAGGCTCCGAGTATAAGTTTCAAGCAAGGGAACTAAAGAATTTGAATATGAGATCAAGAACAAATATACTTTTTTTTTTCCAGGTCATCTCTGTCAGAATTGCACAGAGAGACACTTCTATTTTTTTTGGAAACCTAGGGTTCTAGGTCATCTTTGTCCAAGTGACAGAGAGAAAAAGTAGAAAAGCCAACGATACAAAAAAAGAAAGACAGAAACTGAGAAGAAGAAGAAGAAGAAACTCATGTTAGGTCTCCAACTTTAACCTTGACGTTAGATCTTCAAATCAACTCATTTAGGATCTTTGAATCAACTCATCTCGGATCTCAGGATTAACTCGTCTCGAATCTTCGGATTAACTCGTCTCGAATCTCAGGATTAACTCGTTTTGGATATTCAAATCAACACGTCTCGGATCTTCAAATCACTCAGATCTCAGGATCAACTCGTCTCAGATCTTTGAATCAACTTGTTTCGGATCTCCAAATCAACTTGTCTCGAGTTCTCAGCAACTTCTTATTTAGTTTAAAGTTGGACACTTGGAAATCTTCGTGTACCAACTTGAGGGGGGGTGTTGGAGAATGTCATTATAAAGTGATTTAAACCTTAATAGAATATATTGATAGAGGATTCTTAAAATCACTCCCATGAATCATTCCAATAAAGTATTCTATTAAGGCTTAAATCAGTCTATGATGAGATTCTGCAACACCCCCTTTAAGTTGGTATACGGAGATTTCCAAGTGTCCAACTTGAAACTAAATAGGATGTTGTCGAGAACTTGAGACGAGTTGATTCAGAAATCCGAGACAAGTTGATTCAAAGATCCGAGACGAGTTGATCCTGAGATGTGTTGATTTGAAGATCTAAGACGAGTTGATCTGAGATGAGTTGATTCGAAGATCCTAGACGAGTTGATCCGAAATGAATTGATCCTAAGATCCGAAACGAGTTTAGAGTAGGATATGATAAATCTGCTCTGATACCATGTCAAAGATATAAGCTAAATTGAGAGAACTATTAGAGAGAGAGAGAGAGAAATATAATATGTATTTCATATCCCAAATGGTGATTACAATCTCAATATATAGTAGTCTCAAGAAATAAAATAAGGAAAGCAACAATATATGAAAATATAAATTATGCCCTTGATTAAGGAATAATTGATCAAGCCCTTAATTAAGGAAGAGTTGACTATTGGTTGTCACAAAGCAAACTAATATAAACTGTTGCGAAAATTTTAGTTTAGATCTGGCTTCTTCATCCTCTAAAATTGAAAGGTTTCTTTGGAACAATTAGTAGACAAGACATACTTTACGGGACATAATGTTAAATGATTAAGAAACAACATATCCATAAAATGAGCGTGACCGAAATATGAATGTTGAGATGGATGTGTTGTAAGACAAGAAAGGATAAAATTAGAAATGTACACATTCCTTAGATGGTTGAAGTAGTGCCAATTGGAGATGAGATGAGAAAAATCTGATTAAGATGGTATTGTCATGTGCAATGAAGACCAATAACTGCAACAATGAGAAAGAAGAATGTAGTCCATATTGAGGGTATGGTAGAAAAAGGGAAGACTTAAAAATTAATATGGATTGATATAGTTATAAAAGATATGATAACACGTGGTTTGTCTGACGTTATGGCCCAAGATAGAACAAATTGATGAAACAAGATTCATGTAGCCGACCTGAATAGTTTGGAAAAGTTTTTGCCAAGTAAATATCGGCTTCCACATGATCAATGTTTAATACAAAACTGACAATCTTCTAAGCATGCTGATGAGAAAAGCTTACAAAACTGACAATCTTCTCCATCATCCTTTCTTTGAGTGTGAGTAGTTTTAAATTTTAAGAGACCAGTACTTGGCTGAAATAGGTCTAAATATTGGGCAAGAGGTAAGTGACACATCCTTTACATCTCTTGATCGCTCTTTAATAAAATATTACTTGTATAAAAAAATAGGTATGCTAAAATAGAATCTCATAATACGGGATGTATCGCAAATATTCTACTTTGGGAGATAAGAAAATTAGATTCTTTATTTGAATTTGAATGAGTAGTATTTTCAATTGTACTCTCCTATTCATGTTGGAAGCCAATACTGGGGTCTTCTCTAATTGAAGATTGTAGGCATTCTGGTGATAGATGAGCTTTGGCGACATGTTGCAGTTTGGCAGTTGACAGACCCTAATTTTTAACAGTTCAAATAGGAGCAATTTGGTACACCCTTTCTCATCTCCTGCACCTCCGTCTTCCATCATCACATGTTGGATGTCTAATTTTGATTATGGAAGATATGCTTAAAAAATGGGTAGGGTCAAATATGGGATGTATATCAAATATTTTCAGATATATTTAAGCAGATCCACTTTACTAGAAACATTATGTTGTCAGCAAAAGATTCATTGGTCTCTTGGGTATCCTATACCATTTTCAAATACTGACAACCACAAGTTCCGGTTAATCATATTAAAGCTGTTAATGGAGGATTGCTGCGAAAATAGCAGAATAAAAATCTTCAAATGGGATTTCAAGATCTGCTGACACTTGAGCCAATGATAGAGGAACGATGTTACTTGAAGTAGTAAATATATAATAAGAAACTGGCTTGGAGCCATTTGGGGTATTATTCAAACACAAAGGCTTGATGACAACTAAGAATTGTGTCTGTTGATGACGACTAAGAATTGTGTGTCTGTGTACTATATATGCTCTGTTGGAAATTAATTCACATGTTGTCTTTCAAAATAGCATGATATCCAAGCATTAATTCCTGCGTAAAATCCATGTATGACATCAAAGTGTACTTGACCATAACATTGACTACCAGAGTTGTTGACATTCTTGTTCTGCTCTTAAAAAATATAAAATTGTATGATTTAACAACAAGAATGGTTTTTGATTAGAGAAAAGAAGGGAACAGTGTGATTTTGACTAAAGTGTACTTGGCCATAAAGTGTGGCATTGAAGAATGCATGCAATTAGTATTGTAACTATTAGGTTTTGTAATAGACTTATCTAAATGGATGAAGTATTTATCTTTCATATTTGTAAAGACGATCCAATTCAAGCTTTCTAACTTTCATCAAATTATTGAATTTTATTAAGAATGTTTTTTGCAATATTTGATAACATGCCAATAGGAAACATCAGTTTTGCGGAGCAAGCTCTTGGAGCATACTAATCTTGTGCAGTATGCTGAAAAACTTAAGATGTCATTCTTAGAAGCCGGTTCGTCCTCTTCTTATGTTCACTCAGATCCATCATCATCCGCACCAAAACGAGGTCCTTCAAATTGGAGTAAGTTTATTTCAGTTTTGATGCATGAATTGTTTGTTTTGTTAGTTATTCATTCAGGTGCTTCAATTTTCATGGGTTCATGCACATACTAGTAGGGTATGGTTTTTGGTGGCCAATAGAAATTACATAAAACAATGCCTTGAATCATAACTTATGTCTATTCCTTTACTTCAACCTACCTAGCCATACCTAGCTAGTTTAGTTAGAATCTAAGCTAGTTTATGTAAACTAGAGAATAGAAGGGAAGGAATTGGTGTGGGGCAAATGAGCTCCCACCCTATTTATAGGCCAAGTGTCATTGAAGGGCCTTACCATGAATGACTATGATATGGACAAGTGTTATTGATCCAACGGTTGGGAGTATTCTAGAATGCTCCAAAAGAATATCTGTATAATGCTAGGCTTATTTACAAGTCTACACATTTCTGTTTGAGTTTTATAAACATTAAAGAGGTTTTACTAAATCAATGAGCAGATTATAATTGCATTTGTATTTGAGCATTTATGGTTGACATTAGAGTAAATCATGTAATGTAATGGTAAGGTTTTTTAAAATTGAGAGAGTTTCATTATTACCGTACCATGCAGATTGTGGTTCTAATTTTTCACTTGGACATTCTGTAATTTATGTTTGTAGAGTCTGATCCCAGCTATCTACTTAAAATTTTCTGTTCTTCCCCCCCAACCTGTTCTTTGTGCATGGTTGTAAGATTAACCTAGCTTATAATCCATTCAGGTTCAAAACCCAAGAGCAAACCTAAGAGGGAAAAGACGGAGGAAGAGAAAACCTTTAGAAGAAGAGCCAAATACTTCTTGGTAACACAGCTGGTAGCAGTTTTAGTCTTCTTGTCACTCCTAAGTGGATCTGATGACACTGAAGTAGAGCTTGACGACGAGGATGATAGTCTGAGTTACGATGATTAAAACAAAACATTTATCAATTGAGTTTCTTTCTTACATCCCTCTAGCTTTCCTTGGTTATAGGCGCCATGCCTAATGAGAATTCTCTCTCTCTCTCTTTTCCATCTGCATGTAATTTTGGAAATTATGCATGCACAAGAATTGATTGGATATTATTGTGAAATAGATCAAGCTATATTTTGGGCGGGAATATCCAGTTTATTGTTTGAAACAAATGCCTTTTTCGCATCTGGGCTATGAATGTTCAACTTGTGCAAAATCTTTTGGTGTAGACCATTTTTATTTAGTTTTGTTATGGTTGACTTGTTTTGTAAGTGACTCGATGGATCTCTTTGTTTTGTGTTTTAATTTGAGGAAAGTGTAGTATCTCACCTTTGGCTCTCTTTATGCATAAACCATTATTCTTTAGGCTCTGTTTCTTTCAACAGAATGAAGGCTATAATAAGATGCATTTTACCAATGCTATCTGGACAAAGTGGAATGAGGGGCATAGAGCAAATTTCCCAGGTGGTATGGTGGCCTCTGAAATAAGAACTACAAAATGTCTAAGCATTAGCCCTAATGTTAGTTTCGTTTTTCCGTCTGGACCATTTGAGTTTGATAACCCTAGCCCTATTGTTAATTTCATTTTACCATCTGAATCACTTCTATGGTTCGGTTTCAGCAATCACCCTAGTCTTAGACATATCATCAGTTTTGACTCAATGTTTTGCTAGCTTGGCGAAATTGATGGTCCTAAATTTATGTATTGATTTTTGCATACTTGTTTTATTGCAAGAAATCTTTATTTTCTATTTCATTTTTCCCTTTGAAAGATGAGATTTTCACCGTTGTTGGTTCATAGTGGCCAAAGTTACCACTGGATCAAGATATCAGTTTCTCTTAATTCGTGTGACAGTAGTATATTCCTATGGAGCAATTGCTTTGATTATTTCTGAAAAGTAACTAATGCTGGGATTGAATAACAACCTTTTTCAGATTGCATCACGTTACTATCTTGCTGCGAATATTTTCATTTTCCATCAGCACGTAGGAAGTCTTTGTTATTTGCAGCAGCCTATAGGTATGTATAAAGGAGTTTTATCGGTGAACTTGTGCTTTTGAAAAATGTTGTCCAATTATATTTCTGCTTGGTTACCAAGAATGTGAAGGAAAATAATTGAAATTCTAAAAGGCAGATTGTACAACTAACATCCTAAACATCTATTAGTTGTGTGAAAAAAAAATTCATTTCATTTTCCTCTCTCTTCTCAGCAACTCAAAATCCCAAATTAGATAGGAGAATAAGATAGCCACTTCTCTGTATGCAGAAAAATAAGTTGAATTTGTAATTTACATGTAGTGCAATACTAAACTACCTAACAAAATACCAGAAATTACATCCCAGTCCCTGCTGGACCCCGCGGCCACTTGGCATTCTCCCATTGCTTGACCAAGTCAGCATATCCTTCTGCTGAACCAGTAGCAAACTCTGTCAGTGAGCTCACAGCAACTGACATTCCAGCACATAGGATTCTAATGGCAACTTCGGCCATTTTCTCTGCACTCATCACCACCTCCTCCTCTTCCAACTGCCTTATCTCCACCATATCCATTTTTCCGCCAGATTCTGCCGGAAACCCGCCTGCAAATCTCTTCGACCCGGCTGGAGACTGCCGGGACTCTTCCCTTAGCTGCCGCGTGTACACAGAACCAACACCAGCTGCAAAAAAATCTAGTCCTTCAAGCACTGGGTACTCATGGATGGCATCAAGGAACCTAGACCATTGTATGCATATTCCAAATATTGGTGGGGTCCCAACCGACCGACGAGGGGAGAATGGTAACTTTGAGGTCTCTGGATCAGTACGGAGGCAACGGATGAGCCAACTTGCTAATGCATGCATGTAGGATCGTTGAGAAGTGATCCATGACTCAAAACTGGCTCGCCAGTTTCGGAGCTCTGTCTCAAGGTTGGCAGAAGAACGGGCTAGCCGGTTTGGCTCAGAAGGTGACATTATAGTGTGTTTCTTTGCGTTCCCCATTTTTGAAGGTGCGCCAGCTAGTAAGAGCTTAGCTTCGTCTAATGTCCGCTTCTGTGATAGATGACTCTCTGCCATCGCTTTCCACATCCTTGCTAACCTGTTCCTCATCACCATTATAGTTAGCGAATGAATTTATACTAAGCAGATTTCTTGGATGAGATGATGCACATTTCAACTCATTCGTCTGATAATCCACTACTTACTGTCAAAAGAGCTTTCATCTATTTCCAAAGACTAGAAAACATTTATTAACTATCCTTCACAAATATTTGTGAAGGGAACATCATACCAATTAAAATGAAGTAACAATAATTATAATAGTGACTACTTAATTCATGACAACTCAATAAATTATGGAGAACTTCTCGCCACTTTTTTCTGGAAATAAGAAAATAAAAAAAAATTGAAGATGGCAAATTGAACAAGGATTTTTCAATAACTTATACGTAAATGTAAGAATTAATTTAGCTGGGGAAAAAATAATGGGCGTTATGAAACAAAAATCTAAGGTTACCATTATGATATTATTTGGAAAAATTCAGATATTTTATGTGATATGCAATGTGCCACTATTTTGTGTGATATGTGAATAATCTGACACTATTGGAATGAAAGAGGCCACTATATCCGAATTGAGAATTACACATACAATTCAAGGCTGACTTGAGACTTTAGATAATACTGTCACTATAATGACTGTGCAAGTGGGATTTTCTCTACCTTCAAAGTTCGAATTTTCATAAAGATTTGGTTTTATTCACAGAGAATGATTTCATGCAGTAAAAGCAAATGTATTCACATACATTTGGAATAATGATGAATGACATACCCTTGTATCAATTCTAGAAGCTGAGGCTGCAATTCTTCATCCCTTAAAGTTTCAATTCTCTTTGAAATAGCTTCAACTGAGTGTATTGAAACCTTAATCTGGGTATGCAAATCTCTAATGGCTGCTCTTGTTTTATCCACTGAAGAAGGGTCCTCGCCTTTCACATCTTGGTTCCTGAGTTGCATGCATTTCTTCTCATATGCTATGCGAATCCGTTCTCCAGACTATGTAAAAGAAGAACAAACAAAATAGTTCACCAGACTGCCGAGAAGGTAATATTGTATGCAATAATGTCAGTGTGTACACAAAAGAAGTCACAGATGCCCAATATTTTTGTTAGCAAGTCACATATACCCAATTTACTGGGAAAATAAGTCACAGTTACCCAATGTTGGTTGTATGCAATTATGTAAGAATGTGTTAGCCATGAGGATGATTAGTGGTCATTAGAAGTCGATCATTCCAGACTGTCAAGAATGTAAAACAGATTCTATTATTCATTTTTAAGTGGGATCATTTTAGTGAGGGATAATCAAATTTCTATGGAAAACTTCCACATAATAACTAGATCATGTTCCCTAATTAGTAACTTCAAGCAACGACTTATTGAAGGTCGGAGTAGGTATTTTGTTGAAATAACAATTTATTGTTAATCTACTTTTCTTTCTTCCTTCAGCATGTCATCTAAATTGGGTAATGAAGATCACATTAATGGTCATTAAAAGTCAGACTTTCAGAGGTTATGGAAAGAAGTTTAGAGATATACCCTGACTTCCTCGTAGAGTTTCTTCTCCCAGGCATATAATCTGTCCAGTGTTGATTGGTGATTACCCAAAAACATACCGGACTCCTCAGAGAAATCACTAGTACTTTCATAACCCTCATCTCTGGAGCCTGCAGGGTTGATTAGAAATCTTGATGAGGATGAGCGAGATGAAGCTGACCGGAACAAAGCCACCGGATTCAACATTTTCATACCTACAAAAACAAGAATCTCATAAATTGATATTTTAGAAGTTTTAAACAAATAAATTGAAACTTCAACCAGAAAAAATAAATATCATGGCAGTTGATAGGATAGAAATTAAGACCTAACTTCCCTAAGATCATTTTGCTGCAAATGAGGTAGTAACTAGCTTGTATCATTGTAAAGTTAAGGCTGCATCTGGTATAAGATGGAACTTGATACTTGAAAACATTATAAGGATCTCATGTAAGTACCATATATTAGCTTCAAATTTCCATATTAGCGGAAAAATAATTCTAGAAGTATGCTGGTTTTCCATGTCTCATTCATCTAAAAAATTTGACATCATAATCAGAATGACATGCACCTGTTTTGACAGCAGTATTACCCTCTTTTAATTGGTAATATGCTGGAATTCCATTTTCTCATTTATCTCGTGAAATTGACATCATAATGAGAATGATATGAACCTATTTTGACAGCAGCATTACCCTCTTTTTCCAAAGATTTCATTTCCCGATGAAAATAACTTGCCTAAAGCTCAATTTATTCATTTTTGGCTTTTGTAAGTAAATCCCAGTGCTTCCTCTTCAGAGTGATTTTCTCTTTTTACAATCTATAAATGGTTGAAAAATAAACTTAATTGTGTTGCTCCATGAGGTTTGGCCTAAATATAAATTGATGACGAACCTAATGGTAGAATCCTAACCCTTCGGCATGTTCTTATCATGCTTGCCTAGAAGCAACTTCTAATTTATTTATTTATTTTAAGTAATGGATTTCACATCATTGGGACAACAATTTTCAAAGGAAATATCATGTTTTCACATTTTTGAAGAAAGCTTGTATCAACTTGAAAAATGGAAAACTATTGTGTTTTAAACCAGAAGCATTTTTATTGAAATGGCATTACTCAGATCTTAATATATATTTTTTCTTTTTTGATGACAGAGGGTGTCACCACTCCCTTAAGTCAATCCCTTAAAATTACACACTTTTAATTCAATTTCAGATAATTTACCTCTTTTCTAAAATATAAATATTGAATTATTCTTTTTTTTTTTAATAATTTAAATAGTGAATGAATAAAACTATGATAGATTCAGGGGAACAAATGGAAAAGGAAAAAACAAAGTAGAGGCAGAGAGTAAAGAAAGCTCATAGTGTTGAATTACCACACCTGTGAGTTCATTTGAGGTTGATGAGTATTGAGCTCTGCTAGCCTCTAACATAGCTGAGACCTCACTAGCTGAATTACAAATAATCATGAACTGATCCTCAAGATCCTTAATAACTTCCGCCATGCATGTTGGCCTTCGCTTTACATAGACAGTAAACCCTGGTGTTCCTTCATTACATTCTTGATCAGGAACTGCAGCTTCTTGATTTGTAACTTGTCCTGCGTTTTGTGCTTTTGAAACTTCTATGCTCTGCCTACCCTGGGATTGTAATCCTTTCACTTCATTTTTGGTTTCGGTTTCACTGTCTGTCTCAGTGTCATCATTGTCATTGTCATCATCCTCGTCAACATCTTCAACAATAACTTCCTCTTCAGCACTGTTGACATCATTTTTAGTTCTCTCTTCGGTCATATTTACCTTCTTATTAGTTTCTTCTTGTTCAATTTCCTCTTCTAATTCGGGAATCCCTTCTTCTTCTCGAACCTGCCTTAGTCGAATGTATTCATCATCCAAGACAGTCTGCTGGTCAATGCTGCCCCTTGTGGGATAACCATAATAGTCCAACGAAGAAAATGGATTCCAGAAGAAATCCCATTGGGAGGTTTGAGGTGAAGGGGGAGGAAAATTGGGTCTATTGTTTGGGGAATAAGAAAAGAATGAAGAATTCATGGGCGAGGATTGCATTGTAAAAAACCCATCAATCCCATAATGGTGCATTGGGGAGTAGGTTTCAATTCGAACTGTTTCTGGTGATTGTGGTCTCTCCTCTACAGCAACTGATTGGTTCCCACCTGACCTTAGATAATTTATTTTCAAAGATGAGTTGGGTTCAGATTGGATTGGTTTTACTGAGAAGGATTTTGGTGATATTGAGATGAAACCTGAGCTCGTTTTCTTTATGGGTGTAAAGGATGGGGTTATGTATGAATCTAATAAGAACTCACAGGGCTCATCTCCTTCGGTATAATCATGAAGAGCAGCAGAAATTCTTTTTAAGGACTGGATATAGGCAATGTGTCCAGAGGCAAATCGCATTCTATGCTCGACGGCTTGTTTGATGAAATTTTTTCGATCCCTACATAACTGGACAGCCTCTTCATCATCCAACTTCGATGTAGAACATCCCATTTCTCTCTCTTAATTCTCTGTCCCTTTACCTCTCCAACCTCTATGAATTTTTCATGCTCGAGTCGAAATGGAAATCATGAGAGTATGGTTGTTTATTTCTCACCAAATTTGTAAGGAACTGCTCAAGCTGTTCAACAGAAGCAAGTTTGAGAGCTCTGATTCATCAACGAGAATCAGTAACATGTAGAAGACAAGAAATAGAAAGAGAATACGAAAATCATTCCTGATAAGCAAGCTGAAAAGAACTAACGAAGAGAAAATTCGTATACTAATGGGATTCATACACAAGGAGACAATTTCGAAAAGATATGGTACTTTTCTTATTTCTCAAGTCACAGGCAAGAGTAATACCACAATATTTCACAATTACATAACACGAGAGAAATGGAGATTTTTATATGCTTTCTCTTCGATATTTCAACAGCTCAAGAACTTGAATTCAAACAGCCCACAAGCAGCAACAATCACAATCTTTTTTTTCCAAGACAAATATTTATATTTAATGGAACTGTTAATTTAAAAATTATCAACAAAACAACTTGCAAAAAACCCCAAACGGAGATATAACTCATAATTTTTGAAATGGTATAAAAAAGGAGAATCTGAATAAGTTTTGAATTAATCTAAAATAGAGAAAATGGCACAAGGATTTATGTATATGATTAAATTAGTGAAAGCAATCATCAATAAGAACTAGTGAAACTAAAAAAATAATAATAATCACGGACCATTGTTATAGGTGTTCTGAGGTCCCCCTTTTGGGGAGGTAGGCAAGTGGTTCGAGGCCTAAATGGTGCAGTGTGTTGTGTATGAGTATGCATGTGTTTGCTTAGCTACTCCAACAAAAAAAATAAAAAAAAATCTAAAGGCCAAGATAGAGAGACAGTTGAAAGGAAGAGATTAAAGATGGACTAGGCAATGAAACAAAAGATGATTAATAAAGGAACTCTCAGATTAAAGACAGGGCAATGAAATCTTTTTGACTGGAAAGTACTTCTAAAGCGTGTGAAACTAAAGATGTTCAGCATTCAAACTCTGATGAACAGAAAATCAGAAAAATATGAATTTCCAAAACTCAAAGAGTAATTGTGAACAAAGCACCAAAATAAAAATTTAATCAAAATTGTAAAAACACTCCATTTCTGGAAAGATCAAAATCCAGACTCATTAAACATAGAAATAATGAACCCCAAGAGGTGTATAGCCCAACTTCAAGAGAATTTTCTAAAAATTGACTGGTGCGTGTGGTGATGGACTATGGGATGTTCCAAGAAACTGACACCACCACCCATCAACCAAAAAAAAAAAATTAAAAATAAAAAAAAAACAGAAACCCATTTGAGGGTATTAACATTTAAGCTCTAGTGAACAGAAAATTAAGATAAAGTGAACTCAATAATCCAAAATCTAAATAATAAAAATAGTTTTTTTCTTTTTAAAAAGAAAATCAGTGTCAGATACATGAGGGTTTTTTCAAACACACATAAGCATCAAAATTGAAACCCAGTTTTAAAAAGAAAAAAAAGAAGAAGTATTTCCGTTGATAAAATTTACAGTGAAAGCAACCAATTCAAAGCAAGAGATATTCAACAAACCTGCTTGAGTAGTGAACAGTTCATGGTTTGCCTGAGAAGATATCTATAAGAAACTGAAAAGACAAGAGTTTGCAGTGTGATTAGTGTGAAGAATCGTACCTGGTTATGGTGGGGGAATAATGTGAAGCTTGATGAGAGAGAGACGTTGAGAAAAGCAACGGTCGAAACTGGTGAGCCTAAACAAAGAGAGAGAGTAAAATAAAGTTCGGAGTTAGGAGACCAAAAATATAAAGGAAAGAATAAGGTGAGGTTAGCGAATATGGGGTGTCAACGGTATTGTCCTATTTGTTCCACTAAATTTCCAAAATACCACCGGTTGAGAGTGTCACCAAGGATTTTCGATTTTCTTCTTCATAATTCTAGGGGATTTGCATATGAGATCAGATACTCTTACTTTTGCTCTTTTTTTTTTTTATTATTTTTTTTTTCCAAAATTGTGATAGCCATGATGTCTTAGAAAATTTCATAATCTATCACGAATACAAATATTTATTTATTTATTTTTTATTAAAAAATAAATTTAATGTGTGAAAAATTTATCGAATAAAAAACAGAACATATATGTTGAAAAACAAATTTAAATGTGATGAAAAACAAAGGTTATGTGTAAAAGATTACAGCACCGTTATACTAGAATCTGAGTTAAATCTGAAAAATATTTTGGCTTGAATTTTACAGATTCTTTACTTTTTTATTTTTAATTTTTATTACAGTAGAAAAAATCTTTACACCTTATCGGTGAGACTAATTCTCCTCTTTGACACGTGTGATATCCTCACAAATCACGTGTACGGGACAAAACTGAGGTGGCACAATGCTGCCCATTAATTATACCAATTACAAGTCATTAACAATCGGCATATTATAAAGAAAAAATTCCATAAGAAGAGAAGGATATTATGGTAATTTGGGCCAACCTTGAATTGATGGAAAAATTATTGGTAAGAATTTGAAAAAGCAAAAGACAGTCGGCCATAAAGTAAAAGAGAGACGCTAGGTCCCACCTGATGCCTCGGTAACGATTTCCCAAGAATTGCCCCTCAATTTACGTTGCAATTTCCACAATGCCCTTCTAACGTTTCGCTCAATTTTTTCATATGATATCTCATTTCAAAATTTAAATTATAATTTTGAAAAGTTTAACGTTAATTAATCAATCATTGGCATTTTTGACGGATACAAAAAGAATGCTCTTATCACCTACTTTTGGTAAGTGATCAACTTAAAGTTTACCGTTAATTAATTAATGATGACATTTTTGACGGATACAAAAAGAAATGTTGTTTCTTCTCATCATCAACCAACATAATAAACTTTTACATAAATTATAGTCAAAAAGAAATTATGTAGGTTTTAAAATTTATTGGTCTAAAGCCTTGTTGATTTTCTATTTGTTTTAACACTCACGATCGGTCAACCTACTTATGTTTTTCAAATCAAATATTAGTTTAATCAGTAAAAGTAATTTAAACAGCTAAAATAATCAAACATAACTAGAAAATCATAAATATGTAGAAATAATTAGAAAATCAAAGTTAAAAGAATAAAATAAATATAATTTCAAGTTATAGTATCACCTAACGATAATGTAATAGTATTAGAAATATCAGTCAAAGTATATTTGAAATCAATACCATGGTCATGATTTTTTTTTAATCCTTCATAAATTAATCAAATTTAATCAATGAAATATTAAATTGATTTTAAGTAAATCTTAATCAGCCAAACATCTTACTTTTTATTTTATGATAACCAAAGCAACATAAAAAATTGTATAAAATTGATGTCCACAAAAAATATATAGAGTTGCTTGATTCGTTAATTGCAATTTCGGTTTGTCAAAGAGAATGGCGATGGAGATAGAATTCTTCGTGAATTCTAGGTGGGCCAAATGTCAAGTTTTCTTTATATTCATAAAATTAATTTTCTATAAGCACATGTATTAAGGTTTTTCAAAATTTTTGGGAGGGGTTTTCTTTATATATTTTTAAAATTAATATTTTAATGCATATGTATTAAGGGTTTTCAAAAAATTTGAAGTGGCCATGGGGCCCTTGGTCCTCACTACTACATACATATATATCACCTATATTATTTTTTATATTCTGAATACTTTCATAAGTTTTTTTTTTTTTTTTTCGTTTTTTGGTCTAATTTGTAAAAGTTGAACCTTTTGCACTAACCAGGTACGATTCAAACTTGGAAAAATTTTAATCACATTTTCCCAAAATTCAGCTAAATTTTCATCAAATTAACCAAAGTATTAAAAATGCAGCAGATACATTTAACATATAAGGATGGCAATCCAAATTTTTAGCAGCCTAAGATCAGGGTCAGTTTGTTTCGGCCTTTAAGGCTTCTTGTTGGGCTGGGCTCAATATTTTGTGGGTTTTTGGTTTTTATTTTCCCTCCAAGATTGTTTCTCTTTTGTGGGCTGGGCAATGTTTCCCTCCACAGGTCTTGTAATATAGGCCTCTTGCAGGCCTTTGTACATTTTTTTTTTGGAAAAAAAAAAAAACAAATTTACACATATACTTAATACATAACTTTCTGGGAAAAAAAAAAACCTGTTATGTATATCTATATTACATTTAAGTTTGGTATAATAAGACAAAAAAGACAATCTAACGTTAAAAAATTAATTATGTGGGTCAAAATATTTGTCTATCTACGGTTTAAAATAAGCCTATCTATCGGTCATGATTAATGTGCATGATAGTGCCGTAGGCATGTGCATACATTAGTGTATGTGTGTGTGTATATATATATAGACGCACACAGTCCTATGCATATCTCAATTTTAAAATACTTATCCTTCCAAGCCTTTATCCATGCGAAGAGAAACGAGAAGATATACAATATGAGAAATCATTAAATATTTCAGTGGTATGATACTCCTTACATATCTAATGGATAAAAACTCTTTATTTTTTTTAATTCTAAAAAATATTAATTCATTATTGGTTGGGTGTGTGCGTGTATGCACGCAATAAGGCTTCCTTGCTAGAATTACTCGTGTAACACATTTACCTACTATTTTGGTTAGGTAAATGCAGACACATTCCTCCATAATGCCCACTCTAGGGTTTGAAACCATCACCTCCCTTTGTGGAGGAGAGGTTATAACACCTGGCTAGTGGTAAAAATGATGTAATGGTCTCTAAAAATATTGCTTTACTCCACAATTGTATTAAAAGTATTCTTACATTCAATTTTTTTGAAGAGTAATAATGTTAAATTTTAATGAAAAATCAAATAGAGTAAAAGTATATATTGTCACGCCCCCAAATTTAAACATAGGAAACTCTAGTCCCATACTTAAATTTAGTGCATGATTTAAATATAACATCCACAACTAATCATAAAATCTTAAATGAAATCATCTTCATTCAATAATTCCATTAAATACTAAATAAATTCATACATCAACACTAATCAAATTTCACCAATTAACTTCATCCTCAATACATGAGTTCTCAATAATAGAAGTACTAAACTAATTAGATGATCTCCATCTCCACCATTGGTCTCTTTCACATGCATACCCAATGAGTACCTGGAAATTGTTAAGGAGTGAGCTCACAAGCTCAACAAGGGATTGCTAAACACATTCCCTGCTCAGCAAATTGATCCGACCTTATATTCTCATATATAAAAGTAACTCGCAACAATCAATTATATTACCTCAATGATAGATAATTTAATCAAACATTAATAATAAAAAAATGCACAATCTCATATATAATGCATGGATCACGTATAACTCATCTCAAGTCATTTTATAATTTTCATACTTTACCATCGTCAATATCATATAATAATTAATAACGCACTAATTATCATATCAAAACTCCAAGTTCTCGCCATTTAAATTATGTCACAATTATCTCAATTATGAACCATAAATCAATTCAACATCCTGATTAATTCTTATTAACTTCTCACATATCTCACATGAGCCCCGGGCTCCCCTCCAATAAATGGCTAGCTCAGCCAACAAAAATGGTGTGCATCGCATAGTCCCGGACTATCGAAGGTCACACATGTGGCTAGGCTTGTACGTCTACTCACCCAGATGGTCCCGGACCACGTCCACATAATAAGGGTATGCTGAACCCTATGGCCATACAAAAAGGATAGTGCACTTCCAAATAGGCTGGTCCCGGACCATACCTATCAAAGTCCTCATAGGGTTAGTCCCGGACTACTCTCCGACTAATCAGATAACATCCATTAATTACCAATTATGCTGATTTATCAAACATATGCAACCTTAAACAAATTTAATCAATAATCAACGTATCTCTATACACTTTAATCATTACTCAAAGCAGTCAACAACAGAAAGAAAATTTAATCAATAATTTATCAACGTGTTTCTATACACTTTAATTATTACTCAAATCAGACAAGACGTAACTAGTGAGAGTACAAAATTTTGTGAAGGTTCTTTAATCTCAAATATAGATCTCGGTAAAATTTCAGAATCTAATTTCTTATCATTTTATTTTCGTAAACAAGCCTTTATCGAGTTTTAAATCGATTTCACCACCTGACTCACTCTCAATTCAAATATTTCACATAAATAGGTTAGTTATGCTCAAAAACATCATTCCTGGACTTTTCATCAATTCTAGAATATTTACCATATTTTCTCCTAAATTTCTCTAATTTAAACTAATAAAAAAAATTATTTTATTTGAAAATCATTTTCTTCTCCAAATATACCATCACAAACCATCAAAATAATAACAGAACATCGGAGTGGTTTACAAATTCTTTATAAGTGACCACTTCTGTTACATTAGCCCTTCAAAATTCACATTATTCTCTTAGTTTGAGTCTCAAAACTCAAATCAAATATTGATATAAAAGAATTACTTAATATATCAATTTAGGACATGTATCTACTGAAGTCATCTAAATTTCAGGACATGTGTGATTGTTTGTTTCGACTGCGCATCCTCTTGAATCCTAAATATAATTCTGTATGCATCTTTAGTTAGTCACCTTGTAACCTAAATAGAATTCTGTAACTATACTCTGCAACTATACATTGTAGGGCCACAACTACACATTGTAGGGTCACTATGTTATATTCTGTACATATAATTCAAATACACATTGTATTAAATATAAGGATTGTAACCCAAATACACATTGTATCCTAAATATAAGGATTGTAATCCAAATACACATTGTCACTATATTATATTCTGTACATATAACGCAAATACACATTATATCCTAAATATAAGGTATATATAGCGTCACTACATATCACAATGTTATATCCTAAATAATTTTATATGTATAAACCTAAATATAATTCTATACATATGTCGCAACTACACATTGTAGGCCCACTATGTTATATTCTGTACGTATAACATAGCAAATACACATTGTATCCTAAATATAATACATAACTACACATTGTAGGGCCACTATGTTATATTCTGTACGTATAACATAGCAAATACACATTGTATCCTAAATATAATACATATCACCCCATGTTACACATTGCATCCTAAATATAAGGTATATATAAGGGCACTATGTATCACCACGTTATAAAATATAATTATCACGTTATAAAATATAATTATCACGTTATAAAATATAATTATATCCCGCAAGTACATATCACCCCATTTTAACCTAAATGCAATTCTGTACATATAGAATTGCTACACATCATCGCATCCCAAAACTTATATCCTAAATATAATTCTATATATACACATCACATCACCCACATTGTAAAATATAAGTATATACCGCAAGTATATATCTCCCCATTTTAACCTAAATGTAATTCTGTACATATAGAATCACTGAACATCACCGCATTATATCCCAAATATAATTTTAAACATATACCGTCACTACATATCAGTATCCTAAATATAAATATAATTTAGTTCATATACATTTATATCATATATTACACATAGCTGACAATTATATACACGAATGGCTATACATATCTATATATACACAAACATAGCAAAAATATTCGACTGATTGAAATTATTTCATTCTGCATTACTAATCCAAATTATATGTGATGTTAATAGGAATAAAACAATCAGTGTTACAATTTGTTATATAATGGAAGTCTTAAACATATAAAATATTTTACGTAATATTAATAGGCAAGTTACAACCATATACAAAAATATAATGCAAGATCAACTTGCCTGTTTTAAATCTTCAAGCCAATTTTCCATCTGTAATTCCAAGCAAGTCTCTTTGTCGTCGTTGTCTTTCGTCTCGGCTTCTACAATTTTCAGGTTATATTCTACGATATTAAACCCTAGACATAATTTATATAGAGAGTATTTAGTGGTTATAATCTCATTAGGATTAGGATTCTATTTAAATTTAAATCCCTAATATTGTTTGCTAAACATAAATATTTATATAATTATATTATAATTATACATACTCAAAATTACTCATCTAACCCTCAAAATATTTTAAAAATCTATTTTAAAATTTTTGGGATATTACATATATAATTTCTTCCGTTAAAGTCATTATGTGAAATTGTTTGTATGCCATTTATAATCCCTCATTATAAAAATAATAATAATAAAATAAAAATAAAAAAGCCTTTGTAATTGTTTGTATGCCATTTTCTGTGCTATGCAAAAATGTCAATTGTAATTATTAATTTACCCCTAGGCCATGTAAGATATGTAATGGATATATTAAAATTACTTTTAAAATAAAGAGTCTCTGCAGTGTACAGTTCGCATCACACTCACGCATGAAGCCGTATTACAAGTGTGAGTAATCTCGACCGACTCTAATCTGAACTGAATAAAAAATAAGACAGGAAAATAATGGAAAAAGAAATGGAGGGAAATTCATTTTCCCTTTTTTTGTGAGTCAAAAAATTATCAAAAAAATTTATATTGAAAAGGAGATTTTTTTTTTTTAATTTCATTGATAGTTTTGTACCCCGTAAACCAAAACTTTAATAAATAGAATCCTTTCTTTCCATTTCTACTCAATTTCTCTTTCCTTTTATTTATTTATTTTTCTTTGTTTTTTTTCCCTTCCCTAACTTTCCTGAGGACAAAATTGAGTCATGAGTAATACTTTTGTCATTAGAGTTTCCTTTTTACCATTTAAATTCAAGGCCTAAATGAAAAACCATTCAAGGTAAAAAAAAAAAAAAATGGAAAACCATTAATCTTTCAATTTTTTTCTAGAATCATCTCCTTCAAACAAGGAACAAGTCACAACCATGGTTCACAATCATTATCGATCTACCTAAAAAATGTTAGGGTAAATATTACTGTCACATCATGACGTTTGATATATTGACACGCGACTATAATTTTGTGAATTTTTGTCACCAATATCTCCTCTCAGTTTTTATTTTTTTAATATGTGAAATGTCTTGATTGCCCTTGATTATTTAAATGTATTTTAATATAAAAATATTAGAATAAGAAAATGATTACAATACCCTTTATGATAATATGCATTGACAACTAATTTTTTATATTTTATGCTAATATTATTATTTATGGAAATAAATAATTATATATATTAGGTTATATATGTTATAGTTATATATATAGTTGAATAGAGAAAAAGAAAGAGAAATTTAATTACTTTTTTATTTTATGTTAACATTATTATTTATGGAAATAAATATATATATATATATATATATATATATATATATATATATATATATATAGAAAAAAGGAAATTTTAATTACTTTTTTATTTTATGTTAACATTATTATTTATGGAAATAAATAATTATATATAGATTACATATATTATATATATTGTTAGAAATATAAGAAGAATATATATTGAATTGATATTGATGAAGAATACATAAGACGTGTTTATAGGCACATAATTTTAGAGATTAAGTTTACTAAGGAGATAAGAATTCTAGTCCTAGATAAATTAGGAATCTTAGATGGATTAAGAAAAGGTATAAGCATAATATTAAGTATATTATCTAACACCTCCCTCAAACTCAAAGTGGATTATATGAAATCAACCTGAGTTTGGGTATACGAAAGCGATGACAGAGATGTAAAGATTAGGCATGCTGAGGCGCATAGAAGCGTAGTATGATAACTATTGGAGGCGCATGAAGCGCGATGACTGAGCATGAAAGCGCAGTATGACTTTTGGAGGCGCATGAAAGCGCGTTGATATTTCTAGAGGCGCATGAAAGAGCGGTGATACTTCTGGAGGTGCATGGAAGCGAGATAGTAGTTAATCTATACCACAGGAGGCACATGTAAGTGTTGTAATCAATTACGCTGGAGGGCGCAAGAAAGCGCGATGGTCAATCACAAAAACGTGTGATTAACGTACAAAGACGTGGTAACGAAATTGTGAAGATACAACACAATCACAAAAAGCATGTGATCACTACTGAAAGCGTGCGGAGACGCGGTAACTGAATTCTCTGGATGAGGACTCAGTGAGTAAGGGAGTTGTGGAGACTCGGACAGTAATGTGAGGGCTACAGTGATCGTGGGTCTTGGAGGTGGCCTCTAATTTGTCGGCGGCTTTGGATGAAGAACAATCTGAATCTTTTCGCAAATTCAAGTAAAAAAAGATAAATTCCCTCGTAGAAATTTGTAGTGAGGACAATAACTTCAAATATAGATTTGACCACCATTTTCTATTCGAAATATAGACATATAATATATCAAATTGAAGCTCTTCGAATTTTCTATCTTCTGGAATTCATCTCAAGTCGTTCGGATCAGTAATAAAGAAGTTATGACCAAAACAGTTTTGCTATGCAAAAAAGTGCGAACTAGATTTAATTTCAATTCTTCGCAAACATGATTCGAACACCACGAATATGATTTTATCGGCTAGAGAAGAGTGGGCTTCAAGTCACCTTTGAATTAGGGTAAATGAGAGAAATAATTATTTGATAACTCTTACGCCTAGTTGGTTAGGTGCTGATTTGGTGGAAGCTATTTTTTACAATTGACTGCCGAAAATGAGGATGTCATCCTTGGCAATGACGGTGATGGACAGTGAAGACTATTTGGAATTGATGGACAGTGAATACTACCAAGAATTGGTAGGCTCTGATACCATATTAGAAATATAGGAAGAATATATATTGAATTGATATTGATGAATATTTATAGGCATATAATTTTAAAGACCAAGTTTACTGAGGAGATAAGAAACCCTAATCCTAGATGAATTAGGACTAACATGTTAGATAATATATTTAATATTATGTTAGATAGTATATTTAATATATTATCTAACATGTTAGTCCTAATTAATCTCGGACTAGGATTTCTTGTCTTCTAAGTAAACTTGATCTCTAAGATAATGTGCCTATAAATAGGTCTTTATGTATTCTTTATCAATATCAATTCAATATATATATTTTTTCTATATTTCTAACATGGTATCAGAGCAGGCAAAGTGCCACCCTTATAATTAAAATTGATACACGTGTTGGACCAAAAGAAAGCCACACATGAGGAGACATGTTGAAGGATTTATATATTTAAGTTACACTCTCTCTAATAGTTTAAGCTTTTAAAGTAGATGGTTGCTAATATGGTATCAGAGCTAAAAATATATAGCACAAGATAAAACTTCGTGATGTGAACAAAGGTCGTTCTCACTTTCCTACCAAAGGTCCAAGTTTCCAACTATGATCAGACCATATTATTAATTTTGTAATAAACTACTCAATTATCACATGTCAATGTCATTATCTAGTATTAGATGAATGGTTATTTTTATTTGACCATTAGAATTAGTTTTCATAAGGTAGAGAGAGAATACATCATGCATCACATCACTCATTAAAACAAATTAAAATACCAACCCTAATAGAGGGAATACACATCATACAGTAGATAAAGCTAAAATATATATATTTATTTATTTATTATTTTTTGGTAGCTTATAAAGCTTTAATATCAATTCACCATCAGTCATGAAAACATACAAATTTTCACGTCATAGATGCTGCTTATTTATATATTATTATAATCATCAGCATATTGCCCTCACAAAGCTTCTATATATAGCTTACTAGAACTTTAAACCCTGCAAGTCACAACATGAAAAAAATTAATGATAAGCCACATATATATATTGATAGTGTGTGTGTGTGTGTATATATGTTAGAAATATAGGAAGAATATATATTGAATTGATATTGATGAAGAATACAGAAGATCTATTTATAGGCACATAATTTTAGACACCAAGTTTATTGAGGAGAAAAAAAACTCTAGTCCTAGTTGAATTAGGAATCCTAGATAGATTAAGAAAATGTATAAGCATAATATTAAGTATATTATCTAACACCCCCCTCAAACTCAAGGTGGATTATATGAAATCAACTTGAGTTTGGGTATATGAAAGTGATGGCAGAGCTGTGAAGATCCAGTATGTTAAGGTGCATGGAAGCGTAGTATGATAACTATTGGAGGCATATGGAAGCGGGATGACGGCGCATGAAAGCGTAGTATGACTTTTGGTGGCGCATGGAAGCGCGTTGATACTTCTGGAGGCGCATGAAAATGCGGTGTTGAACCAAGGTTATCTTAGTTGTTTTGATGATAACAAAATATTGTGAGTGTTAGGATTTAATGTCTACTTGAGTTTATGCTTAAACATGTTATGTTCTAATAAGACTCAAAGTAAGACAAGAGGATCAATGGCACCTTCCAATGGTATCCAAAGCTCACACTGATCATGCCCATCTATGTTCACAAGCTCATATTAAGTACATGAAAAAATGATGAAGACAATAATATCAAAGAAAGAAGACTTCACCTAATGCACATCAAGATCGATAAAGATATTGAAGATTTGGTAGTTTAGTTTTAGTGAGTGTATAGGTAATCTTTGTAAAGTTACTTTGATGTTCTCACTTGAAAGCTTTAAGATCAATGCATATCATTCATAAGTCTTTAGAGCATAAACAATAGGGCATGAACTTCATTTATAACATCATGAGACCTTTACTAAGGCTGAGTTAGTTCAAGCTTTCATAAGTTTTGGAAGAACTCAATTATTAAGTCATAATTAGGACCATGTATTTCAATAATATCATTTAGAATGATCTCTAAGAATTAGAGTAATAAGACTTGGATCAAATTGATTCATAAAGAATTCGTTGACTTGAGTTGGTATAAACATTTTATATCTTTTGAAGAACTCAATTCTATGAGAGGACCATGCATTCACATTCATATCATTTCTTGGTCACTAAAATTCATGAAAAATTTCTTGATATTTACATATTGACATCCTAAGACCATACATACTCATAAGTCCTAACATTTACTTTGAAATCTGACTTTTAAAGGTTAGAGGACTTTGAGGTGCCTCAAACTTGAGTTTGAGACCTCTCAAAGTTACAGAAGAAAACAATGCTTTTTAGAAGGCAGTTTGAGAAGCCTCAAACTGCACTTTGAGGCACCTCAAAAATGCTGGATCTGAATCTAACGGCTAGTTTAGATCATTTAATGCTCTCAACAACTCCCAACAACTATAAAACGGCCATATCTCTTAAAAGGGCTATAAATACACCTTGTATGTGTATTTTTCAGATGTGAGAGACCACTACACCCATAGTTGATCATCCATTATTGGTTGAATCTATCCTTAAGTTTAGAATTCATATTCTATATAGATAGTCACCACACTTGACCAAATTCTTTCAAAGATTAATTTATTTTTGGTATTTCATTCATCATTCTAGAGTTGAGCTTTCTTATTGATTCATCAATTATAACTCTAGATTTGAGAGAGCTTTGAATTTGTATATCTTGTCTATTTATGAGTCACTCATTGTACACAAACTTCTTATTCTTGAGAAAAGAAAACCAAGAGGTCCTCTTGGCATGGGTAGCTTGAAGAAGCTTTGTAAGGATTTTTTCTAAGTCCGAAAAAAGAGAAAGGTTCATTCTCTACCTTAAAAGGAGAAGGATTGGGTAGCGCTCTCCGCCCTTTAGAGTGAGCAATGGTTATCTCTTAACCGTTAAAAGAGAAAGGAAGTCCAAGTCATGTGCTTGGCAAAGAAGTCTTGGTGAAGTTTTCATTGAGCAAGGAAGTCCAAGTAATTCACTTGGCAATTGTACGGTTTGCTTTTCACCCTTAAGGAAGGCTCTATAGTGGATACCTTAAGATGAGCTCTTGAGGCATGGACGTAGGCCGGAGTTGCCGAACCATGTAAATATCGCGGTGTTGCTTGATTTGCATTTCTCTAACCCTTAACTCCTTTACTTAAATAACATTTTATATACTTAATTTCATTATGATTTATATATGAATGTTATGAGTTCATAAGCTTTAATTCATATAAGGAGGATATGATGAATGCTTGGAGTATGTTGATTGATTGAGTACCTTTTTGATTATTCATTTCCAATTAAGTTGCACGCCATTTGTTTGATAAAATGTCATTATGAGCTTCAATTCCATTTTAGCATTGATAGACATATATCCACTTAACTCATTTTATGAATGAATGAGTAGCACTCCAAGTGCTTAAGTAACTGTCTATGTAAGTTTTACTCTTTATATCATATTTATAGGTAATTGCTCAAGTACCATTTTGATAGGTTTATTTCTTTATTTTGCTAGCATTTATTTTATAATTGTTTATTTAATGAATGTTGTTTAAAGGCTTCATATGAGGAGGATGTGATGTATGGTTGGAGTATATTGGTTGAGTTGTGAAATTGATTGTATCATAAATTGATTGAGTATTTATTTGATTACCTTTTTGCCAATCAATTTGCATATCACGTGTTTGATAAAATGCGCTATCAATATTTTCACACTATAAGCATGATACGTTGCATTTTCATGAACACTTCATTTGTTGTATCCACTTGATCTTTTAAGTACATAATAGGTAGAACATTCTCATTCCCACTTGTTGAATACATAAGTTTATCAAGTGTTTGACAAAAGTCCCAACAAGCCTACTTTTGTCAAAATGAGCTTAATCGAAAAAGTTTCATCGTTTGCCTATTGTCCCTATTCACCCCCCTCTAAGGACAATTCTTGGGTAACACGCGGTGATACTTCTGGAGGCACGTGAAAGCGAGATAGTAGCCAATCAAGGATATCACAGGAGGCACGTGCAAATGTTGTAATTAATCACGCTGGAGGGTGCAAGGAAGCGCGATGGTCAATCACAAAAACATGTGATTACCATTGAATATATACGGAGACGCGGTAACAGAATAGTGAAGATACAACACAATCACAAAAAATATGTGATCACCACTGAAAGTGTGCGGAGACGCGATAACTGAACTCTCTGAATGAGGACTCAGTGAGTAAGGGAGTTGTGGAGACTCGGACAGTAATGTGAGGGCTACAGTGATCGTGGGTCTTGGAGGTGGCCTCTAATTTGTCGGCGGCTTTGGACGAAGAACAATCTGAATCTTTTCGCAAATTCAAGTAAAAAAAGATAAATTCCCTCGTAGAAATTTGTAGTGAGGACAATAACTTCAAATATAGATTTGACCACCATTTTCTATTCGAAATATAGACATATAATATATCAAATTGAAGCTCTTCGAATTTTCTATCTTCTGGAATTCATCTCAAGTCGTTCGGATCAGTAATAAAGAAGTTATGACCAAAACAGTTTTGCTATGCAAAAAAGTGCGAACTAGATTTAATTTCAATTCTTCGCAAACACGATTCGAACACCACGAATATGATTTTATCGGCTAGAGAAGAGTGGGCTTCAAGTCACCTTTGAATTAGGGTAAATGAGAGAAATAATTATTTGATAACTCTTACGCCTAGTTGGTTAGGTGCTGATTTGGTGGAAGCTATTTTTTACAATTGACTGCCGAAAATGAGGATGTCATCCTTGGCGATGACGGTGATGGACAGTGAAGACTATTTGGAATTGATGGATAATGAATACTACCAAGAATTGGTAGGCTCTAATACCATATTAGAAATATAGGAAGAATATATATTGAATTGATATTGATGAATATTTATAGGCATATAATTTTAAAGACCAAGTTTACTGAGGAGATAAGAAACCCTAATCCTAGATGAATTAGGACTAACATGTTAGATAATATATTTAATATTATGTTAGATAGTATATTTAATATATTATCTAACATGTTAGTCCTAATTAATCTCGGACTAGGATTTCTTGTCTTCTAAGTAAACTTGATCTCTAAGATAATGTGCCTATAAATAGGTCTTTATGTATTCTTTATCAATATCAATTCAATATATATATTTTTTCTATATTTCTAACATGGTATCAGAGCAGGCAAAGTGCCACCCTTATAATTAAAATTGATACACGTGTTGGACCAAAAGAAAGCCACACATAAGGAGACATGTTGAAGGATTTATATATTTAAGTTACATTCTCTCTAACAGTTTAAGCTTTTAAAGTAGATATATAGTTGCTAACATTGTATCAGAGCTAAAAATATATAGCAGCAAATAAAACTTGGTGATGTGAACAAAGTTCTCACTTTCCTACCAAAAGTCCAAGTTTCCGACTATGATCAGACCATATTATTAGTTTTGTAATAAACTACTCAATTATCACATGTCAATATGTTATTATCTAGTATTAGATGAATGGTTATTTTTATTTGACCATTAGAATTAGTTTTAACAAGGTAGAGAGAGAATACAAAGTAAAATACCAACCTTAATAGAGGGAATACACATCATACAGTAGATAAAGCTAAAATATTTTTATTTATTTATTTTTTATTTTTTGGTACCACGAATCTGATTTTATCGACTAGAGAAGAGTGGGCTTCAAGTCACCTTTGAATTAGGGTAAAGGAGAGAAATAATTATTTACAACTCTTACGTTTACTGAGGAGACAAAAAACCCTAGTAGTAGATGAATGGTTATTTTTATTTGACCATTAGAATTAGTTTTCACAAGCTAGAGAGAGAATACATCATGCACATCACTCACGAAAACAAAGTAAAATACCAACCTTAGTAGAGGGAATACACATCATACATCAGATAAAGCTAAAATATTTTTATTTTTATTTTTTGGTAGCTTATAAAGCTTCAATATCAGTTCACCATCAGTCGTGAAAACATACAAATTTCCATGCCATAGATGCTGCTTATTTATATATTATTATAATTATCAGCTAATTGCCCTCACAAAGCTTCCATATATAGCTTACTAGAACTTCAAACCCTGCAAGTCACAACATGAAAAAAATTGATGATAAGCCACATATATATATTGCTAGTATAGATATATATATATACATGCGTTTGTGTGGTAGTTCAAAATATGCGCAATGATAAATGTGGCTTACTGGTTATATTCAATTTTGATTTTGCCGGCATCAGGATCTGCAATCTTGGCAAAAGCTTCTTGAGAAAGATCGATGGTTCCTTGGCATCCTGGAGGACAATAATCAACGATTTTAACGACGACGCTATAACCCGTGCATGGGTATGGCACGCCTTGGTTTGTAGCCCCTGTGCATTGGACTTTGTAATTTCTTCCACATGCAGCCCTATTGCCCCATATGGCATCACTCGCCGCAGCGATCATCACACCATTGTTTTGGTAGCCATAGCATGAAGAGGCTGACAAAAGATTCAAAACCAACTTATATATATATATAATTTCAACAATTTGCCAGTGATCAATATTGCATTAGACAAAAGAAGAGAGCTTCCTATTCGCGAGAGAGAGAGGGAGGGAGTTTATGTGGAAACTAGCTAGTATATATATATATGCTAACACAAAAAGAAAAATAATGAAGAATATGTGACAAAACATATAAATTAATTTAGCAGCATCGATCTTTGATCACAAGCTTCTTGTGCATGCATGCTGGTGCTGTATCAAATATAAAGTAAATTAAACTGGAAGGTCATTACAGGTTTTTCATTTCACCAAGCAATACTTCTATATATAAATTTCAATCGCATATATATTCAATATATATATATATATATATATACTCACGAACATAAGGGGGAGTATAGTAAGTGGCTGTTCCCGAAGCTGCATATGCAACTGTAGCAAGGCATGTCACCATGCCCACCACCATCAAAACTTGCACAAGCACTCCCATATATATTTTTTTCTCTCTTTCCCTCCCTCGTAAAACACCTCAAATAAATTAAAGATTTATTTTGGAGAAAAATCAGTGGAAGGCATATCCTTTTATAGATGAAAAATCAGCAAGCCAACAAATGACATATTGGATAAGAATAAAGCTACTATGCAGATACTCCCACTAAACATGGACCCTCAAGGCTGACGTCATAGTCACTCAATCAAATGGCCGTAAGTGAACGAGCTCAATGAGAACGCCTGATTTTTTTTTTTTCCAACCAACAGTGCACAGCAAGACAACAAACAGAAAAATAAGAGTGAGTAATGTGTTTTGGTGATTCGTTTACCTTTTTCACTAATTTGGTAACGAAAATATAGAACAGAAAACGATTGCTAAACATGTCCGCAACTATATAAAATTTAAATAATAATTGATAAAAAAATGATAAAAAAGAAAAAAAAGAAAGTTATTGCAAATAAATTATACATGAATGCAAGAAAAAGAATATTTAAAAAATTTGTAGAAAAAAAATAATTTTAAGAGAACATTTTTATTAATTATATGCAAGAAATAAAAAATTATTACTCTGTCACACAAACTAGTGTCTAGCGATAGAGTAATAAAATTTTTTCTTCTCCACCACTCGGTCATCTTCAGAATCTACCATAGCATCTTCCATGCAGATTCTATTGTAAATGATGGCATGGTGGCAGTACAAAACTTTATTATTGTTGAAAATGAATACTTTTGCCTGCCAAATTTCCACATTAGGGTTTGTGCACCCCATATTTCCAGGCGATAGAATAATTGAACGAGTGATGCTACCAAAGAGTATATGACAAGAGTTGTCACCTCTTCGTATTTAATTATTAAATTGAGATAATTTTTTGAGATATATAAAAAGTTAAATAAATTATTTAAGAGAGAATATTTGCTCCCCAATAAAACACTCCAGCGTTCCACTTTAATGTTTAAATAACTAAAATGATCATGACCATCTTTTGCAATTGTAAATTGTTGACGGATATGCTTCTGCATCCAAACTCGTCACAAATAAATTAATCTATCATTCTGTCTAATTCTTTATTCAAATACAATGTTGACCGATATGCTTGCTTCTGCATTCAAACTCGTCACAAATAATTCTTTATTCGAATACAAACAAGGTATTGCAGTCACGACCAAAACCCTAAGTTAATAAACCTATTGACTGAAACAATTGGAACAAACATACTTGCCCACCCAAGGGATAGTCCCTGAAATTCATGATTATCCAAAGAGTTGTTCAGCAGATTTATGTAAGGTTGAATGAATCACTTCTCTTTTCAAAAGATGTTGGAATAAGCACAAAGACAATATTTTTTCCCCCAATGATCTCACTCCATCCGCTAGAATTTATGAATAGTTTATTTTTAATCATAATGTTTTCTCGGTAATAAATGAAAAATTAATAGTGAGAGGTGAGATAAATGAGTGCCATACGGTTTCAAGAGATAGTTTGAATTACTTTGTTTTATTTTACTTGAGAGTGTAACACTTTCAATATCATCACCCTTATTTAATTTATATTTTAATTCATCAGTTAAATATGAAGAGCTCATGACGAGAGGCTCTATTGATCACATTACTTTAATTGAATTAAAAAGATAAACTCAATCTTAGTTTCACACTATGCAACCTTTGTATATATAGATTACATGTATATTAGTGCAATGATTTTATGAGTTCTTAAATTATCTACAACAAGATTTGTCGAGCCAAATTTCATTTTTCAATTGTATAACAGTCCCTTAATTACAAAAGCTTTCAATATTTTTTTTTTGCAGCTATTTAGCAAGATATGCGGAGACCAAATCTCATGCATTACTTGAGCTGAAAACTAGTTTTTGAACTCGAGTGGATATTTCTATTAATAAATTAAATTGGATCTTCTGTATGGTGATGCACTAATGCTCTATTAAATAAAAAATAAATTAAAATGGAAGCCAAGCCAAACAAAACTAAACAAAACACAATCAAATACAAATCTCAAAGCGGCAACAAAACAAACAGAAACAGTAAACCTCAACATCGAAGCTGAACAAGCTACCCAACCCAAGACAGATGACAACTGAATAAACCATTTAAGGAAAAGCCAAACTATGTCTGACATACGCGTTTTCACTATATATATATATATATATATATTGCCAGCGTATGGTGATGCAATGAGTTTTCAAAAAAAAAAAATTGTTACACTGAATCATTTTAGGAGTATAATGGTAGGTAAATGTATGTATAAATTTAAGTGTGAATATAGTGAGTGAATCATAATCGTTAGATTAACGATATAGAACGAGGTCAGTAGAATACCCTCATAGTAGACTTGCTCATTGTATAATTAACTGAACACATGCAAAGATTTTCTGTTGTTAATTCAAGAAATTTGGCCCGTGTTAGATGCACGAAGGCATCAAATTTTTAGGTCATTTCTTTGGTACAATGGAAAAAAAAGAAAAAAGAATGAAAATGAAAGGAAATGATATGATAGTGTTAAACTTTTATTATATTTGATTGATTAATAAAGGAAAAGAAAGAAAATGATAATTAATATGTTTGAGGCAAAAAAGGAAATAAAATTATTTAAAAAGAATTACCATTATACCCTTTTATATTTAAATGACAAATTTTAACTTTTATTAAAATAAGGACAAATTTGCTATTAAGAAAGTTTCATTAAAAAATATAATTTTTTCTTCCATTTGTTTCAATTTTTGAAAGGATAACATAAGCCTTAATTCATCTATCTAAATCCTTCCATTTCCTTTTCTTTTTATTAAAAAATTTATACCAAACAAAAAAAAAAATATATACCCTCTATTTCCGTTCATTTCTTTTTAGTTCATTTTTTTCCAACCTAACTGGGCCTTAAAGTCGTTGCATGTCTCTTTCCACGGTCTATAGCATCTTCCAAGATTGCAGTACAAAAATTCATTGTTGAAAAAGGTACAATTTTAGTGGATAATTTTTTAACAATCAGGATTAATTGCTAAAATACCCTTATACAATATAATTTTTTTCAACTTCACCATGCATTACAATTTGTCCTCTCAACTGTTACTAAGGGAAAATGCCTGCCTCACTTTACGAGAAAAAACTCTCCTCCGACCACATACAATGATATAATGACACATTTATATTTTAAAGTTAAAAAATAAGAAGGAAAGATTAAGACTTTTATTTTTTATTTTTATTATTATATATTTTAAATTCAAAATAGACGTGTTACTCTATTATTGTGTTATATAAGTGATAAAGATGAGTTTTCTCCTCTTCATAACAAACTATAAACATTTTCCATAGTTTAGGGGGGCAAGTTATAATACAGGAAACAATTTGTATAGCACTGAGTTTTTTTTTTTTTTGCAAATACTCTCATTAGGAATTGGCTTGATCCTTCAAAATTGTTGTTTCTCAATTCTCGTATACCGCATGTTTCGAGTGTCCTTGCCTCTTCTATCTTTTTTTATTTATTTTTTATTTTCCGTAATATATATACATTTACTTCACATGCGTGTTTTTGAACTTCTGGCGACATTAAAAGTTGGAGTCAAAGACTAGAGTATGTTCTATATATCTAAGCTAAATACATAGTTGAGATGAATAAGAAAATGACAGACAAATTAAAATTTATGTGGAACTTGTGTTGGAAAGCAAAATAATGAGCTAGTAATTTAAATTTCGAAGAGTCAATTCACAATTTCACAGGAAGGAAAAATGAATATATTTGCTTATTAATTAATTTTATTATGTATGATAAACCTTGCTTTTAGATGGGAGGACTTTAGTCTTTGGCATGCCAAATTTTCACATACAAGACATAGGGGCACCCAAATTTCAAGAAAATAAGAAAGGAACAGAAATCCAAATCTTATGGTTTGTGACCAATCAGATCTGCCGGAAAGTGATGAGAAATAAAAAAAAACTAACATTGACTACGAGACATATATGTCACGGAGAAATAATTTATTACATGGTTCCGGACTAATGACCATGTCATTGGCGGACCATGCAGTAATTTCTCTATGTTGGAAGAGACATATGGCTAAATAAAGGACACCATGAACAAGTTATTCAATGACGTCACTTGACGTTGGATAAGGTGATGTCATTTTGAGTTGCAATTTTGGGAGAAGAGAGAGCCCTTAGAAGCATGTCACCGTTTTCTTATATTTTTGAAAAACTGAACCAAACATGCTCTTAATATCGTATAAAGTAGGAGTATTTATCTGACTTTCAACATTAATGTGCACTAAATTGCTAGTAAACCTGTAATGTCACTTAAAAAAACCCATCATAAGGTACAGAGGTCTAGTTTTTGTGTAAATTAATTATATAAGGTACAGGGTTGCATAAGCAATTGAATTTTAAGTGTTTATTGTAAGAATATTAATAATTTTAAAATAAATTAAATAAATATAAAGGGTCATGTAAATGCCATTTCATCAAACAATAATAGCGACCATGTATGTGAAAACATTGTTGTTCCATTTATAACCTAGTTCAATTCTCCTTGAGATCTTGAAGAAATTCACAATAGGTGTTTACATATAACCGCAGTTGTAACTTAAGCTAAGAAAAAGCCCAATTTCAATGGCATGCCTTATTTCAATCTGTTTACTAGAACCAGTTCTATTACAAACTGCTTGAGAATCATCCCTATAGCTAGAGAGCTTCAAACCCTGCAAAAATCACAAGAAAACCAATCATGTTATGACATTATCAAGGACAGACAACTTAATTAAATAACTTGTAATATATATATATATATATATATATATATAGTACTCTAAAAATAAAGGAAATAATTAGTACTCTTGGTAATCAATTTTGATTATTCCAGCGACAGGGTTGGCAATGGTGGCAAATGCTTCTCTTGAGAGATCGAGTGTTCCTCCGCAGCCGGGACAGTGATCGACAATCTTGACCCACACAGTTTTGCCAGTGCAAGGGTGTGGCACAGGATTAGTAGGGCCTGTGCATGTAACTTTGAACATTTTGCCGCATATGGCTCCATTTCCCCACAAAGAATCACTCGCTGCAGCTATCATCACACCGTTGTTTTGGTTCCCATAACATGCCGATGCTGCATGTCCAACAATAATTAAATCATATCATAAGCCAATTGGCATGAATTTTTTTGACATATTATTACCTTTCATATCATAAGCCAATTGGCAGACTCATATCATTTATAGATATCCTCTTGAAAATATATATTAAAATGCATGGAAAGAAAAATCGTTATAATTATTTTATTTTATTTTTAAATTTTAATTTCTTACTACTATTTCCCAAATAGTTATTTCTGTCTCCACTCCTGAATTTAGGTAATGTGGGGCTCGAAGAACACTTGCTATACTAACTGTTTGAATTACTAGTTCGTCAAACATATAATCTTGTAAATATTAAATTAAACATAAATAATAGAAACTAATTCACAACAAAATGATATTTCGTCTGTTGATTTAAGTAAGAAAAATTACACTAACTTCCCTCTCTAATGAGGTTTAAAATGCATGATTGGTCGTATACTTTATTATTTTGGCGGCTTTGAGTAACAAGTTTCCATGAGGTGCAAAATAGAATAAGTTACATACATCACATAAACACAAACGTACACATTTGTATTTTTACACAAATATATATAGAGTAATACTATACTTGTGGAAGGTTATTTTTGCACTCAAACAGTGAACACATCAGTTGACAGTAATACTACTTCGAATCTTTTATCATTTTTCATATATATGTAGAGAGAGAGAGAGAGACAGAGACAGAGAGACTCACGTGTATAAGTTGTATAGAAAGTGGCTGTTCCTGGTGTGGCAGAAGCAAAAGGGATTACGCTTGCGACAATGCCAGCGATAATGAGAACGCATATTTTCATGTCCATATCTCTTGTTCTGTATAATTAGAAAAGAAACCTAGACCACTTGCTACTTCCAAATACTACTATAATGTGCTAATGCATCTTACTTTATGTAGCCAATGTCTATTTATACAAGAAACTCAGGACACCAATATTCATTTTGGGGGTTAAACAAGTAACATAAAATTAAATGTCTATTTATAATTGTAAAGATTTTTCTTCAATGTATTTTTAATATATATTTTCAAAAGTGTGTCTATAAATGAGATGAGAAGAAAAAATGAAGATAAGAATAGTTGACGGTCAATAAATGAGGTTATCAAGCTAGTATTCTTTTTTTCTATCTTTAATTCATAACAAATAATAAATATTGTGTGGATATATATATATATATAGAGTATTAATATGTTGTAACAAGGATTGCAATATATAATAATTAACACTTTTTTTTATTAGATTAAAATTTTAAAAGGAGATTAAAAAGATTCATTGGACTTTGAAGGGCCACAACTAATTTCTTTTGAAAACCACTTTTAATAATCATAGATAGGTAACCATAAATAGGAAATTTAAAAAAAATTCGGAGTGCTAGCTTTTTTCTATACAAAGTCACCATTAATAACAATAAATAAATACCATAAATAGAGTTTTTGAAAAAAAAAATAAGAAGGGGAAATTAAAGCTGTTTTATTCTATAGTAATATAATTTGTTGTCACTTTAAAGCAATTTAAAAAAGAAAAATTTTTTTGGTTTTTATTTCAATACACGTGCCCTTCTTTTTCTTCCATAGTAATATATTCTTATTTTGTAATAATAAATTTATTCCAAGATCAATACTGGCACATAGTGATAGGACCCGATAAAATAGATGTATTTTTATTAATATTTCAATATTTAATTAGTGCATGATACCATGTCATTACTATACCGGGAGTATTTTAATTTTTTATTTGACTCCTAGCTTGCTGGATCAAACTGTTAGATGGATTGTTTGTCTTTGAATGAGAGGGAGATGATTTTAAATGAGAGGGAGAGGATTTTAAAGTGAGAAGTAGAAGGATGAATTTTAATACTATTTGATGAAACAGAAATCGTCGCATGAACCATGTCAACGCTAACCTGAAAAAGACAAAAGAAGGATAACCAGAAGGACACCGGCGTGGTATCGGCCGACTACGCTCTGACGATTAAGTCAGAAATTAGAAGGCTTAAGAAGCTGTAAATGCACGTAGAGGATATTAATTGTCTACCTGGAATATGGACCACCCATGTATTTATAACACTTGGATGAGAATGTATCCGAGTAGGAGACTAACCCTTCAGTTCCTCAGTCTATTTGGAGATAGAAGAGTCATGGTTAATGTTTACCTCTCATCCACATCACGCGAATCACGATCGTCCACATCACATGATATACAATTGGAGTCAAATATCCCATCAGATGCCCCCTGTTCACGAGGGTTGCTTGTCGAACCTTAGGAGCACTTTGATCAGCCCGTTGGGTTGTGACCCATACTCCTGTGCAAGAGAAACAGAACCCAGCTAGCCGTCGAGTCTCAGGGTTGGATTTACCGAACCTAGTCATTGACCGACCAAACTTTAGCCTACCTTGGGTGGCCGGCCCTTGGTTGGCTGGTCCCGGCTAGCCTCTGGTGGGCTCGGGGTGCCTTTGGCCGGCAGATTTCCTCTAGCCAACCGGTCTTAGCCAGCCTTTAGCCGGCCTTGGGTTCTTCTGGCAGGCCGAGGTGCATTTGGTTGGCCTGGGTGGCCGACCCTTAGCCGACCGGTTCCTTTTTATTTGACTCCAATTGTATGTCATGTGATATGGGCGAATGTGATTCGCGTGACGTGGATGAGAGGTGAACATTGACCACGTATGACTCTTATATCTCCAGATAGACTGGGGAACTGAAGGGTTAATCTTCTACTCAGATACATTCTCATCCGACTGCTATAAATACAAAGGCGGTCCATATTCTAGGTAGATAATTAATACCCTCTACGTGCCTTTACAACTTTTTAAGTCCTTCTGATTTCTGACTTGACCGTCGGAGCGTAGTCGTCCAGCACCACGTCGATGTCCTTCCAGTTACCCTTCTCTTGTCTTTTTAGGTTAGTTAGCGTTGACCTGGATCGTGCGACGATTTCTGCTTCATCACTATTTATTCATGCATAGAGGATGTGTCACACCCAAATGACATTTGCACTTCACTTATTTTATTTTAAAAACAAATGAAATATTTTTTTTTTGGTTAGATAAACACTAACACATCCATCCACAATATCCACTGTAGGGTTTGAATCATCATCTCTCCAAAACGAAAAGGTTATATATCCACCAGGCCAGTGGAGAAAATGAGTACTCTTACACTCAACTTTTTGAAGACTAATAATGTTATTTCTTTTATTAAAAAAATCAAATTCCACTAAAGTCATTACCATGAATTGGAGTGATGGAAGATTCAATCAATTTTGTTGGTAAGTTTAATCTTAATTTAGTCTTTTATCCCAAGAATAAATTTATTTGGTACTGTAGCCTTTATAATCCCTCACCAAAAAGTAAAATAAAAAAAAAGAAAAAAAAAGCCTTTGTAATTGCTTGTATACCATTTTCCATATTATATGTGCAAAAATGTCATTGTAATTATTTACCACTAGGTCATGTGGTACAACTTGTAATCATAAGTATGGATGTAACCAATGAGAAAATGTTGAATATCTCGAGAGTTGGGTGTATGCTTATACAGTATTCAAGAATTTCTTGTAATGTAGATAGTAAAATTGTTATTTAAATTTTTTTATAACGTTTGGTTAAACTTGGTTCGGAACACAATAAAAAATAAAACAGGAAAAAAATGGTAAAACAATTGCAGTGATTTTTTTTCTTTGATAGTTTTTTTTTTTTTGGTTAAGGTAAATGTATTAAAGAGAAAAGAACTGTACACAATACATGGGGAATACCCCAAGGGCCCAAAAGAAAAAATGGCCACAAGCTCATAATTAAAGACTACGGGACCAATACAAATGCTCTAGCAAATCCAGTAGGCATAAGCCCACACAAATCATAACCAAAAGGAGAAAATCAGTCCAAATAAACCCAAAAAACATGGAAATGATCCAACTTGCACTTAGATACAAATTGAAAGGGCAACAAAAAATAGCGTCTCAAACATGATTCACAATCAAACTATGGGTTTTGACAGAAGGGGTTTCTCTGAAGGGGATCAAAGAAAGATGTGGGAAGGTTCCATATATTTGCAATAGTCTCCGCAAAGGGGCAGCCAACTTGATTAGAAGAAAAGAGGAAAAATCGAACTGTATCCACAATATGGTTTAATGTGATCAAATAGGGGTGAGCTACGTCTTGAAAGATTCTGGAATTTCTTTCTTTCCAAACATGATAAACAAAGCTTGTCAAGGTAAGTTTCTATACCATGATCTTACTATTTTTTCTCTTCTGTTTCCAATTGGACGATGCCCAAACAAGAAAGTCTTGCCAACGGTTAGGAAGGGTGAAAAAACTACATTTTGCTTGAAGATCATTCCAAATTGACATGGAATAGGTGCATTTATTGAACAAGTGGTCATGAGTTTCATCGTTTTGAAGACAAAGCATGCAAACATTTGGATGATTAAGATATTTTTGGAAAGGTCTATCATTAGTTCTTAGTTTACCTTGGATTGCCAACCAAAGACAGAAAGAGTGTTTGGGTATCGAACCATTGAACCATACAAGTTTGTGCCAGTGGACTTTGGGAATTGAAGAAATTGGATTCGGTCCTCACGTAGGTTTTTGGGAGGAGGTATAGAAACCAGGTTTAAAAGAAGGGTTTATCAAATTATGAATATGTCTAGGCCAAACCCATAGATCATTAGAGATAAGAGTTGACACTCTGCTGTATTTGTTGCTAATCCAATTTGAATCAGAAAAGAAAGGAAGTACCTGATTCAATGGTCCACATGGAGCCATTGGTTGAAGAAGATCATTGTTGAATTGCCATTATGGATTTGGTGTTTGATGAGGGGCTGGGCAATTTTCTGAGCTATAAGAGTTTTCTCCAGAACCAAGATCAATTGTTTGGAATTTTTAGATTAAAGAAGCTCTTGTGTTTGAAGAAATGCTTATTAAACTAATCATTCAAAAGATTGCTAGTAATATTGGAGATTACACACCAAATATGTCTAAGAACTGCAATTTTGTTCCATTTAGCCAAATCTAGAATGTCCAATCCACCATTTTTCTTTGATCTACAAACTTGATCCCAGGCTACTTTGCTTTTGTGCTTGGCCATATTAGGACCGGATCAAAGGAACTTATGTAGAATACTATTAATGCCCTTCACAACTTTGGCCGGCAAAATAAGGATGTTAATGTCATTCACAACTTTGATTGAGTCACGAGTGATACTATTTGTCATTAGAGTTTTCTTTTCACCATTTAAATTCAAGGCTTAAATGACAAACTTTTAATCTTTTAATTTTAATTTTTTCTTGAATCATCTCCTTCATATATATATATATATATATATATATAGGAACAAGTGATCAACTCAACCTCAACTTGACTCAAAGCAGTTGATTGAAAGATTTTTCTTAGCAGAATTACTAGCAGAGTCCACTCACTAGAGTAGCAAGGCCTGCCACACATTGAGATGTAACAGAGCTATTGTACTTAAGACACTTAGGGCCCGTTTGGTAGTCGTTTATGTTTCGTGTTTATTGTATATAAAAACAAAATTTTAGGATAAACATGTTTGATAATTTTTGTTTTGTTTATAAATTGTCAAAACACTTTTAAAACATCATTGTAGCTAAGCCTTCCAATCCTAAACACCAAAATGATATTTTAGTGTTTATGTTTATTAAAAAAAACATTTTTCTCTCTTTCTGTTTATATCTAAAATGGTGATTATATTATTTTAATTAAAAATTGAAACAAGAAGTGAGAAAATGAAAAGAAAAAAATTTATAAAAGGTTATTGCTTGATTCAACGATAAAAATATTAAAATTATCAAGTGTAGACAGAATTAAAGAGTATCAATTGTCTTGAGAAAAAAATATTAGGTACAATATGAATAATTACGAATATACTTGATAATAAGAAATAATTACTTAGGGGTACCCGTGCTAAAAAAAAAAACCTTATTTGAGGGGGAAAAAAACAAAAAAGTCCCAACCATCTCCTTGTCAAAGAAACAAGAATAATATTTTGTACTCATATCATTAATTCATTTTTAGTGTTGCAAGAAAAATATAAATCAAAAAATGAAAAATAAAGTAGTAGTAGAAGAAGTTCAAGAGTAAGAGTATGCCTTCCAAATCCTTCTTATCACTTTAAACAAATTGAAAAACTTTCAACTTTTCTATAGTTACATATATTTTGTTCTTGTTGGTAGAGGTGTACAATGAACCAGTGAAATCGAAACCGTAAAAAACCATAACTGAATCGAACCGAACAATTCACTATCGGTTCCAAATTTAAGGAACCGTTCACTATGGTTCTGGTTTGAAGCCTTGGAACTGGAACTAGAACCAAAACCATTGAATATATATATATATATATATATATATATATATATATATAATAACCTTTTGTTATGTAAAAAAATTTAAATAATGGAGTTATTATAACTATTATAAGGTTAAATACAACTCTTATAATAGCTGTTATTATCTTTTGTTAGATAACAAAGGTTGGAATAAGACAAAAGAAAAAAAAGTTTATTTATTTTTTTAGCAACATTGGTATGTATATGAAAACAAGGTTTTTCAGAAATTAGTTAATTTATTGATACTTTATTTGATTATTCACAATGCACACACAAATACATAAATACACACACACACACATATACTCACATAATAATCTTTCAGTTATTTTCAAAAAGAAAAGAAAACAATCAAAGTCATGGATGCATTAAAAAAATGCGAAAGGCAAATTTATAATTTATTAGTAGGAAAATGTTAAACTTTTTCATTAATTAGTAACAAATTTAGGGGTGCACAAAGAACCGGAACTTGAACTGTAAAGAACTGAACCAAACCGAACTCAACGGTTCTAGTTTCAAAATTAAGAAACTGTTAAAAATGGTTCTAGTTGTTGTTCTTGAACCGTGTGCACTCCTACTTTTTAGGACCTTCTGATTGTGGGTCATTCTAATTTTACAGTATAGTTTGCAGTATGTAGATATATATATGTTACTTAATATTATTGGTTTCTTTTTTTAATATATTTTTTGCTATGATATTGCTGTATAGATTTGTGTCGGCATGAATTTGATTTTTTTGCAGTTTATTGTATTATTTTAAAAAATAATAATAATTTAAGGTTAACATACATTTTTCTATTTATAATTTTTAAAATAAATCAAATACTTTTTTACTATCAAATAATACTTATATTTATAAATAAATTAAACATTATTTGTATAAACTCTAAGGTTAAGTTATACATCACATCACTCATGAAAGGTTATTAATTGATTAAACAAGGTCAACACGCCATCGTCTGTCATTAGATGAAAGGTTATTCATTGATTAGATAAGAGGGAATACATTATACATCACATCACTCATGAAAGCAACGTAATTAAATACCACACTAATCGGTAGAATGGGGAAACATCATACATCAGATAAGCTACAATATATATATTTTAGGTTATAAAGCCAATATATATATATATATATATATAAGCTCACCATCAACCGTACGTGAAAACATACAAAATTTCCACGGCATGTTGCTTATTTCTATATTATTAATATTATTATAATCATCAGATAGTTGGCCTCACAAAGCTTCCATATATAGCTTACTGGAACTTCAAACCCTGCAAGTCGCAACATGAAAAACAATGATGCATGATAAGCTACATATAGTACATATATTGCTGCTACTATATATATATATATATATATATATATATATATATATGTATATATATATATATGCGTGCAGTATGGCAAAAAAAAAAGTGCAATGATAAGCGTGGCTGGCTTACAGGTTATATATATTGAATTTTGATTTTGCCAGGGTTAAGATTACGGTCTGCAATCTTGATAAAATCTTCTTGAGAAAGATCGACGGTCCCTTGGTCTCCTGGACACTGATTATCAACGATTTTAACCACGATGGTCTGACCACAGCATGGTTGTGGCACGCAATATTGGACTCTGTACATTCTTCCAAATGCAGCCCTATGGCCCCATATGGCATCAGTCGTGGCAGCGATTACGTCACCGTGGTTTTGGTAGTCATAGGATGAAGAGGCTGAGAAAATTAATATTATTCAGAACCAACATTTAGAGCTAGCTTAATTGGTTTATATAATATAACAATATAGAATATCTTATATTAGCTATAATTAACTATCTAAGTGCACTTCTTCACATTCCCAAATTTCCACAATTTGTCATGTAATTAAGTGACCAATGCAATGGCTTAGACAAAAGAAGAGAGCTTCCTATTTGTGTGTGTGTGTGAGAGAGAGAGAGAGAGAGAGAGCCTATGTCTTTAAGTAGTATATATGCTAACACAAAAAGAAGGAAGAAAATCTGACAAAACATATATTATATAAAGCAGCATGCATCTGCACAAGCTTCAATATACTCACCAATATAAAGGGGAGTATAGTAAGTGGCTTTCCCCTTAGCTGCAAATGCATATGCAACTGTAGTAAGGCATGTCACCATGCCCATCACCATCACAACTTGCACAAGCACTCCCATTTTCTTTCTCTCTCTTTCCCTCCCTTCTAAACGACACCTCAAAGACACTAGAGTTTTGTTTTTGGCAAAAAAATAAGTAAAAGGCCTATCCTTTTATAGTCGGAAAATCAACGAGAGAAATTAATGACATGTTGAAAATTTTGAATAAATAAAATTATTTTGTTGTTCTATGTAATATATTTTTTAAAATTAGATTGTAATGTAATTATCGATAATTGATTGGTTAGAATTATTCTTGTACCACAAATTGACGATTTTTTAACTTTATTTGGTGAGAACCATTAGTATCTAAGTTTTCATAATTAGAAGGAATTTGTTTGTAGAGAAATCATATCCCTTTCTCTTGTCATGTATAAGGATTTCAAAACTCTTATTGAGTCGATCAATCCTACGATAATTCTTGAACGGGTTAGTGTTCTCTAAGAAATTACAAAATTCATGAAGGTGTTGTAAAATTTAATCTTCAATAAAGTATGATGACTAAATCTTCTATTTAATTAATTGTTGTATTATTAATTTTTACAAATTAATTGTTAATTTAAACCCAACACATATTGCATAAGATCGAATAAAGGTACTATATATGCAGACACTCCCACCAAATTAAGTCACGCATTCATTTCTGTCAGATGATGAGGCTGATCGACATCATAGTCTCTACGTCACAGAGAGTAGACTACAAAATTAAATTAGGCCACATCCAATATATAGTAAATGCAGACGGTACAAAACTTTATTAATATGGTTGAAAATCAACATCATAGTCACATTTGCATTTATTCACTGTCCTGACCGGGGCTCATGTAGCTAGTTTAAATTTCTAATATACACGTGTATTTATTATATACATATGTATACAGTCACCTTGCTTCTAGATATGGGCATGCCAAATTTTCACATTAAGACTACATTGCACATGTACCCTAACTATTGCAAATGTTGCACGAAATTGACGAAGGGAAAGATATAAGCATTTACGAATGAACAATGAATAGACTTTGAATCCATAAGAGAATTTTGAAATATTATTTATGAATGAATGAATGAATACTTTTCTCCGTAATACATGTATTTATACTAGCAAAAAAATTCTAAAAACAATCCAATTTGCAGGTGTTGTGTATGCTACATGGTCCGAGAGAGATGCTAGAAAATTAGTAAGAATAAAACAGAATATATGAAATGTAACTTCGATAAAGCACGATAAGAGGACAATATAAATATTAAAATTCAAAACCAAATAGTTACTCAAAATAACTATTTTCTCTATTTAGGTTCAATATTACAAAAAGATGGGGAGATAGATGGTGATGTAATAAATAGGATTGGAGGAGGGTGAACAAAATGAAGACAAGTTAGTTGTATTCTATGTGACAAATGAATCTCAAATAAATTAAAAGAAAAATTGTACAAAACAGTTATTAGGCCATGTATGTTGTATGGAGCAGAGTGTTGGCCTTTGAAAAAGAAACAAGAACAACTCATACATATAGTAGAAATAAACTTCGATGAATGATAGGAGTAACTAGAAAATATAGGATTTGTAATGAACTAGTTATGGGCAAGTTAGGACTAGCTCATATTAGTGATAAGATTAGATTAGATAAGGTAAGTTTAGGTGGTATGAGCACATATATATATATATATATATATATATATGGTAGAGCCGAAAATGTACGGGTTAGAAGAGGAAGAGTAAGTTTGTATAAAAGGTAAGCGACAAAAAGGCTAACCAAAACTTACATGATTGGAGAGTTAAAAATGATTTTAAAAATGAAATATTGAAAGAGGCTTGGTTTATAATAGAAAAGAATGGAAATGGAAAATTTAGATTGGGATCAGAGAGCTGTGAAAATGGAGAAGAAAGGCTTCAGGCAACCGTTACAACGTCTATATGAAAAGTGACCAGTCATGGGCCTATGCTGGGGCCAAAATAATGAGGTCTATTTTTTGTATTAAGATTGGGCTGATCTAGTTTGTTCCTTTGACAGCTTGGGCCTTGCCATGCTTGCCTAAAGCAGATGGTCTAGTAGTAGTCCCTCTTGTTCATATTCTATACTTCATTTATACAATTCGCTTATTCAAATAAAGTTCCCATACATGGGGCATGTCACCTATCAAATTCATTAGTTTTATTTAAAAAAAAAAAAATCATGTGTTGAGATTGCCTTGCACATATATTATTTTTTACTCCGAAAACCTTTATTCATGTGTGTGTGAGTGTGAGTGTGAGTGTGCGTGAGAGAGAGAGAGAGAGGCTCAAAGGCTTAAACAATGATACTTCTCACATGACAAGTTACATGGTCTCATCCGTGGAAGAAGTTCCTGTACGTGTCCATGACACGCACGCCTATTCTTCCAACATCGAAGTGAATAGAAATTAAAAAGAATAAAAAATAAATTCCTTAATAAGGAAAAAAAAATCCCAGTAGATAGAATTCTTGATAGCTTCGTATCCTGAAATCCACAAGAAAGAAAAAAACGTTGTGTTAGTGTTACCAGGCATATCATATATACATGAGAGAGAGAGAGAGAGGTAGAAAAAGAAGAAAGGAAACAAAAGAAACAGCACAAAGGAAAAAATGAATTGATATGTACGTATATATGTATGCATTACTAGTTGTAATCGATGAGGATTTTGCCGGCAGCAGGATCAGCGATGACGGAAAAAGCTTCTTGAGAGAGATCAATGGTGGCCTGGCATCCAGGTGATGGACAGAGATCGACAATCTTGACAGTGACGCTGTTGCCTGTGCAAGGCTGTGGCACACCTTGGTTGGTTGCACCAGTGCACACTACATTGTACATTCTTCCACATGCACCTCCATTGTCCCATATCTCTTCACTCGCTGCTGCTATCATTGTTCCTTCGTCTTCGTACCCATAGCATGCCGATGCTACGTAGGTAACAACAAACAAAAACATTAAATTTTTAATCTACATTTTATTATTTATCTATATATATATATATATATATATATATATATATATGACAACACACATATTCATCAATTCACATGCGATGTTGGGCTAGTAAGGCTTTTGAGTCGCTCCCCTTTTGGTTTCAGATTTTTGGTGCTTAATTTTCAGTTTTATCAAATAGCACCACCTAAATGTCTCATATAAGTATATGCTTTTATATATATATATATATATATATATATATATATAGAGAGAGAGAGAGAGAGAGAGAGAGAGAGAGAGAGAGAGAGAGAGAGAGGCGTTTAAGTGCATGATACTCACGAACATAGATGGTATTGAAAGTGGCAGCTCCTGAGGTTGCATAAGCCAATGACATTAGGCTTGCGGCAATGCACACCATAATGATAGCGGGAACGTTGATGGCCATTTCTGTACGTAAGATTGCTTTTTACCTTATTCTAAGACTTTAGTTATGTATGTGATATGCTCAAACTTGTGTGTAAGTGACCTCCTTTTATAGACCAGAGAGCACATTTTTCTGTATATTATAAAACGTTTCTATATATATATACTAATCTTAGAAGCATATATAGGCCTGCTATAAATTGTCTTGTTATGTGTAAGTAATTGGTAATAATATAACTTTAGTGATCTAAGATTTGAATTGATTTGTAACAATAAAGAGGTTTACTTAGAAATTAATTATTAATTAAGCATAGAGTTGATTGTTAGTTGGGACACGCAAAAGCAGAAATTACTCTAATTAATTGGGCTTAACGCCCCCCTTGTGCACACGACGGCGGCACAGGCCTAAGAAAGGGTAGAAAAAATGGTTCAAAGTTTCTTAAAAATCTTCGCCGAATATCCGATTAGGTATGTACCAATGTGCATCCATGTTGTGCACAATTTTGAATGAAAAGATCTAAGAAAAAAAAATTAGAAAAAACATTAAATTTTATTATTATTTCAATGAATATTCATATATGTCACCATACGGGAATAAGGTGGTTAATTTTTGTTTCTCCAACATATATATGTATGTCAGTCTTCTGGTTCAATCTTAATTTTCTTGGATTATGATCATCCAAGTGTGACAGAAGCTTAATTATATGAATTTAATAAAGTCTTTCTTAAGGTCTACGATCGAGTTTGAGAAGATTGAAGAAATTCGGTCTAAGATTTGTTTTACTTGTCAAACCAAGAAAAGTTTGATGAATCCAATAGGAAAAATTAATCTTCATAATTGGATGTTCGAGGATATTTTGTATAGAGTTCTATATTAGGGTTAGAGAATTTATGCGCATCCATTTTTCAACAAATAAGCCATTATTTGGGGGCTAGAAGAGGTGTTTGTTCAATAAGAAATCAGGAAATCAAGAGCTATCCAATTTGATTTTGGAACCACCAAATGAAGGTTTGTTCGGCGAGCCGTAATTGCTTTAACGGTCATTTAAATCGTATATATATATATATATGAGATTGGGCCTTGTAAGACATATAAGTATTAGGGCTGGATTTGTACTTTTGTTTACTGTATGGGCCCTTTTGTTTGGTCTTCATTGTCTGTTTGGTAGTCCAGGTCCAAAAAATTGAATTTGTTGAGTTTAGAAGAATAATGAGAATGAATCGAATGATGTTGTAACGTTCACATATTCAATTAATATTGCAATGTGATTATGTGAGACCTGGATGCAAATAGTGGTATACTGTGGTTACTGCTCTTAAATTGAGTATCGGAGTTTGAAAATGATAAATGCACCTCACTTTTCTTTTTATCTAAATAACAAACATGTACCTTATACTTAATTATCTTAAATTAAATTAAGAATAATAATGTCATTTCACATTAAAAGTTGAGTTATAAAAGATGGAGTACAGTGTAATTTATTAAAAAATGGAGTGCATTTATAACCTCCCTTGAAATTAGTTTTTTTGTTTGTTGTTTGACAAAGAATAAAGGAAAAATTAAATTTTGGTGACCAAAATTGCAAAAATTTGTTTTATTGTCACCTTAAACTCAAGAAAAGATAAATAGTGTTCAAAATTTTAAAATAATTTTTAATGAGTGACCATTTAATTTTAATATTCAAAATACCCTTCTTTTTTATTAAGAGATCACAAATCCCCTATTTTTTTTTTCCTTTTTCTCTAACGCTATCTCCAAATAACATATGTTTGTGTGAAGTATCCTCAAACACTCACAGAAAGTTTTTCGTTGTTATTTTGTTATAAACTCTGTAATTACATGTCATTTTTTAGTGTATCAATTTGTTTCATCAACATTCAATGCACAAAGAAAGGATCCAGAAAGATTATCTCTTGGAACTCTAGTCATGGGTGGTGTCTCTCTTTTTGCCTGTGTGTGAGAGTAACTTTTGAAGGGCGGATCCAGGGGGGCTTTGGTGGACTCAACCTCATCCTAAAAAAAATTCTTTTTTTTTTTTTTTTAACACCACCAAAGAGAAATATATTAGATAGAAAGGATATCAAAGTTACAAAGAATGTCAATCCTAGTAGGCTTATGAACCCACTCTGGGACATTAGATTTAGAGCTCTAAGAGCCCATTTGCCAAGGGCATGTGCAATGCTATTACCAATTCTGGGAACCCACGAAAGGAGAAAGTTTCGATGCTGGAGGAAGTTTTTAACATCTTCAATGATCATCAACGAAGCCTCGTCGGAGCTAACAAGTGACATTAAAGGTTTACAGTCCCCTTCGACAATCACATTCTGTATTCCCCATTGATCAAGAAGATGCAAAGCTTTTCTTAGAACTAAAGCCTCTGCAGCTCCGGAACTGTAATTTTTTGGGAAATAAATAGTTGAAATTTTGACTGAAAGCCCTTCGTGATTTCGAAGTATTAATCCCCCACCGCATTCTTTTGTACAAGGGTCAAAAGCTGCATCAAAATTAAGCTTAAATTGACCTTGATCCGAAGGTAACCAAGTTGTTGGATGGGGAGAGCGGTCAACATTCCCCTCATTTAGATTTGGAACGGATAAGCTACAAGAGTGAAACTCGTGGAAATAAAAGAACCCAAACTAATTAGGTCTGAAGAATGGTCTATAGCTTGACATATTTTCACAAATTGAAGCCATCTAGACTTCCAATTTACAGCAGAGAAGGTAGACCAATCAATTTTCATGGGACTAAGTTTCCAAACTGTGTTTGCCACAGGGCATTCACATAACAAGTGTACCAAGGTTTCAGAAACCACCCCGCAAAAAGCACAATCATCAACAAGCGTCATACCTCTGCTTTGTAAGGCTGAGGCAACTGGCATCCTCTCATGCGCACATTGCCATAAAAAGAACAAGATTTTCGGAGTAGACTTCACTTTCCAAATTGACTTCCATAAATTTTGAGGCTCTTGAGAGTTCCTATAGATAGGATTTGTAGAAGTAATAAGCTCCATGGCCACTCTATAGGCTGTTTTCACAGAAAAAAAGACCATCTCTACTTAAGGCCCAATTTTTTTTTATCTTCTCCTTCAGTTTCTCGAACAGGCATTTGCAAGATCAAGTTTGCATCTCTTGGAATGAAAATAGTGTAAATCAACTCAGAATTCCATTCTCTCATGTTGGTGAGAAATAAATCAGCCACAGTACCAATGCCTTCTACTGAAGTGATTGTAGAGACTTTAAAATTGGTGCTCTTGGTAACCATGGGTCAATCCAACAGTTTACCTTTTGACCATTTGCAATATCTAAAAAAAATTCTATTACTATATCTAACTTTAGTCAGTTAACAAAAATACTAACCCACCTTATTGAGAATTACTGAATCGACCTTTGGTTACTTTACTTGAGTCAATAATTTTCATAATCTTTACGGAATGTTCGTCTCCAAAGTCATAAAAACTGAATTAAAAGGTTCTTTAATCTCATGCTTGTAGACTCCTCCAGCTCCATGTGTGTGTGCATGACAAAGGACTGTCGCCTTTCCGTCCAGTCGTTATGATTGTGGAGATAGTATATATCCTCTGTTCTTTGTATATCTACATTGTAATGTGTTGTTTTAATGAATGGAAATTGAACTTCACTTGCTTTATTGGTATTTATTTATTTGTTTTGTTTGTTTTTCCATATTTTCTCTTCAACCAAATTGTAGTTTTAGGAGAAAAGAAGAAATTGAGAATATCTTAATAGAAGAAAGGGTATTTTGAACATCAAAATAAATAGTCGCTCGTTAACAATTATTTTTTATGCTTGGTTAGTTTTTTAAGTTTTAGGTTACTGTAAAACAAATTTTTTTTTCAATTTTAGTCATTAAAATTTAATTTTTCCTATAATAAAAAAAGTTTACGAAACTATGTCATTTCAAATAAATTTTTTAATATAATATTTGCTTAAATTAAATTAGTTTGTTTTAGATTTTAAATTAAATTCCAAAACATAATTAAAATTTTTAAATAGAATATTTGTGAGGTCACGAGACTCCTCTTTGGAAGATACTATTCTCTTCATCTTTCATAACTACATTTTTCATCTTGTTGTTTTCATTAACTCGCGTTTTTCTTAATTGCCTTACTATTTCACTTAAGCTCTTCTCCATCATTTTCTTTTTCAAATAGTTCTAATAACTCTTTCTCACTCAAATCATCCTATTGTCTTAATTTATTTCATCGTTTTTCAGTTGATATACGTTCTTTTCATTGATTTCCAGTATTCCGTTTTCAAGTAACTCAAAGAAATTGGATTCTTTTAAGTATAAGAGCATAAAAAAACTCCATATCTTTATTCTCTTCTATATATTTTTATATTTTTTAGTTCACTTTCTATAATTAAAGTTAATTTATTATCTAAATCTCCATACTGTATTATTTATATTAATTCTTTCATCATTAGAATTCTCTCACATTCATATTTATAATGTTGTGTTTGGTACACAATAACAGAATGGAATATAACTGGAAATGAAATGAGAATGAGAATGAGAATGACGATTCCATTACATTCTCATTCTATTATTTGGTTGCAAATATAAAAAAAATGTAGAAATGAAATAAATTTTAAATCAAATTCTCCAAAATACCTCTTCTAGTGACAAAAAAAATTAAACCAACAAATATATGATGGTGGAGGAAGGTGGTGATATGGAGGTGGTGGGGTGACGACAGTGTGGTGGGGGTGACGGTGGCAATGGAGGTGGTGGAGGAAGGTTGACAATGTGGAGGTGATGGCGGTGGAGGAAGGTGGTGGTGGAGGAAGGTGGCGATTTGAAGATATTGGAATGGTGTGGTGGGGTGGCAATGGAGGTGGTGGTATGGTGGTGATGTGGTAGTGGTACAGTGGGGGTGGTGGTGGCTAAATGAAAGTGGTGGCAATGGTGTGGTGGGGATGGCAGTGGAGGTTGTGGCGATGCAATGTGGCAGTGGCGGTGGTGGTATGGTGGAGTAGGAAGGTGGCGATGTAGAGGTGGTGGGGGTGTTGTGGTAGAGCCAATGGTAGTGGTGGTGGTGGTGGTGGTGGTAGATCAAGCGTAGTGGTGGAAATGGTAGTGGTGGATGTGAAGGATTTTTTGGTAATATAAATTTTTTGAATCTTACTTGGACTAAAGTGTCCATTCCATAGGTTTAACTATGGAATACAAGAATCAATTTTCATTCCATGAGATTCACATTAAAATTCATATCAAATAAATGAATTGTTGGAATAGAGATTATATTCTATTCCAATCCAGCTACCAAATGCAGCATAAGTTTCTAATCTAGGCTCTCTTTCTTTAATTATTATTTTTCGTTTTTATTTATTCTGTCCTAGTTCCTAAATGTCTTATTTCATCAGTGATTTTTATTTCCTCCTTCCAACACTTCTTTTAACATTATTATTTGTTTTATAATTTCTCTTATTCCTTCTTAGGCATTTACTTGATTAATGTTTTCAATCAACCGTTAAAACGAGCCTGCCGAATGAATAAAAGATTACGGTTTTAAAATTTTCAGTATTTAGTTTTAATAACTTATTTATTAGATCCATCTACAAATTGTTCTTTTAATATATTTTTAAGTTTTTCAAAAATAGGTGTATAATATTTAAGTAGAATATTTATAGATTCTTCTACTTTAGTAATTCATTCTTCTAATTTTTTTATATTTTTCTAATTTTTCTTCTACTAGATTTTTTAATATTCGATTATTCCTATTTAATGATTCTCGTGTATCTAACGAGAGATCTATAAGATAATTAATTTAATTTTGTTAACCAGCCGTACAAGTTGGATCGGAAGATGATGAGTATACTCTTTAGCATGTCTAGAATGACACCTTAATTCCCTCTTCATATAATTATTACTATATTTTGATTATACTTGATTATTGGATCCTCATACTCTTATACCAAATTTTGGGCAGGGGCCAATATATATTTATAAATTAAAATATATGAATAATTTATATTATAATCGTATAACGAATTAAATTATTTAAACTTAAGTGTTCGTATCAATTCGTTTATTAACCGCGCCAATTTATCTTATACCCAAAATTTGTCACCAGAATGTTAGTAAAGATGGTCGTTCAAACGCAATTTAGCAAAATTTTAAAAACTTTCCGGATGCTATCCTTTTATGAGTTACGTGTCACATTGTGGCCCTTGTGTATGGTGCGCAGAATATTCTTTTCAAGCAGGTGAAGAGGAATGAGCGGATTCATTTCCAGAGCATGTGGTGCTTACAGAAGAATTCAAGAAACAGAGAGCATATAGTGATGGCAGAGAAGCACAAAACGTGCGAAAGGGACGAGAAATTTTCCCAAGAAAATTGCTGTTTGGCCCCTCTCACAACACTACTCACTTCCTTCAAAATTTTCCTGACAAACTTCAAATTATTCTCTTTCATTTTTGTCCTCACCACCCTCCCACTCTCTCTCCTCCTCTTCTCGCTCTCTCTCTCCTCCCACACCATGATGTCCCAAATATACGACCTTGAGGCTTTGGCCATGTTGTCCCCCACACGCTTCGAGGCCCTGCACGTGTGGAAACAGTCACGTGACGAAGCTCTCTCTCTCCTCCGCCTCAAGGCCCTCTACCTCGTCCCATGCTACGCTCTTTCACTCATCGCCGCCGTAACGGCCATCAGCTCCACCGCGGCGTCATTCTCCGGCAAGCGCCCGAGCCTCGCTATGGCGGTTACTGCCGTTAAGGCAACGTGGAGGAGGCCACTGGTGACCTCGATATGCGTATACTCTATCATGTTGCTGTGCATTCACGTGCCGCGCACGTTAGTGGCTGTGCTGCTTAGTACGGCGGGTGTGAGACTCCTTGCGGTGGTGGTCGGGGCAGTTCTGGAGGTGTACTTGACGGCGGTTGTGAGCTTAGGCATCGTGGTGTCTATCGTGGAAGAGCGGGTTGGTTTCGATCCAATCTGGGTCGGTTGGGGCCTCATGGAGGGCAGGAAGTTTTGCGGGTGGGTCTTGTCGGGTTTGTTAGTTTTGGTGTCCGGTGCGATCAGTGGTGAGATTGAAGGGTCAACGGACGGTGACGATTTATCGCGGGGAAGATGGACTGTGCTTATGGGTCTGGGGAACAAAGCGGGTATGATTTGTTTGTTTGGGTTGGTGGTTCTTTGGAGCTATGTTGTTACAACGGTTTTCTATAGCGAGTGTAGGAAGAGAAACGTAACAAGCGATCATATAGATGATACAGTTTAGTTGTGATCAAATATAACGTGCTGTTACATGTATGCCAATTTTCTTTAAGCAATATATATATATATATATGATCATCTTTGCTCATTGCAGTTACCAAAATAAAAATTTAGCATTCACATCGCAAGAGATTATTATTCATATATATATATATATATATATATATATATATGTTTTGCAAGAAAGAGATATATGTGAAGTATAATTGTATAAATACTTTTTTTTTCTTTCTTGTTTTTACTTTTTCTTTTTCATATATATATATATATATATATATATATATATATATATTCTCTTGCCAAAAAGATATATTAATAGGCAAGTCAAGTGATATCCATCCAAGAAAGGAGGAAACGAAAATGAAAACTCAGCATTAGTCTTGACATTCAAAGCAAACTTTGCCCAAACTTGTGGAGCAGTATTGGCATTCAAAACGAACAGAAAAGTGCTCTAGAGTGTCTCAACCAAAAATGGACATCCTCAACCACTTGCATCAAAGGAATGTGACATACTTTATTTCCACTAAAAATGGACATCCTCTACCACTTGCATGAAAGGAATGGGACATACTTTATTTCCACCACTACATTGGCATCATATTCAAATATGAATATTATCTATGATTAGTTCCATTGTTTTGCAAAAGAAAATTATTCCTGTTTAAAAGGATGAGAAAATAGTTATTTTAACTTAAAAATACTTATAATGAGAACATTATCTTGACAAGAGTTATGAGCTTTTTTTTATTGATAATAAGACTAAAATAAGATTTTCTTGACTCTATCTTCCTATCATAGTTAGTAAATACGTACGAATCTAGTAAGATTTTTTTCTGAAAAAATACATTTAAAAATTATATATATATATATATATATATATATATATATATATATATATATATATATATATAGTATGAATGCTAAAAAAAATACGGTAACATTTATATATTATTTTTAGATAGATATTACCATAAATATTTTAAACTATTTTGTTAATTTTTTCAACCATATTCCATATTAAATCAAATTCAAAGAGCAATGAAATGAATTCATTTTTAGGATAAATTACTCTCAGACCCTTCAAGTTTGAATGATATTCTAGCTTGCGAAGTTGTAGAAATATCTATTAACTTGGAGATTGTAGGTGTCTTTTCAGATTTAAGAAACAAGGTTGAAAAGTCAACCCAAGCCACCATGGCAACCATATCACAAGTTCAAAAGTCCACATCTAACACAATGCCAGGACACTCGAGCCTCAAGACCTGCTCCTCGAGCACCATTGCAAAACCAAGTCACGACACCAGATCACTAAAGCCTTGAGACCTGTTCCTCGAGCACCATCTCAAAACCCTGACACAATGCTAGCTAAGACACTCGAGCCTCGAGACCTGCTCCTCGAGCACCATTGCAAAACCCTAGCATGACGCTGGGTCACTAAATCCTCAAGACCTGTTCCTCGAGCACCATCTTAAAACCTTGACACGACGCCAGGTCACTAAAGCCTCGAGACCTGTTCTTTGAGCACCATCTCAAAATTCTAACACGATGCTAGGTCATTAAAGCCTCGAGACCTGTTCCTCGAGCACCATCTCAAAACCTTGACACGATGCTAGGTCACTAAAGCCTCGAGACCTATTCCTCGAGCACCATCTCAAAATCCTGACAAGACGCTAGGTTACTAAAGCCTCAAGACTTATTCCTCAAGTACCATCTCAAAACCCTGACACGACGCCAGGTCACTAAAGCCTCGAGACCTGTTACTTGAGTACCATCTCAAAACTTTGACACAACGCTATGTCACTCAAGCCTTAAGATCTGTTCTTCGAGCATTATTGTAAAACTTTAAATACAAAGGTACATGCCTAGCCTTGAAGGAATAGCTGGCCTCGCAGCACGACAAGGAGGGATTGGTAAGTCCCATCCCTTGTAATTGTACGACAAGGCCTTTAATGGGCTACTTAAAAGGGATTTGGATTAGAGGATGGACAATAGAGAAAGCCCAACCAAATCAAGGAGCCTAGTTAATGGAACAGTGAACACTGTTTTGCAGCTATAGAGACCCTTATCATCACCATTAATATTCTGGTAAAGAGTAATTAATATAACCAGTTACCGCCGCTGTGATATGACTACTAACATTCAATGCATGAGAAAGGCTAGGATTTTAGACCAGAGGAAAGAAGAAACTGACATGAGGTATGTGACACCTTAGGTACTTAGGGCACTTATGGCCTAAGTACCACCAACCCAAGTGTTAAGATTGACCCGATTCTAACCCACGAAGGATGGCCCGAAACTACTGGCCTCCTATAAATAGAGACTCTCGGTAAAAAAAGAACAGAGGAGGGGGGTCACCACAGATAGAGAGAACTCTGTTACAATGGCAAAACATTCCTACCTTCACTACTTCCTCCATTGATTAGCTCTAATTATTCTCCTTTTGGTCCATATACCCCTTTTGGATCCCTAACAGTTGTGTTGTCTACCATATTTATTACTTGTGTTACTATTTGCAGTTAAAGAACCCCTACATTTTGGCGACTCCACTAGGGATAGCAACACAAAACGATGGAACTAGAACACCCACCCCAACCAGAGTTCTCTTTGCCCAACATTCCCCCGCCAGATGTTGCAGTCCCAGCTAACGAGGAGACCCACTCTTCCCAGGGAGAAAATGTGTTCCGGCATCACTCTTCCACCGTTGTCAGCCATCCCAGACGTGCCAACTCCAGACACCTACCTGCTATCTCTAAAGAAACCATCCACACTGCTCAAAACCGACTCCTCGCATGAATTAACTCACTCGAAACAACTCAAAAGGCCATCCTAGAAGCCCTAATAAGACTAAAATAAGATTTTCTTGACTCTATCTTCTTATCATAGTTAGTAAATACGTACAAATATAGTAAGATTTTTTTCTTAATTAAAAAATAAATTGTATATATATATATATATATATATATATATATATATATATATATATATATCAACACACACACACGTATACGAGTATAGTATGAATGCTAATAAAAAATACGGTAACATTTGTATATTATTTTTAGATAGATATGACAATAAACATTTTAAAACTATTTTGTTAATTTTTTTCAATCATATTCCATATTAAATCAAATTCAAAGAGCAATGAAATGAATTCATGGTTGTAAAAATATTATAAAACATCTAGGATAAATTAATCTCAAACACCTGAAGTTTGAATGATATTCTAGCTTGCGAAGTTGTAGGAATATCTATTAACTTGGAGATTAATTAACGGTGCAACAAACTTTTATTATCTTGTATATACATTTTGTTGATAAAATTATCAATTTTGTATGCCAAACAGGCAAACCAAAATATAATTATACTTAGAAAAAATAAACAGAAGTAGGAAGTTAAATAAAATAAACAATTATCAACCAACTTACAGAATGTGAAAATAAATTAAATTGAATCCGAGCCTTATGTAAACACAATTTTCTTAAGACAAATTTGTTCCCTTATAATGCTCAAGGTGATGAACAATTGTCTTCCAAGATAGAACGGATTTACGATTCTAAAAATGCAGCACTTCAATCTCTAGAATCCTTCGAACACAACTTGTGCAGTACTCGAACTGTATATATATGTAGAGATAGATGATATTAAATTATTGTTCTTCTTTTATTATGCATGTCTGGCTATTTATAGAGCCAATGGTGAACAGACATGTCTATTCGTGAAGAGTCATACCTATTCCAGAATAGACATGTTTGTTCGCGAAGAGTCATACCTATTCCAGAATAGACATGTTTGTTCGTGAAGAGACATACTTATTCCAGAATAGACATGTCTGTTCGTGAAAAGACATACCTATTCCAGAATAGACATGTCTATTATTCAGACAACCACCACTTAAAGCCATGTTTGGTTGGAGAATTTTAATAATCAATTCTTCATTCAATAACTAACAATTTTTGACAAAATCGTCCAACACACTTAACACATGTGACTATAAATTTTAATATCTAGATTAAACTACAACATAGTTAGTTTGAAAATAATTCAATAAGCCTTGTGTCACTAGTGGATTTGATCTAAAAAAATGAGGCAGTCTAAAATTTGGTTCCCAGATTATCCAGTATAGTTGGGGGCCTTGAAGAAATGGGAATTTTTTTATAAAAAAAATGTGGTGTTGTCTTATTAGTTTTATTATATATTCCAATTTTGAATTTTACAACGGAATCAATCAACTGGTCCATATAAGTGTTCAAAACTTCAAATATACACAAAATTTCATGTGCACGTAACTGAACGTTCGCTGCCATGCCAAACTACACAATCGATGCCGCCATAGATGTCTGTAGTGTGTGTATGTGACTATGTGTATGTGTATATGTATATGTATATGTATATGTGTGTGTATATATATATAGTCAGTTCGAGATGAGAGAACTTATCCAATCTGCCACAGAATGCTTGCGGTGACTGCGTGACCACGTACATGTTTTGTCGTACAGATCGATTTGAATGAGTATGAGAAATTCCAAAGGGAAAGTAATACTCCTATTCTCGACATGTACACTACGTGAACAAAGGAGAACAAGAATGTGACTATTCATGTCGCGTATTAAATTCCATGTGCTGCAAAGTCTGCGAAAGGTAGACGTCCCTCTCTATGTAGGAAATGTGAAACCTACTGCATTCGGAGGCCGCTTCGCAACGTGTCGAATTCTGACCCCCTTCACATGAAAATTGTAGAAACCTGTCAGTCACTTTTATCATTACGCGCTTCTTTTAAAAGCTAGATCACAGATGTCACCAAATGATTGACAGTTGAAGAAAGGCGGGTCCCACGAGAAGCTTAATCTGGATCGTCGGTTCGACGCTGTTTGAAGATGTTAGTTCGGTTATCTAACGTACGAGGGGACAAATGTAGTGGCTGGTCCCACTTTCGTTTCAATTACTTTATTTTTACGGCAAAGGGGGTAAACCGGTAAAGTACAATTGTTTTTATAATTCGGTAGGTTATTGGCCAAAAACACCAGGGGAATTATGTACCATAAAATAATAGTATAAAGGGATTAAGTGCAAGTTTAAATCTGTTACGCCGATGATTTAGTTTTGTTGCATGTTTGATATATTTTCTACATAAAGCAGTGGCAATCTTTCCACTGGGTTGTTATGCTCACTCTTTTTCCCTCTGCATACAAATTATGGTCTTGAAGAAAAATAAAGACGGGAGAAAAGAGAAAAATTTGGTTGCTCCGATTATACAATGTATCGGAATAATAATAGTTTTATGTGTAGTGATGAGTTTCAGCGCTTGTATTACATCTAAGATTGTGATTATTCGAGTACATGATACAACGGAAGGAAAGAAGACCATTGGTTGATTTCAGGCTTTCAATAGTAATTATAAGGTTAAATTACTCTGATGGTACTTCCTTTGAGGTTTTGCCTAATTACATTCAGATTAAAGTTTTTAAAATATGGTAGTCAACTTCCTCTCATATTTGATGCCTTTACTCTGAGTACTACTGCCGTTAATTGACAATCAGCTCTATTAAAGTCAATTATTATAAAAAATCAAAATGCCAAAACTATCTCGGTAGTGGTAGTGCTTGTGTGACATTGATGGAGAAAATACATTATATAAAACATGTTAATCTCAGTTAAAATATTAAAAATTGAGATTTTTTTTTTACAAAAATATTATAACTTGAGAGTACTTTATAATTGTATGTTAAATGTGATTTTATTTAACAGATCGTTAGTCTGATAATGGTGTCACAGTAATTTTGCAAAAACTTTAATTTGAGAATATTTTGAAATTTGTTTGACATTCGCAAAGTTTTTAATTACCATCACACCCATATTTTCTGATTTCAGAATTCTTCTATTGGCTTGGGTCTTAAGGTTTTTAATATGAATTGAGTAAATGCATCCACTAGTTTAAGAAAAAAACAAAAGAAGGTGTGCATTTTTATGAAATTGGAGTGCATTTATCATTTATTTCTTCCGGATTAGCATAACTAAGATTATAATAAAAGTTGTAAATCCCAGTTACAATTCTATTCAAATTTTATATGCCGTTCCATTTTGTGCATTAACAGGGAGTCGATCACAAAAACAACAAATGATACCTTTTAAAGAATACAACTTCCATTCTAATCTTTAGAAAAAAGAGAGAATATAAAAAAGATTTGAGGACTTATTACTAAAAACTATTAAAAGGGAGAAATGAAAGAAGGGAAGCTACCATAATAAAAGAAAAGATGATATTGATTTGTGGATAGGAGCAAGGGAGAAATTTTTTGAAATAAATCCAATGATAAAGTGAGATTCAAAGAAATAGAAACCATATGAAATTTCATTATACAAAATTGCTCTTAAAAAATACAACATTTTTGAGTATGAAGGAAAAAAAATTTGTGTGTGCAAAATTTTTAAAAACCATTACAATGAAGAGTATTAATCTAAAATTTAATTATATAAAAGATAAAAGTAAATTTTAAATGAAAATTCAAAATAGTCATTACCAAACTATGTTTTTTTATTTTTGCTATAAATTTTTTTGGAAACATTTGGCGTTAATAAACATGTTTTCAGTGTTTTGTTTTTAAAAAGTTTTGTATCAGTTTGATGTTACCAAACATGTTTTCATGTTTTTGTTTCCGATTTTGTGACAACAAATTTTACGTTACCAAACATGCTTCCAATCACTATTGAACACATAAGACAACAAAATTATTATTTCCGTTTCAGATGAAAATAAAAACACAAAATGTTTTCGTTTACCAAATGAGTCCTAAGAAATCTAGCCCATTTTGTTTGCATTATTGTATATTAGAGAAGAAGTGAAAATTACAAGTCATGAGACAACACTTTTAGAGTCTTCGTGTATTAACTATTCAAAGTAGAAAAATTGGTTCTCTCTGATTAAATTCTCTATGATAAACTTTCAATCACTCTACATGTATCATTGCACCACGCTGGTGCATGGCATATGTACTAATCATGAAGCGTAATTTTCATTTGATTTTGATTTTGATGGAAAGTTGTCACAAGTCTTTGCAAGTAGTCCGTGGTGATAGATATCGCATTATAGATTGACTAGCAAATGTAACGTGTATGAGACGATCCCACTTGCTACAGTAGTTTAATTAAGGCTGGTTAGAAGACTATAATATTATTTATGATCTCAAATTGAGCCTTTTCTTTTTCTAAACTGGTGAAGAATTCTCGGTCTTCTCACACAGCGCAGATAGAGAGAGAAATTAATTTAGTCAAGGTCTTTACAATTATATATAGTTGGAGAGAAATTAAGGAACATATATATTTATATTTATATATATCTATATTACATTTATGCTTGCAGCTAAAGAGTTTTATCAAAATTTACAACACCCACATACATCATTGGTATATATAATGTTGATAAGAAACAGGATTAGAAAACTTGGGCTTATAGAAAGTGTAAGGTGAAAACAGTAAATACTTCATATGGAGATGGATTGTTTGTCGTGGGGGTTGGTTTGATTTGGAGTATGCTTCACATCCATGTTAATGGATGCTCTTCCATCAACTATTCAAATGGAACTTCTTTGCCATATTGAGACGACTCACGTGATAAATGGTGCAACTATTGTGATTGGGAAGATGTTTGGTGCAAGAACGGAAAAATAATCCAACTTTTACTTAATGACACAAGGAATTATGAGTTAGGATATTGATATCTGAATTTCTCACTTTTTCTACTTGAGATATTTGGGGCTACCAGAATAGGTGAAATAAGCAGTTCTCCGTGAATAAATTTTCTTGAGTTTTTTGACATGAGTCCAGATCCTTTGGTGAATGATTTCTCTATTGTAGCCGTGTTAGAATTTTTTCACACGTTAAATCTATTTTTTTAACACATTTAAATATGTTTTTAACACATTTGTTCTTTTTTTTGCACACATTAAATTAGATATTCAACACAATAAATTTGGCCGAAATATGCCTTGTGGTATCTTTTATCTTGGTGCATAGAAATGTCTTTGCAAGTAGTCGGAGTTGCAACGTGTATGAGACGTTACACTTGCTACAGTAGTGTGAGAATGAAAAAATCATCAAAAACAATTAGATTACTAAGAAGTCAAGCGAGTGTTGTTTGCATTATTGGATTAGAGAAGGGGAAATTGAAAGCTACAAGTCTTAGAGGTCATGGGACACTTTTGGAGTCCTCTTCTCTTGTCTATTCGATGTGGAAAATGCAGTTCTCTGCTACTGACTTCTGTGATAACTTTTAATGACTTTCTGTGCATTGTACTCTTGGACCAATTTTCTCTAGTACATGTTTGGGTTCAGTGTATTTCAGTCGAAAATGCAAAATTATTTCTCAATATTAAATTAAGGGCTCAACACCATTAAATCTATATTAATGCAACAATAATGTAAAGGTATTGGATTTTTTATTTATTCATGTTATAATGTTGCATTAGTGTTGCATGGGTGTTTACATTTTTATTACACTAATGTTGTGTTCTCAATGTAATACTTGATTTAAATTGCTATGTTTAATTGCATGAGAGAATTAAAAATTATTATACTTTTGGTGAGTAAATATGAAATGGTCAAACATCTAAAATGTGCAATATTTATTTCATTTTTATGTCTTTACAAGTAGTTGGAGATAGAAAATAATGATCATTATTGATTAGCAATTTAAGGTGTATGAGACGAATGAAAAAACAGATGATACATGACAGGCCTAATGAATTCCATCAAGAGATAGAGATCAAATTCACCAGCAGGTAAGGCAATTTTAGTTTAAATGTAGAATAATTGTGATCGGTAAGAATCGTCCCTTCAAGTTAACTCATCTTTTATTACTTCACCGGGATAATTACACTTACCTCCCTTTTAGTTTGATTTTATAACATTTACTTCCCCTGTGTTTTGGAATATAACACTTACCCCCCTCTAGTTTGCACATTGGTAACAAATACACCCTTTTGTCAATCAAACTAACAGTTATTACTAATATCATCAAAATTTAATCTTAAAAGGACAATTATACCCTCAAAAATGTTGCAACTGAAGTTAGCGGATCTCGATTTCAATGACAGCTCCGACATTGGGATAGTAGTGGCTAGTGGTTTGGCCGGAGCTGGGTCTTCTCAGCAATGGGATGGCATTGGGATGGTAGTGGCTAGTGGTTTGGCTAGAGCTGGGTCTTCTCTGCAGTGGTTTCAATGGTGATTGTTGATGGTGCAGGTGGTGGGTGGTGACTCTTCTGGAGGTAATGTTGCTATGGTTGAAGGTCCGAAGTGGGTCTGCTCAAAATGGTGGCTCATAGTGGGGTATAATTGTCCTTTTAAGATTAAATTTTGAAGATATTAGCAATAACCGTTAGTTTGATTGACAAAAGGGGGTATTTGTTACCAATGTGCAAACTAGAGGGGGGTAAATGTTATATTCCAAAACACAGGGGAGGTAAGTGTTATAAAACCAAACTAGAAGGGAGGTAAGTGTAATTATCCCTTACTTCACCTATACTCGTATTTTACTTTGCAGTATAGACTTCTGTCACAAATGACTCCACATATATTCTACTCCTCGACCAATTTTCACTCGTACGTGCTTGGGTTCATTGCAATTCAATGGAAATTGCAAAATTACCTGTCAACATTAAATTGAGGGCTCAACACTTACATTATTCGTTTATAATCTTAAACCACGTTTATAAAAACCAGGACTAAAAAACTTGGCTCATAGAAAATATTGTATATGGAGATGGATAGTTTGTGATAGTGTGTTGGGTTGATTTGTATTAAACTTCACATCCATGTTAATGGATGGTTGGAGGCAGAGAGGATTGCTCTCTTGCACATCAAAGCTTCCATCAACTATCCAAATGAAACTTCTCTGTCATATTGGAACGACTCACACGATAAAGGGAGCAACATTGGGACGACTCACGCAATAAAGGGAGCAACTGTTGTAGGGATGGCAACGGGGCGGGTATGGGGCGGATATGCCAAAACCCTACCCTGCCCCATCATGGAAATACTAAATTTATCTCCCGTTAAGAACCCTAACGGGTTTGTGGTAAGCATACCACCACCATCCCATTTAGAGAAAGAGAGGAATAACAAAATCCTTAAAATTCTTTGTTTTATTTGCTTTGAATTCGATGTTTGGGCTAAATGTACCCAAACGATGATACAACACTCCTACAGTCAAAACCCCAATATATAAGACCAAAGAAAATGACACAAACATACATACATATGTAGATGGAGATAGAAACAGTTTTGGTCTTCAAGAATTTTTTTTATTATAGATCTATTATGTACACAAGATAAAGAGAGTTCTCTTTTAGCCATAAGATAAAAAGAGGAATAGAGCAGAAGAAGGTAATCTAGTGGCTGCCATATATTTAGTATACTATATTTATATAAGTAATATAATAATAAAAGAAATGACACATTTCATACAATTATGTCACTATATATATATATATATGTATGTATGTATATAATCGGGGCGGGGAGGGTACTAGGCGGGTTTTCTTAAAAAAATCATACCCGCCCCTACTCCTATTAGGGGCGGACCAAATCCCCTCCATAAGGGACAGAGCGGGGCAAAAACCCATCGGGGGCAGAGGAAATTGCCACCCCTAAACTATTGTGACAGAACTAGAAATTCTGTTGAAGAGGGGGCATAATGTAATAAACACAAAATTTTAATATCAATAGATAATATACAAAATGAAAATATTTTTTTTTTGAGGGGGCAGTTTTAGAATTTAACGTACTATATGTACAAAATGAAAAAAATATTTTTGTTTTTAGAGGGGTCACATTTAAAATTTTAAAAAATCATAAATGCAAAATGAAAATTTTAAAGAGTTGAGGGGAGGGGGGACATTTAAATTTTAAAACATATTGGAAATTTAAAAAAGTTGAGGGAGGCATGCCCCCCCCATTGGCTTCGTCCCTGGTTCAGCGCAAGAACAAAAAGGTTAGGATATTCATATCTGAATTTTTCACTGTTTCTTATTTTTTAGAGAGCTCACATATTTAGACTTGAGATATTTGAGACTAGTGGAATGGGTAGAGCATGTACAAGGTTAACTAAGTTTACAAACTATTAAGTTGTCCTTTATATATATATTCGTTCTTTTTTATTTTTTTTGGGAATTTATCTAGTTGTGAGCATGGTGACTTTGAAATTTCAATATAATTTGCAGGTTTTGAAAGATTGTTTGAGTCAGGAAAGCTAGAGCTGTTTAAATTGGACGAAAATGTATTAAATAATAGCTAGAGCTGTTTAAGTTGGACGAAAATGTATTAAATAATAGCTAGAGCTGTTTAAATTGGAATTTATCTACCATCTCTTGGCGTACTTTCATCACTCAAGACTCTATCTGTAGTTGATAATGAGTTGAATGGATCAATTGATACCCAATATAATTAATTCAAGAATGAAATACCTTTTCCAGGTCGACAAAAGAAGCATATCTTGTTGACGTCTCAACATGCCTAGCTTAATACCATATATCATTCTTCATACATACTTTAAAAATTTAGAGGAAAGCTACATGTTATTTAACTACAATTTTATTTCAGCAAAAAAAATACAAATATATTAGTCGCAAGCTTGCTTATTATAGGATATAGACTAGACTTTAGTGTAAGAAAAAAATGCAAAAATTGCCTCTAAATTACTACGAATAGTTTGAAGTGTATCTTGAATATTGATACAACCAGAGAGTCATTCTTTCTAAGTGTTCGATTTAAATGAATCAGCCAAGTAGGCCGATTACTTGCGGGCGTGCTAGAGCCGTGGAGTCGGCTCGATGTAAACAGTTGATCGAACACAAGTATCTCCTTTTGAAGGTCGTGTTGGATTAGGCGATTGACTAGAGAGAAAGAATACGAAACTCTCTATTGAGTTCTTTTCTTGTCTCAACTAAGAAGGAATTTTAACCGTGCGCAAAGAATTGTGAGACTGAATTGTAGCAATGAGAGAGGTAGAAGGAAAGAGATAGCAAGGAGGGAGGTAGATATTGAGAGAGAAATAGACAGACTGACTGATTAGAAGAAGCCGAGAGAAAGAAAGTTGAGGGAGATGTAGATCGAGTGAGAGATAGAATAAATATTCTGGAGAATATTGAGAGAGAAATACAAATTGCATGTGATGCAATTGTTTAGTTATGGTTGTTTAGAACCCTTAATACAGAGTTCATTACTTTTATTTATAGAAAAAGAAATACATCACTGTACTTGATTCTAAATTAAAAGATAATGCAAAAAAAAAAAAAAAAACCTATCAGCCTCTCTTTGCAAGAGTCAATATTCAACGAAAGTCATCCCATGCAATCTTTATTTGTGTATAGTCCATGTTCAACCAAGTCTTCCAATATAGCCAAAACTCGTAGGAGTCCTTACTCAACCAACTATCCATGTGTATACACAGATTATGTATCCTCATATTTTGTATAGCTTTTTAGCTACAGTTTGATTACAAACATCCTTACCCATACGCAACGGTATCCAACTAGCCTCTTGTTTTCACCCTGTCGGCCCTCCTATAGTAAATTGAACTACTTAGAGTTCAAGTTATCTTAGACTCCTTGCGTCCAACCTATAAGATTAAATTGCATATACATAGACACTATATATATGTGTGTGTGTGTGTGTGTGTGTGTCGATTATTCCTTTAAGATAGTCTTGCTAGAATTTCTCGATCTTTAGAGTTTTTTTCAAGATGGACTCCTTATCAGCCCCTAACGACAACCTTATCCTTGGCTGCCAAGTGGCTTCAAGTTTAGGTGCCACCACTAAAATTGTTCTCATTTTTACCAAGTGTGGCCAAGTTTAGGTGCCAACACTAAGATTGTTCTCATTTCTACGGTGGTAATTTTTTTTTTATAAAACATGAGATATGTCATATATATTATCATATGTTGTTGTGTTTCACAATTGCAGTCAAATAAATAAATTAATTCTTATTCCTAAAAAAAAATGTATATTCTCATATCAGTTTTTTACATTGTCATTTTATAACATGAGCAACTTGGAGGAGTTGGACTTGAGTGACAAGCTGATCAATTGCTTGCAAAGTTGAGATGGAATTACCTGTCAGATCGATGTAGAAATGCATGCGAGGATTTAGTTAAATATTTTATTTATCTTTTTGCTAAATTGACCAGAAAATGTTTTGATCAATTTTTTGATTAACTAATCAGGTCGCTCTTGTGGAGCTTGGCATATTATAGAAAAAATAGTTTTCCGAAAAATGAAAGTACAAAATCGCATAAATGCGTTTTGGTTGATCTCAATTTTAGAGACCATTCATCGTACACATTTTCAAAGTTGAGATGAAAATACCAATCGGATGTTAAAAATTAATAATTACTCCTACAATGTTTTCATACGCACTTGAGATGGAACAATTCTAAAAATGCTAGCATTTTACAATCATTGGATGCTCTATCCTCACTAAAAGAGTTGGATCTCCGGGACAATGAATTGCGAGAATTGGTTACAGAAGAAGGTACGTAAGATATAATGTAGATGCCCCAAGATGCCTCTGAACTCGATTTGAATTGGCATTTTTTTAGTTAAGGAATCCAAAATATATTCAGTTATTTATATTATTTATCTTTTTACTAAATTGAGCAAAAATGGTTTTGATCATACCAGAGGTCCAGTATTTTAATTTATTGAGTTCACTCTTGGAGCTCTGCTCCTTGTTTAATTATTCATTTTCTTATTATTCTTACAAAAAAAAATAGGCTGTCTTAATCTTTGCCGTTAATTGTAATGTAATTGTTAGAAATATAGGAGGATTATATACTGTATTGATTGTATTAATGAACAATACATAAAAGTCTATTTATAGGTACATAATTTTGAAAGCTAAGTAAACATAAGAGAGAATAAATCCTAATCCTAAATTGTTTAGGAAAGGGTATTCTATACACAAATTTCGAGTATGAGAATAAGATTAAAACACGTGCACAAATATATCAAATATATTAATTTCAAAAAATATAGGTTACAAATATAAGTAGATCTTTATAAAAGAAAGATAAATTCTTCTGATTCGATCTCCTTGGTGATCTGGATTCAAAGGTTACTGGACCTTGATCTTGAATTGGATTGAAACTTTGGTAAAGAATGATACGTGGATGATGTGCTTGTTGTTATTCTTCTTTAGGGTTTTAGACGCTTTAAAGTTTTAGATTTTGAGGGAAGAGTCCTGCAAAGTTTCATCGTTCTTTGAGAGTCTTCTCTTGTTCTTTTTCTTTCACTGATAATTATCTTTTGTGATAATTATCCAATTAATATATATACATATATATAATTATCTTTGATGATAAATATTTATACACATATATCAATTATCATTTGACCCATTTTCTAATGGGCTTGAACTTCTTAGACAATTTGGACTCATTTATTTGTAGTGGGTTTAGGCTTTGAATTATTTGACTCATTGGGCCACATTCCAAAGTGGGTTAAATTAAAGATAAACCCAAATTATATTTTGGGTTCATATGTAATTTTTTTTAATATCTACAAATTGCTCCCACTTCAAATCTCGCACTAATACCGAACTTGTCGCGTATTTAAAACGGGACTTGAATAATAATTATTTTTTAAATGCAATTTCCTAACATCCAAATTTTGGACACTTTTCATGACATGAACTAGGATTGCTTAAATTTTCTTCTTTGAATGGAACTACGATTTCTTAGTTCTCATTTTCTTGATTGAATCAATCTCTTGAAAATCCTATTCTAATTACGATATTTTTTTTTTCGTTGTCCAAGTAGAATTAGAGTCTTGAGAATCACCTACAAATAAGATTAAATCAGTGTGAGCCATATATGACCCACCAGTCAGGTTTTTGACATCAATATGTGTTGTAATCTTAATTGCTGAACTTTGAAACGAAGTCAACACTAAATTGTCGATGACAAAAGAAGGAAGAGCTCGTAGCTGCAATACCCACTTTTTCTCGCCAAAATACTTATCATAACAACAGATTCTTCACTTTCTTTTTATTATTTTCCTCTCTTTTTCATTGTTTTAATGTCCCAATTTTCTTCACTTTTTTTTTCACTATTTCCTTTATTGTTCCATCACATGCCTCACAAACATTAACTTTTATATAATTACTGTCACGCGACCCAAGGTTTTCTTTTCAACCAATTTTTTACTCATTTCTTTCTCTTATTTAGAGGTCCTCTAGGGTGTTCTCCAAGTAAAAGAAAATAGGAAAGTGTTGAAAAAAAAATCTGCCAGAATATTTACTTTGACTTGCAATCCAATTTTTACCTTGAATAAGTGTGATTCACAAAATTTTCATGAAATACAAATATATTGGGCTTTAAGTTAGCTTTTCACAGCCTCTGAGTTTGCTTAATTTCGATATCCGAGTCGAGAGATATGGTCAAATTACTATAATTGGTGTAATTTTTGCGTAGAATATTATGACTATTTTAACACATGATTTTTACCCATTAAATGTCAAAATTAGGGATTTTTCGTAATACAAATCTGTTTTCTTATGAATAAGCTTTCTAAAAACTCTGGAATTGCATTAATTCGATACCCGAGCTGAAAGTTATGGCCCAAATAGTAAGACTGCAAAGAAAAGTCGTGGACCTTATATTTGTTCAATTTGGGCATTTTCCACGAGTACCACCATAAACCCGAATTGTCTTTGTCTTCTCTGCCTTGGTCTCCACTTCTTTTCTTCTTTTTTTTTTCAATGATAACTTGGCCGCGAGCAAAATTTCTCTTTGTTTTTTTTTTTTTGTAGCAACTTTCTCTTCCGTTATCGATATTAACTATTTTTTTTTTTCAGATCAACTTTTATTTGTGGGCTCTGCTTGAATTTTGTGTTGATCTTGAAACAACAGATCCATTGAACTCAGTAAGGAAGACAACTTTACGTGAGTCACTCAATTTTTTTTGCAAGTTTCAGTTTCTTTGTCAATTCTCGTAGGTTTCAATTTCTTTTCCAATGAGATAAAGCTTTCCAAAATGCTGTCAAATTGTCAAATCGCTTTTTTCAGAATATGGAGTTTCGAACGTCATTCAATAGTCCATTTGGGGTCACTTAGTTCCTTTAGAACACTTTTTATCCCTTCGGGGTCCCTTAGTTCCTTTGAAATACTTTATCGTTTCTTCGGGGTCCCTTAGTTCTTTTGGAACACTTTTCATCCCTTTGGGGTCACTTAGTTCCATTGTAACATTTTAACGTCCATTCGGGGTCCCTTAGTTCCATTGTAACACTTTATCATTAGTTCCGTTGAAACACTTTGTTGTCCTTTTGGGGTCACTTAGTTCTTTTGAAACATTTTATCGTTCATTCGAGGTCACTTAATTCCGTTAGGACACTTTTCGTCCCTTCGGGGTCACTTAGTTCCGTTGGAACACTTTATTAGTCATTTTCGGACAGTTTTTATTTTTATTTTTTAAGTGTTGAAATTTCTTTCACTTTTTTTATTTATTTGGTAAACAACCTTTGACTTCTGCCACATGATTTTTTTCAAAAATTTCAAGGCAAACACAGTACCCATTTTAGAATGAGAGAATGATGTCATCCAGAAAGGGACTATACTGAATGTAAAAACACCACTTCTTGGTCGTTTTGCTCCCCAGACCAAATTAACACGGCTTGATGGGTGTTTTCAACATCTTTATAGTAAGTCAAGTTATCACAGTGCGACAAACACCTTTTAACATATTTTGGCAGTGAGCCAAGTGGCCATAACAGTGCAGCAGATATCGTCAACATCTTGGTGGCAATCTAAGTCACCACAGTGCGGCAGACATCGTCAATATCTTGGCGACAGGGCAAAAGATTTTTTTTGTTGGGTCGACTAAACTTAGAACGAAGCTCTAAGCTGCCTATGTAGTTCAAAATAATTTTTATTTTATTTTTGTGAAGATAGTTTATGATTATATCAAGAAGTGCTTGTTTTTTTTTTCTTTTCATACTGACAGTTTATACTTGTGTCAAAGTGTCTTTTTTTTAGACAATTTATACTCGTGTCATAGAGTATTATTGACAGTTTAGGCTCGTATCGGTGAACACCTTAGCTTTAATTATTCTTTAACTTGGCATGATTCAGAAAATAGTCTAAGCTTGTGTTGAAAGGTGTGGACTAACTCGGTGTCATATTGAGGATTTTCTTCTTACTTTCTTTCTTCCTTGTACTCTTCTTGTACTTCGAAGGAAGCATCTTCTTTGAACTCATTTCCCCACCTAGAAGGAAGAGGTATTTTATTTGTTATGATCCATGCCGGATGATTGATCCCTACATTTTTCATTCCTTCCTTCAGTTTTTTGATTTTTCAAGCCTTTGGTTCCATTTGGAATTATAGACGATTTTGTTCTTGTTCTGTATTTTGTAGTTTCAAACTTTTACCTTGGTGCTTGTTGACGACATGTTACGAAGGAATTATTCGAGCAGCCATTTGTATATTTTCAGACATTGATTCTTATAAGATCTTTTTAGAACTATTCCCTTCTTGAGCATTCTTCTTTGGCGTCCAAGTAAGCACGGTATTCTGAATTCTGTTACTTGAAGTCGTTTGAGTGAAATTTGACAGATTATTCTGATACTGCGTTTTCAACACAAATTATCGAGATTCGTCACTTTTGTTATACTTTTGTTTTTCTTGTTCCCCTCTTGGGACTTCTTTCTTATTTTCAAGTTTGAGAAAATATGTAGGTCTTTTTAAAGAACAGGCGTGAATCTTACCCCATTGCCAAAAGTATTTCATATGAGTGAACTGAGAATGAGCTTTGTATGGAGGGTTTGCCCCCTGTCTGTTCACTTTCCTTTATTTTTCTGACTACTCACTTTTTATTGGAAGATTGTTTTAAACATTTTATCGTTTGAATTATGGCGAGCTGTTGCAAATTTTTTGTACTTGAAAGTTGATGTTCCTAACAAGTCCGGTCTTCTACCAAGGTTTTCTTAACTCAATGCCTTATGTAATTGAGAATCTTTAGATGAAGTCACTGAAGTAACATGATGTGTTTCTTGATACAAGTCTCTAAAGATGATGCTTGTAATATAAGATGTATCTATTTCATCGTCCGAGTTAGGAAATATTTTGTCTTAATCTTCGGACTCAACCCTCTCATCTTTAAGATAATTGTCAAATATATTAGGAAGGACAAGAGTCTTTGCACCACGACTTATTATACTAAGTTTCATATCATGGGCATGAGTAACCAGTTCTTTAAATGTACAAGGCTTAATTCCTTGTAGAATGTAGAGAAGCCCACAGTGCATAACTTGCATACACTTTTCGACTGCTAGTACTTCAGAAAGTCAATCTTTACAATCAAGACTTAGAGCTCGCCACCGGTTGATATAGTCAACCACAAGCTCGTCCTTCATTTGCTTGACTAAAAGGTCCTTTTTGGTGCCATCATTAAAACAAAGTTCTCTGTTGAAAAATATTTCAATACTTTCTCTCTCTAAAAATATCTTTTCGATGCGTATTAAAAGTTTCGTGAAAGCACATAGAGAGATAAATTATATGAGATTTTTATAAATGTTAAAAACTCTAATTTTTTTGAAAATAAATTAAAAATCAATAGGAAACAAGTCTCAAAGTTTAAGAAAATTTCATATTCAAATTCATGTTAGAAATATAAGAAGATTGTACACTGTATTGATTATATTAATGAACAATATATAAAGGTCTATTTATAGGCATATAATCTTGGAGGCTAAGCAAACTTAAGTGACAATAAATCCTAATCGTAGATAGTTTAGGAAAGGGTATAAGAAATGGTAGGTGGTTTAGGACAAAACCAAAATAATAAGTAAAAAATATAATATTAAATATATTATGTAATAGTAATGAACTGTAGTTTTTTTTTTCTTATATATATATATATATATATATATATATATATATATTAGCGTGTTGCTCGTGCCTATGACACTATAAAAAAATTGTTATATTGAATCATTTTAAGGGTGTGAGGGTAGGTGTATGTGTATGTAAATTTAGGTGTGAATATAGTGGGTGAATTGTGACTATTAGATCGACGATAGAGAGAATTAGTTTAGACCGTAGATATGTATAGATATTTTGAACCGTAATATTAATTTTTTAAATATTTTAAAATGGTGCAAGAAACCCCATATGCTATATTTTGGACCATATCACACCTTCACATTTGCAAAAGCGAGTAAAGTACCCCCACTTTCACATATTCTCCTTTTCTATGACCATTTTACCCTTTCTATTATTATAAAAAATAAAGAACAATAAAGAAAAGAAAGATTTTTTTATATTAAGTTTATATCAATTCCCGAAAAAAAATAAAAATAAACAATTACATAATAAAAAAATTTATTTATTTATTTTTTTTCCGAAAGTTGTTTCTGAAAACTTTTCCATTAGAAATAAAAGGGTTTTTTTTATATTAAGTCTTTCTTTACCTTAATAAAAAAGGGAGTTTTTTTTCGAAAAAAAAAACTAAATATGCACAATAATAATAATTTCCAGATTTTTTTTTGTTTTTTCAAAAATTGTTTTATTTTCATAAATTTTCTATCTTTCTAATGGAAAATTTTTCAAAAACAATTTCCGGAAAACAAAAAAAGATAAAAAAATTTTATTAAGTAATTGTGCATATTTAGTTTTTTTCCCCAGAAAAAAATCTCTTTTTATTTTTATTTTTATTAAACTAAAAAAAAAAACTTGATATAAAAAAGCCCCTTTTTCTAATAGACAATTTTCTGAAAAGCAAAAAAAATATCCGAAAATTTTTATTATGTAATTTTGCATTTTTAGTTTTTTTTTCTGAAATTTTTTTCCCAGAAAGAAGACTCCTTTTTTTTATTAAGTTAAAAAAACTTAATATAAAAAAACCCCTCTTTTCTCTATTGTTATTTATTTTTTTACAATAATGAAAATGGTAAATTGGCATAGAAAATGAGAATATGTACAAAATGAGGTAATTTGCTCACTTTTGCAAAAGTGAGGGTGTGATTTGGTCCAAAATATAGCATATGAATTTTTTTGCACCTTTTTACAACCACATGGGTGTTTTGGGCCCTTTTGCCTTCTTTTTTTTTTTGGTGAAGAGAGATTTAAACACAATGCTTAAACGTAATGTAAATATATATTAATCTTTAGTTATTTATTTTCTAGGTACTCTTTCTAGGGTTGGACAGGTTGAGCAATTTAAAGATGCCTCAAGTTTATTTTGAATTGACTTTACTTAATTTAAGTGTCCAAAATATATTTAATCATATATATTGGCTCGCCCCCAGCCCACCAGACACAATGTTGTCCACTTTTGGCTCCCCCGGACCAGAGATTTTCCAAGAGGTCACCGATCACGAATTTAAAACGGGTTGTGTCATAGAAGGGTGATGAACATACACATAACATTTCATCTTTACTTGCCTATGCGATGTGGGATCGTGACACCCATAACATGTCAATGTGGTAGCTCGCCTAGTACCTCACACTCGCCCACAACACACCTGGTCACGGAGGTCATCACATCGATACTTGCTGGATTCGACAATTCATTCGTCCTTTCTTGGTAAGCTAGCATCAGTTTGATATTAGATTATGTTTTGGCTTTCCTATTCAATATGCCTCCACGACAACAACTGAGACCAGGACGTCTTAAAATGCAAGTTGCGGCTGAACACCTTACTCTAGCAAAACTAAAATCAAATAAAATTTCTTCAAAGATAAGTCGAAATGTTAACTCAATAGTTGGGTAAATGTGTTATTAACCATCGACTAACGACCCGCCGATTGATAACAACATTCTGGTTAATGATGTATTGAGTACCCGAACTATCACAGAAAATCCATTCTATATTCCGGATCGCTATAGATCACCCAACGAGCGGACTAACCAACTTTGGGAGGCAAATATTAAAATTGAGATTCCTAAAGTTTACTCAGAGTCTTAAAGGTAGGGCTATAAATGAACTAAACTTTCGACAAATAGCTTGAGCTCAGCTTGTGTTCGTTCACTAAGGAAACGAACCAAGCTCAAATAGTTTCAAGCTCGTTTCATAAACGAACCAATCTTAAACAATCATTAGCTCGATTCGTTTGCTCATGAGCAAAGATCGTGAACATGTTCATGAACAAAAATTGTGAACAGGTTGACGAACATGCTCATAACCAAAACTCATTAGAGTTCAAGTATATATTATACTATGTAATATATATTCATATATAATATATATCATATAAATAGAGTCAAAGACTAAAATATTTATTAAAAAAATTAAAATATTTTAATAGCTACCCAAATACGCTTCCCTTCACAGTTCACAAGGTTCAAGAATTCAGTCTTCCACTGTTCGTGACCACTGTTCACTTTTTTAGAGACTTCTAGACTCAAGACCTAGGAACCAATGGGTCATAGATCATTCATTATCCATTAGTAAACCTTTTTTTTTTCTTTCTCACTCTCTCATCTCACTTAAAACCTTTCCGCAATAGAAGATGATTCTAGCAACCGCAACGCTTCATACCAAAGGATCACTCTCATCTCACACAAACCCTAGCCGCCACATGAGATGATTCCAGCAACTGCAATGATTCATCACAATTACAATCGAATGTGCTTCTCAAGTATAACTTATTATTTCAAACCGACTAGTTCTCTCTGTCTCACCCTCCCCACCCCTCATTTCTCTCTCTTACGTCATCTATCTAAATTCTCATATATTTGCATGGATGCTGATATTTGAAGTTTGCGATTGCGTTGAACAATGGAGACCGAATAGGTGTGAAGATCACTAATCGATTGAGATTCACAATGATATTTTCCAAGTAAGCGTGCGCACGCGCGCACCCACACACACACACACACATATATACATACATACACAAAGTAGAACATGTATACACACGAACATAAACAAGTTTAACCGAAGCTTAATCGAACTAAGCTCGAGCTCATTCAAACACTGTCGAGCAGAGCTTGATATTGGCTTGTGAAAGCTCGAGCCGAGTGATAAGTGTATGATAGGCATTGATTGTTATGCATTCTAGCCTCTTAACTTATGTATTTTATTCTCTTAGTGATAGATTATTTTGTGATTTTACTTTGTTTTAGTGTTTTCTGTATTTTCAGGACCTTAATGATTATTTCAGTTAAAATCAAGCTTTTGGGCTTTTAAAGAAGACATCCAAGATGGTTAGATGAAGCCTACATCAAGGAAAATCATTCAACCATTTATTTCAACTCAAATCAGCCCAAGAAAGAGGTCCAAGAGAATTACAACTGCTTAAGAAGGTTTCGGGCCTGAAACCCAAATCTGCGCATAATGCAGTCTTAATCCCATTTTGGAAAATGGACCAGAAGTCTTATTTAAGAGCCTCAAATAGATATTATTTTCATTTTTGGTTGAACGAAATTTGATTCTACACACTTTTGTGTTTCACGAAAATTTCGTAAATCGGACTTCTAGTGGGTCAAAAGTTAGGCTGAAGTCAGCAGGAAAAACCCACCTGATTAGTGCTGCGGGAAACCCTAATTGGATTAGGACTTTGGTGTATTCTCTTGGAAAAGAAAGTGAACAATAAGAGGCTGAGTTTAGGGGAGATAAAGGAGAGGAACAGAGATTGGAGAGTCTGGGAGGGCTGAGAAGAGAACAGAAACATATTTGCAGAGCCATTGGAGAACGAAGTCATACGCAGAATTCAGAAAGGTGATGTCTTCTTCCTCAACAGTTGAAGCTTCTTCTTCTACCATGAGCGGCTAGTTCATCCACTAGGGTTTTGATGTAACCCTAACAAAGCATCAATGGTTTGATTGTTTTAATTATTGGGGACCTTTATATACATGCATAGATTTTGTAATTCAGAGGATTCTTATTATAGAATTGAGCAATAAAAGTCTTGTAAATTCAGTTTCAATGATTTCTTATCTTGTCTTAGATATTTAGTTGTTGTTATTGAACTCAATCCCTCTTGTTTTCTGTGATCATGAGAGAGATTATTACACAATGGTAATCACTAAATATATTGTTAAGAGTTTTGATGGATTATGTCTAGAGAAGATGAACCATACTGCACCCTAGATTAGAGTAGTTAGGCAGATGGCCCATGCCAATCGAAGATAGTCCATGGTTTAGCCTTAATCATATGTTATCTTCTTGACGGATGAAGGTGAGCTTATAGCCACCGACACCACTTATGCATGATGTAATTCCCCTATAGTTGATTCAATTGACCATTGATTGTGGAGTTAGTGGTGAAGTCAAACACCCTAGATTTCTCTCATATTATCTTCACTATCTTGTTTACTTTGTTTTATTTTATTTTATCTTCTTAATTAATTTAAAAATCAAAATTCTTTTCTTTATAAATTTAATTAGAATTAATTCAGTGTTCCAACTCATCAGACCATAATCCCTGAGGTACGATACCCCTTTCGATAGCCCTATTCTGCAAGGAATTCGTTTTATTGCGAAGTGTGGAAATTTTTAATTGATATACTTTTTGAGTCACACTCACACACGAATCAGTGTACAAAACTTGCTATTTTATATCCTAAAATAAGTTTTTAATTAATCTTTTATTTTATCTAAATATTCTTATCTTTGCATTTTATGTTTTATAGGGGTTGATTTCCAAATAAGAAGAAAAGTAGCAAAAGAGGGCTAAAAATGGTATATATAGCCAAAGATGAACATAAAAAGAATTGTAGGAGAGATGGTATTCTGTGCAATCTAATTCACAAGAGGTCTCAAGTTCAAAACTTTGCAAAATATTTTTTACACGGACACGTCTGCAGTCCAGAATTGAAATTAAAGATATGGAAATCAAATTTTAGATATTTAAATTCAAAATTTTGTATTTTGAATTTTTGTTTTTGAATTTTGTATTTTAAATTTTGTATTTCAAATTTATATTTTGAATTTTGTATTTTAAATTTTTTCCACCTAAACCATTCCCCTGTAACTCTATAAATAGGGGGTCTTAGGGGATGGTGAAGGGGGTTAGAAATTGTAGAGAAATTATAAAAAAAAAATAGTGTAATAGTTTTATTGATTCAATGATGAGTAGTAGTTTCATTTCTATTTGTTTGTTTTCTATTAATATGCAAGCGTAAACATCCTTCTCAAGGGAGTGATGAAGCCACCATGGTTGAAGTATAGGTAAGTTGTTTTATTTTCTTGTCTACTTTTTCCTCCTAAGAGCATTCTTCTACTCTTCTATTCTGGATTTTATTTTCTAAAATTAGAGGAAGGATTCTTCGTGTTTGCCAAATAATGGTAATTCGAATAATGCCTACGTCTGTTTACCTAGCCAATGTGCATCATATTAAGTAAAGAAATGTCTCTCTCATATATAATCAAGTCATTCTTTTTTATTCCATATTTTCCTTCATCTTTCCAAGTTCTAATTGGATTGGTGAAGTGTATTGGTTATTGGAGGAAAAACTAGATAAGAATATAAAAAAAAAACTTTATTTATATGGATCCATGGTGGTGAATTCTCTTTCCTTGAGATTTATCCCATCATTTGATCAAAGACATTTAATATTAGTTTTTATTATTAAATAAAAAATCAAAATTTTATTTTTTAAATATTCATTTTTTATCTCAAGAGATTTAGGTTTTGAAGTTTAGACTTGTTACTGATTCTCACTTGAGAGTGATTCGACCCTGCTTACTGCTATACAATTTTTGGTAAAGTTTTTGCAGGTTTTATTATTTTTGTATGAAGTGTAGAAAAAAGAAACGACAAACATCCAATAATCTACACCTGTCACCGAACCCCTCTAAAGTTGAGGAGGTGAGCTCGAACACACCAAAGCTCGACTTGACTCGTTTACAGCCCTACTTAAAGGTGAGGAATGAATTAATTGGTTAAATTTTGTTGAGCGTATTTTTGAATACCATGAAGTCCTGGATCACAAGGTCAAGCTTAATGTTTTTTGTTTCAAGGAAAGAGTATCAACATGGTGGGAGCAATCGCAGATTAATAGGGAGCACAAAGGTAAGCCTCTGATTTTAAAATGGGAAAAGATGAAGAAAAAGTTGAAAAAACTTTTTTTACATTTTAATTATGTTCAAACGATGTACCAGTGTTTGCATAACTTAAGGCAAGAAAGACGCACCAAGGAATTTTTTGAATCAATTAATTTCCAGCAATGATTTACCGGAGAACGAAGAACAATTGGTGGCACATTATATAAGTGGTTTGAGGCCTAGTGTATGAGATGTGCTGCTCTTACACTGGTTTTAGTTTATTTCTGAAGCTTATTGTGACGTCTGACATTGCCTGTGAAAAAAATTGCTGAGACTTATATGTGTAGACACCTCCTAACCTTGTAGATGCGTTTTGAAAACTATGAGCATTGGAAGGAGAGTGTGCAAGGTGACAATATTTGCGCGGCGGGTCATGACATTTACCAACGAGCTTTAGTGGTACAGAGACAAAAAAAGAAGAAGCAACTTTCACATACTATTAGCAGTTGTACCAGTTCACAATCCATTTTTAGGAAAGAATCAGTCCCTACAACAGTGCAAAATAGTGCCCCAAATGTAGGACAACATTTTGATGCCTGTTAGTGGAGTTAAAGAGCGGGATGTCAATCCTGAAAATCGCCAAAATTTTAGAAGGAAAGTAGGCCAAAATCAAAGTGGAGACCTTGAAAATTGACACGTTAAAAGCATTTCAAAGAAAATCTTACTCTCCATCCCCATTCCCCACACAAATCCTTATAAAATGGTCTCGCCAAAATTTTTCTCTATTATCAATCTTCTACCCACATAGAGGCACCATACAACATCTTAATGAAAACATCCATTACCTCTGGCCTCATAAATTTAAGCTCATACAACTTCACTCTTGGAGAACCTGGCATAATATACTTTCAACACTTCCTTACTAGAGGTTATACAAAAAAGAACCAGGAACTCCTCTCTCAAAGAAACATCCCCACACCAAGCATCATACAAGATCACACTCTGTGACCATTTCTGCCACAAAGTTGGCGTATGGAATTGCACCATCTAGAAATTGTCACAACTAACTAAGATCATTAATGCCAACATCCATAAGTGACAATGAAGAAGATAACGAGTTCATTTCTAGAAAAACATCCTATGCAGCTTCATGATGACTTGCATAACCATGGTGTTAAGAATTTCTGCTATTTTACCCATAAATCCACATTGGCGACGCTTATGATTTTATCTCATAGAGATGCACATGACATCCAACCATTAGAACAATCTGCTTAAAGCCTAAAACTGTTATTCAGTTGAAACTTATAGACATTTTTTAATATGTTTTTTGGTCAACTACATCAACCTCTTTTCTTCAGACCCACTCATCAAGTACTTTTAGATGCATTCAACAGTTAGTTATTCAAACTTCTCTTTAGATTTCTATATTCTGCTAGAAAATCTGAGGAATATAAGATGTGGGCATTATTGGCTTCTGTGCAAAAAAAATATATTTATACACACACACACATATTGGCATATATTTAAACATTACTAAACAAATATTTATTATAATTTCGCTAGTCACTTACGTCCTTGCATTTGAGAAAAGCCAAACCATACATTCTGAACTTGATGCCTAGCCTTATGGAAATGCATTTCCTCAATAACAAAAGGAAAGTTCAATCGCATTCGCATCATTCAAATGTTATAATGAGGAATTATGAACACACAAACATATACATATTGGCATAGCGGTTAAATGGAGAGAGGGATCCATCTGAATAGAAATGCATCTTGAAGTAGCTAGATCACATGAAAACTCAAAACTCATTCACATAATCACATTTACCCATTCCTACTATATATATGATGCAGCCACAGAATCTTAATTTTCTAGGATTAACTTTATAATTTTTAGAAACTTTCCATATTTTAAAATTTTCTAATTTTTATGTAATTTTCTTATTTTCAGTAATTTTAATTTTTATTTGGTAGTTGTCTAATTTATGGTATAGATTGGGGAGGAAGAAACTCTATATAAGGTCATGTAATTGGTAGGGTTTGATAATTTTTGTTGAAGAGACAATTTACCGCAACTTATAGTTTGCTTTCAATTCTCCTTTCTCTTGTTTAATTCTTTTATTTTGTTTCAATATTGCTGTGACGACGATTTGATCATCTCCTCTTGGTAAGGCGGCATCATTTGGTATCAGAGTTTTGGTTTCGGCTTTCTAACTGCTCAATCATGCCTCCATGACAACCACCGAGAGAAGGAAATCGTAGGATGCACGCTCCAGCTGAACCCTTACCCCAGCAATACGAAGACGAGATAGAGTTTTTGTGGAGACAAGTCTGAGTTGTTGACTCACCTATTGGGTCAACATGTTGTTAATCCGTCGGTTAACAATAACCCATCGGTTGATGACAATATTTTGGTGGATAACAATGTGTTAAGCACCGAGACTATCGCGAAATATCCATTCTATGTTTCGTATCGCCATGGATCAGTCAACGAGTGGACTGACCGTCGTTGGACTACAAATATCAAATTCGATATTCTTGAGTTTCATAAAGAGAAAGACAATCTTGAAGAGGATTTTGTAAATCCTTTTGCAGTAACATAACACCCAAACCAACACCTATTCTATTTGATGAAAGGTGTTGGGATTGTGACTTTAAGGTAAAAATTCTTAAATTTGTAGAAAATCTTAGTAGAGGAGATGGTGCAATCCCAGAGGTCAAGCCAAAATATGATGGGTCCATGTATGAGAGGACGATGATATCATATATGGTGATGTAAGAGACTTTTTGCTCATGCGAAAGTCAATATTGCTTTCGGAACATGAGGTTGAAGAAGACCGGTTGTGCACTAACATCTTTCACACCACTTGCACTATTGGTAAAAAGGTGTGTAACAAGATTATCGATAGTGGTAGTTGTGAGAATGGGTTGTAACAATAGCAATGGAGAAAAATGAAATGCATAACCTTTCATCAATGAGAGATTTACAAGAATACAAGTCTAACCATTTATTGGTGTTTGAAGATCCAAGCACTAAAACAAGTTTTTGTAGGTTGGAAGATATGGTTGATCATGAAGCTTTTGGATATACGAAGATAAAAAATAATGAATTTCACTTTTATAATATGATTTGGGATGAATTTTTGGAGTGCACAACAATTGTTAAGCATTTGTTGGAACAAAAATTAAAGTTGATTGACTTTCTAGTTCATGATACGTGTTCCACAGAGTTATGCGAATCTACCCAAGTTCAAAGGAAATCTAATAAAATCTATGATTATTATGCAAATGAATTATTTGTTAATATAAGAAGGTTATTATATTTGATTTGAGTTTGGAAAAAAAGAAAGAAGGGATGGAAAGTTATGTTCAGATTTTTGATTGATCGTAACAATTTATTTCAAACTCGAATGCGAGTTCTTTCCAACTCGGAGGGACTGATGCAGTCACAAAATCTCTAATTTTTTAGGGTTAACTTTATAATTTTTAGAAAGTTTTCATATTTTAAATTTTCCTAATTTTTATGTAATTTTTTTATTTTCAGTAATTTTCTTGTTTTAGTTTTAATTTATATTTGATAGTTGTCTAATTTATGGCATGAATTGGGGAGGAAGAAACTCTATATAAGGTTATGTAATTGGTAGGGTTTGATAATTTTTGTTAAAGAGATAATTTACAGCAACTTATAGTTTGTTTTCAATTCTCCTTCTCATTTCTCTAGTTTAATTCTTTTATTTCGTTTCAATATTGCTGTGATGACGATTTGATCATCTTCTCTTGGTAAGGCGGTATCAATATATATAACATAAAATCTTAAAACTTGGAAGAAAAGGAAGGACAACTGCATTCATAAGTACATATTTTACGTCCTCTGACTGATCCTAGTCAGGTGCGAGCCAAGTGCATTCCTGATCCGCTGCCAACTCTCATCCACCTCTCCTTGGAAAACTGCAAGCTCTTGATCCTTCGAATACCACACCTTTTTATCAGGAAATGCCTCACTACACTTGATCAGAAAATTACGAAGCAGACAACACATTATGGTAACAAATGGAAAGGAGTCGATGCATTCTCCCTTCCAACGCTTCGATAGAAGCTGCCACCGAGCCCGAACTCTCCCAAATGCTGTGCCAACCAATTCCAGACCATGAGTGTGCACCGAATTAAAAGCCCGTTCCGAGGAACTTAAACTACTCTTATCATCTGATTTAACGAAAGGAGTGAGAAGCAATGGCAAAAGAGGGTAACAAAAGTCACCCAATATGTACCGTGGAATAGAATTGCCATCACTGAACTCAAAAGATGGCCCATTCAACAACTCCATTGATTCCTCCACACCCGAAAACAACTTGGATTGCCATAAAACGGTTTCAGGTTTCATCGTAATAGTCCACCCGGCGGAAACATCCAAGTACCTTCCTTCCAAGTCCACCAATGCCTGAACCAGCAACGACCCATTTTCACCCAACAAATCACCATCAACCTCAAACAGATCGAAGCCTAAAACACCAGAACAATTGGGAAGTGAAATCCAACCGAAACCCACTATAATTCGTTTGATATCGGTCTGAAATTCGAACATATGTCCCAAATTCTCATTCATTGCCTTGCAAACCATGTAAAATGCACGACAAGCGTTGGCAGAATCGAGACCAAACCGCCTGGAGACGGATTTATAGGACGCGCCGTGGGATAAGCGGTAAAAGGCGGCCGCGAGAGCGTAATTGGGAGGGATCAGAGAGAGAGAGAGAGTGTTTAGAGAAGGAGTGAGGAGTCTGAGGAGAAGAGTGAAGGAAGGTTTGGACATGCGAAAGGCGTCAATCCATCGGGCGTCGTAGTTGGCGGAGGCGGCAGAGAGGAAGCCGTAGAACCAGCAGGAAGGGGGAAACCAGGAGGAGGAGGAGGAGGAAGAGGAGGGTGGCGGTGGCGGAGATAGGAGAGAGAGGAGTTTCGAGAGGGAGAGAGAGGTGGAGGAGATATGGGATTCTAGGGTTACGGTTTGGGAAGGGAGGAGGCGGAGTTCGTGTTGGGAGAGGAAGGAATGTGCGGCGGAGGTGGCGGAGGCGACGAGGGTGATGAGTGGGTAAGGTTTTCTCGGTGACGGTGGCGAAGGGCATTTTCGGATTTTTCGTTTCTGCGTTGATGTGGATTGGCGGTGCTCTGTTTTCCTCCGCCCGCTGCCATGGATGTGCTGAGGTGTGAACTGCCAGAACAAGTGTTGTAAAGTTCAGTATTACCCAAAAAAAAAAATCTGTAAAACGCAGCACACTCGTCAAATTTCTACAGTAGAGCTTGAAGCCCTCGTCACCCGGGAGGGGAGATTATACCCAATAAAAATTTTGTACCGCATTAATTTTTTTTTTTTTTTTAAAGTAGGTTTTGGTGTTTTGGAAAAACTTATCTTATAAAATTGCATTCAAGGCCCGGAAAAATGGATTTATGCTTTGTTTGGTACAATGGGTGGACAGAAGATAGGAAGCAATGGACACATTTTTTTCGTTTGGTAGAGGATGCAATGTGAGAAGAGAAAATAGGATGAATGAGTCAGTTTTTCACTTTCACAAATTTTTATCCCTTCAAATTTGGATAGGAAAGAAGAAATGTAAGACTATTATACATTTTTTAAATTACAAAAATGTATAAATATATAAATTACAAAATTTTCATTTTTTTGTAGACTTTTGTGCCATGAGCAACTTGGAGGAGCTGGATTTGAGTGAGTTATAACTGGATTGATAGCCTCGTGATTCTAAGAGGTATGGAAAGTTAAAAGTTTATGTTTTTGTCATTTTCTTTGTTCACAAAATTGAATTGAAGGTGATGTCAACTTTGAGACAAATTTTCGGTGTATGCAGGTAAGAATTGTTTAAGCAGGCTGCGAGTTCTTGCCTCGAAATGTCAATATGATGCAATTCGTTTACAGTACTCAAATCTAAGTTCAAGCATTTTACAGTCACTGTGAATTGGCAATAATATTGAAAGGGTTGTGTTCATTCCTTATTTTCTAATTAATTGCCCAATAAAGGATGACAATAGGGAAATTACCAGAACTTTTATTTCAGTCATCGGATCCTTAAGTTATTACACCTGGGTTGCACTATTTGAGCAATAAGTATGTGATAGAAGAAGGTTTAATTTCCAAAATTATTTTGTCTTGCTTTATTCTTTTATTTTCCTTGATGGGGTACAAGGTAACAAGGCAAAATGTTCCAACTTATGAACATCTTTTTTCATAATGTTTTAGTACTTCATCCTATGATCCATATGGATATTATTTAATTGCTGTAGTAGAGACCATATGAGTTATAACTATTTTGGTTTCTTATATGTATAGATTTGAAAGCCTTATTTCAGTCATCGGATCCTTAAGTTATTATACATGGGTTGCACTATTTGAGCAATAAGTATGTGATAGAAGAAGGTCTAATTTTCAAAATTCTTTTGTCTTGCTTTATTCTTTTATTTTCCTTGATGGGGTACAAGGTAACAAGGTAAATGTTCTAACTTATGAACATCTTTTTTCATAATGTTTTAGTACTTCATCCTATGATCCATATAGATATTATTTAATTGCTGTGGCAGATACCATATTAGTTATAACTATTTTGGTTTCTTATATGTATAGATTTGGAAGCCTTTACCAGCTTCGAGCACTTGGATTTAGATTACTCCTCCATCAAAGGGAGCTTTCTTCAGAATGTTGGAGTGATGACTTCTCTAAGGTTCTTATCATTGCGAAGTTCTAGATTAGGTGGCAACCTACCAGCTCAAGGAGGTAAATCTGTCATATGTACCATTAACTGCTTTGATGTCTTTCCTAGTTAATTTAAGTTTTTCAATTTGTTCAGCCCTCAGGCTGATCAACTCTATTCAAATGAAAATTCAACCTGACTTTTTACATCTTTACAGGATATATGGTGCAACCGTAAAAGCCTCAAAGAGCTAGACCTCAGTGAGAATGATTTCGTGGGGAAACTTCCACCATGTTTAGGAAACTTGACATCTCTTAGACAATTGGATCTCTTTTTGAACCATTTCAATGGAAATATTGCCAAATCTCCTCTTACCAGTCTCATGGCACTTGAATACATTTCCCTTTCATATAACCACTTCAAGGTTCCATTCTCATTTGCCCCATTTTTCAACCATTCAAAGCTCAAGGTCATTTTAAGTGATAACAACGTTCTCACTGGTGTTGAAAACAAGTTCTAATCATGGATTCCAGGAGGCTTTTAGCTGTTCAAATTGTACCATTAATAGACTTTCCAATTTCCTATTTGACCAAAATAGCCTGATAGTGGTTGATCTCTCCTACAACCACCTGGCGAGCAAGTTACCAACCTGGTTATTAGAAAACAATACGAGACTTGAAAATTTGGCCCTAAAAAATAACTATTTCACAGGACCTCTTGAATTGCCTTGTTCTCCTAAACCTTAAGTTTGTTCACTAGATCTTTCTAACAATTACATAAGTGGTGAACTCCCTACAATTTTGAATGTAATATTTCTAACTCTGCAATTTATGAACACGTCGAGAAATATGTTTCAAGGCAATATTCCTTCTTTTTTAGGTGATCTTAGGTCTTTAATGGGTCTAGATTTATCCGAAACAACTTGTCGAGAAAAATACCAAAACATATGGCAATGGGTAGTTCCTCCTTAAGGCTCCTCAAATTATCAAATAATCATTTGGATGGTCAAATATTCCCAATTGCAAAATCCTTTAACTTAACCAAGTTATGGTAGCTATTTTTGGACAACAATCAATTTGTAGGAAAGATCCTAGAAAGCTTGTCCAACACCAATTTGTGGGCGATGGATATGAGTAATAACCATTTGTCGGGCATACTTCCACAGTGGATAGGGAATATGTCAGATTTAAAAGAATTTGATTTGTCTAGAAATCAACTTGAAGGTCCCATTCGCATTGAGTTTTGTGAACTTAATGAACTTGAGTTTTTAGATCTTTCTGAGAACAATCTGTTTAGCTCCATTCCTTCTTGTTTTAGTCCCTCGTCCATACGATACGTCCATCTACATAAAAATGGACTAAGTAGTCCCTGGACTCGTTCATTTTACAACAACACTTGTTTGGTGACATTAGACCTTGGAGATAACAGCTTAACTGGTAGCATTCCAGGTTGGATTGGCTGTCGTCTTTCAACACTAAGCATTCTACTCTTGAAGGCTAACCATTTTAAAGGTGTCATTCCTTCTCAGTTATGCCACTTGAACCAAATAAGCCTGATTGATCTTTCTCATAATAATCTTTTGGGACCTATACCATATTGCCTGACCAACATTACTTTCAAGCCAACTGAGAGTAAATCTTTCTCGGGTAGCTCTTATTATTTAGGTGACCCTGATGTGATGGCACTTAAGTTGTCCCTTGATGGGAGGACTTTTATGGGAATGCTAATGTCTCTCTTCCATTATGCATTCAATTGACAATCTAAGCATGCACTTTTTAGTGTCAAATAAGAGGTGGAATTCATAACAAAGAGTAGGTTCTATTCAAATGAGGGCATTGTGCTTAACTTTATGTCTGGAATCGATTTCTTTTGCAACCAATTGACAGGTGAAATCCCATTGCAACTTGGGAATTTAACCGAGATCCATGCACTAAACTTGTCTCATAACAATCTGATAGGATCTATTCCAACAACATTCTCCAATCTAATGAATATAGAGAGTTTAGACATTTCCTACAACAACTTAAGTGGGAATATTCCTACTTAATTGACTGACTTAAACTGTCTGGCGATCTTCAGTGTGGCACATAACAACTTATCTAGTAAAACACCAGACAGAAAAGTTCAGTTTGCAACTTTCAATGGAAGTAATTACGAGGGAAATCCTATCTTTATGGACCTCTATTACCTAACAATTGCAGTGACACGGTATCACCATCGCCAATTCCAATTTCTTTTGAGAAAGATGATGATGGTTTGTTTGACATAGATTTTTTTACGTGACTTTTTCAGTGTCCTATATAACTGTGTTGTTAGGAATCACAGCTGTTTTGTGTATTAATCCTTATTGGCGAATGGCATGGTTCAACTTCATTGAAATGTGCATGATATCTTCCTATTATTTTGTTGTTGACAGCTTTCATAAGCTGCTCAGTTGTTAGGAATATTAATGTGTAACTAACACTTCTTCATGGTTAGATAATTGTTTCCATCTCCATATATGTACATATCTTGTTAATTTTGCAATCTAATATGTCAATTAATATGTTTGTGTGCCCAACCCATATTAATTGGTAATATTATTTCCACTACCAATTAACTTGTATATAATTAAATTTTTAGCAGATGGTGTTTGAAATTATTTTACTTTATCCATCATATTTATGTACTACCGTCAAAAGAGAGACAATATATATAAAGTTGGATTATTATGTGTACCATCCTACCTCAGGATCATAGTTTTAACAATTTTCAATTTCTATTGCTTTTCCACATTACCCTTTTACTATGAATTTTTTTCCTTTTTTTTTTCCGAGCCAATCAAGTCATTGAAAGCATGCCATTTTCATTAATTTATAAGACTAGGCATGAAAGAAGAACATATATTTGTGTGATAATTATATTATATTGTTCATTTTTCTCGACTAATTTATGTTAAGTCAGTGATCCTAACGGATCAAATGTGATTTAGTGGCCAGGCCATTTAAGTGGTGTCACTTCTGAAAAAGAAAAGCCTGAGGATTTTTGTCACAAAAGGTTGGATTGCAAGAATTTCCAACATCTCAAAACATTACTTCAAATGAGCCCACAATGATTTACTCATGTGAGATTATGAACTTCTTAATTCAACTTTTAACTGAGACCAAACTTATAATGCTTTTGTTATGAATCAACTTGTGCATAAAAGATACTATAGTAAATTAATACTAGTGGAACATTATCAAAATATTCATAACAAAATTCAAGCATTTAACTTCAAAGATTTAATTGTTTTTAACCTCTTTATAGCTTTAAGTTGATATATTACTCTCCCATACCACCCAAAATAAAGTGTCATTCTAACAAGTATAGATGTAGATGAAAAGAGATGGACACCTAGAGCATGATGCCTCTTATTCTCCTGTGTTGGGTGTAAATGATAGGGGTTTTGTTTTCTAAGATGAGTGACTAACACTTGATCGAACTAGAAAGTACAAGTTGATATGAACAAGCTAAGTAAACTATATAAAAAAAGTGAGCTAATTGTGATATGGGAGGGACCTGAATTTACCAACGTTCCTCACATCATGAGATATTTATAGACATAAGGGGTGAGCCTTTGATAGCTATCATTGTAATTGGCATGTTGTCACATGTCCCTTCCTTCATCACCCTTGGTTGCAACCTAGGAAGTATGGATATGTGTTTGATATTCCGGAAAAGTATTCCATTTTTTTAAATTATTTTTTAAATATTGGATACGGTTGAGATATGCAGGGGATACAGCTGAAATATGCGGGGATACGTTTAGGGTACGTCTGAGATACAGTTAGGATACTTTCGGGACAAATTTATAATTTTTGTTCTATAAAATGGGGTTGAAATTGTAATATTAAAAACTTTGTAGGTTAGAAAATAAGGGTCATTTTATAATAAAACAAAAATATTTTTAAAACCCTCAAGTGAGTCATTATAAAGAATATTAAAAAAGATAGGAGATTTCTAGATTTTAATTTTTTATATTTATATAATTGCTTTAAGTATATTTATTGTATGATTGAAGAATAAAAGTTAATATTTTATGTATAATATTATATTTTTATTTATTTATTTATTTGACGTATGTTTGTTGCGTTTGTATTCTATTTTTTTAGATTTCTAGTATCATTGTATTCATTCGTATATTCCGTATTCGTGATAAACAAACCTCCAAGAAATGTCAGCATAGTTTTCCACTAGTACTATTCCTGGTCATAGTTTTCCACTAGTACTATTCCTGGTGAAGTCTCTAAATTAAGTCGTTGGAGAGAGGAAGGGAGAAGATAAAGCTCGACAATGTAACAATATTCAATGCACAGTCTCTGTCTTTGCCATCCAAGAAGTAGTGCTTGAATATATGGACCACTGTCGGTGGTTGCAAATGGGAAAGGGTTGACTGCAACACCGGCCACCTCCACAAGTCTTGTGGATCAAACTTTTACTGAATCGTCTTCTAAATGCCCACGTTTTTCGTTCTGTCCAAATCACTCTGACTCATCCACTTACCTTCAATATTGTTTTAATACAAGAGTCTCTCTTCTCATCTACAAAATTTTTAGATTTGAATACAACGATTGTTTTTAACTAATCAATTGTTTTTTAGTAATATATTCGAATCATGAGGTGAACTACTTTATTTTAGACCATTGTTTGCACTGAAGATTGATCATTGCTTTAAACCCATTTGAAAAAATACGAATGCCTCGTATGGTTTATAAACATTTGTATTCTCTTTCTTTTTTTTTTTCTTTTTCTTTTTCATATTTCTTATATATACTTTTGGGCAAATTATAGATGAGAAGAAAAGAAAAACACAATGTGACAGTCTAACACGCATGATACATGTGGACCATGATACATAATATTTTCACCATTGATACGATAGATATATATGGGGAGATTTTTTTTTTTTACACTGATTTCCTTCCCATCCAAATTAAATGTTAATGTCACTTTTCAAGGCTCCAACTCCAACTTTTTTTACATGATATTATTACATTTCTCATTTTGAAATTATAAAACTTACCCTCTAGAAATTTAAAGATATACATAATTAATTTTTTTTAAAAAAAACTTGAGGATAAATTACAAAAGAAAACAACTTTTATATTGAATTCTCAAAATGAACATATATATTTTAAAAAAAAATTCAGAATTAGAAAAAGGAATACTTTATTTAGTTAAATTTGAGATCGAAGGAGTAACACAATTAGCCCTTCACATTGACAAGGATCAAGACTCAATTTCGGACTCATAGAAAGTGTAAGGATAGAAAGTCCATTTATATATATTTTCTAATGGCTTCAATTCCGGTTTCTTGATTTTGAACTATAACCGTGAACGATTTTTAGAATTTGGAATGGAAACCAGAATCATAACGAATTGTTCACGGTTTTTAGAATTTGGAATTGAAATCGGAACCGTAATGAATAGTTCAACTACGTTTCCAATTTCAATTGCACTAGTTTTTTGCGCGGTCGTAAAGACAATTAGTGATAGCTTGAGTTAGGTCTGTGTGGTTATAATAAAATATGAAATAGAATGCATTTAAGCTGATAAAACTAAAACCATTTCAAGTTTGTTTCACCACAACGGTCCTCACAAGCCCATTAACCCAAATTGACGCATGAAATTTGAAAATCGGCACTCTCAGTCGCCTGGTACACAGTTCATCTTCAAGATTTTTTCTGCTCAAGTATTTGCAAGGCCACGTTTAATGGCTGTAAAAATACTATATAATTAATTTGTATTGAGATAAATTTGTGCATAAAACCACAATATAATATAATATAGTGGGTAGATAACCAAGTGAATAGGCTTGCAGAAACAATAAGAGAAAAAAAGATTTGGAGAGGATCCATGTCCATGTCCCTGTCCCAATCCCTAGACCCTATTTCAACCCCAAGTCGGTAAAAGAATGTAGATTTTTTATAAATCATTTTCCTACAACCTTTTGCTTTACAATTATAAAATTTGCTTACTATTGTTTTCTATTGAATTTGATATGCCATCATCATCGGGAAAAATTGAGATATGCCACATGATGTACCATATTGAATACCAGAAATTTTTCTCTGAGTTTTTGGGCAATTCTCGTGCTTTTATTCTGTTTATTTTCTGTTGCCCTTAGTCTACAGAATAATCACTATTCTGTCCGGCGTCAATTACTAAAAAATCTAGCCCGTTTTGTTTGCATTATTGTATATCAGGGAAGAAGCGAAAGCTACAAGTCGATGTCATGAGACTAACACTTTTGGAGTTTTCATGTATTAACTATTCAAAGTAAAAAAGCAGTTCTTTCTGATTAAATTCTCTATATATGATAAGGGTAATGCTACTCAGGCAGAATTCTTAAGCAGAATTCATAGGCAAAAATATTTACATCCATTAGATGTATGTGGTAGGCCCCACCACATACACTCACCACATGCATCCAATTGATGTAAATATTTCTGCCTACGAATTCTGCCTGAGTAGCATTACCCATATGATAAACTTTCAATGATTATATGTTTTGTTGCACCACTCTTGGTGCATGCATATGTTACTAATCATGAAGCGTAATTTTCATTTGATTTTAATTTTGATTTTGATGGAAAGTGGTTACAAGTCTTTGCAAATAGTCGGTGATAGATATTGCATTATAGGATCGACTATCAAGTGTAACGTGTATGATACGATTCCACTTGCTACAGTAATTTAATTAAGGCTCATTAGAAGATTGTAATGATCTTAGATTAAGCCTCTTAAATGTTTCCTTTATCTAAACCGATGAAAAAGTCTCGATTTTCTCACGCAGTGCAAATAGAGAGAGAAATTAATTAAGTTAGTCAAGGTCTTCAAAAGTGTGTGTGTGTGTGTGTGTGTGTGTGTGTGTGTGTGTGTATATATATATATATATATATCACAAGAATAACATGTTTATATGGCATGATGCAATCATAATTGTAATTGTTAGCATATATGTAAAACAATCATAAAACAACAATCTAACCAATCCCATCACAAAGATGACTTGATTCTATCTATTTCCTCCCTTTCAAAATAAATGTCATTTTACAAGACTTTAAGCCCGTATGCAACTAATATGTCCTTTTTTTTTTTTAATTATAAAACTAGCCCTCCAAACGTCCAAAGACATACATTATTAATGTAAGAAATTTTTCAAAAAAAATAAAAATAATTAGAAAAGATAATATATAACATTGTCCTTTCAAATGATATAATATTAATAGCGGTCAGATCACATAAATGCTATTAATTAAGTGAGATATTAATGTATTGATAAATTAATAACTTATTAATTAAACAAAATATTTTATGTACACTATTTATTTTTTTTCAAAATATTTAGTTTCTCAATATAATCCCAAAACTTTTGAGCACATTACAAAAAATTAGAGATGAGATTTCACTAGACTTAATTTTTTTTTAAAAAGAAAACAAGCAACACTAGATTCATATTTTAAGAAAACATCATAGTCAATCTTATATGTAAGGGAGGACCTATAGAAACCTGTAAGGAAATTTCTGAAATATATTCTTATCAATTTAACGAAATTATTAATTTATAATTAAGAGTTAAGTGAAAAGTTAACCCATGATGGAGACAAGCAACAACAGAGGTTTAACTCGTCAACTTTATCAACAAAAAGGGAAAAAAAGGTAAAATCACATTTAATATACCCTCACCAATTAGGTTCATCCATTGCATATTCATGATTCTCAATTTCAAAATTTTTATAATCTTGTTTTGAATCAAAAATGTGTTTTTATAATGCACGGTATCATTCAACAGCAACAAAAAAAAAGCCTTTTTCCCAACTACTTGGAGTCGGCGGCTACATAAATCATATGTTTCATTCTACTTTATCTAAGGTTATAACCTCAGTTAAACCATATGTTATCATATATATCCTTCTCTACTAACTCTACCCATGTTAACTGTTAGGTTGGCTCAAATTCTGATTGTGATTAGGTTTCTATTATAGAGTTGTACCTTATTAGGTAATTTCTTAGTAGGCAAGTCTTGGTCTTGAGGAATAAAAGTACTTGTTAGGCATGTTTTGGGCTCTAAGGAATTGTAATCCTCGTCCACCATATGATAATAAATAAAAGTAGAGAAATTTTTAAGAAAGAGAATCAAAACTTTAATAAATAGAATCATTTCTTTCCATTGCTACTTAATTTCCCTTTCCTTTTCTTTATTTATTTTTCTTTTTTTTTCCTGAAAAATTAGATTTTGGTGACCAATCTTAAACAAAATTACTCTATAGTGACCATAAAGTATGAAAAAGATGAATAGTCACCAAAATTGGAACTTAATTGTTGATGAGTGACCATTTGATCACGTATTACGTAAATATCCTTCATCTGATAAATTATTTTACAATTGGACAAATTTACCCTTTATATTAATCTTAATTAAATATTTTGCTTCAAGTTGCCTAATAAGCATTGATGCCTAATTTTACCAAATCAGTGTGTGTCTTGGAGGAGAAGATGAAGATGGGAGAAAACTAAGGAGGGAGGGTTTGTGGTCGTGCCCTGAGATGATGGTTGTGGTTGTTGTAGCATTGGAGTTATTGGGATTGACGTGGATCATTTCATTCTAAGAAAATGATTCTACATTGCTTCTTTCAAAGTTCTTAGAGGTTACATAGAAACCACAAATAGTTTTGTTTGAGATCTTCCCTAACATATAAGATTATAGATTTATAGTTTCAAAAAATGATAACCACTATTGATTAATTTCAAAATGTTGGTCGTTGTTAATTTTTTATTGTTTAAAAAATATACGCATATATATGTTTTCAAAAATATAAGTTGTCATAGGAGTTGTTATTGAGATTGGTTGGACTTTTGGAACACTTTGTTTCATGCAATCAAACTTGGTTTTTGAAATTGAATTCACCTTAGACATTGTTATTAGTTCACATACCAAAATTGGACTACTTTATAATGCACTTCATTTGTTTGTTAAAATGCTTGAAAACAATTTCTTTCAGAACACTTCATGTGTTTAGCTCTTACCCGCATATTATTGAAAACATGTAGTATTGAGAACTTTGTAATGCACTTCATTCCCTTTTTTTAGAACATGTGTTTGTGTTAGTTAGAATATTTATTAGATCCCTTGAATTATTTGTTTTACAGGTTAATAAGATGCATAATCTAACCAATAAGCAAATAGTTTGTCGTATTCATATTAGTGGGGAGTTGATGAGAGGAAATGATAATTCAGCAGAATATAAAGGGGGAATGGTTGATGACGTACACGTTAAAAGCTTGTCAATGGAAACGCATACCATTGAGAGACATAGAAGATATCTTGTGCATGCTTCGTTGTAATGATGATGTAGCACTTGTTTACATATATGCTACAACAAATGGAGTTGATACATCAATTTGGCAAAGAAATAACATTTTGTAAGTCAATCATTCATCTTATATATATATACATATATATTGCCTAGTAGTTTATAACTAATTGGTAAACTATATGTTACGGAAATAACATGTTTATAATTTTGTTGTAGGCCCCAATCTCAATCCAATTCACCAAGTATGCAAGGGTCTATAGTTCAATCTACTGATGATGACTAACAATCAATGAGATCTGGGTACATGTCTACACGTATAGTATCAAAAAGAGACCCTCTCATTTCATCTACATGGGATAATGTAATAATAGGTTCTGGCCACACATTTTCAGATGCCAAGGCATTTCGTAATGCTCTATACAAACTTAGCATTACTGACCTTTTCAGTTATAAGTGGATAAAAACATCAATTCTAAGTTGATTGTACATTGTGTTGTTAATGGATGCCCATGAAAAGTAATTGCAATAAGAGTTGGCCAAACAAAGGTGGTGAGAGTCAATACTTATATTAAGGTGCACAACCACTCAGTTCAACAAACTATAGGAATGCCCCAGTTGTACGAGCAAGATGTGTAGCATCAATAATTGATTACACAATTAGAGAAAGTCCAGATTATTAGTGTCGCCAATTGATGAAAGATTTTTGAAAGGGTCTTGAGGTGAATTTTTTATACAACCAAGCTTAGAGATGTAAAGAGAAGGCAAAAGAAAGAATTCATGGTACTACTGAAGACTCGTACAAGCTTTATACCATAGATTTATAATTGCTTAACAGAGAGTAATCCTGATTCCCAAGCTGAATGGAGTTATGATGATGATGGAACTTTTAAGTAATTATTCATTGCATGTGGTTGTTCAGTAAATAGTTTCATTATAAGGTGTCGACCATTTTTGTCAATTGATTCTTGTCACCTTAGCGGCCCATTTCGAGGTGCACTGCTTTCTGCTTCAGCATATGATGTAGATGATGGGTGGTTATTTCCAATTGCATTTGCCATTGTTAGGTCTGAATGTTATAAGGATTAGTACTAGTTTCTTACACAACTTAGCACCTTGTTAGGGGATTTGGGAGATAAGGTTGTTATAATTTCTAATAAACATAATGCCATTCGCCAAAGTGTTTTCTGAACATTTGGGACAAATAATCATGCATATTGGTATTGGCATTTAAAAGAGAGTTTTGCTGCATATGTCAGTAAGGTGAACATAATTAAAAGAAAGAAATGCAAAGATGATGCTTTGACTTTACTTGATGCAGTTGCCTATGCTAGACGTACTAGATGTTGATTATAGTGATGCCTTGGAAAAATTAAAGATGTTTAACCCGGAATTAGCAGTTTGGGTAGAGAATAATAATCCTAAGCATTGGGCTATGTCTAAGTTTGAAATGAGACATTGGAATAAGATGACTACCCAATTAGCTAAATATTTTAATGCTTAGGTAAAAGAAGAGCATCAATACTCAATATTTAACTTTGTTACTAAACATATGGATAAGTTGGCTTTTATGCTATACTGTTATGAAAATGCAGCTCGGAATTAGATTGAATGAGTTGGCCCAAAAATGAAAGAGCGTATGCTAAGGTACCATGATTTTAGTTATAAGGTTACTGTAGGTATGTCGTGCATTTCTGAACAATTGGATAAACACGTCTGCACATGTAAAGAATAGGAAATGACAGGCATACCATACTGACATGATTGTGCAGCAATAGAGGTGGTCAGCCATGATGTGTATAGCTTTGTAAAGGAATGTTATTATAAGGAAACACTGGAGAAAATTTACCATGGTAGAATACATGTTATTGAGACACATGACATTCCCCTCAGTAGTATAGATGGAATTGTGCAGGATGATCGAAAATGAAGATATTCAAGTTTCCATTGAGCCTCCTATAACAAAACGTCTGTCTGGGTGACCATGAGTAAAGCACATTTAATCTCAATTTATGGATAAGAGAAACCCACATTGTTCACTTTGCTATGGTGCTTGACATAACATGAAAACTTGTCCATGTCCAAATCCGAGTTCCAGTCATTAATATGCCTTTGTATAGGTAATAAGATATTACAAAGAACTTTTAACTAATAATTATTTATTTTTATTTTTATTTTTATTTTTATTTATTATATTATTTATATTCTTTTCTGGTTTTCATAGTTTATCTATAGGTGATGCTAGAAGTTGATATTTGGTTATGGCGCGCAACAAGTATACTAGAGTAACAATTGGAATAAAAAACAAGAATTTAGAGTGACAGCACTTAAATTCTTTTCTCATACAGTTCGACCTTGTAGTGATCTACCTTATTTCTTTGTCATAGTGGTTTAACTAATATGGTTTGTGTTGGATGGATAGCTTAAATATCAGCTAGATGGTCCTGTTTAACTATTGGAAAGGAATTTATTTTTATTGGTTTTGAATAATTGATAGCATATGTTGAGAAAAAATAATTTGATAAAGCAATTCAAAATATCAGTTTTTTGCACGTAATGGTGTGACTTATGAATGGTGTTAACGATGTATAATCTTATTCAAATTGGAGCTAACATAGGCATTTGGTTTGAGATTTTTGCTTTTTTTTTTTTTTCAGGACCAAGTAGAATGGTTTTTTCTTCCTCCTTGTTAGCATAGAAATTGAGAGGCACGTGTGTGTGTGTGTATATATATATATACATATGGTATAAAATTGGACAAAGTTGAAGTTAATTGGGAGTGTCTTGAACTTGTACGCAGAAATAGTGTGAATTGAATACAAATGTTGTTTATGATGTTTGTCTTGTTGATCTAATTAAAAATTTGATCTCTTTGCCACCAAAAAAAAAAAAAGAATTCTCATTTTTTTGTTCTCTCAAACACTTCATAAGCAAATTTAAGCAACTCCTAATGTGTCCCAAATTTGTTATGTAACTTCTTATCCTCTCAGTAAAAGAGATAAAGAATGATAAAAAAATCATATCTTTTTAATTGGTAGACTAGCAAATTAAAAAGAAAAAAGAAAGAGTGATGGACAAGGAAGAGAGAGAGGATGATGAATTGAAGGAGTTATCTTTATATTGAAAGATAATTTTGTCATCTAAAAATTATTTTTAGAATGTTTAATAAACATAAATTATTTTTTATCAAATTACTCTCAAAAGGTCACTCATCAGCAGTTAAGTTCCAATTTTGGTGGTTATTCATCTTTTTCGAACTTTATGATCCTTTTAGAATAATTTTGTTCAGGACTGATCACCAAGATCTAATTTTTCTTTTTTTTTCCCTTCTCTAACTTTCCTGAGGACAAAATTGAGCCATGAGTAATACTTTTGTCATTAGAGTTTCCTTTTTACTATTTAAATTCAAGGCTTAAATGGAAAACCATTAAAGGTAAAACAATGGAAAACCATTCATCCTTCAATTTTTTTCTAGAATCATCTCCTTCAAACAAGGAACAAGTCACAACCATGGTTCACAATCATTATCGATCTACCTAAAAAAGTTTAGTAATTATATTTTTACTAAATTAATGAATAATATTAAATTTAAGCAAGAAATATATAAATAAAAATACAATATACCATATATAAATCTGAGAATTAAAAAATAAAAAATAAAATTTTAAAATAAATTAGAAAAATAATATGATTTTCTTCATATAAATTAAATTTGTCCATCAATTTTCACTAGATTTGGCTACAGTAACGACTAACTGAAGAGTTTTGTATTGACTAAATAAAAATAACACTAATAATATATAGCACAAGACAAAAGTTGGTGATGTGAAGAAAGTTCTCACTTTCCTGCCAAAGGTCCCAGTTTCCAACTATTATTAATTTTGTAATAAACTATTCAATTATCACATGTCAATATGTCATTATCTAGTATTTGATGAAATTATTTTTATTTGATTATTAGAATTAGTTTTCACAGGGTAGAGAGACAACTGTACATCATGCATCATATCACTCATGATAACAAAGTAAAATACCAACACTAATAGGCAGAGAAGGAATACACATCATGCATCAGATAAAGCTAAAATATTTTTATCTATTTATTTTTATTTCGTGGTAGCTTATAAAGCTTCAATATCAGTTCACCATCACTTGTGAAAACATACAAATTTTCACGGCATGGATGCGGCTTATTTATATATTATTATCAATATTATTATAATCATCAACTAATTGCGGTCACAAAGCTTCCATGTATAGCTTACTAGAACTTCAAACCCTGCAATTCACAACATGAAAAAATTTGATGATAAGCCACATATATATATTGCTAGTATAGATATATATTTATACATGCATTTGTGTGGTAGATCAAAAAATGTGCAATGATAAATGTGGCTTACTGGTTATATTCAATTTTGATTTTGCCGGCATTAAGATCTGCAATCTGGGAAAAAGCTTCTTGAGAAAGATCGATGGTCCCTTGACATCCTGAAGGACAGTAATCAACGATTTTAACGACGACGCTCTGACCCTTGCATGGTTGTGGCACGCCTTGGTTTGTGGCCCCTGTGCATTGGACTCTGTAATTTCTTCCACATGCAGCCCTATTGCCCCATATGGCATCACTCGCCGCAGCGATCATTACACCGTTGTTTTCGTAGCCATAGCATGAAGAAGCTGACAAAAGATTCAGAACCAACTTTTATATATATATATATATATATATATATATGAAAATAATTTCCACAATTTGTCATGTAATCAAGTGACCAATGGATTAGACAAAAGAAGAGAGCTTCCTATTTGATTGAGAGAGAGAGAGAGAGAGAGATAGGGAGTTTATGTGGAAACGAGCTAGTATATATATATGCTAACACAAAAAGAAAAAGAATGAAGAACAAGTAACAAAACATATAAATTAATTAAGCAGCATCGATCTTTGGTCACAAGCTTCTTGTGCATGCATGCTGGTGCTGTATCAAAAATAAAGTAAATTAAACTGGAAGGTCATTACAGGTTTTTCATTTCACCAAGCAATACTTCTACATATAAATTTCAATCGCGCATATATATATATATATATATATATACTCACGAACATAAGGGGGAGTATAGTAAGTGGCTGTCCCCGAAGCTGCATATGCAACTGTAGTAAGGCATGTCACCAGGCCCACCACCATCAAAACTTGCACAAGTCCTCCCATTTTTATTTTTTTTTCTCTCTTTCCCTCCCTTGTAAAACACCTCAAAGAAGTTAAAGATTTGTTTTTGGGCAAAAATCAGTCGAAGGCCTATTCTTTTATAGATGAAAAATCAGCAAGCCCAAGAAACAACATATTGCATAAGAATAAATTGCTACCATGCAGATACTCCCACTAAACATGGACCCTCAAGGCTGACGTCATAGTCACTCAATCGAATGGCCGTAACTGAACGAGCTCACTGAGAACACCTTATAGTAATTTATAAACAATTGCCATACATATATCTATGTATATATAAGTTTGTATAAAATTAAAATATATAAATAATTCATATTGTAATCATATTATAATCATGTCGCGAGTTAGACAGTTTAAATTTAAACCTAACTCAATGTTTACATGTCATGTTCATGTCAACTCATTTATTCAACGTGTCAGCTTATCTCAAATCTAAACTCACTTAATTTGTATGGTGTTTTTGTATTGTGTCCAATTTTGTCACTCCTAATTTTTAGTAGAATGGGAGTTCAAACAAAATTTAGCAAAATTTTAAAACTTTCCGGATATTATTCTTTTATGAGTTATGTGCAGGCACATTCTGGCCCTTGTGTATAGTACGAAGAATATTCTTTGAACGTAGGTGAAGAGCTAGAAAGCACGAACACTTCATCGAGGATGTCGTACCCGTGTCGGACACTCGGACACTTCGCAGAAGTGTCCTGACATTTTTTTTTTAGGATACTTCTCGGACACTCCTTAGACACTCTTCAAACACATGTCAAACACTTCGTAACAGTGATATATATTCAAGTATTTTGAAATACAATATACTTGAATGAGACATTTCGGTCCATATAAGCATTCAAAAATTCAAAATATACACAAGCTTTATTGTGCAGGTAACTGAACGCAGCAATGCCAAACTATACAATCCATGCCACCATAGATGTCTGTAGTGTGTGTATGTGTATATGTATATGTATATATGTGTACAACGACTGAGCCAGGAAGTTTAGTTTGGGGAGGGCCAAAATTGATTATATGAATATAAAACTTAAATATTAATTATTAAAATAATATTTTTTGGTGTAATAAATGTCCTACTTTTTAATTCAAGAAAATATTTTTCTAGTTTTAAGATATTTATACTTAGTGCCATCAACAAACAAATAAAACTATTGTAATCAAAAAATATTTTTAATAATCTTTTTTTATATTAATCTATATACTTATTATAATAATTTCCTATATAATTTTTTGAAATTTGTAATTGATTAGTATATAAAAAAACTCTATGAATCTTGGTTCCTAACTTAGTGAAAGAATATATTTTTCTTTCAAAATTGAAGAACCACTTTATGGCCATTATAGTTTTATTTGTTTGTTGATGGCATTACTGTAAATATTTTAAAACCAAAAGGGCATTTTTTTAGATGAAAAAGTAAAATATTTATTACACAAAAAATATTAATTACTCTGATTGGTTTCCACCAATAAATAGAGCGACTACTGATGTGGTCGAATAAATCACTTCATATGCTTCACGCCCTCTCTCCACTCTACTGTTTTTCTTCATCCTCTCACCCTCCACGGACAAGGTAAATCCACCACAACTTCGTTGCCAATAACACAAAGGGTTTCTTCATTGAGAATGCCTGATGGAATAAGGTGCAGTCGTGCAGGGCAAACTTCTTGCCCTCTGATTTTGTAAACCATGTTTACACCTAATAAAATTGGTAAGTATTGAATAGTCCGAGTGTGTTTTACATTGATCTGAAAAGAATTCAGTATGTATACTCTGTAACTATTCCTTCCCCCCTAAAACCCTATCTTAATATGTAAAATTTGTATGAATTTTGTTTTAAATTAAACCTTAAGCGCAACACAGGGCTAAAAAGAGAACTCATTTTTCTTTTCTTTTATTGGGTGTAAACATGGCAATTAGGCCCACGTTTTGAATCCTACACCAAATCTATCTTATGGAGTTTGGATTGTAATTCTAAATCCAAAATTTCAACTATTTAGATGTAGATTTTCTTTAAGAGATTAGGGTCTGTGTTACAGTTTACTAGCTAGGTTAGGATCATTTGATGTGATTAAAACAAACAGTAGTGTTGTACTGCTATGGAAGGTGAGAAGCAGAGCTTTGACATTGCGAGTACTAGGGTGCACACTGTTCGATTACTAGAGGAACCGGAACCGTCCTAATGGTTCCCTGTATTTTGGAATCGGAATCAAAACTGTTGGGAGGTAGAGCCGAACCGTAGCCAACGGTTCCGTAAGGTTCTGAACCGCGATTCTCCTTTTATTTATTTATTTTTTTTTTTTTGTCAATTGAACAAGCCTAGGACTTACATCAGTAACTTAAACTGAGTAGATTGAATAAATATATAATATAATACAATATTATTGATAATATTATAATAGTAAATTAGTAATAAGACTAATAACTAATCTAACGGTTTCGGATCAGATCCGATTCCTTGGAACCATCACCTACAATTCGGTTCGGTTCTGCTGGGCCTAGAACAGGAATCAGAACCGTGTTCAACAGTTTCTTGAAAAATGAAACCGGAATTGTACCGACAGTTCGGTTTGGTTCAGTTCTGATTCCAATGATTCTTTGTGCAGCCCTAGTGAGTACTACCACTTTTATTTAACATATATGGTGGTTTGTGCTGAGCTAGTGGCAGTGGAAGTAACATTGCAAAACGGAGTTGTGGTGCATTTACCTTGTCCATGGAAGGTGAGAGGAGGAAGAAAAACAGAGAAGGAAGAGAGGGTGTGAAACAGATGGAGCAACAATTACCCTATAAAATCAGATTTATTTGAAAGAATTAATTTGTTATTTGGTTAGTAATTAAAGCTGACATATTGTTTTTTTTTTTTACTGAACACATTAGCAATTCGTAGAAAGTACTTGCTCGCAAGTGAGTAGATAAGTATTAAAAATAATCGTATAAGCACTGCTTTGCTGTTTGTGCGTGGACTTTTGATCATTGAGTATTAATATATATAGCATGAGAAGTTTCTCACTCTTTTCTCATTTATATCTATGCGGAAGTAAATCCTCTACAGGGGGGTCCCCAAGTAGTTCCGCCATATATATATATATATATATATAGTTAGTTCGAGATAAGAGAACTTATCCAATCTGCCACAGAATAGTTGTGATTTCGTGACCACATGTTTTGTTGTACAGATTTGAATGAGGATGAGAAATTTCAAAGGAAAAGTAATACTCCTATTCTTGACATTAGCACATTACGTGAACAAAGGTGAACAATAATGTGACTTTTCATCACACACGTCCCTCTCTGCACAGGAAATGTGAAACCCACTTACATTCAGGGGCATGCAATTTTCCTGCCACCACACATATTGACATGAAAAGTCACATTCTTGTTGACCTTTGTTCAGGTAATGTTCACATGTCAAGAATAGGAGTATTAACGTGTCGAAATCGGACAAAATTGTAGAAACCTGTCAGTCACTTTTTTTATTACTCGTTTCGTTTAAAGCTAGAATCACAGATGTCAATAAATGATTGACAATTGAGAAAGCCGGTCATTTGTCTCGGTCTCCTCCTATCGGTCTTTCCCTAAACGAGTAATTATACGTAACTTAAGAATTTCACTGTCCATAAAACTTCATTTTTTATTATTATAAAAGATAATGTCTTATTAGGTGAAATTTTTGATACACAAAAGTGTATATAATAATTTTTCTCTCTAAATAAATTTTCACCAGTGATAAAAATTTTATTTTTTATTATTATAAAAAATTATAAAAATAAAATCTTTTTAAATAAAATTCTTTAATACACAAAATTCTGTGATATATAATAATTCCTTTCTGTAAGCAACTTTTGAGTAATGTTGTCAATAACAATCTTTAATGTGGATCATCGGTTCGACGCTCTGCAAAGATGTTAGATTTGGGGACCAGGATCGCCTGCGGTAATCGGCTAATGCCGTAAGATGCTGTAATCCGAATGTAATAAAATATTATTATCTTATACATATATAGTTTCATTTGGAATAGTTTATAATATCTATATGTGCATACATATGTATAGATGATTCATTTTATAATATCGGTACACTGTATATATATATATATATGTTTTACACTTTTTCCTTTCCACTTAAAATTCAATAACTTTTACAATAAATAATATTTTTTGATGAAACTAATTTTGTTCAATAGAATATTTCGAGAGCTTCAATTTAAGTATAACTTAGGTTATGTTTTAACTTAAGACAGAAAAAATAAAATTTTTCCCATTTATTTTACACATTTGGGTAATTTTTCACTACATTTAAAATCTTTCTTACACATAAAATATATACATTTTAATATTTTTTAAAAATGTTTATAAAAAAAAATGTGTTTAAATGTTTGTGGACATAAAAAAAAAATTGTGCTTAAAAAATTTAAAAGATATTTTTTCACAAATAAATCATAAAAATTTACATTCGCATTTTATTATCTCATTTTTACTCACTTTTCACACATTTAAAGTACTTTTTCACACTTAAAATAAATATTTTTTTATGTTATTTTTACAATTTATTTAGCAACTTATAGACACGTTAGAAAGATTTTTTTCACAAATAAATCATAAAAAATTATATTCACATTTTTTTTAGGAACTATATTAAGCATAATTGAAAAATGTATTTGCACAAAAGAATTATAAAAAAATTACTTTCACATTTTTTAGGCTCACATTTACTCACCTTCCATACATTTAAACTACATTCCACACATTTAAAGTACATTTTCACACATCTAAAACAAATATTTTTTTATGTTTTTTCTTTCCAATTTTTTTAAAAACTCTTAGGCATATATGAAGGGTGTTTTTGCACAAAAAAAATCATAAAATTTTATATTCACATTTTTTAATCTCATTTTTTTTCACTTTTCACACTTTTAAAGTACTCTCCACACACTTAACACAATTGATTTTTTTTTTTTTTTGCTTTCCAATATTTTTTTGTAACTCTTAGGCATATTTGAATAATATTTTTGCACAAAAAAATTATAAAAAAATATTTTCACATTTTTTAGGCTCACATTTTCTTACTTTCCACACTTTTAAAGTACATTCCACAAATTTAAAGTACTTCTCCACACATTCAAAGTAATTTTCCACGCATCTAAAACAAAGAGTTTTTTATATTTTATTTTTTCAACTTTTTTAGGAACTCTTTCGTATATATGAAAGATGTTTTTTCACAAAAAAAATCATAAAAATTTATATTCACATTTCTTAATCTCATTTTTTTTAACTTTTCACACTTTTAAAGTACTTTCCACACACTTAAAACAAATAATGTTTTTTACTTTTTTATTTTCAATTTTTTTAGAAACTCTTAGGTATATTTGAAGGATGTATTTGCTCAAAAAAATCCAAAAAATTTATATTCATATTTTTTAGTCTAATTTTTTCCTCAATTTCCACACTTTTAAAATACTTTCCACACATTTAAAGTCATTTTCCACATATTTAAAGTACTTTTCCACACACCTAAAACAAATATTTTTTTATGTTTTTTCTTTCCAATTTTTTTAGAAACTCTTAGGCATATATGAATGATGTTTTTGCACAAAAAATCCTAAAATTTTAATTTTCACATTTTTTAATCTCATTTTTTTTTTCACTTTCCACACTTTTAAAGTACTTTCCACACACTTAAAACAAATAAATTTTTTTATTTTTCTCTTTTCAATTTTTTTATAAACTCTTAGGTATATTTGAAGGATCTTTTTGTTCAAAAAAATCCAAAAAATTTATACACATTTTTTAGTCTATTTCTTTCCTCAATTTCCACACTTTTAAAGTACTTTCCACACATTTAAAGTACTTTTTCACACATCTAAAACAAATATTTTTTTATGTTTTTTCTTTCCAATTTTTTTAGGAACTCTTAGTCATATATTAAAGATGCTTTTGCACAAAAAAATCATAAAATTTTATATTCACATTTTTTAATCTCATTTTTTTTTACTTTCCACACTTTTAAAGTACTATCCACACACTTAACACAATTGCTTTTTTGTTTTTTGCTTTCCAATATTTTTTTGTAACTCTTAGGCATATTTGAAGAATATTTTTGCACAAAAAAATCATAAAAAAATATTTTCACATTTTTTAGGCTCACATTTTCTCACTTTCCACACTTTTAAAGTACATTCCACAAATTTAAAGTACTTCTTCACACATTCAAAGTAATTTTCCACGCATCTAAAACAAAGAGTTTTTTATATTTTATTTTTCCAACTTTTTTAGGAACTCTTTCGTATATATGAAAGATGTTTTTTCACAAAAAAAAAATGATAAAAATTTATATTCACATTTCTTAATCTCATTTTTTTTAACTTTTCATACTTTTAAACTATTTTCCACACACTTAAAACAAATATATATAATTTTTTCCGTTCCAATTGTTTTTGGAACTCTTAGGCACATTTGAAAGATGTAGTTTGCACAAAAAATCATAAAAATTTATATTCACATTTTTTTAGTTTCATTTTTTCTCATTTTCCACACATTTAAAACACTTTTTCACACACTTAAAGCATTTTCCTCTCAATTAAAATACTCTCAACACATTTAAGTGTGTGAAAAAGTGCTTTAAATGTGTGGAAAATGAGAAAAAATGAAACTAAAAAATGTGAATATAATTTTTTATGAATTATTTGTGCAAAAACATCCTTCAAATATGCCTAAAAGTTTTTTAAAAAATTGGAAAGATAATACATAAAAAAAAAATACTTGTTTTAGGTGTGTGAAAAGTTCTTTAAATGTGTAAAAATTACTTTAAAAGTGTGGAAAGTGAGAAAAAATGAGCCTAAAAAATGTGAATATAATTTTTTATGATTTTTTTGTACAAAGACATCCTTCAAATATGCGTAAGAGTTCCTAAAAAAATTGGAAAGAAAAACCATAAAAAAATATTTGTTTTAAATATGTGGAAAAGTACTTTAAATTAGTTGAAAAAACTTTAAAAGTTTGGAAAGTGAGAAAAAAAAGATCCTAAAAAATGTGGAAAAAAAAATTTATAATTTTTTTGTGCAAATACATTCTTCAAATGTGCCTAAGAGTTCTTAAAAAAATTGGAAAGAAAAAAAATAAAAAAAGTATTTGTTTTAAGTGTGTGAAAAGTAGTTTAAAAGTGTGGAAAGTAGTTTAAAAGTGTGGAATGTGAAAAAAATGAGATTAAAAAATGCAAATATAAATTTTTATGAATTTTTTGTGCAAAAACATCTTTCATATATGCCGAAGAGTTCCTAAAAAAATTGGAAAGAAAAAAGATAAAAAAGTCTTTGTTTTAGGCGTGTGAATAAGTACTTTAAATGTGTGGGAAAATGTTTTAAATTTGTGGAAAGTACTTTAAAAGTGTGGAAAGTGAGAAAAAAATTAGCTTAAAAAATCTGAATATAACTTTTTATGATTATTTTGTGCAAATACATCCTTCAAATGTGCCTAAGAGTTCCTAAAAAAATTGTAAAGAAAAAAAACAAAAAAAATATTTGTGTTTAAGTGTGTGGAAAGTAGTTTAAAAGTGTGGAAGGTGAAAAAAAATTATTCCTAAAAATTTGAATATAATTTTTTATGAATTATTTTGTGCAAAATCCATCTTTCAAATGTGCCAAAGAGTTCCAAAAAAAATTGGAAAGGAAAAAAATATATATATTTGTTTTAAGTGTGTGAAAAATACTTTAAAAGTGTGGAAAGTTAAAAAAAAATGAGATTAAAAAATGTGAATATAAATTTTGATGAATTTTCTGTGCAAAAACATCTTTCATATATGACTAAGAGTTCTTAAAAAAATTGGAAAGAAAAAACATAAGAAAGTATTTGTTTGTGGTGTGTGGAAAAAATTCTTTAAATGTGTGGAAATGAACTATAAATTTGTGGAAAGTACTTTAAAAGTGTGGAAAGTGAGAAAAAAATTAGCCAAAAAAATGTGAATATAAATTTTTATGATTTTTTTTTGCAAAATACATCTTTCAAATGTGCCTAAGAGTTACAAAAAAAATTGGAAAGGAAAAATATATATATATATATATATATATATATATATATATATATATTTGCTTTAAGTGTGTGGAAAGTACTTTAAAAGTGTGGAAATTTAAAAAAAATGAGATTAAAAAATGTGAATATAAATTTTGATGAATTTTTTGTGCAAAAACATCTTTCATATATGACTAAGAGTTCTTAAAAAAATTGGAAAGAAAAAACATAAGAAAGTATTTGTTTGTGGTGTGTGGAAAAAATTCTTTAAATGTGTGGAAATGAACTATAAATTTGTGGAAAGTACTTTAAAAGTGTGGAAAGTGAGAAAAAAATTAGCCAAAAAAATGTGAATATAAATTTTTATGATTTTTTTTTGCAAAATACATCTTTCAAATGTGCCTAAGAGTTACAAAAAAAATTGGAAAGGAAAAAAATATATATATATATTTGTTTTAAGTGTGTGGAAAGTACTTTAAAAGTGTGAAAAGTTAAAAAAAATGAGATTAAAAAATGTGAATATAAATTTTGATGAATTTTTTGTGCAAAAACATCTTTCATATATGACTAAGAGTTCTTAAAAAATTTGAGAAGAAAAAACATAAGAAAGTATTTGTTTTTGGTGTGTGGAAAAAATTCTTTAAATGTGTGGAAATGAACTTTAAATTTGTGGAAAGTATTTTAAAAGTGTGGAAAGTGAGAAAAAAATTAGCCAAAAAAATGTGAATATAAATTTTTATGATTTTTTGTGCAAAATACATCTTTCAAATGTGCCTAAGAGTTACAAAAAAAATTGGAAAGGAAAAATATATATATATATATATATATATATATATATTTGTTTTAAGTGTGTGGAAAATACTTTAAAAGTGTGGAAAGTTGAAAAAAATGAGTTTAAAAAATGTGAATATAAATTTTGATGAATTTTTTGTGCAAAAACATCTTTCATATATGACTAAGAGTTCTTAAAAAATTTGGAAAGAAAAAACATAAGAAAGTATTTGTTTTTGGTGTGTGGAAAAATTCTTTAAATGTGTGGAAATGAACTTTAAATTTGTGGAAAGTACTTTAAAAGTGTGGAAAGTGAGAAAAAAATTAGCCAAAAAAATGTGAATATAAATTTTTATGATTTTTTGTGCAAAATACATCTTTCAAATGTGCCTAAGAGTTACAAAAAAAATTGGAAAGGAAAAAAATATATTTATATTTGTTTTAAGTGTGTGGAAAGTACTTTAAAAGTGTGGAAAGTTGAAAAAAATGAATTTAAAAAATGTGAATATAAATTTTGATGAATTTTTTGTGCAAAAACATCTTTCATATATGACTAAGAGTTCTTAAAAAATTTGGAAAGAAAAAACATAAGAAAATATTTGTTTTTGGTGTGTGGAAAAATTCTTTAAATGTGTGGAAATGAACTTTAAATTTGTGGAAAATAGTTTAAAAGTGTGGAAAGTGAGAAAAAAATTAGCCAAAAAAATGTGAATATAAATTTTTATGATTTTTTGTGCAAAATACATCTTTCAAATGTGCCTAAGAGTTACAAAAAAAATTGGAAAGGAAAAATATATATATATATATATATATATATATATATATATATATTTGTTTTAAGTGTGTGGAAAGTACTTTAAAAGTGTGGAAATTTAAAAAAAATGAGATTAAAAAATGTGAATATAAATTTTGATGAATTTTTTGTGCAAAAACATCTTTCATATATGACTAAGAGTTCTTAAAAAAATTGAAAAGAAAAAACATAAGAAAGTATTTGTTTGTGGTGTGTGGAAAAAATTCTTTAAATGTGTGGAAATGAACTATAAATTTGTGGAAAGTACTTTAAAAGTGTGGAAAGTGAGAAAAAAATTAGCCAAAAAAATGTGAATATAAATTTTTATTATTTTTTTTTGCAAAATACATCTTTCAAATGTGCCTAAGAGTTACAAAAAAAATTGGAAAGGAAAAATATATATATATATATATATATTTGTTTTAAGTGTGTGGAAAGTACTTTAAAAGTGTGGAAATTTTAAAAAAATGAGATTAAAAAATGTGAATATAAATTTTGATGAATTTTTTGTGCAAAAACATCTTTCATATATGACTAAGAGTTCTTAAAAAAATTGGAAAGAAAAAACATAAGAAAGTATTTATTTTTGGTGTGTGAAAAAAATTTTTAAATGTGTGGAAATGAACTTTAAATTTGTGGAAAGTACTTTAAAAGTGTGGAAAGTGAAAAAAAAATTAGCCAAAAAAATGTGAATATAAATTTTTATGATTTTTTGTGCAAAATACATCTTTCAAATGTACCTAAGAGTTACAAAAAAAATTGGAAAGGAAAAAAATATATATATATATTTGTTTTAAGTGTGTGGAAAGTACTTTAAAAGTGTGAAAAGTTAAAAAAAATGAGATTAAAAAATGTGAATATAAATTTTGATGAATTTTTTGTGCAAAAACATCTTTCATATATGACTAAGAGTTCTTAAAAAATTTGAGAAGAAAAAACATAAGAAAGTATTTGTTTTTGGTGTGTGGAAAAAATTCTTTAAATGTGTGGAAATGAACTTTAAATTTGTGGAAAGTATTTTAAAAGTGTGGAAAGTGAGAAAAAAATTAGCCAAAAAAATGTGAATATAAATTTTTATGATTTTTTGTGCAAAATACATCTTTCAAATGTGCCTAAGAGTTACAAAAAAAATTGGAAAGGAAAAATATATATATATATATATATATATATATATATATTTGTTTTAAGTGTGTGGAAAATACTTTAAAAGTGTGGAAAGTTGGAAAAAATGAGTTTAAAAAATGTGAATATAAATTTTGATGAATTTTTTGTGCAAAAACATCTTTCATATATGACTAAGAGTTCTTAAAAAATTTGGAAAGAAAAAACATAAGAAAGTATTTGTTTTTGGTGTGTGGAAAAATTCTTTAAATGTGTGGAAATGAACTTTAAATTTGTGGAAAGTACTTTAAAAGTGTGGAAAGTGAGAAAAAAATTAGCCAAAAAAATGTGAATATAAATTTTTATGATTTTTTGTGCAAAATACATCTTTCAAATGTACCTAAGAGTTACAAAAAAAATTGGAAAGGAAAAAAATATATTTATATTTGTTTTAAGTGTATGGAAAGTACTTTAAAAGTGTGGAAAGTTGAAAAAAATGAATTTAAAAAATGTGAATATAAATTTTGATGAATTTTTTGTGCAAAAACATCTTTCATATATGACTAAGAGTTCTTAAAAAATTTGGAAAGAAAAAACATAAGAAAATATTTGTTTTTGGTGTGTGGAAAAATTCTTTAAATGTGTGGAAATGAACTTTAAATTTGTGGAAAGTATTTTAAAAGTGTGGAAAGTGAGAAAAAAATTAGCCAAAAAAATGTGAATATAAATTTTTATGATTTTTTGTGCAAAATACATCTTTCAAATGTGCCTAAGAGTTACAAAAAAAATTGGAAAGGAAAAAAATATATTTATATTTGTTTTAAGTGTGTGGAAAGTACTTTAAAAGTGTGGAAAGTTGAAAAAAATGAGTTTAAAAAATGTGAATATAAATTTTGATGAATTTTTTGTGCAAAAACATCTTTCATATATGACTAAGAGTTCTTAAAAAAATTGGAAAGAAAAAACATAAGAAAGTATTTGTTTTAGGTGTGTGAAAAAGTTCTTTAAATGTGTGGAAAAGAACTTTAAATTTGTGAAAAGTACTTTAAAAGTGTGGAAAGTGAAATAAAAATTAGCTTAAAAAATCTGAATATATTTTTTTTTGATTTTTTTGTGCAAAATATATCTTTCAAATGTGCCTATGAGTTCCAAAAAAATTTGGAAAGGAAAAAAATAAAAAATAAAATTTTTTTTAAGTGTTTGGAAAGTACTTTAATAGTGTGAATATTATAATTTGACATGAATTATAAATAACATAATTTTTTTGTCTTAAGTCAAAACATAGCCTATATTATACTCATATTGAAGCTCTTGGAATATACTATTTAAAAAAATTAGTTTCATCAAAAAATATTATTTGTGGTAAAAGTTATGGACTTTTATTAATGATTTAGTTTTCTTTTGGTTGATGATATATGAGATGCACAGACTTTCGGATTACAGCACTATACGGCATTAGCCGATTACAGCCGAGGATCCGGCTCCTAGATTTGGAGCCAGATAGTCTGTGTAATCCGCTAATGCTGTAATGTGCTGTAATTCAAAAATAATAAAATATTGTTACCTTTTACCTATATATGTGTGTTTTTAATTCTTTTTCTTCTTTTCATTTAAAAGTTCATAACTTCTCTTGCAATTGAAATTTTTTGATAAAACAATTTTTGTTTAATAGAACATTCCGAGAGGTTCAATTTGAGTATCACTTATACTATATTTTGATTTAAAACAAAAAAGTTATAATTTTTCCAAATCATATCCATACACTTAAAGTCATTTTTACACTATTAAATTCATGTCCATATACATTTTAATAATTTTTAAATATGTTTCTTAGAATATTGTGTCTAAATGTTTCTAAAAAAATTTGAAAAGAAAAAATATAAAAATTTGTTTATTTTCACTGAGTGTAAAACTACTTTAAATGTGCTATACTGTGTAGAAAATAATTTTAAGCATGCGTAAATAATTTATTTGCGTGCAAACATCCTTTAAGTGTGCCAAAATGGTTCTAAAAATTTAGAAAGAAAAAATATAAAAAATTATTTATTTTCGATGCAGGTAAAAATTTACTTTAAATATGTATAAATGTACTTTAAGTGTGTGAAAAGTTATTTTAAATATGTGAAAGTGACTTTTAAAAATGTGAAAATCAACAATTATGATTTATTTGTATTCAAACATTTTTTATGTGTCCAAATGCTGTAAAAATCAAAATAATAGATGTTCACATTTTTAAGCATCACTTCTTCACATTTAAAGTCATTTTTCAAACACTTAATGTATATTTTCACACATTTAAAGTCATTTTTTCAGACCCATGATTATAATTGTTTCCACACAAATAAAGCATAACATTTGATTTTCACATTTTTTAAGGCTTATTTCTACATTTTTTAGGTCTTTTCCACACATTTAAAGTCATTTTCGACACAATTAATATATTAGTACACACACTGAAAAATATAAAAAAAATTATGTTTTTTCCTTTCAAAATTTTCAGAAATATTTGGACACGTCCAATAAGCGTTTCCACACAAATAAAAAATAACATTTTATTTTCACATTTTTTAAGACTAATGTTCACGAACTTAAAGACCCTTTCCACACATTTAAAGTATTATTCCACACTTTTAAAATATTATTACACACACCAAAAATATATAATTTCTTATTTTTTTCTAAACTTTTCAGAAACATTTAGACACATTCAATAAGTGTTTTCACACAAATAAAACATAACATTTGATTTCCACATTTATTAAGACTCATATCCACGAACTTAAAGTCACTTTTCACACATTTAAATTATTACTCCACACATTTAAAGTAATTTTTCATGCACTGAAAATAAATAATTTTTTTATGTTTTTACTCTCTAATTTTTTTAGCAACTTTTAGACATATTTGAAAGATATTTCCGCACAAATAAATCATAACAATTTATATTCACATTTTAAGTCTCATTTCTACTCACTTTCCACATACTTAAAGTACATTTCCACACATTTAAATTACTTTTCCACAAACTTAAAGAAATTTTCCAAGTACAGAAAACAAATAATTTTTTAAGTTTTTTCTCTCTAAATTTTTAAAACTTTTAGGCATATTTGAAGGATGTTTTTGCTTAAATAAATCATAACAATTTATATTAACATTTTTTAGTCTCAATTTTACTCAGTTTCCACATACTTAAAGTACATTTCCCCACATTTAAAGTACTTTTTCACAAATTTAAAGTAATTTTTCAGGCACTGAAAACAAATAATTTTTGATGTTTTTTCTCTCTAATATTTTTAACAACTTTTAGGCATATTTGAAGGATGTTTTTGCACAAATAAATCATAAAAATTTATATTCACATTTTTACGTCTCATTTTCACACATTTCTCACAGACTTAAAGGTCATTTTCAAACATTTAAAATACTTTTCCACACAGTTAAAGTAATTTTCCATGCACTAAAAATAAATATTTTTTTATGTTTTTTCTTTCCAATTTTTTAGCAACTTTTACGCATATTTGAAAGATGTTTTTGCACAAATAAGTCATCAAAATTTATATTCACATTTTTCGGCCTCATTTCTACTAACTTTCCACATACTTAAAAGTCATTTCCACACATTTAAAGTACTTTTTTACAAATTTAAAGTAATTTTTCACGCACTGAAAATAAATAATTTTTTATGTTTTTTCCTTGTAATTTTTTTACAAACTTTTAGGCACACTTGAAGAATATTTTCCTAACAATTTATATTCACACATTTAAGTCTCATTTTCACTCACTTTTCACATACTTAAAGGTCATTTTCACACATTTAAAGTACTTTTCCACACACATAAAGTAATTTTTCACGCACTGAAAACAAATAATTTTTTATATTTTTTCTCTCCAATTTTTTTAACAACTTTTAAGCATATTTGAAGGATGTTTTTGCATAAATAAATCATAAAAATTTATATTCACATTTTGTCTCATTTCTACTCATTTTTCACATACTTAAAGTACATTCCACACATTTAAATTACTTTTCCACAAACTTAAAGAAAATTTCCAAGTACAGAAAACAAATAATTTTTTTATGTTTTTTCTCCCTAAATTTTGTAAAACTTTTAGGCATATTTGAAGGATGTTTTTGCTCAAATAAATCATAACAATTTATATTAACATTTTTTAGTCTCATTTCTACTCAGTTTTCACATACTTAAAGTACATTTTCACACACTTAAAGTATTTTTTCACACACTGAAAACAAATATTTTTTATGTTTTTTATTTCTAATTTTTTTAACAACTTTTAGACATATTTGAAGGATGTTTTTGAATAAATAAATCATAAAAATTTATATTCACATTTTAAAATCTAATTTCCACTCACTTTCCACATACTTAAAGGCCATTTCCACACACCCTTAAACTAATTTTTTCATGGACTGAAATTAAATAATTTTTTATGTTTTTTCGCTCTAATTTTTTTTAACAAATTTTAAGCATATTTGAAGTATGTGTTTGCACAAATAAATCAAAAATATATATATTCACATTTTTTAGTCCCATTTCTACTATTTTTTCACATACTTAAAGTACTTTTTCACATATTTAAAGTATTTTTTCACACACTTAAAAGTATTTTTCCACACACTGAAATCAAATAATTTTTTACTATTTTCTCTCTAATTTTTTAAAAAACTTTTAAACATATTTGAAGGATGTTTTTGCACAAATAAATTATAAAAAAATTTACACATTTTTAAGTCTCATTTTCACTCACTTTCCACATACTTAAAGGTCATTTCACACATATAAAGTATTTTTTCATGCACTAAAAACAAATATTTTTTTCTTTCCAATTTTATTAGCAACTTTTAGGCATATTTGAAAGATGTTTTTGCACAAATAAAACAAAAAAATATATATTCGCATTTTTTAGTCTCATTTCTACTCACTTTTCACATACTTAAAGTACATTTTCATACATTTAAATTAATTTTCCACACACTTAAAGTATTTTTTAACGCACTAAAAACAAATATTTTTTATGCTTTTTCTTTTCAATTTTTTTAGCAACTTTTAGGCATATTTGAAGGATCTTTTTGCACAAATAAATCAAAAAAAAATTATATTCACATTTTTAAGTCTCATTTCTACTCACTTTCCACATACTTAAAGGTCATTTCCACAAATTTAAAGTGAGTATTCACACACTTAAAGTAATTTTCCACACACTGAAATCAAATAGTTTTTTTTTTTGTTTTTTATCTCTAATTTTTTTAACAAATTTTAAGCATATTTGAAGGATGTTTTTGCACAAATAAATCATAAAATTTATCTTTACAATTTTTAGTCTCATTTCTACTCACTTTCCACATACTTAAAGTACATTTTCAAACATTTAAAGTATTTTTCCACACACAGTATTTTTTCAAGCACTGAAATCAAATAACTTTTAACGTTTTTTCTCTCGAATTTTTTTAACAACTTAATTTTAGGCATATTTGAAGGATATTTTTGCACAAATCAATCAAAAAAATTTATATTCAAATTTTTTAGTCTCCTTTTACTCACTTTCCATATACTTAAAATACATTTTTACACATTTAAAGTACTTTTCCATGCACTTAAAGTACTTTTCCACGCATTGAAAACAAATATTTTTTTTTTGTTTCTTCATTCTAATTTATTTAACAACTTTTATGCATATTTGAAGGATGTTTTTCCACAAATAAATTATAAAAATTTAGATTCACATTTTTAAGTTTCATTTTCACTCATTTCGACATACTTAAAGGCCATTTTCACATATTTAAAGTATTTTTTCACACACTTAAAGTAATTTTTTACGCACTGAAAACAAATAATTTTTTGTGTTTTTTCTCTGTAATTATTTTAACAACTTTTAGGCATATTTGAAGGATGTTTTTGCACAAATAAATCATAAAAATTTATGTTCACATTTTTAAATCTCATTTCACTCACTTTTCACATACTTAAAGGCCATTTTCACACACTTAAATTAATTTTTCCACGCACTGAAATCAAATAATTTTTTATGTTTTTTTCTCTAATTTTTTTTAACAACTTTTAACCATATGAAGTATGTTTTTGCACAAATAAATCATAAAAATTTATATTCACATTTTTGCCTCATTTCTACTCTCTTTCCACATACTTAAAATATTTTTTCACACATTTATAGTACTTTTCCACACACTTAAAGTATTTTTCCATGCATCGAAATCAAGTTTTTTTTTTATATTTTTTCTCCCTAATTTTTTTAATAACTTTTAGGCATATTTGATGGATGTTTTTGCACAAATAAATCATAAAAAATTATACACGTTTTTAAGTCTCATTTTCACTCACTTTCCACATACTTAAATATCATTTTCACACATTTAAAGTATTTTTTCACGCACTAGAAACAAATTTTTTTTTTATTTTTTCTTTCCAATTTTTTTAGCAACTTTTAGGCATATTTGAAGGATGTTTTTGCACAAATAAATGATAAAAATTTATACTCAAATTTTTAAGTCTCATTTGCACTCACTTTCCACATACTTAAAGGCCGTTTTCACAAATTTAAAGTACTTTTTCACACACTTAAAGTAATTTTCTACGCACTCAAAACAAATTTTTTTTTTATGTTTATTCTTTCAAATTTTTATGACAATATTTAGGCATATTGGAAGGATGTTTTTGCACAAATAAATTATAAAAATTTATTTTCACATTTTTAAGTCTCATTTCTACTCACTTTTCACTTACGGAAAGTGCATTTTCACATTTAAAATACTTTTCAGACACTTAAAGTAATTTTTTACTCACTGAAAACAAATAATTTTTTATTCTATCATTTTCTTTATAATTTTTTTACCACTTTTAGGCAGATTTGAAGAATATTTTTACACAAATAAATCATAACAATTTATAATCACATTTTTTAGTCTCTTTCTACTCACTTTCCACATACTTAAAGACCATTTCCACACATTTAAAGTACTTTTCCACACACTTAAAGTATTTTTGCATGCATTGAAAACAAATAATTTTTTATGTTTTTTCTTCCCAATTTTTTTGCTACTTTTAGGCATATTTGAAGGATATTTTTGCATAAATGAATCATAAAAATTTATATTCACATTTTTTAGTCTCATTTCTACTCACTTTTCACATACTTAAAATACATTTCACACATTTAAAGTACTTTTCCACACACTTAAAGTATTTTTCCATGCACTGAAATCAAATACTTTTTTATGTTTTTTTTCTCTAATTTTTTTGACAACTTTTAGGCATATTTGAAGGATATTTTTGCACAAATAAATCATAAAAATTTATACACATTTTTAAGTCTCATTTTCACTCACTTTCTACATACTTAAAGGCCATTTCCACACATTTAAAGTATTTTTCCACGCATTGAAAATAAATATTTTTTATGTTTTTTCTTTCTAACTTTTTAACAAGTTTTAGGCATATTTGAAAGATGTTTTTGCACAAACATATCTTAAAAATTTATATTCACATTTTTTAGTCTTATTTCTACTCGTTTTCAACATACTTAAAGTACATTTTCACACAATTAAAGTATTTTTTCACACACTGAAAACAAATTTTTTTTTATGTATTTTCTTTCCAATTTTTTAGCAACTTTTAGGCATATTTGAAGGATGTTTTTGCACAAATAAATTATAAAAAATTATATTCATATTTTTTAATCTCATTTCTACTCACTTTCAACATACTTAAAATACATTTCCACACATTTAAATGTACTTTTTCACACACTTAAAATATTTTTTCCACGCACTAAAAACAAATATTTTTTATGTTTTTTATTCCCAATTTTTTTAAACAACGTTTATGCTTATTTGAAGGATGTTTTGTACAAATAAATCAAAAAAATTTATATTCACATTTTTTTGTCTCATTTCTACTCACTTTCTAATAAGTCTACAAAACTTGATATTTTATATCTCAAAATAAGTCTTTAATTATTATTTTACTTTATTTAAATGTTCTTATCTTTGCATTTTGTGTTTGTAGGGGTTGGTTTCCAAATGAGAAGAAAAACAATAAAAAATGGCTGAAAAAGATATGTATAGCCAAAGATAAATATAAGAAGAATTGTAAGAGAGATAGAATTTTGTACAATTTACTCTACAAGAGATCTCAAGTTCAAAGTTTTGTAAAATATGTTTTTTACATGGCCACGTCAACAATCCAGAATTCAAATTGGAGATATGGAGATCAAATATTTGATATTTAAATTCAAAATTTTGTATTTTGAATTTTTGTTTTAAATTTTGTATTTGAATTTTTGTTTTTAAATTTTGTATTTAAAATTTTTGTATTTTCTCACCTAAATCATTCCCCTCTAACTCTATAAATAGGGGGTCTTGGGGTTGGTGAAAGAAGTTAGAAATTATAGAAAAAAATAAAGTGTAATTGAAAATATTTTTTTGTATTCATTTTCTTTTCTTGTAAACACACCTCTCAAAGGAGTAATGAAGCCACTATGATGAAATATAAGTAAGTTTTTTTATATTTTTATATAATTTTTTCCTCCCAAAAGTATTCTTTTATTCTTCTATTCTGAATTTTTGTTTTCAAAAGAAAATTAGAGGGAGGAGTTTTCGTGTTTGCCAAATAATGGTAATCCAAAAAATGCCTACTTCTATTTACCTAGCAAAGGTTCAACAGATTAAGTAAAGAAATACTCTCATATATAATCAAGTTTTATTTTTATGTCATATTTTCCTTCATCTTTTCAAGTTGTAATTGGATTAATGAAGTGTATTGTTTATTGGAGGAAAAATCATATAAAAATAGTAGAAAATTTATTTATGTGGATTCGTGGTGGTGGATTCTATTCCCTTGAGATTTATTTTATTAGTATAGTTTTATTTATTCATTATAATTCTAAAATAATAAATATTTTTTTTAAAAAAAGTTATTTTCATTCCATAAATTAGTGTGTGAATTTGAGCTCATTCGGAATCTCACTTGAGAATGGTTCGACCCAACTTATTACTATACGATTTTTAGTAGAGTTTTTGCAGGTTTTATTTTTGTACGAAGTGTAGAGAAGTAACGACATCCATCCAGTATTCTAGACTCGTCACTTTTCACATACTTAAAGGCCATTTCCACACATTTAAAGTACTTTTTTACACACTTAAAGTAATTTTCCACGCATTGAAAACAAATAAATTTTTTATGTTTTTTCTCTCTAATTTTTTTTAACAACTTTTAGGCATATTTGAAGGATATTTTTCACAAATAAATCGTAAAAATTTATATTAACATTTTGAAGTCTAATTTCCACACATTTAAAGTACATTTTTCCACACTTAAAGTAATTTCAACACATTGAAATCAAATAATTTTTTATGTTTTTTCTCTCTAATTTTTTTAACAACTTTTAGGCATTTTAATTTGAAGGATTTTTTTGCACAAATAAATCATAAAAATATATATTCACATTTTTCATTCTCATTTCTACACACTTTTCACATACTTAAAGTATATTTTCACATATTTAAAGTACATTTTCACACACTAAAAACAATTTTTTTTTTATGTTTGTTCTTTCTAATTTTTTTAACAACTTTTAGGCATATTTGAAAGATGTTTTTGCACAAATAAATTATTAAAATTTATATTTACATTTTTAAGTCTCATTTCCACTCACTTTCCATATACTTAAAAGTCATTTCCACACATTTAAAGTATTTTTTCACACACTTAAGTAATTTTCCACGCACTGAAATCAAATAATTTTTTATGTTTTTTCTCTATAATTTTTTTAACAACTTTTAGGCATATTTGAAGGATGTTTTTGCACAAATAAATCATAAAAGTTTATATTTACATTTTTTAATCTCATTTCTACTCACTTTTCACATACTTAAAGTACATTTTCACACATTTAAAGTATTTTCTCACACACTTAAAGTATTTTTACATGCACTTAAAACAAATAGTTTTTATGTTTTTTTTCCTCTTATTTTAACAACTTTTAGGCATATTTAAGGATGTCTTTGCACAAATAAATCATAAAAAATTATATTCACATTTTTATGTCTCATTTCCACTCACTTTCTACATACTTAAAAGCCATTTTCACACATTTAAAGTATTTTTTCACACACTTAAAGTAATTTTTCACGCTCTGAAATCAAATAATTTTTCATGTTTTTGCACAAATAAATCAAAACAATTTTTATTAAAAAAATTTAGTCTCAGTTTTACTCACTTTTCACATACTTAAAGTACATTTTCACACATTTAAAGTACTTTTTCACACACTTAAAGTAATTTTCCACAAACAAATAAATTTTTATGTTTTTCATTTTAATTTTTTTAACAACTTTTAGGCATATTTGAAGGATATTTTGCACAAAGAAATCATAAGAAATTAAATTCACATTTTTTTAGTCTCATTTCCACTCACTTTTCACAAATTTAAAGTACATTTCCGCACAATTAATGTACTTTTCCACACACTAATCAATCACTTTTCAGCATGTCACTTCACAAGTCATTAGTATTGATAAGAAAATATTACCTTATTATATATGTATCGCATTAAATGTATTACCCTATATGTGGCCCTAAATGTATTTATCTAAGTGCACATTGTACATACAAATTTTGAGTTTGAAATTAAGATCAAAACACGTGAACAAATATATCAAACATATTAATTTCAGAAAATATGAGTTACAAATTTCTGTAAATCTTTACAAAAGAAAGACAAATTCCTCTGATTCGATCTCTTTGGTGATCCAGATTCAAGGGTTGTTAGAGCTTGATCTTGAATTGGATTGAAACTTTGGTGAAAAACGACACGTGGATGATGTGCTTGTTGTTCTTCTCCTTCAGGGTTTGGATGTTTTGGAATTTTGGTTTTGAAGAATTCTGTAGAGTTTCAGCTTTCTCTAAGAGTTTTCTAGTCCTCTTCCCCCTCCACCCTCTACCTCTATTTATAGGTTTCTTGAAGGGGCAAACTAGTAACTTCTTGTACCCTTGATAATTATCTTTTGCGCTAATTATTCAATTAATATATATATATATATATATATATATATATAATTATCTTTGATGATAAATATTTATACATATATATCAATTATCATTTAACCCATTTTCTAATGTTCTTGGACTTTTTAAACAATTTGGATCAGCCCATGATCCATTTATTTGTGGTGGATTTAGACTTTGAATTATCTGACTCATTGGACCACATTCCAAAAAAAAAAAAAAATTTCTTGCGAAAATCCAATTGCAAAGAGGATGTCTTATTTATCAAGTTGAATTGGAGTCTTGAAAACCTTATTACAAATATGACTTTTTTTCCTTGTCCAAGCAAAATTAAAGACTTAAGGAACCTATTGCAAATAGGATTTTTTTTTTATGTTTAAACGGAATTGAAGACTTAAGGATCCTATTGCAAATAGGATTTTTTTTCCTTGTCCAAGCGTAATTGAAGACTTGAGGATCCTATTGCATTTTTTTATTATTTTCTCCTTTCATTGTTGTACCACATATCCCATGAATATACTTTTTTCTCTTTTCTTTTCCTCTTTTACGTACTGCCACAATGTTTCTTTCCTTTTTTTTTTTTTTTTCCTTTCTTTCTCTTTTTCGTACTGCCTTCACATATTGCCGCTCTTTTTTTCTTTTTTTTTCCTTCTTTTCTTTCTCGTTTCTTTCTTCTTTTTTCCGGATATAAGGATTTTTGTTATACTGCTTGCTAGTTTCGAACTTGAGATCTCATGAAGAATTATTACAAGACCACATTATCTCTTCTACACCGCTCCATGTATTGTAAACCCTTGAAACAAAGTATACATGCGGATGAACTTTGAAAAGAACACTTTTTTTTTCAGTAGCAACTTTGTCTTCAGTAATCTTATTAACCAATTTTTTTTTTCAGTTCAGCTTCTACTTGTGGGCTCTGCTCGAGTTTGCACAACCGTAAGGCTTTCCTCCAACAACATTCCTATATCGATAAGGAAGCATATGAAGCATCAGGATCCATTCCATGGTCTTTCTTTGAGCCTGTGTATTCTTGCCTAATCTTGAGTGTTGAACCATAGATTCGGGTTTGGCATAAGAGGAAATCCTTCTATTCTATAAAATGCAATTAAGAAAGCTATTTCCACTGATTAAAGAAATAAGAGGCGAAGCGCCCCTAACAATATATAAGAAAACGGGTAAACCTTAGGGGCGTCGACCAGAGACAGGTGACATAAGGCAATAGAATAGGTTAGGTTGTCGCTCAAGCAACTATGGAAGCAGACTCTGTGAAAAAGTCATGTGCAGCCAAGTTGGAAGATTGATATCAGTGCTTCCAAACTCGAATTAGCATTAAAGAAATAGAAGTAAAATCCTTCTCTTGAACATTGCTCCCATCACCATGCCTAGTTTGTGCACAGTTTGGATGAAAAAAAGAAATGTGCAATGTCGGAGAGGCCTTAGGTAGTAATTGAGATGCCTTCAATTCAGACAAAAGATGGCAGACGCTTCACAAGAAGGCTTGGAAATGACATATTTATTGCACCTGGCACTAAGAACTCGAGTGTCGCTGCTGCTACGAGGGATATTTTTTTAAAGACATGAAGCCCTGTATCGATCATAGGATCACTCTATGAATAGGTAAATTCTCTGTGACCTCCCACCGTTCACGGCATCCCTTACTTTTTGCTGCGACGGCTCCTCGGTGGAGGAGTAGAAGCACTGGTGGGCTTGGAGCCTATAATTGGGGGCATATTTGTAAGCATATGTAGCGTAGGCGGATAAGCAGTCGTAGCGCTCCAGTAAAAGTCGAGGCGAAAGTAGCCTTTGCTTGTTCAGTTCAGTCCACATCCGCGGTTGGCTAGGAATCACAGTTAGAACGGGAATGACAGAATCACGCTTTATGAGGAAAGGGTAGAACCCAGGAAAGGTGAAGGCTCCTCATCAACGTTGTGCCTTCTTGGAGATCACGGGTTTCCAAAATAGTGTAAAAAGAAGTGCTTCGAATCATTGCTATTTGACCTGGACTTGTTCTAAAAAAATCGAACTATTTCGAATTGTTTGTTGACACAGACAAAGTCAGGGAAAACCATTATTTAGTACTTTTCGGTGAAATGAAAGAATCATTTTCGAATCAACAAGAGTAGGGTTAGTTGATAGTAAAAAAACCTGCTGAAGAAGAGTCCTCTCACAATGCCATATTGGAGTTTTCTCAACAATTTGCTCGTGTAGGCGGGGATTTGGTATTTTCTGACTCCTTATGTAAGGAATTACAAAAAAAATTCTTAATGGTTAGATTTTTGCAATTATTTTTTAATAGGGGTTGCTGAATATCAAAAGCTAATTACAAGGAATCCCATTTTTTTAGAACGAGTTGAAGGGGTGGGCATTATTGGCAGAGAAGAAGCAATAAATTAGGGTTTATCAGTACCAATGCTACGAGCTTCCGGAATACAATGGGATCAAACTAATCTTGAATTGGTACGGCCCAATCACAACGTCAAGTTCAATTACTCCAATAGTCTAGAGGAGGAATTTGAGAATGCTAGGACTATCATCGTCGTACAGATCCATTGAACTCATCGAGGAAGACAACCTTACGTGAGTCACTCAACCCTTTTCTTGCAAGTTTTAATTTCTTTGTCAATCTTTGGAGGTTTCCCTTCCTTTTACAGTGAGGGACAGATTTCCAAAATGTTACCAAATTGTCCAATTACTTCTTTCAAAATATGGAGTTTTGAACGTCATTCATTAATCCCTTCGGAGTCACTTAATTTTTTTGGAACACTTTATCGTCCTTTCGGGGTCCCTTAGTTCCTTTGTAATACATTATCATCTCTTCAGGGTCCCTTAATTCCTTTGGAACACTTTATCATCCCTTCGAGGTCTCTTAGTTCCATTGGAACATTTTATCGTCCCTTCGAGGTCTTTTAGTTCTTTTGGAACACTTTATCTTCCCTTCGGGGTCCCTTAGTTTCATTGAAACACTTTATCGTCCTTTCGGGGTCCCTTAGTTCCGTTGAAACACTTTATCGTCCCTTCAAGGTCACTTAGTTCCGTTGAAACACTTTTGTTAGTCCTTTTCAGACACTTTTTTTTTCATTGGTTAAATTTCTCCCACACTTTTTTTTTTCAGGTGAACAACCTTTGACTTCTACCAATCATGATTTTTTTCAAAAGTTTCAAGGCAAACACAGTAACCATTTTAGAACAAAAGAATGACGTCATGGAGAAAGGAATTACATTGGATGTAAGAATCCACTGGTTGGTCATTTTGCTCTATGAGTGTCTTTGCCCAATGCTTCATACCATTTGTCACAATGGTCCAAAGAATTCTCCTGTATGCTTGTGAATCTTGGCTGCAACTAGAATAAAGTACAAGCATCAATTTTAGAGGCTTTTAGTATTGAAATTCGTACTTCATGAAATAGAAGAAGAAGAACCAAAATAATTTCCACTCATGGGTCATAAAGTGCACACCAAATAAGTAGAATGGGGTATTTCCTTTAAAACATATGTTGACTTGACGTATACCCAAGGTTATTGGGAATGGTCAAAGGACGTCTTGGGTCGTCACGACAAATTCTTTAAAGACAACAAATTACATGGCGTCATGTTTGCTTCTTTGTTTTTATATGATCGACATGTGAATGTAATCAGAGCCTTCCTTGAGTCTTGGTTCCCTTCAACCAATACACTCCACTGCTCGATCGGGAAACTATCGATTTCTTTTTGCGACTTATATGTGATAGGAGGTCTCCCATTTTGTGAAAGATTTTACGAATAAGTCATTTCTTGTGCAAAGGAATTATCCGCCACAGACAAAAATAGAAATTCTCTTCTCCATTTGAGTTGTCGGTACTTATTTTTAGCTTTTCACCAGCTTTACAAGCAATCTAAATAGGACCGGACTGTGAAAATTTCTGAATGGATAAAGCTTTGATTCAGAGGCGCCACTAAGTATAATAAACCACCTCTAAGAAGAACATCGAGAAACAAAACTCAATGTCCCAAAAAGACTCATATCACTTCTGGAATAACTGATCCCGTTAATAATTGATCACCATAAGAAGATGAGATGTTTACCAGTCTTGGAATAAAACCATAGATGAGGAACAAAACTTATTTAGCAGCATTCATAGCGTGTTGGTTATACAAATTTGTTTTGCCTACCAGTCTGGGAAATATAATTCATCTTAAGGTGTTTAAGGTTGCTAGCATGGTGGTAGACGGTAATAAATTCTGTTTTTCTATTCTTATTTTAGCCAGCATTTATAGTGGTTTGAACGATATTGTTTCTTTTTTCGATCCTGAAAACTTTAACATGACATTCCCTATATACTATGTATATGGCTGGTTAGCTAAACACTTCAAAATAATTTTTTTTGTCCCAGACTATAATTAACTCTCCCGAATGACACGGTATGCAGGGGAAGGGTCTGCAAAGTATTTTGAAGAGATAGAATTCCAAGAGTTGTTTAGGTTATGTAAAGGTGTTGACTTATCTTGCTTATCTAGAACATCGTTGACGAAGAGACCACTAGCAGATGACAAAAATCTACCCCTTTATGATTTTGAGAATTTGGCTAGCCTCCGATCCAACTACCTGACATTGCGCCAAGGTGACTAACGTATTATTGAGCTTTACAGTCCACACAAATTTAGTAGATAGTTTTGCTATCACCAGGATATTCGGGTAGACTGAAAAAGGATATTCGCACTGGTGCTTTAAAAGAGATTCTGCTACTGTAGAGATTGACCACTCGTTATCATACTAATTGTGAAGTACAACTTCCTTCAAACTCTAATTTTCAAAAATTATCTGTCACCGAAACTTATGCTCAATGGTGGTTAACATCTGTCCTTGTACTCAATTAATGATAGATTCAAATGAAGATATAGGGGCAGATGATTAGAATCGCAACTAGAAGCATATGGATGATAAGACGAAACGTATTTTCAAGTAGGCGAATTTCGTTACTTCTCGCGATATGGATCCATATTTCAGTATGGCTCCTAGTAGTAACGAACTAATGTGAGTAAAATTCACACCTTTTATTCCATATTTTATCTATTTTATTTATTTTTATTTTTATTTATTTATTTTCAAGTATAAGGTACTTGTGGCTACTTTGAAGAAGATATCATTCACATTGATAACCCTAATGGTAGTGGAACATCTGTTTGTGGGCCATCTACATTTGAGTTGATACCTGAGGTAAATGATATGTCACAAGTTTTACCAGTAGGAAGAGAGACTCCTTAAGGCTCAGATGCTTTAGTAGGGCATGAAATCAGTAGCCAAACCCCCTAGACGATCGTGCAAGAACCTCAAAAAGTTAATTTATCCTCACATCAAATTGCCCCATCTGAAGTTTCAGCCTTCAATGCGGAAGACATCATCTTAAGCGCCCGATGCAAAAATGTTTTAGATCTTGTCGAGAGTATAAAAAGTATCGTGATCAACACTTCTACTCACAAGATTCCATCATTGGAGCCCAAGCTTGAAAAACTTTACAATGAACTCTCAAAACTCCCTGGAGATTACTCTGGTCTAAAGAAACGAATCGAGTCATATATGAAAAATGTTATTCATTATATTGATGCAAAATCTTTTTCTGCTTCTATGATGACTTCATATCAAAAGTCAGAGCAACTCACTCACATTGATACGTTGCTCATTTAAGCCATTACTTTGGAGGACACTGATTCCAAGCATGTGCAATTACGTTAAAGAGCTTTGAGTGATGTTAAGGACAAGGAGACCAGGTTGTTGAAAGAGTCGCAACAAGCAAGGAAGGAGGCTAAGCAAGTTAAAGCCTCCATAAAGGAGAGTAATGCACAATTATCTCAAAAGAAAAAGGTCATTATTAAACTTAGGAAACAACGAGACACGGTTGAAGAAGTTATCATTCTCTCAGCTCACGATCTTAAAGTAATTAGAACTGAAGAAGAATTATTAGAAACAGAACTTGAAGAGATTCTAACTTTGCAACTTCGAAGTGACTCATCATTCTCTTTTCATTTTTTTAGAGCAATCTATTAGCTAGCAAAATAAAATTGTAGTCTTCAACTTCATTAACAAAAGAATTGTCATTAGTTATTTGTACTATCATTTATAATTTATATTCTTGCGGGCTAGAAATATTACACTTTTTTTTTAATGAATGACTGAACTTAGAACAAACCTCCAAGTTGCCTATGTACCCTCAAAGACGGATCAAGTCATTTATGTAGTTCATTGAAACAACTCAATATATATATATATATATATATATATTTTTTTTTTTTTGTGGGTCTCTTTCACAATTTTAGCTCATGCGGGCCAGAAGTATGGCGTCATCATGGCTAGTAGCATTTCAAGAACTTTCCATTAATGGGACCAACTAACACTCTATCTTCATCGATAATCTTATATGTTTCGTTGGTGTAGACTTCATGAACTACATATGGTACATCCCATTTTGACAAAAAATTGTTTCTAGTGCGATGATTCATGATGATGGGCCTGTGAACGACAAGTACCGAGTCTCCTAGAATGATCGAGGTCAAACTTTTTTATTGAAGGCTCTAAAAAGTTGAGCTTGATAACATTCTAACAGTTGTTGAAAATGTAAAATGGCATTTTCCTCACTCGTGAGACTTTCTTGTATTGTTATCCTTAATGAAGGGATTTGTCGCTCCAGGGGGGAGAACAACTTCTACACCATAGACGAGAGAATATGGAGTTACTTGGGTAGGTGTGTAGTGTGTATTTTGATACGCCCATAATGCCTCTCCCATTCGCTCATGTCAGTCTTTCTTGGATTTAGAAACCACTTTCTTCAATAAATCACAAAGTGTTTTATTAAATGCCTATGCAAGTCCATTAACTGGAGTATTGTACATAGAGGATTTATGTTGTTTGAAACCAAATTTCTCACAAAGTTGAGTCATCTAACTATTTTTAAAATTTAATCCATTATCATTGATGATGTATTGAGGGACACTATACCGATAAATAGTGTTACACTTGATGAAGTCAACAACTATTTCTTTTTTGACTTCTTTAAAAGGTGCAGCTTCAGCACATCTAGAGAAATAATCAGTAGCTGCCAAGATATATAAGTGACCTTTAGAAGACTTGCACAGAGGTCCAACCACATCCAATCCCCATACATCAAACGACCATGAAGCAACTGTAGGATGTAATGGTTTCAGTGGTTAATGTATGTAATTAATTAGCATGGAATTAACAGGTTTGGCACCTTTTTGTATACTCTATACAGTCTTTGACCATAGTGGACCAAAAATACCCCATTCTCTTCACACGAAAGTGAAGCTTAAGGTCAGATTGATGGGCACCACATACCCCAGAATGTGCTTCCTCCATTACATGTTTTACTTCGTCTCCTCCAAGACAACGAAGGAAGAGACCTTCAAATGAACGTCTGTACAATGTGTCATTATAATAAATGAAACAAAGTGCTCACCTATGTATCTCAATTTTATGACATCGATCTTCAAAAAGCTTTTCATGTTCTGAATACTCAACTATAGGTTGCCTCCAACTGTCCCATTCGATAGTAAATACAGAGATTATATTACTTTCTTTAAATTTATTTTTAAGGACTTATGGTAACACTTATTGTTGGCATATTGGAACATTGATTATCTCACCCTTAACTAATGCCAATGTTGTGGCTAAATTTGTCAAAGCATCAGCCATATGATTTTCCTTCCTAGGAAGGTGTTCTAAGATGACACTGTCGAATTTTGTCAACAAGTGAGAAGCAAAATGGTGGTGTGGTATCAGATTCTCCTTCTTGACCTCATAGTCCTTAAGGAGTTGGTTGATCACCAATTTAAAATCTCCATATATTTTAAGATCCATGATGTCCATCTCCCTTGCCATTTGAAGACCAATGATCAATGTTTGGTACTTACAACATTATTTGAGCAATTTTCAGTAAGCGCAAATGCGTATGGGAGGATTTGCCTTTGTGGAGAGCCAGACACTACGTCTACCCCTGCTCCATCAGACTGTGTTATTCCGTCGAAGAACATTATCCATGGAGGAAGAATGTCAATTAGAAAGACTTCTTCATCAGGAAATTCTTCTGAAATTTCCTAATCGGTTGGGATAGGATAGTCAGCTAGAAAATCTATCAGGACTTGTCCTTTTACTATTTTTTACAGCACATAAATAATTTTAAATTCATTGAACAAAATTGACCACCTCACCAAGCACCCATAAATAATTGGTTTTGACATTTCATACTTAAGAGGGTCAGCTCTTACAATGAGATGTATCGTATATGCCAGAAAATAGTGCCTTAATTTCTTGGAGGCAAAGATTAGTGCGAGACACGTTTTCTCAATTGGAAGGTACTTCAACTCTGTTGGTGTGAACCTGCGGCTTAAGTAATGTAAGGTCTTCTCTTTGTGCTCTTCATTATTTTATGTAAGAAAGGTGCCAAGAGATTTTTCTTGCACGACAATGTAAAGTATGAGAGTTTTTTCAAGTACAGGTGCCCCTAACACCGAAGGATTAATAAGATATTTCGTAATATTATCATAAACATTTTGACAAACTTGATCCCACTCGAATGGGATATCATTCTTCATGAGTCGGTTGAAAAGTTGACAACGGCAAGCCAAATTTGAGATAAATCGATGGATGAAAGCGAGCTGGCCTTGCAGGCTTCGAAGCTCGCGTAACTTCTTTAGTGGTGCTGTCTTTTGTATGGCATTGACTTTGGATAAATCGATTTTGATATTGCGATGGCGAACCACGTACCCAAGGAATTTTTTGAAAGTAACACCAAACGTACACTTGAGAAGATTCATTTTGAGTTGGTATTTCTAAGACGATTGAAAACTGTACGAAGATTTTGTAAGTGACCCTCTCTTTTCATCATCTTAACTACAAGGTCAACGACATAACACTAAACAATTTTGTGAAGAATGTCATCGAAGATCCTTTGTATGGGGCGTTGGTATGTTGCCTGATCGACGTTGAATGTTACACATTCTAGCCTCTTAATTTGTATATTTTATTCTCTTAGTGATAGTTTATTTATGATTTTACTTTATTTTTGTATTTTCTATCTTTTCAGGGCCTTAATGATTGTTTCAGTTAAAATCATGATTTTTGGGCTTTTAAAAAAGACATTCAACAAGGTTATATGAAGCCTACATCAAATGAATCCATTCAACTCCATATTTTAACTTAAATCAGCCCAAGAAAGTGGTTCGAGAGAATTACAACTACTTAAGGAGATTCCGGGCCTAAAGCCCAATTTTGTGCGTAATCCAGTTTTAATCCTGTTTTGGAAAATGGTCCAAAAGTCTTATTTTCAAGCGTCAATTCAACTTGATTTTTACAATAATTGAATGAAATTCAATTCTAGACACTTTTGTATTTCATGTAAATTTCGTGAATTGGACTTATACTAGGTCAAAACTTGGGCCGAATATCAGTAGAAAAATCCACCTGTTTAGGGCTGTGGAAAAACCCTAATTATCTCCTAATTGGATTAGAATTTTATGTATTCTTTTGGGGTATAAAGTGGTGAATTGGAGCTTGTTTTGGGAGGAGAAAATAAGTGGAGGCTAGGGCAGAGAAGACAGAGACAATCTGGGTTTTATTTCATCATGTCTTTTATTTAGTTGTTATCTTCTTCTACCATGTGTAACTGAACTCCTCAATTAGGGTTGAGGAGGAAACCTCCATTAATGAAGTGAAGTTATTTTATTCATTAATTGATTCCCATGTGTATGATTTAAATTCTTATGATTTTCACTTCTTGTGATTAATTTTTTTATAGTTCTTTCACCATCTATATCATGTATATGTGGTAGTTAAAAAATATTATAATTAATCTAAGCTTGGGATTATTTCTTAAAAGTGATAATCTTTGATCTTATGTTTTTCATTAAATTGGATTCATAAGATGCTTAGAATTTTACACTAGTGAAGCGAAGAAAAATCTACCTTTTTAATATATTTTTCATAGTGCTTTATTGTTAAGTTTTGAGTAAGTAATAGATTAATTTCTTGATTGCTACTATAAATTTGGGGAATAATAAATGAATATTAGAAGCTTCATAGATTTAATGGTGGTGGAATCCGATACCTTAATTATTTTCTCTATTTGACTTTAATTGTGTTATTTTATTTGCATGTTAGTTTAATCTCTCTCAAATCTTCAATAAATTCGTACACTTGCGAGTTATTTTACACTTTTAAAACATCATTGCCCTCGCATTCTTAAGTTAAAAAAATATAACTTTGTAACAATAAATATCTTTTGGGGTGCAGAATGCAGCTGACTTTTTGTCTTTCGGAGTCATCCTAATGTAGTTATACCCAGAATAACAATTCATAAAAGAGAGAGCTTCATGCTCAGTTGTTGCGTCCACAGTGAGCTACGGGATAGGAAGACAAAAATCAACCTTTGGACATGCCACATTTAGGTCACAAAAACCTACACAGATTCTTATTTTCTCATTCTTCTTTTTCACTAGGACAATGCTCGAAATTCATGTCAGATACTTGACCTCACAGATAAATTCCATATTAATTAATTTGTTGAGTTCTTCTTTTAGCTTTGGGACAAGTTCTAGACGGAAGAAACGTTGAGAATGTTTAATTAGACGTGTCCTATGTTTGACAACAAAATTATGAACTGTAATTTTAGGGCCAAGGCTTGGCATTTCCTTGTATGTCTAAGCAAATATATCTTTGTATTCTGATAGCATTTGAAAGTAATCATTTTCTTTTGAGGCACTCAAGAACGAACTAACAAAAATTGGTTTGGGCTGGTAAATCATCCCCAAATTGAATTCCTTGAGTTGATCAACAGTTAGTTGCCCCCCGTCTTCAAGTGTTGAAGGAGCTTCCTTGACCTCATCATCTAATAGATCAAAATTCGATTATTCTTTGACCGCAATATGATAAGAAGTGACATAAAATACTTCATCATTCTTTCCATTCGTGTCGGACTCCTCAAATTGGGTAGTGAACACAATAGTCTGTCTTTTTGCTTTTAGTGTAACGTCATTAGTGACATCCACCTCCATTTTACATTTCATTCGTGAGGGAATCAAACTCCAAAATTTACTATCTTTTACAATGTTGGTGCCGGTTCTCTCTAGTTATTTTTTTCTAATTTCTTGTTTCCAATACCCCTCTCGGAGCTTTAATTCGAGAAAAGACAGACTTTTGAGGTTGAGGATGTGAAGATCTTCTTCTTTGGGTAAGAGAATTTATTCTCTTGAAGACAGAAGTACATGGTGAATTATTGACATGAGAATCTGAGATATTCAATTTTTTACTTAACGAGCCCAACCTGTCCAATAAAAATACTCTAATACGTGAAGCCTCCACCCGACAAAGTGTTTAATTTTTATCCTTCTTTGTGATTTAGATTTGGATAAGTTTAGTCGATGCGAAACCAAGATCAGTCTTGGGCAGAATAATCCTATGCCCTTGTTTCCTCAATTTCTTTTGTGTCTCATCGGGGTCGTACATTTTCTCGTCCAGTAAGTTTAGGACTGAGTTTTTCAAGTCCTGTGGGATTTGAAAAATCATACCCAGACTTAGCCAAGAGTTTGTATACATTTGGATCAAACCCTTCATCAGTTCTTTGTCTTGGAAGGAATCCATGTTCAACTGTAGCTTTTGAAGGTCGAATAAATCATTTCAACAGAAGTTTAATAGGAGTAGACTTTTCAATCTTTGTGAGAAAAAGAGTTAATTATTCTCTTAGGCTTTGCAGGTCTTTTTTTTCTTTTGTACAAGATATCTTTAACTTAACTTTTTCAGTTTCAAGTATCTCTACGACAGGTGATTGCTCTTCTAGTCACTGAGATTTTGGAACATACTTGAAAATTGATGTAATATGATGTATTTTAATCAAGACCTCCCACTTTAGAGTTATATTTGTACTATCTGTCACTAAGACATCTAGAGGGATGAACGATGATTCTTTTGCTTTTGTAGATTCAACCTCTGTGTAGACAGAAGGTTTGTTGTAGAGATGCCCAAAGATGTGTCTGGCTCAGTGTAAACTTTTGTATCTACAAAATGAGCTCCTACTTCAGTAAATGGTTTGTTGTTTGCCACCACTGTCTATACACCATTCTTGCAGAACTTGAAACATTAATGAAGAGTTGATAGAACAACACTGTTATCATGAACCCAGGGTCGTCCCAACAATAAATTGTAGGACATCTTTACATCGATTACGTGGAATAAGGTTTTAGCTTGCAACCCTCTAATCGTTAGGTTTACACGAATCATGCCAATAACTCTTTGCCCACCTTGATTAAAACCTTGAATAATGAGGTGATTGTGGGCCAAGTCATCGACTGTAATGCTAAGAATTTTCATTGTAAATTTTGGCATAAGATTTACTGTGGAGCCCCCATCCATAAGAATGTGATTTACCTTTTGTTTCCTTATGTATCCGGAGACAAAAAGATAACGGTTGTGTGGCTTTGATCCTAGTTGAAGGTCATCATCAATAAAAGTAATTGTTGCATAGCATGAGCCAAATGTAGCTCCAACTACTTCTTTGTCGTTGGATTCTTTGATGGTGGTCGTGTGTTTCTCAAGCTCTTTGATACTTTGGACTTCATTTTGACTCTTACCACTGTCGATTTTTGAATCGATCTTCACAGTTGACACCATGTAAGGTTGGCGCAACTTCATCCTCGAGGTATCCTTTTGGAAATAAATCATACAAAGTAATAGGCTTGCAAATTCCTTCACCCAACATTGGGTGTTCTGTTAATGTCGTCTTTTTGGCACTTTTCCCATTTTGGACACCTTTCTTAGGAATATATCGAGACTTCTTTTGCTTTTGCCCCTATCGAAGTGGCTGGTCGGAGGAACATGAGTTTGTTCCTTTCGTCGTCTTCTCGTCACCAAGGTCCATCCTTCGTTATTGTGTTGAAGAAATTTATTCTCATTTATTGGATTGTCAAGAATACTACATTGGGAAAGATATATCTAAATAGGTTTAAACGAGCCAAATTAAACAGTTGTTGAGTAGATATTAGAGTTTAAAAATAATTGATGATAAGCACAGGTCCGCTCGAACTTTGAAGATGGGAAGTTAACAACAATATGATTTAAAGTTGCTATCTCGTCCGTGTCTAACAAGATTTTTCCTTGCTTCACCAAATTCATCATAATGTTCTTGAAAATGAAACACTTTTCAGTCGGATGGCCAACAATATGATGATATTGTAGTATTTCGGGTCATCAACACGTCCCATTTCTTGAGGGCACTTACATTCTGGGAGTTTAACAATTTTACTTTCAAGTAATCATTCCAATATGCCAGGAACATCAGAGTCCGGGAATAGGTATTCCTTCATCCCTAATTTTTTGAGCATCGGACGTTGGTTTTTCTTTTCTTGAAACTATCGTGGCTTATTGTCTTCTTTCTTCTTATCTTTGATAACAACCTTTATCGGGACATCATAGACAATCATTGATTCTTTAACAACACTCTTTGATGATTTTACAACATTCTTTTCATCCTTTCTATCTTTGCGTGGCTCTAAAATCGAAGGATCTTTACCGCTACGAGATTTAATGCTAATCTTCATATCATGGGAATGTGTAACCAATTCTTTAAAGGTTCATGGCTTTATATCTTAAAAAATATAAAGGAGATCCCAATGCATAACTTGCATACACATTTCAACAGCAGAGAATTCTGTCAACCGGTCCTTGCAATCCAAGCTAAGTGCTCGCCACTGATTGATATAGTCCATCACAGGCTTGTCCTTCTATTGTCTTATGTTAGTCAACTCTATCATACTAACAGTGCAACGGGTGTGAGTTGCGCGGTGCGGAAGCAGTTTAGTTAATTTAGAGTGAGATGCTAATCCTTAGACCTAGAGGGGGGTGAATAGGTCATCTTGCCCAATTTTTATGATTGATTAATTACCCACAATTATTATCAATTAAGCATCCAAACCAATCACAAAATAAATAAAGCAAGTAAGGAAAAGTTAGAGATGACACCAGGAATTTTACGTGGAAACCCAAGATGGGAAAAACCACGGGGGTGAGGCAGAAACCCCAGAGAAACCAATCCACTATCTCGAAGCAAAGTACACCAGACTCTGTCCCAGACTCACACCCACTCCACTCTGACAAGAACTTGATGCGGAACACCTCAGGCTTACAATTGCGACAACACGTCCAACTGCTGCAGACTCCCGGCTAACGTCACAATTCTTCCAGAAGGGTTGCTGAAAGAACACAAATACTCCGCAAGTATTTTGTTCCCTTCGTAGTGATCGTTTCTCTTCCTCTTCAGATAAAATCTTGTAGTTTGAAGGAACCACCTCTACTGCTCTTGATCAACCTTTGTAGACTGATGATGTCTTGAAGATTCCGTTGATCAGATGAAGAAGAACATCACAACTTAAACACTCCGTGTGTGTGTGCTCTCAAAAATAAAAATCAATGAAGATTTTCTCTCATAAATTCCTCTTTTAGCTCTCAAAAATATATTCCTGGTTCTGAATATTAAATCATTGAGTTCCTCATCTCTCTCTAGAAGATTGAAGTATAAAGAGGTATTTATAAGGTTTAGAATCCTTAGTCTACTTGGAAAACAAGTTTAAAACACCTAAGGAAAGTTTTAGAGAAGTTTTGGTTGACTAGGAAATCAATTCGGATCAAAAAGGAAATTTTCGCGCATGTCAGCCAAGTCGGACCGGTCCTAAAAATTGGGGACGGGTGGGACTTTTCAGACATGTTGAATTTTCAAAGTCCCGAGATAAGTTGGACCGGTCCTCATTTTTGGGGACCGGTGGGACTTAGCAAAAACTCAATTTTAATTTTTAAAGCATATTTTCCAAGTCCTAAGCCCACCAAACTTCAAAACATAGTGTCCTCACTCACATACCTGTTCTAAGTGATGTCCTTATCAAATCCACGGTATCGAGACACCTTCCCTTCAGCTCCGAAGATCGAGACACAAGATCAAACAAAAATTACAACTCGATCAACAAGTTTTGACACCGAAATTTGCCAATTATATTTATATATCTCACAACGGGTGCTGTATAACCTGTTTAAAAATTCTCGTTACATTTGTTCCCAACTATCAATTGATTCGGATTTTAAATCTGTATACCACTCAAAAGCATTCCCCTTAAGGGAACAAATAAATTGTTTAACCAATAAATCTCCCTCAGTCCCAACATTGTTGTAGGTCTCGACAAAATGAGCGATATGTTGTTTTGGGTTGCCCTTTTCATTAAACTGTTGGATCTTCGGAAGTTGGTGCCCTGCAGGCATCTTCATATTATCAATTCTCTTTGTGTAGGACTTTGAGTACATGAGAGTGCTTTGAAAGGTGCCGTCATACTGTGCTCGGATTGTGTTCGTTATCATATCCTGCAATTGTTGGACAAATAGCGAAGCATAGTTAGTTTCATCAACCAAATGTCCTGGCGTAGATGTGTGACAACAATCTTTTGACTGGGCACCTTGAAGGGCTGAATTTGAAGTATTCACAGGTAATTGTGTTGATTCGTCAGGATTTTAGATTTTAAGCTTACTCATTAGTGCAGTGATCTACAAGTTCTTCTCTTCAACAATTTTTGTAAGATTTTCGATTGCACGCGCCATTGTTGCCAGTTGATTTTCCACCGAGGTTGTTCCAATCATCATAGCTGCAACAATATTCGAATAGGAAAGACATTGAGAACCAACATTCTTTGAAATGACTGATTGTTCTAAAATTTCAAATAATGACTCTGAGAACGAGCCAAAGCTAGAGTTGGCATCAAAGACGGAGTGGGGTGAATGTGGTGGCGCTGACTTTTCTGAAATAACGTAAGAGATTTTTGTCACCTGAGGATCAAAGGTGTTAACACGTTGAATTTTCACATCCATTGGTTTAGTAGGATTGGTTTTCACCAAATCTTGTTGATTCCTGAGTGAAACACAATCCATAATTCAAAGAGCTATTGACATATCGAATAATGCGCTTGACTGCAATGAGATGTTGTTCTCTAGGATCAACTTGATACCTAGCACATACTCCTACACTAAATGCAATATCAGGCCTACTTGCTGTTAAATACAACAGGCTGCCAATCATACTCCTATATAATGAAGGATCAACTCTCTTAGAATCAGAGTTCTTTTCCAACTTGGAAGAAGTACTCATAGGAGTTTGCACATGTTTGGAACCTTCCAAACCAAATTTCTTGACTAACTCCTTTGCATACTTAGTTTGAGATATAAAAATCCCATCATCAAATTGCTTCACCTGGAGTCCAAGAAAAAATGTTAGTTCACCAACCATGCTCATCTCAAAAGTATTACCCATATCTTTAGCAAATTCATGAACAAGGTTATCAGAAGTAGAACCAACAATAATATCATCCACATAGATTTGAGCAACAATCAAATTTTTCCCTTTCCTGATTATGAACAAAGTTTTATCAGCTCCCCCTCTCCTAAAGCCCTTATGCAACAAATAAGAAGTCAATTTTTCATACCATGCTCTAGGAGCTTGTTTCAAACCATAAAGAGCCTTTTTCAAATGAAAAACATGATCAGGATTATGTGGATCAACAAAACCTTTAGGTTGAGCTACATACACTTCTTCTTGCAAAATACCATTTAGAAAAGCACTTTTAACATCCATTTGAAACAATTTAAATTTAAAGTGACATGCAAGAGCAAGAAGAAGACGAATAGACTCAAGTCTAGCAACTGGTGCAAAAGTTTCATCAAAATCAATTCCTTCAACTTGAGTATATCCTTGTGCAACTAACCTGGCTTTATTTCTCATTACAAGCCCATTCTCATCAAGTTTGTTTTTAAAAATCCATTTAGTTCCTATGATGTTCATATCCTTAGGTTGAGGCACTAACTCCCAAACATCATTTTTCACAAATTGATTCAACTCTTCTTGCATTGCTATAAGCCAATCAGAACTTTGAAGAGCTTCATCAACATTTTTAGGTTCAAATTGAGCCATATGACATGAGTGTCCTATGTTATCTCGGACTCTACTCCTAGTATTTCTTTCCTCCCATGGCCCTATCACATTAGTTAATGGATGACTACTTCGAACCCTAGAACTGCCAGACATTTGGACTTCCTCATGTGGTGTAGGATTTTCTATAGGTGCATGTGTATCATCAACAATTTCATCACCACCTACATGCTCACCTTCATCCTCAGTTTCACTTTCTTTCTCAACCTCTCTCTCACTAGGTTCACTCTCAGGTAACCCTAAGGTGTTTATACCTTCTTCTTCCTCAGGTTGATCATGTATCTCCTTAGGCCTTGAGTCATCAATCACAACATTAATTGACTCCATTACAACTTTAGTGCGACGGTTATACACCCTATACGCCCGACTATTTATTGCATATCCCAAAAAATATCCTTCATCACTTCTAGAGTCAAATTTTCCTAAATTCTCCCTATCTCTAAGGATATAACATTTACTCCCAAAGACTCTAAAGTGTTTAATGTTGGGCGTCTTTCCATACCACAATTCATATGCAGTCTTTTCAGTTCCAGGCCTAAGGTACACCCTGTTTAAAACATGACAAGCAGTACTAACAGCTTCAGCCCAAAAATGTTTAGCTAACTTACTTTCATGAAGCATAGTACGTGCCATCTCTGCAATTGTCCTATTCTTTCTTTCAACTACACCATTCTGCTGAGGTGTTTTAGGTGCAGAAAATTCATGACTTATGCCAAGAGTATCACAATACTCAATGTAAGGTCTAGGTTCAAACTCACCTCCTCTATCACTCCTAACACGAGTTATTGCATATCCTTTCTCATTCTGAATCCTTTGGCAAATTGACCTGAAGAACACAAAAGCATCAGATTTTTCTCTCAAGAAAGCAATAAAAGTAAATCTAGAAAAATCATCAACCATTACAAGCATATACTTTTTACCACTTATGCTTTGAGTTCTTACTGGACCCATTAAATCCATATGAATCAGTTCCAATGGTCTTGAAGTGACTTGATGCTTAAGTCTCTTATGTGACACTCTAGTTTGCTTACCTAATTGACATGGTCCACATACCTCATCTGTTGGCCTTTTCAATTTAGGCAAACCTCGAACTTGTTCATGATTAGACAAACTTACCAAATCATTGTAATTCACATGACCAAGTCTCCTATGCCACAAAATAGTTTCATCAGTCACAGCAGAAAAACACATATGTGAAGGATCTGAAAATATCACATAACAATTTTCAGGAGTTCTAGATCCTTTCAAAATACAATCACCCTGCTCATTAGTTACAAAACATCCATGTTGAGTAAAATTAACTTGAAAACCACTATCACATATTTGACTGATACTCAACAAGTTTGCAGCTAAACCTTTAACATATAGAACATTTTTCAATTCACCAAAAGCAGGAAAATCAATTTTACCTTTACCACTTACTTTAGATGCATTACCATCACCAAAGGTAACAGATCCACCAGTATAATCCTTAAAAGTGGTAAACAATGTTCTATCCCCAGTCATGTGCCTAGAGCAACCACTATCAAAGTACCAACCTGTAGGACCAAGTGCTCTAAGTGCAGTGTGCATGACAAAACATTTCAGATTATTCTTTTTCACCCAAACAGTTTCAGATTTTTTATCAAATGATTTCCTAACTGTTTTAGAATCAGAATTATCAGTCTCAAGGGGCTTTTTCTTCTTATTGCCTAGAACAGAATTAAAGCAATTCAATTTATCAAATTTTTCTTTCAATTCCTGTTGCTTCTTTTCAAGTTCTTTCATCTCATTCAGCAAAACTCTTGAACTGTTTAAGTTTTTATGTTTTTTCAGTTCAACTTTTCTCTTTTGACACTTGTATTTAATATGACCTATTTGTCCACAAAAATGACATGTTGGAGCAAGTTTTAGAGCATGAGTAATAATAGAAGGCTTAGTCTCAACTTTCACAAAAATATCTTTTGATTTTAAAAATGAGAATTCCTTTGAAGTTGAACACAATTCTTCTTTGTTACTCAAGTTTTTAGAAAGATCCAACTTACCAAATTTGCAAGTGTCAGAGTTAAATTTCTGGAAAGATTGATTAGATTTAACAAGTTCACAATTCAAGTTATCAATCTTATGCTCAAGTGAATTATTAAACCCTTTAATCTGTTTAACTTCCTGTTCCAGAAATTCAACTTTACCAAGAAGATTCATCTTTTCATGTCTAAGTTCTTCTAAATTTTTATTGGTAACAGAAACTTCCAATTTGTAAATATCTCTATCAAGTTCAGCAAGTTTTAATTTTTCCAACAAATTTTCATAGTCCCTTTTCAACTTAGACCACTCAAGATGCATGCCAGTTATAGAATCAGAAAATTGGGGTAAAACAATTTCCTCATCAAAAGACACAATATGAGACATCATGAAATTCACAACTAAATTAACCAAAAAAAAATCTAACTCAGAATTGAGCAACCCGCTCTGATACCAAATGTGAGTTGCGCGGTGCGGAAGCAGTTTAGTTAATTTAGAGTGAGATGCTAATCCTTAGACCTAGAGGGGGGTGAATAGGTCATCTTGCCCAATTTTTATGATTGATTAATTACCCACAATTATTATCAATTAAGCATCCAAACCAATCACAAAATAAATAAAGCAAGTAAGGAAAAGTTAGAGATGACACCAGGAATTTTACGTGGAAACCCAAGATGGGAAAAACCACGGGGGTGAGGCAGAAACCCCAGAGAAACCAATCCACTATCTCGAAGCAAAGTACACCAGACTCTGTCCCAGACTCACACCCACTCCACTCTGACAAGAACTTGATGCGGAACACCTCAGGCTTACAATTGCGACAACACGTCCAACTGCTGCAGACTCCCGGCTAACGTCACAATTCTTCCAGAAGGGTTGCTGAAAGAACACAAATACTCCGCAAGTATTTTGTTCCCTTCGTAGTGATCGTTTCTCTTCCTCTTCAGATAAAATCTTGTAGTTTGAAGGAACCACCTCTACTGCTCTTGATCAACCTTTGTAGACTGATGATGTCTTGAAGATTCCGTTGATCAGATGAAGAAGAACATCACAACTTAAACACTCCGTGTGTGTGTGCTCTCAAAAATAAAAATCAATGAAGATTTTCTCTCATAAATTCCTCTTTTAGCTCTCAAAAATATATTCCTGGTTCTGAATATTAAATCATTGAGTTCCTCATCTCTCTCTAGAAGATTGAAGTATAAAGAGGTATTTATAAGGTTTAGAATCCTTAGTCTACTTGGAAAACAAGTTTAAAACACCTAAGGAAAGTTTTAGAGAAGTTTTGGTTGACTAGGAAATCAATTCGGATCAAAAAGGAAATTTTCGCGCATGTCAGCCAAGTCGGACCGGTCCTAAAAATTGGGGACGGGTGGGACTTTTCAGACATGTTGAATTTTCAAAGTCCCGAGATAAGTTGGACCGGTCCTCATTTTTGGGGACCGGTGGGACTTAGCAAAAACTCAATTTTAATTTTTAAAGCATATTTTCCAAGTCCTAAGCCCACCAAACTTCAAAACATAGTGTCCTCACTCACATACCTGTTCTAAGTGATGTCCTTATCAAATCCACGGTATCGAGACACCTTCCCTTCAGCTCCGAAGATCGAGACACAAGATCAAACAAAAATTACAACTCGATCAACAAGTTTTGACACCGAAATTTGCCAATTATATTTATATATCTCACAACGGGTGCTGTATAACCTGTTTAAAAATTCTCGTTACATTTGTTCCCAACTATCAATTGATTCGGATTTTAAATCTGTATACCACTCAAAAGCATTCCCCTTAAGGGAACAAATAAATTGTTTAACCAATAAATCTCCCTCAGTCCCAACATTGTTGTAGGTCTCGACAAAATGAGCGATATGTTGTTTTGGGTTGCCCTTTTCATTAAACTGTTGGATCTTCGGAAGTTGGTGCCCTGCAGGCATCTTCATATTATCAATTCTCTTTGTGTAGGACTTTGAGTACATGAGAGTGCTTTGAAAGGTGCCGTCATACTGTGCTCGGATTGTGTTCGTTATCATATCCTGCAATTGTTGGACAAATAGCGAAGCATAGTTAGTTTCATCAACCAAATGTCCTGGCGTAGATGTGTGACAACAATCTTTTGACTGGGCACCTTGAAGGGCTGAATTTGAAGTATTCACAGGTAATTGTGTTGATTCGTCAGGATTTTAGATTTTAAGCTTACTCATTAGTGCAGTGATCTACAAGTTCTTCTCTTCAACAATTTTTGTAAGATTTTCGATTGCACGCGCCATTGTTGCCAGTTGATTTTCCACCGAGGTTGTTCCAATCATCATAGCTGCAACAATATTCGAATAGGAAAGACATTGAGAACCAACATTCTTTGAAATGACTGATTGTTCTAAAATTTCAAATAATGACTCTGAGAACGAGCCAAAGCTAGAGTTGGCATCAAAGACGGAGTGGGGTGAATGTGGTGGCGCTGACTTTTCTGAAATAACGTAAGAGATTTTTGTCACCTGAGGATCAAAGGTGTTAACACGTTGAATTTTCACATCCATTGGTTTAGTAGGATTGGTTTTCACCAAATCTTGTTGATTCCTGAGTGAAACACAATCCATAATTCAAAGAGCTATTGACATATCGAATAATGCGCTTGACTGCAATGAGATGTTGTTCTCTAGGATCAACTTGATACCTAGCACATACTCCTACACTAAATGCAATATCAGGCCTACTTGCTGTTAAATACAACAGGCTGCCAATCATACTCCTATATAATGAAGGATCAACTCTCTTAGAATCAGAGTTCTTTTCCAACTTGGAAGAAGTACTCATAGGAGTTTGCACATGTTTGGAACCTTCCAAACCAAATTTCTTGACTAACTCCTTTGCATACTTAGTTTGAGATATAAAAATCCCATCATCAAATTGCTTCACCTGGAGTCCAAGAAAAAATGTTAGTTCACCAACCATGCTCATCTCAAAAGTATTACCCATATCTTTAGCAAATTCATGAACAAGGTTATCAGAAGTAGAACCAACAATAATATCATCCACATAGATTTGAGCAACAATCAAATTTTTCCCTTTCCTGATTATGAACAAAGTTTTATCAGCTCCCCCTCTCCTAAAGCCCTTATGCAACAAATAAGAAGTCAATTTTTCATACCATGCTCTAGGAGCTTGTTTCAAACCATAAAGAGCCTTTTTCAAATGAAAAACATGATCAGGATTATGTGGATCAACAAAACCTTTAGGTTGAGCTACATACACTTCTTCTTGCAAAATACCATTTAGAAAAGCACTTTTAACATCCATTTGAAACAATTTAAATTTAAAGTGACATGCAAGAGCAAGAAGAAGACGAATAGACTCAAGTCTAGCAACTGGTGCAAAAGTTTCATCAAAATCAATTCCTTCAACTTGAGTATATCCTTGTGCAACTAACCTGGCTTTATTTCTCATTACAAGCCCATTCTCATCAAGTTTGTTTTTAAAAATCCATTTAGTTCCTATGATGTTCATATCCTTAGGTTGAGGCACTAACTCCCAAACATCATTTTTCACAAATTGATTCAACTCTTCTTGCATTGCTATAAGCCAATCAGAACTTTGAAGAGCTTCATCAACATTTTTAGGTTCAAATTGAGCCATATGACATGAGTGTCCTATGTTATCTCGGACTCTACTCCTAGTATTTCTTTCCTCCCATGGCCCTATCACATTAGTTAATGGATGACTACTTCGAACCCTAGAACTGCCAGACATTTGGACTTCCTCATGTGGTGTAGGATTTTCTATAGGTGCATGTGTATCATCAACAATTTCATCACCACCTACATGCTCACCTTCATCCTCAGTTTCACTTTCTTTCTCAACCTCTCTCTCACTAGGTTCACTCTCAGGTAACCCTAAGGTGTTTATACCTTCTTCTTCCTCAGGTTGATCATGTATCTCCTTAGGCCTTGAGTCATCAATCACAACATTAATTGACTCCATTACAACTTTAGTGCGACGGTTATACACCCTATACGCCCGACTATTTATTGCATATCCCAAAAAATATCCTTCATCACTTCTAGAGTCAAATTTTCCTAAATTCTCCCTATCTCTAAGGATATAACATTTACTCCCAAAGACTCTAAAGTGTTTAATGTTGGGCGTCTTTCCATACCACAATTCATATGCAGTCTTTTCAGTTCCAGGCCTAAGGTACACCCTGTTTAAAACATGACAAGCAGTACTAACAGCTTCAGCCCAAAAATGTTTAGCTAACTTACTTTCATGAAGCATAGTACGTGCCATCTCTGCAATTGTCCTATTCTTTCTTTCAACTACACCATTCTGCTGAGGTGTTTTAGGTGCAGAAAATTCATGACTTATGCCAAGAGTATCACAATACTCAATGTAAGGTCTAGGTTCAAACTCACCTCCTCTATCACTCCTAACACGAGTTATTGCATATCCTTTCTCATTCTGAATCCTTTGGCAAATTGACCTGAAGAACACAAAAGCATCAGATTTTTCTCTCAAGAAAGCAATAAAAGTAAATCTAGAAAAATCATCAACCATTACAAGCATATACTTTTTACCACTTATGCTTTGAGTTCTTACTGGACCCATTAAATCCATATGAATCAGTTCCAATGGTCTTGAAGTGACTTGATGCTTAAGTCTCTTATGTGACACTCTAGTTTGCTTACCTAATTGACATGGTCCACATACCTCATCTGTTGGCCTTTTCAATTTAGGCAAACCTCGAACTTGTTCATGATTAGACAAACTTACCAAATCATTGTAATTCACATGACCAAGTCTCCTATGCCACAAAATAGTTTCATCAGTCACAGCAGAAAAACACATATGTGAAGGATCTGAAAATATCACATAACAATTTTCAGGAGTTCTAGATCCTTTCAAAATACAATCACCCTGCTCATTAGTTACAAAACATCCATGTTGAGTAAAATTAACTTGAAAACCACTATCACATATTTGACTGATACTCAACAAGTTTGCAGCTAAACCTTTAACATATAGAACATTTTTCAATTCACCAAAAGCAGGAAAATCAATTTTACCTTTACCACTTACTTTAGATGCATTACCATCACCAAAGGTAACAGATCCACCAGTATAATCCTTAAAAGTGGTAAACAATGTTCTATCCCCAGTCATGTGCCTAGAGCAACCACTATCAAAGTACCAACCTGTAGGACCAAGTGCTCTAAGTGCAGTGTGCATGACAAAACATTTCAGATTATTCTTTTTCACCCAAACAGTTTCAGATTTTTTATCAAATGATTTCCTAACTGTTTTAGAATCAGAATTATCAGTCTCAAGGGGCTTTTTCTTCTTATTGCCTAGAACAGAATTAAAGCAATTCAATTTATCAAATTTTTCTTTCAATTCCTGTTGCTTCTTTTCAAGTTCTTTCATCTCATTCAGCAAAACTCTTGAACTGTTTAAGTTTTTATGTTTTTTCAGTTCAACTTTTCTCTTTTGACACTTGTATTTAATATGACCTATTTGTCCACAAAAATGACATGTTGGAGCAAGTTTTAGAGCATGAGTAATAATAGAAGGCTTAGTCTCAACTTTCACAAAAATATCTTTTGATTTTAAAAATGAGAATTCCTTTGAAGTTGAACACAATTCTTCTTTGTTACTCAAGTTTTTAGAAAGATCCAACTTACCAAATTTGCAAGTGTCAGAGTTAAATTTCTGGAAAGATTGATTAGATTTAACAAGTTCACAATTCAAGTTATCAATCTTATGCTCAAGTGAATTATTAAACCCTTTAATCTGTTTAACTTCCTGTTCCAGAAATTCAACTTTACCAAGAAGATTCATCTTTTCATGTCTAAGTTCTTCTAAATTTTTATTGGTAACAGAAACTTCCAATTTGTAAATATCTCTATCAAGTTCAGCAAGTTTTAATTTTTCCAACAAATTTTCATAGTCCCTTTTCAACTTAGACCACTCAAGATGCATGCCAGTTATAGAATCAGAAAATTGGGGTAAAACAATTTCCTCATCAAAAGACACAATATGAGACATCATGAAATTCACAACTAAATTAACCAAAAAAAAATCTAACTCAGAATTGAGCAACCCGCTCTGATACCAAATGTGAGTTGCGCGGTGCGGAAGCAGTTTAGTTAATTTAGAGTGAGATGCTAATCCTTAGACCTAGAGGGGGGTGAATAGGTCATCTTGCCCAATTTTTATGATTGATTAATTACCCACAATTATTATCAATTAAGCATCCAAACCAATCACAAAATAAATAAAGCAAGTAAGGAAAAGTTAGAGATGACACCAGGAATTTTACGTGGAAACCCAAGATGGGAAAAACCACGGGGGTGAGGCAGAAACCCCAGAGAAACCAATCCACTATCTCGAAGCAAAGTACACCAGACTCTGTCCCAGACTCACACCCACTCCACTCTGACAAGAACTTGATGCGGAACACCTCAGGCTTACAATTGCGACAACACGTCCAACTGCTGCAGACTCCCGGCTAACGTCACAATTCTTCCAGAAGGGTTGCTGAAAGAACACAAATACTCCGCAAGTATTTTGTTCCCTTCGTAGTGATCGTTTCTCTTCCTCTTCAGATAAAATCTTGTAGTTTGAAGGAACCACCTCTACTGCTCTTGATCAACCTTTGTAGACTGATGATGTCTTGAAGATTCCGTTGATCAGATGAAGAAGAACATCACAACTTAAACACTCCGTGTGTGTGTGCTCTCAAAAATAAAAATCAATGAAGATTTTCTCTCATAAATTCCTCTTTTAGCTCTCAAAAATATATTCCTGGTTCTGAATATTAAATCATTGAGTTCCTCATCTCTCTCTAGAAGATTGAAGTATAAAGAGGTATTTATAAGGTTTAGAATCCTTAGTCTACTTGGAAAACAAGTTTAAAACACCTAAGGAAAGTTTTAGAGAAGTTTTGGTTGACTAGGAAATCAATTCGGATCAAAAAGGAAATTTTCGCGCATGTCAGCCAAGTCGGACCGGTCCTAAAAATTGGGGACGGGTGGGACTTTTCAGACATGTTGAATTTTCAAAGTCCCGAGATAAGTTGGACCGGTCCTCATTTTTGGGGACCGGTGGGACTTAGCAAAAACTCAATTTTAATTTTTAAAGCATATTTTCCAAGTCCTAAGCCCACCAAACTTCAAAACATAGTGTCCTCACTCACATACCTGTTCTAAGTGATGTCCTTATCAAATCCACGGTATCGAGACACCTTCCCTTCAGCTCCGAAGATCGAGACACAAGATCAAACAAAAATTACAACTCGATCAACAAGTTTTGACACCGAAATTTGCCAATTATATTTATATATCTCACAACGGGTGCTGTATAACCTGTTTAAAAATTCTCGTTACATTTGTTCCCAACTATCAATTGATTCGGATTTTAAATCTGTATACCACTCAAAAGCATTCCCCTTAAGGGAACAAATAAATTGTTTAACCAATAAATCTCCCTCAGTCCCAACATTGTTGTAGGTCTCGACAAAATGAGCGATATGTTGTTTTGGGTTGCCCTTTTCATTAAACTGTTGGATCTTCGGAAGTTGGTGCCCTGCAGGCATCTTCATATTATCAATTCTCTTTGTGTAGGACTTTGAGTACATGAGAGTGCTTTGAAAGGTGCCGTCATACTGTGCTCGGATTGTGTTCGTTATCATATCCTGCAATTGTTGGACAAATAGCGAAGCATAGTTAGTTTCATCAACCAAATGTCCTGGCGTAGATGTGTGACAACAATCTTTTGACTGGGCACCTTGAAGGGCTGAATTTGAAGTATTCACAGGTAATTGTGTTGATTCGTCAGGATTTTAGATTTTAAGCTTACTCATTAGTGCAGTGATCTACAAGTTCTTCTCTTCAACAATTTTTGTAAGATTTTCGATTGCACGCGCCATTGTTGCCAGTTGATTTTCCACCGAGGTTGTTCCAATCATCATAGCTGCAACAATATTCGAATAGGAAAGACATTGAGAACCAACATTCTTTGAAATGACTGATTGTTCTAAAATTTCAAATAATGACTCTGAGAACGAGCCAAAGCTAGAGTTGGCATCAAAGACGGAGTGGGGTGAATGTGGTGGCGCTGACTTTTCTGAAATAACGTAAGAGATTTTTGTCACCTGAGGATCAAAGGTGTTAACACGTTGAATTTTCACATCCATTGGTTTAGTAGGATTGGTTTTCACCAAATCTTGTTGATTCCTGAGTGAAACACAATCCATAATTCAAAGAGCTATTGACATATCGAATAATGCGCTTGACTGCAATGAGATGTTGTTCTCTAGGATCAACTTGATACCTAGCACATACTCCTACACTAAATGCAATATCAGGCCTACTTGCTGTTAAATACAACAGGCTGCCAATCATACTCCTATATAATGAAGGATCAACTCTCTTAGAATCAGAGTTCTTTTCCAACTTGGAAGAAGTACTCATAGGAGTTTGCACATGTTTGGAACCTTCCAAACCAAATTTCTTGACTAACTCCTTTGCATACTTAGTTTGAGATATAAAAATCCCATCATCAAATTGCTTCACCTGGAGTCCAAGAAAAAATGTTAGTTCACCAACCATGCTCATCTCAAAAGTATTACCCATATCTTTAGCAAATTCATGAACAAGGTTATCAGAAGTAGAACCAACAATAATATCATCCACATAGATTTGAGCAACAATCAAATTTTTCCCTTTCCTGATTATGAACAAAGTTTTATCAGCTCCCCCTCTCCTAAAGCCCTTATGCAACAAATAAGAAGTCAATTTTTCATACCATGCTCTAGGAGCTTGTTTCAAACCATAAAGAGCCTTTTTCAAATGAAAAACATGATCAGGATTATGTGGATCAACAAAACCTTTAGGTTGAGCTACATACACTTCTTCTTGCAAAATACCATTTAGAAAAGCACTTTTAACATCCATTTGAAACAATTTAAATTTAAAGTGACATGCAAGAGCAAGAAGAAGACGAATAGACTCAAGTCTAGCAACTGGTGCAAAAGTTTCATCAAAATCAATTCCTTCAACTTGAGTATATCCTTGTGCAACTAACCTGGCTTTATTTCTCATTACAAGCCCATTCTCATCAAGTTTGTTTTTAAAAATCCATTTAGTTCCTATGATGTTCATATCCTTAGGTTGAGGCACTAACTCCCAAACATCATTTTTCACAAATTGATTCAACTCTTCTTGCATTGCTATAAGCCAATCAGAACTTTGAAGAGCTTCATCAACATTTTTAGGTTCAAATTGAGCCATATGACATGAGTGTCCTATGTTATCTCGGACTCTACTCCTAGTATTTCTTTCCTCCCATGGCCCTATCACATTAGTTAATGGATGACTACTTCGAACCCTAGAACTGCCAGACATTTGGACTTCCTCATGTGGTGTAGGATTTTCTATAGGTGCATGTGTATCATCAACAATTTCATCACCACCTACATGCTCACCTTCATCCTCAGTTTCACTTTCTTTCTCAACCTCTCTCTCACTAGGTTCACTCTCAGGTAACCCTAAGGTGTTTATACCTTCTTCTTCCTCAGGTTGATCATGTATCTCCTTAGGCCTTGAGTCATCAATCACAACATTAATTGACTCCATTACAACTTTAGTGCGACGGTTATACACCCTATACGCCCGACTATTTATTGCATATCCCAAAAAATATCCTTCATCACTTCTAGAGTCAAATTTTCCTAAATTCTCCCTATCTCTAAGGATATAACATTTACTCCCAAAGACTCTAAAGTGTTTAATGTTGGGCGTCTTTCCATACCACAATTCATATGCAGTCTTTTCAGTTCCAGGCCTAAGGTACACCCTGTTTAAAACATGACAAGCAGTACTAACAGCTTCAGCCCAAAAATGTTTAGCTAACTTACTTTCATGAAGCATAGTACGTGCCATCTCTGCAATTGTCCTATTCTTTCTTTCAACTACACCATTCTGCTGAGGTGTTTTAGGTGCAGAAAATTCATGACTTATGCCAAGAGTATCACAATACTCAATGTAAGGTCTAGGTTCAAACTCACCTCCTCTATCACTCCTAACACGAGTTATTGCATATCCTTTCTCATTCTGAATCCTTTGGCAAATTGACCTGAAGAACACAAAAGCATCAGATTTTTCTCTCAAGAAAGCAATAAAAGTAAATCTAGAAAAATCATCAACCATTACAAGCATATACTTTTTACCACTTATGCTTTGAGTTCTTACTGGACCCATTAAATCCATATGAATCAGTTCCAATGGTCTTGAAGTGACTTGATGCTTAAGTCTCTTATGTGACACTCTAGTTTGCTTACCTAATTGACATGGTCCACATACCTCATCTGTTGGCCTTTTCAATTTAGGCAAACCTCGAACTTGTTCATGATTAGACAAACTTACCAAATCATTGTAATTCACATGACCAAGTCTCCTATGCCACAAAATAGTTTCATCAGTCACAGCAGAAAAACACATATGTGAAGGATCTGAAAATATCACATAACAATTTTCAGGAGTTCTAGATCCTTTCAAAATACAATCACCCTGCTCATTAGTTACAAAACATCCATGTTGAGTAAAATTAACTTGAAAACCACTATCACATATTTGACTGATACTCAACAAGTTTGCAGCTAAACCTTTAACATATAGAACATTTTTCAATTCACCAAAAGCAGGAAAATCAATTTTACCTTTACCACTTACTTTAGATGCATTACCATCACCAAAGGTAACAGATCCACCAGTATAATCCTTAAAAGTGGTAAACAATGTTCTATCCCCAGTCATGTGCCTAGAGCAACCACTATCAAAGTACCAACCTGTAGGACCAAGTGCTCTAAGTGCAGTGTGCATGACAAAACATTTCAGATTATTCTTTTTCACCCAAACAGTTTCAGATTTTTTATCAAATGATTTCCTAACTGTTTTAGAATCAGAATTATCAGTCTCAAGGGGCTTTTTCTTCTTATTGCCTAGAACAGAATTAAAGCAATTCAATTTATCAAATTTTTCTTTCAATTCCTGTTGCTTCTTTTCAAGTTCTTTCATCTCATTCAGCAAAACTCTTGAACTGTTTAAGTTTTTATGTTTTTTCAGTTCAACTTTTCTCTTTTGACACTTGTATTTAATATGACCTATTTGTCCACAAAAATGACATGTTGGAGCAAGTTTTAGAGCATGAGTAATAATAGAAGGCTTAGTCTCAACTTTCACAAAAATATCTTTTGATTTTAAAAATGAGAATTCCTTTGAAGTTGAACACAATTCTTCTTTGTTACTCAAGTTTTTAGAAAGATCCAACTTACCAAATTTGCAAGTGTCAGAGTTAAATTTCTGGAAAGATTGATTAGATTTAACAAGTTCACAATTCAAGTTATCAATCTTATGCTCAAGTGAATTATTAAACCCTTTAATCTGTTTAACTTCCTGTTCCAGAAATTCAACTTTACCAAGAAGATTCATCTTTTCATGTCTAAGTTCTTCTAAATTTTTATTGGTAACAGAAACTTCCAATTTGTAAATATCTCTATCAAGTTCAGCAAGTTTTAATTTTTCCAACAAATTTTCATAGTCCCTTTTCAACTTAGACCACTCAAGATGCATGCCAGTTATAGAATCAAAAAATTGGGGTAAAACAATTTCCTCATCAAAAGACACAATATGAGACATCATGAAATTCACAACTAAATTAACCAAAAAAAAATCTAACTCAGAATTGAGCAACCCGCTCTGATACCAAATGTGAGTTGCGCGGTGCGGAAGCAGTTTAGTTAATTTAGAGTGAGATGCTAATCCTTAGACCTAGAGGGGGGTGAATAGGTCATCTTGCCCAATTTTTATGATTGATTAATTACCCACAATTATTATCAATTAAGCATCCAAACCAATCACAAAATAAATAAAGCAAGTAAGGAAAAGTTAGAGATGACACCAGGAATTTTACGTGGAAACCCAAGATGGGAAAAACCACGGGGGTGAGGCAGAAACCCCAGAGAAACCAATCCACTATCTCGAAGCAAAGTACACCAGACTCTGTCCCAGACTCACACCCACTCCACTCTGACAAGAACTTGATGCGGAACACCTCAGGCTTACAATTGCGACAACACGTCCAACTGCTGCAGACTCCCGGCTAACGTCACAATTCTTCCAGAAGGGTTGCTGAAAGAACACAAATACTCCGCAAGTATTTTGTTCCCTTCGTAGTGATCGTTTCTCTTCCTCTTCAGATAAAATCTTGTAGTTTGAAGGAACCACCTCTACTGCTCTTGATCAACCTTTGTAGACTGATGATGTCTTGAAGATTCCGTTGATCAGATGAAGAAGAACATCACAACTTAAACACTCCGTGTGTGTGTGCTCTCAAAAATAAAAATCAATGAAGATTTTCTCTCATAAATTCCTCTTTTAGCTCTCAAAAATATATTCCTGGTTCTGAATATTAAATCATTGAGTTCCTCATCTCTCTCTAGAAGATTGAAGTATAAAGAGGTATTTATAAGGTTTAGAATCCTTAGTCTACTTGGAAAACAAGTTTAAAACACCTAAGGAAAGTTTTAGAGAAGTTTTGGTTGACTAGGAAATCAATTCGGATCAAAAAGGAAATTTTCGCGCATGTCAGCCAAGTCGGACCGGTCCTAAAAATTGGGGACGGGTGGGACTTTTCAGACATGTTGAATTTTCAAAGTCCCGAGATAAGTTGGACCGGTCCTCATTTTTGGGGACCGGTGGGACTTAGCAAAAACTCAATTTTAATTTTTAAAGCATATTTTCCAAGTCCTAAGCCCACCAAACTTCAAAACATAGTGTCCTCACTCACATACCTGTTCTAAGTGATGTCCTTATCAAATCCACGGTATCGAGACACCTTCCCTTCAGCTCCGAAGATCGAGACACAAGATCAAACAAAAATTACAACTCGATCAACAAGTTTTGACACCGAAATTTGCCAATTACATTTATATATCTCACAACGGGTGCTGTATAACCTGTTTAAAAATTCTCGTTACATTTGTTCCCAACTATCAATTGATTCGGATTTTAAATCTGTATACCACTCAAAAGCATTCCCCTTAAGGGAACAAATAAATTGTTTAACCAATAAATCTCCCTCAGTCCCAACATTGTTGTAGGTCTCGACAAAATGAGCGATATGTTGTTTTGGGTTGCCCTTTTCATTAAACTGTTGGATCTTCGGAAGTTGGTGCCCTGCAGACATCTTCATATTATCAATTCTCTTTGTGTAGGACTTTGAGTACATGAGAGTGCTTTGAAAGGTGCCGTCATACTGTGCTCGGATTGTGTTCGTTATCATATCCTGCAATTGTTGGACAAATAGCGAAGCATAGTTAGTTTCATCAACCAAATGTCCTGGCGTAGATGTGTGACAACAATCTTTTGACTGGGCACCTTGAAGGGCTGAATTTGAAGTATTCACAGGTAATTGTGTTGATTCGTCAGGATTTTAGATTTTAAGCTTACTCATTAGTGCAGTGATCTACAAGTTCTTCTCTTCAACAATTTTTGTAAGATTTTCGATTGCACGCGCCATTGTTGCCAGTTGATTTTCCACCGAGGTTGTTCCAATCATCATAGCTGCAACAATATTCGAATAGGAAAGACATTGAGAACCAACATTCTTTGAAATGACTGATTGTTCTAAAATTTCAAATAATGACTCTGAGAACGAGCCAAAGCTAGAGTTGGCATCAAAGACGGAGTGGGGTGAATGTGGTGGCGCTGACTTTTCTGAAATAACGTAAGAGATTTTTGTCACCTGAAGATCAAAGGTGTTAACACGTTGAATTTTCACATCCATTGGTTTAGTAGGATTGGTTTTCACCAAATCTTGTTGATTCCTGAGTGAAACAATTATTTTGGTATTGTTACGCGTCATAGGACCTACTGAGGTGCTGCTAGCATTTGACGGGTTTCTAATGTTCTTACCACTGTTTGCGACAACTTTGATGTTGGCTAGTGCAGCAACAATGTCTTTCGAGGTTTTCTTGTTTGTAGGCTGAATCTTGGGAGAATACATAAATTCTGATGAACAAAGTTTTGGATGTATGATGTGAGAGACAGAGATGATCCCACCGAGCGTGCCCGAAATTTGTACACTTAAATTTTGAATTTGAAAATAAGATCAAAACACGTGAACAAATATATCAAATATATTAATTTCAAGAAATATGGGTTACAAATCTCTATAAATCTTTACAAAATAAAAACAAATTCCTCTCATTCGATCTCCTTGATGATTCGGATTCAAGGATTGTCGGAGTTTGATCTTAGATTGGATTGAACTTTGGTGAAGAACGGCACGTGGATGATGTGCTTATTGTTCATCTTCTTCAGGGTTTGGATACTTTAGAGCTTTGGGTTTTGAAGAATCCTGCAGAGTTTCAGCTTTCTCTGAGAGTCTTTTGGTCCTTCTCTCCCTCCACCCTCTACCTTTATTTATAGACTTCTTGGAAGGGCAAACTAGTAACTTCTTGTACCCTTGATAATTATCTTTTGTGATAATTATCCAATTAATATATATATATCTTTAATGATAAATATTTATACATATATATCAATTATCATTTAACTCATTTTCTAGTGGGCTTGGATTTCTTAGACAATTTGGATCAGCTCATGACCCATTTATTTGTGGTGGGTCTGGACTTTGAATTATTTGACTTATTGAACTACATTCTAAAGTGGGCTAAACTGAAGATAAGCGCAAATTATATTTTGGGTCCATGTAATTTTTTAATGTCTACACACATCATAAGCGTGTTTATACTATCAAATTTAACATTAATGAAGAATAAATTTTGAACCAAAAGATTCAAAATTCAGGAATTAGTCAAAATGTAATTCATCTCTTGGTAAGAATGGAAATGCAATGCAGGTAAAGGAAAGAAATTCTCGTAATAACTTTTTACTAATACAGAAATTCAACTTAATTCATTCATATTAATAATACAAGAACAAGAATAATTTATTTTTTTCCGTAAATAAGAGAAATATGTTTAAATATAGGAGAAGAATATACAAATATACTTGAGGGCATACCCCAAAACTGAGAAGAAAAAAAACATTACATTGCAAAAGATTTGATCAACGAGGGAAGGGCCCAAGCGACCCAAGAGGAGTCTTTTTAATGGCCCAATCCGATTGTGAATTTTTATTTTCCAATGATAAATAAAAAGGTTAAATTACTATTACACGAGGTTTGAACAAATTACATACCGATGGAGCGTTTGAAATTTATTATTTTCACCTTTCTTGAGATTTGACACGCTTAACGACACTCTTACATTTTCTTTCGGTTAAAACCGTTAATCAAATTTTTAAAAATGACCATTTTGCCATTCCTTTCAATAATATTTTATATTAAAATATTAAAAATAAAAATAATATTTTGCATAATAACTTAGCGTTTGTTTGTTAGAGATTTAAGGTATACAGAGAAGTTAGAATAATAACGATCAAATGTTGCACGTGGTCTATAATATATCCAAACTTTAGGAAATATAAGTATAATTTATCCTAAATAAAAATGCAGTCGAAATGTACAATTCACCGATTTAACTTGTATCTGACTATACAAGAAGAAGAGAGAGAAAAAAAAATAAGTTTTTACTCATTCAAAGTTTATTGACTAGTGTGAATGAATTCAGAGCCGAAAAGATTGTTATTTTACATTGTCCTCGGTGTAAGTTATATAAATCAGACCAATTATAAGACCCATATAATCATAAAGATTTTACCTTTAATAAAAGTATATGTCAATCTCTTCCTGTCCTTAGAATCTAATCAGACCATGAATTGTAAGGCAAAAGCAACGTACCCACCTAGAATGCTAACGAAAAAGTAGCTCATGTATATCTTCCTCAGTCCAATGCAATGAACACAAGTTAATTGCCCATCCCACTAGGCACTAGGCACTAGGCCACTAGAATATGAGCGTGTGTGTGTTTCTATATAGGATATGTGTACAGACAACATACATCTATACTCGCTCACAAGTTAAGACTCATCACCTTTTACAGTTGAACTGTAATCATGGGACAAGTTAGACAGTCACAATTAAGGGCATCAAGGTAAAATTAGTGACCATATAGTGCTTACAGAAGATTCAAGAAACAGGGAGCGTATAGTGCCTTACAGAAGAATTCAAGAAACAGAGAGCATATAGTGTATAGTGATGGCAGATAAGCAGAAAATGTGCGAAAGAGATGAGGAATTTTCCCAAGAAAATTGCTGTTTGGCCCCTCTCACCACACTACTCACTTCCTTCAAGATTTTCCTGAGAAACTTCAAATTGTTCTCTTCCATTTTTGTCCTCACCACCCTCCCACTCTCTCTCCTCCTCTGCTCGCTCTCTCTCTCCTCCCACCCCATGATATCCCAAATCTACGACCTCGAGGCTTTGGCCATGTTGGCCCCCACACACTTCGAGGCCCGGCAAGTGTGGAAACAGTCACGTGAGGAAGCTCTCTCTCTCCTCGGCCTCAAGGCCCTCTACTTCGTCCCATGTTACGCTCTCTCACTCATCACCGCCGTAACAGCCGTCAGTTCCACTTCTGCGTCATTATCCGGCAATCGCCCCAGTCTCGCTACGGCGGTTACGGCAGTTAAGGCAACGTGGAGGAGGCCGCTGGTGACCTCGATATGCGTGTACGCTATCATGCTTGTGTGCATTCACGTACCGCGCACGTTAGTGGCGCTCCTGCTTAGCACGGCGGGTCTGAGACTCCTTGCGGTGGTGGTCGGGGCGGTTCTGGAGGTGTACTTGATGGCGGTTGTGAGCTTAGGCCTCGTGGTGTCTATCGTGGAAGAGCGGGTTGGTATCGATCCAATCTGGGCCGGGTGGGGCCTCATGGAGAGCAGGAAGTTTTGCGGGTTGGTCTTGTCGGGTTTGTTAGTTTTGGTTTCGGGTGCGATCAGTTGTGAGATTGAAGGGTCAACGGACGGTGACGATTTGTCGAGGGGAAGATGGATGGTGGTTATGGGTCTGGGGAACAAAGCGGGTTTGATTTGTTTGTTTGGGTTGGTGGTACTTTGGAGCTATGTTGTTACAACGGTTTTCTACAGTGAGTGTAGGAAGAGACACGTAACAAGCGATCATATACATGATACAGTTTAATTGTGATTTAACTATAACGTGCTGTAACTGCTGTTGTATGGCAATTTTTTCAATTTTTTTTGAGAAGTATATAAAAGAGATGTAAACATGGTCACGTTATAAATGCTTCTTATCCACTTATTTGGGAAATATTATTTATGACTAATTTCATTGTTTTGTGAAATAAAATTATTCGTGCGAAAATATTTATTTTAATTTAAAATAACTTATAAACTTGCAATGAAATCATTATCTTGACAAGAGTTGTCAAATATTTGATCATGAGATTAAAATAAAATTTTCTTGACTTTATCTTCTTACCTTTATAAATCTGGATATTCATCTCATTTCAATTGTTAATGAGGTTTTGAACTCAAAACTCTTATCAAGAGTGTATATCTTGAATTATAATAGTTGTTCATTCGTCAATTTTTAATCTCTTTTTTCTAAATAATCAATTATAAATCTTCTCTTTGCTATCTTTAATAAATAAGATATTGGTGATATTTTTTTCTTTCTTTTCCTTCCTTTCTTATCGGGGCGGATTAGCCCCCACCAATTTTTTTCTCAAAAAAATATCATATTTATGGTTAAAAGCTCACTACATTTATGTTTATCTTTTTTGTATTGCATTTGAAGAGTACTCCCTCCACATTAGAATAGGCGAAATAAAATTTATCCTTATTACTTAACCTCGGTTGATCTTTTATTCGTGTATATATATATATATGTTATGAATTCAAGAGAAAAGAAAAATAAATCTGGATACTTGACAATTTTTATTTATTAGTTGTCAACTGTTTTTTCTAATTTTTCTCTCATATCATTTATAAATATGCTCTTAAAAATATATATTAAAATTGCACTGAAAGTAAAAGTTGTTACAAATATTGTATTTTATTTTTTTTAAATTAAATTTTAGATTACTAGTTTCTCTCTCCCTTCCCCCAAAAAATGAATATTTCTGGTTGTCCAACTCTTTTGTTTTTAAATTTTTTTTTAAGTCCCTGCCTCTTATTATCCAAAAATAAGATAATAAAGCAACACGAACTTTTGCTTCATAATATTTCAATCATAATTAATTAAAAGTACATTATCAAAACTATTTCAACCAAAAATTAAAAATATCTATTTATAGATTATTAGATTGTGTTTCACTCCTTAAAAAGAAAGAATGAGAGTACTTTTATATTTTATTTTATTTTATTTTTTGTTGGGTACTTTACTCTCTTTTCTCTCTTTTTTTTAACCCAAAAAATAATTAAATTCTATGGGCTGTAAAGTCTGCAAAAGTTCACGTCCCTCTGTCCAGGAAATGTGAAACCTACATGTAGAGGCATGCAATATTCCTGCTATCACAAACCACCGAAAAGTGGAAAAAGGACAAAAACATTAATATCGACACTTTGCAACGTGTCGAAATCCTACCCCCTTCACATGAAAAATGTATAAACCTGTCAGTCACTTTGATCATAATGTGCTTCTTTTAAAAGCTCGAATCACAGACAGATGTTAGCAAATGATTGACAGTTCAGAAGGTAGGTCCGACGAGAAGCTTTGTCTGTCCGTTCTTCCTTGCAAAAACAGCTTTTTAGTATGTCGTCAACTTCAATCTTTAATCTGGATCGTCGGTTCGACCCTTTTTTTAAGATATTAGATTCGGTTATCCAACGTGCTTGGGGGAGTGGGAACAAATGGAGTGGATTCGGTTAGTCCTTTTAAATGTTTGGGCAAACTTAGTTGACACACTTGAAAATTTAGATATTGTCGCAATTTGTAGAATTTTGTCACTAACACCTCTTCAAATTTATATTGTATATCATATATATATATTTTTTTGTCAAAAGTAGGCCGTGTCATACCACCTTTTAATTGTAAAAACATCATGCTACCCTTTGATTTTTGACATAACCTTTTTGAATATTAAAATTACCTATTCAATCCTGCCTAATGGACTATATATATATATATATAGAGAGAGAGAGAGAGAGAGAGAGAGGGGAGGAAACCACCGAGCGCCACCAACCATAACCACCACCACCACCATGCCACCAACCACTACCACCACAGGCGGCAGAACCACCACCACCACTGTCGAACTCCAATCGCAACTTAACCCAAGCCAATGATCACCAACCACAACCACCACCACCACTGCCACCAACCACCACCACACAAACGTGTATATATATACAAACACACAAACACCACAATCACATTCACCACCACCACCATCAATTTCTCAGTACATGTTGAAGCTGTGAGAAAAAACAAGAAAGACCCAGATGAGAATAGGTGAAAATAAAAAAAAAGTGTGAGAGAGAATCGAAAATAATGGAGGTTCTACTGAGGTGTGAGAAAGTTAGGGTTTGAGTATGTACCTTGCAGGAGAGAGAATAGAAGAGATATGGGTGTTACAGACCTCTGTCGCATGTGATGTAGATGTTGCTGGAGCCTCGGAATGGCTGAGTCTATGGCCTTTGATTTAAAAATACCACTTTAACACTGTTTGTGGTGTAAGACTGAAGAAAGAACAAACCAATTTAACTTTTTTGAAAAAAGAGTATTTAAAGAACTCAAAAAATGGTATTTTTTAAAAAAATTAGTGTGAATATATGAAACTCTTACTTGAACAATAGTGCAGTCCATCAATTTCTCAGCATCACCCAACCTTATAACATCATGATACACATACCTTCTTATCTAAACTCAAAAATTGAGATCATAAATATATATATATATATATATATATATAGAGAGAGAGAGAGAGAGAGAGATTTAAGGCTGAAGAAAGAAATTAGATGGGGTTTCGAAGATTTTTGTTGTGAATTTGAAAAGACCTGTAAAAGTTGGTGAGAACGATGAGGGGGTAAGCAGTGAGGGCAAATACTCTAGCAATAGTCCAAGCAATAAACGTTATTCTCATTCTTCTTTGCCTCTTTATGAATTACACAGGTGTTGAAGAACTTCTCTCTCAAGAGGACTTTAAACCACCGAGGAAGATGCGAAGAATCCAACTGTTATAAAACAACAATTCAATAAGTTTTCAAATATAAATTCAGTTCTAAAAACCAAAAAACCCAGTTTAGAGAGAGAAATTATACAGAAAAACTCACCATTTTCAATTTGTTATTGAATTTTGGTGAAGAGAGAGACTAATATGGCCGAAATCTTCAAGGTTCCAGTTCGCGCCGCGTTGCATCCCAGCCAGCCGTAGAGTCTTGAATTGAGGCCTCACTCGCTTAGGGAAACACACATTAATTGGGTGTTTTTCAGGTGACTGTGGTTGGGATTATGGTGGTGGTAACTGTGTTTGGGATTGTGGTTGTGGATTTGGTGACTATAATCTAGGGATGGTGGCTATGGTTAGTGGTAGTGGTTGTCGTCGATGGCAGTGGTTGGTGGCAATGGTTGGAGGAGGAGATGAGAGAGGAAGCAGTCATGAGGGTAGTTTTGTCATTTTTCAAATTTGATATTTTTGTATTAAAATTTAGGGTAGTTTTGTCATTTTTTAATTTTGATATTCTTGTATTAAAATTAATTTAAATAATCTGGGGCAGACGTGACATTTTACTTATTAAAAAATTAAAAATTCTAACAGATGGTGTTGGTGACAAAATGACACAAAATTGTAGCCACATAATAATATTTCAAACCTCAGAGGATGTTAATGAAGTTTACCCTAAATGTTTTTTTTTTTTTTTTTTACGTTTCTTCGTTTCTTTTGTCAATGCTTACCATGGGTGCATAAAGAATTACAAGAGCTTGAATCGAACCGTTAACCATTAATTACGATTTCGGTTTAAGATCTATTATTTCATATACATAATATAAAATATATAATACTCGTATATAAATAAATTCTAATAACTGTTAATTACGATTTCGGTTTAAGATCTATTGTTTCATATACATAATATAAAATATATAATACTCGTATATAAATAAATTTTAATACTAGAACAATATTAGTATTAAGGAAAAATTACATTGACCTTCTCTGTAAATAGGTGAAATAACAGATACATCTCCTGTGTTTTCAAAAATAACTCTGCGTTCCCTTATCAGTGTACTTTTTGTAATACTGATTTTCCTTGTCAGTTTTTTAGGTACAAAAATGACTGATGTCACTGTATTTTTTACTTCAAATTTTCAAAATGCTCCTAAAACGTATGAAATGGCTAAAATACCATCATTTGACATATTATTTGTGGACAATTTTGCCCTACCTCAATCTATAAATTATCTACTCTACCATACTGTTCAAGCACAAACAAAATACATATTTTTCAATGTACTTGTATATATTTGTATGTATATATATAAATATATATATACACACACATAGAACTTGAAGTTCTATATTTCCATTTCTTAATACAACAGAAACAGTGAATTGAAACAAGAAATCAAACCCAATGTAATACATTCGAAAATTGTTATAAAAATCAAACCTAATTTTTTACATTTCAAATCAACTGCTATCATACTCAATTTAGTGCAATCAATCTCAATTCATCACAATCTAACCATAATTTAGTTTTAATAAACTTATTGTACATCCATTGGAACCTAACCCAGCTTTTGTCTTTGTTCATCACTGGCAACCTAATCACAAAACCCAAACTCCAGCTTCAAGACCCAATCTTAACCCGAAGACCAATCGCAACCCCAAACCCACAACCCATCAAACCTCATCCTTGGCAACCCAATCGTAAAGCCAAACCCCATTCTGCCTTTTTGGATCTTCACAGTGCAGATGAAGAAATGCGATTCATTAGTCCTTGGACCGGTGTTAGCCATGAAGAGAATTCCTGGACCAGTGTGTTTTTTGATGAAGTTCTCATCGACTAACTTGCTGTCGTAGATAGACTTGCTGTCTGTGCCATTATTGGCAATGAAATCGCCTCCCTGGTGGACCTGATTCTGGTGGTGGATGGAGAGTCGATGGATGGTGTTGGGGCAGTGGCGGAGCTAGTGTTTTGGTGTGTGGCGGCAAAAAAAGACAACAAGCTGGACACGAAGGAGGTGATGGCAGAGCTGAGGCAACCGATCGGAGATCTGATTTTCTGGTTAAGCAAAGAAAATTTATGAGTTGCATGGTGTGAAGAAGCCTAATTCGAATCTCTCATCGACAAAGACAATGGTTTGGTCGTGTGTGAGAGGCAATGTGGCAGTTATGGTGTCAAAAGTTGTGGCAACACTTAGAAAGAGAGAGAGAAACTGAGATATATATATATATGCGTGTGTGTGTTATAAGAGATGATTATATAATGAAGGAGATAAGCGTAGGTTAATGTGATAAGGTTAGTTTGATAATTTAAAATCACAAAACTTTTTCAAATAAAAAATATTAAATCGTACATGGACATATTTATCATTTTACCATTTTGGGTGTCCGACAATTCTGACAGAGGGTATAGTGTTATTTTTGAAAACACAAGAGAAATATCTGTTATTTCGTCTATTTACAAGGGAGGTCAGTGTACTTTTCTTTAGTATTAAAATATAGCACAATATAGTATCAATTTGTGCAAAGAACTACCAACTTTTGATTAATGGATGACTTGTTTTTTTAATTTTTTTTTTAATGAAATATAGTTAATCTTGCAAGAACAATAGTACATTTGGATAACAAAGTCCTGTTTGATTTACCAAAGAGTATTTCTTTTAAAGAAATGAGAGACAAAATGGTATTGTGACTATACATGGAATTGGAACAAAACTCATGAGGAAAATTTGCAAGCATTTGTTAGTTGTGCGGTACGGAAGCGGTTGCGAAAAGTATTTTAGAACCTAGAGAGGGGGTGAATATGATCACTTGCTCGTTTGCTTAATTTTTAATTAATTCAATTTTAAGTCCAATTAATCAAACAATTAAAGCAAGCAAATAAATAAAGTGCAAGTAAAGAAAAGAATGCACCAAATATACGTGGAAACCCAAGGCGGAAAAAACTACGGAGGGAGGCGGCACGCCTCAGGAAACCAATTCACTATGATGAAGCAAAGTACAACAGATTCTGTCTCAGTCCCACACTCCTCTTCACTCTGTCAAGGATCTGATGCAGAACACCTCAGGCTTATGATTGCGACAACACGTCCAACTGCTGCAGACTTCCGAATAACGTCACCACCCTTACAGAAAGGTTGCTGGAAGAACCAAAATACTCAGCAAGCATTTTGTTCCCTTCGTAGTGCAATCTGGTCACCTTTCTTCCTCAGCAAGCAAGCAAGCGAAGAACCATCAATCTAATATTTTGATCAGCAAATAGATTTGATGCAGTCTCTGAGCAGCTAATCAGAAGTAGAACACCATCCTAAAAATCACTCGTGTAGTATGGATGTGTGTTCTTAAAAATATAAAAACCCTAATTATGATGTATATATTTTCTCTCTCTAAAAATAATATTTCAGGGCCTCTTTTTTAGAGAAAATATGAATACATATATATAGGTAAGGAAGTTCTAATTCTATTTGAAAAAGAAGTTGAATATCAAAATAGAACTTTCATAAAAGTTTCAAACCTAATAGGAATCAGGATTTCCGTCAAAATTTATTTCCTATTTGGAACAGGCTAAGTGGGACCGGTGCCAAATAAATAGGACCGATGAGACTTTTTGAAAATCTGCAAAAACTAAACTGCTGAGAAAAGTTGGACCGGTCCTAAATATTGGGGACCGGTCCTACTTTGGAAAACCCTAAATTTTGCATTTAAATCTTGGTTTTTCAAAATAGGCTCGGAATTAAAAAGTGCAGAGTGTCCTCACCATACTTACCTGTACTATATGGTGTTCTAACTGATTTGTCGGCTTCCATGCACTTGAGTGTCAACTCGAAGATGTTGATGATCGATACAAAGAATAAATTAAAAATTACAACTCGATCAATCAAGTTTTGATCACCGAAATATGCCAATTACAAATTTATATCTCACAGCATTTAATATAAATCAATCTAAATACATAAATTTGATATGAAAAAGGGTAAAAAATCGTACCAAACCGATCTCAATGGTTTCGATTCCAAAATTAAGGAATCATTGAGATTAGTTCCAATTCTACAAAAAATCGTAAAGAACCGAACCGTGTGTACCCCTAATACTTACTCTCTAGAGTTCGAATCGTGTACACTTACATAGTTACATCTATTTTCAACACATTTATTTTACATTTAAAAAAATAATGCCTCATGTTTCAACACATTATATTGTGTAACTTCCTATTTCAACACATTATTTCTTGTTTCAAGTGCATTGAAAGTCCGTTAAAATGTAGAATAAATGTATTAAAAATACATGTAAGTGGTTAAAAAACGCTCCAACACCAAGGCACTGAGGATCCAAACTCCTCTTACACAATATTATTGGCTAGGGAGTGATATACTTTTGAACATAGTTTGGAGAGTAATTGTCAGCCAAGTTCAAGAGCTCAATCCAACTTTTACTTGTCATTTAATGTTGCTAGTGTAATCCTAAAGAAAAGGGATGATTTAATCGAACAGTCCCAGGATACAAGTCTCGCTGTCTCCTTTTTGGGAATTAGGGTGCACATTAACAATATAAGTATTAGATTAAGTTTTACCATAACAACTGAAGAAAATTTTTTTGGATAAAATTGAGCAAGAAAATTAATTTTTGCTTCTTAAGAACAAAGAAGGGATCATCCGAGCACAAACATGTCATACAAAATAATAACTTAATATTCGTTTAAGTAAAACAACTTTCTTGAAGTTGCATATCTATAATGGTATAAAACAACTCAACATAATAACAGAAAGAGTGAATAGGTTAGAGTTAAAAATTTCAGTAGGGGCATATTTTTATAATGAGGTTTTTTCATAATTTTATTTGGGCATATTTGAAATTTTACAAAACATACAAGGGTATAATAGAAATAAGAAAAAATCCAATGGGGGCATATTTGAAATTTTACAAAACATATGGGGATATAATAAAAAATTAAAAAAAATCCAATGGGGGCCACTGGCCCTTCATGCGTCTATCCCTGCTTGCTCTCTCTCTCCGCTCTCTTTCTTCAACCACGGGCGATTCAAAAAATACATATACATATATCTTTACATATACAGTTATACATGTTAAAAAAATAATAAAAATAAAAAATTAACAAAAGTGGTTTGTCCGCCAACACCATATCGGTTGACTGACTGAGCTAATCACCCAGATTCTAATGAATCACGATTAACTCTTTACATTCTCGTAACTCATCTTTCTGGCCTCTCATAGTTGCTTGTAATATCCCCTCTCTTATTATTATTATTTACTATCAGCTTGACGAAAGAACCCACAAGATTCATGGTCCAATTATGCATTTCTTTTTCATATTTATAAGACCTACTTGATACAATTGTACGGGAGTTACTTAAAATTTATTTGATTGTTATAAAAGAAGTTAGTTAACAGAGATCCAATTTCAATTGTAATTTCACGAAAACTGTTAAAAACTTATTTCATGGAACTGAATCAGAAAAGTCTTGAGTTACCAGGAATTTTAATTTGTATAAAATCCGTGACTATGAGACTAAATATATAATTTATCTCTGCAGGCGAAGTAAGAATTTTATATAAATAGATGATTTTGGTGGCATTTTACTATTATTACTTTAAGAAAATTTTAAACTGCAAACCAAAAAATCTTAAATATAAGTTAAGAATAAGATGATATTTCCATTTTTTTTCATACTTTATTGGTGGATTATGATTTATTTTGGCGACCAAAATCTTTTATCAAGTAAACCTGGTCACATGGCAAATTTCTAAAAAAATGACTAGGAAAGAACATGGCGTCACCCACCTAGAACAAAAACAAATTCCCAAATTTCATTCACCAATGACATTTAACAAATAAATAAATAAAAATCTAATCTACTTGTTTGAGTGTGAAACATAAGGTTTACATGTCTTTAACAAAATGCAAAAGTAAATGGTCCAAATGCATGCCAATGACATCAAGCAAAAAAATAAAATCATAATATACTTGCTTGGATGTGAAACAAAATACAGCATGTGAAAAGTGAAATGCAAAAGTTAAACAAAATAGTGCAGCAAAATAGATTTAATCCATTCGTTAGATTGGGGGATGAGAAAGAGAGAGAGAGGAAAGGGAGAAAGAATGTGTCAAAATAAGTGCTTTGAGGAGAGAGAGAGAGAGAGAGAGAGAGAGAGAGAGAGAGGGGAAAGGAAAAAGCAGAAAAAGGAAAAAAAGAGAAGTTGGGAGAACTATGGTTTTCTTGATAAAATGATTTGTGCTTGGTTAAGAAAAGAAAAAGAAACAATATGTTGTATAAAGAAAGGGGGTCTGTAATGGGAAAAAGAAAGTATTCCAGAAAAGAGAAGGAATGCAAGAGAGAGAGAGAGAGTACGATTTGCAACGGAGAAGAAGATGAAGAGGAGGGGAGAGATTCTGAAGAAATGAAAACTTCATCTAAACTAATCAATGTCAAATAATAATATTAATAATAATAATAATATAGGCACAATTACCAAGTGTGTATGAAGAGAACAAATTCATATGCCTAATTGACTCACGCATCATGTAACAAGGAGTGGACAATTTGCACAACAATTGAAGTCAAAAGTCACTTTTGTTCTCAAAAAGAAAAAAGAGGAGGAACAAATAAATCTTAAAAAGGAAGGAAAGAAATCATTCTTACCTTCGAAAATGGTGCTTAGGCAAATAATATGCCTTTTAACCCTCTCTTGATTGCTAATGCAAAGGACGCAAAATGTTTTAAATTTAGAAAAAATGCAGCTGGTATTTTCATCGCTCTATCCATCTTTCTGTTTGTTGGTAACCGATAAAAAGGAAACCCGGATGAATCACCCTCCATCAACTTGAATGTATGGTACGGTCGTTCAGGTGCTAAAACAGGTGATCCCCATTCAATAAATTTAGACATTGCCCACATTTGCTCATTTATTTTGTTAGTAATTGGATTCTGCAAAAAACAAGTCATGACTTAGTTACTTGTGCAACCAAATAATGGGAAATTCGAAAGAAAAAAAAATCATCTATATTGCTACTTTGCTTTAGTGTCTTCTATCCCTGAAGAAACCTAAAATCAAGCTTCTACAACAAGATGAAAAGGGATTCCATGTGAATATAACACCAGCAAGTTTTGAGGCTACAAGAAAGCAGTCTAATGCAAACCACAAGTTGTTATTTTGTTTTAATGAAATTCTTCACAAACATGGTTAGGACCCTTTTATTTGCTTATAAAAGAGCAGTCGTGCTGCAGGAGAGATTCCCTTACAGTAGTAAATTGGTTTTAGTTGTATAAATTTGTTATGCTAAAAAACTAACTATAAAAATCAAACGGCTCTATTACATAAGTTGTAGGCATATACATTTATGATTTACAATTATGATGTGGCCACGATTATAGGCATGCGACATGCCACCCTCAAAAATCAAGACACAAAACAGAATTGCATACGTGTACTCGTATATACACGAACTACCTTGCATATGTTCTATGGTAGTGATTGTTCTTCAAGTAATTTATCAAAACTACATTATTCTCAAGGGTAAAGTTGTTAAGGGCACCCCTAGGCTCCAAAAAAGCTGAGGCTCGTCAAAGCTCAGTAAGAGTGTCTCAACCCCACATAAAACAATCAAGGTCGCAGTTTTTAGTAGACTTCAAACTCAAAAACAGCATATTTGTTATTTTTTAATCACTTATTTCATATCATTTTCTTTTTATTTAATGACTATTAAAATGTTCTATACCATATTTAATTGATTATATTGTTCAACCTTATAAAATATTTGACAAATTCATAAATTTATGGTTTACTACTTACATTAATTGCATTTAGTGCTTGATTCGTAATTTTTGTGATATATTTAAAGTTTGTTTAAAACGAGGAAGACTAGTTGTAATAGAAGGTAAGAGACAGATAGGTTGATGGTGGGTCAATGTCTGGGGAGGTTAGATCTCCCTCCAAAGTGGGGCTTTGGAAGCTTATCTGGAAGGGTTGGGATGAGTTTTCCAAACGCATCATATTCAGAGTCAAGAGTGGGAGGCACGTTAAATTTTGGGACGATCACTGGTGTTGGGACACTGTTATGACTTGTAAATTTCCTCAGCTTTTCAGGATAGCTACGCACAGACATGCCTTGGTTGCCGACTGTTATCGACTTGATAGCGGAAGGATGACTTGAGACATGCAATTTCAGAGAGAGATTCATGATTGGGAGCTTGCAAAGGTTGCAAAGTTCTTAGCGTTGCTTTATAGTCAAACGGTAGAGGGGGAGGAGATGGATGAGATGGTTTGGACAGACTGCTCGACAGGAGTCTTTAGTGTTTGTTCTTTTTATAGGAGCCTTCTGGAGATTCCAAGTCCCGCATTCCCTTGGAAGGCCATTTGGAGAACGAAATCCCCCCTGAAGATGTGGTCAGCTGCGCTTGGGAGGATTATGACCTTGCATATGCAAGAAGACGAAGGAACCCGTGGACCACCTTCTTTTACATTGTCCAGTGGCATGGAATGTATGGTCTATGTTTTTGGCAACTTTTGGTATGGTTTGGGTGTCTCCCGGTTCTACGGTTGACATGATAGAGGCTTGAAAAAGGTGTACAATGGAGAGCCAAGTCAGAGATGCTTAGAGGGTCACTCACCTTTGTTTATAGTGAGGTTTGTGGCGTGAAAGAAATAAGGTCTTTGATAGGAGACTCCTATTTGGTCTCTCAAATATATCATTTTGAGTTCTTTATTCTTTTGGATAAATGGGCAAAATTGTAAATCAATGGGGAATTTTATGAATTTTGTTAATAGTTTGAAATTATAGATACCCTTTTTTAGGCTTTTTGTATAATCTCTTGGGAGCACTACTTTCTTGAGCGCCTTTAATGAAATTTTACTTATCAGAAAAAAAAAATCTTACTATTTTTTAAGGGAGTGAAAAATGGGAATTCAAAATGATGGTGGGCAATGATGCGCGTCAATTATAAATTATAGAAGGGGCATTGAAGTAATTTTATAAGTAAAAGACCCTTGTGAAATAATTACTGCAACAATAGAATTCTTAGAAAGTGAAACACTATCACAAATCTAGGGTAGTGACTGCGCAACCACAGTCGCATGTTAACTGTGATTATCTTTCCTCAAGTGGTAAAAAGGTAAAGGGTATTTAAGTGGTCATTTCAAATGATTAATAAAGTAAATTGTCATTTTGCAGCTCACAAGAGCACTTCTGGTATTTCAATTTAATTCTTTAACTAACTTTTAACCTGATAATTATTGCAGCAGTAGAATTCTTAGAAAGTGAAACACTGTCACAAATCTAGGGTAGTGACTGCGCAACCATAGTCGCATGTTAACTGTGATTAGCTTTCCTCAAGTGGTAAAAAGGTAAAGGGTATTTAAGTGGTCATTTCAAATGATTAATAAAGTAAATTGTCATTTTGCAGCTCACAAGGGCACTTCTAGTATTTCAATTTAATTCTTTAACTAACTTTTAACTTGACTAACAATTAACTAACGCCAGAGGTGGTCAGAGTAAAGTCAACCAAACTTTAGGGGAGGTGGGCCAAATTATTTTCACTAGTTTAATCCGAGGGTAATTAAGGCAAACCTTAGGGGAGATCAGATTAATTTATCCTTAAAGTTTACATGATTATTGTTTTTTAATTGTTTAAGATCGGTAATCACATTTAATTTGGTTAATGCATATGCATATGCATATGAAAGGCTTTAGGAGCAATAATGTACCCCAATTTTAGAAAAAAAATTATTATTTGCTTTGCATATCCAGAATTGTTCAAATTATAAGTTGAATTTAAAAGATATATGTATGTTTATTTAGCTAATCAACTAATTTGATATGTTAAAAAAATATTTTGTAAAGATTTGTAGTTAATATGCATTATTATCATACACACACCTTACTTCGATCAGGCTCGCGGCTAATATTGCGCCTTGCGCTTAGACTCCAAAAGACCTTTGGCGCCTTAGTGCACCTTGAGCCTTTAACAACTATGCTCAATAGCAAGGAGCATTATTAAAGCATATCAATATCAAGGATCGGATAGAAATTAACAGATAACATAGGGATTACTTCAAGAATTTGTCTTAAAATACGAGAAGTCTATTGCAATGAAACGTATCACCCCCACAGAAATGCTAGCCTGCTAGGGCTAAAATAAGATAAGAGGAAAACCTGCCCCCCTCAACACAAGCCCTTCCCAGTTCCCCCTCCCCTCCTTTTCAATTTATCCTGAACAGGAGAAGTTCACTGCTCCCAAATGCATCACCACCACTGAAGAAAAGCTCAGGCTCAAATAAGATAGCAAGCCACTCCCTCCTGAACAGATTCGTTAAGTGGCATTTGTACTTCATTGTCAGTATCTATCCCTTGGTTCTAATTGAATTCGGTTGGCCACAGATTCTTCTTTCTTTCTGTTCTGTTACGAGCTATAACTCACATTATATCTAGTTCTTATAGTCTTTTCTTATTATTATATTCCATGTTAGTTTCAGTATACCTCATAGTCGCTTACCTTCTGCTTTAACCTCCTTCTGTTATTAGTAAATCTGCTTGTCTATGATGTATATGTTCTAACCACCGAAACCTACTTTTATTTTATCACTAAGAACTGCAAGTCCTAATTTCTCCGAGTTAGTTGATTTTTTATTTTGTCTTCTACCTACTCCTATCATCCATATTAACATTGTCATTCCAATAACATGGATAAATTGTTCTGAAAACCTATAGTGTCCAACATTTTCCTACATATAAGATTGTAGGCTTAATGACTGCAAAATTTTCCTTTGAATCTATCCAGTATACTGATCACATAAGATACCAGCTTATCTGTGTCATATTTACTTAACATGCACTAATAAATGGCTCCCACATTTCTACCGAACCAACAACTGGAAATTTCCCTTTGATGTACATAGAGAATGGAAAAGAAAAAGAATGTTTATCCAATACTTGATATTTCATGCAGCAAAAACCCCAAATACAGTACACTTAAACATGCAAATGTAACCAAGTTAATGAGCCTATAAACCTAAAAAATGTAAGAGAGTTGGTGCACTCTGCAACCACAATCTACATCATAGACTACGTCAATGCACCATGCAGACAATAATGCATTTAGTAATAATCCAATGCTCATAAATATGTCAAGATAAAAAATATATATTACAGAACAAATACATGCATAATCTATAAAACTAACACGAATGATATTGTATCTCAAACTTTATATAACCATCAGTGCATACAAGAATCATACAAACAGATGGAGAGACATTCTGAATATCAACAACAGCTGCAAAATATGTTTTCAAATTGAATCACACAATCCCTAAATTTCTTTTGCACCATTGAATCTGGAAGCCTAGAGTACCATTTATAGTACCAATTTATAAAAACAAAGGTGATATACAAAATTGTGGAAATTATAGAGGAATAAAACTAATGAGTCATACGATGAAATTATGGGAATTGTTGTTTAAACGAGACCAAGGAAAGAAACCTCAATATCCTATAATCAAATTTGGATTTATGTCAGGTAGATCAACTATATAAGCTATATACTTAATAAGACAATTAATAAAGGAGTATACAGAAAGATCTACACATGATTTTCATCGACTTAGAGAAGGCATATGATAGGGTACCAAGGGCCATAATTTGGTGGGCTCTACAAAGAAAACAAGTCCCTAGGAAACTTACAAATCTTATTTAGGATATGTATAGTGGGATGTTTAGTAGACTTCATACTACATGTGAAGAAACTGGAGATTTCTCCATAAAAGTAGGACCACATCAAGGATCCGTGTTAACTCCATACCTATTAATGATAGTGCTGGATGAAATAACATGGTGCTTGTTGTTTGAGGATGACAGTTTTAATAGATACGTCGAATGAAGCTTTAGCAACAAAGTTAGAGATATGGAGAAAAGCTTTAGAAACAAAAGGTCTAAAAATTAGTAAAATTAAAACTGAGTATATGAGATGTAATTTTGATAAAGCAACAGAAGAAGACAATATAAATATTAAAAGTCAAGACCAAATAGTTACTCAAAATAACTATTTTCACTATTTAGGTTCAATATTACAAAAATATGGGGAGATAGATGGTGATGTAGTTAGTAGGATTGGAGAAGGGTGGACAAAATGGAGGCAAGCTAGTTAAATCTTATGTGACAAACGAATCTCAAATAAATTAAAAGAAAAATTATATAGGATGGTTATTAGGTCAGCTATATTGTATAGAGCAGAGTGTAGGGTGTTGAAAAAGAAACGAGATCAACGCATTCATGTAGCGGAAATGAGGATGCTAAAATGGATTAAAGGAGTAACTAGAAGAGATAGGATTATTAATGAACGAGTGAGGGGTAAGCTAGGAGTAGCTCCTATTAGTGATAAAATTAGAGAAAGTAGGCTTAGGTAGTATGGTCATATACAACATAGAGCGGAAGATGCACTGGTTAGGAGGGGAAGGGTTGTTTGCCTAGAAGGTAAGCGACAAAGAGGCCGGCCAAAACTTACATGGGATGAAGTAATTAAAAATGACTTTAAAAAACTAAATATTGTAAGAGACATGGTTTGTAATAGGAAAGAATGGAAAAAGAGAATTCATGTGACTGACCCCATTCATATGGGACAAAGGCAAGGATGATATTGATGAATCTGGAAGCCTAATACCTGGTATTATAAATTAAATGTAAATGTCTCCTAACATCTCCACCATTGATAAATTCATTAAATAAACTCAAAAGCAGAATAAAAATCACCATCATGAATTCCAATTAATTCCATATTTTATCAAATGAGATGGAATAGGAAGTACAATTTTATTTTTCTGAAAGAAAGGTTTTCAACACACATACTCCACCTTAGATATAAAAGTCTACTTTTCACTTCGGTTGAGTTTGAAATAATAATTTCAAAATGCATCATGTCCAGAATGCTCTCCAACTCACATTTTGAAATTACCAATCTAAAAGTAGTATGTCTATGTACAAACAACAGTACTTAAAAACACAAAATCTGGTACCTTATTTCACCGTTCAAAAACTATTTTGTTCTAGCACAAAACACTAGGGTACCACTTTCAGTATGTTAAGATACCACTTTTAGCACACAAACATATTATTTCTAGTATACAGAAGTACTAATTTTAGTACGCTAAAGTATGGTTTTTAATGCACTACTTAACTGAAATTAGTTTAGTAATTTGAAAATCAAAGTTGGAGAGGATTCTAAACATTAAAGAACAGTAAATAGTGATTCTCCATGTATTTGAAAATAATTTGCTAACTCAACCAAAGTGAAAAATGAACACAAAGTCCACAATTTGGTTATTTGGGACCCCTAAGTCCACCTATATGCTGTTTCCCAAGAGTGAGAAGCTCCAAGTGTAGGAAGCTCCAAGTGACTGAGGAGCCACCAAGAGTGAGAGCCCATTGTATGATATTTAGTGTTCTATTCCTCTTGCCAACCAAAGTGCCAAAGTGTGTCCGAGTGAGGGCGATGTACAACGCCTTAGTGGCGCACTGGTGTGGGTAGAGTAGCCTCAGGCTCGTGACAGAGAGCTAAGTAATTATAATGTAATTCTGTGATCAATAAATATAATACTTAAAATTATATGAAAACATTGTTTCTTCCAAACAAACAAACTTTTTTATTGTTGCAAGGACATGCTTATTCTACCACTAATAAAATATGAGATTTCCTTATCATAAACTATTTAGGTAAGAATTATGTTGTTAAAAGTATTTTTTGCTTTATCATGGGTGTGACAATACCATATCACAAGTAGGGAAAAATTAACAATGACATTTATTGGCTATGTTTCTCACCTTTGCCAGGCAAAAACTGCCCACCATTGAGTGGAGTGGCATGCACCATCCTGGAATTGAGACCTAAATGATGTTCTCTTTTCTGTGTAAAAGAAAAGATGATGTAATTAGACAAATGAAATGAACTTCTTTTGTAAATATGCTTTCCTTTGTATCTCTGAAGCAAGGAAGACATTTATTGAAGAAAAATCAACAAATCACCTAACACTTCTGTTGCTAGCTTGAAATCTTCATTTCACTATTCAATATCATCATGTCATAAGAAAAAAAACATGAATTAGAGTACTCCAGCTTATTCCAAACAAGATAAACTAAAGAATGAGAAAAAATAGCATAAAAATTTCAAATTTATTAATTTAACAAATTAACAATGCATCAAACCAGTCTATGTCTTTGTCCTTCAAAACAAACCCCGATTCCTCAAGCAGCGTTCTGATGTCTTTCACCACCTTTTCTTTTGACATCTGTAAGGAGACAAAAAGAACTAACTTCAAGGAAGCGTTACTTTGGGGGGAGAAGGGGGAGGGGGAATAAGTACCGGAAAGTAACCACTTTCAACAATAAACCAACACTCAAAATTAGTAGTAAACATCCAGCTGGTCCAACCATAATGAGGTTGAAGTGCACCCTAAGAAACAATCACAAAGATCAAAAAACAAGTATATGAACAGCTTACATGATATCGCACAGACTGCCTATATGTTTCAATAGCATCACCAGCTCTATCAAAAACTTCAAGCGACATCAGTGCAGCTGTCAGCGCTGCCTTCTTATTCTTAAGCCTCTGATTACTGTTTTTACCAATGCCCAATAATTCGACCTCCTCATTGGTTAGTAATGCAATCTCTTCAAGGATGCATTGGCGGATCATCATGCTTCCTTCTAAACCAGAACTATCTTTGCTCTCCAGCGTGCTTGGAGTCATAATCTTTTCTCGAGCCACCATCAGCAGAGCAGCCACTGGAATATGTTTTCCCCCCATAGCATAATGATAAAATATATTATAGACATCCTTTGTGTTCCATGCAAGCAACCTATTGGTTTTTCTAATGGTACTTTCTGCACAAGAATTATTTAAATATGATAAGCAACCATCGAAAACCGTTCATATACTCCCAATCAGATGCATATATAAGCTAAAATATTCTTTCAAGACAAATTAAATCTGTAGCAAAAACAAACCATTTGTGGCAGGGAAAGAATAACAATCAACTTGAAAATAGACTGCTTCGGAGTCCAATTAGACAGGTATTGATGATAATTGCTCCAGCCAAACAAAAAGTACAATCAAGCAAGAAGGAAAAAAGAAGAAGATATGGTGCGTAGATCAAATAGCTTATTTTATGGGCTCTATCAAACAACTCAGAAATAAAATTACATCATGAAATCTTCTACCTTAACATTTCAAGTGCTATATTAAGAGCAGCAAGTCACCCCTGAATTCACCTTCTATGGTTCTGACATCAGTCCAAGCACCGTGGGGAAGTAATAAGTAAATCATATCATATGAGAAATCTTCAGCTGCAATATGCAATGGATATAATCCAAATTTAAAGGGAACATTAGGATCTACAACGAAAGGGTCTCCTTCAAGTAAAGCTTTGGTGCAATCTACTGCGTCATAGATACAAACCCAATCAAAAACATCGGTTGGACAATATGTAGCTTCAATAGTCTCTGGTACATCTTTCTCCAATTTATTTGTTTTTGCTAATTGTTCTCCATACAGGGATTTCATTCGGGCAACAAATCCAGGCCTGTCATCCATATTAAGGACTTCTCTGATTTCAATTTCATACTCCAAATATATATTTTCGTCAAAACAAATATCTGGCAGATCCATCTGTCATTGTCGAGAGGTGGCATCAGTACACATGATCACAAACAAACGAAAAAACTGGCATAGAGGGTAGCAAAAAGTTAAAAATAGAATTCGTAAGTACAAATACAACTTAAGAGAAAATAAAGCAAAATGGAAGCACCAGAATAATTTCAAAAGTGCAGAAAAGTTTATAAACATTGATATATTACAAGTGAACAAAATGGAAGAAGGTAATGTAATATGGAAGGATGTGAAGTTCTAGAGGAACACTCCGCGTTAAAATTAAAAATAAAAAATCAAGTTGCAACAAAAGCTAAATAAGTTATATAGTCAAGCTATAAGTGATATAAACAAGCTGCGGAAGTTATAGATTGAAGCTGCATGAGGGGAATGTGAACCAAATGCAATGCTTAATTACATGATAAGGAGAGGATATAACATTTAATATTGAATCCACACCTGAAGCATTTTTATCTGATTTGAATTTCTGCACTCTAAGCTCCTTGTACAACCTTTTGGTATCAGGAAAACCTTCATACACAGACAGAAACAACAGCCTCTGAGAAATTATCTAATAAATAATTATGATACGATTGAGAGCCAAAATGATTATATACTTCAAGACTCGATAGTATCTAGTGCAAAAAAAAACTACTTCCGGCACTCAACACCAAACAAGAAAGACTGCAGTGCATACTCAAAAAGAAGCTCACATTCAGTATGCATAAATAGATGATTGTGTTCTAACCTATTTTACATGGACTTCAGTACGTGCCCAAGCGTCAGAGTTATCAAATCAAGCACAAAGATATAGGGCCATGGCTACATATTCATATAATTCAAATGCTTCTATTTTCAAGAGTAAAATAAAGTTTTTATATAACAAATAATGTTCGACCTAGACCCATTAATCACTTACTTTGAAACAATAATGTAAGCAAAAGGAACATAATAATATAATTTTATGTACAATCATATAATAAACTTGAATCATTTGATATGCTTATTAGTCAATAAGCTGAATTCAAGCCCCATTTTAAAGCTTGTTAAGTAAATAAACCAAGCCCGCGTAGGGCCACATGAACTAAGAACATTGCCATTTGTCTCGTGAGAACAATTGGAGGACACAGGTGGAAAAATTGAGAAGATATGGATAAGAATGGGAAAAGGGAAAACAGAAAACAAATATTGCAAACTGGTGAAGCCAAAAAAAAACTGTTGAGGCCTGGTTCTGGTCGCAGATATAGCCAATGGTTTCTTCTCTTTTGCTGGCACCAGTTGACCATTACATATGGCCAGATGGGTAAGACATAAAAATAGGATATACACGCAAGGATAGAGTGTAATATAATATGATTTATATGAAAAATAATAATTTTTTAATTAATTCATCTTCAATACCATGGATGTGAGTATTAATTCTATCACACCAGCAATCAAGCATTTCCATTTCAGCACTATACCTGATTGTGTATTATTATTTGACAATATTATTAATGAAGAATTTTTGTTCTTAGAGGGTTTATAAATGATCCATGTTACATACCAGATATATGACATACTTCAGAGAGATGCAGATTTTATATATGCAGAATTTGTTCAGAAAATTTTACATTTTACAGTTTATACAGAAAGATAGACTTCCATTGAAATACCCCCCAATAAAATTTCGCGCATGAGGTGGCCAGTCTCATACACAAAACCTGAGGAATATTAACCACTGATAGCAACAAGCATAGATGCAAAAGATAGAAATAGAATAATTGCTAAAAGCTGAACAGAAATCCCATTGAATTGAAATAATTGATAAATAAATAAATAAATTCTGGTAATACAATTTGGAAGTCCCGTAACCCAAGGACCCCTTAACCAGAAAGAATAAAAGTTTAACACTTAAATTAAAATCCAAAACCAAAACCTCTAAATGAGTTCATAGTTTTACTCCTGAAGAAAAAGTAGATTCCTACCCTGAGACTGGTGAGAGTAGATGTCTGTCACAGCCCAACCCTAGTACTCTATCCTCGCGGGGGAAACTGCTTGGGACCTGAAATATCAACAAAGTGGGTTAAACCCACGAGCAAGTTCTATCTACTACATCCCAATCAGAGAATCAATATACATACCCTCAATGTGAGGGACACAGAGATAAATATACGTGCAACCCCTCAGATTATTTCTTATTCAGTTCATTTTTTTAAAGATACAAATTATCTCATATATTTCCTCAACAACCCTTACAATGTAAAAACGATCCCCTTCTTTACGTTCACAAATAAAGATACATATGTATGCATTTTATTAAATCTATGCAATTATGATATGTCAACTATAATGCATGAATACATTAATAGGTATGGGCGATCCTGACAAGCCGGGCAATCCTTACATGTCAAATAAAAAGTATAGATACCTTATTAGGTATGGGCGATCCTGACACACCGGGCAATCCTTACATGCCAAATAAAAAGTATATAGATACCTTATTAGGTATGGGCGATCCTGACACGCCGGACAATCCTTACATGCCAAATAAAAATACAACTGCATTCCCAATATGAAATAATAAATAAGCAAGATGCATTATGATTTTTAATTTGCACAGACTACAAATTTGAATTATCTGCTATGCAATTATCACCATATGATAAATCATTCACAAGTAAACCTTAATCAATCCCATGTGCATTTATATATAAAAAAAATAAACACAACCGATTAAATCAAAATGACTTAACATTCATTAGAGGGAACAATTTCCCAAACCAACCTCCAATGCACTCAAATCTCCGAGGGAATCTAAACTTACTCTTATCTAGGTTTCTGGGCCTATTCTACTTCTAAGAACACTAAGAAAATATTTTGGAACTTTTCTGAAATTAAAAAAACTTTTAAATAAACCAAAGAAGGTGAAAATCCAACTTTTAGGCACTTTAAAAATTAATTGAACACCAAGGGAAGCTCATTTCTAGATGAAAATTTAAACCCAGGTTTATTTAATCTCTAAACAGTTACAGAAAAATTTTGGGAATTTTTAGAATTTCTAAAGTATTTTCTAAAATTACAGAAAGTGAAAAACCCTGCTTTTGGACACTTTAAAAATCAATTGAACAACAAGGAAACATCATTTTGAGTTGAAACTTTAAATCCAAGTGTATTTAACCTCCAGAGAGTTACAATAAAAATTTGGGAATTTTTGGAGTTGTAAAAGTATTTTCTAAAATTACAAAAAGTGAAAAAGACAGCTTTTGGGTACTTTTAAAAATTAATTGGACAACAAGGGAAAATTTTTTTGAGTTGAAAATTTAAAATTAAGTGTATTTAACATCCAATATCATACAGTAAAATTTTCAAAATTTTTGAAATCATGAAAGTATTTTTAAAAAATGATTTTTCAAATTTTCAAGTTTTTCCAAAAATTTCAAAATTTAAAAAAAAAATATCAAAACATATCAGAATAGGCCCATAGTGGACCCAGTGGTGGGCCCCCGCGAGTGGGGCCCAAAACCACTTTTCCCGGTGCCGGCCGGCGCCGGCGCTGGCCCCACGCGCCGGCCAGGCGAGTGGGGAAGCGCCCAGCGCTGGGGCTTCTTCCCCAGCGCGTCCAGCAGCGCGCACAGCGCGCTATCGGCGACGCTCCGGCCTCCTCCGGCCACCGTTCGCCTCCATTTTTGCGTCGTTCTTCTCCTCTCGACGCCGTCTACCTATTGGTGTAAAAAGCCCCATCCGAAACGGCCCGAATCAAAAACCCCTAATTCACAAGTTCTAGGGTTCTTCGCAAAATTCAAAATTTTAAAACCCAATTATTCACGATCTGTTTTCCTAAGGATTCAGAGTTGTTTACAATATAATCCCAACACAGTAGGTTCACAATTTAACATTTATTTACTTACAAATTGCATACATGAATAATTTCTTTCTTAACACAATATACATATACATGAATACATGTGCATATAACCTTACATGAACAAAATAAATCTAATCTATATACAATCATCACAGTTAAATCTCACGAAATTTATCAATAACAGAAAATATAAACATACAATTAACTACAAATTTTTAATATAAATAAATTCTCAAACCTAGACTATGCATACGGATTCAAAGGGGAAGAGAAGAATCAAACTTGCCTTTTCCTGACGAATCAACTTGTTCACCCGATCGTCACTCCCTTCTCTCTTTCGTTTACTCTCTCTTAATTCTGTGCGTAAAACAACGGCAAACCCTAATTTCTTCTTCTTTTCTTTTTCTTTTTGTCTTAATTATTCTTTTATTGATTTTCCTAAAACTAATTAAAATCAAATTAATAATAATAAATATAGCAATAATAATATTATTACAACCCTAGGCCCATCATTTTAAACATAACCTTAGCCCACTCATCCTAGCCCAAATTCCTCCCTAGCCCAACCCAAAACATTTAAATAAAATAACACACAATTAATACCAATTCACATAAAATGATAAAATGCATGTATAAAAGACAAGCAACTCACCTACAATGATAATTTATATAGAAAAAAATATTTCACATGGATTAATAAAATAAAGTAATAATGTAAAGGGATTCAATTTCTTTAAAATAATTGACTCCTAAATTTTTCGGGGTATTACATCCATCAATGGAGGTGGGAATTTGTTGAACAACCACCCACAATTACAGAATCTTTTGTTTGGGTTTAACTTCACCCAGAACATTCCAGAATTCAATGTGGAGCGAAAAAGACATGTAAACTGGGGCGTATATATGTGTGTGTGTGTGTGTGTGTGGGATGTCACGGCCAATATTTTCTCCAACAAAATGGAAAATGAACTTCATAAAGGATAGAATAAACGGTAGAGAAAGAAAAGCCCTAACCTTGAGGGTTAAATTTCACCCAAAAAATTCCAGAATTCAATGTGAAGCAGAAAAGACATGGAGTATAAAGTGGTGTGTATATATTACTCCTTCCCTCCCAAAATTGACGTATCTTGTTCAACTTTCAAACTAGGGCTGTAAGTATGACTGTTCAGAGGTTTTACTCGAACTCAACCGACATATGAAATGTTAAATCTTAATTCGATCTCAACGTCAAACTCTAATTACTCCATTTTAACTCAACTTATTTTTGAATTTTTAAATTTGAGTTAAATTTTCAGATTAAAAAACTTAGTTAATGAGTTAGACCAATCTCCACTTCAAAATTTTAAAATAATCTTTTAGCTAGTTTCAAATTTAATTACTCCTAAACGCAAAAAAAAAAAAAAAAAGAACTTATTACAAATTTTTTAAAAACTACAAACAAATTTAAAAAAGATTAATTCTTCAAAGGTAACATACAATAAATTAAGATTTAAATAAAGAAAGTTGAAAAGAAATAAGTTATCATAATTTGAATATTATATATAATATATTTAAAATAAAAAATATGTATAAAAATAATATTATAATTCGAATTTAAGTTCGATTTCGAGTTGTTGGCACCTCAACTCAAACTCAATTCTAATTAAGTTCGAATTGAAAATTTTCAATCCTAATTGTAAATATAGTTTTTCAAATCCTTAAAAATTAGTACAAAATCCTACTCTTTTTTTCATTGAATACAAATAAGTCATTAAAAAATTCTTTTAAGACCAATAAGTTGTATTTTTAAGAACTTTTTTCATTTAAGTTCTAAACCACTAAATCACTAAATCGTTCATTTATATCCTTGCTAAATTAGTATATACTTTTGTTACATTAGATATAAAATTTAGACTCAAATTTTCATATATACCTTTACAAAATTAGACATAAATTTTGAATAAAAAAATACACGAGTTTTTGAACTGAATTTAAATTAAATTAATTAATATTTAAACTAATAACGCAATATTATTAAATAACTAAAACTTAAAAGAATATATATAAAAAAATAGATTATATATCAATTCTTGAAAAAGAATATATAAAAAAATAGATTATATATCAATTCTTGAATAAATTTATAATACAGAATTTCACTTTAATTTAGTAGCAATATAAATGGAAGATGTAGTGATTTAGAATTTATACGAAAAAAAATCTCAAAAGTAAGATTTATTGGTTCAAAATAAGACTTATCTCAAAAGTAAGACCAGCAACAGAAGATGTCAATCCACAAAAAAAAAAAAAAAAAAACACTTCTTCTATATTATCCGATGCATATGGGATAGGGGATCATCATTTTTGCCTTTCATATATTTCCTAGGTTAAAGTGCAATAAATCCCCCTCTGATTTCAAAATAGTGCACAATACCCCTCTCTCCTTTTTTTAGATGCAACAAACACCCTCCAACTTACAAATTTATGCAATTTGTCCCTATTTGGATTAAAAATTGACTTAAAATTACAAAAATACCCTCACAAAGAAAAAAATAAAAATAAAAAATTGATTAATTTACAAAAATACCCTCACAAATTTTTTTGGTATTTTTCAAAAAGTATTTTTTTGTAATTTTTTTTGATACTTTTTGACAAATTAAATAACCAAAAAAATTAAAAAAAAGTTCTTTTCAAAAAATACCAAAGAAAAAACTTTAATTTGTCAAAAAATACCAAAAAAATTTACAAAATAATATCAAAAAAAATTACCCAAAAAAAAAAGAACTTTAATTCATCAATTTTTTTTTGGTAAATTTATTTTGATATTATATTATAATTTTTTTTGATATTTTTCAACAAATTAAAGTTCTTTTTTTGGTATTTTTCAAAAAGAATTTTTTCGATAATTTAATTTGTCAAAAAATTACAAAAAAAATACCGAAATAAATTTACCAAAAAAAAATTGGTGAATTAAAGTTTTTTTTTGTGAGGGTATTTTTGTCATTTTAAGTCAATTTTTAATCCAAATAGTGTCAAATATGGACAAATTACACTAATTTGTAAGTTGATGGGTGTTTATTGCACCCAAAAAAAGTAGAGAGATATTATGCTACATTTTAAAATCAGAAAAGAGTTTATTGCACTTTTCTAATTTCCTACCACCCATGCTTTTGTCATTTGAAGATGGCACCAATTACATATCCACTCTGTTATGAGTTTGTGACTAAATCAGATTGGTCTCTCAACCTCAACGTCAGGACTTGAAGTCCACTTGTTGCCTTGTTTGAGATGGTCTTTGAGTATATTCAAATATTGTTCAAGTGCCCGTCTGTTCTGCTGTTTTTGTGGACTGACTTTTTCAAATATGACCAAATGAAATAAACCCAGACAACAAGCTTATTTCCAGAAAAATAACAAAGCCAATATATATATATTTCAATTATTTTATTTTAACTTATTTCAATTATTTTATTTGTTATATATATATATAGCTGGTCTAAACTTTTAACTTATTTCAATTATTTTATTTGTTATGTTTATTCAACCTTTGCCAGCGCTCTCTCTCTCTCTCTCTCTCTCTCTGCTGCATATATGGCCGAGTTATCTAGAGTTTTTACCAAGATTTTTCAAATGAAAAGACTTGGTAACAAATAATTGAAGCCCTTATCAAGATTACTTGGGGGCTGCTTTACAGTATCTAATTACAACCTTATATAATAACTAACGCAGAGAAGTCAACTCCCAGATGGAGTAGGAATGGACTCATTCAAATTAATATCTTGCAACCAATATATATATTTATATATATATAAAGCTAGCTATCCCAATTCAGAGCATCTCAACAGGAGAACATATTTTGGTTAGTGCAATGGATTGTTTTATGCTTTCTGGTTTTGTGGAAATTCTGAGAAAATCCCTCAAAATCCTCTTCAAAAGCGGGAGGCTCATGTCCATCATTGCTTCACTCACACTTCTCCTATACTCCCTTTTCTATTTGGCTAACACCTTCTCCATCAAACCATTGATCAAAGACTTGCTCATCAAGCAAATCTCTTTATACACTACAAGCCCAAGCAGCCCTGAGTTCATCAACCTCCTCATTGGTATCAAAGAAGATCTTGGAATTCTCTTTGGAGTTGAATGGGCTTTTGTTTTTGCTTACTCCATCTTCTCCCTCTTCTCTACCGTGGCGACTATTTTTGTATCAGCTCAAACCTTGTCCAATAAAAACTTTTCCCTCAATGATTTGATTTCAAAGGTAGGGAGGTCATGGATGAGGCCAATAGTTACTTCCTTTTACACATCACTTCTCAGCATGGGTTACACTTTCTTTTTCTTGGCTATACTCATTCCTATACTAACGATTCTTGATCCTCCTGTCCCTTCAAAACCTATCACCATTGTGCTTGCTATTCTTGCCTTAGTTTTCTATGCCTACTTATTGGTTGTATGGGTTTTGGCCTTAGTTGTGACAGTGATGGAAGAGAGTTGTTATGGAATTGAGGCACTAGGAAAAGCTGCAACACTAATTAAGGGCAAGAGGCTACATGGGTTTTTTCTACAGTTTCTCTTCACCCTACTATCTGTGATTGAATTCCAGGGTATTAGGATGATTAATGTTAAACAATCCCAAGTGACTCATACAATTATTGTATTGCTTGTGATATTTTCCGCGCTCCTCATGAAGATGTTTCAGTTTGTCGCCTATACAGTGTTGTACTTCGAGTGCAAGAAGAACCATGGTGAAGAGATTCAAGTGCAATCCAGCATAGAATATAGTAAACTGCCTGCTGTATCACTTATTAGTGAAGATATACCATAAAGGAGATTCTGTATGTATTTTTCGTATCGTATATTCGTATGCATTGTTGTAAGTTTGCTTCTTTTTTTCCCTCCCTTAGATGTTCAGTACTGAAAACCATGTATGTACTGTTGTCTCATTACAATGATGTTTCATATTTACCTATAGTATATGCTACTCTAGTAAGAGTTTTGAGTTCATTTGGACAGTCCGTGAGTGTAGTAGTAAAAACAATCTCTATAAAAATGATCAAAAATCTGGTGATCATGGCAGTGTGAAGCTAAATGATATTCTTCTGGAAAAAGAGAAAAAAAAAGGGGCTCATGTATGATAAAAACCATATGACATTAATGTAGGTAAGAATTCACAGTATCCAATTTTTAGATCAAATGAGCCATGATATAAAATCTGAATTCAAAGAATTCGGACGTAACATCATTCTCACTCGCATAATCTCATTTGAATCTTCCGAATTCGAAAGATGTATCATTTTCTTATCAAAATAAGCCCATTTGGGGTATGCCCTAGTGGCCTTGTTAATGGAATTGAGGGCCGGACCTGCCAACCAATAGACTCAGGCCGGGCTAAAGTTGAACAGGCTCGTGCAAGAATAGGGCTTTCTCTGGCTGGGCTTTGGGCCTTGGCCTTTTTAATGCATACTTTGTAGAAGATTATTTACTTGTGCAAATTAACTGGAATGCCTCTCTCTCTTGAAAAGACATTGCATATTTGCATGTGATATCCTGAGTTCTGCCAAGGGTCCTCAATTTTTTTGGGCAATGTTCTTGGACAGGAGCATCTGGGGGACTTGGGCCCAAAATAGGGGTACATAAGAGTTGGGAAGCCCAAGCCTAAACTTCTAATCTTATTTTGTATTGTGTCAAGCCCAGGCCATGAATAGTCAATTAGCTAATTTGTACATGTTTTTCTCTCTCTGTATATTTTTTAAACAAAAGAAAAGGATTTTTCTTAGACTGAGTTCGGATGCATAGAATTGGAGTTTTGAAATTAGAATAGGTGGAATGGGAGAAAATTTTGTTTATGAACTTTTTTTTACTATGAACAAAATTTTCTCCAATTCTACCTATTTTAATTTCAAGACTCCAATTTCATACAGCGAAACATAGCATTACTAATTTTGTAAATTGAACCGAGTCTAAAAGGTCAAGAAGTTGTTGTATGTAGGACCTTAAAGATAATGCAGGTCTTCCCTCCAACCTCTTCCTATTTAACTTTTTGTCAATTAGATTCTTATCCTTGATATTCATTACACTTGCCTAATGTCAAGATAACATTAGAAACCAGCTCTACTTTGTAGGTTTCTTGGATGTGTGTGTTAAAGACAAACCACTAGGTCAAGGGTTCAAGGGTTGGTATAAACAGAGAGCACATATCTTCTAGACATGAATTACAGAAATTATGGCAACCTACTGCTACTGGATAAGGGTCAAGGGTTGGTAGTGGTGGTGATGGTTGGTAGTGATGGTTTATGGTTAGAGAGAGAAGATATATATATATATATATATATATATATATATATATATACACCATGGAAAACTAGCCAGAGGTATGTGGAGTTTCTATAATGCCCTTTCAAGTCACTTTTATACATAGAAGGTTTCAAGAAGGGGGACACATTTTTGTTTGGATAGATTTGACTTATTGTTTATCACTAAACAAGCTTAGTGGAAGGTTATATTCAACTTAAATTTGAATTGAAAATTTATTATTAGATATTAGATTTAGATGCATGCACTCTTCTAAAATCAACAAAAAGCCTCTAAAGAAAATGAGACATGACAATAACTAACATTCTTCTAGATTGATTTTCTTAGAATACTTCTATCTTTTGGCTAAAAGTTAAAAAGAAAAAGAAAAAAAGAATCTTATTATTTTTCATTATAAAATTAGGCCAACAAAGTAATCATCATATAACTATTCGTGTTGATAAGGTTTTGAAAGATTTTAAACAGTTTGTCTTTTTGGTTGATGCTAATATATTTTCTTGCTTAAAAACTTAATCGAAATGGAATAAAGGACAAAATTTGATGTTAACTCTGGTGGTGTATAAAATTATTCCACTACTTCCTACTAATTGTATAATCTTTATCTCTATTATCTAACTTCTGAGGTATATCTATATATTCCCTTAAATAATAGTACTTAGATGTTACGACTCTTGAAGAAGATAAAATGAGTGTTTAGCCTAAACTGGGCATGCATGGATATGCCATTTATTACCTTATATTTTAAGGGTAAAGACTTAAGATTGGTAAGATTTTAAATTGTTTAATCCATATTAATGAAAAGAATAATGATTTTTTTTGGTCGAATTCAAATCAGCTTAAATAGATATTGTGTGAGTGGAGTGATGAGCCCCACCACATAACGTCATGTGGTGGAACTAATCATCCTTCTTTTTCAAACTAATTCAGAGTCGACCGACATTTTATTAATCAAAATTAAATATATACTCTCTCTTCAAGATTCATATATGTACTCTCTCTTCAAAGTTCAAATTATGAAACCATTGACATTAGAATTGGCCTTATGTTGAAATTCTGTCTTCGAGAATTCTAATGTTGCTAATTGGGAACCACCCTTTTTTTTTGTTTTTGGTCAGGGAACCTTCATTAGTTCATTTTGTTATGTGATATTGACAAAGACTTTGCAGCCATCCCATGAAAGTATTTCAAACAATAGTACTTCCCTTTAATTATATTATGTATAATATATATATGTACCTATAGTTATATATATATCTTTTCGACTTGTGATTGAACAATGCTCTTCCCTAGGAAGCTGCTTCCATTGGCGAACCACATTTAACCAATATATAATTAACAAAAATCAAGATGTTGGTGCATGAAACTGACCCTTCCCATCAATTCTTTTCATTGATAATAAATCAATCCCTTCCCCTTAAAACACTTCTTGTAAACGTGGCAAGTCACTACTCCAACCATTATATATATATAATATATACACACACGTCTTCAATTTGTATAGATATTCTTTACTTCTATCCTAATCTTTCAAAAGATCATGGTGGGCTCACTATCACCCACAATTATAAGATAATCTACATAAACTTTATCATTCAGTGAAGAACTAGTACTATGGCCAGCCACGAGTGCACAAGTGGTCCAATCATGTTACAACATTTCAACATCCATGAAAAGTCCAATTGACGGTACTACTACAGGCCTTGTGGCAAAGTGACGGTTCAAAGTCTCATCCCCATGTGGAAATTTCCTTTGCGTGTACCATGTAATTTAAGGAATTGAACTTAAATTCCAAAATTTTCAAATGGTTGGGCCATATGTAGTCACAATTTAAATTTCCGAAACTGATATGATCCAAATGGAATTTAATTCGATAGCTGCCATTGAATGAGTAGGAATGAATTCACGCGGACCCCACAAAAGTATTCAAAATAGACGGTTTACGTTTATTGAAAGTTTCAATCAATTAATCCAGAGTAAAGATCATATTTTGAGTGGGAGAGAATTTTGTAAAAATTGATTTACTTTGATCAAAAACACTCTTTAGCGTCGGAGAAGATAGAACCAAATTAACACCAAATAAAATCGAGTCAAGTCCATTAATTCGGCATGACTTGAGGTTTTTTTTCTCCTCCTCCTACTATTATGACTTTGGAAGTAGGCTATCCAAGCAAAAATTGCCACGCGAGAGTGCAATGAATGGACTGACAAATTGGTTGCTTTAATTTCATTTCATGTATAGTAAATGGAGGCTAATAAAGTTAGATTGTGGGTGTAATATGAATTCATTTGTCACACATGTAAATGTCCAATGCTTGTCTATAAGATTTCATTGCATCTCAAGGACCCCCCATCTTGATAGATTTCAGTGTGACATATGGAAGAGCCGACAAAGTGTGGCCATAACGCTGGGTTATAACTAATACGTGTCACACATTATTATTTGCAATTGTTAAAAATAATAATAATGTGTTTTTGAGGAATGCTGGGTCACGCAGGAATGAATAATACCACTTTGATGTCAAGGACACACCTTGAGTTGTCAACTTTAGAGTTGTAATTCGCTGGCGATCCTCTTCATTTGTACTGTGTAGGCCTATCTCTTAAATGGCATTCACTCAAAATTGGCAGAGAGTACATATCTTCGTGTAGCTTAGCTGTCACTCACTTAAGGACACAGCAACAACAATTTTTCGGTTCTCAGGGGTTAATTCATAGATTTCACACGCACCGACCTTCAACACGTGTGGAATTAAATCACAAATTTATATGACGGGAAAATTTCAAATGCGTATGCTCAGATACGGTGTACGATTTGTTAAACTTAAATGTTCGTCTTACGAACCAACTATGCTGTGAAATTTAAATTTTTTTTTTTTTTTTCTTCTTTTCCTCGGAGGTTGCCAATTCAATTGTTCTTTAGATTTTATTATTCTAATTTGCATAATTTTGTGGTGGTTGACAGAGAGTTTACAAATGGAGTATAGATGACCTGAATTTAGATAAACATCAACCTATAGATAACTTTTTGGCCCACTAATAGAAATTTCGTGGAAGTTAAATCTAATTGATCAACAAGTCTTCCTTGGCTGCCTTGTCTAAGGAACTTTTTATTTATGGAGCGTGTTATGCCGAGAGCAAGTAAAGAAGCATCAAGAATGGAATAAGATAATATATATATATATATATATATATATATATATATATATGTATATGTATTAATTAAATACTATATGTGTGTGTGGTGGTGGTGGGGCCCTGGTGGAAGAGGCAGAATTTTATTTTGGATTGATGAAATGTCAATGTCAATATCAATATCCATCCAGGCACAAGTTATTTTACTACTTTCAAAAAGAATGTAAAAAGGGGTTGTCAAAAAAATAAAGTAGAAAATGTTAAGTATAATTTGGAGCTTTTGTGTTCCCATCCACACATCATTATCAAATAATTAACTAATCAGAAAACTAAGCAATATGACTATTTTAAGTAAAGTTTGAAGAGAATAAGTTTGTAATGCAACTTAACCTGACATACTTCAGAATTATGTTTCAAGTCATATGTAGATTACATTTACTTTAGATTGATAACTCTATGATTTGTAATAAAATTTATTGTCAAACGCATGCTTAATTGTCAGAAATTCAAGAAGAATAAATTGTTAATAATTTATTGCTTGTGAAATACATCACAAGCAATAATACTATAAACCAAAATCTCAGCATATTGATCGTACAAGAATTGGAATAAAATTCAACAAATTCCAAATTTTTGTTGATGTTACATAATTTAATTTGCTTATGGCACTAGAAAACTATATATATATATATATATATATATATATATATATATATATATATATATATATATTTGCAAGTATGAACAGAAAGTTTTGAGCAAATAAACACAAAATACTGAAAATGGCCAACCACATTCCATTGACTCTTCTAAGCCCTCCCCCGTGAGATTTTTCTGAGTCAAAATCGGCGTGCAGGACTATTATGATCACAAGATAGTTGTTCGCTATTCAAATGAGTGAGAAACCGATTTTTTTTTTTTTTTTCTAGTTGAAGATTCACATTTTTTTTCACCCTATGAGAAAATATACAATATTTTGAAAATATTGATGATGTGATATTTTTGAAAAGTGTAAGTTTTTTATTTCTTGTTGATTGTAGTAAATTTGATAATTTTTAAAAGAGATAAAGAGTTTATATCTGTCAGAAACGTCACATCATTAATACCCAAGAAGAAAGTTTAAATCGTTAGATTACTAGCCTTTCGAGCGAAAAAAAAAATAAAACAAACTTTGAGACCCTACACCATTAGGCTATTGGCACAGGTGATATTAGTGGCGGAGCCAATATATGCCTACCTGGATTTTTTTTCCCTTTATTATATCTGTTAGGCTAAATATTCTTTGCATGGTAATTTTAGTTCATATATATATTTGTTTTCTTTATCATATTATACATGCCATTTGAAAAAAAAATCTGACTTCATCCATGTATCAAATTGTATACTTTGGATCCATTTCTTTGGTCATAATCAAATCAACACGTCTAATATTTAACTATCACACCGTTATAACTCCGTTTAGTTAAAAAAGATTTCAAGCACACTACTTCCCTCTTGAAATAAAATCCTAACTCCGTCCTTTAGTAGTATAAGACATCTTATTTTATGATTTGTGTGTCAGTATCTACCACAAATAAATATATATATACACACACACACAAGACCCCCACGGCGCAAAAATAAGAAAATTGCATATAATATAAAACATGTATTTAAAAAACATAAAACCAAGAAAACTGGATTAGAAGTTTGGTGCTGCCTAACATGGTTTTGCAATATTATAAAGTATAGGTGGTGAAAAGATTTTTGGATAATCTAATCAATACAGTATTTAAACTAATCACAAATTTATCTTATTGGGTTGGAAAACGACCTTATTAGGCTGGCCTATTCGAAGGGCCCGTAGATGAAATTGGAAAGTTGAGAGAATTGGAAAATGTTAAACATTATTAATATAATTCATGAATTAATATTTCGAATTAGGTGGCTGATTATTTGATAATTTTTTATATTTTAAAAACAATTATTTTAAGAGAATATAAGAAAGAAAAAAATAACAAAATTTATCATTAGAGAATCCAAATCCTAACATAATTTAATAACGTAATTTTCAAATTAAATTTTATGTCCGTATCTTTCTTTAAAAGATCTTTTTCATTAAATCTTCAACTAATTGAAACAAGAAATTACAAAAAAAAAAAATTCATAATTTCTTTAACATAAGCTTAGAACTATTTTTCATGAATAAAAACTCTAATTTTCTCCACTATCTACATGTCTAAGTAATTAAATAGATGTTGCTTATAATTTTATTTTGATTTGGTATTTTTTTTTAAAGAAAGACTTAGTAATGATAGAGGGAAGTTAAGGGAGTGCAAAAGAGAATATATGTATATATAATAAAATATATAAAAAAAAATTAGAGAGAGAGAAATCCAATTTGATTACTGTTTTGAAACCCAATTTGATTATTGTTCTTACTTCTTTCTTTAATGGGATTCATTTAGTTTGATAAAATATTAATATTAAAATTTATGGAAAGTGTAATATGATTTAAAGTTACCAAATAATCAACCACATAATGTCAAATAATTAGCCACCTAATTTGAGATACTAATTCATGAATTATATTCATGATGTTTGGCATTTTCCTTTTTTGTAATCTACATTTATACTTACTATATAAATCTCTTTATTTATTTTTTAATAAATAATTAATTACAAATTTAATTTCATTCCATAGATATTGATACATAGACCTAATACTCTGCTATTTATTTATTTTTTTATCTTGAGAAATAAATAACACAATCACTACGTTCCTATGGAAACTATTCAATCAACGTTCTTGTGATACTAATTTATGATTGTTACTAGTTTAATAACATGCTTTGTACGATAGTTATTTATTTATTTATTTTCTCTTTTGATATTAGAATATTTTAAAGTCCTTTTACAATTCTCTTATATATGCACTAGTCTGCTTTTATTAATACTTTACAAAGCAAAACTATCAAAAAGTTGGTTCACCACTTCTTTATTCTACTTTTTATTATCTTTGATAATTTAAATCTTCACTGTAAAATATTGCTCCTAGCACTACTCTATCTGTGTGTAATTTCTATATATATAATATATATGTTCTTGGACAATGAATGACTGCAATTAAGTTCATAATTAATGGAATTTTTAGAGGAATAACTTGAACAATCACAAAAAAAAATAAATAATAATAATAATAAATAAATTGGAATTTAGTGATAGTTATAAAGTATAAAGTCAAGGATTTAAATTTTTATAAAAACACGTCAAAAAAAAATGTACTAGATGGAGTTATCTAGAAACAAAAATGAGCAATTAAAGTATTTTTTTAAAAAAAAGAAAAAGAAAAAGAAAAAGAAAAAGAAAAAAACAATGGAGCCGACTTGTAGCATTGTTACTATTGTTATTCGGTCCGTGTTCATACCAGTAAGATCCAACCCTATTGTAGATAAAGTGGGACCGTACATTGTCATCCAAATCTACGTAGAATTGGGACCCACAAAACACCCCGTTGTGGATAACGACTGAATAAACCAGTCTCCACGTGGGCGCAACGTGGGTCCCACATCATCGGAGGTGGGTGAAGATAGGTACGAGCGACAAAAACCGTTGGATGGGTCGAGTGACGTGTCGGTTAATGAAACGACGCGATTGGAGCCGTTGGATTTGCGTATCAGCTCAATGTCAGCGGTCAAAGGACGTCCGTGACTTTGGCTTTTAAACGACACGGACACGCCACGTTTCCTTTGTTAGAGCAACACGTGCCCAGTCCCAGAAGGCCCACTCTCAGATTTTTGAAAAGCTCAGCAGACAAAAGAAAAAGATAGGGATCAGAGAGAAACACTCCCTCCATATCTCATCGCATTATACAAAACATTTACTACATAGAGAGAGAAAGATAGAACTGAAACAGTCTCATTTTCTAGAGAGAGAAAAAAAGAATCAAACGGAGAGAGGGGGCATAGACGGTGAACTATCCGCGCGCGCCAGCTGTTCATCTCTATCTACCCATCCAGGAAGACCGAGTCGAACTCTCACAACTGTAAAGACAACCCTGACACGTGTCAGTTTCTATTCCTCCCCTTTGGCGATAGATTTTTTTGCTTTAAATCAAAATTACCATGAATAGCCCACGTTAATTAAAATTACTATTTTTCATCAAATTTGAAACTTGAAATATCTATTTCGGGTCATGAACCGGATGCTGGCGGTAACAATAGCTGAAACCAAAAAAGAACAATAGCAGCTCCGTGTGACTAGAGCACGTTATAGAGATGTGATAAACATACGTAGATAATATACAGATAAAGATTTATAATTTCTATTATATTATATTATATTAGATATATATATATATAGTAATATATATATAGAGAGAGATAGGTCGGTTACAGTTAGAAGTGGAAGAAAAAGGCTAGACCACATTGATGATGATGCTGATGATCATGATCATCACGATTGCAAACCGAGTCAATCCTGGCCGTCCACACCACCCATTACGTAGTCCCGTGTTGCCAAGTCGGTCTCTTCGTTCTTATCCTCTTCACCACCTTCCTTGTACAAAAAAGAGTTTCAATATACATTTCTCATGAAAATTCTATATACTTCTTATATTCATATATTCATGAAGCACATGCTTGTGGTTTGTAACACACACAGATAATACAAGGTAATAAATCGCTACCCTACCTAGATAAATCTTAAACCCTGATTATCATTTCACATCTATTTCAAACTCATCATTCTTTGTTTCTTTTCTCATAAATCCAATCTTTTGTTTCTGGGCTTGTAACCATTATGCTGTCAAGATCTTGTTTCAATCTCTTAAACCTCGACGATTACTCCCGAGTCGATCGGACCCGGATACCGAGGGTGATGACTGTACCGGGTATATTATCGGACTTTGACGGGTCTTATGATGATGATAACAATGGCGATGATCAGTGCGACGATGTGATTTCATCGGTGAGTCAAGAACGACGAATCATCGTAGCCAATCAGCTTCCAGTTAAAGCTCACCGCGATACAGAGAGCACGAGATGGTGCTTCGATTGGGACAAGGACGCCTTGGTGTTGCAGCTCAGAGATGGGTTCGCCGCCGACGTGGAGGTCATCTACGTCGGGTGTTTGAAGGCTGAGATCGACCCAGCAGAGCAAGACGAAGTTGCCCAATTGCTGTTAGATAAGTTCCGGTGCGTACCTACTTTTTTGCCATCAGATATACAGAACAAGTTCTATCATGGTTTCTGTAAACATTATCTTTGGCCTCTGTTTCACTACATGTTGCCCGTGACTTCGAACCATGGAGTCCGGTTCGACCGGGGTCTGTGGCAGGCCTATGTATCGGCGAATAAGATTTTCGCCGATAAGGTCATGGAGGTGATAAACCCAGATGAGGACTATGTCTGGGTACATGATTATCACCTCATGATATTGCCTACTTTCTTGAGAAAAAGGTTTAATCGAGTTAAGCTTGGGTTTTTCCTTCATAGCCCCTTTCCGTCATCGGAAATATATCGAACATTACCGGTGCGTGATGAGATTCTTAGGGCGTTTCTGAATTGTGATCTTATTGGGTTCCATACGTTTGATTATGCGAGGCATTTCTTGTCATGTTGTAGTAGAATGTTGGGTTTGGATTACCAATCAAAAAGGGGGTACATTGGGCTTGAGTACTATGGTCGAACAGTTAGTATTAAGATTCTCCCAATTGGTATTCATATGGGTCAGCTCGTATCGTTTATGGAGCTTCCTGACACTGCTAAAAAGGTTCAAGAATTGAGGGAAAAGTTTGAGGGGAAAATTGTGATGTTAGGTGTTGATGATATGGATATGTTTAAGGGTATTAGTCTCAAGTTTATAGCAATGGGGCAGCTCTTAGATAATCACCCTCAATTGAGGGGAAGGGTTGTTCTGGTTCAAATTGTTAACCCGGCAAGGAGTCGGGGTAAGGATATACAGGAGGTCCAGAATGAGATCAATAGAGTTGCAAATGAAGTTAATAGGAAGTATGGTAAGCCGGGGTATGAGCCGATCGTTTTCGTAAATGGCCCAGTTTCAACCCAAGACAAGGTTGCATACTATGCCATCTCGGAGTGTTGTGTGGTGAATGCTGTGAGGGATGGTATGAATTTGGTGCCTTACACGTACACGGTATGCAGGCAGGGCAGCCTGGATTTGGATAAGGCCTTGGGGCTTGATGAGTCTGCAATGCCGAGGAAGAGTGTTATTATAGTCTCAGAATTCATTGGGTGTTCACCATCTCTCAGTGGGGCAATCCGGGTCAATCCTTGGAACATAGATTGTGTGGCAGATGCCATGAATTTGGCAATCTCAATGCCAGATGCAGAGAAACAAATGCGCCATGAGAAGCATTATAAGTATGTTAGCTCTCATGACGTTGCTTATTGGGCTAGGAGCTTCGACCTGGACCTCGAGAGGGCTTGTAGGGAGCATTATCTGAGGAGGTGTTGGGGCATTGGATTTGGTTTGGGTTTCAGGATTGTTGCTTTGGGTCCTAATTTCAGGAAGCTCTCAGTAGAACACATTGTCTCTGCTTATAAAAAGACTAATAGCCGGCTTATCCTGCTGGACTATGATGGTACCATGATGCCACAAGCTTCAGTGGACAAATCTCCTAGTGAAGAAGTACTTTCGGTCTTGAATGGGTTATGCAGTGATCCCAATAACGTTGTGTTTATCGTCAGCGGCAGAGGAAAGGAATCTCTAAGCAAGTGGTTCTCCCCATGTGAGAAACTTGGTCTATCTGCAGAACATGGCTACTTTACTAGGTAACTTTGTGCTTCTTTTATTTACCAAAAAAAAAAAAAAAGAAGCTTTGTGCTTCTTTGATTAATTGGGTCATAATTTTATTAATTGTTGTCGTCTTAAATCCTACTATTACTTTCTCCATCTGATTTAGTTTGTCTGTTATTGTAGGTGGTCAAAGGATTCTTCATGGGAGTCCTGCATGTTAGCAATGGACTTTGAGTGGAAAAAGATTGTGCAACCTGTAATGGAGCATTATACAGAGGCAACAGATGGCTCTTTTATAGAGCAGAAGGAAAGTGCTATTGTGTGGCATCACCAAGAAGCTGACCACGATTTTGGCTCATGGCAGGCAAAAGAGCTTCTTGATCATTTGGAAAATGTGCTTGCAAATGAGCCCGTACTTGTTAAAAGAGGCCAACACATTGTTGAAGTGAAACCACAGGTATGAAACATTTTAACATATCAAGGATACTGAAATTGATTTGCTTACTGACTAGGAAACTTAGACGGTAGCTGAAGATATTATGAACGATTTGGGAGAGATTTAATTGTGAAATTCACGAATGACAGATGCACCTTTCTTTTACCTGTGGTTGGGTGAAGGGGGAAGAGCATAAGGGCATGCCTCTACCTTATTGAAATATTAACATTAGTTTAAAAATTTTCAAATAATGTGCTGGTATAAAATTATGTAGGTAAGACTGTGATGTTCATGAAGTATTGGTTTATGAGTGGTAGCACCTAGTTATTACTTATCTTCGATTGATTAAAAAGTGGATAGTATTTCTTAATCTTCATAAAACCAGAATTTTCATCAAATGTTAGTTACTTCTTATTATTTTTTTCATTGTCTTCAATCTTTTCCCTAGTTTGTAATGGATGGTGTTCTTTTGGTGAATTGCAGGGTGTGAGCAAAGGTGTAGCTGTGGAAAGCCTCATTGCAACCATGCAGAGAAGTGGGAAGCCACCAGATTTCGTGTTTTGTATAGGGGATGACCGTTCTGATGAGGATATGTTCGAGAGCATTTCAAGTTCGGTTGCCAACCCATCCTCACCTGCCATTCCAGAAGTATTTGCCTGCACTGTCGGTCAGAAACCAAGTATGGCAAAATACTATCTTGATGATACTGTTGAAGTTATCAAAATGCTTCAAGGCCTTGCAGCAGCATCGGCACAGCAACCAAAGTCAGCACATTTTCAGTTGTCTTTTGAAGGGCCTCTTTGAAATGACTGATATGTGGGTAAGGACTGGATGTCTGCTGTTCTAAGAGGGCATTAGGAGTCGAGTTTGGAACAATGTGCTTACTCTATGGTCTTGACTTTGTTTGAGGGCATTAGGAGTTTGAAGCAATGTGCTTACTGTACGGCCTCATCTTTGTTTGAAGGTGCAGACTTTAATCTAGGGCTAGTAAAAATGAAAACTTTGTACAGAAAATAGTTACATTTACAGGTGATTTGAAATGATACTTGGAAATTTATCAACACTAGTTGATCCAAGTTTTGTCCAGTTCCCATTTAATGAGTGAACTTCCTTTTATCCTACCACAGTATAAGATCCTAATTCATGCTTTGTGCATAGAACCCTTTGACATGCCTTGCAACTAAGTTGAACAGTTTTAGGTTTTCAAGTAGTTTTCAGTCGATATATAGATATATATATATATATATATATATAAGATGGTTGTCATGTAATGAAATCTTGGCATACAAGATTCTCTTGTTAGATGATGACATGCTTCTTAGGATTAATGGTTTGATTGTATGCTTGAATGGGTTTTCCTGTGAGAACTCAACAGTTTCATCATGCCATATCAGATTCTATTTCTGTAATAAAAATTTCTAATTTCGTGTTTTGTGAATAAATTAGTAATCCATTGTTGGTAATCTCGTTGAGATGTCCACTCTGCAGTAGAATGCTATGTTTGGCTGATTTGTTATGATGTAGAAGCTAATTTGGTTGACAATTGTTTTCGTCTGGACTTAGATAAGGAACTGAGAGGATGGCTGCTGATTGAAAATGGCTATTGGTATTCAACTGTGCATTGTGTTCTAAAATTCCCGTCATAACTGCATTGAGTTGCATATTAAAACAGACAAATATTTCTTGACCGGAAGAACACACAGCAGCTTGACATCTTGTCATTAATCTAAAGAGCAATGCTAACACATCATGAAATTATTTTATGAATTTTTATCAAGAATGATATGACAATTAAATGATGAGTTATTATTGGTAAGATTCTTCCCATACACGGAGTCTCAATAGTATTATCACGTGCCACATGATAAAAATTTATGAAATAATTTCATAAAGTAACGAGTTCCGATAACAAAATTTTTATATTTAATCCATGACAAATTTACAATTACATTTATGCATATTCATATGGAGATCAATCATCGGCACTGCATGGAAATATATAGTTCTAGATTCATAGGCTCAGACATCCACGGAGTGTCTATATGCTTTATCTTCAAGAGCATAAGAGCGCTTATATAGCTCAATAAGAGTGACTAAAAGGGAAGGAAATGATCAACATCGAACCACTCAATCAAATCCACAATTACCAGGCGTCAACTAATAAAATCTCATCTCAATTACATCCTCACTACATGATCGCTCATTTTAAAAATAAAAATAAAAACTAAAAATGACAAAAATAGCCAACTAAAAATGACAAAAATAGCAAAACTAAATGCATCCAAACTCTCTTGTCATCTTCCCGTACCGGTACCAACTCGGTCTGTACCTGTACCTATAATATTGGAAAAGAGGAAGGTGAGCTGGGGAAAGGCCGGTAAGTAACAACACTGTAATTAAGCGACATTATTATAAACAGTGCAATTGATTAATTAACTATTAATGAATTTAACAAGAAGAGCATATAACAACTAGAGTTAAGCTATCAATCATCAATACTTTAAATTCCTTTTTCTTAATCAGTTTAATATTGTATAATCCACTAGCCACGTTCAGGATAAACTAAAACTGAAAATAATTACTCGGAACCGCTCAACACAAATCAGACCATCTCTAAGGTCATACACAATTTATCACCAATCAATCAACTAAGAGAATACTAATCTCTGAAAGTCACATGTACACTTCTTAACCAAACCCACATTCTTCCTTCTTACAACTAGAAGAGATCACAACTCTCCAGGTAATGTGGAGGAGTCCACTGTTCACCTCAACACATACCATAGTGATATGGCTCGTATACCCAAATCACTCGTAATAGTGATATGGCTCGAATCAGTGGTGGGAGAGAATCACAACCTCAACCCAAGGAACGCTTAACCAAACCACTCTTGAGCTCATCAACTTAAATGATTGGTGCACCAACATCAACTCCACACACCCTATGCAAGGGTGCTCTAAAAACTATTCTAAATTTTATTTCTAACCTATAAACCCATCCTAAGGACTCTACCACACCTAACACACCCTATGCCCTCATGCTCTAAAATGTATTCTAAATTCTATTTCTAACCTATAAACCCAACCTAAGGAATATACCACACTTAGAAATAACTAACTCTAAAATTTCATAACCTAACTAATTAAAAATAATCTACACTCTAGGCTTTAGTGCCTAAAAATACTACTTTTCAAATTAAATAAATAACTAATGACTCTAAAACCCACCTAAAACTAATTTCCTAAGCGTATTCAAACTTAAATAAGTTAATATTATTTTATTGCAATTTCTCATAATTTTCTGATATTTTAAAAACATTTATTTACTATTTTCTAATTATTTTATTAATTAAAAATATATTAATTATTTAATTATCTCGGCTGGGCCCCGAAAGTGAGTCCATCCTGTTGGGCATGATGAGTGGAGCCCAGTGGACCCAACCCGCCACCAGAAACCACCCCAGGCCCACAGCACGCGCCTCTGTGCGCGTGGGCTTACGCTGACCTAAGTGGTCAGCTTCCTTCCTCACGTTTCACGCACAGAGGAGAGCTTCAGGCCTGCTATGTTCGGCAACCTACTGTTCGCCAACTCCCAGCCTTCAACGCCTAAATCCTCAAAATCTCTTCATGAATCAATTCTCCATGATTTAAACTATCTTTAGGAACAAGAATGACGAAAAATCATGTCCAATTTTGATTCAACCAACCAATGTAAAAATCTAGGGTTTCATTCTTTAAAAATGGGTTGGTTCTTCTTCAAATCAACCACAAGTTCTTCAATTAAAAACAATCAAGCACAATGAATGTTCTGTGAAACACTAAAATCATCAGTTTGAACAATCAATTCTTCAATATTCTACATATACGTACAATTTCACACAAGATCATCTACGCTTTACATTGTTCATATATACCACTTATATATATCTGAATTACCGCAAACATTGTTCATATATACTACCAATGTTTGTTAAATTAAATTAAATTCTACTGAAAATCTTTGTAAATTATTAGATTATCACGCACCTGGTAATCATTGCAATTTCTCTTAATCTTCTCAAATTCTCTCTCTCTCTCTCTTAATGAGAGTAGAACGATCTGTATCGTATAACCTTAGGATGTTGCAGACAATATATATAGTCACAATAATTCTCATATTTAGATTAGGATTATAATCTCCATAACCATATACTTCTCTATTGAGATTAGAATTATTCATTTATTTCCATTATATCTTAATTAATTAAATACTTAATTATTCTTTTACAATTTTATCCCTTAATTAACCACTAATTATTGGTGGTTACATGATTTCAACTTTCAATGTAAGCTGTTGCAGCTGCCAAAGAATGTAAATTAGATGAGTAATGGTAAAATTCAATCCGATATAAGCAGAAGGTAATCAGAAATGTCAATGAGAAATAATTTGGGAGCACAAATGCTAAAAAAGTTGTATACTGGCAGCTAGCTCATGGTCATCAAATGGAAGCATACCTTTTTTACTGTGGGAGGTTCATACTGTGGTCTCATAGCTGGAAAGAGTATAACTTCCTGTCCACCAAAAACAAACCAAGAGATGAGTGGAAACTACAATGGAATATTGAATAGAGAATGTAAATATTCCAAAACAAAAAAACACCTTGATGTTCTGGGAATCTGTCAACAACATTGCAAGTCGATCAATACCCAGACCCCAACCAGCAGTTGGAGGCATCCCGTACTCAAGAGCTGTACAGAATGTTTCATCCAAAGCCATTGCTTCATCATCGCCTGATTGTCGGTCCTGAAATTTTTTAAAACACAAACTTCCATCAAAATTCTCCCCCATCATAACACAGATATATGCCAAAATAGCACACTTTCTCGTCATGTGTCATACCTTGAGTTGGTCAGCAAAACGCTGGCGTTGTACAACAGGATCATTCAATTCTGTGTAGGCATTGCAAATCTTACAGAAGTTACAGAAAAAACATGCATTAGAAAAACACAATGAAAGAGAGAGAGAGATAATGAATAAATAACGAGGACATCCTTAAACAGTCTCATACATACTTCATGCTTGTTGATAAACAACTCAAAACGTTCAGTTAGGCCTGGTTTTGACCTATGCCACTTTGCCAATGGACTCATTATTTCTGGATGATTCATAATGAAAGTAGGGTTGACGCATATCTCCTCCAAAAAGTGCCCCACAAGCTGCAATCACTCAAATGTAATAATGAACATAAAAAGTGTAATATATCACGAATATAACTTATATCCATATTCATGGTATATTACAATGGGAGAATTATTTCACAAAGATATTTAAAAAAGGAAAAAGAAAAGGATTTACTTTGTCCAAGAGACGAGCTGTTGTTTGGGGAGGGGGACATTTGATATCAAACTTCATGCATGCATCTGCCAAATATTTGTTAGCCTCATCACTTGAAAAGTCATTGGGTATGGTGAGATTCGCCTCTTCTCCAACTCTTCTATCATATCAATCCTTCTGCAAAGGTTAAAAACCAGATGAGTTTTCTAAATAGACATTTTTTTTCAAAGAGGTGTAGGGGTAACAGCAGCACGGTATTACATATGTAGAGATACCTGAAAGGAGGAGTGAAGTCAATCTCAATTGGGTCATTATCTAACCCATTGGCATGGTATTCAATTTTATAGCCACCGGTGATTTCCTTAACCATCCCTGTTTCAATTTAACTTTGTCAAATAATAAAAATACAGAAGATAAAAAAAAAAAAATACTTGAGAATGTTAGCATCCAAAATATGATGCTTTCCACTTAACATTTTCTCAGTAAGTTCCATCAAGTCATTGTAGTCTGCATGAGCCATATAAAATTCACATGTAGTGAACTCGGGATTATGTGTCAAGTCCATTTCCTCATTCCGGAATTGTTTTCCTATCTCATAGACACGGTGCATTCCACCAACAACTAGCTGCTTAAGATAAAGTTCAGGTGCAATGCGCATGTAAAGCCTCATGTTCAGTTCATTATGATATGTCACAAATGGTTGAGCAGTTGCTCCTCCAGGAATCGGATTCATCATGGGTGTTTCAACCTTAAGGTAGAGGGAAATTACATAATAAACCAGAGGAAGAAAATAAGCTGAGGTCACCAAAAGGATTAATGTCATGAAAACAATGAGAATGATTATTACAACTGGCCAGATGACTTACCTCCCAGAAATAAAGATCGTCCAGAAAGCTTCTAATATATTTAATAATTTTTGAACGGGTCTTGAATATTTTTCCAACCTCCCTATTCAACATCAAATCCAAATAACGCTGACGATATCGAGTTTCCTAACATGAGAATGAGAAAGAATAATATAATCCCCACATTTAAATAAAAAAAGATCGAGAGAAGTCATAACTAAACCAATTGCAGTTATTCAATACTTGATCCTTCAAAATGTAACTTTCAGGATTCCTGGCACTTCCTGGGACCCATACACCAGATTTCTGTATAACAGAGGAAGTATATATTCATGTCAATATATAAAGAGCCCCATGGAACATTAAATTTGTCAAAAAAAACAAAATATATATTCACCTTGACATTAACATTCTCCGAACCAGTGGCAGCTTTTTGCCTCGGAATCATACGTAGACAAGGGGCTAAAACTCTAAAAGATTTCGGAAAGATACTCAGCTCTCCCCTCTTGCTCTTCCCTAAAAGCAACAACAAAAAAGTATAAGAACTGCACAGGTGTAAGTATAGAATTCTTAAAATAGATTGAGAACAAGTCTAAAACACATAAAAATATTATTACAAACACGTACAAAATGCATGATTGCACAAGTTCACACATACAAATTTGATAATGCAACTCAGAAGGTAGAACCCTAACGCTGTGCAAATTAGAAAGTGAGGTTGTACATAAGAAAATTAAGGTTCAGTTCCTTCCACTATCATTTTTCCTTATGAATTGTTTTATAACGCCAAATTTACTTTCCAGTGAAACAAGCCAAGAAATTCCTCCCAACACATTCTACCATATTACCAATTACATATGCCACAACAACCAGCATTTTTTACTAAAGGTTTAAAATCAGTCCAATTTACCAACAAAACAAAAAATGAAGTATGAAAAAGGAAAGAACAAATTATCGGAATTTCTGTATATATACCTGAATGATCCAGTGGCACAATACTACAACGATCCTATAGCGGAACCTACAATCCTAAATGACTCTATAACAGTCATACCACGATCTTGCCCCTCAGAGATTTTTAATACAACCCAGGTCAATTTGGAAAGTTTAAATAGTAGAATCCTACGATCTGCATAGGCAATCGTTGATAACCAGGAACAGAAGTAACAATATGATGGGAAATGTTTCCATAAAATGAAAGAGCATCGTGTCTTTTCAGTCTATGTTTGATGTTCATTCTATGATGGCCTTCTATCATCATAAATTGCCAAATTAAAGGTGGGGAAACAAGACGAATTAAAATTCTCCCTAGTGCTCATTCATAAATCAGTCCAAGCAGGGGGAATGTAAGTTGTTTCCTATGAACTATTTCCTTATGGGACAATGAATACAAAAAAAAATTGATACCAAATGGAAATTCGTTATCAAGGTGGAAATTGAATAGGGTTTCATGCTTGAGTTTCAACCAGCAAAGACAATGCACATTAATTTGGTTCAAATTCTTAGTTATCAATGAACATGGAAATTCAGAAAAAATAATAATAATTAATAAATAAATAAACAATCGATGTATCCAAATACACCTCATATAATAGTCAATTTTTTTTTTTGTTCAGAAGGGATTGTGCTATTTCTGTTACAGCAGAAAAAGATCGGGAACTCTTTTATATATTGACTAAGACCACTGTTTTGGATAATTGATGCAGAATATGTCAGATATTGACAATAAACAGGTAATATGCTGCAAATTAAATACATCTGAAACATCACAAACCTGGAAACCCAATGATATCAACAATATCTCCACACTTCACGCCAGAATGGAAATTGGGAAATTCAGCTTCATCCAAATCCGATCTCCTGCAGAATTATATAACCCTTTTTATTTTAAGATCTACTAACCGCAGAATTATATAGGTGAAGTTAATTATATAACCCTTCTTTATTTTAAGATCTACTAACCGCAGCTTATATATTCAATTTGTAAGTAACAAAGGCCAAAGACACCTGCAATGCCATGAATTCATATGGCAAAAACAGTGAGGCCTCTTTTAAATATCTGCAACAGGATGCCTCATTTCTGTCTTCTTAATTAAGAGAATACTTTGTTAATGAAATTAAATGAGGGATCCAAAATGAGGTCAAAGTTGAAATAAAGCAACACACTTCGTGCAGTCGAGTCAAAACCCCTTAGTGTTGCTGAAAATGCCCAAAAAGAGGTAGGAGAATGCAGCACACAACCAAAGCAAATTGAAAAGAGATGAATAAGCACGACATTACACGAGTATAAAAACAATTCGAAGCCAACACATGCACTTTCCAACACACAAATTATGTGCATGCAAATAAAAGAACAGAAAAATATATTGTCTGTACGTTCATTAGGAGATTCATAAAATACATTCTCATTATACTCATTAGTGACATGGAATTCCAAATAAGTGGAGCATCTATATCAAACATACCATACTATACAAATTTCTTATTTTTATCATTATTTTGGTAACTAGAGGGGTTTCCATTGGTGAGACTAATCCCTTTCGAACATATTGCAGCCCCAATGCCACAGGCCAAATTTAACCCATGGAAAATCTCTATGAGGCTAGTGTAACGGACCCGGGAGCTTGCCCTGCATACCCACCCATAGAAGCCCATGACCTTCTCCATCTGGATCCAATGTGGGTCAATACCCTCTAACAGCTAGCCTCAAGGGAGGGGAATTGAACTCAAGAGGTCCAACTTAAAAGTGTAGTTCTTAACCAACTCTTCCACCACCTTGGGGTTGAAATGCAACCCTGTTACTATACCATGATATATAAAAGGAGAGGTCACGCAACTAGAAATGCACCCACATATGATTCACACATATGATCTTCTGTACCAATAGATGGTTAACCTGGTGAAGAGCATCAAACTTGCATCAAACTCACCCAAGCTGCTCTTCATGTGACATACTATATAGGACTAGAAGCATTCTATCATAATCTCCACAGAAAATTAAAATAACAAAGAGATTTCATACAACAGAACAAGATCAATAACAAGTTTTGGTCCCTCGCATATATAATTGATAAAGGGTAGGACTTTCTATATTTGAAAGATCTACTCTTTATTTTCCTTCTAGAATGTGTTGTTTTCAAATGGGTTTTCTTAAATAGTAATGACTGAATGAATACCTTGCATCAGCCATAATTTGGACTTTAGCACTACTACAGTGTAAATCATAGAAGAAGAGCCTTGAAGAAGATGATCGTTTGTTCATAATTCGCCCTTGCAAAAGAGAGACAACAAAAACATTAGTTGAAAAGAAATATGATGATGGATAATACTAATAACATGTTGAAGTTTCCAATTTAAGATACCAGCCAAAGCTACTTCGACATCCTCGAGATGATCCCCATTACTTAAGCCTCCATACTTCTCTATATATTCATGTATAGACATTGAAACATTGAAGTTGTGAGGATATGGATTCTTCCCAGCTGTCTTCTGAGCTGCAAGAGCTTTCAGCCTATTTTCATTGTATTGCTGCAGGCAAAACAATGCATAACAAACTCACCAAAAAAGTAAAAGGCTAGCTTGTGTTATATATCCAAGAGGAACAAAGAAAAGTTCATTCCGAACCATCAAGTACAAAACTAAAATAGACATACCGTTGGGTCCGTGTCTTCATCATCTGCTGCTCGGGGCCGCTGAACCTGGGAGGTTGGCATGGCAGCACCCTTGAGAAGAATGTTGCCATCATTAGAAAGCAGAATAAAACTGCAATATACTTAAAAGAGAATAAGGGAGTCCTCACTCCTAACATGGTAACCAATGTATGAAAATTTGAAAAGGTGATAAATTTCAAATTCTATCTGAAAAGTGACTGTGTCAAATATATTAGTAACCAGAATAAGACTGATGATAATTTTCGTATCTGCATTGCTTGAAATTCCAAGTCTCGAGACTCTAATAGAAACAAACAGTAAGCTCATAGAATCATATCAAACAGTTCAACTCATCCAAACCATGATTAGATTATGAAAACGAAGAAATATAAATACAAATATGCATACTTATATTGGAATTTTACGGACCGTTCGTAAAAACCAACTGTTTCTTACTTCTGTTATAAAGAGTATGTCTATAATACATCCCGTGTAAATACACTAGATAAATCTGAATCGTGCGTATACAACACACGCAATAAATTTTATTGCTTGTGTACAACATGCACGATCCAGATTCTTCCGATATAAATACATCAGTTGTATTGTAGATTTTCTCAGTTATAAGAACTTGTAGAAGCTCTATTTTCAATGCCCAAAAATATTTTTTTTTATTAGATTTTATTATTTTTATTAAAGAGCGCTCAAAAGGGGTGCAACCCAAGAACAAAGCAAGACCAAGGAGGTTAGCTATATAAAAAACACTATATCCCCACGGATTTACAATTCCAACTACGAATCCAAAAAAAATAAGATATAAAGAATAGAGAACTTAATCATCCATGACAGAACCTCTATTCCTTCAAAAGACCGTCTATTCCTCTCACGCCACAACCCCAACCATAAACAAAGTGACACCATCCTCCAAGCGTCTCAGAGTTGCCTCCTCACTGCACACCTTTCCAATCCATGAGCATACTCTGCGGGACTTCGGCACAACCCAGTGAATATCAAAAGGAGCAAAATTCATAGCCCAACAAAATTGCACTGCCAATTTAAGACATAACTAAAATTAAACGGCCACTAGCCACTATCAACATGCATTCGAAGTGCAAGTCTAAGACATAACTAAAACTAAACTGCCTACCACTATGGCTAACTCTAAGCCTCATCACTGATCATACCCTCTCTCTAAGGTCATACACAACTATCATTAATCCATTAACTAAGAGAACCCTAGTTTCTGAAAATCACAAGTACACTTCTTAACCTAACCCACATTCTTCCCCTTCTTATGGCTAGGAGAGATCACAACTCACCTCAACACACATACTATAGTAATAGAGCTCATACATAACAACACCCAAATCAATATTGATAGTGGAGAGAGATCCAAATATCAACGATGGGAGGGAATCACAACCTCAACCTACATCACTATCAATGGTAGGAGATAATCACAACCTCAACCCAAATCACCATTAGTGGTGGGGAGAATCACAACCTCAACCCAAGGAAAGCTTAACCAAACCACTGCTTGAGCTCATCAACTTAAATAATTGGTGCACCAACATCAACCCCACTCACACAACACACACACCCTATGCATGGGTGCTCTAAAACTTACTCTAAATTCTATTTCCTAACTACAAACCTAATCTAAGAAGATTGTATACCTAAAAATGTGTAATCCTACCTAACCTAGTTGCCTATAAAATTTTTGTGACGCTATTAGCTAAGAATAATTTATACTCAGTTTTCGTGTGTAAAAAACTACTTTTAGAACTAAATAAATATATAATTAATCTAAACTTAACCCTAACCCAAACCTATTTTCCTAAGCACACACTAACGTCGAATATGTAATATTATTTAATTAAAATTTTCTATAATTTTTTGAAATTTTTAAATATTTATTTCCTAATTTTCTTATTCTTTTATTAAATAAAATAATTATTTAATTATTCTAGGTGGACCCGAAAATTGTATCACCTCTGTCACTCCACTCCCATATATCCTTTTTTAAAGTAAAATTACAAAAGTGGTCATATGTCATACCATCTTTGATTCTTATATTTTTAGTACCCTAATTGTCCTTTTAAATCAGGACTCAATTATAATTCTATTTTATCTTTCTTAAAAAATAATTTTTTCAACTGCATCCTTGTTATCCCAAAAAATTTGTGATTGATTTTGTTTTTGCTTTAGGTTTAGGTTTACAATAGAATAATCTATTTATTGCCACCCAGATACTATAGTTTAGACATTTTTTAATTGAAACTTGTTATTCGTGTTCTTATTCTATATAACTAAAAAAATCTAAAATTTGAAATAGTCTTTTTACTCACCAAACGTGTAATTTATTTTTCATGTATTTTATTTACAAAATAACATAATTAAAAATTAGAAACATACCATCAATTTGTGAACAAACAAAACTGAAACGAAGGGAAAAAAATAAAAAGCAAAGGAAGAAAAACTTCATATGAATTTTTTTTTTTTTATTTTTGAAAATTTTGGTGCAAAGCTCCTTAGCTAAATTAAGGCAACTACAATTGGAAAATGATTTCATAGAGTCACGTTTTTCTCTTTTCATCTTTTAATTTCTAAAAGTTCTCTATTACAATAAAAAAGCTTTCCTTAAACTTTCTTTTTATTTTAAATACAATTAATTTTTTTTCAAATACATATAATGTTTGTTTCCAACTCAAATACTTTTTTAATATTTCTCTAGGTAATTATTATTAACTTCTTCCCAACTTATCTAATCATGTAACTTTTATTATCCTAATCACATATATTTGATTGATACTCTGTAAATCATTATACTGAATCCTAAACTTTTCTATTTCTAAAATAAATATTGATAAATTGATTCAACAAGAATAAATAATATTTTTAAAATCAACTCAAACAATATAGTTTGAAGAATAAAGTAAAACAAAAAAAATCACATTAATGTGAAAATTAGGGTTGAGTGATTCATAGATTTATGAAATATCTTTAATCCTACTTGTCTTAATAATTTTCATAACTTCTTCTAACTTAGACATTGAGGAGAGATGGAACGTGAGAGAAAAATTATTTTTCAAGCCAAAAAAGAGAGAAAAAGTTACAATTTAGAGCCAAAAATTCTAACCTTATCAAATAAGTTGGATTAGAGTATTAAAAATATAAGATTCACAGAGAGGTTCACCTTTGTAATCTTATTTATATAAAAAAAAAAAAAAGTGGGTGAAGGGCCTCCTAATAATATATAGATTACTAAATATATATCTATTAAATTACATAATCCGTACTACCTTGCGTCTATACCACGCGCTAACCAATTCGCGCGTGAAGCTGAAACTCCTCTTACTCGTTTTTGGCAAACTCAACTTCTATGAACTTGTTCACAAGATTTCATCACTTTGTCCGATCAAAACAAAGAAATTACAAAGAAAAATCATTCGATCCATCATCACACTCGTGACAGCCCTAAAACCCGTCATGAACAACCACCACCACCACCACCCACTGCCGCCACGCATCGACCACCGCCCAAGTCATCAAACAGACCACCTCAATTTTCACATCCCATCTCTTCACATTCCTCTTCCTCTCCTAGTCTCCTTCCTCATCCTCACCTTCTGCACCAACGTCGAGAACGGCACTCGCTACGTCACCGCCTTCATCGACCGCGACCCTTCCCTCAAATCCCTCCTCTATCGCCTCGATATCTCCGGCAAGACCCTCCACTCCTCGTCCCCATCGGACGACCTCGTCCACCACCACCGCCATCGCCGCCCCTTCCTTCACCTCACCCGCGTCGGAACCCTCGACGACGACTTCTTATCCGGCGACGAGGACAACGATCGCTCCCTCTTCGGCAACATCCACAGAACCCACTCCAATGGCAGTTTCGTGATTCTCAACCACTTCGATTCAAGATAAGGGTTTTCGAATTCCATCGCTGATAACGGAATTAGTGTTTCGAAAATCGTCCGCTCTGGCTTCTCTTTCAAAGCCCTCGATAGTTCGTCGCAACCAGTGGAAGACGAAAGCCATCATCAAAGTAATGAATGACGATGAGGGGAACAAAATGAATGGTTCGGTGAAAGAAGAAAAAGATGAGGGCGAAAAGGTTGTGGATTTGCAGTTCTTTATCAATGGTTTGCATATATACCTATGTATATATGTATATGTCTGAACCTATTACCTATACAACTATGTTTATAGTTGAACCATATACAATTATGTTTATATAGTTGAACCATATACAATCAATACCAACGAGTCTACTGTTTTAGGATTCAAGATCGCCATGATTAGGATGAGTTCTTTACCTGTAGATAGATAGATAGATAGATATTCTACATATTATGTGTCAAGATGTTTCTATTCACACACAAATTCCCACGTTGAATTCAACCGTAAGCAAAAAAAGTTAATTACATTCTAATCAATCCTATCGTAATTCGTGACAATAACCCAAGAATTATTGAATGCGTATTCATATTCTACAACTAATTAAATTAAATTTTATATGTTACTAAGACATTAAAAATTTTTGTAAATTAATAGAATATCACTTACCTGCTAATTTTGCAAGCTCTCCTGATCTCTTCAAATTTATTTTTCACTCTTTATTTCAAAAAGAGTAGACCAATTTATATTGTATAACCTTATGGTTTTACATACAACCCCATATATATATAGACCTTAGGGTTTTGTAGACAATCCTATATATTTATAATCTCAATTAACTCTCCTACTTGTATGATATGGTATTAGGGTTTTACATATAGACCTTAGGGTTTTATAGACAATTCTATATATTTATAGTCCCAAATAATTCTCCTACTTGAATAGGTTTTATTTTTAATTATATTATTTATTTTATTAAATAATTATTTATTTTTTTACAATTTTATCTTTTAATTATTCACTAATTTAGGTTAGTGATTTTAGTTGTCGTTACATATGTAGGCCACGTGGGGATAAAATTTAATTTTTTTAAAAAATTGTAAATTAACATTTGAATCTCAAAGTTTAATTTCTTAATAAAAATAATTTACATAAATAATAGCTAAATTATAAAATTAGTGAATTCGTTAAATATTATTTAGTTCAATTTTTTCAATTTTCTTCTCTAGAAGTTTTTCAATTAGTAGTATTTTTTTATTAATTAATATTATATTTTATGAGTTTATGTTAGAAATGAAGTTAGAAAGAGAATGAATAAAATTAGAAAAAGAATACTTATTTAAATAATATTACAGTTTTGGAACTTGTATTAGGAATGAAGACAGAGAGAGAAGAAATAGAATTAGAAAATAATATTTATTTAAGAGTTAAGAAAATATTATGTTTCTATTTATTTATTAGAATAAATAATATTATAAAAATTAAAAAATGCATTATAAAAAATAAAAAGTGGTGTGTTTTCATTAGTACATTAGAAATGTTATGTTTCTATATATTTATTGAATTAAATAATATTATATTTTAGGAGTTTGTGTTAGGGATGAAGTTAGAGAGTGAATAAATAGAATTAGAAAAAAAAATACTTATTTAAATAATATTATATTTTAGGAGTATGCGTTAAGAATTAAGTTAGTGAGAAAAGAAATAGAATTAGAAAAAAATATCTATATATAAGAATTATAATATATATTTTTATTTTTTTGAATTTTAAAAATAGAAAGATGGTGTGTTAGGGATAAAATGTGAGAGAAAGAATAAATATAATTAGTAAAGTTATAAAAAAAAATAAGAATTATAATTTTATTTTTATTTTTATTTTTTCTGAAAGGGTAATGCTACTCAGGCATAATTCTTAGGCAAAATTTGTAGACAGAAACACATCCATTCATCCAATGGATGTAAATGTTTTTGCCTATGAATTCTGCTTGAGTAGCATTACCCTTTCTGAAATAGGAAGAGTTTGTGTTATGAATGAAGTGTGAACTAAATTGGAATTCTAACAACTAATAGAAGGAAAATGAAAAAAAATTTAAATGTTTGACTAATAGAAGGGAAAAAAGAGAAAAAATTGACATTTAAGGGAAAAAAAAGAATTCTAATTAAATTAAATGATTTGAAAATACAAAATAAATAGAATTATAATAGTATTATTTTTTTCTGAAATAGGAAGAGCTTTTGTTAGGGATGAAGGCAAATAATAAATAGAATTAGAAAAGAATACTTGGTATTTAAAAATTATGAAAAGATTATGTTTCTATGTATTTATTGGAATAAATATATTATAATAAAAAATAAAAAAAGTACTGAAAGTTCTTAACCTCTTTGTACTTTTAATAATAGTGTGTGTATATATATATTTATCTTTAATTATTTTGATGGTGAAATAATATACTAATATAAAATTAAAGCTATATGTCAATCACATGTAGCTAAAACTTATAGAATTATTATTTAAGATAAAATTCATTTGAAAATAATCCTACAACGCAGAAAAAAAATTGCACACAAAAAATAATAAAGATGGGTAAAATCCTTTTAGAAATTAAAATATTTATTATGTTAATATTTTCAAAGTTCAGCTTACATATATAATATATACTTGAGACAATTAAATAATCCAAGCAAACAGGTTTATTTAGAATTAAGAATGTATCTTTTAAGTTTAGTTAACAATTTATTCAAAACCTTATTTTATAGTTTTTGTACAAATCATAAGGCGGAACCTAGCTTTTTAATAAAATTACATTAAACATGTTACTATATTTTATGCTTCTAGCTTGTCTTAAATTCTTTCTTTTAATCAACTTTGGTTGAAATCCTAATTCCAATTTGAAAACCCTAATTCCTATTACAATCATCATTTTAGCAGCTCAGTCATAATCATGACAATAATGAAAAAAATAATAATATGCATAATAATAACATAAGGAATATCACGAAAACATTTGAAAAGAAGAGATTAATGATGAATAAAAGGAAATTAGATAAATTCATAACAAACCTTAAGTTAGAGTTGCGTTATATAAAAACTTGAAAATGAGAGCTTAATGATAGTAAAAGAACCTTTTGTACAGCTATAAAAACAAAAAATGACAACAATAGTAAAACAATATATATATATATATATATATATATATATATATATATATATATATATTAATTTGAAGAGAGTAGTTACCCGTGACGCTGAGAGAAACAAAGAGACCACGGCTAAGAGAGAGAGAAATGAAGGAATGTTTGAAAGATAACATAAGTCAATAGCTGCAGATTATTCCCAAACTAAAAGCAAATATAATATAAACAACTTATACTAATCAAATAGCTATAAAGAATATTGAAAAAAAAAATAAACTTGCAATAATTAAATAGTATGAAAATATATAAATTTGGGAGAAAAATTAAAGAAAATAAATAATAAAAAAAAGAGAGAAAAAAAAAACTCACATGAGAGTTGATGTGAGCCAAGAGAAAACTAGATTGAAATATCCGTTGATGAGAGCTGAGAGGAAGAATCGTCTATGAATGAAAGAAAGAATCACCACTTGATGAGAGTCACGTTTGTATTGGTTGTTGTAATTTTTGGAGTTTTAGGGTTTTGCTTAGGTTATAACTCTATTTTCTATTTAAAAATAAATAAATAATGTAGTGAAACTAAAAAAATTTTAATTAAGTTATAATTCTATTTTTTTAATTTAAAAATAAAAAAATAGTGTGCTGAAACTAAAAAAACCCTTCATACTCTTAATAGTAGCATAGATAGATATAGATATAGATAAATAGATATATATATATACTAAAAGTACAAAGGATTTTTTAAGACAAAGCATTTTATAAAAGTATGAGAATTATTTTAAAATAAAATCAGATTGGTAAAAAACAAAAACAAAAAGTTTAATATATATATATATATATATAACGTAATATATATATATATATATATATAGAAAATTAAAACGTAGTATGCCTAGCCGGCTACCCCTGCTTCTTCCCTGTAGCATGGGCACTGTCCTTGCGTTCGATCTCTTTCTTTATCTCCCCCTGAAAGAGCTAGGCTACTAAGCTAAGTGAATGCATTAGCCTAGAGTTTAGTACTTCATTCTTACTGCTATCATGGCATGTAATCAAATCAATTTGATTCCCATTCTTTCAATCTATTTCTTCCTGCCTGCTCTTCTTTTTTTATTGGAATAGGTCTTCTTTCTTCCGTCTGAAGTCCCCTTTTTTTTTATTATTATTAAAAAAATAAACACGTAAATTATATAAGTACATGGGTATTTTTGTTTTTTTACCTCTTTAATATATATAAAAAAAAGTTACCAATTGTATTAGAATTTGTTTTTATTGAATTTCTCACTCTTAACCACACATTTTATTGAAATATGATAATTATATTAAAATAAAATCAGATTGGTAAAAACAAATAGTTTAATATATATATAAAAAAACAAATATATATATATATATATATATATAAAGTTACTAATTGTATTAGAATTCTTCTTTTTATTAGATTTTTCACTCTTAACCACACATTTTATTGGAAGTATGAGAATAATATATATAAAGAATCTATATTACTATTAAAAGTGCAATGAATTTTTTTAAGTTTCAGTACACTAGTACACGTCTTTTTTTTTTTACCTCTTTAATATATATAAAGAAAGTTACCAATTATATTATAATTCTTTTTTTATTGGATTTCTTACTCTTAACAACACATTTTATTGGAAGTATGAGAATTATATTAAAATCAAATTAGATTGGTAAAAGAAAAATAAAAAAAGAGTTTTATATATATATATATATATATATAAACAAAAATTGGTACAAAGGGTTTTTTAACTTTCAGTACACTTTTTTTTTATTATTAAAAAAATAGACACATAAATTATATAAGCACAAATTTTTTCTCATTTTTTTTACCTCTTTAATATATATAAAGAAAGTTACCAATTGTATTAGAATTCTTTTTTATTGGATTTCTCACTCTTAACAACACATTTTATTGGAAATATGAGAATTATATTAAAATAAAATAAGATTGAAAAAAAAAGAGTTTAATATATATATTAAAAAACTTAATAAAAAAATTACCAAACAAATATATATAGAGAGAGAGAGAAAGTTACTAATTGTATTAGAATTCTTTTTTATTGGATTTCTCACTCTTAACAACACATTTTATTGGAAGTATGAGAATAATATATATAAAGAAAGTTCCCAATTGTATTAGAATTCTTTTTTTATTTTATTTCTCATTCTTAACCACACATTTTATTGGAAGTATGAGAATTATATTAAAATAAAATCAGATTGGGAAAATAAAAATAAAATAAAAAGAGTTTAATATATATATATATATATATATATATATATATATATATATAAAATTGCCAAACAAAAATTGGTACAAAGGGTTTTTTAAGTTTTAGTACATTTTTTTTTTATTAAAAAATTAGACACATAAATTATACAAGCACGCTTGTTTTCTCTTTTTTTTTTTTTACCTCTTTAATATATATAAAGAAAGTTACCAAGTGTATTAGAATTCTTTTTTTATTGAATTTCTCACTCTTAACAACACATTTTATTGGAACTATGAGAATTATATTAAAATAATATCAGATTGGTAAAAGAAAAAAGTGTGTTTAATATATATATATATAGAAAGTTACTAATTGTATTAGAATTCTTTTTTTATTGGATTTCTCACTCTTAACAACACATTTTATTGGCAGTATGAGAATTATATTAAAATAAAATTAGATTGGTAAAAGAAAAATAAAATAAAAAGAGTTTAATATATATATAAAAAAATTACGAAACAAAAATAACTACTAATTTTATTGTCTTCTATTAAATAAACTACTAATAAATCATTTAGTTATATTAAAATTATTTTGCTTACAGGCTCCTAAAAATTATCAACTGTTAATATCCTCTTAAACTCTATCAATTATCCAAAATAATGATCAAATATATAAATCATTTATAGACAACATGAATTTATACCGAGAGGAGTACAAAGGAATTGAAGAGGTCTACCATAAAGTAAAATTATATTATGTTTTATTTTTAAGTTGAATGATATCAGTTGCTCTTGATATTAGATAGTCTTTTTAGTAAATTCTTTTTAATTCTATGAAGAATATGTGCTGAAGTGTTCAAGCTACACAACTCACACGACCCATTTATTAAACGGGTGACACGACACGAACACGACCCGTATAACCTGTTGTAGGTGGGTCTTTTAATAAAAATAATGTTGTTTTGAATAATCAAATCTAAGCCATGTATAACTTCTAAATTAGTTAAATGCCTTTGTCAGTAATCCACTAATGACCTTTTTTTACATATGTCACAACAATAATATTTAATCTACAATAATGAAAGTTTGAAACATTAATTAAATTACAATAATATTTTTCCCTCATTTTGAATATAACAAACAAATGTTATTAATTATATTAACTAAGTAATTAAATCAAAAATACAACTTTCACTATCTTGAAATCAAATAAAAATATTAATACCACTCAAATAATAGAGCATTTAGAACAAACATTAAGTATATATATCTCATTGAATTAACATATTTTTTTAATATATATTAATGTTGAAGTATTATTGACAAAAAGTAAAGGAGTGGTTTAACTTATATTACTTTAACTATTATATGTTATACTATATATCTCGGAACAATAAAGAAAAACATAATTTCATAAAACTAGATATTCATATTAAATGGTTTAAACTCATCAATTATTCTAATCGATTCTTTAGACATTTAACTAATTAATCAGAATTTGAGGAAATATAAGAAAATGCTTTAACTTATATTACTTATAACTGTTATATTTTATACTATATATCTCGGGATACTAAAGAATAATTATGGTCATCATTTATATATAATTATATATATATCCACCATATATATATAATTATATATTTATATCTCCACCTAAATATAATTTTATATATATATATATATATATATATATATCCACCATATATTACCTGCACCCCAATAATCTGATATACATCCACATCTCCTTCTCAAAATTAAATAACAAGGAAGAAAGAAAATATATTATTCTCTTCAGTAATCATCACTCTCATGGTCAAGTATGACACAATCAAGCCCACATTGGTATAACATAAAAAAAATTGATTATAGTATGAATTTGATAGAGATGAGTTTTTAGTAAATTTCAATTCTGAATTTTATTAATTTTTTGGAGACCATTTATCATAAGTAATTATTCATTTATAAATTCTATGTCTATGTTTTTATTAAAAAAAGTTAGTAGTTGTTTTGTTACTAAATGAATCAATGAATACTAATAGATTTAAGAATGAAATAAATGAACATTTATACTATATATAACATATTAGAAGATTATATATATATATATATATATATATATATATATATATATATATAAAATGCACGTCAGCATAAATAGTGTGAAAATATATGTTTACATGTTTTTAACATTCTAAAACAAATTTACAATAGTAAGCTTTATATTTTTTACATTTTAAAATAAATTAATAAATATTAACACTAAACGTGTTACACGGGTCGATTCAACCCGCATTGACCCGACACAACACGACTCGTCAAATTAAACAGGTTATGCGGGTTGAACCCGAACCCGACACGTTTTTTTTTTTTTTGTGTCGTAATCGTGTTGACCCATTTACGACCTGAACCCGTTTAATCCAAACCTGCTAACTTCGTGTTGATTTCAAGTCGTGTTGAATTTTACCACCCCTAGCTGAAGATGGTATTTGTCACTATAACAAAAAGGAGAAAAGAGAGAGAGAGAGTTAGTGTTTAATGAAAAAACTTTGTTTATTTTGCAAAAATAAAAAAAAAATAAAATAGTGAAATCTAATGCTTCAAGGCAACAATTATTTTTGTTGCTATTTTAATCAATATAAGATCTTAATTTTCATTTTGTATATATATGTATGTATATATGTGTATAGTCAAAATACTGACTATCCCAAAATAGCGATAATAGAATATTCAGGACTAATGAAACGTATACCCTTTTGCAACCAACCATGCCTTAATCGCTCAACAGAGCCATCAGAAAGATATTTGATAGTATAGACCTATCGACAACCGACGATTCGTTTCCCTAAAGGAAGATTGGTAAACTCCCAAGTCTGATTCTTGTGAAAGGCACTCATATCCTCATCCATAGTGTGTTTCTATACAGACAAGGATAAAACATGTTGATAAGATGATGGAACAGAGATAGAGGATAGGGTAAAGGCAAAAGATTGCAAAAAGGAAGAAAGACAATCATAGGACGTAAAGTTAGCAATAAAATACTGAGTTCAAATACGCTTACCTCGATGTAGCACAATGGGCAAATCATTAGTAAAAAAAATGGGTGATGGAGAAACAGGAACCTCCGGTGAAGAAGATGTGGTGTCTGAACCAAAAGAAACAACGAGCTGAGATCTAAATCGCTGATAAACCTGCATTGGAGGATTAGAAGGCAATGGAGGATCAGAAAAGGAGGTTAAAGGCAACGGTAGAGTCAGGGAGGATGAGGAAGGCTCCTCCTGACAGGCAGAGATGAGATCTAAAGACAAAATTTGATCAAAAGATAAAAAGAAGATGGAGGACTCAAAAAAAGTAACATCTGCACTCACAAAGTATCGACGAGACCCAGGACTATAACATCGATATTCTTTTTGAGTGTGGGAAGAGCCAAGAAAAATACATTTACGAGCATGAGGAGACAATTTGGCATGACTAGAATCCAAAACATGAACAAAAGCTACACAACAAAAAAATATGATGAATGAGTTGAAATGGAGAGATATTATGATATAAAAGAGAAAAAGGATTATGATTATTAACAACAGTAGATGACACAAGGTTAATAAGATAGCAAGCAATAAGAACCACATCAGCCAAAAATGTTTTGTCAATATCATATTGAATAATAAGTAATGACAATATCCAACAGATGATGATGCTATCGTTTAGCAATACCATTTTATTAAAAAGTATGAGCACAACTAGTCTAATAAATAATACCACGATCAATACAAAAAGAATTCATAATGGACTGTGTATATTCCAAGGCATTATCAGAGTGAATTTTTAATACACTTACCAAACTGAGTAAGAATTTCATTATAAAATTTTATAACAATACAAGGTAACTCAGATTGCTCTTTCATAAAAAAATAACCATGTCATTCGAGAGTAATCATCAATAAATATAACAAAATAAAGAAATTCATTCAAACTAATAGTTCGAGAAGGACCCCAGATGTTTTCAGTTTGATGACTATGACTACGACTTGGAAAGGAACTGCGGTGATGCTTGCCCAACAGACAAGCCTCACATTCTAAAACAAACATATGATTCAACTTAGGAATAACTAATCTTAACTTTACCAATGACGGGTGACCTAAACAAAAATGTCACTGAAGAAGAGAGACTGTAGCACTTAAAGCAGATGATAAAACATGAGAAGGTTCATTAGAATCCATATAATATAGTTTATCTTTTTTATGCCTTGAACCAATCATCTTCTTTGTCTAGAGGTCCCTGAAACATATAAGAAGTAGGAGAAAATGTTATAAAATAATGTAAGACTTTAGTCAATTGACTTATAGAAAGAAAATTAGAAGAGAAATTAAAGACATATAGACTGGACAATAAGGACAATAAATTAGTAGGGTGAAAGACACATTTCCTAAAAATATGCCTAGAGGAACCATCAACTAGAACAATGTGATGGTTAATAGGTTTTAGAGCAGGGAAAAAAGATGATTTACTAAACATATGTGAGCTAGCTCTGGAGTCAATGATCCAAGAATGAGAGGATTGAGCCACATGAAATATTACCTGAATTGGCTAAGGTAGCAACATAAGTGGATGGAAGTGCAGTTTGAAGTTTCTGAATCAACTCATTAAGTTAAGTAGTGAGTGCATCTCGAGAACCAGAATCAGAAGGTATATGTCCACGAGTTGTACTAGGCTGTTATGGCTATAGAAAAGTATCAGTGGCCTGATGCACATAATTTGACTTCCCATATTCACCCACCAATAAGGTTCAGTATGATTGGTACCACCACAGTGATTGCACTTCTTAAAACTTATTCACTAGAATGGCCACCACCATGAAAGCCATGACCACCACGAAAACCACCACAAGAATTACCATGACCTCTGCTGTTAGAGACTAAGGCAAACGATTCAGAAGGAGTCACAGTGGAGTTTTACCCCAAAGTGGACCTCAATAATTGAGAATATGCATTGCGAGCAATAGGTAATTTCTTACTAGCAAGACTTTGATCTTTAAAGCCACGAAGATTAGTGTGGTGACCCTTGTTGGTGGGTGTGATGTAGGCGGGTGCAAGAGACACTGGGCGAGTTACCACACTAGCAGGCTATAGGGTGATCAATCCCACATTGCTTGGGTGTGGAGAAGGGGATGTGATTTTATGTAGTGTCTTATCTCCAAATAGTATGAAGCCTTTTGGGGTAAAATTTAAGAACAAAACCATGTGAGATTAGGCCCAAAGTGGACAATATCACACTATCAGGTGAAGCGGGTCGTTATAAATGGTATCAGAGTCGGACCTAACTAGAAGTGTGTCGATGGGGACATCGGGGCTCCTAGGGGGTGGATTGTGGTGACCCTTGTGGGCGGGTGCGAGAGACACTAGGCGAGCTACCACACTAACAAGTTACAGGGTGCTCAATTTCATATCTCCTGGGTGCGGAGAAGGATATGTGCTTATATGTAGTGTGTTCTCTTCAAATGGTATGAGACCTTTTAGGGTAAAATAAAAAACAAAATCGTGTAGGCTTAGACCTAAAGCGGACAATATCATACCATCAGGTGGAGCGGGTCGTTACAATCAGAGTCCAAACCAGACAACAATGAAGCAATCATAAACTCCTCCTAATGACACTTTTGTTGTTCTAAATTAGTGGTAAACAATCGATGCTGCAATAATTGATTTGGCAAATTTTTAAGCATGCTATAATATTCAAACAATGGTTTTCGGACTGCTTAGAAGCAACAATCTTCTCATGTAACTAAACTCGAGAAACATTACTCTGTTGAGAAAAAAGACTCTACAAGACGTTCTTAAATCTTCTTAGAGGAATCACAAAAGGCAACTGTAGAGGCAATTTTTGATTCTATACTATGCCACAACTATCCCATGATAATGGAATCATCACAAATCCAATCCTCATGTTTCTTTGTGTTATTAGGGAGGTTGTCAGTTAGATACTTAATTTTTTTTCTCCCACGAAGGAAAAATTGCACAACATGAGCGCAAGTAAGGTAATTAAGGCCATTCATTTTTTTTTTCAGAGATAATTAACATAGGCATATCATCATTTTTAACAAGTTTTGGTTGATTGTTAGCCATTGGTAGAATTTAAACAACAGGAACAAATATTTAATAACTTCTAATTTAGATTCAAAGAACAAAAAATCGAACAAAATTGAATTTGAATGTGATAAAACTTACATATTCAACCTCAAAAATGAGAAATCATAAAATCTCAACAAACCCAATTCTCCAAAGAAGTTCTAACAAATATTAAGAACAGATCACAACAGCAAACTCAAGAAATAGCAATAACAATTCACAACCGAGACTCATTTTTGGCCAAAACATATTCAAATGCATTAAATCAACCAACAACCACCACAAGATCTTTTCCTAGGTCCAGACGACACCTTTAGGATGGATTCGAACAAACAAAAACAGCTTAAAATGCTTCGAACATCAGATCAAAAAATCTGTGAGTGAAAGTCAGAAAAAAGTTTCAAAAATCAAAAAGACCAATCAATATGCTTCAAATCACAAAACAAACACCACCATAATTCTCAGAAAAATCAAGCAAACTAGTTGGTATGGTTCTCGACCAGCATATGCTGACGTCAGCGTATGTACGCTAATGTCACCCTCTTTGATGCTAAGTAAGTGAATAATAATGAATTCTAGGCTTCGATTTGGCTCTGATACCAAGTTAATTTTGATGATATTGTGTTCTATGGTTTATGAGATAAAAAGAAGAATAAGAAAAAGAGAAAAAATAAGAGCTTTTTGTATTCAAGAGTTATATTCTTAGATATGATACAATCAGCCCCTTATACTCTCACCTAGGTTTGATACAATAAGAGAGAAACAACAAGAAGACAAAAATACCCTTAATACAATAAGGCCCAATAACCCAAACTCTCTAATTCTATAATAATTCGAAACTGTAATTTTATTTTTTTTTGTCATTAAATAATGAAGGATGTTCCCCCTCCCTTAAGGAGGGAGACTATTCCCTTCGGATACATGCAATCACCCCAAGCCACATGTATCAGGTAACTCCAAGAGGAATTAAACTCAAAACCTTTTGATTATTACCAAGAAGCTCTAGCCAACCCAACTATCTTGTTGGGATTTATATTTTAGTTTTTGTTTACATTTAAATTAAAGTTGTTAATAGAGTTGAAAATACTATATTTAGCCTTCCGCCTTCTGTTAAAGAAGAGTAAAATAACCTAATTTGGGCTTCTGTATTCTTTATGTAGATGTATTTGCAATCTATGACGGTGAGGCACAAGGAATGGAGACTTAATCGAAGAGTGGATGAGACATCGCCAACTCCCTGAAGATTTGAAACTATGTGTTCGGCGTTTTGTTCAATATAAGTGGTTTGCAACTCAAGGAGTTGATAAAAAAGCTATCCTACATAGCTTGCCTGTGGATCTTCGTCATGATATCTAACGTCATAGGCTTGGACCTTGTTCGTTATGTATGTTCTTCCCTGAGCTTGTTTATTTATATTGCTAAAAGCTCATGGGGATAGTTAAGCTCTTGCATTATTTTGTCCATAATATTGATTTAGATGATTGTCAATATTGTGTGACTTAATCCTCCGAGATATCTTGATTGGCATGTGTAACTTTCCTTATGAGCTCTCCTGTCACCAATATATAAAAATCAAACATTGTTTATGATCTCCAAGTGTTGCTTTGTTGTGTAGTATATGCAGCTTCCTAAGATCTCATCATTTGTTGGTTCCTGTCAAGGGTGACTACTTAACCAGTAAAAGTGTGATTTTTTAGCCATTGGTGTCCTATCTTTAGAATGTCCTCCCTCTAAACAGAAAGTTGAAATCCTGATAGACCCATTAAAATTTCACATCTCCTATATTATTATACATCAATTGATATAAAAAATATTTACTAATCACTTTAATTTTTTATTAGTACAATACACTCACTTTTCTTAATTTGGCAGGTACCTCTCTTCTCAGAAAAGGATGAGTATCTACTTGATGCAATATGTGAGCGTTTGGTCTCCTCATTGAGCATCGAGGATACATATATTGTTCGTGAGGGTGACCCTGTAACACAAATGCTTTTTATTATCAGGGGGATACCGGAGAGTTCTACTACAATTGGTAGCAGGACTGGTTTCTTCAATTTAATTGTATTGAGACTTGGAGATTTTTGTGGGGAGGAGCTACTTGCATGGGCTTTGCTTCCAAAATCTGCCGTTAACTTGCCTTCTTCAACTAGAACAGCCAGAGCACTTGTTGAAATGGAAGCATTTGCTTTGCAGGCTGAAGAACTCAAGTTTTTTGCTAGTCAATTTAGGTGTCACCATAGCAAGAAGCTGCAACATACATTCCAGTTTTACTCCCACCATTGGAGGACATGGGCAGCCTGTTTCAGAAAGGCTGCTTGGTGACGGTATAAGAGGAGGATGACAAAAGATTTCAGGACAATGAAGTCTTTTGTTTTGGATGATAAAGTGGCTGCTGAGTCCATCCCTAAATCACACCATCTTTCTGAAGGGGTGTTGCTCTCATGCTCCCCGCGCGAATTGGCGCTATGAGAACAAATTATTTCCCAATTTATGAATTCAAGTTTGTCAATCCTCGAATTCAATTTACAAATCCTCAAATTCGTAACGATTTCTAGTTCCTTGAACTATAAACGATTAAATTTGACATTTATTAGGGATGGTAATGACCAAAATGTACCTAATACTTAATAAAAAGGGTAAGAAATGTATTAAGAATGAACTTAGAATATTAAAAAAGAATAACAAATCCTTGTCATATTGTCATCCACTTGATGTTTGGTCACTTCCTCAAATATATTTCCTCGTACTTATCAAATTACATTTTTATTATTACACAGTGTATAATGGCATTTAACATGTGTAAAAAAATTGAAAATATTTAAACATGCGAGTGCACACATATATATAATAGCATCAAGTGTACAAATGTTTTGGAAGCGCTCTCGCTCGGATCAAAATTTAAATTGTCGCTTTTGCGCTCTTGCTCTATGTGACTTGGGTCCAGCCAAGAGGAAGACGAATAGGAACATTATCATGTCGGTTTCAATCAGCCGACCAAAATGACATTGGAGTCACAATATTTGCTTAAAGATTTGCTGCAAACACAAGGTGAGGAGTTCAGAAGAGCAAAGGTATGGTGCTACCTAAATTACAGAATCCTCAAGAGCCTGATTTCTCTTCTCAGCCAGATGATTAGTTACTTGTATCTGCTAGAGGTATATAACAGCTCCAAGTTTCACTACGAAGGGTGAAACCGTGAAACCCATTGAATAATATCTTTGTTCTTATTTTATGCATGTTTAATTGAAATGGCCAAGTTTAAATCATCTTTTAACCATCCCACGTGTATTTACATCAGAATTTGGCCTTTTGATGCCTCATTCATCAAGCATTTCAATCCTTTTCATTGATGCAAAATCGAGTAAATTGTTTTTAGATTATGTTGGGTTGCAAGAAATTGGTCTCATGGAAATAAAATTGGTGGAATTGAAAAAGATTAGTTCACATTTTAAAGTAAATTTTCTTTAATTTCACGCAATCAAACCATAATGTTTTTAGTAAAAAGGGATTATAAATTGGTCTTTCAATCGGGCTGGGCTGAATAAGTTTGAGGGAGCCCAAGTTCTACTAGGGTAACAAAGAGTATGTTCCATAGCTTATGAAGATTTGACCTCCCCTCTGGAGGCCCAAATCAGCCCCATTCTATTGGTTGAGCTTTAGACCACTTTCAGGCCAACTCGAATCACATGATTTGTGCTAATATTCTCTTAAAACGAAGAATGAAATGATACAATTTTTTTACTTATTTTGAGATTAGAGGTAGAACCTTATGGATATATTTTAAAACTCAACCATAAGCACAATGATAGTTTCTTAAAAATAAAAATAAAATGCATTACAAAGTATGCTTGGTCTATTCCAGCTATAAGTATAGTTGAAGTTCAACTCAAATAAAAGATATTGGGTCCGTGTAATTTTCAACATTCACTTAAAATGAGAATGATGAAATGATGTAATATTTTTTTATTTAATTTGAAATTGGAATTAAAACCTTTGAACACATTTAAAAACTCCAACCAGAAGCTCAATAATAGTTTGTTAAAGTTTTTAAAAATTAATATAGATAAAAAAATTAGAATACATGACAAAGTAGGCTGGGTTTATTCCAGCCAAGTTAAGTTGAAGCTCAACTCAAATAAAAGAAATTGGGTCAAAGTTTTAACTAATCTCGGCTTAGTCTTTGAATCAAACTTTGTGTCTGAGATGTGTAATTATTTGTACTAGGTGGTGGGCTTAAGCTTCTCAAATGAGAATAAAATTTTGGATAATTATCACTTACATTCTTTCAGTTTAGTCAATATTCTAACTAGACTCTTTTAGGTTTCATTATTTCTGATTACACTCCTTAAATTTTGAGTTCACGTATCAATTTCTCTCTATGTTAGTACGATGTCAGTAGGCAAACGGAATTTGCTGACGTCAGTAGCAGAAAAGTATAAAAATGGTCATTTTGCCCTTCTCATGCATCTTTGACCTTAAGGATAAAATCGTAAAATTACAAAAAATGATTAGTAAAACTGACGGAAGTCACTGACAAGAGATATAGTCGAAAATATTGACACTACACAAAATTTGGTGGAAACATTGTCTAAATTTTTTTATTGGTGACTAATTCTTTGATGTGTGAAACCAACTTTATGATATAATTTAAAAATAAGTCAGCTTTAATTTTTATCTTAACAAGAAACCTCACTTTTGTTCAAAAAAGGGGAATTTTTTTTTTGAACCCTCAACTTTATATTTGTAAATAAGTACCAGTAAGTTACAATGGTTGAACAAAATAAACCCTTGAATAAGCATAACTTATTCATGCCTAATTAATGATATTAATTCAAATCTATTTTTTGCAGCAGTCATAAAAAGTAAGTGAGAAATTGAAGAAATGTAATCAATTTTGTTTTTTGTGATATAAAATTTTGTTGATGGTCACACCTCACATCTCACATGAATAAGTCACATGTTTTCAGGTCAGCATACATAAGTAATACTTTGACTTCCCACCTTCCATTTAAGTCAATTAGGTGGGCCAGTAGTGACTGAACACACAATAACCAATGGCATGCGATGTGACTACAATTTGATCATCCTTTTGTGTCAACATTTTGTTGACCATATGGTAATTATGTACAGTAACACTTTCAGTTTCAACAAAACAATCCTCAAAAGCAGCAATAAACTAATGAAGCTCTGATTATTCCCACTATCAGCATCACTTCTATCAAAAGCCAAAAAATCTGACATTCATTTGTAAAGAATGTTATGCCAAATTGAATAATTTCTTTGTTCTGATTAGGCGAAGGCTTTGTGGTAGAGTAGATCAATTTCATGTCCACCATATGAGAGCAGAGAGAAAGAAAGTATCAGTTTCAGCGCCCACTGGGATGGAGCTGAAGAAGCAGAAGCTAGTGAGGTATTATGTAGTTTACCTTACTTTTCTCCATTTTATTATTATTATTATTTTTAATACGTATATTCTGTAGTTCCAGTTTTGTTTGGTTGATGAGAAAATTTGAAATTTCATTATTGGGAACATGAGAAATCAAAGCCTCGACTTTGCTAAGCCTAAACCTAATGTATCAATCTAGGTTAAAAAAAAATAAAAATCTTAGTTTGTTGAATTTTTGCTTTTTATTTTTAAGAAATTATATATATTTTGTTTCCCTCTTTCTTGCCTTCAGTTATACTGCGACTAAACCGAGGGATTTCTACTTGGTTGCGGAGAAAATGCAGGGAAAAAAAATTAAAAAAATTGAAATACTGATTGAGCAGACTGAAACTTTCACTTGATTAAGCATATTGAAAGTTAGAAACTATAGGATAACTCTAACACGAGATTCAGAAAATTATTTTCTTTTCTCAGTAACCGTACAGTGGATTTAGAAACTCTCTGCTGATATATTGGTTTATAAATTTTAGGTTTTTTTCTGATGCAAAGCAACGAAAAGATGTTTTATGGGGAAGAACTGATCCCTCGCACCTAGAAAAGTCATCTTCTGGGTACAAGGTTTCGTCTTCTTTGTTGAAAATTGATGGTGGGTTTGTGAGTAGGGGTAAAATCTCCCAAACTTGCAGATTTGGGAGGTCTAAGGTATTCCCAGAGGACCACGAGCCATGGCGCAAGCGAATGCTCGATCCTGGTAGTGAGATTATGTTGAAATGGAATCGGGTTTTCATCGTCTCATGTTTGGTGGCACTCTTTGTTGACCCGCTGTACTTTTATCTGCCTAGTATAGCAGGAAGCAAGAACTCGTGGTGTGTGAAGACGGACTTGAATTTGCGGATCATTGTAACCTGTTTCCGGACTATTGCAGATTTCTTCTATCTGTTGCATATGGTTATTAAGTTTAGGACAGGTTATGTTGCACCGAGCTCTCGGGGGTTTGGGAGGGGTGAACTTGTCATGGACCGCAAGAAGATTGCGAAAAGATATATAAGATCTGACTTTTTCATTGATTTGATTGCAACACTGCCTCTTCCTCAGGTATTGTTTTTTTTCTTCCAGTAATAATATTGACAATTTACATATAAAATTTGCATATTTTATGATTGTGTACTCAACTAAACTCAACAATTATAGAAATACTACAATTCTTTCTTTCTGGTTGAATTTGTTTCCTGGAAATTTAAGGCAATTATAAAGGAAAGAAGAAAATTTGTTTTAAATCTATCAAGAACCACACATATTGCTTTTATCTATGTGATAACGTGCTTGGAAGTAATGAACTAGCTAAAAGTATAGTGCTCTGTATTTTTTTATTTAGTATAGTGTTAATGAGTAATGTCCAGCCTCTGAGATCTCTTCATCATATGTGGAGGTAGACATGCAATTGAAAGAATGAGAAGTAGACTGACTATGTAATGTTACATAGATTCTTCTTGTTCTTTGCACAACAGCAATCAAGTCTTTTTCCCAACTACTTCTGCAAGTTGTTTTGTTGAATTTCATGTCACATTTTTGGGAATTGAGACCTACAAATTTCAACGTGAAGGACTTTATGACAGTTCCATTTGTGTAGTTCATGGTTGATAGTGCCCCCCCCCGAATCATATGATACACCACAATCAGTCATCTTAATGCTCCTCAACAATGTCTGGTATTGTAACCCATGACCAAAACTCGAGAACTATCTTGCATGTAGCATGATCAGCCACAGAATCAAAAGGCTATGTATTTAATTCAGTTCCTTTGTTCACCTGTCATGAATTTTGGCTCAAATTCGTAGATGCAAATTTAGACAGAGTGGCTGCTTAGCGTTGTCCAAGATGATTAGAGATTTTTGCTTTTTAGCTCCAACATTGGGAAAGAGTCTCTCAAAAAATTCATGTTTCTGAAGGGTTTAAATTCCGAATGTTAGGTCTAACTCTAGTCTTCCCTTCTTAGCATCCCGCGTAGCCAGGACCATCAATGGGTAATAGGCTAATAACGTTTTTGGAAGAGAAAAGTTTAAATGCTATTTTAGTATTTTATGCTCTTGGGTTAAACCTAATCAAGGATGTTTTAGGTTGACAGCAAATGGGACCTGTGGGGGGAAAATTGAGGCAACTACAACTTTGTGGAGTTCTCTTTTACTTTAGTTTTGTTATATGAAGTTGGGATTTATCTTTTGTCTAAAATGCAAAACTTTTCATCTGTTCTCTTGAGTTGGGAGTTTGAACTGTCAAATATTATTGTTGAATGTGATTGGATTCTTCTTTCTGTTCTGATATAGTTCCCTTGAGGCCTTCTAGTTTAGCTTATATTTGTCGAAGGCTAATGCAATTTAAGGCTCTTTTTTCTGCCATCATGTATATAGGGTGATTCAGTTTTTGCTTAGAGTCAAGTCTTTTTAACGTTTGATGTATTTTATTGGATAGAATTGGTTCTCTTGACATGTTTTCAAGGCACTTTAACGTTTGATGTATTTTGACATGTATTTTTATCTCACTGTCTACCTTATACGATTTATCTTTTTGTTAATAGACTGGTATGTAAGCAAAACTTCACTGCCGATACCTAAATAATGTGCACATGAAAAGGTGGATTATATGATACAAATTGAAGAGAGTTGGAACCAATTTTCACCTTTCCTTATTTCTTTTCTCCTTTTCTACATAAAAACAGACTACAAAGAAAAGAAATCATATTTTACTTCTCTTAAGTTGAAAATGTATTTTAACTTCCTGAAAGGAGAAAGTAATTAGCCTGATATTGTGTTGTTCACCCGGTGTAAAAAAGTAAAAAAATAAATAAAGGGAAATTTAGACAGGCTATATTTCATCAGTATCAAAGTAATCCTTGTAAGTAGTTTGTGTTTTCTATAGATTTCTAGACTTTATATCATGACAATCAAACTTATTTCTGCTCCTATTTCTGTGTAAGCCTATTTTTACTTCTATTATTTTCCTTGCCTTTATTCTAGTATATTATAAAGCTCACTAGGAGAGAAGAATTGTTGGCTGAATATATTTTCTGCAGATTGTCATCTGGTTCATTATACCAGCAACGAGAAGCCCAAGAGCTGATCACAATAACAATGCCCTTGCGCTGATTGTTCTACTCCAATATGTTCCCAGACTATATTTGATTTTCCCATTAAGTTCACAAATTATTAAAGCAACTGGAGTCGTCACGAAAACAGCTTGGGCAGGGGCTGCATATAATCTGATGTTGTACATGTTGGCTAGCCATGTATGTAACTTTGAATTACATCAATTTTTTTTATTTAATTGTCACTATATTCTTTTAACCAATTTAGTTTAAATCTTCTACGAGTGTGAAGCCACTTGCTCACATTTTTATTACTACAATATTGTTTTTAAAATTTTTTTTCTTGAGAATTTCATAATTGTGTTGCGAATTGATGATTCAACTTTGTTCTTCTAGGTTTTAGGGGCAGCATGGTATTTGCTGTCACTTGACCGGTATACATCGTGCTGGAAATCGTACTGCAAAAAGGATGCTGGCCCTACAAAATGCTTTCTTAATTATTTGGATTGTGATGCTCTGGAGCATGATGATCGCAAGAACTGGGCAAATAGTACAAATGTGTTTAAGAGTTGTGATCCTGACAATGATATCACTTTCAAGTATGGAATGTTTAAAAATGCAATGACAAAAAGTGTTGTATCCTCAAAGTTTCTTGAAAAGTACTTTTATTGTTTGTGGTGGGGTTTGCAGAACTTAAGGTATGCTTTCTCCAATTTTTATCACTTGTATTCACAAACAACAATGTTGGTGCTATTTTAATGTCTTTATTTCATCGCTAGCATCAGTTCTCTATTGCTTTTGAAAGTAATTCTCCTTTAGGAAAACTTAAATGTGGAATGTCCCAATGTACTGCATTTTGCATAACAATTATTAGATTATGTGTTGTAACCATATGGCAAGATAATGACATTCCAACAACAAATAGGGAACGTGGAATCATATGATATACGCTATACAATCTGTTGACCTCTATAATAATTAATATACAAATCTCGAAATGAGTTAACCCACACTTGAAAGTTATGTTAGATGGACTCTTTACATGATGTATAAAATAGATACATCTGGGTGGGGGCATGGGATATGTATCCGACATATTTTGTTGGACACTTATCTAATAGTCAGGTTTACTATATAATTCTATATAAGAATTGTATTAATTTTTGTGACATTACTATTTCGAATGAGTAAAATGTCCATATTAAACTCTCAATGTTGCCTAAATCACTGATTAACCATAGAAACACACAAGAATATTCTAAAACATATGGATATTTTGTTGTCCCTTTAACATTGGGATTGGGTTTTTTATTCGCCCGAAGCTTAGACACATATTCATACCCAACACAGGTGCCTGATCCCATGCAGTATATGCCTCTTTTGCAAGAATTTGTACAGTATAAATTTTGTTTGAGAAACTATGTTTCAAATAATTTCTGATTTTAATAATTTATACACAAGCTTCAATGTAGTATAGAAATCTTTTAGGTGCCTCCATTTTTTCCCCCTTCCTTTGGTCTTGTCGATTATTAACATTGCTCCGTCTTGCGTCTTTAAATAAAATCTCATCAACATCTTACTATTCAAGTAAAACTTCTTGAAGGTAAGATTACCGTTGTCGCACTAAGTCTTGCATGACACACTTGCATCATGTAGACATACTGGGAAGCATAGAATGTGTTGGAAATAATCAATAGTGATTGAAGATAATGCCAAAAAACAACAAAAGAAAAGTAAAAAGGGATGATTAAAGATAAGGGTTTTCTTAATGTAGGAAAATTTATCTGGGAGGACCCGTTGGTAGGAATCAGGTTATAAACAATAATCTGTAGTAATTGAACTGAAGGGATTCTAGATATTGGCAACTCATCTTGTTTTCCAATGGAAAAATGGTTCACATTTGCTTTATTGTAAAGGGCTAGCTCAGTGCACAAGGTTCCCACCATTGTGGCCTTACCTCCATAAGTGGAGAGACTTTTTCCCATTTCGAACCCGTGACCTTCTGGACAAAATGGAGCCCAACCTTACCTTTGTGCCAATGTCCACCCTCACGTTTTCATTATTGTATTCTTTTATTTCATTTTTATTTTTTGTTTTTGGACAGGCAAGTGCATTAACAAGTTACAAATAAATCCAACGGAACGAATAAATCCATATTTGATTTGTTATTAATTGGATATCTGAACCGATATCCCAATCCATTAACAAAAATATTTAATGTCAAAAGATCGACAAACTATTATCAGAAAAAATTAGGTATTTAAATCAAGAAAAATGAGAGGGTGTAATAAAAAATAGGGAGGGAAGAAGAAGAAAACATAATGATATAAACATTTGATATCCATGATTTTTTTTTTTTTGTTATCTAAAAGTAAATAATATACTTAGTTCTATATTCTTCTATAAGTGCTAGTAACTCCCTTGATTCATTAAGGAGTGACTTCAAGATGTATTTGGTAACCACAAAATGCTTATGATAGGTGCTTGGAGCTTTTGATCTTCTTGTCAGATCTTTAGCCACCATTTTACCTAAAACCAATTGGTGTTAAAGGAAGCCAAACTTTTAATCTTTTATGGGCTAACATGCGTCCTGTTAAGACTGTCACGTGAACCAACAACAAACATGAGAGTGGTATCCAACAACACTCCCCCGCACAATGGCACTCACGCGAGTCGAACCCGTGACTTTAGCTCTGATACCACTAGTCGGATCTCAAGCTGCCATTTCACCTAAAATCAATTGGTGTTAAGAAGGGCAAACTTTTTAATCTTTTACGGGCTAACACGCATCCTGTTAAGAGTGCCACGTGAACCGACAACAAACATGAGAGTAATATCTAACAACACTCCCCCGCACGATGGCGCACTCACGCTTGTCGAACCCTTGATCTCTAGTTCTAATACCACTTGTCGGATCTTAAGCCGCCATCTCACCTAAAACCAATTAGTGTTAATGAAGTCAAACTTTTAGTCTTTTACGGGCTAACACACATTCTGTTAAGAGTTTCATGTGAACCAACAACAAACTTGAGAGTGGTATCTGATCTTTTTAATCGAACTGATGAAACAACTATTATGGGAAACATTGTTTCCTTTCAGATTTTGAGGAACAGGATGCCATTTAGAACCATTTGTTAATATATTTTTTTTTCCTCAGTTCATACGGGCAGAATTTGTCAACAAGCACATTTATTGGGGAGACATCATTCGCTATACTGATTGCTATCTTGGGTCTTGTTCTGTTTGCACATCTGATTGGGAACATGCAGGTAAGATCGCTAGCTTGGGTCTTGTTCTATTTGCACATCTGATTGGGAATATGCAGGTATTTGACAGAGCATCCGGTTCACAGACTTAATCAATAACACCTTAATTATTTATGAAATTTTTTACATTAATTTTTCTTTGATAGAAACTATCAGAAGGCTAATTTTCTATTCTTCCTTGCCCATTATTTTTCCTTTCCATCAAGTACAAAACTTTCATCATATATTGTATGATCAAAATATGTTTGATCAGTGGACCGCTCCTGATGTTATTACCAATTTTCTTGTTCCTAATTGTGCATGGCTAACTAATGCTTACATTATTACCAGTCCCAGGTTTGACTTTATGACTATTATGAAAAACATATTCAACTTAAAAGTTGGTTGTCTTTTCATACTAATGCCTCTGCCTATATCAATTCCATGGCCCTTGGGAAACTTGGAATCTATCCAATGTCTCTTAGATTATGCTAACATCTATAAGCTTAGATTTGATACTTCAAGCTTAGTTGTACTGATGTGCTTTAGAAGTCGCATGAGATTTTATTCTCTGAGGCTCATCTGGATATGAAGCTCAAGGAAAATGCTTGAAGATTTTAGTCTCGGTTATTTATATGGGTAGGTGCTCATGGAAATCATGAATCATGCCTGGAGGCTTTCCTAATTTTTTAGGCTTGTTCTGTCATCTCATAAATTAAATAAAGTTAATATAAGGGTGAAGTCACATGAGAACATATAACCCTATTCCCATCAGGTCCAGTCTGGTTTATTTTAATGAACTTGTCGTTGTGGGATCAACCCGATCATCAGTATTAAAGAAATAAGTAATAAATAAAACTATTAGGATATTGAAGATTGGGATCATAATTTGCATGTTAGAATCTAGAAATTTGTTAGCCCAACAAGAAAAATAAAAAAAATGCACAGGTGTGGTTGTGAATCCCATTAAATAGTATATGATGCTCCCTATTTTTCTGGCCTACTAAAACCGATGCATAGTTCGAAACTGTAATTTTTGTTGTTGTTAGATAATGGAGGATGTTCCTCCTCCCTTAAGGAGGGAGACTATTCCCTTTGGATACATGCAACCACCCCAAGCCACATGTATCGTGTAAGTCCAGGAGGAATTGAACTCAACACCTCTTGATTATTACGAAGAAGCTCTAGCCAACCCAGCTATCATGTTGGGATTTTTTTTTGTTTTTTATTTTTGTTTACACTTAAATCAAAGTTGTGAATAGAGTTGATAATGCTATATTTACCCTTCTGCCTTCTGTTAAAGAAGAAAAAATTAACCTAATTTGGGCTTCTGTATTCTTGTATTCTTTATGTAGACGTATTTGCAATCTATGACGGTGAGGCTGGAGGAATGGAGACTTAAGCAAAGAGACACCGAAGAGTGGATGAGGCATCGCCAACTCCCTGAAGATTTGAAACTACGTGTTCGGCGTTTTGTTCAATATAAGTGGCTTGCAACTCGAGGAGTAGATGAAGAAGCTATCCTGCATGGCTTGCCTGTGGATCTTCGTCGTGATATCCAACGTCACCTGTGCTTGGACCTTGTTCGTCGTGTATGTTCTTCCCTGAGTATGTTTATTTTATTGTGCTAAAAGCTCATGGGTATAGTTAAACTATTGCGTTATTTTGTCCATAATAATGATTTGGATTATTGTCAACATTGCCCAAGTGACTTGCATCCCCAGAGATATCTTGATTGGCATATGTAACATCCCTTTATGAGCTCTCCTGTCACCAATATATCAAAATCAAACCTTCTTTATGATCCAAGTGTTGCTTTGCTGTGTAGTATTTGCAGCTTCCTAAGATCTCATCATTTGTTAGATTCCTGTCAAGGTGACTGCTTAACCAGTAAAAGTGGGATATTGAGCTATTAGTATCGTATCTTTAGAATGTCCTCCCTCTAAACAGAAAGTTGAAATCCTGATAGGCCCATCAAAATTTCACATCTCCTATATTATTATACATCATTTGATATGAGATAAATTTACTAATCACTTTAATCTTTTGCTACTACATTACCCTCACTTTTCTTAATTTGGCAGGTACCATTCTTCTCAGAGATGGACGATCAGCTACTTGATGCAATATGTGAGCGTTTGGTCTCCTCGTTGAGCACCGAGGATACCTATATTGTTCGTGAGGGTGACCCTGTAACACAAATGCTCTTTATTATCAGGGGGAGATTGGAGAGTTCTACTACAAATGGTGGTAGGACTGGTTTCTTCAATTCGATTACATTGAGACCTGGAGATTTTTGTGGGGAGGAGCTACTTGCTTGGGCTTTGCTTCCAAAATCCACTGTCAACTTGCCTTGTTCAACTAGGACAGTCAGAGCACTCGTTGAAGTGGAAGCATTTGCTTTGCGGGCTGAAAATCTAAAGTTTGTTGCTAATCAATTTAGGCGCCTCCATAGCAAGAAGTTGCAACACACATTCCGGTTTTACTCCCACCATTGGAGGACATGGGCAGCCTGCTTCATACAGGCTGCTTGGCGACGGTACAAGAGGAGGATGGCAAAAGATTTCAAGACAATGGAGTCCCTTGCTTTGGATGATAAAGTGGCTACTGAGTCCAGTCAAGAGGAGGAACAGGAACAGGAACAGGAACATTATAATGTCGGTTCCAATAGGCAGACAAAAATGAACATTGGAGTCACAATATTGGCTTCAAGATTTGCTGCAAACACAAGGAGAGGAGTTCAGAAGAGTAAAGGTATGGGGCTGCCTAAATTACAGAAACCTGAAGAGCCTGATTTCTCTTCTGAGCCGGAAGACTAGTTACTTGTGTCTGCTAGAGGTATATAACAGCTACAAGTTTCACTACCAAGGGTGAAACGCATTCCTGATGCGCTCCAAACTGTCTCCAATGGTTGCAAATCTGGATCATTAATAGATTCCAGATGCACCACGTCAATGCTGGGAAGCTTGTATCAAGAAAAGCCGAACTCTATGTAACTTATTACATGTAATTTTTGCTCAAAATTGTATCTAATTTATGGGTTTTGCAAGATGTCAGCTGACAGGAAAAAAGAATAAATAATCGGTTATGCACTATGAACCTGAGAAGCACTTGGGTGATCTTTTAACTCAAATTGTCTGTTGTCCTGACCTGAATATCTGTAAGATTTGGTTTATCCAATCTATAGAAAATGATGACAACTACAAGTTCATGATATTTCAGTAGTCAGTCAGGTGGTACATGACTATGATTTTCCTCGATTGCCTCGCCCGCATTCCATGTGCCACTTTACAGTTAGCAATCGGACATCTGGGCTTCCCTGAACCGAATGGGTTCAAGATTACTCTTTTGTTAGGGCCAAACTGGGATCCTAAAGAAGTGTAAATCTAATTCCAACTATTAATCATTGAGCTGGACTCAAGTTAATCGATTAAAGTTTCCTGTGTTTAGCCACTTTTTTTGTTTCTCATCAAGGCCATCCCATCAATTTCCCGCAACAATTGCATCCCACATTCCCATCTTGGTAACTCTGGCTTCTAGCAACTAGAGATGCAGAGTTATTATAACAAATGAAATAGACTTTCCTATCATGTATAATCTGAAGAACATTGTAGCTGTGGAACAGCATTTATACAAAGATACCCAGATAGAATCAAACTGTAAAGTGTAAATAATAATAATAATAATAAAATGTAGAAGTAACAAAGGCTGTGGATCCAAATACAGCATGACCTCATGATGCCATCTATCTGAAATCAAACCGTATAAATCAAAATCCCTCGTCTTTTCTTTTTCTTTTATGAGCCATACTTGTCAATGTCATAGAACTCTATGTTCTTGTACTTTTGGGATATTATTTCTGCTTGAACTTTTCTTGCAGTATCTGTAGCACAGCCAACAAGAATGAGAACCGATGTGCCTGCAAATCCCCGAAATGCTGTAAGATGTGTAGTTTGTTCGATCACAGCCGGACCAGCGGCCAGAATTGCTAAAAATGCGGAACCCAGAACTGATATTCGACTAAGAACCTGAATTCCAATTATAAATAGGACATGAATCAGTCACATATTCTGAAGGCAAAAAATTTATAGAACTCGTCTCCTCAATTATGCTTTAGCTGAAATTCCTTATCTGCATACATCTGTCCAATGTAAAAGAGAAGCTTTTCCACAAAAGTTTTCCAAAGGACCAGCCCCATTCTTCAATTGACAAAAAGCACAAGACAGGAGAAAATGTAGAACCAAACTATATATATATACGACTCCATTCAAAACCATATGGGCGAAAGCTTTGGAAAGTATGTTTTGAAATTTTGGTCTATATATCCTGGAGAAGTAGTAGCAGCGGTTATTAGGCTTTCCCTTTGAAAAGTTAGTAGGTGGAGAATCACCAATAAAATTGGTAAGGTCATTTAATGAAATCGTACGATAGGCTTAGTTTATACAAGTAACGAGAAAAGCAAAGAATATAAAGCTGACTTGAATAAACAGTCTGGAGTCTAATTCAGATATAGCATTAAGAAATGATTACCGTTTTAATATATGCAGCTGTACTTTTACCAGGTCGGACAAGTGGGAATGATGCACCTTGGCGCTTCAACTGTTCACTCACGTCATCAGGGTCCAACTGTAGAAAGGTGTAGTAGTAGTTGAAGAAGGCTATCAATAGAACATTGGTGGGGAGGTAGAACGAACCTACAAAGAATTCATTTGGTCAGATTTCGACTATTTTAGATATTTTTTCTACATCTAAAGGGAAAGAAGCCCACCAAATGCCAATATATTAGAGGAATGCTCTACTTCTTTATATCTCACAATCTTATCATCATCATTCTATACTCTCTGCAATTACAGATAAGTTTTCTTCACCCAAATGGAAAGAGTGGCATAATCAAAATCATCATAACTCATTACTCTTCCTCTATCTTCAATACAGTGGAAGTAGATTCCACTGAGTCTCTTCTATGCTTCTAATTTATTTTAGTTTTTTGGCACTTTGTATGGATGGTATTGTTACCAACCGACAAGTAAAAACAAACATATAATTGCAGCAACACATCTGCCGTGTCCCACTCCACCCCACCCCATTCTCGAGGGAGGGATAGTTAGAAGAAGAAGACAAGACCAAGACTCAAGTGTTCTACCATGAACACTGCATTGGCAATAGATATTCAATAGTAGAAAATCACAAAGATATGACTGATTTGTGCATCAATCTTCAAATGGGATTTTTTGTGACAAAAAGAGAAAAAGAAATCCATGGCATATTCTAATATAAAGTGAATAATAGAGTGATTTAACTGAAGAACAATTCAGATTACTTGTACCAATGAAAATTACTATGGGGGTTGATCTTACCTCCTGGGTTTAAAGCAACTGCAGCCTTTTTCAGTACATCTAAACCAGTGAACCGTGCTAAAGTGCCAGGAAGAGCTAGTGATGATGTGGAAAAGATAATGGGCATCACTCCTGAGCTATTTACCTGCTCAAATGAAACTGTCAATGCAAGAAAATAATATCATAAAGAACAATTTCCAACAAAAGTTTAAGAATATAATAAATAACACCAATCCGAGTGAAGGTTGTGTAAATGCAAAAGAGTTCATAAAAGGGTACATGCTCAATTATATGCAGAACTGAAAATAAATTTGTTGAAGGATTTAAATATTAAAGTTACACCCTCTCTAACAACTTGAGTTGTTAGAGTAGATGGTGGTTAACATGGTATGGAAGGTCCTGTGTTCAAACCTTACCATCACTCTTAAAATTAAAATTGAAACACGAGTTGGACCAAAAGAGGATTTAAATATTAAAGTTATACCCTCTCTAATAGCTTAAGTTTTTAGAGTAGATGGTGGTTAACAAAATTCAAGCAAGAAAAGAAAATAATCACAAGAGATAAGATTAATGGTCATCATGAAATAATATGGCCACTGTATAACAGTCCATCTTAAACAAAGAAGAGAAAAAGAAAGGAAGAGAGAAAAATCCTCCAACAATTTATAAACTCAAAACTTGTCACTCTTTTAAAGTCCTAGTTTAAGCCTTCATATAGGTTTGCTTTCCAACCCTAATACATACACATAGCAGAACACAAAGCATGTATAAAACACCTGATGTATGCTAGAAAAAAGAACACCCCCATTTTTTTTTTTCAATATAATTGTTCTTAACCACCATCTACTCAGAAAGCTTACGTTGTTGGAGTGGGTGTAACTCTAATATTAAGATCCTCTAACAACTGTAACATTAGAAAATATTGAAGAAAGGAACAAGGATCTAATTGAAATAAACTCCAACAAAATTTAAAAACTACACAAGGCTTTGTTTCGTTAGTTAGAAAATAATAGTGGAAGTGAAAAGAAAAGAAGGTGAAGTGAATGAGAAGGAAATTGATTTTCTAACATGCATTTGGTTAGCATGAAATTTTTTCAAGAAATTTGCTATTTTATAGTTTGGATAGCGTGAAAGTTACTAGAAAATATTTGTACTTACCTAAATTGCCCTTATTATATTGTATGAAATATTTGTGTTCCATCCACCCACACAAGATATCACTTGATATACCTGTGCGCTGGATATCAATTGAGTCTCAAGTCTCAATTGATATCTTGTGTGCTGGATGAAAATTTGTCTGATAACTTTAAGTACTTGAACAAAAATTGTAAACTGTGTTGATGTCCTATATATATATTTATGTATGTATGTATATGTATATGTATAAGAGAATGAATAGATGAAGAAATAAGAATGCAAAACAATATATTAATCTTTCAAGAAAAATAAAGGTATGATGACAATCATAGAGTAAACGAGAGAACTTGCCTTCACCTAGCTTTGGAGTTCTTTGGAACCGAGTAGAAAATGATGAAGAAGTTGTTGGGTAAAATAGGAATGTAAAATAAAAAGGCACTCCTTTCACGCAAAAATAATATTTTTTTGTGTGTTTTGTGTGGGAATTTTTTTGGGAAAAATAGGCAGTTGCGAGGATCCTAATTTTCTAGAACTTTTCCTTTTCATTCTATTCAAACTCCAAAAATTTTTTTTAAAAAAAAAAATATTTCCTTTCTTTTCTAATTGAATCCATCTAACCAAACGAAGCCTAAAGGAAAGCTCAATTCTAAACCTAAAAAATACTTTCTACAACTATTTATGTAGACAGTCAATTGTAATAAGCAATTGCATCAATTTCAAAAGGGATTTGGACCCGCGGATAGTCTATTATAGTCTGAGTACTAGCAACTTTTCTTAAAGTTATGTTTGTATTGGTGATATAAACCGGAATTGCTGTGTCTCTAAATCATTGCGTTGACTCAAAAAAAAAAAACAAAAGGGTGTCCCACAGTGCTTGCATGAATACTTAGACTATAATTATAGTAGAAGCAAGAGAAAAAGAATGCTTAGAGAAAGATCAGATCAACACTACGTCACGGTCACAACTCACAAATCATATACCACTGCGATCCAGCTCATGGTATATTGTTTCATTGGCAATATCTAGTGCAGAAACTGGAAGAAATGTTTCTCCCATCAAATGCAAGATGCCAAAAAAGAGACTTCTCATAATCTTTTGTACAAGCTCATGTCTATGTGTGAAACAAGGAGCACTTGTGTATCCTAAAAAAATTGTGATGTACCTGTGTCGGATAAACATGGTTGGACATTTTTATTATATAATTACTCTCTTATTATGTTCCTTTTGTTATATATCACTTTAGAATGAATGAAAACATTATTTTGCTCCAGAAAAAAAAAACAAAAATATTAAATAATGAGTGTCTTTGTGTTCTTGAGTTTGGAGATTTGATAAATCAGACACTTAGACATATACCCGCACCTAACACATGCAAGCATTGTCCATGTAACATAGCCAATTACTTCCCACCAACAGATACTTCTAAGAAAAAATGCAACAATCGTTCTCACATTGAGATGCCTCTAAGAAGAAATATGATAATTATACTGCAATCAATAATATTCAACTATTAACTGAAAAGTACAGAAAAATAGAATAATATCCTAGGATACAAACCTTAAATGGTAGGTAAGCAGATTTTTGAATCCCTCCACTTTTGCTAGCATATCTTGATGCATAATTTATTGGAATTTTCCTCTCTGCTTCCTGAAACCCTTTGTTGATAACATTGTTAACAGCTCTTTGTTTCCACTAATCCAATTCTAATTCAAAAAATAATAGCACTTACCTGAACATATACAATACTAAGGACTAACAGGAAGAAGGAGATAATGGTGGCCACAAGTCCCACATAGTTGCCATCCTGAAATGCCTGTGCAACTGTCCTACCAAAAGATGCTGGCAAGTAGGAGATAATGCTCGTAAATATCAAAAGTGATGTACCATTTCCAAGTTTTAGGTCAGAGATTCGTTCCCCAATATATGTTGTAAGTACTGATCCAAGTGTTAATAAGGTAACAGAAGATATAACCCACTGCATACTGAAGTCATTGACATAAGGGCGAAGGAAGAGGACTTGGCCAATTGCCTGCAACAGAAATTAGAAAATATAGGATTTAGTAGCACACAGCGATCAGTGTATAAATGGAAGTATTATAACAGGGTGAATTTAATAACTGGAAACATCAAAATGGGCACAGAAATACATGACAAAGGATTCATGGTCCATTATCCATCCAGATACATTTTTTCTGCCTATACAGAAATTCAGATATCCAAACTTCAGAACTCTTCTGAAAGTGTCCATCTAAAAGAAAATCCATGAACTAATTCATGTAAGCTAAGCCAGAATGGGACTAATCTGATCAAACGTCACAATTGCACTGCCATCTGCAACAACTACTTTTGGCCAAAAAAGCCCTTACCTGTCCATCAATGCATATATGATATAACTAAAAGGCTGCAACACTAAATGATAATTTTACCCATTAAAGGAGAAAAATCTTATATTTCAGCCTTTGTTATCTTAAGGGTAGGCTAGTCTTCTGTTGTTGGACCAAACCAGTTATGTGAGTTCAGGAAAAATAACATTATTTTTGTCTTTTGAAAAAAGTAGAGTGTTTGGCATTCAATCAAATTAAGGCACAAGGGAATTTTTTGTTCAGAAGTTCCGAATGGTTAAATGGAACTGGACAGCAACGAGACTGCAGGGCCTTTCATACTTGTTCTTATTTGCGATCCAGCAATACTTGAATTAGTTTAAGTGGATTTTCAATAGAACCATCTTTTTCTTTCCTCAGGGGTATTATGAATTCTTTAACTTCATAGACATTGAAACAAATCCCTGTTTGTATTAAACTGACGATACAAACCAGGTCGCATCAAAATTGTCCTTTATGTACAGAATGTTTATGTGACTTGTGATGATCTAATTTTTCGCTTGTTGAATCTTAACCACTTTTTGCTTAGTTTGCCACCATCACTTTCAATAAACGATATAAAAAAAATGTAAAGCTATGCAGTCATCATAATTATCTATCCACATAATTTGTATGACTACATGAGAAATTATGTATTTATTTTAGTACCCAACTAAGCTGACACCTAAAAGAAGTTAAAGGGGTGACTAAAGCATCTTCATTCAAGTTAGTGTACCAATTTTGACCCAAAGACGATGTTCTTACCTGTACTATCGCAAACCCAACTGAAGCATAGCGAGTATACTGAAGAATTTTCTTTCTTCCCGCTTCACCTTCTCTTTTCTGAAGCTCTTGCAACTTGGGGTAGATTTGGGTGAGAAGCTGAAAAACAATCTGTGCATTGATAAAAGGAACAATACCAAGGGAGCATATCCCAAGTCGACCAATGCCTCCTCCAGAAAATGAATCCAAAGTGCTCAATAAACTGTTCTGATCTAAGTTGCCAACAAAGGCATCCCGATTTACCCCTCCCAGAGGTACATATATTCCAAGTCGCGATAAAGCCAAATATCCCAAGAGCTTGAGAAATTTTCCTGGCAATGGGCCTTTGAAGAAGTCCCCAAAATCAATGGAAGTATCCTCAATTGCAGCTGCCGATGTCAAAGCAAGGGTTCAAAGCTGCAAATATGGTTACAACAGGATGATCTTCGTGGGAAATAAACAAATAAGCTAAAGAATGAACCTGCCACCCCTCTAGCTGAAGAAGGTTTCTCCTTTTTTGTACTTGAGGCACTCTCAAATTTTTGTGAAAGCAAGTGTAGGACACTTTCCCAAGCAGCATTTAGACCCGATGATTTATCTGAATCAATACCCAAAGGATCAAAAACTGATCCCCCACAGCTGAGAAGGAATTACAATCAGCATAAAAAAGGAAATGTCAAGATATCACCACAGATGTTAAGGAACATAATTTCAGGAAATCTATCTAGAATATGGTAAAACGAGAATAAAATTAAAAATTCTGATTTCATGATAAGGATGCACTGCTGAAGAAGTCTATGTTCCTGACATCGATCAAGTCTACAGAACTTAAATTCCTTAGAGAAAACTTTTTCTTGATAAGGTTACAACATAGCTTTCAGATCCAAAAACGCAATGAATGATTAACACATCTCTCAATTACAATTTTCTCTAGAAATGAAACATATGTTTCTTTGTTACTGAAAGGGCTTTAATCTGTAGTTGTGCTGAGTTGCAAAGTAAAATGCAGAAGTTGGTATATGACCCATGCAAGAAAAAAAAAAGGGTTGCAATAAGCCCAGCATGAAAGACAAAATCAGCATGATCTCTTTAAGACAATAACCAGCTCCTTATTTGTAATAAAATTGATGCAGAGAGATTTCCAAAATAGCCTCCAAGATATAATCCAACCTAGAAAGCTAAATAAGCATGATCCCTTAAAGACAATAACCAGCTCCTTGCTTGTAATAAATTTGGTGCAGAGAAATTTCCAAAATAGACTCCAAGATATAATCCAACCTAGAAAGCTATCTTAGATTGCTATATAGACTTGCACAATCCAATTAGAAGCCCTAATACATGGACTAAACTGTTCAAGGGGCTGAAACTTTTCAAATTTTCACCTAATAAAAACAAAACACCCTTCTGGTTTTTAAACTTTTGAAGCTACAAGAACATATTTTTTTGGTAACAGGCCAGTGTTTCTCTAGAGTTTTGACGGAACACTTCTGAAACTGATATGAATTCTTGCAAAAACTCAAAGGTCAAGGGTGACATGAAAGCAAAATGATTCATTTTTGTATAGAAGATAAATTTAATAAACCTTTTAGATTCTTTCATTGACAATAATCTGTACACAAAAATTAATTTAAATCACTTCTCTAAATTGTGACACCTTTTTAATTCAAAAAACTAAAATTTCAGTACATAAGTGGAAATGGTTTTGCTTCAATTGGATTCACACCGACATAATATGATATATCAAATTGATTTATATATACGAACTTTTTCATATTATTATAATTTAACAATCCCCATTTTATATTAAATATTGCAAAAATTAAAATGTTTAAAAGCTGCATCATTAGATAGTTGCTTTACTAATTGTTCATAATTGAAAAGTACAATAACTTCAAGATAAGGGTGTGTTTCTGTTTGTTTAAGATTAGAAGTCCAAGGGTTGTAACCTAGTGGTACTTCCTCACCTTTCAAAGTGGAAGATTAAGAGTTCAAGTGCCCAAATGGGTGTGTGAGTTTCAACTAGGAAAAAAAAAAAAGTGTCATATGTATATCATGCCTAGTTGCAGTTCTCAGAATATGTCATAAAGAATAAGAAAAGAAGAAAGAAGGAGACATTAGTCATAGATTAAAATATCAAAAGTGGATAGAGAAGCAATCTGCCTATGGGAAATTCACAGCACTTAAAACCCATATGAATAGAAAGATGAACTAAAACCTAGATTGTAACTAAGGCATGCCAGCCGAAGAGGACACACTCCATTCAAGGAGTTTAAATGAATTTCAACATCAGTAGACGCCTACACTACAAAACTACACGACACAAGAAAAGATTTTGATGAAGCATCATATAAATGCCAATTAATATGTATTGAAAGGAATCATAACAGAATTCTATCAGATTAAATCTTCATTCCTACAGTCTTCAGCAAACCATCAGAGGAAGGAGACACCATTTGTAGGCATCAAAGAAGACCATTGACATAGGAGCAAAAATGATAGTCACTGCTTGACATGTATCTCTATTTTTTTTTATAAGTCAGATTGTATGAGAAAGCGTTCAAAGATACTACATGAATCTTGTATGTATCTCTATTTTAATACTCTTTTCTCCTCATCACGGGTTATTTACTAGCTCTTCAGACCATGACATAACATGTAGTAAGGTTATCTCCTTTATCTAATAGCGCATCCCTTCAGCATTTACTCAAACACGTGTTCCCTTTCCTCTTGGAATTGGAGTGTAGACCATCCATCTGTTCCTTGACATTCCACTTCAGCTGAAATTGCTGACAAGATTTCCTAAATATCATCTAGGTTGTAAATATTTGTCCACTTGCTAAGCAACACCGGTTTGCCCTTTCCATGGTAAAAGTAGCTGATGCAATGCACCCATTTGCTAACATTGCATATATTTTTTCATGATGCAACACAGTCTACTTGATAAAACAGAAATCCAAAATGATATTCTTACTATTCTATTTTTTGTCTTCCACAGTTCTAAACCCAATTACATCCTGCCAAATAATATGTACATATTAGTAAAAGGCCAGTTTTGGTCCCCATTAATTGAGGATCCTCGGAGGGTTGGACTGGTAACACTAACCTTTTGCATTATTTGCACAAAGTGACTGTTCTAATACTCAAACCAGTCTTCATATGCTCGGCAGTTCGAACCCTAGCACAGCACCAAGCAAGGACTATTACTAGACTTTAATTCTACTAGTCCTTTTTCCTCTTTCTAAACAGGAAAATGTCATGCACCAACAAAATTGTGACCATAAGAAACAAAAAGTAGAGAAATCCTCAAGAGATTGAGAGATGCATGAAGAAAAAAGACAAATTTGGGATTTCGTATGATAAGGAACAGCATTGTAAGGAAGCAAGCATAAGAAACAAAGTGACAGTTTTACTGCGTATATATTTAAGGTGATGATATTAACATGTAATCGTGTGTTTCTATATAGTCATTCAGTTAGAAATTTCCAACCATTTCACTTCCTTCTCTCTCTCTCTCTCTATATATATATACACATATATACATATGTATATATACAGATATACACATTTATATCACCAATTATTCAAGATCAATATTTTCTTACAAAGGAGAAAAATAATTACAGATTTGAAGTCGACAAGATATGAGGGCGCTTAAATTTGGAAAATAAGAGCATAAAAAATCCAAGACGAAGCCAGGAATGAGAATTCTCATCGCATGAAAAAAAAATTAAAAAAAAATGGAGCACCCGTCAGCAAGAAAATCCTAGAACTCCAATTGGGAGATAAATTTGAGAAATTCATTGGTATAGAGATGGTTAAGAAGAGAGAACTGAAAAGGTTACCCCATACATACCTGTTGGAGGAGTGCAGAGAAACGTTCCATGATGAGTCACTGGTGGGTTTCCTCTGAACAACAAGGCTGGCTCTGCAGATAGCGTTTCGAAGCCTTGGAGAGTGTTTGGGAGTGAGAGAGGGTGCACAGAAGTTGAAGCAAAGGGGCGAAGACGAAGAAGACGCTAATTCTCTGACCGTTATCAACATTCTCTCTCTCTCTCTCTCTCTCTCTCTAGCTGTTCACTCTATCCACAGCGTCTCATATATTGCCTTTTCAAGTTTCCTTTTATTTCTTTTACTCGCTCCCCCTCTTCGTGTAAAAAAATGTAATTTATATATTTTAAATTACATATATTATGGTCGAAAATCACCTTAATTTAATAATTTGTTTTTTTTTTAGATAAATAAACGTCAGTAATCTTCTAAGATTCGAAAGAAATTACTTAATAATATCAAACTTATATATTATGTATCAAACAGTGAATTGGATATTTTTTTTTTTTAAATATGAGAGAGACACAAAAATGAGGAGGGAGAGATGTGGTCTACGAGTTTTTGACACTTTGAGGAAGAGTAGAGATTTGGTCTGTTCACTCACTATATGTGAAAAGAAAGTTTTACTGCACGTGACCAATAGTATTGTGGCACATATATGATTAAAAATAATAAAAATTCCAAGTAGGCAATATTTTAGGATTAGTTTGGTAGGAAAGAAATAGAAGAAAAAAAAAATAATAAAGGTGATGGATGGATATGGTTGTGTGTTTAATATGAAATTTTTAATGAAAAGGAAAGGAATAGAATGATTTAGAGGGATAAATTAATGATGAATAGTAGTTTTTTTTGTTATCCTTCCAAAAATGGAAAGAAAGGAAATGAAATGCTACAGTTTTTAATGGAACTTTGTTAATATGAACTTTGTCATTATTTTGATAAAATTTAAAATTTGTTCTTTTAAATATAAAAGGGTATAATGGTAAATTTTTCAAATTGTTTCCTTTCCTTTCTTTCTCCAAGCATGTTAACTATCTTTTCCTTTACTAATCAACCAAACACGATAAAAGTTTAACACTATCATTTTCTTTTCTTTCTTTTCTTTTCTCTTATTAGAAATGTTATCCTTTCTTTTCTTTTCTTTTCCATTCAACCTAACATAGCCTTAATAAACACAACCGACGATTTGATCGGAGGTCTCTTATTGAATTGCTCCTTCAATTAACATTTTCAATATTATGCCTTGAAGATAAAAAAAAAAAAAGAAAAAAGAAATTCATTTTGTTTTGAAAGGCCTAGTTTGCGAGTAATTATTGAGTATTTTAGGTATTCTATATTTATAGAAATTCGGTAGGATAATATAAAATAGAGAGTTTGTAATGGTGAAATTATTCAAAAAGAGAGTTAGAGTGATATTCAATAATTTTTTCCACTTCAGACTTTTACAAAATTAACTATTCATGGGTCATATGTATAAAGGAATTTTAGATAAGGTTTGCTTTGGTTTTCGTAGTTCAAGGCTTTAACCCAATGATAGGTTGGGTCTGAGAGTTGTTAGCCCAACCTGATCTAGGAGACTTAAGCCCATCTTCTTTTGGTTCTTATTTTTTGCATATCTAAAGATTTAAAATTATGTATCTTGTTAATGTCACTCTTTTGTGTGAAACAGTTATTCTGGTGTAATTAGGAATAAGTGCTGAGATATTTCAAATGAAAATGTTGAGATCATTATCTTATTCCACCGAGTTTTAATTTTAATTTTAATTTTCTTTTAAAATATGTCTAACAAACTCCAAATAAAACTTAAATATAAGACGACCTAAAAATCAAGCCATTTTCATAGAGAACACAAGTTTGTCCCATATACTGTCTAATATTGATTAAAAAAGAAAAAAAAAATTTGTTGGTTTTTATTTCTCACTCTTGTATAGATGAATTTGGTTTCATACAATATTTTTTAAAAAATATATACTATATATATATATATATAAATGGAGGATGTTCATTTGAAATGTTTTAAACTTTTCCATGTCTAAGTGATTGTTAATTTGAATAATAGAGTTTAATTTTTGGCCATCATAACTTGGCCATGTTTGGTAACTACATGGCAAGAAAAATTGAAATCATTGCCAACATTTTGATGTCATCAGAAATCAATTATTGATCATGAACTAGTACTACATGGTGGGCTGCAACTCTCAAGTCACATTTATAATCATGGCATGTTAGAACAATTACAATTATCATAATAAAATTATATTATTTAAAAATACATGCCTTCAAAAGTTGAATTAACTACAACTTGGTTAATGGCTTAATTGAGGGATTTCCAAATTTGAAAATATTTGTCTGTCATAGCTTTTAATATTCCCCAAAGTATTCTATGGGCATGTGGTGCCTTATTGACCCACACTGGCCTTGCCAGTCTGATGATATAAATACCATTATTGAGTCCGCTTGACTTACTTTTGCAAGTCTATTTTTTTATTAAATAAATACACTAGTTTCATTTAAAACTACTTCCCATGGCCCTCTAATATCCAAAATTGACCATCCTCCATATACCCCCATCCCTGAGACTAGCTAGGGTTTGCAATTTCATTAATTATCAACTATTCTCTTCTTTATCTCCTAGATGTATTTTGATCGAAACCCTTTTAAGTTTAGAGTTGATCACCATCTTCTCCCTTGTGTTTAGGGTTGCAAATGAATCGAGTGAAACTGTTCGAACTGTGCTTGTTCGTTTGTGGGCTCAGCTCCGAATCGTGACGAGCTCGAAAAGTTGAGTCGGATTCAGCTCGTTTAATAGCAAAAATTGTCTAGACTCGATTTGAGCTCATATTCAAGATCATTATGACTTGTTCATGAACTTAACAAGGCTACACAAGCCTATGTTCATGAGTTTAGGTTCATAAACCTATACAAGTTAATATTTATGAACATATTCATGAGCCCGATACGAACCTATGTTCACGAACATATACAAGCCTACAAGAGCTTATGTTCACGAACCTACACAAGCCAAGTCCAAAAATGTTTAAAATCGGCTCATTAATTAAATGAGTCTCGAAATTGAGCTCGAGTTCGACTTATTCACTTAATGAATGTGTCCAAGCTCAAGTTGCTCATGAATAACTTGATTCATTTGCAACTCTACTTGTCTACTATCTATCTCTTGATGTGCTGTTAGCCTCATCGAGCTGGTCTATGGTCTGGCTTGCTTTTGGGCCCTTAGACCTTCTCTTTATTTTTCCGGTTGGTTTGTTTTTTATTTTCTGGGCTGAGTGGCCCATCTTCTCATACATTTACTTTATTCCTTTAATATATTTATTTAATAATAATAAAAATAAAAATCCCTTATTGTCTTTCTCAAAAGCCCACGGGCACTGGATCTACCGGTTGGTAATTTTGATAAATTGAATTTTGAGGATAAGGAGGAAGTGAGGGTCCAATACGCATTTATGGGTGTAGTTGGAACTTGGGTGTATTTCATTTGAATCCAATGCAATTTAATTAGTAGGTGTTGGTGGATAGATAGATGATAATGGCATGAGTATCCTTATTCGGATCAAAAGATTTAGATAGGCACAACCGCAATTTTTTTTCTTGTCCTTTTCTCTCTTAAAAGATTAGGTTTGATTACTCATATATGGATAAAGGGTTTGGATGTTTCTTTTGATAATATCCTGGACTCAATGTCAGAAATGAAATTTCAAACTCCAAATCCAAATAACGATTAATTGTAATTAAATTTTAGACTACAACTTTAACAAAGATGATTGAAATTCTGAAAAATGATAAAATTAGTGTGTGTTGTGTATATATATATATAATGTTTATATTCTCAAAATAGACTCCATTTGAATTGAATGATATGAAATTGGTGTATTTAGGTTCAATTATATATTAAAGGGGTATACTTTAAATTTAGATTTAGATTTAGGATAATATGTTAATTCATGATTTTTAATCATGGTTTTTATCTTGTTATTTAGAATTGTTTTACTAGTAATTTTGACGATAATTGCCTCATGCATGTGAAATGAAGAATGCATGTGTTCGGTGGTGAATTATAAATGTTCTATGAAACATGACACTACCATTGCGGACCAAAAATAAAATATGGAATAATGTTATGGACGGGTTTGATGAGGGATTCTACTCGAGATAATAGCATGTCAAAGTATTTTTTTATATTTGGCATGCATGATAAAAATGAAAAAATACATACTTCAACGGTTGAATTTGTTAGGAATTGTGACTCATATTTCTATTATAATTAGGTTTTTATTTTCCAGTTGTAATTTATTTGGTAATTTTTTGTTAGCCACATCTAGGACATCAAGTAAATTATAACAAGGAATTGGTTTGGAGATTCTATAAATAGAGGCAGGGTTAAAAGGAAAAGAAAGAGAGAAAAAAGATGTAAGGGGCTGGTGAGTGTTGGGAGGAGAAGGGAGAATATATGTAATTTCAGAGGAATATGTTATAAAAAAAGAGTTAAAGAGTATGTGTGGTAAGCATGTTTTGCTATCTGCGTGAATCATGTAAAATATTGTATTGTGCATGGATGTATATGATTCTTATCTATATATATATATATTTGTTTGATTGTTGATGTAATAATATGTTTCTGCTGTACCGGCCTAAGGAGATTTTTCCCCAAGATTATTCTTTTCCTAATTATTCAATGGTTGGATTGACTGGAACAAAATCTGAATGAGAAGTTAAAAAGTTGTTTACACCATGTGCATATCATGTACGTACTTACGTGCATACATACACACATATATAGTTCCAGATTACTTGTTAAGAAACATGGAATTATTTATGTAGGTCCCTAAGGGGATGGGTACCTATATTAAATATTTCCCTTATATAACAAAGTTAACATTAAGAAACTAATTTTAGGACCTAATTTTATTGTTTTATTGAACCCTATCTGCACTTTAATTATTAAGATTTAAGATCTAGCTAAGTGAGGCATGTCTTCCCTTCTACATATGTATATATCCAAAAGCATTAGTGAATCTCGAAATCCTTTTCTTTCTCTTGGAAACTTGAATGCTTATGTGTAAAGTGCACATGTTAGTATTAAACAAAACCAAATTTCAACACAATTAGTGGAGAAAAAGTAGCAGAGTCTTTTGAGTGGAATCTTCTATATAAATATATATATATATATATATATATATATATATATATATAGTTAGTAATTCTTAAGATAGAACTCGAAAAGTTAAAAAGGAAGTAGATGCCATGTTCTTTCAAACAAAGCTTTTAGGTGGAGATTTGGCATCTCTCATATGTCTTTCAATAAAGAAATAATATAATTTTGATGGGGGCAGTGCCTATCCATCATCATTGATGAGGCTTCACCATCTCCACGCCAATTAATTGGTGGTTAACAGTGTCTTGGTCCACACCGTTGAACAGTTTTTTTAATTTGCAGGGTTAGGTCATTTTCCACAATAATCGTGGATGATCAGTACATATCTTTGTCTTGTTGGCTTTGAAATCAAATCGTTCAGAACTTCGAGATTGACAAAGAGGAAAAAGAAAAAAAAATTGATGATTATCAACTACATTAACAATTTAGATTGATATATTACGACTCGAAATATATTGCATATAAGGTGAAGCTTCATTGCAAATAATTTGCTGATGTAGATAAATTTTTTTTTTTTTGGGTAAATTGCACCATTGGAGATTTCAAATTGATCAAAAACAACATTTAACATGACAATCCAACTTCTTTTTTTTTTTGGTGATCTAGCTAGTTTCTTTTTAACAATGATGACACAATTCTTCTATTGAAAAGAGGAAGAACCAATGGTTATCTTTTGCTTGATTGGTGGTTCTCTACCCTAATTTATCTTTTCATCAGAAAGCAAGGCCACTTTCCTATATTCTATAACTATTATAAAAGGTAGGGGTTCTCAAAGTCTACTTGCTTTTGAGTGCAAGAAGCTACCAAAACCTTTTGAAGGGGTTGGGCTCTCAAATATTCTCCCCAGCTGTGAGTGATTTGTTGTTATGTGTTTGCTTAAAGCTTGACCTTCATGACATGATTACCATATATATATATATATGGTATATATATACATACACACACATACACATGTACATATATAATAAAAGTGAGGTGGGTTTGGCTTGCACTAGTGAAAAGAGTTATGGGGTCCCTTTGGTTCATAATGTTCCATCATCAATTAGCCGAATCGGGAGAAACTTTTATTGATCATGGATCCATCAATGGAAAATTGAAGTTGTAGTAATATAATTGGGGCCTATTGGGGTTGTAATAAGGTCAAATTAATGTACTTTAGCAATAACAAGAGTATGAAATATATCCTTACAAATGGGGTCATTGATTGATCAAGCAATCTTTACTTAGACGAAAAAAAGGGGTCCTTTGAATCACGGTTCTTCTATTATTGGTGGGGTGGGTTCAAAAAAGGCATACCATGTGGTAGGGAAAACTTTTCTGGATCCCATGAAGGAACCAAATGCCAAGCAATTATACATATACATACTGTTCATAGTGTTGAAATGTATATATATATATATGTTGATAGTGATGCCAAATCAAATAATCTACAAAAGGAGAGAGACATTTTCAAATTCTTATTCAAACTAGTGGAAAGTAAAATTGTGGAAAAAGTTTCTAGTTTTTTAAAAGTGGGAAGGAAGGTTTGAGAGGTAACTTAGCCCTTTTTAAAGTGGAAGGAATCATTATTGTATTATGCTTTAGAAGCGGGCATGTTTGAGACAAAAGCAAGTATCTTTCTCAAGACAAACGCGGTATGTGTGTGTTTGTGTGTATATATATATATATATATATATATATATATATATTTGAGGTTAATGAACAATCAACTCACTTAACTAATCAGTTTGAATTCTGGATATTGTACGTTTGCAAATTTCACATATATACAATCCCTTAGAAACTACGTGTATCATTTAAGTTTAATCAAAAACATGAGCTGAGCTAAGCCGAGTGGGCCTCTAGCTTACAAGTTGCAATACTTATTGTCAAAAAAATATGACATTCATGGAGGACCGTATAATATCTCATATATATAATGCATTGAGGTCCCTCCTCAAACACATTCTTTTGTTTAAATTCTACTCATACATGATGTCCATGCATGAATTTAATTATTTTCATTCATGTTTCATATACCCTATTTGTTTCAATGGAAGTCATTTCTCGAGAGGTATTTAAATGTCGGTTGGATAATATTATAGTTATATATATGATCCAAAATGGAAAAGTAATCAACTTTTGCTTATAACAAACCAAATTTATAACAAGAAATTAATGAAATGTTAATGATATATCGTTGGATATAAAAAAGTTGGCACATGCATATATATATATATATATATATATATATATATATATATATATATATATAATAATTAAACTTGGCTTCGGATGTGCATGACGTGTGTGTATGGCCTTTTGATCACTCAAATATGGTAATTGGTTGTTAAAAGTCAACAAAAGATCGATGACTTTGGAATTCTACATAGGGCAGTCAAAGTAAACTCCATCTATGACATTTGAACATTTGAGTAATTAAGTTGAGTTTTTCATTTTCCATTTTTTTTTTTTAAAGTTAGTGCATAAGCATAAACCAATTCATATGATCTAATTAAGGAAGATGATCTAGAACTTGGCAAACTTGGTTATTAAATTTATGTAGAGGTTCGACATTGGTGCGACGACAAATATTTTCGTTTAAAGTAATGTGTCGCGGGTTCTAAATTTGAAAACGACTTCTCCAAAAAAAAAAATGAATAAAACTTGCTAACATTTATCTTTTCACTCAAACAAAAACTTTATATCTTCCTAAGCTCTATAAAAGTTTTAGAATAGTTGGAGGAAAAATATTCGTAATCGCAGGTTGAACTGTACTACTATTTGAAAAACAGTTCTTAAGTGAGATTAACATGTTCAAAGGTTGTAACAGTTTAAGAGTTTTTATTAACTCATGATTAAGAATCTATACTTTGTTCTAAAAAAATAAAGTTATATTTATAATCCCCTTCTTCAAGAGGGATCATAGTTTAAAGAAATAATGACAATTGAATAGCAAATTAGGGACTACTGTATGCAAAATTCTAGAAGTTCAAAATTAATAGGTAGATTTAATACAGATTAATTATTTGGACTATAAATTGGATAATGAGTATCACTTCATCAAATTAATCTCATTATGAAAAATAATACTAAAATAAGCCTTTTCGTAAACAATGAAAAAGAACAATATTCTTGTAAAAGAAAATGATGAAGTAATGCATAAAAATAAAAAAAAAAGGTAAATTGATAATTTTTAAAATTTTGAAATAAAGACAATGATGATGACATTATTAACATAACATGAGGATGATGATGAAGAATTTTTAAATTTTTTTATAAATTGATGTGGGTGAATTGTAAATCTTGGAATGAAGAGAGGCATTATAGTCATTCAAACATCACATAAAAGTAAGTGGAACCGCATAATAAATGCAAAAAGTTGAAGTCAATTCCATTCCCTCTCTCTTTCTTCTTTTCAAGTACTGAATTCGCTTTCTTTCTCGAACAAAGGAGAGAAGAGTATTACTATTATTCTCTTTGACGCGTCATCTTTTCCTTCTCGTCCGATACGATAACTGTGTTATTATCACGCCAAATCCACTTGCCCTTTGTTCCAACTCTAGCAACACCGTCCCCGATAATTACCTCACACATATATATATATATATATATCGCGATATTTTAAAGAGTAGAAGAATAGATGAGTAAGTACTACGAGTACTACTATTATTTGATTAATTCACCGAAAATGTACTATTTGATTAACGGTCACGATCAGATAACATTTGCATCTAACGGTTTGATTCGCTGTAGAATTGAAAAGAGGGAAACAAAGTTGTGTGTGTGTGTGTGTGAGAGAGAGAGAGAGAGAGAGAGAGAGAGTGTGAATTTGTTGGTTGCAGAATTGGAAAGACGCGTAAAAGACAAGTGAGAGCGTGCGTTACAAAAAGGGAATAAATATGATGGTGATCATTTTTCCCCTTTTTTTTCTCTTTCTCTTTCTTAAGACTTCACAAAAAGTAGTAGTAGTGAGCCAAAAGTTTAAAAGTTAAGAATCCCCAAAAGTCTTTTGTTTATATTACTACTATCATTTTACTATCTCAATACATAATAAATCATGAATGGGATTTGGGTTCCCTATGTTTTTTTTTTTTTTATAATCTGAGCACTCTTTCTAATTAAAGATAAGTGTGTGATCATGAAAAAATATCTAATTTCATCAGCCAATGCTTGTAATACAAAAAGAAAATCATTCATTTCAAGAAAAAAAAAAAAAGGGAGTCACATTTTAGGGACAACCATTCAGGAAAAAAAAAAATCTCTGAACTTTTTCACATGCGCAAATTCATTCATAAACTATTATTTGAAACAAGTTAATCTCTCATCTTATAAAAATTAAAAAGTAAATCCATGACAGAAGTATAATGACATATACTTTATTACCATCATTATGTCATTTTCTCTATAAATATAATATTTTTTAAATAAAAAATAGTTAGATAAAATTCATAAATAATAAGTTTAGAAAATAAAATAAAAAATAAATCAACTATAATGACATATATACTCAATATATTATTTTCTAAATAAATAAAAAAAATAGTAAGATAAAATTCTTAAATAAAACTCTGGTGGCTTTTTACTTTTTAATGTTTCCGAAGTTATTATTTATGAGTTTTATCTAACTATTTTTTTCAAATTACTATTTAAAAAATACTATTTATAGAGAAAATATCATAATAGACATTAGGAAAAAAATATATGTGTCATTAGAGTTTGGTGAGGAAGTTAAATCGTCAACTTTTGTAAGATAAAAAATAATTATTTTTAAAAATAATTCAGGAGATAGAATTCTCACGTCTGAAAAGGTTTAGGGATATTTTTTTTCTCTCACTTTTGCGTATTTGAGGATCAATTAACGTGGTGGTTGCAATTGTGGCGAATAAATTCACTACTGTTGTCAAAACATATATTATATTTTTTTTTTCTTGGTAAAAGCAGGTACATTTCATTTTCAAAGTGTAATTAGATATAATCCTAGTTTAAGACAAACAAGGGGTGCCCAAATATAAAGTTAGAGAGAGAAAGTAAATAAAGTAGAGAGAGTATGAAAAGGTAATATTCGTGCGATGCCCCCGCAGCAGTTTGCGTGTGAAAAAGCAGAAAATTAGTTGAAAAGCAAACATTTAGAGCGGGTGTACAGAGTTAACACACGCGAACTTGAAGACGTGAGCTTTACATCTCATCTGAAAACTGAAAATTGGAGCGTGTGCATTCAAGTGCGCGTGGGTTGGGGGACTAATGCTTCCAATCAATACATGAGAGAAAAGGCAAAGTCTAATAAATAAACTAATACAAAACAAAGGAAGAGCTAAAAAGGCAGTCAATCTATAGCTAAGTCATAGAGAGAGAAACTGGAATGAGGAGGTTTTATTTCTACTCATGAATCTCCTCATCTCCCTAAAAAGGTCTCTCTCTCTCTCTCCATTATTCCTAGTGTATTGAGACAAGAGAATATTAAAAAAAGTTTATAATAAAAAAATACAAAAAGATGACACAAAAAGAAGAGTAGATAGATCACTCTGCCCACAAAGCATTTTTCAGAAATTACCTACCTTTACTAGTATTTTACATTAGCTCTCTCTCTCTCTCTCTCTCTCCAAAATAAAACGGGCATTTGCCATAATCTATCACCTAAACTAGTTTGCCACACTTGGCTTTTTTTGTATGTAGTCTGTAATATATATATATATATATATGAAAAAGTCGGTTTTGTTTTTATATTTTCCTTTACATTTGTTACCATTTCCTTATCTGGTTGTGGGATACAATTGGTTATTGAATGAGAAAGTGACTGTGTATTAGCTTTTATCGTCTTTGAGGGAGAGAAATGGGAAAGGGAGTTGTATGAAAGAGGTTTGATCTTTTCTTTTCCCGTTGAATTCTCACACATACATATTATCTTCTTTTTGACACGAGATAGATAGAGGGGAGAGAGAGAGAGTAGATCCCACACTTTTGAGGCTGCTGAGAATTGATTAATTTCAGGAGAAAATTTTAGAAATCATTTTGGCTGGTGGGTTTTTCAGATTAGTGGGAAAGAAGTTGATTCAGTTGTAGCAGTATCTGAGAACCCAGTTTGAAGATATTTGTGAGAAACACAATAGTTGTGCAATTTGTTGATTGGTTTGCCTTTTTCCGGTCACCGGAACTCAAAGATCCCAAGATAGTATAACTGGGGAACTCAATTCTAATTCTGGGATTTATCAGAGATTGAAAAGAGTTTCAATTGTGAGCTGAAAAAGGCTTTTGAGATTGTTTGAGTTGTGGGTTCGATCGTTACACAGTAAGATGAGAGCGGGATTAAGTACGATCCAGCAAACCCTAACGCCGGAGGCGGCGAGTGTACTGAACCACTCGATCGCCGAAGCAGGACGCCGTAATCACGGCCAGACTACGCCGCTTCACGTGGCGGCGACGCTTCTAGCATCGCCTTCGGGCTTCCTCCGACAAGCTTGTATTCGATCCCACCCCAATTCTTCTCACCCTCTTCAGTGCCGTGCTCTCGAGCTCTGCTTCAGCGTCGCCCTCGAAAGACTCCCCACTGCCCAAAACACGACCTCCGGCATGGAACCCCCAATTTCCAATGCTTTAATGGCGGCGCTGAAGCGGGCACAGGCGCATCAGCGGCGAGGTTGCCCCGAGCAGCAACAACAGCCACTTCTTGCAGTTAAGGTTGAGCTCAGTCAGCTCATAATTTCCATTCTTGATGACCCGAGTGTTAGTAGAGTCATGCGTGAAGCAAGCTTTTCGAGCCCAGCTGTTAAGGCAACAATTGAACAATCATTGAATTCTCAGCCGGGTTCTGCAAATTCATCAATGATCGGGATGGGGTTTCGACCAACACCAACTCCGATTCCAAGTCGCAATATGTATTTGAATCCTCGGCTGCAACAGGGGAATTCTGCGAATTCTGCTCATTCAGGGCAACTTAGAAACGAGGAAATTAAACGGGTTATTGAAATATTGTTGAGAACGAAGAATAGAAACCCGGTTTTGGTTGGTGAGTCGGAGCCAGAGACACTGTTGAGGGGGCTTTTGAGGAGAATTGAGAAGGGGGAGTTGGATGAAGGACCACTCAAGAATGTTCAGGTTATTCCAATAGCGAAGGAGCTTGCTTCAGATAGAACGCAAATGCCCGAGAAGGTTAAGGAATTGGGGAACCTAATAGAAGGTCGAATTGGGAGTTCTAATGGTGGAGGGGTTATTCTTGATTTGGGTGATTTGAAATGGCTTGTAGAGCAGAATGTGAATGTTGGAGTTTGGGGTTCAGGTGGAGTGCCTCAACATGTTGTCTCTGAGACAGGGTGTGTGGCCGTGACGGAGATGGGGAAGCTGTTGGCGAGATTCGGAGAGGGTAGTAGCCGCAGGCTTTGGCTGATTGGAACTGCTACATGTGAGACTTATTTGAGATGCCAGGTCTATCATCCTTCCATGGAAAAGGATTGGGATCTGCAGGCAGTGCCAATTGCTTCAAGATCACCTCTTCCCTCGATGTTTCCGAGGTATGTTTTCTGATCTCCCAATGTTTAGACCATTATAATGATTTGATATTAATTATTAGCTTTACTTATTGATCATTGAAGTGGTAATTGTACATGCAAATTTCAACATCACAACAGAAAAACTCTCTCTTTTACATTGTGGAATTTATGTCACTCCGGTGACCTGCTTTTTTGTATTGCTAGATTATTGGAGTTACAATGTTAATTAAATGGTATCTTTTATCTGGTATAATATCCAAGATGTCTGTTTAAAGAATTATACTCTCTTATCTTTTATTCTCTTAAGATATGCCTTAGACAGTAGTTGTGCTGTAAATTATGAATTGATACTTCTCATAAGCTTGCTTCAATTAGAGGTTTTTGTGGACTGAATCAACATTTGCTATATCCAAATGGGATCCGAATTTTCTCTGTACTTGGTGCAGGCCAAACATTTTCACTGGGTTTTAAAATTCTTTTGCCTTTGCTATAAGGCACGCATCGTTCATCTCTTTCTGTTCTCAAATTGGCCTCTCTCTATGTATCATCATTCTACATTTTTCTTGGTACGGTAATGAATTTTCTGCCTTGGTCTTGGATGGAATTCTTTTCCGAGTTTCACTTTATTCTGTTCAATTATTCCTTTCGGTAGAGGGAGATTTAGTTCAATGAACTATATTTTGTAGGCGAGTTCAAAGAACTCTCAAAAGTAAAAAAGTCGCAACTTGCTTATTCTAAGCTTTTTTGAGGATTTTTGTTCTGGTGCCATTTAGTCACTGTTATATTTATTTATTTTTTAGGCTGGGGACCAATGGAATTCTTAGCAGCTCAGTTGAGTCTCTAAGCCCATTGAAGAGTTTCCCAATGGCAACAACAGCTTTGCCAAGACGTGCCTCTGAGAACTTGGATCCTGCTCGAAGAATGAACTGTTGCCCACAATGTAAGGAGAACTACGAGCAAGAGCTAGCAAAACTGGAATTAAAGGAGTTTGAGAAATCCTCTTCTGAAACTATATCAGAAGCAACTCGGCCACCACTGCCACAGTGGCTGCAAAATGCTAAAGTCCATAATAGTGATGTCAAAACAAAGGATCAGTCGCAGGTATGTTTAAGTCAATTGAATTAAAAATTTCACAAGTTCCAGATTGTACTCAAGTGAATAATATTCATTATTGTTGTTCCTTGTATGTTTTACAGACAAAGGATCAAGAAATGATCTTCAAGCAGAAAAGTCAAGAATTACAGAAGAAATGGAGTGATACATGCTTGCATCTTCACCCTAATTTTCATAACAGTCTCCGTTCTGAGAGATCTGCTCCTGCAGCTCTTTCTATCACAGGTTTGTACAATCCAAACCTGCTTGTGCGCCACCCTTTCCAACCCAAGTTACAACAAACCAGAAATGTTGGGGAAACTCCGCAATTGAATACTAATCCAGTGGCCAGCCAACATTTGGATGGTGCGGGTAGTCCTCCTGGAAGCCCGGTGAGGACAGACCTTATTCTTGGACAGACAAAGATAACTGAGACCTATACTGAAAAAACTCATGTAGAGTGTGTTAAAGACCTCTTGGGCTGCATATCTTCTGAACCACAGACCAAGTTCCATTTGCAGAGCGAAAAATTTGCTAACACATTAGATGCTGATTCATTTAAGAAGCTCCTCAAAGGTCTAATGGAAAAGGTGTGGTGGCAACGCGAAGCAGCTTCTGCTGTGGCGACCAGTGTGACCCAGTGCAAGTTGGGCAATCGAAAACAGAGGGGTGCTGGATCGAAAGGTGACATTTGGCTACTATTTACAGGCCCTGACAAAGTGGGTAAGAGGAAGATGGCATCAGTTCTTTCCGAGCAAGTATGCGGGGCCAATCTGGTAACGATATGTCTTGGGTCACGACGTGATGATGCGAAATCAGATGTGAATTTCCGTGGTAAAACAGCACTGGATCGGATTGCAGAGGCAGTTCGTAAGAATCCATTTTCAGTGATTATGCTCGAGGAAATTGATGAAGCAGATATGCTAGTGCGTGGGAGCATAAAACGGGCAATGGAGAGAGGTCGGCTTGTTGACTCTCATGGGCGTGAGATCAGCATTGGGAGTGTTATATTCATACTCACTGCCAATGGCTTGCCTGCTAATCCCAAAAGCTCATTAGATGGCGATTTGCTTGACGAAAAGAAGCTTGCCTCTATAGCAAGTGGCGATTGGCAGTTGAGGCTATCCATTGGTGAAAAGAGTGCCAAGCGCCCTGCAAACTGGCTGCAAGATGACGACAGGCCCACAAAGCCTAGGAAAGAAATGTGTTCCAGTCTGTCCTTTGACCTTAATGAAGTGGCTGACATTGAAGATGATAGGACCGATGGGTCTCACAATTCGAGTGATCTCACCATTGATCATGAAGGCGAGCATGGCCTTGACAACAAGAGATTCTCCATAACATCACTGCCTCATGAACTGGTCAATTGGTTGGATGATGCCATCTTATTCAAACCTGTCTACATTGGCCCCATTCGCAGTGAGATTGAAAACGCAATCACAAAGAAATTTCACTCTGTGGTAGATGATAAGCTTTCAATACAAGTGGAAGAGGAGGCTCTAGAGAAGATTTTAGGCGGGGTATGGCTTGGTCGAACCGGCTTAGGGGAGTGGGTGGAAAAGGTTTTGCTTCCCAGCTTACACCAGTTCAAGGCACACCTACCCTCCACTGGCATTGCCTCGTCTGATGAAGCTATGGTCGTCCGGCTCGAACTCGACAGCGTTTCGGATAGCCAAAGCAATGGAGATTGGCTACCTAGTAAAATCAGAGTCATGGTTGATAAGAGCAATAGTGTGGATACTGTTGGTATTTAGTTATTTCTCTTGAACAGAGATGTAAATATAGGTCAACTGTTTTGGCGGGTGAGTCCGACGGTTGGAAAAGGATAAAGAAGCACAATGAGGGAGATTAACGGAATCTTCAACGGTTCTAACCCTTTTTTAATTATTTAATTTTTTGCGTATCTTTAGTTACACTAGTTCTCTTAAAAATATTTTTTATTACATAGACGATGATTAATAAGATGAGGCGTTCCTTTTTATGTCACCTTTGTAATCTATCGTGTTAAGGGTACTTTTGTCATTATGTTTCAGAGAGCTTTGTTAGTTTTAAGAGCATTATTGGTATTTTATTTGTGAAAAATAATGGCTCGCCTTGTACAATAGATGTATCATGTATGGTCTATGGACTGCCAAATTTTGACTTTTGGCATTGATAGCTTTGTAATAGCTGCACAGGTGACACGTGTGCGACATGAGCTGGGTATATTAAAAAGGTATCACCGTGTATCATCTGCAATATATTTAAATAAACACATCACATGAATCTCAACCTACGAAGCACGGATACGGAATACGGATACGACATGATACGGATACAGCGATACGATAAATTTTAAAAAAATAAGATACGGGTATGGCGGGATACGGAAAATATATATATATATATATATTTTATATATTATACAAAAAAATTAATAGAACACAAATTAGGTTTTAACTTAAATGATCTTTTTTTTCAACATTAAAGATCTTTTGATTTATTACAAATTAAACCCCACATTTTAACTAAGCTTTTTAAATTTTAATATTACAATATGGTTACCATCTTTAAAAAAAAATTAACAAAAAAAAAAAAGTATCCTGGCCGTATCCGGCCGTATCCGTGCCGTATCCTTGCCGTATCCTGCCGTATCCGAAAATAAAAAAATTATTTAAAAAAAATAGATACTTTCCGGGAGTATCCGATACGTGTCCGGCCGTATCCTGGCCGTATCCGTATCGGATACGTATCCGATACGGCCACGGCGCCTCAGGGAAAGTATCCGTGCTTCATAGATCTCAACATTGTGTATTAGTGGAGTGAATCACATCGCATGTGTATAACATTCAAGATATTAATTCATCCGATGTATTTATATTGAGTATATTGTAGACGCACTTGCATCTAGTGTGACATGTTTGGTTTGACTCAAAACAAAAATTATAATGCATCAGGTGAATCTCAGTTGTGCGTGCACAACACACATGATGAAAATATAAATATTGTGCATGCACGACTGAGATTGTGCTGATGGATCTACACTTGACACATTGTAATTCTTCTCGTTTATAACGAACTAGACTAAAATATGATTATCAATACGAAAATATGAATGTCTCAATTTTTTAAGTAAAATGACATACTATTTAATATTTTTATTATAATTTTTAATATAAAAATAATGTCTTTGTATAACATAGTGTTTAGTATTGACATTTCACAAAGTAATAATATAATAAAATTAAATTATTAGATGTGTTTTTCAGACGTATGACTAACTAAATTAAAGTGTTACAGACATGTTTAGTATGCATGTGTGAAAATTGTACGATATGACTAATTTAATTATTAATTTTTTCAAGTCTCATATGTATAATTTTTATTTATTTATACATATAACGAATTTTTGTGTTTTGTTTGTTTAATAAATTAATATACTGTAGTTTATGGATATTACTATGATTTATTTATTTTAAAAAATTATCATTCGTTGGTGTAATAAATTTTTTTGGGTAGTGTGATGAAAAATTTAGATGCATGAAAATACAACATTTTGTATAAGATTAAAACCATATATTTAGTCAAACTGTAATCTTTTACTTCATCACTTTCCTTCATCAATGCTAAATAATACGTGTAATGATCTTTTTAGTGTAATAAATTCTTTTATCCTAACAAAACCGACAATATACTTTCACACATGCATTGAATTCGAAGCAAATAGAACCAAAAGGCAACTTAATGGTGTCCCATTCCACAGCCAACAGACAACCGACCTCTTAAATTCCATATTATATATATATATGTGTGTGTGTATATGTATATGTGTGTGTATGTATATGTATATATTCAAAGGGGAGAACCGTGGTCCAACGGCAAACCATTAATTGCTGAGCCAACTGAAAAGGACATTTACACTGAATGTGAACCGAGAAAGTGGCGGCCACTGAAGGAACCAAAATGTTACCATCGTGCCTAAATTTTGACAAATGCAAGAGCATTGCAATGTGGCCCATTGACTCTTAAGTCTTAACCATGATGGCTTGCTTATAGATATTTGCTTGATATATATATATATATATATATACCATTACCCGAATTTTGGTTTGAATTAAGGGTATTGTGGTAATTGCATCTCTTAAGGTCAAATTTGACTTTCTCATTAGAGAAACACGTCGTAATTATTGCAACAATATCAAGGAGTGATAATAGGAAAAACATGTGGTAATTGCAAATAAAAGTATTGCAATATTATTTATTTGTTGATAACATATTTTAAAGTGTGAAGGGTATATTGATTGTTAAAAAAGTAGGACATTTATTAAATACTTTAGAGTTAGAAGGATATATTGATTAATAAAAAAGTAAGACATTTATTACAGAAAAACATTTAGACACTATTTGGTAACATTTTCAATATCAGATTTTTAAATTTCATTTTTATTTTTTTGAAGTTACAATAGAAATCGCGTTAGGTAACACAGTTTTTATTTTTGAAAAAATAAAAGTGATATCAAAAATTTGATAATCCTTATGCATAATTTGAAAGCTTCATAATGAAGCTTTTAGTTTCATATTTCATTTTTTCAGTTCAAGGTATCCTTTCTAATTTTTTTATAAAATACAATAAATAAAAATTTTGCTTGCTCAAAAATATAATATAATATAATAAATTAAAATTTTATAAAAAACAAAAATAAAAAAGTTAAAAAATAAAATAAATAAAAAAATTAGTTACTCAAAATATATAAATATAAAAAAATAAAATACAATAAATAAGAAATTTTTAAATATAAATAAAATACAATAAATTCAAAATTATAAGTCAATAAAAATAAAAATATTTTATAAAATACAATAAATAATATATATATATATATATATAAGAAGAAAATATATGATAGTTTGAATTTATGACAATTACCAAAAATATGCAAATGCAAAAAAAATGAAATTTTAATTAAAATAAACTAAAATAAAGTCCTAACAAATATAATTTCGAAGAAAATAATATACATAAAATATGTAATATCATAGTTATGTTAGTTAAAATGAGTTGGAACCATATTACTCAAACACAATTTTTAGTCAAATATACTACTAATTTTTTAAAAAATTAAATTTTGGGTTACCAAACATATTTTCAGATTTGTGCATGTAAAATTTCAATAGACGTTACCAAACGTATTCTACTTTCGACAGAAATGACAGCACAACAGGATTTCAGATTTTATTTTTCAAAAATTAAAAAATAAAATCCAATAGCTTTACCAAACAATCCCTTAATTTTTGTGATTGATTTTTACCAATCCGTGTAGCGACTGTGAAATACCTTAATTATTGCGTACCTTTCCCAAAAATATCTTACGACACACCCAGTATGTCTCAAAAATACTTAAACCCTCCTCAACCACTAATGTGGAATGACGAGGAAATAAAACTAATGAAAATTTATTACTTGAATTTGGTATGAGATTGCTGTTGAAACATGCACTTAAAAACACTTTTATTTTAAAATTTTGTTCTTAAATTTGTTTGCTGCCCAAAATTAAAATAAAAACTTTTAAATGGTAAATTTTTTAAATTACAAGCGCTTTTGAGTCAAACTAGAATTTTTAACTTTCTGTGGTGTGAGTAGAAGTTCTATATTACCATCTATACACTTCATTAAAGAGGTTATTATAAAATAAGTATAGTAATATTTTAAGCAATAATGTTACCAAACATAATTAAAAATTACTATGAATATTATTTTATATAAAGCTTCGTCAAATACGTAACGTGTTTTTTTACTAATAACATAAAATTGAGTTTCAGACTAAACTCTTTTTATGTGAACACATCTTACTACCAATATATATAGAAAACTACACTTAAATAAAGTTAAGAGACTTAAATTACAAAGTGGTCTATTTTAAAAGTTTAATTTTCAATTTGGTTGAATCAAACAAAATAATTACATATGCATTCAAAATTATTATTCAGGTTCAAAATGCCCTTCAATCTCTTATTCCAAAATATCAAATTATCCTTCTTAAATTAAATAATTCATTTACTCAAGAAATTAAGAAAATATCTGAAAATCGTTTGATTTCTAAAAATTTGTAGGAAAATATAAAAGTAATCCAGTAAAAGTGAACAAACACATAAAGTAAAGCAAAATATATGTTATAAAAGCACTTGTGAGCATGTTATTATGTCGTAAAGTAATCAAAATTAGACCACCTGATATGACCCTGAATGATAGTCAACTTATTTTTTCTTGCAGATTAATGCAAGTGAATACACTTATGATATCACAACACATTAACTTGATAAGAATGAAGTAAATTTTCGAGATATGCTTGGGTAACTTTTTGGTCTAGTATGCATAAAAAAATATGAGCATTAAGAAGAGATATTATATCAAAACAAGAAACACAAAAATAAGAAAAATTCAAATTTCACAAGTAAACTCCTATAAATTTCAAGTATATTTGTAAATGCAAACAAAATTTGAGTTTTATTAGCAAATGAGTTATGGATCATTCTACATAGAATATGTCTATTCACTAAATCAAAATAAGAACATATGTAAACAAGAAAATATAAATTAGATAGTTGATAATGACAACTTAAAAAATTGACTAGTGAAACCATTTATCACAATTAAAACGCCTCAAAAATTTTTCTTTTATTTGAAAAGTAAAAAAATCAGTTCACTAGAGCAAAATAAGAGACCACATTTTTGTGATGAGAGATGATCAATGACCAATAATTTATCCAGGCAGTGACAATGCTCATTCAGTCGCACATAAATCAAACAAAGTTTAGTGTGAGTTGGAATAAGAGATTGAAGGCCGTTTTGAACTTGAATTTTGTTTAATTCAACTAAAGTGAAAAATAAACTTTTAAAATAGACCACTTTATAATTTAGACATCCTAACTTTATTTAAGTGTAATTTTTTCATATATATATATTTATCTAAAACTCTCCTGAACTATCCGATTGTTGCAAAGTGATGTTATAATGACGAAAATGTTCCTTTAATATAAATTTATAAAAAATTTAGGTTTCTTAAAAATGATTTTCATTTTAGGTCTTCTTTTCCTTTTTAATATTTTTAAAAGTAGAACTTTAAGAAAATTTTGAAAATTACACGCCATTAAAGTGATGTTATAAAAGAAAAAATGTCCTTTAATTTAAGAAAATTTAGGTTTTCTTTAGAAGGATTTTCATTTTAAGTTTTCTTTTCTTTTTCAATTTTTTGAAAATAAAAATTTAAGAAAATTATTCCAAGATATTTTCATTTTCTTAGATGCACCATTAATTTTTTTTCTTTCCAGAAATAGTTTTCAATATTTGTATTAATTTTAATCTTATATTAAGGGGCATCATTTTTTTAAATTTATAATAAGGGGCATTGTCATCATTATAACATGATTTTGTAACATTTTTAAATTTTATACCTAAAGGCAAGTTAATAAACGGACTTCACGACCCATTTAATTTAAACAAATTAAATAAATTATTATACATGTTGTGAGTTACATCATTAATTTATTAAACATGTTATTTAAGTCATGTTTTTGTTACATGTTTAATAAACTCATGACATTTGTGTTAAGAATTTCTGATACAATTATTCAAAAAAATAACATTTAAGTTAACTTAATCGATACCATATGACCGGTTAATACAAATTATCACCCCTTCTCATTCTCTTTTTTCTCTTATTTATCTCTTAAAATGTTAAATTAAATTAAGATAAAGTCATTAGCATTTTCTTTTTCAAAAGTAAGAATATCATGAGAGGGTTATCCTCAAATACGTAGGACTTTGATCACAAGGAAAGCTCCACTTGTTCTGTCGCGATGCAGAAAGGGTGAGAGAACATAAAGGGAAAAGGAAGGAGAGAGAGAGAGGAGAGAGAGAGAGAGGATTAGTATTAAAGAAGGAAGGTGGCCTTTTCCTCTCAAACCCCACATAGCTCCACAAAACTTTATTTTTGTGTCTTGCCTCCGTCAAATCAGCCTTTTGGGAATGAAGACAAACACCCCCAACCACCCCCTCCCTTTCCCCCTCATCCACGTCTACCGATTATTTAATCTCGTAATATCAGACTCCATAAAGCCTTTTTAGATATATATATATATATATATATAGTTCATGCTTCCAAAGCTACACGAAATAGCACAACAACCCATGTGGTTTAATATGCTCAAACTTGGAATCTGCCCCCATCTCTCTCTCTCTCTCTCTCTCTCTATATATATATATATATACACACTTGTATAATGTATTAGCAATACTTGTTTATTACTGTAAGAAAAAATAAAGTTGGTGTGTATGTGATATTATTATGTCATTACAGTATAAATACATTTTGAATGTCTACAAGTCTAAAAGGAAAAAGATATATATCAGATTTTGTTAGGCAGATGTAGGGTTGTAACTCGGGTGAGTTGAGCGGGTTAGAGATACAATTCGAAACTCTACATATGAAATATTTAACCTTAATTCTAATTTCAACCCTAACTACTTAACTCCAACCCAACTCATCCTTAAATTTTTAAACTCGGATTGAAATTTCGGGTTAGAAAGTAGGGTTAATTCGGATTATATATATCATCAATCTTCATGTTAAAAATTTAAAATAATATTTAATAAATTTCATATTAGATTATTCTTAAACACATAAAAAATTAAGAACTTAATACAAATTTTTAAAAAATTACAAACAAATTTTTAATAAATTAATTATCCAAAGTGTTAACATACAATAAATTAAGACTTAAATAAAGAAAGTTGAAAAAAAAAGTTATCATAATTTGAATATTATATATAATATATTTAAAATAAAAAATATGTATAAAAATAATATTACAATTCGGGTTCGAATTAGATTCGGATTGTTAGCACCTCAACTCAAGTCCAATTCTAATTAAGTTCGAATTAAAATTTTTTTTAATCCAAATTCAATCTTAATTGTAAAAATAATTATTCAAACTAATAAAAATTAGACTAAACTTGAATTGAATTTGAATTCTTCCAACTCAAATAGTAGTCCAGACAGAGTGATGAGACCACGCGTGTGGGCGGCCACTCAACTACTTTTCATATGTTAAAAAGTTTCTTACTAGTTTGTAGTCTTTCTTTCAAAGTGGGTGTTCAACTTTACACACGAATTTTCCATGGTTAGCAATGCCTTTTTTTTTCTTTCAAAAAGTCCACAAAGCTAGCAAGACTGAGACAGACCGCCATTACTTTCTTCCCCTGTATTAAAAGTGACGACTCTGGTAAAAGCCATTTTAAAACTTGGGAGTTGGTACTTAATTTATCTATTCTTTTCCTAACTACATCCACATCATGATTCATGTGACTTTGAGCATCTCTTTACCGTCTTCTGCGGTCAAAAATTCACATCTTACGTATCTTATACGCTATACAATATGTTTTATACACACCTACCACCTTATTACTTACACGAGGAATCACAGTTTTGCGACGACTATTGATTACAAGTGATATAACGTTTTGTGATGTCAATTGCAGTGTTCGTTTCAATCAATTAATTGCATGAGATATCATGTTGTGTTATAACTATCACATCTCATTAAAAGTAATATCATTCTCTCTAATTAGAAGTAACAAAGTGATATAACACATGTAACCAAGATGGTCATATCTGTTTAATGAGATGTGACAGTCGTAACAAAACATAATACCTCATATAATTAATAAGGTAATATTTGTTAATTTTAATGAGATGTGTAATAGTCGTAATAAAATTGTGAAACTCCATGTAAGTAACGGGGTGATAGGATTGTATATTGCATTGTGTATGATGTATATTGCTTTGTAAAGTGGCAAAATTGTGACCAAACTTATCTCACTGGATGAGACTGTGAAGTAGCTTAAAGTTGAGAATTTTCTCCCATGATCATGTGTCTCAGTTCTATGTTGGAGCGAGTTCTCTGTTGTTGTAGCGTGATATAGAGCTTATTTGATAATCATTTTTGTTTTACATTTCTGTTTTCAATTAAATATGTTTTTAGCACATTAAATGCGGCTGAAAGTAAGTGAAGTTCATGTATTAAAACTAGATTTAATTGTGTTAAAAATTCTATTAAATTTAGTGAAAATAAGTAGATTTAATGTATTGAAAACAAATTTAATGGGGTTGAGGGTACCTAAATGGCCAACTTAAATATTAGAAAAAGGAAAAAAAAAGGGTAAAGAAGAAGTACTAAAGAAAAAAATTGTAAAACTATACATTTAAAACCTAGTCACTTGGTAATGTAAAATTTGTTGTAAGATTTTTGGAAGCAAAAACATATTTAGAAAAAAATGTTGCGAGTTTGAAAAACAAAATAACTAGTTCAATAAGTCACTTGGAGGTTTTTTTTTCGGGTACTGTTCATCACTACAGTGCAAAAAAAATTGAAAACACCAATTTTTTTGTTTTTAAACAAAATTTACCAAACATGTGTTAATGATTTGCTTTGCAAGAGTCACTACCCAAAACAAAAAAACACTAATAAAAAAGGGTCTGGGGACGAGGGATGACTAGGGCTGCGATTCGGTTAGGCCCAACTGAGCCTAGCCCGAGTTAAATGGAATGTTAGAACTCATTTGATAAACTGATGGAACAAGTGGATGACAAACTATAACGTTCCTTTTTCTTGCTTGTCTTTTTGTAGATTTGTAGGCTTTTTGAGCACCATGCTTAACTGTTCCCTCTCAGAACATTTAAATAATTAATTATTGACACCATTATAATGAGGTTGATTTCATTACAATATGCTCGAAATTTTTATTTTTTAATTATTATAAAATCATCTTTTTTATCCACGGTTAGGTATGCAATAATGAAGCAACTAGTTGTATGAGGAAAGAAAGTTTAGTTTATCACGAATTGAACGATTTGATATATATATATATATATATATATATATATATATGTGTGCGCAAATTATTCTGACTTTATTTGAAGTTTGCTTTGATTACGTATAAATTAAATTTTAAAAAAAAATTCAATCAATTTTCTTTGAGATTTGATTGACTTAATTCTAACCACTCATACTATTAATTCATAAATTAAAATTTCAAAAATTATTATTCCTATAATAAACATTACTCATTTTGCACAGTTTATTAATATTTAATTAAAACTAACTCCATATTTAAAGGGAGACGATATTCGCACTCCCATTCATTACTATTGCACTCCACTTGCCTTTTTCTTTTAAAAGAAATGACAAAAAAATTCATAAATTCATTAATGCATCATTTTTTATTTTATAATACCATACCTACCCTTTATCCTATAAACTTTAACTCTTCTATAACCCTCTTTAGTACTTTTTTTTGTTTTTTGGAGTAATGTCAAAAGATATAATTTATTCAGGAGATAAAATTTTTTGGGTCCTTTTTTGTGTAGTATATTTTTTTTCCTCAATGAGATTATTTATTTTACATATGATAACTTTTTTTGATTTTTTTTTCTGTTCTTGTCAAAAGAGGTCTTTTTATTCAACATAGATAACTTTTTTTTTTTTAATTCGGTAAAAATAGATAATTTATTTCGCATAAATAACTTCTTTTTTTTTTTTTGTCATGTCACAAGAGAACATACTTAGAAGATATATATATATATATTTTAGATTCTCTCAAAAGAAACCTAAAATATTAAAGATGAAAAACAAAGAGGGGATATTTTAGAGGATAGTTGTGTAATTTGATAAAAATAATAATCATTCACTCGTAAAGTTAGGATTATAATGTCTTTTCATTTAAAATGGGAGTGCAAAGGTATAAAAAGGGAGTGCGAATATCGCCTCCTTATTTAAATATATACATATACAATTCAAATATATACAATTATTATTACATATATACATGTACAACCCTTAACTCTCCCTGTTGTCGCTGACACCACCATCTCTTCCACGCCGACAACACCTCTTTCTCCCACCGCCAGGGGGGCCATGGTCCTCCCAAAATTTTTAAAATTTTTTATTATACCCCCAAAAAAATAATTAATTTTAAATAGTACCCTAAGATTTATTAAAAATTTCAATTTGGCCCTCCCAAATCTTTTCAGAACGCTAACATATTGATCCCAAATAGAGAATTTGAAAATAAATTTAGCTCGTGTCCCCTTGAAAACTATATAAAAAAATTAAACTTATACCTTGTAACCATACTTTTGAACGCCCAAATATTGTGAAATAAAAATTTAAGTTCATTAACATTGTAATCCTTATCACAACATATCGTTATTTCATTTACATATACACATGTACAATATCTATTATATTAATTCAAAAGAGAAATACACTAATATCCCTTCATATTCAATAAAAATGCATGAACCTTTCTTATCAAATATTTTTATAAATTGATGTTTCCAAGAAAAATATCTAGAATTATATATCAATCTTCATTTGCTAAATGACAAATTGAAAGGAGGAAAAACAAGTGTTGTGAGATTGTAAACCACAACAATGATTGTACATACTAAAACTTTTAATAGTCATTTACTAACAAATAACAAATTCTATGACTAATTTCTGTATAAGCTATTAAAATAATAATCTTGTTTTGTTAAAACTTGTAAGATTTTGTTTAGTTAAAATCATAATTTTTTTAATCAAATATATCTTTCTGAAGTGGAATCAAATTACTCAAAATCTTTTTCTAAAAATTGGACTTTTGAAAAACTGAAACAATTAATTGTTGGAAGGAAAATTAGTTCCCTAATTTTTTTTTTCTTTACCTCTTCACTTTTTAGTTGTAACTTATCGTTTCATCTTCTCAATTTTTTTCTTTCTCATATCAATTTTTGGTCTAATTATTTAAATTGCATTTTTCTCAATTTTGAATTTTTTTTCCTAAACAAATTTCTCAAGATATATACACTATAACTAAAATTTTAAAAAATCATATTACAATTGGTTGCTAATATTTTCAAATTTTAATTACATAATGTAAATTTGGCCCCCCCAAAGTAAATTTTCTGGCTCCGTCCCTGCCCACCATTGGCAAAAAATATTATTTTATTCTTTCGAAAGTAGAAATGATGATTATTAACACTTGAGAGCATATAATAGATAGCAAATTGCTTTTCTTTCGTTGTAGTCTTAATTTTTTTTAATTCATTTATTAGTATAAAATGAATTTAGTGTATGTAATTCAATGATTTCACAAATCTTAAGATATTAAAATACTATCTTAAAATATATCATTCAATTAATAAACTGTACAAAATGAGTAATGTTTATTATAGGAAGGGTAATTTTAGAATTTCAATTTATGAATTAATGGTATGTATGGTTAGAATTAAGTCAATGAAACCTCAAGGGAGGTTGACTAATTTTTTTTTAAATTTTAATTTGTGGGTAATAAAGGCAAACCTCAGGGGAGGTCAGACTAATTTTTTCTATATATATTTATATCTATACTATTATTAAAAGTACAAGGTGTTTCAAATCATTTAGTAATATAAAAACTCTTTTATTGATAAACTTAATAAAAACTTTTAATTCTATTTGACTAATATATATATATATATATATGAAACCTCAAGGGAGGTTGACTGAAAATTTTTAAAAAATTTAATTTGTGGGTAATAAAGGCAAACTTCAGGGGAGGTCGGAGTAATTTTTCCTATATATATTTATATCTATACTATTATTAAAAGTACAAGGTGTTTCAAATCATTTAGTGATATAAAAACTCTTTTATTGATTAACTTAATAAAAACTTTTAATTCTATTTGACCAATATATATATATCAATAAAAGATTTATGAAATCACTTTCAATAACGAAGATTGTTTCTCTAATTCTCAAGTAATTAGGTTATAGTATCTCTTCACTGGTTCTAGTTTCAACTTTCTCATAACTTTATACACATAAATACATATATATGTGCGTGTATTGGCTCTTATTTTTAGTTTAATTTCTTTAGGTCACGTTGATTTCATTGTCCCGAGGCATATTTGGAACTCTACTTATTTGAAATTACTATTTATTTTTCATTATAATTTGAAACTGATCGAACATTTTCTTTTGAAGAAACAATTATTAGTTGCTACTCATACTCGATGCTCATCTCTTGTTGGATGTTACTATGTGTATTAAAAAATTTAATTTTAGTTAATAGAATGAACAAAATTCCATTTCAGTTTATACCAAACTAATATTTAGATTAATTTGGTAAATATTTAATTGGGTATCCTGGTAATTTTATTTTATTTTTCATGGTGATTGATTTTGAATTAATGAGTTTTAGCCTCTATATTTATTTTTATTACTTTTCTCTCTCTTTTTTTCTTTATTATTCTCTTCATTGATGGTTTTGTCTTTCTATATATAATTTTTCAATACAAAACTTCCATGAAATGATTTGTAAAATTTTATATGAGTTATCTTTGGAGATGTGTTCTCCTCTATCCTATGCTTTAAAGGATGAATTTTGCTAGATTAAATAAATCAACTTGATTTATATAATATTTAATGAAGTTTCTGGTAGCAATATGTTTTCGGTAAAAATTTTACATACTAGAAACTCTTAATTTTATTAGTTCTTATATAATTTCATTAACAATTTTTGAATGTTTAAATTGTTAAAGTAGTTCCTAACAGATCTAATGAGAATTTTTAGAACTATCTTATTCACAATATTACCAGATTATCAGGTCTTCTATTCTTATCATTCTCTATTCATAAAATTCATAAAAAAAAATACTTATAACAGCTATGAAAAAGGTTTGAGAAGCGAATTTCAGGTATGCCAACTTTGTCTCATAATTTTTGACAATCTGCTTGATCCATTTATTTTTCATTTTGCTTTTTGATGTGGTTGCTTGACATGGATTTTTCATCTCTACTGTTTTGTACCACGATTTGATATGCATATATTTTGTTGACACCAATTACATTCAACTGATTTTCTGATTCATTTCTTGAGTGATATATTTAATTTAATTTTCTTTTCTTTTTTTAGTGGAAAGGATTGGTTTGAGTGGTGAAATAGGATAATTGATAAAGTTTAGGAGTCTATTAGCATATATAGAATTTTTAAGAGTTTATTCGCTAAAGAATTTTGATAGGAGTGGATGATTTGAAACATAGTTTTTATATAATAAATGAAGTTTATTAATAAAAGAGTTTTTATAAAATTAAGAAATCAATATCAATCATATATTAATACTTCTTTCTCTCAATGATAATGGTGTTAGAAAATAACTAATGAACTATCATGAGAAAAATAAATTTACCAATAAAAGTTTTGATTAAAGAAAAACAATACGGAATATATCATAATCTTAGTAATTTATATCAATTAGTAATGAACTAATGAAAAATAATTTAGATAAAGGATTTGAAAATTTTGAACTAATGAAATTGAACAATCAATTAAATCAGAAACGTTATTGACCAATTACATATATGTATTTATATTTGTATATAAACCCCTAAGAAAATTAGAGTGGACATGTATATAAAAAGAAAAGGGGTGCACGAAAGGAAAAGAAAAAGAGAGAGTGTCACTCCCCAATATTAAGGCTTGTTGTGAAAGCCTTAATATTCATATCATATCAATCCCTCACTAGAACATCATAATGATCAACAATCTAAGTTATTATTTCATAAATTAGCGGAAGTATTATTCGTACATCAATATCATCATATTCAATAACCAATCTCACAATGGGGCCCCACATGTACATTATGCACACCCGTTCCCTCATTACTGATCATATAAGTTCACTCAACATTTACACATTACGATACATCGTAACCTAGATTACGATGCATCGTAACAAGGTGCGAAAATTACTGTTTTTAACCACCAAACCTCCTCAATTCTGTGATGCATCGTAATCCAATTTGCGATATATCGCAACTTTTTGATATATCGTAATATATACTATGATGCATTGTAATATATATGGCAATGTATCGTAATGTACAATATGATCCATCATAACCCTGCGGCCAATCATCCCTCAATATGCAACACATTGTTTATTTCATGCTCTCTCTTAACTCAATCTTGTCAATATTTATATACATGCATAAATGGACATTAATGAAATTATAAATCATCATATTCAATGTCTAGCATTTACCATACTCAAAACATACATATAGCGTATGAAATCATAAAATATAATCATAACATATTCTCGAAGCATAAAAGTCTTATACATGTTCACCACAGGCATATAGTCTACAACCTGGACATGCATTTAAATAAAGTATTAAAAGTTTTTAAACAAAATCAATCTCGCTTCACACCAACTCACCTTTGGGGAGACTCCATCACCTCCTTTCCATTTTCTGAAAAGAGTTAATACTCATGGGATGAGTTACAACACGCTCAGAAGGAATGTTTAAAACATAATTCTGTAAGTTTTGTGAATACCACATAAAAATACATTTGCATTTAATCATGTTATGCAAATATCTATGTATCTCAACTATATAATAAGCAACATATGATACAACATGATATGCATATCTCCTTTATCCTCTCTACACAATCAATTGGACTCCAATTTCCTAGATGGTCCAATCCCACCTAACTGAGGCTCCTAATTGGATCACCTCATCGTAGGACTTCATTTTAGGGTGTGAGATATAAATTTGTAATTGGCATATTTCGATGATCAAAACCTGATTGATCGAGTTGTAATTTTTGATTTATTCTTTGTATCGATCATCGACAACTTTGAGTTGATTTCAAGTGCATGGATGCAGATAAATCAGTAAGAACACCATATAGTACAAGTAAGTGTGGTGAGGACACTTTGCACTTTTTATTTTCGAGCCTATTTTGAAAAACTAGGGTTTTAATAAAAAATTAAGAGTTTTTCAAAGTAGGACCGGTCCCCAATATTTAGGACCGGTCCAACTTTTCTCGGTAGTTTAGTTTCTGTAGGTTTTTATAAAGTTCCATCGGTCCTATTTATTTGGCACCGGTCCCACTTAGCCTGTTCCAAATAGGAAACAACTTTTAACAGAAATTCTGATTCCTATTGGGTTTGAAACTTTTAGGAGAATTTTATTTTGGTTTTAAACTTCTTTTCCAAGTAGAATTAGAACTCCCTTGCCTATATATATGTATTCATATTTTCTCTACAAAATAAACAAGTACTATATGCCTGAAACATATTTTTAAAGAGAGAAAATATATACAGTATAATTAGGGCTATCTATTTTTAAGAACACACATTCATACTACACGAGTGATATTTAGGATGGTGTTTTACTTCTGATTAGCTGCTCAGAAACTGCATCAAATATATTTACTGATCAGAATATTGGATTGATGGTTCTTCGCTTGCTTGCTTACTAAGGAAGAAAGGTGACCAGATCGCACTATGAAGGGAACGAAATACTTGCTGAGTATTTTGGTTCTTCCAGCAACCTTTCTGTAAGGATCATGATGTTAGCCAGACGTATGCAGCAGTTGGACGTATTGTCGCAATTATAAGTCTGAGGTGTTCCGCATCAGATTCTTGACAAAGTGAAGAGGGGTGTGAGACTGAGACAGAGTTTGTTGTACTTTACTTCATCATAGTGGATTGGTTTCTTGAGTCTTGCCGCCTCCCTCCGTGGTTTTTTCCGCCTTGGATTTTCACGTATATCTGGTGCATTCTTTTCTTTACTTGTACTTTAAGTTATTTACTTGCTTTGATTGTTTGGTTAATTGAACTTAAAATTGAATTAATTAAAAATTAAGCAAACGAGCAAGTGATCCTATTCACCCCTCTCTAAGTTTTAAAATACTTTTCGCAACTCACATAGGGAGTATCATTTTCCATCTAACTGGAGCTCCTCGCCGGATTACTCCACGGGGCTCCTCACCGGATTACCCCATGAGGTTTCTCCCCAGATCACCACACACACTCGTCAAGAGGACTTACCGCCCAATTAAGTTCACCACCCTCACCATATGTTTGCCAATAAATGAAAGTGGATTACTGATAAACACTAAATATTGCACATTTAAACCTCTTTAATTGCATATGTTAATTCCTTAATTGTGTGTATGTTGGTATTTTTATGTTGTTTTTATGTTTTTGTTGTTTTCAGAAGTTTCTCCATAAAATTAGTCTATAAAGACTGCCTAGTGCTTCAATAAGGTCTCGGGCAAGCTCATCCAACAGTCCAATGTTGTGTGTGTATTTTTATATTTTTATTTATTATTATTTTTATAGTTTATTTATTTTTTACTTTTAATTTCTTAAATAGTTTTATATTTTAATTTCTTATATTTTATTGTTACTAGTAGTATACTTTAGTATTTTTTTATTATTTTTAATTATGTTGTATTTTATTATTTTATATTATTTATATAGATATTTATATAAGTTAGTATATATGTGTGCATAATTTTATTATAGTATATAGTTATAATTTTATATTAGTATTATATAGTTTTATTATATTCACACACACACACAACCACCAAGCCAGGCAAAGCCACTTCACCTAACCCACTGTGTATAATATATATATATATGTGTGTGTGTGTGTGTGTGTGTGTGTGCGCGTGCAGGTGGCTGGAAAAAAGATGAGAAGGAAATGTGAAGAATAAAGAAAGAGTGAATAGTTAGAGATAAATTGATTCAGTGGGTTAAAGAGTGAACAGCTAGAGAGAGAAGAAAAGCTGGTAGAGAGAGAAAGAGTAGAACAAGTGTAAGCAAAAGTTTTGACTCCGGATATGATATGGGTAATTGGTGATGTAAAGAACAAGTTGTTTCAGTTGACAAAGAGTAGATGTGTTCTCAGCATTAATTGGTGGTTGGCTCCAAAATTAACTTTTGCATACCTTATTACACCATATTTTCCGTTGCAAGTTGGAAGGAATTTTGTCTATAAATAGCTAAGGTTGAAGCCTTGCAAGGATAGGGATTTGATGTTGCCCTAGCTAAGTATCATTGTCGAATGTATTACATTTGGGGATAATTCTTTATGCATAATAATTGTATAATTAGGAGAATTACATTTGATTTATTTGTGTAATAGTGACAGTTGTATAAATATTCATTTGTGATTGATTTTAATGTTTATATTCAATTTTGATGAAATACTTACCTTGTTTTAGATAGTATTTTATTTTAATTGAACTAAAATCATTCCGTGGAAGATATTTGAAAAGAGATTTTAGTGCTGAACTTGATAGTTCATTCTTAAATTAATGAATCAATCTATATTTTAATTTTATGTTTTTAGGTAATTTTAAGTAGGTAGTTGATTCATTTAATTGGAGGTGAATTATGTCTCAATGTGACTCGTTAGATACGTTAATATTTTTTTTCAATATCTCTCATTTTATTTTCAAAACTTAGTGAATGATAATTATAAAACAAGTTTTCATTGCATGTATGAACACATAACTTTGACAGTCCATACCTAAGAAAGATGCACTGTTCCACACCCTAGTATAATGTAGTTAGGTGAACAATGTATGCTAACTGAAGATGGGTTGTAGTTTAGTGAGTGTTTATATATATTCTCTTGATGATTCCATTGTAAGTATGTGTGTATGAGACAATGACTTTGATAGATCATGCTTAGGGAAGACGAGTCGTGCTACAACCTAATTTAAGTAGGCGATTCGTGCCAACCGAAGATGAATTATTGCTTAGGCCTTAATTGTATGCTCATAGTTTCATTAATCTTATTTATGCATATTGTATAATTTTTTCTAATGTAATTTCAATCAACAATGGTATGATACTAATGGTGAAGTCAAGATCCTAAACTTCTTTCTCTTGAATATCAATATCATTTATTTATATTTTTATTTTATGTCATTTAATTTCAGCACCTTAATAACAAAACAAGCGCTGTCTCTGTTGTTCAACTCCTACTCACTACTTTACTAATTTTAATAAAGTATTTGTAGGTATTTATAATTTTTTTTACTGAGGTGTAAAACAATATCGACATTATTATATATTATTTTATCGCGTTTTGCACTCGAACACTTAGTATAAACTTGTCCTGTTTACCAAATTCGGACTGATCCAATATTGACCTAGCTAAAATTCATCAGTCCAACCCATTGAAAGCAATAAGAGTCCGTTATATTGTAGGATCCAACTTATGTTGGTGACACAGGACATGAGTGATTCGACCCAGTTGTCCTATAATTCGGGTCCATCAGATTCATAGAGATCAAATAGCGATGGAAGAGGGGTCATGATTGATAAACCCATTCCTTCCTATTTTTACCTTAAATCTATATTATTTTGATTATTGTTTTAAAGTTTCAGTTTAACATAAAAACCATTTTGGGCCTAAATTAGCCGTGCCTAATTAATCTATCAAGCCGACTTTGTGTCACTGACATGAATTTTTTTTTTTTTTTCGTCGTCATCGTCATTATTTTGCTTTATATAAGAGCATAATAATACTAATCAATTCACAACGTATTGTCATTTTTTTTCACCATAACTGATTTTGATCTTCCCCTTTTTAAATACTACTCTCAACGTGAACCACTTCACTATTCCTTATTGATGTTTTGCTACACATGACCCAACTAGCTTATATATATTTTTCATTTTATCACTAATTGGTATTACTTTAATAATTTCATGGGTAAATTGTTAATATCAGCCTTTAATGTCTCATATAGGTCTTTTTCACAAAAATAACTGTCCCATATTACACTAGGCCAAAAGTGAACATATAGAATTTTATTATTTTTTTGCTCACATTACAAGAAGGGAAGCAAATGGGTTATGTAGGGATCGGAAGCATCTTTACCATAGATCTTAATAAAGATTCTTTAAACTCGCACCAGTGACGCAGAGATTAAGGAATCAAATGTATCGACCTATAAATAAAAAAAATCGAGTTTAAATGATATGTGTATTTTGTGAATAATTACACACCAAACTCAAAATAATGTCAAAATTATTCCAAGTATTATATATATACAAACAAAGGAACTCATGGAAACGGAAGAGCAAGCAGATATATATAGAGAAAGCAGTAGGGTGAAATGCTTCGCTTTGTATTCTATTTTCATATTTCTTATACAGAAATTAAAGAAAATTAATAGTGTTAATTGAAAGTTAAAGAAATTGAAGTGAAGGAAAAAAAAATTAATTTTTTAGCATGCATTTGATTAGAATAAATTTTTTTGAAGAAAATTGTGGGAAAATACCATTTCATGGTTTGCATGGGATAAAAGTTACAAGAAAATATAATGGTTCATCTAAAAGCAATATAAGAAGAGCATAGTCAAAGTTATCACCGAATTGGAAAAGTGAATCACTCTCATCGCAAGTGGAACCCACACTTTCACAATCCAATGGGTGGACACCATGAGTGTTTCGAGTGTAACCTTTTACTTTACAAATCATTATCCACATAAGAATCTAAATAAATAATTTGGTAGGACATTGAGAGAGATATAAACTATTATTTTAAAAATATATGCATAAAAATATTTTATTTTAGAGAGATAAAAAGATCGATATCATACTAAGTTAACATAATTTTTTCAAGAAAATAAAATTTTACAGTGTTTTTTTTTATAGAAAAAAATTATTAGAAGACTCGGTTGTTATAAAAAGTTACTTTCCCACAAAATTTTCATTTATTGCTATCTAAACTCGTAAAATGTTAAAATATTTTTCATTCATTTTCCTTTCTAGCTATCTAACCAAACGAAACATAAGATTTATTTGAGAAGATATTATTACAAAAAGAAGAGCAACACAGTCGTTGGTAGTTGCTAAATATAATTAAAATGCGGAGTGGCTCAGATTAAATGTGGAGTGCAATTAAGTTCATGGATCATATCCAGAATTTTTCTGCAATAAATAAATTGCTGTTATTAATCTGGATCTTAATAAAAAAAACAAAAATAATATGCTTAAAATAATTTAGGGAAAGAATTTTATCTAGCTATATCCTAAAATTACAACAATTTATGATCTTTAATTAGGTTGTTGAGAATAATACTATGCTAGGAATTAAGAGTGCACTACAAGTTGGATTTGGCCTTCTTCTTCTTCTTCTTCTTCTTTAGAAACATTACAAGTTGGATTTCGCCAAATCTCAGAGCAGAATACGCATGCTATACTAAAACTCCCCATTACAATGAAAAGGCCTATAAAATTATAAGCGTCGAGGCTAGGAGTTTCTTGAGGAAGTCGTGAAATTTCAACTTCCGAAATCTCTTTGTTTTTGAAATATTTCGTCTCCACTAGTGACATTTACGATTGCCTTCGAAATCAAACGGACTAAGCAAGAGTACTCTTGACGGAATGCCTGTTTTAAGAGTGAATAATAAATAATAAACAAGAATCAAATACTATATTTTAAGTCATATATTAACATCGATCATGCATGATTGATGTGACAAAGAAATAAATAAATTAATAAACGTGAAAGTGGGGGTGGACAGAATTAATTAAACACTACGTACAAATATTCATCAACAACGTTCAACTCTTATATATTGATTATATATAATTAATAATTATGAATATTATTTTTTTAGTTAAGTCTCACACATGCATCTTATGTATGATTGTCTTACTTTGTGCAATAAAAATATTATAATATATAATTAATTTAGTAACGAGGTTTGTTTAACCATACATATAAATTGGGAGCTAGCTAGAAACCTCTCAATCCAATGTTTAATATTAATGTTTTTGGGTATACATACACAAAAAAACATATAGTGATATAGAGAGAGGTGGAATGAGAGAGAGAGAGACTCACAAAGCCAAATCCATGAGTTCTGAGTATTGGTCCATCCACTGTGTATTGAGAACCGGTACCATACTTTTTGAGGAAGAGCTTGATGTAGGGCAGCTCGTCATATATGGCAGCAACACCTCCTTTATCACTTCCATTAGACAAGGCGTCGTGATATTCCTCAATGGTTGATAATGGCTTGAGACGAGACTCATTGAAGTTCGTCATGTTTTGTAGTAGATCTTTCACAAAGGAACCATTTTGGTATCCAACACTGTAATTTCCTTCCTTATCTAAGAAGGGTCGTAGCTGATCTATTGTCAACATTGTGGTCAAGTTTGCCGTGTAACTCTGCATTACTATGAATGCCACAAACAACCATACCACCAACACTGGTTTAGACCACATGCTCACCACCATCCTTTCTGCAAACAAACCATATATATATATATACACACTGATTCTTCTTTATTGCTGTAGTCCACCAAAATACCATAACGTGCTTGGTTCAAAACTGTTTGGTTTATTATTATTGAACCAAACAGGACCTTATCTTTACGCGATGAATTCAAAATTTAGGGATAGAATTCAAAGTTTAGTCAAGGATAGTGAAAACAATACTTACTTTCAGGAAGGACGAGCATTGAAAGTGGATACCAAATTACCATACCGAGTTTCTGAAGGGGTGGACCTGAAAAATCTGTGTTGGTGACGTGTGAACGTATCTCTATAGTTCCAATAACAATTCCAACAAAAAAGAAAGCCATGAGAATATATGGCCAGCCAAAGATCCCAGTTTAAGGGCTTGAGGCAAGTCCACATGTTTTTGTGCGCATCATGTTTAGTAATTGGTACAAGTTGATAAACACTGGAGTCAGCAAATGACATTGTAAAATCAACGGATGATGCCCGATCAGCCAATATGGTCACATCTCCCACCACAGCATCATACGTCTGTTGGAATGAATCCAAAAACATCATCTAGCTATATATATATATATATATATATATATAGAGAGAGAGAGAGAGAGAGAGAGAGAGAGAGAGAGAGAGAAGACGAATTATATATATATATATATATATATATATATATATATATATATATATATATATATATATATCAATCTGACCTCATTGACAAATATATTTTTAAGAAGTTGATCGTAATCCCCAGCACTTTCTCCATCTTTCTTCACAAATGGGTGAAACTTTGGGTCAACCTTGAAGGGTAACAATTGCGATGCGGCTTTGAACACATCTATAGAAAAGCCAGTGAAGTTACATTCCTTAGTATCAGAATCTTTACATACAATATCAACAAATTCGGTGAATCCTTTTTTCTTCGGAACCCCTATCTTCAACGTCATAGGGCATCTTTGCTCATCATTTGAACCTAAAGGATCGAATCAATAACGTATCAAATATTATTTAATAATACTAACCACACGAAGCAAAGCATGCATATATATGCTTGCCACTACATGCATATACACAAAAAGGAGGGAATTAAAACAAAAAAGGGGTTTAATTACTTAATTAATTACCTGTAGAAGCTGCATCAACAACAACAACGCTTATGAACTTGACCTCGAAATGGAAGCACAATAAGACGACGAATAGAAAGGAACTAAGGCACCACTTGTTGTCCATTTGGAATTAAACTCCTCTTGCCAAATGCCAGCTTAATTTAATTTGTTCAATTGGCTGCTCATTTATATATATAGTGATCGATGATCATGTTCGCCTAAAATCTAATTAGTAAACAAAATAATAATAATAATAATAATAATGATAATAATGAAAGACTTACGTACCTTACCTAGAAAAGAAGCAGAAGCAGAAGCAGCAGCAGCAGCTAGTCTACAAAAAATATCCTAGGAACTATATACTTTTCTTTGAATTGGACTTATTCGTTAATGCCTCTGATTGGTGCCTTGAGTTCATTCTTTTCATTTTTTCTGGACATGAAAGTAATCATTAAGACTATTCATTATTCAATACTCAATAACGGTACAACCAGCGAACTGCTACTAGTCTTAAAGCATTTCCTATATTTGACTAGTTTCTATGAATGTAAGAAATTTTAGAGCAACTGCAAATTTTTATTTAAATTTATCTTCAACTTTTTACAATTTTAAAAAGACCAAATTCCAATAAAGCAAATACAGTATTGTTTATATCTAAAATTTTCTTTTCTCAATTTAGATATTCCTGAACCGGTAAATCACAACGTACAAGCGATAATGTATGAATCTAACCACCAAACTACTATTTTTGCCACAATATCTAAAAACAAAGACCTTAGTCCATCCGCAATGGTTTCTAATAGTTTCTCTAAATTTGCTTCTCCAGAGTCAAATTCTAGCCGGTTACTTCAACATTTAAGTCAGCATGTCAGGATCTCCTTAACTTCACAACATCTTCTCCAAATTTTTACTATTTACACAATTAAATAAATTTTCACACAATTAAATTAATCTAAAATTTTAATGTTATATGTATATGTACATATATTTAAAAAAATTTTTAACTTGAAAAATTCATGATTTTTTGGTCTTAAGTCAAAAAATAGCATGAGTAGCACTCAAATTAAAGCTCTCAAAATTCTCTATCTAATAGAAATAGTTTCATTAAAAAATTCAATTTGTAATAAAAATTATTGAAATTTAAGTGAATGATGCATATATATATATATATATACACGGCACAAAGTTCATGAATGTGACTACAAAAAAAAATTTATAAAACAAACAATTGCTTGACTACGTGCTTCGCGAAGCATTTAGTCAAGCTCACATGGGGCTTACAAATTAAACCTTACACAATTTTCTTCGCATCGAAGGCCTTGCAGATGTTCTTAAAATCAGCTAGGAAAGTCACGAGAATCACAGTATAATCAAATTCATGGATACACAAAGTCTATTAGAAAACAACAATAATATATGTATGAAGAAATATTCGGGTATTTGATTTTTCTATTGGTCTGGAAAGCTTAGACTTGGTTCTCTCCCTCATGTTTGACTATGCAACCGCTGGATTATACACGCGCATTGCCACCAAGAAATGTTCAAATTTACGACTTCCTGTACCATAGAACTCAAACAAATCAATAATTTTTTTTGTATACATAAAATAATATATATACACACATAAGTGTACATAAGTGTTCATGGTAGGATTGCTCGAGCTTCAGATTGGACCGATTTTAGAACTAAACTGATTCTAATGATTCTATAAAAATTAGAACCAAACCAAAAACTGAAATCAATGGAGCTGAACCAAATCGAATGGTTAGAGATCAATTTGGTTCGATTAAGTTTTATAGTTCAATCTAATATATCATTTTATATTATATTTAGGGAGGCGATATTTGCATTCCATTTTTCTACATTTACACTCTCATCTTAAAAGTAATGACACTTATAACCCTAACTTGACAAGTGAATGATTATTTTTTTAAAAATTACACAAATACCCTTTCAGATATTCTGTCCCCGTCTCCCTATTTTTAATATTTTTGGTTTTTTTGATTGAATAAAAAAATACAAAAAAAAAAGCTAAAAAAAATGTATATCTTTTGACTGTATAAAAAAATAAAAAATTATCTATGTTGAATAAATTATCTCTTTTTACATGACCCAAAAAAAAGTACTAAACTTTCTTTATCTCTATTAAATAAATTATCTATTAAATAAATTATCTCTTTTGATAGGAACAGAAAAAAAAAGTTATCTTTATTGAATAAATTATCTGTTTTCACGGGATAAAAAAAAAAATACACTATGCAAAAAAAAAAAAAGATCCAAAATTTTTTATCTTAATTATCTCTTTTGATAGGGCCCAAAAAAAAGTTATCTCTATTATCTCTTTTGACAATATAAAATAATATATATATATATAGTAAGCAAAAAAATAAATAAAACGACTCAACAAAAAATTATCTCTATTGAATAAATTATATCTTTTGAAAGGACCTAAAATAAGGTTATCTTTGTTGAATAAATTATCTCTTTTGATATGACAAAAAAAAAAAGTATTAAGGAAAAAGTTCTCTTTTAACAAGAGCACAAAAAAAAAAACTACTAAAGGAAGTAAAGAATGTAAAAATAGTTAAAGTTTATAATATAAAGGGTTTTTGTGGTAGGGAGGCGATATTCACACTCCCATTTTTTACAATTGCACTCCACCTGTCTTTTTTTTAAAAAAGAAATGACAAAAAAGTCTCTAAACTAATTAATACATCATTTCTTATTTTACAATACCATAACTACCCTTTATACAATAAATTTATTCTTTACTTTCTTTATTACCATTTTTTTTTTTGGTTTTTGTCAAAATAAATAATTTTTTTTACCTTATTTACGTTATTTAGTACTTTTTTTTTTTGGTCATGTGAAAAGAGATAACTTTTTCTTAAATTTTTTTTTTATCCCGTCAAATGGGATAATTTATTCAACAAAGATTACTTTTTTTTTTGGGTCCTTCCAAAAGAGATAATTTATTGAACAAATATAATTTTTTTTTTTTGATCCTATCAAAAGAAGTAATTTATTCAATAAAGATACCTTATTTTTCGGTCCTCTCAATGGAGATACTTTATTTAACAAGAATAAATTTTTTTTCGGTACTTTGTTCTTAGGTCCTGTCAAAAGATATAATTTATTCAACAATGATAACTTTTTTTTTGTTACTTTTTAATTTTTGGTTCCTACCAAAAGAGATAATTTATTTAAATATATATTTTTTTGGTGTTGTCAAAAGAGATAATCTATTCAACATAGATAACTTTTTTTTGGGTCCGGTAAAAATAAAGAATTTTTTTTTTGGTTATTTTTTTTTCTGGGTATTTTTTTTTGAATATTTTTTGTATATCATGTCGAAAGAGTCCGAAAACATTAAAAATTAACATTAAAAATTGAAGAGAAAGAGATGAAATATCTAAAAGGGTAGTGTAGTATTTTGAAAAAAAGGTAAATCATTTAGATGTGAAATTAAAGTTAAAAGTGACATTTCATTTAAGATGAGAGTGTAACTGAAGAAAAGGGGAGTGCGAATATGGCCTCCCTTTGTAGTATTATAAAATTAGAGATGATGCATCAATGATTTCAGACTTCAGAGATCTTCTAGTCATTTCATTTAAAAGAAAAATACAAGTGGAGTGCAATCGAAAAAAAAGGGAGGGCAAATATCGCCTTCCTATATTTAATATTATATTATAGACAAAAGTGCATTAAACATCTCCTTAGTAATTGACTTGTTGCAAAATGTACCTTTCACTATCAAATTTTGTAATTAAGTCCTCCAACTTTCAAAAGTGCTCTTATTGTACGTGCCTATGAGATTGATAAACGTTAGGTTTAATTATTAAGGCATGTGAATCTGCATATGATATTAAAATTCCTTTTTAATGATCTAAATATGTAAGGTATGTTTGCAAATTTCGATATCAAAATTGAATTGGTTGAGTTATAATTTTCAATTTAGTTTTAGTCTCAATTATGAAGTTAATGAACAAGTATATGGACCATTGATTCAAGTCTATTAGATGCCACTCTTCCGGAGAATCTTCGGGAGATTTCAGAGCAGACCAAGGCAAATATAGGAGCAGCTAGCCCCTGTAATGATGAAAAGGCCTCCGAAGCTACAGGCTTTGAGGCTAGGACTTTGTGGATCGAGATATTGATGGAAATTCATCAAATCCAGAATTTTTCTGCAATAAATTGCATGTGTAGCAACAAAATCAAGCATATCTATAGGTTAATAAATCAATTATATTCATACTATAAGTAATTTCAGTACAACTTTATCAAGTCATTGGCTCATGTGGTATCAGCTCTCTTCCTCAAAGGAAGGTAAGTGGTTATCCCCCACATTGACATGGAATGGTGTGAGATGTGTGTTGTATACCTTATAAAAAGGACAAAGTAATTCAATACAGGCAATAAACCTGAATGCATATGAGGCATTATAATAGAACAATATTTACCTATTTATGCGTGAGCAGGTAATATGTACTGACCACACTGATGTGGTTTAATCTTATATCTAATCACGCTGGTGTGTTTTAATCTTATATCGACACGTCATTTTAGTTATTAATAAAAAAAAGTTCAAAAATAAAATAAATAGAAGTTGGATCGACCAGGTCTTTATATATATATATATGTATATATATATATACATCATCGGTTTCCACCGTCACTGGAGATCTTTTGCCGGCACCATTGTCATCATCTGATTTAATTAACAAGCAACACAAGTACACAACCCACGGTCCAAAACCAAAACATAGTAGCATCACTTGCTCTTCATCTCTCAGAAAGAAAAGTTCACATGCCAGAAAAGAAAAAAAAAGAATAAGAAAAAAAAAACACCACTATGGCTTCCCCTTCTTTCCTCTGCTTTCTCTCTCTACTCTATCTCTCCCATCTCGTTGTTGCCCTCCACCATTACTATCCCTCCACCAAAGGCTCACCCATCTAGCATATATCCACTTCCTTAACCAAAGCCCACACCTCAAAAAAAACCCCAAATGTTTCTCTCTACAACCTCTCTCTTCTCTCACAGCCATGGAGGTTACTCCATTTCACTCAGCTTTGTCACTACCGAGTCAACTCGGCCTCAGGAAGTTCTCTTATTGCCTACTCTCTCACAAATTGGACGATACCAATGAACGCAACTCGCCTGTGTTAGACACTGAATTGTGGTTTCTGCCTTGCTAATTAATTTGCTTCATAATCATGCATCCATCATCAGTAGTCTAGGAGACTGGAATTAATTTTAAAAAAGCCAGAAATCGGCTCTAATAGCTCGCCTGTTGCAGCCAATGTTTTTGTCTCCGGAGGCGGCAAAGCCTCTGGTTTCTTCAAGGTTTAGGAAACTTAATATATATACATATAAAGGACAAACATGTTGAACTTTTAACTCTTACACTGTACTGGAAAGAAAATAAAAGATATATATGAGGATTTTTGTTGTCCTCATAAGAAGTGCAGTGCATTTCTTATGAGTATTTTGAATATCGTTTTGTTGGTAATGCTAATGGTAGACATTAAAAAATTGCATGATAAATTCAAAATATAGCTCATTTTAGAATGCGGTGCAATGAGTCAGATAATTTGAAACTCAGACCCATCATAAATAAATGGATCATGGGCTAATCCAAATTATTTAAGAAGTTCAAGCCCACTTGAAAATAAATCAAGTGGATATATATATCATCAAAGATAATTATTATGTATATATTAGATAATTATCACAATTATCATAAAAGATAATTATCAAAAGAAAAGAAAGTTATAAATACAGTCCTCTAAAAAGTCTATAAATAAAGGTAGAGGATAAAGAGAAGGGGGGAGGAGACTCTGACAGAATACTGAAACTCAGCGGTTAAATTAAAGATAAACTCAAATTATATTTTAGGTCTATCATGTAATTTTTTAATGTCTATACTAGTAATCAAAGGGAGGGGAATAATGTTACACTAAAATGTAAGTAATTTTTTGATACACTAAAGTAGGCTTTTTGGATTAGAATTCCACTAATTTTATAGAATTTCAGAATAATTGACCATTTGATCATAAAATTGATAAGCTCAAATTCAAATTCAAATTCAAATTCATTGATAGAGTGTCACTTTGTGAAATCAAATTAAACTCGGGAAAAAAAATCAAATTAAACTTAACCGTACATCAATCCACAAAATTTATAGCTAGTGTGATATGAAATGAACTCGTAATAAATTTATGTTGTTAGTATCTCCAAAAAAGTTTCCAAGACCAGGAAGCATTACTATGTGGGTGTGTATATATATATATATCACAAACAAACACATAAGAGGAGTGATAGCGGCAGTCGCTCCACTGATTGGTAAAATCAATCCCAAAAATTAAATATTTTCCTATAATAAATATCCTACTTTTCATGAATCAATATATCATTTTAGTTCTAAAGTATTTATACTAGTATCATCAACAAACAAATAAAATTATAAACATAAAGTATTAAAATATTTTTATTAATATTTTTTTTTTATATTGTCCTATTTTTAAATATTTTTAATAATCTATATACTTATTATAATTATTTCCTATATAATTTTTAAAATTTTGTAATTATGGTTAATTGAATTAGTATATAGATTATTAAAAATATTAATAAAAATAAAATTATAAACATAAAATATATAGATTAATTGAATAAGTATATAGATTATTAAAAATATTAATAAAAATAAAATTATAAACATAAAGTATATAAATGAATTGAATAAGTATATAGATTATTATTAAAAATATTAAAAGTAGGACAATATTAAAAAAAATATTAATAAAAATATTTTAATATTTTATGTTTATAATTTTATTTGTTTGTTGGTGACATTAGTGTAAATACTTTAGAACTGAAATGATATATTGATTGATGAAAAAGTAGGATTAATTTTCACAAGAACACTCACTTGAGCTCCTCAACACATAAATATAGAGATGGAGAAAGAGAGACTCACAACGCCAAATGCACTTGTCTTTGCTATGGGTCCAACCACCGTGTATTTAGAACCATACTCGTGGAGCAAGAGGTTGACATAGGGCAGCTCGTCAAAGATGGCATCAACACCTCCATTGCGGCTTCCTTTAGACAAGGCCTTGTGATACTCGTCAATGCTTGAATATTCCTTGAGATGGGACTCACTGAACTTCAACTGTTTTACTAGAAAATCTTGCACATAGGAACCTTTATGGTATCCAGCAAAGTGAGGCCTTTCCAGCCCATTGAAGGAAGGTTGTGGCTGATCATCTACTGTTGTCAACATTGAGGTTAACTTTGCAGTGTAACACTGAAATACAATGAATGACAAAACCAACCATACCAACAATCCAAACTTAGACCACTTGTTAACCACCATCCTCCCTACATGTTATCGCCACAAAAATAACTATCTATTTAATTTAAATTTTTTACAGTGCAGCAAGTGACCAAAAATAGGAAGATTTGGAATCTTTAAAAGGCACACTCAAGCGAAATTGTAGATTAGGGAGTAAAGAACAAATATATAATATATAGAATAAAGATTTGGAAATTTTTAAAATTTTATATTGGGTTGGGAAAACACTGCTCTTCTTTTTTCTTTGCATATCTATCATTTCGCTATTTGCAGTGTTGCATATTTTTATTCACAAAAATATGCATTGACGGGTATGTAACACATTAATGTTGAACAATATGATGAAGTTATCTATGTATCATCAATACTATTTTATATGTGTCACTTCACTTGTAGTGCATATGTTCACATAATTGAGCAACAATTTTTTTTTTCATTTTTTTAAAAGAAAAATAATGAAAGACGGGAAGTACAAGATTATAAGAGTGTATTATGAATATCATTTTCCTATCATTTTTATACGTGGATGCAAAAATTTCCAGCAACATAAATTTAATACACTCACTCAATTAATGGAAAATTTTAATTGGAGAACTATTATTTCTAGTGGAATTCATACTTTTTTCTTTCTGTGGCTTTCATTCACTATTTATAATGCTTTTGACAACAACTTTCATTGATATCTCTCATTTATTCAATGAAATCCTATCTACAACTAATATTTGAATTTAAATGGCCACTAGCTGCAAATGATGTTGTTCCAAATAAAGTTCTATTACCCATTTGGTCACTCTTCCTAACATATCTGGTTTGTTGAGAATCGACTGGATAGAAAATGTGGCAGGTAACACGATGGGGTGTGCTTCAAAGTAGTCCCTTAGCTTCTTCTTTGTTTGGACTAGCGCGAGGATCACCTTCTCTGCTTTAGAATATCTTTGTTATGCTTATGTCATCATCTTACTTGAGTAGAACATTGGGTATTGCTTTTTTCCTTCTTCCATAACTAGGGTAGCGTTCATTGCTGAACAAGAAGCCGCCAGATAAAGAAGTAATGGTTCACTATCGTTTGGCACAGACAAGATTGGTGGTTCCCTCATGTACTCTTTTAATTTGTTAAAGGCTTTCTATTGCTCTTCTCCCCGTACTTGGTTTCCTTTTACTCTGATTGTGTCGAAGAATGACTTGCATCTGTCTAAAAGTCTCGATATGAATATGCTAAGAGCTGCAATTGGCCCCGTCAGAATTTGGATATCTCTATGTGTCTTTGGATCCTCATTCTAGACTAAGGCTTTAGTCTGGTCTGGACCCTCTATCCCTGACCTGTTCACAATATGGCCTAAGAACCAGCCTTAAGATTTCCCAAAAGAGCTTTTAGTTGGTTTAGGCCCTGTTTGGCATAACTTTTGCTTCTACTTTTATACTGAAGAAAAAGAGAAGCAGAAGTTATCACTTCTATTTGGTTTGTGTGAGTGTTTGAAAACTATAATCTTGAAGAGCTTTATAATGGCATAAGTTGTAATTTAATTTTTTTATGGCCTAAACAAAAAGGATACGCTTAGTATTTTGAAAGTTTCATTAAACCATAAACAACTTCTTGTGTTTTGAAAAAGAATAGCGTTTTAGGAAACTGGGGTCCCCAGCTTATTCCAAAATGCTCTTCTAAGAGATAAAGCTCTTCTATAAAAACTAGCCAAACACTGTTTTAAATAGCTTCTTGACCTAAAAAATCAAAAGCAGCGTTTGAAAAGCCAATCCAAATAAAGCCTTAGTCTCATGAGTGTTCTAGATGCTTATTTTTCTCCAAAATTTTGACCATTATATTGTCGATATAGGCATCCATCGTTCAGCTAAGATGCCCTTTTAAGACTTTGTTGACAACCGTACCGTTAGTATGTTGTTACTGTGTTCTTCAACCCGAATGACATTACCTTATAACAGTAAATCCCTTTTTTTGTAATGAATAAAATTCTCTTTCATCGATTGGATTTATTGGGATCTGATTATACCCTGAATATGCATCTAAGAAAGTCAATTGTTCATATCCTGCCATTGCATCAACCATCTGGTTTATCTTCGGAAGCGGGTAGCTATCATTTGGGCAAGCCTTGTTCAGATTGGTGAAGTTTATACAAACTCACCACTTTTCATTCTTTTTCAGGACCACCACTACGTTAGAGAGCCAGTTTGGATAACTATCATTTTTCATTCCTTTTCTAGACACCACTACGTTAGAAAGTCAATTGTTCATATCCTGCCATTGCATCAACCATCTGGTCTATCTTTGGAAGTGGGTAGCTATCATTTGGGCAAGCCTTGTTCAGATTGGTGAAGTTTATGCAAACTCACCACTTTTCATTCCTTTTCTGGACCACCACTACGTTAGAGAGCCAGTTTGGATAGTGTACTTCTCGAATGAATCTTGCCTCCATAAGTCTTTGTACCTCTTCAACAATTATTCTGTTCCTTTTAGGTGTGAATCTCCTTTGTCTCTGCTTCACGGGGAGAAAGTTTGGATCAACATTGAGGCTATAACATACTATGTTTCACAGTATGTCCAAATGACTCCATGCAAAAACGTCTAAGTTATTTTGGAGGAATTAAACCACATTCTCTTTCTCTTCCATTGACTGTAGTGATCCAATATGGATAGTATGGATTTCGTTCATGGGATCAGTCTGGATTGACTCTAATGGCTCAATGGTGACTCTTCGTTCTTTTGGGTCCTCAATTGCTTATCCTAGGAGGTAAGGATGTGATTGTTATTGCGTTATTTCTCCTTGATCTTGAGTTACTTCCTTTCATTTTGACTTTTCTTTCAGTGCTACCGCATAACACTCCTTCGCTGTGACTGGGTCTCCTAGTATATTGATCTTCTCTCTACTATTCGGGGTTGTTCATCTCAACACCTAGTGCGGTGTGGATGGACTCCTTGCATCTGATGGATCCAACCTATTCACATGAAGATGTTGTGGTAGGAATGAATGTCTACTACCACAAAATTTTCCTTTAAAGTCTTTTTTTGTTACGTTGACTGGCAACTTAATCACCCTGATCAATGTGACCCATTTCCCATCAAATTCGACAAGTGGAATTTAACTACTCTGATTTGATTAGGATCTAGATTAAGAGGCTCAAACATCGAATATGTCACTATGTTTACGTTAGAATCAGTATCTATTAACACCCTTCTTACCATGTAGTTGGCCACGAGCAAAATGATGACCAATGGATCTTCATGTGGTATTTGAACCCTTCGTAGATCTTTGTCACTGAATGCAATTTATGTCTTCACTTTTCTGTTCCTGATGGCAGTTATCTCTCTTATCCCCCGGAGCTTCTATATTTGTCGTAGGTGAGATTGACTTGTGTCCTTATCCTGTTGACCTGCATAACTAAGGATGACATTAATTATACGTATTGGATGTGCGTTCAACACTTCATGCTTCTGCTCTCACCTTGGTTGCTCAATTTGCCTCTGTTACTCTTTTAGCATATAATTTAATAGCTCCACCCTAGCTATCAGTTAAACCTCTTCACGATCAAACCTAAGAAACACTCATCACAACCCAATAGCCCAACATCGAAACCCCATCGTCACTAACTTCCACTTCTCACTACAACAACAATGAATCCCCAACAATCGTAATAATCTCATAATTTATCAATGAAAACCCAAAATAGCATCCGAATCGTCGAAACTCTAAGTTAGTATCGCAAAATCAGCGTGCTCGTGTGGCCAAACCACGGTTTATGGAGAAATCTAAAGCGGGTATATCGAAACCACATTGTCAGTGACTTCCACTTCTCACCACAGATCGACTTCGCCGCATATCGTTGTTTCAAATCATTACTGTCGTTTCAGATCGTTTCTTCATCATCAAAACCCTAATTTCTCACTTTTTTCTTCATCGAGGTCAGAAAACTTAATCAAACCCCTAATTTCTCACTTTTTTCTTCATCGTTATCGACGAAAAAATTACAGGACCAACAAACATCACTGTCGTCATAAACTTCTACTTCTTGAACCTCGTCGCCGTTGTGAAGCACACAACCACTTCCGTCGCCTGAACCTCGCTGCTGCCGAGCTTGAATACGATTTTTTTTCATTTGAATACACAGTGATTTTGGGGGTGGGGGTTGAGGATAGTGTTTGTAATGCAACATATTGTGGTATTTGAGACTAGATTTCTAACAACCACCATGGTTATCGATTCACCAGAATATGCAGTGGTGGTTGTGGTGTGGGCATGAATGGCAGTGGTGGTTGTGGAGGTGGGGATGGTGGTGGTGGTGGTGGTGGTTATGGGAGTGGGGATGGTTGCAGCGCTACCGCCGGGTTGGAAAGTGGGAGCTTACATCAGAGTCGTCCATTGCATACCTTGTTTCATACTAAAATCGATGGCGTAAACGTGTTTCCTGTTCCCAAACGCTTCGAGGATGGCTTGGTTGGCTGTGAAATGGGCGAATTTGAGGTACATTTAGCTCTCGTAAAAATGCATTTGAAGGAGGTCAGAGAAGGTTGAGTCCGGATGGTTTTAAGGGTATAATCTGTAGATTCGTGTTGCAAGAGCTTTAGAGAAGTAAGTGGCAACCTTTCGTATAGCACCGGGTTGGGAGACGGCGAGAAACCCAATTATTTTTACCTGCATGTTATATTCAATGCATACAAGCAAGCCTTATCCTACGAGGAAGAACATGGTTTACTTTCTTAAGGGCATAACAGAGACGAAGCAGAGCGCCAGATTTTACCTTCAGGAAGGTATCCCTTCAAGTGCTAGATTGTTAATAGTATAATTAGAAAATTAAAAAATCTGAAACTTTTTATTGTCAAAAGGTGTTACTGTATCTGTTTTTGTTTCATTAAAATGTAAGTGAAGATATCCATATCATGTAGAACATGGCCATGTTCCTAAAATTTTCCTACTCATTCACCTAATATTTTTAAATTTCTTGTACTTATTTCTATATTATTTATAATCAACACTACATCATAAAGCATGATACACAATACTTTTGTTATATAATTATTGTTTTTCTGTATATTAGATTTTGGGTGTTTGATATATGATATTCTCATCTAAAAAATGCCATTTGAGCTTATATATAAGTAATTCATGATATCCTATTGAGATGGGAAGACTTGTGTGTGGGACAGTTATAAGGGTTGTTACCAGTAAACGATGATGAATCAACAAAGAGAATTTTGAAGGAAGTGTTGTTAAGGACAATCCATGATATTGATTTAAAATTCTCTCTGGTAAACATAACTCTCCTCATTTGTATCCTTTGTTTTGCACTTCTTAAAATTCGTTCTCATTGTCTTGTTTCCCATTCATTTATTATTTACAGGTAGCTTTTCGAAACAGATATATTTCGGGAAATACTGCCACGGTTGTTGTTTTGGTAGATGGTCAAATTTTAGTTGCCAATGTCGGTGATTCAAAGACACTTTTATGCTCAAGGAGAAATTGGTCTCCTCCGGAGGCAGAAGGTCTTATTCTTTTGGCTATGACCAAGTCGTCCTATTATTAGACACTAGTAGGATGAAAAGTAAAATTGTTTTCTCTCTCTAACTATTTTCCTCTTCTTTTTTCTCTCTCTTATTTCAATACGGATTATTTATTTCTTTCTAATCATTCTCTCTATCTAGCTATTTTCTTCTTCTTCTTTTTTTCTCTCTCTCTCTCTCTTATTTCAATAAGGGCCAATTCATAGTACCCCCACCTCTGCCTCTGCTGCCGCCACTATGTGAAGCACCGTCACTGAATGCTTGGAATAAACTTCTGGTGTCTTTCTTAATTTCCGGCAGTCAAAGAAGCACCTGTTAGTGATACTGTCTTCTTGCTGACACCTTTGAAGGGAAAATATTTTAATGCTCCTCTAATGACATGATATTATCGATTGATTAAATTATTATACAGTGATAAAATTTACAAAAATAAGTGCATTTTTACTTATAATGTACTAATTTGATCTCCTAAATGTTTTCGCGGTGTAATAGAATTATCAGATTCCAATCTATCCTCTGCTACTCAGCTATCCATTATTGAGGAAAGAGCTAGAAAGCACGGACACTTCACCGAGGGTGCCGTACCCGTGTCGGACACTCGGACACTCCGCGGACACGCGTCGGACACTTCGTACCCGTGTCCTGACATTTTTCTTTTTAGGACACTTCTCGGACACTCCTTGGACACTTCTCGGACACTTCTTGGACACTCCTTAAAGACGTATCGGACACTTTATAACAGTGATATATATTCAAATATTTCGAATGAAAATTATATTATACTAAGTTATGATTAAAATTTAAGCTAAATATATATAGAAGACTAAATAAGTCTGATTCTTTAACTTATTTTAATCTATTTGTCTATTTTTGTTTATAAGTTTGTTTGATTTTTAATTATTTGATGATGAATTGAAGTATTTATGTAATGTAGTATTTTTTTATTGAATAATTAATAGATATTAATATATTATATTATTATTTTATTGCCGTATCCTCGCCGTGTCCGTGTCCTATTTTTTTAAAATTTCCCGTATCGCCGTGTCCGTGTCGTGTCGTACCCGTGTCTCGTGTCCGTGTCCATGCTTCCTAGGGAAAGAGTCATAGACTGATTGTTATTTTTTTTTCCCCGGTAATGGTAAATTTTACATGGAACAAGTAAATTACAAAGATGGCCAAGACTCGAGAGACAACAAATTAAACCATAGTAGTGGCCAAAGCTACACAAGCACCAAAGACAGTCAAGTAGGCTAAAAATTAATGTTGGATTTTCGTGGTCCTATACACTATGTTAGGAAGTCTTAGTATATCCCTTGTTGTTACTATATAAGGGTTTTAAAATTCTATTTAGCACCATCATTAGAACTCTCACATCAAGGTAGTGCACTCTAGGGGTCTACTACTGAAATTTTCAAAAGTACTCTAAAAGTTAAATCTTGCTAAATTCCCTTCTTTAATTTATTGCTCTATTCTTAGCTTCTACAAGTTGATTTAGATTAAAACCCAAAAAAAAAAAAAAAAACCCAAAACATATAAGAGTGAATTGAATTATACTTCAATTCATGGATTTCTCAATCTCTCTTCTTATCTTTAATCTCAAAATTCATCAAAATAAACGTGTCACCATCTTATCTCTACACAATTATATGTGTATAACAATCTATTAGTTATTAGAAATTTCCACATTTATACCCCCCTTACGAGTTTCTATAGCTATTAATTTATTCAATTAATTTTACCCTTTGAAGAAAAAAATTTCTCCACCCAATTTAAACTACAAGACCAAAAATTTCAAATTAGAATCTCTAGTACCGAATTATTATTAAACATCTTTCTATCTCAATCAATTGCTAGTTGAACTTGGTAAAAAAAAATTGGTCAAATAAAATCATAAATGAATCCTAATGTATGTAACAATCATTTCTACACTAGTTGGCTTCTATCTCAATCGCTTGTTTGATTTAGCGATAGTGGCTCTGGTTCTTGATTTGTTTAACAGATGAGCCTTTGCCTGGTTTGTGGGCGCATTTCTGTGCAGGCCTGTAAGTACATTGGGCCTTGGTGGATCTGCTGGGCCTAGTGGGCCCTCAAAGGAAAATCCTTTTCCTCCAGTGAGAGGTTAGTGATCTGAAGGCAAACTTAATGAACTTGATCAACCATGGACCTTCAAACCCAACTTACATTGATAATTTGTATTTCGGAATTACCATTTAACCCATTTTCATCCTTAACAAAACAGATACATTTGTATTCTCATAGTGTCAAGGTCAAATTAAAAGAACAAATAAAAATTCTGAACCCACCCGGAACCGCTTTGACTACTTAAAAATATAGCTAGTCATTTTCTTTTTATTGTTTTATATGAGAATTGAAAATTTCTAATTATGAACTTAAGAAAATTTGTGTAGAGACGGCGATGGTGGTGACAGTGGTGGAAAGCAATGGTAGCGATGGTGATGGGGGAGGGTGGAGGTAATGGTGGTAGTAGTGGGGGAGGCGGTGGCGGTGGCGGTGGAGGTGGAGGTAACAGTGGTGGTAGAGGTGGTGATGGAAGGCGGCAGTGGTGGTGGAGGTGGTGATGGAAGGCGGAGGTGGCAGTGTAGGAACGAGGGTCCAAAGAGAATATAGCACAATCTTGTTAATCTATAAAAAGTACATGGACAAATTAGTAAAATAATAAATTTACTTCAAAACAAAATCTGGTTTTTAAAAAGAGGTTCTAAAAGCAACATTTTTTTACTTTTGTAAAATAAGCTTCCTGACCTCACAAGTAATGCGAGGAGAGAGAGTCCGTCTTGGCAACTCCACGTTCGTCCATGGAGCAGAGATGATTATCTAGGAACATATAAGAATGTTGACGACGAACCTGAGTCCACAAAACCTCTTGTTATCAACGGAACTTCCGATTGCTACTAAGATGTTTCAACAGTTCACTGATTATAATATATGGTCAAGTTGACCTCAACCGTAAAGACACTTCATCTCTCGTGTAGTCATCCAGTGGTTAGGCTCGTAGGCTGGTTGATCCCCCGTCGACGTAAGCACTTCTAGTCTGAGGCCCCCTTTCCCATGCCCCTTGAAGAAGTCTCCAATCCAACCACATAAGTCTCAGTTTCATGTAATGGAGTCAGTGCATTTGGTTTTTGAACTCCAATTTGAGCCTTAAACTACTAGTTAGCAGTGTGCCTTGCCTTCGTCCCCGAGAGGGACGTTCTTGAAATCTTGTATTTCTATCATGTCATTGTTCGTTTTTTTTTGTCTATCTTTGCGGGAAGGCCTTTACATATATGTAACCAAACGTCACTTTTTTTTTTAAATGACTTTTCATGTCTGGAAAGACTTTTTAAGACATCAGGAAGCTCCCTCAAACAAACATATAATATTTCAAAATATATATAACCATATTAGGAATATTTTATTTTTACTCATAAATACCAAGTTAGATGCCCCCGTTCCGAAATATTTGCATGTTGAGTCTAGATATCATGCAACGTTGATTGTGCATCGTGATATATGCATTCAGTTCCTAACTTGTGCGTATAGTCGTTGTATGTTTTGACTATAAATATAGCTGAGTTTTGAAAAGTTAAAAGTAATTTTCTCCAAACTTTCACTCGATAGATATATATTTACATATATCCTCACATACAGACTATATACACTTCTACTACAACTATTATTAGTGCAGTGTTTGTGTAGTGCACTACTGCTATATATTCTTCTTAACATTGTTGTTAAATTCGATTCAATACAAAAGACATATCGAAGCTATTCGACTTCTTTCTTGCTGTTGGAAAGGGTGGGACGTCGTATCCTATTACACCGAGACATCATCTCAGAAGGGTGAATCTACTAGGACAGTGTTTTCACAAGCCTAAAGTAAGTTTATATATAATTTTATTTATTATATATTCTTATTTATTTTCTTGTCCAAATCAGTGCTATATGTTGCCCTATTGTTTTAATTTTTACAACAATTTTAAGAGTAGATTTTAAGATTAGTACTGTGTTAGTCTCAAATAGATTTAATTTATTTGAACATAGAAAATTAGTGTTCTATCGAAATCTGATTAGTGGCATATAATTTATGTGGTATCCGTATTTATATATTAGTGTGTAAACTGATGGTCCTTAGGCTGATTTCAAAAATGCCTAATTAATTTGTGATATATGAGGTCCGCACAATAAATACATTAATTTTTGTGTGTGTATGATGTATTGTATATATATAATATATACTTAGTGGAACTTTCCATATATGTGTATATATATATATAATGAATATGACTGTAATATGCATATGCTAATTAATATTATATTCATTTCATGAGACAATGATGGGGGACAAATTAGCCAAAAGAAAGTTGAAGAAAAAAAAAATGATGAAAATAAAGGATTTGATACTCATTTGAAATGGGGATCAGTTAGTTGTTGCCGACGGAGGATTTTGGCTGTGAGGTGATGACCAAGGTGGAAGCTATGGAGCTCGTCGGTGGTGGTGGTGCTGCACCTGCTGGTGGCAGCGGGTGATGGCTGTTGTTTCTGGTCATCGTATGGCCGTGAAAAGTGGCTTGCGGCTAAGGTTGTGGCTGGGTCTCTCGGCAGAAGGTGGATGCCATGGCGAGGTGGTTGTGCACGATGCTGATGCACGGTGAGGCAGTTGATTTGTGGTTGGGCCTAAAAATAATTAGTTGTTTGGGTTTAGGCAGTAGGGTTGCAATTGGCTTTGGGCCAAACTTAGGGACAAAAATTGTTGGATCAAGTAAATTGATTTGAATTTGTGGGCTTACCTAATTAAAATAAGAATGAAATAAACTAATTTTGGAGATAATTTCTAAACCTTCTTTGTTGAGAATGACCCTCAAACTTACAATGAGGCAATAACTTCACTTGAAGCACCTTTTTGGAAAGAAGCAATTCAAAGCGAATTGGAATCAATTATTTCCAACCATACGTGGGAGTTGGTTGATTTATCACCTCGTGCTAAAACCATTGGATGTAAATGGATCTTCAAAAGGAAGTTAAAACATGATGGGTCAATAGATAAATTTAAACCACAGTTGATTCTAAAGGTTATAAACAAAGGAAATATTTTGATTTATGAAGGAATTGTTGCCTCTCAAAGCTCGGTCCTTGCTAAAATATGTGATTCGATCAGTAGTAGAATTTGTTCCAGTAACCTCAAGGACTCTGCTACCCTTGCAAGAGAAATTTTGACTTGGGAATCTCCTCCTATAATGATTCGCCCTCCTCCAAGTTGATTAGGGCTCTAATGTTGTACCAGGATGCAACGAGGTTTGATTCTTCGGTTTATATTGTTTCGGGTTTATGGTCTGTCACCATGTTTTGGGCTTTAGGCCTATTTATTTTGGTTTCATCTAATGGGCTTCAAAGTGAGCAAATTAGATATTTGAATTAGTTGGCCTGTTCAACTTCCCTCTTCTCTTGTATATTCTTCTCCTTCTAAACAATTGCTTGAATTTTCGAATATATATATATTGATTTCTTTGTCTCTCTTGCTCTTGTAACTATAATTTATTCTATTTGAGTTATGTTTGCTTTAGTTATCACTAAGAATCTTGTTTTTCACCAAATGGATGTTAATAAAATAAAATAAAATAAAAACTATGTTTTTAAAATTGGTGAATTAAAAGAAGAAATTTATCAACTTGAAGATTATGTAGCTTCTGGTAATGAACATAAAATGAGTAAATGAGTAAAATCATTTTTTGGCCTAAAACCAGCTCCAATCAATAAGCATGATAAAATTGAAAGTGTGATTTTATCAAATGGTTTTCTGATTAATGAGATAGATAACTGTATGTTATAAATCTGTGAACAACACGTGAGTATGTGTGTATGTGAATGACATGCTTATAGGAACAAATCTTGAGATTGTCAATAAGACTAAAATGGTTTTTGGCCTCTAATTTTAATGTGAAAGATATGAGAGAAGCAGATGTGACTTTAGAAATAAACTAGAACATGTGATGGTATCATGCTCTCTCAAGAGCACTTAGTTGAAAAGATTCTAAGGAAAATTGGTTACTTTAAGAGTAAACTTGTTTCCATTCCTTATGATGATAACTCTCAATTTTAAAAAAAAAAAATTTAGAGAGAAAAGTGTATCATTATCTGAGTATGCTCAAATTATTGATGTATTTGATGAACTGTTCTTATAACTGACATTGTAAATGCAGTTGGTGGATTGAGTATGTATACTCAGAATCCTAATGAGGAACACTGGAAAGCTCTAACCCGAGTACTCAAATACGTGAAAGGTACTCATGATGATGGGTTGAAATACAGTAAATTACCCGCTGTCCTAGAGAGGTATAATGATGCTAACTGAATCTCTGACTTGGATGAGATGAAATTCACAAGTGGATATAGATTCACTATTAGTGAGGATGTAGTGTCTTGAAAAATTTTCAAACAGACCTGCATAACTCGGTTCATTATGGAATCTGAGTTCATAGCCTTTTAGGAGGCTGATTATGAGGCAAAGGGACTTAAAATTCACTTAGCAGATATCCCTACATGGATGAGACTAGCTCCGTTCGTGTCTATGCATTGTGATTGCCAGGCTGTGATAGCCAGAGCAAAGAGCAAAATGAGAAAAATAGGCATATACGCCTATGACATAATATTGTGAAGCATATGCTTGCTACTGGGGAGATATTCCTGGAATTTATGAGGTCAGAGTTGAATTTGGCCTATTCTCTGACAAAACCACTAAGCAGAAAGCTAGTGATGTATACATCGAGGGGGATGAGACTTTTGCCTATAACAAAGGTCAACAGTGATGGTAACCCAACTTATGTGAATGGAGATCCTAGGAAGTAGGTTCATATGGTAACCCAAGTAGAGTGCACTATCATCTTTATCTTTTGAGAATCCCTCCCTATGGTGTATATAGTGCAAGACTGTAACGTAAAAGGTTGAATTGAAATTCTTAATGAATAGCATAACCTTTATGGATGGTGTGTTTAGTTGCAGTACACACTTGATGAATTCACCTATATCAGTGTGGAGGTGGGGCCGCCCCCAATGAGAGTTTAGGCAAACTCTCTAGAGTACTCATGAATATCCAAGTAGGGCGCAAGACCTATTCGTGCCAACCCAATATGAACAAGCTTCGATATAGAAGTAACAATGTGGATGGTTAGTTGTTTGATTTACAATAAAAAATCTTGGTTCATAGAAATATAGTTTCACTAATTTTTCTATAAATCACAATTTACTTCCCTCAGGGCTGGTTCATAGTCCAAAAGACACCAGTTCTGATGCATTGGGTTCTCATGGTCCTCTGATTCCATCCGGTTACTTATGTATTTGAAATATGTGGGAGATTGTTGTATAAATATAATATTTCAATATATATATATATATAAGTATAATAGGAATATTTTATTTTTACTCATAAATACCAAGTTAGATGTCCACGTTCCAAAATATCTGCATGTTGAGTCCAGATATCATGCAACGTTGACTGTTCATTGTGATATCTGCATTCAGTTCCTAAAGCGTATAGCTGTTGTATGTTTTGGCTATAAATATAGCTAAGTTTTGCAAAGTTGAAAATATAATTTTCTCCGGACTTTCTCTCTCCAACATATAGATATATATTTACATATATCCCTCACATACTGACTATATATAGCTGAGTTTTGCAAAGTTGAAAATATAATTTTCTCCGGACTTTCTCTCTCCAACATATAGATATAGATTTACATATATCCTCACATGCTGACTATATACACTTCTACTTCAACTATTATTGGTGCAGTGTTTGTGTAGTGTACTACTACTATATATTCTTCCTAGCATTGTTGTTAAATTCGATTCAATACAAAGGACCTATTGAAGCTGTTCGATTTCTTTCACATTATGAGTGTACGTTTGTGGAAAGAGGATTTTGCTGTTGTATTCTGGAGGGTGGGACGTCGTATCTTGTTACACTGAGACATCGTCTCGGAGGGACGATTCTATTCTTAAGGGCAATGTTTTCACACGCTTTAACTAAGTTTATATATAATTTTATTTATTATATATTCTTATTTATTTTTTTGTCCGAATCAGTGCTATATTTGTTGCCCTATTGTTTTAATTTTTACAATACTGTTTGAGGGTGCTTTCTTTGTTTATTTTTTACGTGATTTTTAATAGTCAGAACAAGTAAGGTCTCATTTACATTTTTGGTTGGTCATTGCTGGGTTGTGTCTGGCTCTGCTTTCTTGGTGTTTGTCCTCTTGTTGCCTTCTTGGACTTTACTAGGCTTGGCCTAGTTTTGTAAATGCTTCAATTTAATTTCTTTCGATTAAATTTTCATTTACCGAAAGAAAAGGTCTCCGGTAAAAATCATGGACCTTATAACTAATGTTACTATTAATTTATGTCTTACATTGAATTGGATAAATTATACTATAATTAAATGTATTCCTAGTAAACCACATTGCTATACAAGATGTCTATCCCTGGTAATATTGTGAGTTATGTTACAAACATGGACTTGGTTTCGGTTTCGTGGAACAGGACTCATGTCAATCAAGTGTTGGAATTCCACGAAACCGAAACCAAGTCCATGTTTGTAACATAACTTACAATATTATCAGGAATATATATATATATATAGAGAGAGAGAGAGAGAGGGGTTTATATTCACTCGAACTAAATTAGTTATTGATTGGACTCTCAAGACCATACGCGTTCATATGCATACAATAGCTTCAATGCCTAACTTATGTACTAAGGTATGGGAAATCATTGAAGGATTAATTTCATATTTTGTAAATGTACAGAGTATGCATATATAATTATATATTTAGGGCAATTGTATTTTATTCTCTTTGTCCTACCTTGGTTTGTATGAAGTACGTTGTAATATTAACTCTCGCCTCTAGCGGTCCAACACTCATAATCATTGCAATGACTTGAGTTCGTATTGGACAATACGTTTCTAATGATTTTTTTTGGAATATGCCTCTCCTTTGATCATTGATTCTCGTCATATTTGACTTATATTTGTGATATGAATCGATCGGAACCTCACCTTGTGATAGATTCGGTCGATTTTAATTGAGATGGCCACGCTTTGTTTACAGAGATCTTATAATGGATGGTCACAACAGTTCAATATTCTTTTATTGGTTAATTAGATTGTGAATTTATCTTTTACCGACATACATATTCACTTTGTCTCGGTAAGAAAATATTGGACTATACGGGATTCATTTGTCTCGGTAAAAAAAGTTTGGACTATACAAATTTGTTATACAACTTATAATAAAAAATAATGGATGTGCCTGACTTGATAGAAAAAATGATAATGATTCACTTGTCTCGGATAAAAATAAAAAAAAATAAAAATTATTGGACTATAAAAATTCATGATATAACTTATAATAAAAAATAGGATAATGTTTGGGTCCTGCCCTGGGAATACCAATATCATTCTCTATACTTATGTGGACCAATGAGTGTGCAAATGAAAGTTGAAGAGACAAAAAAAAAAAAAAAACAATAAACGATGAACTTTTTCATTTGACCCACAAGAAGATAGATAATGTCCATCTTAAAAAAAATAAAGTTTTGGACAACTGTTTTAATTTTATTGGTCCACATAAGCAGGGAGAATGAAATTGGTGTTGTTAGGGCAGGACCCAAGTATTATCCTAAAAAATAATGGATTCAGGACTATAAGAATTCATGATATAACTTGTCAGATTATATATATATTTTTAAATCATATATGTTTTTTTACACTTTCTCTTAAATCATCTACAATTATGATTTATGTATTATTCACAAAATCAATTAAATGCAATTTTCTTATATTTCTAACATAGTATCAGAGCCTACCCCAATAATTTTCATACCATCGATTTCATTTTCTGCGGTCAATCGTATAAAATAGCTTCTATCTTATATATATATATATATATATATATATATATATATATATTTCCTATTATTTCTATTAGATTATATATACGTGCTTATAAATATTCCTTCATGTATTGTTCGGAATATAACAATTCAATACAGTAGACAATCTCTCTTTTTTTCTAACATGGTATCAGAGCCTACCAATTTCTGTTAATTTTCATTGTCTATAGCCCTCACTATCGGGGTTACCGCATTATGCAAATAATATGTTAGATTATATATTTCCTATCATATCTACTGTTTGATTATATATCTTTTCTTAAATTAAATAATTTTTTTACACATTCTCTTAAACCTTAGCACGGAATGATAATGATAAGAATAACTCGGTTGTCCCAAACAGTTCTAATTGTATTTTATTTTACCATTCATAATGATATTTGCTTCTGTTTGATAATCTATATTACATTTAAGTTTGGCCTAATAATGTAATACCCCGTAATTTGAGGATATTTAAATTGAGTTTTTATTTAGTTGATGGAGTTTTTAATTATTTAAATACTTTAATTAATTTTGTCAATGCCTTTTTTTTATGTTTAATGTGGATATTTGAATTGTTACTAAGTGTTCATTGTGTGTTAAATATTTGTTTTAAATATAGTGTTTTTCTGTTAAATAAAAATATGTTGGTTTGGGCTGCATTTTCTTTATTCTTGTATTATTATTATTATTATTATGTTGGGCTAGGCAGCTGGGCTGGGCTATATATATATATATATATATATATATATAGTTGGGCTAAATATTTTATATTTATTAGTTTCATTATTTAAGAATGTTAAATAAGAGAAAAGGAATTAGGGTTCAGTAGTTTCTACGTAGAGAGGATTCCTACGAACAGATAGGGAGAAAACGGTAGACGCCAGGAAAAGAGAAAAGAAGTGATTTTTGCTTAACATCACAAGGCAAGTTCGAACTCTTCTCTTCCCCTTTGAATCTGTATACATATATATTTTTGTATATACATGTTGCTGGAATATATATATAATATATATATTAATTGTATAGACATGTTAGAAATTTGTATGCAATTAATTATGAAATTAAATGATTTTTTCATGTTAAGAATTTCTGTAAATTAAACATGAATATTTTGGAGTTTTGGTACTGTTTTAGGGTATTTTTGCATATATATATACATGTATATATGACTGTATAGGCGTGTATATATACATATATATACATGAAATTGGGTTTACTGTATTCATCATTTTTGAACCTTTTTGTTCCGATTAAAAGGTAGATCTTACTTCCTAGAACAATCCTTGAAAGTTTGGTTATGAACCGTTGGGTAGATTGACGGGAAACTGAGTTTAAAATTTTAGATTTTCGAAACTTGAAATTGGGCGTTTTTGATTTAGTTCACGAGAGGGGATGATTTTGGTACCAATGCGTAGCTTAGATCGATACGAGTTCAATGGTATATTTATATACGCGATTCGGTGCCCGGAAGTGATCGGAAGTGATCGGGAAGTTTTCCACCATTGTTGGAAGCGTGAAGCTTCAGGTGGGGAAGAAGAAGGAAAGAAAAAAAAAAAAAAAAAAAGAAAAAGAAAAAAAAAAAGAAAAAAAAAGGGTGGCCATGCGTCCGCCGGCGCGTGGGGGCGCGTGCCGCCGGCGCCGGTGGCCGGAAAAGTATTTTTGGGGCCCACTCTCGGGGGCCCACCTCTGGGTCCGATATGGGCCCATTCCGAATTATTTTATTATTTGTTTTGAATTTTTAAAATTTTTTGGAAAAACTTGAAAATTAGGAAAATTATTTTTTAAAAATACTTTTATAATTCTAAAAATTCCCAAATTTTTATGTCAACTTCCTGGGAGCTTAAGGAGCTTGGGGTTTAAATTTCAAGTCGAAATGATTTACCATTGTCTTTAAATTAATTTTTAAAGCGTCTAAAAACTGAGTTTTTCAGTTTCTTTAATTTTAGAAAATATTTAGAAATTTCCAAAAATTCCGAAAATTTTATTGTAACTTTCTGGAGGCTAAATACACTTGTGTTTAAAGTTTCAACTCAAAATGATCTTCCCTTGTTGTTCAAATAATTTTTAAAGTGTCCAAAAGTTGGGTTTTTCACTTTCTGTACTTTTAGAAAATACTTTTGTAATTCCAAAAATTTCCAAATTTTTGTGGTAACATTCTGGAGGTTAAATAAACTTGTTTTTAAATTTTCAACTTGAAAAGAGCTTCCCTTAGTGTTCAATGAATTTTTATAGTGTTTAAAAGTTGGGTTTTCACCTTCTTTTATTTGTTGAAAATATTTTGTAAAATTCTAAAAAAATTTCAGAATGATTTAATAGGGTTATTAGAAGTAGAAAAGACCCAAAAACCTAGATAAGATTTTGGTTTAGATTCCCTCATAGATTTGAGTGTATTGGGGGTTGGATTGGGTGTTTGCTTCTAAAGTGGTTAAATTGTGTTATTTGATTTACTTGAATGTATTTTCCTTTAAGGATATAGATGCCCATTAAATACTTGATTATAGCTTACTTGTGAACGATTTGTCTTATGGTGATAATTTCATGTCGGATAATTTGAATTACTTTGTTTGTGCAAATTGAGATCATAATGCACCTTGTTTATTTTATGTTTCATATTGGGAATGCATGTATACATTTTATTTGGCATGTAAGGATTGCCCGGCGTGTCAGGATCGCCCATACCTAATAAGGTATCTATGCATTTTATTTTGGCATGTAAGGATTGCCCGGCGTGTCAGGATCGCCCATACCTAATAAGGTATCTATGCATTTTATTTTGGCATGTAAGGATTGCCCGGCGTGTCAGGATCGCCCATACCTAATAAGGTATCTATGCATTTTATTTTGGCATGTAAGGATTGCCCGGCGTGTCAGGATCGCCCATACCTATTAAGGTATCTATGCATTTTATTTTGGCATGTAAGGATTGCCCGGCGTGTCAGGATCGCCCATACCTAATAAGGTATTTATGCATTTTATTTTGGCATGTAAGGATTGCCAGGCGTGTCAGGATCGCCCATACCTAATAAGGTATCAATGCATTTTATTTGGCATGTTGGGATTGCCAAGGCGTGTCAGGATCGCCTAATACCTAATAAGGTATCTATGCATTATATTTGGCATGTTGGGATTGCCAAGGCGTGTCGGGATCGCCAAACAATTAATATGATATCTTTAGATTTTATTTGGAGCATGTTAGGATTGCCTAATATCTAGTAAGAATGTTTCTCGTTATATATTCGAGCATATTACAATTATTTCTTGTGTAAACTTAAAACTAGTCTGCACTTGCATTAAGATAACTGATGTGTTAGTGTAGGGTGTGGGGCGGCTCTATTCTTGGGTCACAGGATTAATTGGGGATATATACTTGTGAGCTGGTGGGTTATCTTTAATTGTATGTAAACATAAATTTGTTGTCTTGGGAAAGGATTATTGGTGAAGGCAGGATAGGTTTGCCTAATACCTTGTAAGGCATTTGTAGAATATATGGAAGAAGGCATGTTAGGATTGTCTATGGTTTGAACTTAGAAATTTGTTTTATCTGTATTGTGATAATGGATGGGTTAGTTCAGAACATAGTTCTAGTTACTTCTAAGATAGGAGATTTAATAACTAAACGGTATAATTATATCTATATGTCTTTACTGTTCTCATATAGAGGGTATGTTTACCGGTTCTCTGATTGGGTTGTAGTAGAGAGAATTTGCTCGTGGGTTTAACCCACTTTGTTGATATTTCAGGTTCCAGACAGTTTCTATCTGAAGATTTGCGTGTGGAGTTCGTAGAGCTTGACAATCATCCATTCCTTACCATACTTTAGTGTAGGGACTTAAATCGGTTCATAGAGTTTTACTTTGATGTTTTTATTTGGTTAAGGGGTCCGTGGATTACCGGACTTCCAAGTTGTATCAATCAGAATAATACAATGTTATTTAACATGATTATTTATTTCAGTTAGACTTTCCTTTCAGTATTTATAATTCTTTTTCTTTAGTCATTGTATTATATGCTTGTTTGCTATCAATTGTTAGTATCTCTCAGGTTTTGTGTATGAGACTGGCCGCCTCATGCGCGAAATTTTCTGGGGGTATTTCAAATAAGACCAAAAATGGTGATCCAATCGGTCAGAGTTGTTTAAAAAGCAATCATGTGGTTCAAAATATTTTTTGCTATCTGCGGTCTAAAATTCCTTCATTTAACGATCACGATTGCGAGTGCGCGATACTGCCGTAGACATCCTATTTGAAATAAAAATAATAATGACTAGAGTCCTAATTTGAAACTGGTGAGTTTCATGATTCCCTGTGAAAATTCCAATACCATCTCCATGGTAAAAATTCTAAGTAATTCATTTCACCTTTATTTTAAGTTTCAACATATATATACACATACATGCTCAGTTGTTAACATTCCTACTCGCCATACATGATAATTCTTTCATATCATATTATACATATATAAACATACACGCACTGACGCACATGTGCTTGAAAGAAAGCGATTCTCATGTGAGCCTCGCTCTAGGATTCCATCTTCGATCCCTTCAAAGTTCAGTGTCAATTTCTTCGTAAAGAATTACATGAATTGCGATCAAAATATTTTTGTCTTCTACCAGGTACTTGTTACATTCAATTCCTCGGTCTCTATTCCGTGTGTGTGTGTGTGTGTCTATATATATATATATCTCCTTTTTTCTTGGTTATCAGCACGGAGGAGCGTTTTTTGTTGAGGTGATAGGTTCTGTTTGATGAAATGCCTAACTAGAAATGTAGTTCAAGATTCCTCAAAAGAAATTAGTTTCTTTCTTTTGTTATCATACATGATATTATCATTCTACTTAGGAAGTTCAAGTCTTCTGATACTCTTCCTTATATTTAGTATATACACACACACATCTCTATGTGTGTGCGCAGAAGTGAAGGGACTTCTAGTTAGCCTTATTTTCTTTCAATTAAACTCATTCCAGGGCACTGAGTTTGTATGATTGTGTTCTTTAATATAAATAGTATTTCTTTCTTTTCATTTTTTCTGATTCACACCCAAAGTTGCAACCAATGCCTTTTCTCAACTACTAGTAGCCAATCTAGTGATTTTCTTTCAAAAATTGATTCGTGCTGACAGGTTGATTTTCAGTATAGAAAGTCTTTGATTTCAAGTAAAACTAGAGAGGTCTAGAAAAATTAGACTGATTGCAGATATAATCTGTCTTTCAGTTTCGAAAATGCATGATGTAATCTTGAGGAAATACAAAAAGAGAAGCACTTAGGAGACCAGTTTTGACTTAAAAAGTTTCTGAAGATTGAATGTGTAAACCTTCCTGTCGCCAATATATATTGGCATTGTTTTGCACAAGTTGGCGTGTATAATGCTTAATCCCAAACACTTTTACTGTTGCACCAAGCAATGAAAGTCTCAGAACCATGTGTGGGCAGGTTTCACACTAGATGATGCCTTGTCTATATATGAGTGGTTTCCTGTTATTTTATTCGTATAGTTTCTTCTCCTGTGTTTAGTAATACCATTAATTTCTACTGGTAGATTTTTAAAGTGATGCTATATGTTACAATTCTTTTATAGATTAACCGTAGTGTCCTCTGCATTGCTTATATATCCTACATCATCTTTTTGAAAGCTAAAGCTCCGTCTTATTGCTCATGTTAAGCTAATTTTTTTTCTCCTTTCTTTCACTTCTTATTGCTCATGTTAAGCTAACATTTTTTTTCTTCTTTCTTTCACTTTTCTGGCCTTCTTTCTAGTCAGGAGCATAATTCAATCACCAAACTGATGACCAAAAGAGTAAAGATTGTAGTACTCTTAGTACTACTTCTCTCTGCAATTTCATCAGCTACTCAGGATGTATCTGTATCCTGTATGATGCTTTACGACGAAGGTGGTGCTCCTGCTGTTTTTGAGTCTTCAGAGTGTCCCCAATGGGTCATCTCCACTGAATCTCTTAGAAATCGAACTGCTAACTGTCAGTTTGCCACACTTCAGGGGCACAGGGAATATCAAGAGGATCGTATTACATGCAATCTTGAAATGAAGATACCCTTTTTTGGTACTCTCTCTTTCTCTCATTAGATAAAAAAATAATGAAGTATAACATCAAAAATTCAATCTTGAAACACGTACTAAAGTCAGTTAGAATATTTTCTTGTAATATATATATGACATATTTGTTACATAATGAAAAAATATGTTATACATGATAAAAGATTTCAATAATAATGTTCAATATGAGCGTAAAGCAAGCAAAACTTATGAAGCCTGACATGAATGCAGGCAAAAATGGGACCAAGGAGGTTATGGTTGGTATAGCAGCAGTATTTGATGGTCATGGTGGTGATGAGGCTAGTGAGATGGCTTCAAAACATTTCCTGGATTATTTTTACCTGCATGTTGTATTCAATGCATACAAGCAAGCCTTATCCTACAAGGAAGAACATGGTTTACTTTCTCAAGGGAATAACAGAGACGAAGCAGAGCACCAGATTTTACCTTCAGGAAGGTATCCCTTCAAGTGCTAGATTGTTAATAGTATAATTAGAAAATTCAAAAAACTGAAACTTTTTATTGTCAAAAGATGTTACTGTGTGTGTTTTTGTTTCATTTAAAATGTAAGTGAAGATATCCATATCATGTAGAACATGGCCATGTTCCTGAAATTTTCCTACTCATTCACTTAATATTTTTAAATTTCTTATACTTATTTCTGTATTTTTTATAATCAGCACTACATCATAAAGCATGATACACAATCCTTTTGTTATATAATTATTGTTTTTCTGTATATTAGATTCTAGGTGTTTGAAACATGATATTCTGATCTAAAAAATGCCATTTGAGTTTATATTTAAGTAATTCATGATATCCTATTGAGATGGGAAGACTTGTATGTGGGACAGTTATAAGGGGTTGTTACCAGCAAACGATGTTGAATCAACAAAGAGAATTTTGAAGGAAGCGTTGTTGAGGACAATCCATGATATTGATTTAAAATTCTCTCTGGTAAACATAACTCTTCTCATTTGTATCTTTTGTTTTGCACTTCTTAAAATTTGTTCTCATTGTCTTGTTTCCCATTCATTTATTATTTACAGGAAGCTTTCCGAAACAGATATATTTCGGGAAGTACTGCCACCGTTGTTGTTTTGGTAGATGGTCAAATTTTAGTTGCCAATGTTGGTGATTCAAAGGCACTTTTATGCTCAAGGAGAACTCGGTCTCGGCTGGAGGCAGAAGGTCTTACTCTTTTGGCAATTACCAAGTCGTCCTATTGTTAGACACTAGTAGGATGAAAAGTAAAATAGTTTTCATATTTTGCATCAAGAATGATATGTTAGGACAGCCATTTATATACTTCTTTTTCCAGGGTTGGTTTTCTTATGCATCTAATGTTGTGAGTTGGTTTAATGCTTATCACTTGGAAATGATAGATACGTCAACGGCAAAACTTCATGCTGAAGAATTGACCAGAGATCATCATCCAGATAGAGATGATGAAAGAGCCCGAATAGAAGCAGCTGGAGGTCATGTTCGTGTGTGGGGCGTGCCTCGTGTCAATGGTGTATTAGCCGTATCCCGATCTATTGGTGATGTATATTTGAAAAGGTTAGTTTCCCTACCCTAACAATTAGCCATCAATGGAGCATTTCTTCTCACCGTCCTGTTTTTTTTTTTTTTCTGCTAATTATTATTAGGTACGGTGTTATTGCTATACCAGAATTCAAGGGTTGGCAACCATTAACTGCCAACGACAGCTATTTAGTAATTGCATCTGATGGTATATTCGAAACTTTGAAACCAGATGATGTCTGTCATCTTTTAGGAAACGAGATGTCCGAAAACTCATCCTCATTGGCCGACCGTATTGCAAACACTGCTTTTAAGAAAGGCAGCACAGATAACCTGTCAGTTATAGTAGTTCCACTCAGATCAACTGTTTTTTCACAAGATCCTTCCATAACAGAAGAGATGTGATTGTGGAGAAATACTGATTTTCGTAACTTTTAACACTTCAACTGAAATCAGGTTGTTTATTATCCAAATATCTTACTTCGAAATTGAGGACAACCATTTTTTTTTTTGGCTCTGAAACGATAGGTCTCGTTAGAAGGGCGTTTGATTTGTTACCGTACTTGAGAGTAGAAACTGAGTATAGTTTCTGTTGGAACGTCGTCAATAGAAATACAACACAACAAAACATTTTCAAATCTCCTCTTCATACCCGATGATTTTTAACTTTAAGGGCTCGTTTGGGATTTGCTTCTCAACTGTTGAGAATTACTTTTAACTCAAAAAATTATGTTAGAGAAGTGTTTAGTGATAAAAGGAAGCGGGTTTAAGGAGTAGTGTAGTTTTTGAATCCAAAACAAAAAACTTTAAAATTGAAACTTTTGAAATTGCGTTGGCGATAGTTGTTTGATATTTTAGATCATTTATTTTCTTTGGACAATATAATACATGTTCATTTTTTATAAATACAATATTACCTCTTATATAATATATTTAAAATTAAAAATATATAAAAATAAGTTTGTGTTGAGATTTTTTAACTCAGCTCAACCATAATTTTAAAAATAGTGGCCAAAACCTGTGAAAAATCAAATTGAGCTCAAATTGGTTTGAGTTGACTCTCAAGCTACACCTTTAGACTAATGTATATTTTATTATTGTATGTGTAAAATAATAAAATTAATAATAAAAGTACTTTAAGTAACACTATTTCTAAACAACTTTAAATATGTAAAGTACTTTATAAAATATATCACCAAACACCTAATATATTTTTTACTCACCGTATTTTTATGATAACTTATTCAATAAAAACATTTTCATCGTTACAACAACACTTTTATGACCGCTCTACCAATAAAAGCGCTTTTACGGACTCTAAAATTGCTAATAAATGAGGGTATGGGATTTGTTGTGGTCTAGACATATTCAAGCAAGTATTGTCAGATGGTATCATTAGTGTTCGAGCCATTGTGAGTGTGCATTTATTTAACTTTTGAACAAAAATATTAAAATAAATAATAATAATAATAAGTTGAGATAGTAAAACCGGACTGAAAATTAGTGAAAAATGATTGTTAAACTTGTGAAAAAAAGAGAGTTAAAACTCGGTTTCACCCCTGAGATCTCTCTCTGTATTACAAATCATATTGTTACAATAAAAAGCAAATTCATCGGAAAAGGCCATTAGAATATAGCAGATGATGATGATGATTATGATCATATAGCGACTATCCAATTGCACATCATCATCATCATCATAATGCAAAAAACTACACCTTGATCCATCAAAAACATTGCAGACAAATGGAAATAAAAAGACACACCAATACCAAAGAATGAACGGGTAGACCAGACAAGGTTTCCAATGCAGAACTGAAAGAATGACAATGATTATTCAGTATGCAACAGGAATTATCGAATTAAATAACAGACTAATACAAAGCTCTGTACTGCAGATAAATGGAAACAAAAACAAAAAAGCTTTCTTTGTTATCACAGTTCCGGTAGTTGTTCACAATCATTCCTTCAGAACTAATAAACAAATGTAAAACAGAAGACAAAAAAAAAAAGAAATTCACTAGAAGAAAAATGCCATTAAATTTATAGGAATTCCCACTCACTAATGCGATTGCTTCAACAAATTCTGCCCAATAACACGATGTGGGTTAAAAGGATATCAGTTCAATGCAACATCAGGACGTAAAGGAATCCCATATCAGCGCAACAGATTGGCTAAGCAAAAGAGCTAACTTTGAACAAACAAGTCCATTGACAGGCTGTAATTTAACGGTATGTTCAAAGGCACCTACCAACTGAAAATTTTAGGCATCACCTGTAGTTCCCCATGTACTCAATGTTCACATTTCAGAGAAGATTTTCTGTAAAGCATCCTAATTCTATTGTGCGAATTTCTTTTCGATGCAGTGACAATAAACACCGCAAATAGAGCGTCCACTGACAGGCTGTCATTTAGCGGTATGTTCAAAGCCACCTACCAATTGAGAAAAATCCAGGCATCCCATGTAGTTCCTCATGTACTCAATGTTCACATTTCAGAAAAGATTTTCTGTAAAGCATCCTGCTTCTTTTGTGTGAATCTCTCTTCGATGCAGTGACAATAAGCTCGAATCGAAGAGAAGTGATGTAAAGAACCTGCAACTGGAGATATATATTTTATATATAAACATTGCGTCATAAAATTGCTATACTTCTTGTATGCTTGGTGTAACAGATCGAGCGCTTACCAATGACCCAAAAGCCAAAGCTATTGGGTAGTGTTGCCTACCCGCCCATTTATACCGATTCTCTTTTTCATTCGGATCCGATGCGGGACAAAGAAGACTCCTCTAACATTCTCCCCCACCCGAACTCACAACGCCCTCGTTGCAGTCAGACCACTCTGCCTACCCGTCCTCCCTAATTACGGAAGGATCCAATAACGACCCGGACTCCACCCAGGTGAGCGCTAGGCATGACACCGGATCAAGAACTGGGTCTGACTCTAATATCAAATGTAACGAGTCGGGCGCTTACCACTGACCCAAAAGCCTAAGTTATTGGGTAGTGTTACCTACCCGCCCATTTATACCCTTTCTCTTTTCCATTCGGATCCAATGTGGGACAAAGAAGACTCTTCTAACACTTGGCCAGTACAAGAGAAAAATTGAAGTACCTTTTAAGCACATAAAACTTGTGTGACAGGAGCTCATCTATGGAGAGGAGATTGGAAATAAGAATGTTGTAGAGCATCATCAACACTCAATCGATCCTCCTAAAATTTAAACCATTTAAAACCACCATCATATTCAATATTTATCTATTTGCACCTAAAACTCAGCTGAATAGCAATTTCTTAAATCAAAAGCCAATATAGAAATAACAGTTAACATAAGTAAGACCATGTTATTTGGAACACCAAGGCAGTCAAGTGATATAAAACAGCTGCAAAGATTCCTAAATTCTAATTGGTAGTCCAAACTTCGAAAGTGAGGATGACAAGGCTAAAAATTTGTGTAACTGCATAGGAGGGAAGTTTGGGAAATAAAAGGTAACTAAACTAGATATGTAATGCACACATATGATAGCACTTTGTTAAAAGTAAGGCTCAGTTTACACTTCCAAAAGGTAAAAAGAAAGGCATAGTGGGGACATAGTTTCGAAAAGGTATACAGAAAGGCCAAGTGGGGACATAGAAAGTAAGGCTCAGTTTACACTTCCAAAAGGTAAAAAGAAAGGCAAAGTGGGGACATAGTTTCGAAAAGGTATACAAAAAGGCCATTGTCAAAAAAATTCAAATCAAAATCTAAAGGCATTTATGAGAACCTTTTATCAATAATTTTGTCATTGTGGCACTATGTACAGCACCAAAAAATTGTACTTTGACAATTGACAGTCATCAGCAGAAAGAAGTCAAACCTCCATATCATTGAATTGATAGATTATCCCAGGATCAGCTGTAAAATTCCTAGCACAATACATCATTATACAAACTAATGAAGTAGAAGCAAAGTTCTATCGAGGCACCTAAATTCTAACATACAAAGCGCAGCTTTATGTTTCAATCATTCGAGAATGAGTGACAATTGACTCAAATATTCCTGAAAAAACAACAAAGATTCTAACAGAACTTGTTACAGATCATACTGACTTGATCCTACTTAAAAATATGTCTATCTAAATAAACATGTGGGAAATGCAAACATATACCCTAAGAAAAAAAAATGTACAGTTTATCTCCAAATATTGGGTGAAAATGAATGATCCATGTCCCAGATAACCTTCAAACACAAGTTAGTGTTAAAAGAGCCTCCCAATTGGATATGCAAACATTTGCATGAATTGGTATCTTAGTGCTTTTAGATAGAAACATATCTGCAATGGCACTACTTGACCCAAACGTGGACAAGAAGCTGTTTTAATGCCAAATACAAAATTAGCAGTTAAAGAAAGTTCAGATCACAGTTAAAGGGGTGCATTAGTATAAATATAAGAAACTACCTAACAGTTGATCTGACAAACACCTAGCATCTCACTCAAAGACCATATTCTAGGGCAAACTATTTACTTTTTCCTAGCTTTTTGGGGACACAAACAAAACATCAATTCTTGGAACCGAGTTGTGCTATTGAGAGTGAACAAGCCAGTAACATTATCAACAAATATGGTGAATGGTTAGATGGCTCCAACACCATAGTACAGATGCGAAGGACGCTAACAAGAAAAAGCGGCAAACCAGGAATTTCACATGGATTGCATTCTGTACCTTGTGTAATCAACAATTTGAGAGAAGTTCATTGAAACATGCTATCTGTTAAGGTGTCCATGGAGATAAAAAAAAATTGAGCACCTTAGAGAACTCTAATCTAGAAGTTCATTTCAAGTATCAGTGTCAATGCCTTTTGCATTATTGTCATATATCAATGCAATTCTAAGCAGGAAATGAAGGGGCCAGGTGTGCTAGATTGCAAGACTCGGGTTTTATCATGAATTTCAAAAGTAGTATTTATCATAAATTTTTAGCTGCACACTGAAAGGAATTACAAGAACTAATTTCTTGCAAGAACAATGATTATCAGGAGACATCCAAAAAGAATCCAATCTACAACACAGAACCAGTTCAAGCACAAAAATGTTACAAGAACCAACAGCAGCGAACTATCTAATGGTATCTTATTTTGCATGAACTAACTTTTTCCAATAATGATATTAATTGAGATGATCCACCATTTATTCAAAATGGGTGGAGTAAGTTGGTGGTTCACACCAGCCAAAGAAAATAGTGGTGGCATCAACCAATTATAATTAAATTAGAGAACTGCATAATTTCATAACTTACTGGATCCCAAAGTAATAGTTGGCGCACTAATCGCAATGCCCAAACATTTGGAAATCTGCAGAAATTGAGAAAACAAGAATTGTAAAGGGAACGCTAGCATTAGGGAACAACAAAAGCAAGAAATGATATAAATGTACTTAATATAGAATAATGGATGATTATACAAACTAACCCTATTTTCAGAGGATCTCTACTCTTCATTTGATGGGAAAAGAACTCTTCAGAGCATTTCCAGGAAGCTGGTGAAGCTTCACCCTGTTTCCAAAGCAATGACAATTGGATTGGTAGGTATGTGTATGTGAAACCAATTTCATATATAAATATCTCTATATTATTAAAATGTGATTCATTAGACAATTCGGATTCATCTGAAGATGCACTTTCAATAGATTTTTTGACTAGTGTGTCTTTGTATAAACAATACAGTTTTGCATGATATTCACCAATGTTACTCTTCATTCTATGCAAATGTCACCCATACATTTCTAAAACACCCATATCTTTTATAGGCACTGCATTCTGCATGTCTGAGCCCTCACTTACTGTGCTCGGATTAGCACAGTTCAGTTCTCATTCCAATCCTTATTTTTTTAATTATGAATAAAATTAAAAGAAAAAAAAATGATCTATTTTTTGTATGACTGCCAAAACATCCATATCAATCAGAAAGGAAGCACCTAAGTTTAAGTCTAGATTTATCCTCCATGTATCTTGCACTATATGTAGTTCCATAATTACAAGTATGACAATACATTAATGTCATCTTAATATTAGGACCACAATATATTCTTAGACATGCACCATAACAGGACCATGTTGTACATTGTACATTGTACATACAAAATACATATAAAGAAAATAAAAAATCTTAGGTAAATGGTAGCCCATTATTACCAACATATATTGCCCCATATGCACTTCCAAATTCAAAAGAAATCAACAGCTACCTTATATTTGTTCTACCTATATCACTCCCGGTAAATTACATTCCAAAAAGTTTGTTCATTATGAAACATGATTTTAGTTGTTGGCATTGATAAGAGGAGAAGGAACTTCTTGTGGGAAAGTGATATCCATTGTGTTTTTCATTCATTTATTTATTATCTTCTTAAAAAAAAAAAAGTCGTACCTAGTGCACAAGGCTCCCGCTTGAGCGAGGTCTGGGAGAGGTCGATATCGGCTAGCCTTACCCTCATTTTTGGAGAGGCTGCTCCCAAGTCTCAAACCGGAGACCAAATCGCTTTGGACGAGCACAATTAATATCGCAACAATGTGCAACCTCTATTTATTATCTTCTTCTTAACTTGAATTAGCTAGAGCCAGTTTAAGGATTATATCAAAAGTGCAATATCAGAATTGGCTAAAATGTGAAATGATAGAGGAATGCTTTAACATATGTATTAAGCTATATTATCATAAAATATATGTGGTAGGCTATAAAATTAACCTTTTTTTTTCCTAGTTGGTACACACCCCCAAAGAATTGTTTGCACCCAAGAGGACTTGATCCTTATGGGTGCTAAAAAAATTAACCTTATTTATTAGTGCTAATGTGCACTTGTAATTTATCTTTGAATTTTTATGAATTATTGTTACATATTACATCCTATTGGCAAACACCGAGTAAGACCAGCACAACCTAGTAGTAAAAGGAACCACAGGTAATGCGAACCGAAGTTGAATGTAAAACCATGCTCGCCAACGACGAGAGAATTTATTAATACCCAGTTCATTTGTTAATTGAACGGAAGAAGGTAATCTAGAACTTCGTCAGACAGGAATGTTCATGTAACACTCTAGTTCTTCCCCAGAAAGAAATATGGAGCAAAAAGAAGGGGTAAGCCCAAAATATAGTAATAACATTGCAGAAAGGTGCAATTAAGGTCATAAGAAATTCCATATTAGCAACTGTATAAACCTGTTGTATCATGCAGCACTGATAATAATTCCAATATTAACTATATGCATTGCCTAAACATGTATAAAATGGAAAATAGAAAAAAGAAAGCGACAGTGCTTCTAAATAAATCTTAACCATTTAATGTCTTTATACATAGACACAAATATACAGTAGTAAAATCAGCAAGACAGAGAACTCACCCGGTACTTTGGATGATGTTTTGAGGAACTCCCAGGGATTAATATGCACATTTCCATGAATGATCCAAGTCTGGCACAATAAAACATAAGTTATCAATCTGTAAAACCAACCTCAAGGAAGGCATGCAAAATGTTTGTACCATTTAAATTAAATTAATCATTTTATTTTTCTTAATCCCTAAAAAAGAAAAAGAAAAAAAAATCAAAGTCAAGGGAAAAAAATAAATAAATCACCCCATGATATTTGTCAAAACTCTAGTTCCACGGACCCTATTTTTGTATCACAATTGACAAGCTCTTCTCCTACATTTTTCAGGGATGCTATATTTGCATTCCACTTTTATACTTTTGCACTCTACTTGTTTTAAATTATAAAAAAACACAATTACGCTTCAAATAATAAATAAAGTGGTGCGTAAGATTACTTTCTAGCATAATTGTGGAGCGTGATTGTGGAAGAGAATTGTGCCATTTCCTATAAATAAAAAAAGAACGCAAGAGTACAGAAGTGGATTCGAATCAAATAGGTTCTAGATTAATTGAAATTAACATGGTATCAAAGCAAACACGTTCTAGATTTGCATCTCAACACTTCCCTGATAACACATCCACGTACTTGCCTACTCACGAGGGGGAGTCTCACTGCAATTGAGGGGATGTGGTGATAATATAAATAATTAAGTTACACCAGACCATACCAACTAATTGGGGAGAGGCCATTTTCGGTTTCAAACCCGTGATCTCCAAGTCACAATGGAGTAACCTTACCGTTGCCCCAAGGTCCACCCTCAGTAAAAAGTAAATAAATCAATAAATATATTAATAAATCCGCTGTGAAACCCCTCCCTCCAAAACCCAACTTCAATGATCCCCTAACCCTTCGTGGCACGTATTAGAAGTTCTTGACAAGCTCTTCAAAGATTCCACCTAAATAAATGAAGAGATAATTGAATGAATTGTTACTTGGGCTTTATAGGACCATAAATATACCCCCTAAGCCCCATACCACACCAAAATAGCAAGAAAATAAATAATTTCTTTATCTTAATTTGTTTACAAATCTTGAGGTCAAATGAGTATCTACTATTTTCCCCTAAAATAGTAGCTAACTTGGACAAATTTTACAAGGACTATTCTAAAAAGCCACAGAGAAACATCATAAGCTTTCTGATGATGCACTGACGACCATGTATCAATCTTCACAAGGCATTCTATCCAGTCCCTTCACTTATGGCAATAAACAAGGTGAAATTTATTAGCATCTATTATGGCTCCATTAGTATACAGAAACTAGGCACAAACTAAAGAGAAAGTAGGTACATAAAACGAGAGAGATCTTTTTTTTTTTTTTTTTTGAGAATTAAGCAATGTTATAACAACAAATCAGGCATAAAGCCTAAGTACACATATACAAGGGCCATCCCCCAGGTGAAAACCCCAAATCCACCAAACAAATAAAAACCACCCCGTCACAGTCAACTATAAAACTCCTCTCACCTCAAACCTGATTACAGCACTCCAACATATCTCCCAAACAGCAATACAAACAACAAACATTACACTCACTTTCCCCCCTCTTACATAACATATCTCTGTTAGCCTGCAGCCAATAGACATCCCACCCAAGAGCAAAGAGCAGATCAACAGGACTGGGCAAGCACTTGCACCAGGAAAAGCAACAATATAGTTCAGCATTACACACCAAAAATGGTATCAGGTAACTCCCATTCAGTACTCAACCATTTATTAACCCTAATCACTTTGACCTTCTGCAATGAAAAGGCTTTAAATCTCACAGTTTGAATAATTTCCTGTTGAATCTCAGATTCCTATTTATACTTGCCCTCATACATCCTCTTATTCCTTTCAGCCCATATCAGATACACTGTAGCAGCAAAGCACCATTTATTCATAAGGGATATCAGAGATTTAGTTTTTAAAACCAGATTACACCAGTTCAGCAAACCATCCCAAGAGAGAGAGCGCAAGAGTGACTCCCCCTTAATAAATATTGTGGAATTAATATATCATTATGCCTTAAAACTGTTTTATAATATTGTTGAACCAAATCTGACAATACCATATGACATGTTACTCGAGTTCAATGTAGCAAACAATTTTGTGCCTATACCACAGACTTACTCATAACGTATCACATATAGCCCTTTCACTCAAGTTAATGAACAATTGTAACAGATGTCCTAGCACTATCAAAGTCATTAAGAGTTCATTTTAAAAAAGAACAATCCGACTTGTATTAAACAGTAAATGGGGAAAAGTCTCCATGTTTCCCAATGACACAACTCACTTATATGCAAGCTCCTTGAAGCCTTCATTCCAACCCTGAAGATGCTGATCTAAGAGAGCACGTGTCAAAGCATTTATCTGAAACACATCTGGGGATCCTAAAATCAACTCTAAGATCACAACACCAACGCTCCACATATCATACCTATCAAATAAAACAAGTAATGGCAGAAAATGAGTCCATCAAATAAAATGGTAGTCTACAAATATAACAAATGAAGATGAATCATTTTTTGTTAAACATGAAGATGCACACTATGCATTTAAGGTTCATAGATAAAACAATGCTAAACATCAATAATTATTAAATGGAACTCAACATACTTCAAAACTGTGTTTGCTGGCCCCTGATACCAACTCGCATTTAGGAAAGCTTCTGGAGGAGTATACTCATCAGTTTGTTCAGCTCTGAGAAACATGGATATAGATAGAAATGAAAACACGAAGTTACACAGCTAAAAAAATTTTAAGAAGGTTCCACTTCTTGTGCTATATATCATGGTGGACAGAATAGTGAACCACAAACTCATATTTGATTTAAGTGTTCAAACAGCACTCAAGCAAGACCCATCCCCTTCATTGCAGCTGTAGGAAGATGATAGCAGTTTCACATATAAAACGAACATGGGTCTTTAGCTACAAAAGGATAGAGATTTAGGACAAGCAACAAGAAAAAATATTAGCTCCCTTGTCATTGAGATTCTTCAATTAAAACAAGGAAATGCCACAAGATAATGTTGCTAAACCACTAAAAAGTCCTGAAACAGCACTGCTTTTGGGGAGAAATGTGTTTTCAACCCATTGAAGAGTCTATGGCTGTTCACAGGGGAAAAAAAGGAAAGAAAGAAATAAGATTCTGAAGCAACTAGACTTATTTAAGAGAATCTACGGAAAGAAAACTTCCATCCAGACGTTTAGATTTGTAGTCTTATAAACGATAGATGTAGGGTTTTCTTAGAGTGCAAGTTTGCGAAAAAGTCTTTTTAATCTAGCTCCCTTGTCATTGAGATTCTTCAATTAAAGAATAGAGATTTAGGAAAAGCAACAAGAAAAAAAAATATTAGTTCCCTCGTCATTGAGATTCTTCAATTAAAACAAGGAAATGCCACAAGATAATGTTGCTAAACCACTAAAAAGTCTTGAAACAGCACTGCTTTTGTGGAGAAATGTGTTTTCAACCAATTGAAGAGTCTATGTGATGCAGGACAAGTAGGGGCGCTTCAATATCAAAATATATTGAGAAGAAGAGAGAGAATGAGAGGAGAATAATAGAGAAGAAGAAGATTAGGGGAGAAGGAGGAGAAGAAGAAGCAGGAGGAAGAAGAAGTATGTAATCTCAATAATATTCAATATTCAATCATCAAAAAGTACCTTTCACAATGCATGAACCAACATGTAAATAGGCAGCAAGGAAAACCCTAAAATATTAAATAACAAAAATATCTCTAAAATAAAAACATTACTAGTATAATAATAATATTAAATAAAAATTATCCCTAATTATCTATCTTTGCCCCTTCTCCAAAAATAGAGGCGAAGCACGTGCAACTCATGCATGTGAATCATAACTCATCCTACATCAATTCACCCCGGCTGAGAAACTCTTCTCTGAAGAGTGAAGCAGACAATGTTGCTCGGAAAATCTCAAATCAACATGGCAAAACTCATTTGTACTCCATGTGAAATTAGAAGAGGGGTAGTACTTCCACAGTAGCCATAGTAGATCACTCTAATGGTCACGAACGTCCTCTACCCAGTCCAAAAACCATAGCTGACAGAATGGAAGAACAAGTGTTGATGCTGAAGAAAATAGAACTCCACCTGTAGGAACATAAGATAATAACACAGGTGCTTTAAAAGTACCATGTTTAGGCATCAAATACTCCACATCAAAAATTGAATTAGTACTCAAATCTAATGACTAGTCAAAGAAATATACATTAGGTCCTGACTTATAAATGATGCGGAAAATTCTAATAATTTGGCCATGCTTTATATGGAAAGAGTTCTTAAGATAAGGATGCGGTAATGCACAAATTATAACAAAATCTCCTTCAAAACATTCATGATTCCTATTATGAGCATATGTAGCAAGTTCATAATTTTTATTACTCAAAACAATTTCGTATCGCATATCAGCATGAAAATCATGGACAAGTTGGACAAAGGAATTAAGGAATTCAAGCGAATACATATATGGAGGTGGGTGATTATAATCAATGGACTGGCATAGTAAATAATGGTAAATAATCTCAAAAGAACAACTACTAATACACTGATTAGTCAAACTAGTATAAACAAACTCCATGATAGGCAAAAATAAATCCCAAGTGTCTAGATGCAATCTTACAAGATAACTGACCAACTTTCCTAGACCTTGGTTAACAATCTCAAGTTCCCTATTAGTTCAAGGACATGATGCAGAAGGAAATTTTAGATTTGTCCCTAAAAATGTCCAAAGTGTCCCAGAAACTACTGTTGTACTTCAAATCTCTATTTGACACAATGGAAGTGGGTGACTCATGATGTGTAACAACTCTCCCATTTGCTTCAACTAGTATGTAGTATCAATGTTGCAGTCATCAAGGCCAACTACTGACTGAGGAGCACAATGACTGATTTCTTCACAAGACACCCTATTAGAGACGTGACTACTTCCAAAATACTCTTTTCCAAATGAACAAATAGAAGTGACTACTTCTACAAAGTCAGTGAACAAAAGGCCCATAGATTGCAGAACCTTCAAAAGACAAGGCTTAACAACTGTAGCTCACTTGTTCGGGACCTTTTCTCCTAACTTGTAAGATTGAGGTGAAATAGACTGATTTCCCTTTTTAACACTAGTTAGAAGAGGATTAAGTAGTTCCACTGTAATATAGTCACATTCCTCAAGTACAAAAGTCATAATTTCCTCCATTAATTTAAAGATATTGTCCGGATGATAATCTCTTATTCTGTTAAAAAGTACTGGAACATTTGGACAATCAACTCATCACATTCCAAATCTAGCATTACCAAACATAACTTAACACTTGAAACTGTGTTGAGAATTTTGATCCTACTAAAGAAAGATCAAATCTATCAGATAGATTTTCAAAGGATGACACAATCACCCGAAAGACGTTTTTCATCTGATTGTCATTATAGGGAAGATCAGGGGCTGTAATCCTTGTCAACTCACTAAGGCAGGAGGCTACAGCAACTCTAACCTCACAATTTGAATGCTTTAAAAATTCTTCAGTAATTAAAGCCTTCACTATTGGAAATAGTGCAGCTTATATTGAAACACATGGGTCCTAGTGTACCTTGCAAAGCAAGTGATCAGTTTTGTTAAGCAACCAATGGAGCTTATGGATAGAGGATAGACATTGAAGAAACTTATTTCCAATTTCCAAAATCTGTTGTTCCAAACCTCTTTTCAAGGCCATTTTGTTTCCCTTTCATCTTCACACCGGTTAGTTTGATTTTCATGTGAAGGAAAATTTGGTTTGCCAACAATCTTAGTCTTGCTTAGCTTAGAACACAACCATTGGGGACATAAAACAATGTTCACTTGAATGGTCTTGGCGGTCTCAAAGGAATGGTATAAACATGAGTATAGTCAAGGACAAAATGCCGATAGATTACTCAAATTGACTCAAGTAACTCAAATTATAAAATTATCACAGTGCACAATCAAGAAATCTGAATGCAATGAAATTGATTATGCCAAAATCCATGCACTAACCACAGGTATTTAGGTGCAAAAATAAAGTGGAAACAGTGATAACAAAATAAGAGTGGATGTAGTGATATCAAAGGTAAATAGCAATTGAAGTAAATAATTAGGTTCAATAATCAAATGGGTTCAATCAGGACCTTTTTGCAAATTTCATGACTAATCAAATAGATAAAAGTACCAACTACAATTTTTAATTGAAGCATATGTACCTTATTGAAGTCCAATGTAGCTCCCAAGTGTCAAAGATTACCCCAAAAGTGGCTGACCGAATAGAAATAGGAATTCTGTTTTTTTTTTTTTGCTGAACAGGTTCAAACTTGGACTGGCTTACTATTGTGCACTGCTGAACTGGTTTGTGCTGAAACTCTTTCAGTTCTGGACTGGTTCCAGAACTAGTATATCCCTGTACCAGTAACCAAATAAGCTGGAGGTGATATTGGGTTGGGCTGGAGCTACTGGGCCAAGAATAATAATTACCAAATAAGCTGGAGGTGATTTTGGGTTAGGCTGGAGCTATTGGGCCAAGAATAATAATTAGATCTGATCCAAATCTGGGGTTTAAACTGAGTCCGGGTCCAACCTGGGTCAAATTGTATCACGGGCTGGGTTTCGGTTATAAAATGACGATGGAGGAAGAGAAGACCCGCGACGGCGACGAGGATTTTTCGATGTAGTCTGACCACTGGTCGCCAGTGAATGGGGACTGTCCGCTGATTCTAATGTTAAAGATTCCAGCGCGATGAAGGACTCCTTCTGTTCTTATCTTTCTTCGGTTTTTTTTTTTTTTTTTTGGTGAAGGGTTGGCCTTGATTTTCCGGCGATAAGGTTGTTGGGGCTGTGCGAAGATGATGACAGTGATGGAGGAGGCTATGGTTCTTGAGAATGAGGCAGCGGTGGAGTTAGCGTTGATTCAATGTGTGGCAATGGTGACTTTGTATGATTTGGCTTGTTACCGGTGTTGGTTTTAGGACTGAAAACTTATGGGTTTGCAAAGAGGGTTCTGGATTTTGAGCTGTGTTTGGTGATCTGTGGTATGGGTTTTCGGTCGGTTGTGGGATAGTGGTTTTTTTCTGTTGAGACTTGAGGCTTGTGTGATCGAATCTTGCTGTTGTGTTTGGGGTTCTCGACAGTAGGCTGACAGTTGCTGGCCTCCGATTACAGGGTATGTACTAGGGATGGTTTCCAAGCGATGGACAAGGACAGAGGGTTGGTTTAGGATTCAGACGAATGGGTGGCAGTTGTTAGGGTTGATGGGTGGTGGGTTATGGTTTTGTTTGAGATCTGGCGATGGACAGTACTGCTGGCTTGAATATGGTGAGATGGGTTAAGGTTTTGATTGGTTGCAGATGGTAAAGAGTGGAGCCTGTATTCGGTGGTTTACGTTTTTTGTGACAGTGAGAGTTAGGTTCCGATGAGTGAACAGGGGCTGGTGATTTGTGACGGTTGTTGGGTATTGTTGTTTGTTTGGGGTTGTCAACTGTTACGGTGGCAGAGGAAGGTAATGAGGACTTGACAACTAGCGTTAGGGTTTTGCAGATGGTTGTGATGGACGGCAACAGTTAGGGTTTAGGGTTCGTGATTTGGTGGTATGGGGTTGTGCCGAAGAATGTTTTGATGATGATTGGTTGTGACAGTGGTTTATGGTTTGGGTAACGGTCTCGGTTGATGAACAGTAACCAACGGAAAGGTTGCTGTGAACAGTTTGTGAATACTTGCAATCAAAAACTTTGAATCTTTTGCTCTGATACCAATTGAAGCGGGACAGGTAGGGGCGCTTCGATATCAAAATATATTGAGAAGAAGAGAGGGGAGAATAATAGAGAAGAAGAAGATTAGGGGAGAAGAAGGAGCAGGAGGAAGAAGTATGTAATCTCAATAATATTCAATATTCAATCATCAAAAAGTACCTTTACCAACATATAAATAGGCAGCAAGGAAAACCCTATTCAAATCCTACTACTAAAAGTAAAACCCTAAAATATTAAAAATATCCATAAAATAAAAACATTACTAATATAATAATAATAATATTATTAAATAAAAATTATCCCTAATTATTTATCTTTTCCCCTTCTCCAAAAATAGAGGCGAAGCACATGCAACTCATGCAGGCAAATCATAGCTTGTCCTACATCACTATGGCTGTTCACCGCGGGGGGGGGGGGAAAGAAAGAAAGAAAGAAGATTCTGACTAGACTTATTTAAGAGAATCTATGGAAAGAAAACTTCCATCCAGATGATTAGATTTGTGATCTTATAAATGATAGACGTTAGGTTTTCTTAAAGTGAAAGTTTGAGAAAAAGTCTTTTTTATTTGAAAATAATAGGTAACAGGTTACTTATGATCATGATGTAAGGGAGAAAACCACTCAAACGAGTGAGCTCTTCTAAATTGATAACAATTCAAACTTATCCTGCAACAATTTAGACAGTTTATGCTCATTTAGTAGGGCTATTTCTACTTTTAAAGTAGCTTTAATCTTTGAGGTAACTGCACAGAGGTTAAACTTGTCTGTGGATAAACATAAATATAGGAGGAGAGAGTCTCCATGGAGAAATGACATACCTCGAAGGTCCAACTGACCCATATAAATGCTTCATCGTGAAGTCATCCATTGCGCTGCCGAAGTCAATAATGCGCCTAAACAATTGAACCCAAAAGCATACATAATCATTTTATCGAAAGGAAAAATTAAAAACACCTCTGTTCCAGTCAAGTGTCATTCACAATACAAGTATGATATGAAATCAATTTATAATAGTTCAAGGCACATTCAACAAGTTAATCAATTGCTTAGTGTTGTAGAAAAAGGAAGAGCTGTAACACTTGGTTCAAATAATGCCAAAGGTCAAGCATGTATCAGAGTGCCCCTCCTAAAACCTATAGCACCCTCAATAATAAGAACCAGCACTTGGAATTAGCTTTTGAATCAAATAAACAAAAGCATGCATATTGACCTCATTGAAACAGCTACAAACTTGAACTATACAAGATCAATGTTGACGTGATACAGGAAAGAGAACCCAGTGCAGACACATCATGTTGAATTAGGCCACCAAAGCAGAACTGAATGTCATTGAGCAAAAGGAATGCTTCCTACGAAGCATCTTAGGATGTCATGAGTTGAACCACAGACCCAAGCACAGAATATACCAAGTTCAGCATATGCTATTAGTGACTTCTTGAACTTACTTGTGACAGTTGGTACTTGTCTTGTATCAACCAGGAGAAAGTCAAAGGTAAAAGGGAAAAAATGAAAACCCTAGAGAAAACTAAAGGTAGAAGGAAAGATGAAAACCCCACTGAACCTCCTCAAGGAAAGGGTAAGAGGAGAAAAGAAATCTCTAAATGCACCACAGGTCACTCAAATGGAAGCGTTGAATCAACTTAGATGCAGGGTAGACCAAAATATATGTGTGTGTATATATATATATATATATCAAGAAAAAGACTAATTTTATTATAAAGTTCAGAAAATCTCACAAACATTGCGTCTCCTAACCTAACCAGGATTTAATGCCTTAGAAATGGACTTGAAGGAAAATAACGAGCCTCTTCCATTTACAGGTTAGAGAACCTCATCTAGAAAAACCTTAGATGTGATATTTTTTTGATAAGTTTCAAACCTTAGATGTGATCATGATAAGCTTAATCTCACCACCACAAGAGTCCTATAAAGAATTGGTAGTTGCCTTGATCATCACCCAAACCAATAATTCAATAGAAAATTAAAGTAATTAATATATTGTAATAAAATCTATGTGGCAGTATAGGATAATCCATGTGGACCATATTACCAAGTATATATATTCTGATAATATACTTTTGATGATAATGAAGATAATACCCATTCCTTTGGTGACTCCAACTAGTGGTTTGCATAAAGTCCATTATGATCCCATCATCTACAGTGCTTCATTGATAAGAGAAAGCTTACAAAGTTGACACAAGGGTCCCAAACTTGACAATGTAGGCAAGAGGCCTGTGATCTCTAAGGATTTTAGTTGTCTGTAACTTAGAAGGCATCTATCTTAAATTGTGTGTTAGGAACATGAAATTTCAAAGGGTATTGTACTTTAAGCACTCAACTTGAAACAGCAACCGTGGGAGGTAAGTATACATTTTGCCATGTACGTGATATATATGCATGAGTTGCATGTATATTCTGCTACTAATACTAACTGCTTACATCTGAGAAGTACATGTCTTACCTCTCAACATGGTTGCTCTTCTCCAAAGCTAAATACTTGAAGCTTAACCTTTAAAATTTCTCATTTTTTGCACACTCAGATACCTATGATAGACTACATGCCTTAGACTTGATGAAATCACAAATTCAAGCTGTTGGTATGTCTTATACTGTCAGGTTAAGACCTTATCTGTACAAACCTTAACAGATTCCACAATCAAGGAATCACTATTACATGATGATCATAGTTGTATACTTAGTCCAAGTCACTAGTATAGTTCATCAAGTTTTGAGGTACATGAACACACAAAAAGAAGCTAAGCCAAAAACATGAATACATGCAGAATGGAGTTCTAGTATTCAAAAACTCACATTTTTGTTCGAGCACAGATTTGGTAAGCCCAATGTCGTATATGCCTTGGATCTCAAACTATATTACTGTTAAATATGAAGGCACAGGTGGTAGGATTGAAGGAGATAAAAAAGTCAATATCATGTTGACCCTTGGTTCAGGCCCAGCCATGTGTTTTAACAACTAAAAGAAAAAACAATGTTCCTGAAACGATCACTTAAGCAAATTTTGCAAGAGTTGCATAGTGTGGCCTGGATGATCATTTGGACAAGGATAAATGACGATCATGGTGATTGGTGAAATGAGTTAATTCTAACCAACGATGTACCAAAAGTTTAGCTCAGGCATGCAACCCAATACTCAAATTTGTAATTTTTCCCAAGTGGAAAAGATTTTGAAATTTTTGAGGGGAAAAATTTATAATTTTTTTGGTAAAATAAAAAGAAATTTGAGTGGGGGTAGCTACCCCCACTGAGCTTATTGTAGCTCCGTCCCTGGCTAAGAGAGTTGATGGTTGTGGGGGGCTTGAGAGCAAATATATAGGAGAGCTTCACCAAAATTAGTGAGGACATTATTATGATTTTAGCAAAATTCTAAGAATCTAATATAAATAAATAATTCAGTGGGGGCGGACGCCCCACTCGGCCCCATATGCCTCGTGCCTGATTTCCCCATACATGTCCTCTAGCACGTCAATACATTTATTTGTAAAGACCATATCATAGATTTTATCTAGATCTGTAACAACCATATGATGATCTTTCTTCTTCCCTCTAAATTTTTCCAATAACTTTCCTTGTTAACCTCCCGGTGATAAATCCAAAATAATTCCAAATTGATTGTCTAATACTGTAGTTTCTGTCTTGTCTTACTCGTTGCTCAATAACTCTCTCCCAAATTTTCATAGTATCAATAGTGTGATACCAAAATAACCCATACAACTTTTTATATCCCGTTTATCATAACATGTTAGTTATATTTGAGTTTATCATTTTTAAGTTAGCAATTTTGGTAATACCTCGTGGCTTTTTTTTTAATGAAGTAAAAAGGTGGTATTATGCATAAAGAGCGCCAGAAGGGGCAGGCAACTCATGTATACACAAGGTATACTAAGGAGACGCATTAGACTTTTACTGTACAACTTGAAACACTGAAGAGATCTAAAAGTGTAAAGAATCTGAGAATCTCTTGATTCCTGAACATCCAAAAATGGAAAGCATTCATCATTAATTGAATAATCCTATGATTCAAAATTTCCACTCTTCAAAAGTATGCCCATTCTGCTCCTAGCAAATGCTCAACATAACGATATAAGGATGCAACAAGTCACATTTGAAGAACTCTTTGCTGGCAGACTCTCCACTGAGCAACAGAGAAACTTCTCCACAGATTGAGGCATAACACAAACACACCAAATAACGAGAACTACATGCACCAAAAATCTTAACCTATCACATAATGAAGGATTAAGTAATTACTAGTATTCTCAACCTTAGATGCATGCAACACCAATTAGGGGCATCTTTCCCCTACTGCCCAAATTATCCATAGTCAGCATAGCTTCCAAAGCGGCAGTTGGCACAAAAAAGGAAACTTTAGAAGGCACTCTAACCTTCCAAGCTCCTTTCCAAATGAACCTAGGCATTTTCTCCTATGTAGCACCCTATCCGATCACTCCTTTCAGGCTTCCATATCAAAACATCCTCCCTACCCCCACACACAGAAGCATACATCTCAAGACATCCAACATGTGAGCCTACCTGAAAGGAGGAGGCTGATACAACTCAAGATGGGTCAACACTACAACCCAAGTCAACCACCCTAGCAGGTTTGGATCGGTTTCCCAAGTTCATCAGTTCAGTTTAGTTCTCAAGTAGTAACTGGTAAGAACCAATTTTACTCATTTCATGTCCAAATTAGAAGGTCAATAAATTTATCTCATCAGTGCAATTTAGTTCTCAAGTACTAACTAGTAAGAACCAATTTTACTCAGTTCACTTCCCAATTAGAAGGTCAATAAATTTATCTAATCCAAGAACAGTATTCAAATATTTCAAAGCTTGGTTCCTGCTGTTACACAAGAAGAGAGGGATGAAACCCACATCAACTGACAGAGCAAAAATATATGCTCACAATCCCTTATATAAGGAGTTTCTCACTCAATCCTTAATCTGAAGGTCATAGAACTGTTTGAATGGACCCTTTTGGGCATGCCAAGTCCAATACGCCATGTTAAAAGCAGAATATATCCATGCTTCTGGTTTAAACTAAAACCAAACTAAACCAACACAGTTTTATCTGCTTGGTTTGGTTTGTTTCAGTTTTGAGGCCTTCATTTCAGTTCTGGATTAATACTTCAGTTTGTTAAGGAATTGTGATGAACTCAACCAACCTAGAAAGGTGCACCCCTACTTTGAGATACTAATCTCAGTGCACATTAGGTAGCAAATTTAATTACTTAAACCAAACAAAGTTTTTCCAGGTACAAACACAAGAATGCCTCAAGCCTAAACACATAGAAAATTCCATTTAGCAATTAAGATGATGAAGCTGACAAAATTTAGAAAGAAAGGCCTGCACAGAAGAAAAGTGAAAGGTAAAGACCATAACAGTAACAAAAAAGCTAAAGTACATTTTGGTGCTATATTTCTTATCTCCACTTGGGCTTCCTTTCAAGCATCTCCCAGAATCCTGATCTTCAAAGCAAATGACCATGTTCTCTTCCAAGAAGAAATATAAAAGAAATACTTAGTTAGCAACTTAGCATATTCCTGAAATAATGACTTTCCATTGGGTGATCTAAAAGCATAATTAAAAGAAAATGAGAAAAGGAAGAGAGAGAGAAGAAGAAGATGAAGAGCTTCAGAAAGTATGAAGAGTACAAAGCACATATCCCTAAAAAGTTAAAAGGAACGAGGCATAAAGAGGTTTCTGATTGCCCACTAACAAAAGATGCATTTATGACATTAGAAAGACAAACTGAGTGGCAAATGGTTTCTACAGAAGTTCGAATTTTTTTTTGTAAAGGACAATAAAATACATACAAGTTTTTTTCTCTAGTGTATATAATCAACTCATCAAAGCCATTTCCCACTAGAATGTTTTAATTAGTACTCTGAATTTGCATGATATGCAAGTGCATGAAATTTCAGAGACCTATTGTTTTTCAGGAGTGCTTTCTTGAAGTTTCTACAAGAATAAACTATGCCAGGAGCATTGGTAAATTTATGATAGGAGTATTACATGGAAAATCTATTATCGATTGGCCAGAGTTAAAGATAACCTGAGCTTGGATCGACCAAGGAGTTGATTAATATCTTCCAATGACAATAATGTTGTTTCTGATTCATAAAATGATCATCTATAGCATAAAAAGGTAGTAACGAACTCACCAGGTTTAATATCCCTGTGGACGATATTGCGGTCATGGCATGACTTCAGTGCCATCAACTGAACAAAGTCAAAGGAAGTATATAAGGTAGATATATTGGTGCAGACATCACCAAATAACTTCAGGAACTGAGCTACTTTTTGGTATTTACAAACCCAGAAAGAAACTTGTAGTTCTATCAAAAAGCAAAGATATAAGCCCAAACATCCACGATCTATGGGCTTGTAACCGATTAATACTAAAACTCCAATTGTTAGCCATTCCAGAGCTTCAAGCTGAGAATACAGCCAAATCATCAGGATGCCTCGGGCACTATTTTATCCATTGACATTAAAAAAACGTTTAAGCTTGATGTGCACATGCACTAGGAAAAATTATTCAGAGAAATCAATTCATTCATAAATTAACCATGTTTCACTTGTGTAGAGAAATTATGCTACTCACAATACGAAATTTAACTGTTTGACACCAAGGCATCCATCCTCTTATGGGCAGAATCACATGCACAGAAGATGCAACATCAACCCAAGTAAGCGGAAGTAACAAATCATATAACCCACAGATTCAAAATTAGAAAGATTTTTTAAAGACTCGTGGTAATAGAAAAATCAATCCAAAACAAATATAATACAATGCAAAGATGGAATGATATCCAAGTTACCATATTGTCATGATAGTATAAAGATCAATCATAAAAAATGTGCAGAATTACCAACTGCCATATAATATTGCGCATTTCCTCCTGTCCTGCTTCAGTTGTCTTCAACCAATGCCACCACTTCGATGGACGCAATACCTGAACGCGCTTCACGTGTTCATCATTTACTTCATCAGCATCATTTTCCATTTCTTCTGATGTATACAGAAGCTTTGACAATGACACACCTTCATGACGAAATACAAGCCATATTTCATTGGATCGAGACTCGAAAGACTCTACATATCTTGCAATATGATTCAGACCTTCTTCGTAGGTAGCTCTCTGAAGTTGTTTCTTGTTAGGGAACTTATTTTCAAAATTCCAGGTGTTTCCAATCTCATGAGCAACTGTATCATTTGTTTTTGACAGGTCATAGAAATCTGGTTGGGATTCTTTAAAGAAAGAGTCGGATATTGCTGCTGACAGCGAACCCACTAAAAATGAAGAGGCATTCAAGAAAACCTCCCCAAAATGCTTCTCCCGTAGCCCGCTTAAGTAAACAGTGGTCCCTCTCTCCACCTGTTTACAGTAACTAATCATTTGATGCTCTAAGCCTTCATGAACTATTAAAACTGGAAAAAATTTGTTATCAAAGTAAAAGTCAAATCTGCTAAAGAAGTAACTAAAAAGGGTTAATGTACAATAAGCTGAAGGCCACATCAACTGCTTATACACCTATGAATACAAGAATATAAAAACAAATCATCTTACAAAACTTGACCTCATATCCCAAAAAAATGATACAAAAATAAATGTAGAGAAAAAAAAATGACAGAGAAGCAAAGATCTTTTATACCACTTAGTGTTCGTTACTTTAGTGGACAAGTAAGAATAGTAAGAAGCCAATTAATTCTCTAATATTCAAAACAGACAAATCAAAAACCACTCCAACTAATGAGACTACAATGAGTTTTGTTATAACAATCTGGAAGCAGTCATTTAAAGTGCAAGGGGGTATAGATAGATAAATAGATAGACAGATATATATAGAGAGAGAGAGAGAGGAGAGAACTAATGAATCAGATACATTGTGATTCATTATCTTTCTCACAAGGCCATCTATAATTAGGCCTCGACAAATTTTTCCCTACATGTAATTCAATAAAGATCTTTGTTACTAAGCTACAAGATCTGTGTGACAAACCAGTATGCAAAAGTGTTCAAAAAGCTCAACTTTGACTTCTTATTATGGAAATCTTAGCAAACTAACAAGCAAAGGAAATGTAAGAAGCACAGGCTATTATTAGAGCCGCTGGCATCTTCTACCACCCCAAAGGTAGAAGCACATCTGATGGGTTCAAATGTGTGTATTCTTGTCATATTTACCAAAAAAAGAAGGTTAATTTAAAAGATGAATGACATTTTATAAAATTACAACAAAGATGGCCTTTCAAATCACATGGAGACACCAAGGATAAGCACAGACTTCAACACGCGAGGACAAAAATCCAATAAAACAATAATACCAATATTCGTTCAACATGGGGAAAATTTGAGTTGTTACAAAAAACTCTATACAAGAAAACGAGATGTTCCAGATAAATAATGTGCCAAAAATGCTGCTAGCCTGCTAGACTAAAGTGAATGTGCCATAAAGTGAGCTAACCAATTTTCTCTTTTATCAGTACAAAGTATGCTCACTATTGTGCACCACCTTCTCACCACCTAACCATTTTCCTTGTCGATATGCTTCAAAAACTACGCGAAGGACAGAAGATAACACTACCATTTGAAAACTTAATAGTACATGTATTTAGTCAGAAACAAATAAATATAACACAAAACTAAAAGGACTCAGTAATACTACTCAATACAAACTTTACAGGGAATGATGTCATACATAAGGTTGACAAAAAGAATGAGAAGAGTAAGCAAAAGATAATATCCTTCTCACACACAATACCAGTAACTTTTAACTTTTATTTACCAGGAAAAAAATGATGAGATGTAGAGAGAGAAAAAGAGAGAGAGGCAGACAGACAGAGAGTTCATAAAAAGCATGTAATCCTGTGTTACCAAATAAACACTTCAAGAGGTTTGGATGAAGAGATAGACGCACCATCTGTGCTAGATAAAATAGTTAAGATAGCAGAGGATGAGGCTAACACATGAAATAGAGTAAACAACAGCACTACTCGAGCATATAGAAAAACACTCCAGCGAGTGCCTCCAGGAGCTTACAGAAAACATTCATGAATTCCCAGCGATGATCTTTGCCATCACAAAAATGTTTAAATGTACATAATTTGACTTGTTCCGAAGCATCAATTTCTGCAAAACTGAATCACTAGCATAAATTATAGCTTTATCCGGTCCATCCACCTTTCAGAAAAGAGAAGAATTCTCAACCTCTTTAAGACAGGAATGCCAGATGCCATTCAAATCATCAGACCTTCTTTGGTTAGGAAGTATGAAGAAACTTACTGGCGCAAAAATTGTGGAGATTCTTTATTAAGAACTTTTCTCACATACAAACCAATGAAATAACATATGCATTCACTGAATCCATTTGCAACTGGCAGCAACATCACCAGATCAACTGAATCTAAAGTCAGGATTATGATCAAACCCATCCACTTCCTAGTGATGCATAGTTGCTGACTAAAACTGCTCTACCTAAAGAGTATTAATTCTTGCTACAATTAATTCAGAAGAGGAAATTTGTCTACCGGAAAAATTAGGCAATGCATTCCGTATTCCATTGCCTATCTCCAAAAGCAAAAGCCTTTTAGTATGTTTATCAGCAGCAAATGCATACCCAGTTCTTTGCTTTACCACTATTGTAATTTGCCTTCCGTAAACTGAAGCTTCAAAATTTCTGGTTTGTTAACCGCCATCTACTCTAAAAGCTTAAACTGTTGGCGAGGGTGTACCTTTGAAATTTAAGTTCTCTAACACGCCCTCTCATGTGTGGCCTTGTTTTGGTCCAACACGTGTTCCAATTTTACTTTATCAGGGTGCCAGTGAGCTTTGAACTCAAGACCTTGCCTGTTCTAATACCCATGCTAACCACCATCTACTCTAAAAGTTTAAGCTATTAGACAGGGTGTAACTTTAATATTTAAATCCTCTAGCATGGTTGGGTGAGAAACTCACCCGAAAGCAGAATTCTGAATCACTTCTTGGATCCAGAATAATAAACTACAAGAAACACTAGCATATTCAAGCAACCAATCTTAAGGCGGCAATAACATTGAGGAACAAATCTAACTCCCTAGTTTCAGAAAATGCCTACATATGATAATGGCACTCATATTCAAAAGGATGATCCAATGCCACTTAATTCTCAATAGTAAAAGGCCCAAGCAATCAAAAAGCAGCAGGAACCAACTAATAGAGACACTTATACCACAAGGAAACAGCAAGCAGAGCTTAAATACTAACATATGGGCCATTGAAGCCTCTTATGGTTTCTTCTTGATAGCACTTCTTGTTATAATAACCAGAAAAACTAGGGCCTTTACCATCATGCTGAAATGGCTTTGGCAGTTGGCACTTCTCTGCACCACTTTAAAAAAAATTCTCAGCATAATTTTGTTGAAGTTGGATTAGTCAACAGTGTCTTAGAAAGGTTCAAAAATAAGTTAACCACAATATTCTTACACTAAAACTGTGAGATAATTCAAAAGGTGCCTGATTTCTATTGCCATACCAATTTGTGTCTCCAATATATTATCATGACTCATGAGGCATGCATATACCCCTGAATATGCAAACTGTGACCCCAATTCCCAGCCCGACTCAAAGAAAGGAATTGAAATTATCTTGACATGTGATACAATATCCACCCTTCAGTCAGAGAAGACTACCTCTTTGGAAGCCACAAACTTGAGACTCTGGACCCACACTAATAAAGTTATTATGATCCAAGAAAAGTGACCCTGGTAGTTTTGGATGCTTTTAGTTATTTTAATTTAGAGACATGATTGACAAATTTAAATTATCCTTGGTTTGTACGGGTAAGAAAAATTTTAAGATAATATAACAGACTAACAGTACTATAGCAGGTACAATTCAAGCGACTGGAGCAGTGGACTAATTCGGTTATTTTGTCATTTTACTTGCATTTACGTTTTGCAAAACCCTACTTTTCTTCCCCATTCCTGGAAACCTCTTCTACCAATTACCAAACAACCCTGAAATAAATTATAGCGAACCATAAACATAATTCTTCATTATAGTACTGAAAGTATAAAAGGTTCTGCATCAACAAGAGACCCAAATTTTAGTTGCCACCAATCATTGATTCCAAGGTGCTTTAAATAACTTATCTTTTCAATCCTGGTGAGAAAAAGAGACTATCAAAGAGAGAAGAGGAGGAGGGGGGGAGAGATAAGGCATAAAAGAATGAGATAAAATAAGGCACCTTCTTAATTTGATCACAATGGTTTCCCTAGTTTCTAACTGGACCAGTGAACCTCCTTAACTTAGAGTCAGACTAAATTCAAAAAGATATTATGAGATAAAATAAGGCACCTTCTTAATTTGATCACAATGGCTTCTCTAGTTTCTAACTGGACCAGTGAACCTCCTTAACTTAAAGAGTCGTATTAAATTCAAAAAGAAATTAAATCCTTGAGATATCATATATTATGATGAGAGAAAAGCTTTGTACGAACAAAAAGGGAGCAAGTAAAACAATAAAGGTTCAATGTGAGTTAATTGAACTAATTACCATTATACGCTTCAAGATGAACAAGTTGTCCTCAGGAGGACTAGCGTTACAATCATGAGCAGACGAGTTTGTTTGTGAAGCTCTACCACAAGTGTTGAAACTATTAAATGAATACTTTTTGTTTTTTAGGCCCCAACTCGAAGCATTGCTGCCTTCAGAACAGTTCCAATGAAATGCCAGCCAAACTTCACCATATGATCCACGATCAAACCTTTTCTTTAGAATGTACCTAGTAACCAATAAAGATGAGTCATATTCACAGTTCTCTTAAAGGATAAGAAAAAGATAGCATAAGCTTCATATGAAATAAAAATATGTTAAAAGCAAGCACAAATGAGGTCAAAAATTCAAAGAACACCAGCTAATGAACAAGTCTAATGCTGAAACACATCAACAGTCCAAAAGTCACCAATCACATAAAACTTGTCCCTACATAAGTTTCTTTATCACCACACTATTTGAAGCATGAGTGGAGCAACTAGTAAAGTACCCTCAATTTATCTTGTATATAGTGCGTCATACAAGGCTTTACACAATCCACCCCATTCTAATACAGGTGCCCTGGCACGGTCACAAGCAATATGAGCAAATTCAAACAGCTCAACCAACAAGAAATATATTGAAGGTTCAAGGTGCAGACACAGTAATTAAAGGGCCATGCTTCAGCATCTTGCATCTTTGCAATCCAACTAAGGATGCTCTTGTCGTTGCCCGTGTTGATACCATTAAAAAATAGCATTTGATATCAAACTGATCCTTGGAAACATGGTGATATACTGATATATAAAATATAGTCAAAGAGATGTCATTTCATCCAATCATCATCCTTTGTCTTGATCCCATTTGAATGGAAACTGAAGTTTCTCTTATTTACCGTCAGCTAATTCAACAAACTTTTAATTCAATTGAAAAAAATGCTGTATTGTATGTTGAATGCAAGGGCAGCCACAGGAATTTTCACTTTTAGGGGTGGGGGAAATTTAGTAATATGAAACTAAACATTGAACTAATACTATGAAAATACAATTTAAAAAATATTTTTTTTACAATAAAAATCTTAGAAGATTAAAGAGATTATTTAAAAATTAGATTTTTTTTACTGTGTCTCAAAATGCAAGCTTCAAAAATTATGGTAAAAATGAGTCCAAATTAAATTTTTGTTTGTAAGTTTTGAGGGACCACAAACTAAATCTTTTTCCATATTCTGTAACTTGCTAAGTGCCTATTTGTTAGGATTTTTTTCAAAATTTTGAGGGTGGCCGCATGTAGGTCCTCCATGGTTGAATGATGGATTATATCATTATCGGAAGGCGTGACACACGTTGTACACATTTTTCTTCTATCTTTCATTCTTTATCAAATCCAGAATGCAATAACATGGTAAACTATGTTTAGATCTATCCTATGACTTTCTGTCAGATGACAAGCAAAGTTGATATAGTTATATTGAAAAGGAACCTAGAGTATCACTTCATCCATTCTTAGAATAATAATGCCCTCTTTAGCATTTCACAGCAATCAATTTGAAGCAAGTCAAATAAACTTGCATTTCTTTCCTTTAAGGTAGAAAATACTCCTTTTTATAATAGATAATGAGAATTGGACCCCTGACCCCACCCCTCACAATAAACGTTATTAATAGCATCACATTACCACTATGTTATAAAGCCTTTTGGCCAGGTATGTATATATATATATATATATATAGACTGAAAAGCATATTGTTTGTAAGTTTGATCTTATATTTTTGACCATGCAAGAAGTTCTCTTGAATGAAATGGCTGAGATAACAAATCAATTTGGATTTTACAACAATTGACCCTCTCAATGCAAACCATTACTTTATGGTTCTGAGCCTCTTCAAAAAGATCATGATAGATTTTATAGGTCAACTCCCACAACTAACTAAGTCACAACAAAAAAGATTCATATCTTTAAAATCACCGCATTATCAATTGAAAAAATTTGTAAAGAAGTGGATGCTATAAAACTTTTCACAGGAGATCCATGTTGGCGACACGTGAAGGCATGAACACTACCTTTTAGGAAATTCCATCATTTATAAATTTGAATGGAGAGTGACGCTAAAAGCAACACATTGACTAAAGAAAGGAAACACACCTCAAGTCAGGGGTTGCATGCTCAAAGGATCCATAATCTGAACCAATATTATGGATAGGTATTGATTCAAGAAAACCCAAGAAGCTAGCAAAGCCTTCAGGATTTATGCATTGATCTCTACCCCCATTATTAGTCATCCCAAGGTGCAAGCACATGTTCTGGTCATTATACAAATTTAAATGTCCATCTACATCAAATACACAACAATTAGAAGTGACTCTGTGTTAGTACATTCGAGCTAACAAATGAAAAACCAAATTGATGGATGTTACTGCCATAATATGTGATTGTGTGTGTATTTTCTCTCTCTCTCTCTCTTTTTCTTTTTTATTGATAGAGAGAGAGAGAGTAAAGAAAATATAAATATAATGAATACACTTAAAAAAGAAATTCTAAAATTCAGAATGATATAGAACAATTTTGATCAGGAAGATAATAGATCATGAATAATACTCTAGAAGCAATCACAGAACCAACCTACTTACCACAGCATTGATCAAGTGCCTCAGGTAAAGCCTGTGGTATATCATACATATCATGCTGGTCAAACTTCTGAACCGAGAATGTGTAGTTGACATTTTCATTAAGATTTTCAGAAAGATAAAAACAACCAAAGCTGCTGTTTTTTCCTTCAACCTAAAGTAGAATGAAAGCAAACAACATCATTCATGTAACATTCACTCAACTGCTGGTGCAAACATCAAAATGAAAAGAATAACAAGATAACATTCATCTAAAGAGATCATTATCATTGTCAACTCTAGCCATCATCTGATTGAAGAATGATTAAATTGGATTAATGAAACCAGATAATTCATCCTTAATAGTACAAATATGAGTCAAACAGATTGCAGAAATCAAATGGCATATGGTACTCCAAGTAGTTAGTCTTTGCCAAAAATTCAGTTGAACAGGAGAGGAAAGAACCCTAAAAAAGTGGACATAAAATGAAAAAAAAGATTCCCACCAATCCATATGGTAAAATATGTACTGGTTGCAAAATCATGATATCTTGAAAAGTTGATCAATATTTCATCAAATTCTTAAATTCGTGCTTCTTAGATTTTTTCCTTATCTTCTGTTGAATTATATTGTAAAAAGGCTAGCAGATAATATAAATCAAAATCATCATAGATCTACACAAACTGAAATCATAAATACCAAATCCATGCATGAAATATGTTTAAAAATAAGTAATTTTTATTATCTATGTTTGAATTCTTCATGCGGATGATGATTCTGGTGAAAACAATAAAGAAGTGCTGATGTGGCACTGAAAGGTGAGCACATTGAAAATGATGAAGGACAAGATAGTAATAAGTCCAGAGCACTTATATTAGTTTGGGCAGTTCAGGAGAGTACTTGATATTTGATATCCAGATATTCTACCCCAGTGTGCTAAACTAACATGATTGCCCATAAAATAAAAATAAGTATCGTAAAAAATGTAGCAAGTTTCTGTTTGACTTTTACCCATAATGATAAAGAAAGGTAGGTTCAAAAGCAGAGTAAAAATCTTCTAAAGAAGATAAGAAGGGGAAAAGGATAAAAAGATGTAGGGAAAAAATTAAAAAGAAGCAAGAAACCAAGAGACAGAGGCCCTTCACGACAAAGAAAAGGCATGGAGAAATCTCAGGTGTAATATGCAATCCACTAAAATGTGATTGCTGCCTATTTTCCGAAGTAATTGATTAATTATAAATTGAACTTGCCACCCTCAAACACCAGGACAACATACATCTCAGAAAGAAACTGCAACATATAAAGCTAAGTCCTTGTTTTTATCATTTTATATGCATTGCTGTATCACACTGACATTGTTCTGTTGACAAGTTGTATAGCCAATAAAAATAATAGAAAAGCTAGCCAGTACCACGATTATGACCACCATTGGAACAAATTTACAGCTTGTTATCTACAATTAATCCACCTCGAGTCCTTTTCTTTCTTATTCAACAAAAATAACTCGCTGAAAGAAAGAAGTATTCACACCTCTCATATCCAATATGCAATTAAAGGACATAGAACGACCATAAACTTGTAAATCCATTTCATTACAGGAAAATATAGACATATAACTTCTTAAGGCATCATGAAAATCACATGATTGGCAAAAAATAAGATTAAGAGGAACTGAAATGCTTGTCTTTCAGCCTTACCAATAACCTGTCAAATTTTACCATAACCGGATGAGCATGCTCCAATTCTGCAATAACGAAAGTGGTAGCCAAGATTTAGAAAAGTGAAACAGATCATATTAGTAAACAACCATCAAGCTGTACAAAGACTTCCAATGAGAACCTGAGAATCTGGGGCAACAATAAGGCAAAGTGAGAAAGGTAAATCATGGAGTTAAACTTAATACACCTGGGGTATTGATTTGTTATGGAAAATCCTTCAAGTGACATGAACATAACAGAACTTCCACTATGAACAGCTGACGCATCATGGGTTAAAGTTTATAAACAGTCTTGTATATACAAATAAGTAAAATCTATGTTCATGTAATACAAATGCCTCAAATAGACAAGAATGTTTTCTTCTTTTTCATTTTTCTTTGTTTTTTTATTTTTTATTCTTTATTCTTTATTTTATTTTATTTTTATTTTTATTATTTGAGTAAGAATTGAGAAACACTACTGGAAGTTAGAATATATAGAAAATAAACGTTGCCCAGAGCCCAGGAGCCAAAATCTCACCCAAAAAAATCATAACCATAGTCATTCTCTATCAAACAATGACCAGACTAATCTACAATTCTATCCAGGAGGGCTAAAATTTCCGTCCTTAGCAAAATTTATGCCATCTATTCAAATAAAGAGAAAAAAGTAGCACCCCCTATGTCATCACAAGAAAACCTCCAATAGTAATGTGACTTGGCTTCCTGACAGAACTATCAAATTGGACTTTAACTCTCCCTGCATGAATCAGACTTCTTGTCACCATCCAATCATCTGTAGCGGTACTCAATGGCACTCCTTTAAATTCTTCATAATGGAAACGAACAAGAGAGATTAATTCAGAACTTTGCTCCGAAGTTACTCTATTTTAGACAGGTCCCCTCCAAAATCTCACAGATCCTCTGAATCATGATAAGTCAGATAATCACTGCCAGAGCACAACTCCAGCGACTCTTGGATTTTCACAAGAAAAATCCTTCAAATGAGGTTCAAAGGGGATAGCTAATATCATTTGAAAGAACCAACTTATCCCCTAGTAAACCTATGAGTCTATGCAAAGTGCACAGGAGAAAGGGCCACGTCCAGATTTTAAGAATCACTAGAAGTTCAAATATTAGCCATTTTCAAGATGACCACTACAAAATGGTGGCAGCTATTTTCTAGTTAAAAAAACCAAATTATTTACTACTTCCTCTGTCCCATAATTCTTGGGATGTTTGGGGAATCCAACTTTTTATGGTGGGACCCACTTTTTATTGTAATAATGAATGAATTTACATATTAGTCCTTGTTTAAAAGTTAGTATTATTATTATATGGTGGGCCAACTTTTAGGATAGTAGAGTTTGAGAAGGATAGTTTAGGAATCATATAATCCATTTTAGGAATTGGACATATATTTTGGGACATCCCAAAAAAGAATAGTGGTCTAAAATTATGGGACGGAGGGAGTATTAAAGTGTAAAGGAAGGAGAAATGGAAGGGAGTTTTGAGCCAAAGATGCAGCATTGGTCCTAACATAGATTAAAAATCGGGTAAATTACATTGACCTTCTTTTTTTTTTACAAGCAAAATTTCATGAAGAGCGCTCACAAGGAGAATGTGCCCAAAGAACAAAACATACAAAGGAACCTTCCCTGCCGGTGTTAACGAGAGTTGTGAATTTACCATTTTAACCTTCACATTTAAAATGGTAATTTTATGTTGTAATTTGTGAAATGACCTTGCCCCTTAATTAATACCGAGGGATGAGTTTTCTTTTTGAGTTTTAAAGATTTTATTATATATAGAGGGGTAAATTGCATATAACCCTCCGAACTATGCACGGTTTTCAAATAACTACAAAAATACCCCCCTAAACTAACAGAAATAAACACATAAACCCATGGCATCAAACAGCCGTTAACAAAGAAATGTAATTACCGTTTTGCCCATTAAAATGACGAAATTGACCCTCAAATTTTATTTTCATTTTTTGAAAGGTAAGATTGTCAAACCTTTTTGTTTTGCCTTATTAGAACTTAACTTTTTGTATAAACATGTGTTCAAGTCCTCCCAAGTTGGTGTTCCCATCTCCGTGCCCATATAACATATAAGACTAATTAAAAACAGCTAAAGTTACCTGGCTTCTCATAATTAAACTCCTGAAATCCTAAAGCTGATAGCCTAACTTCTCCCTTTCCGCCAAACCTCTCCTGCAGCAAGGTTCGAGCAGAACCAGTTGACGTAAATGAAACCACAATAGCTGCCATGTTATCCATACTGCCTTTTTCAAAAGCATTTTTAACTATGCAATCAGCTAGTGAGTACAAGCATGATGAAGAAAGTTCAGATCTCACATTGCCAAGTGAGTGTAACTCCCACAGTAGATCACAAACATCCTGTGAACTCATCTTTTCAAAAATTCCATCAGATGCAGCCACCACATAGCTGTCATTGACGGAAAGAGGTTGCCAATCTGTCACCTCAGGTACAGATATAACGCCATAACTGAACCCAGAGAAAGGCTGAATGAGAATTTCCATCCTTGGTTCTTAAAATTTTTTCATTTAGGAAACATGGAAAAATTAATGCAAGTGTAAATAAGGCTTTAGGATAATAAAGAGGCAAAAACAGCAAGATAGAGTGCCTTCAAAACTAACTTTATGCAAGTGACAGAGAAATCAATCAGGAGGGAGCAAGTAATACCATACATGAATATTTACTTCTGATTGTATACCTCACCTTTTGAAGGACACATCGCCAATAGCTCGAGAAACAGCCAACTGTCCATTAACTCGAGACACACCACCCCACTCAAGTACATAACCGCCAGCAGATTCCACTCGGGACCTTTCATCATATCTATCTGGATGATGATCTCTTGTCAGTTCCTTAGCAGAAAAATGCACCAACCCATCGGAAGCTGCCAGTCTAAAGCTGTTATATCCTTTTATGGGTGGAGTAGCACGGTTTTGTCTTTGTTGCCTGTATAACCTTAATAAAGTGGCTGCAATTTGCAAGAGCCATAAAACAATCAACTTTTACCTTTTGCTGAATGAAGTGAAAACACGCACGCACGCACACATATGTATATACTGCAAAGATAATTATAATTCACATGCAACATCATAATGCCATTATTACACTGGAAAAGAAATTGTCTACTTATGCAGTCACACGATGAACATGTAAACTAAATACTTAAAGTAACAAATTGTTCAGTTTGTAACCAAAATCCTTCTGACCTTTAGCCTCAGAAGGAGATTGAAATTTTTCAGAGCACACAAGTGCCTTCGAGTCTCCAACATTGGCAACTAAAATTTGACCATCTGCTATTAAAATCACCATGGCTGTAGAACCTGAATCAAGATTATTTCTAGACGCTTCCTTCATGGAAGAAATAAATGTCAGTGTAAAGCAAAAAAAAGGATAAAACAGCACACAACAAATTCTCAGACAGACAGACAGATATATCAGATAAAACCCACCTTAGTAAATGTTGCGTCAATATCATGAATTGCCCTCAGCAATGATTCCTTCAAAATTTCTAGCCGAAAAGAGCCATCAAAGGTTGCAGACCGTGTAAGCTTAAACCTGCAAAGTGATTTACTTTTTTCATGGATACACAAATCAAAAAAGTGTATAATCAAAATTGACATGACAAACTCCATGGTCTTTCAATTAAAAATTTGTTCTGAATACCCACCAAAATAGAAATTTCATCAAATTGGACATCCAACCCAGGAGAGAATGAAATATAAATCAGTGATTGTTCAAATCTAAAGGAAATAACACGTAATGTACTTAAACTCCATGTATCTGAAAAGGATGTATAAGATTTGAATCACCAATGAACAATACAAGCAAGATTTTGACGCATTTAAAAAAAATGTTGTCAGCTGCATTCAAATATTTGAACCATGAGGTGCTAATTGTAATTCAATGTGATGTCTAAAAGATATTCCTGCCATGTCAGGATTACCACCTTTTCTTAGTATGGGAGTGTTTAAAGAAAAACTTATCCACCCCACTATTTATGAATATGATCATATAACCAACATTGTGTTGCTAAATCTCACATAATTATTGTACAATTATTATGCCAAAACCTCAATAAAACTAATTTTTATTCTAACACTTAAAAACACTCACATACGAATATGATTATATAACCAACATTCTTCTACAAAATCTCACAAAATAATTATAGAGTAAATATGTCCAAAGCTCAATAAAACTAGTTGCTATTCTAACACTTGAACACAAGCATGCACTCACATACACAGATTGGGGCAAGAATGCACCTTCCACGATCCAACAGATGCCGATCCAGTTCTTCATCCCAATTAAGTGATTGATACAAAAGATCCTGTTCTCTCTTATTTGGCAACCTTCCCACAGATTTCTTCAAATATATCGAAAATGTTGTGTCAAGAAGAAAGTATGCATGCAACATAAAATACTCTAGCAGTAGCTTTGAAGCCATCTCACTAGCTTCAGCGCCATTGTGACCATCAAAAACTGCCACGATAGCTACAGTAACCTCTGTAATCCCCGCAAGACCTGCTCCAAAATGAGATGCTATTAGAACAATCATTCACATGTTCTTTTTTATAAATACAACCACCACTCCTGTAATAATTTCTCAAAACAAATTATTCCAATATATAGAGCCACCATTCCTTTAATAATTTCTCAAAACAAATTATTCTCGTATATAGATTACTCATTCATTGATTTAACCAATATGATATCTTAAAAATCAAAATAAATTTCTCCAATTCTCTTCGAAATTGTGTTACTTCCCATTCTCTTTGAAATTGTATCTTCACCATTTTCAAATAATTGCATGGAGCCCAAGAATGAACCTTGATCCAACCTTCATTACACCACAAGAATGAAAACCAATAGTTGACATAACACCCCTTGACAGAGGCATATTTATAATAGTGTAATAAAATCCTTATGCATTATTCACCTAAACATGACCACTATCTCACTAACAATCTAGAGTCTAGCCAACACAAGAAGATCATTCCAAATATTCAGTTGACTGCTTCCATGTGCATCAACATTAGACATTTTGAGCTCAACAAAGTTCCTTTCATGGGAAAGTAAATAAAGCCACTGCATAATTATAATTTGAAATCACAATCTTCCCTTTTTTTGTAGCAAGCAAGTATAGAGGTGTTTAATCTTTATCATCGTTATCATATCCTGTACATGCTTAAGGCCCTATATTGTTCTCAGAAACAAGGAAGTAAAGAAAGGAAATAATTTCCTTGTTTGGCAGTCAAGAAAGTGGACATGAGAAGAGAAGCCAAAACTATCACGAGATTTATTTCCCTAGTGTATGTTGTTATTATAGCTACTAATGTTTTTCATCCTTTTTTTCCTTTATATTTTATTGGAGGTAGAGTGGTTGGGGGATAGCTTAAGGACCCCATTTCTATTATATTATATTTTTCTACATCTTTCTCCCATAATACAAACGAAAGATATTTCTTACTCAAAATTAATTTTTTATCCCTCTCAATTACCTTGGACAACCAAAGCAAAATAAAGGATTTCATTTTCCTCTCCTTCCTTTCCTTTTCCATTTTCATTTCCTCTCCCTCACAAATTCTGAGAAACAACCAGAGCATATAATTTCTTGAAATAAATAGGACCAAAAGGGGTCAGATAAGACAACATGATATAACACTAGTAATATAAGAAACTCCAAAAGCTCAAAGACTCAAAGTAATTGAAGAATCACAGAAAACTCAAACAAATTGTTTCCGAGTTAAAATTGCCGCTTTGACCACTTCTGCTTTTGTACACATCACATACAAGTAAACTTAAAAATGTAGTTTAGAATACTATTAGTAGTTTTAGCCCATTTCCTGCTTTTGTATTAGACTTGAGATTTTTTTTCTTTTTTGCAATCACTTTATTATTTTACCACAATTAGTTGTTGCGTTACGAAATGGAGGGTGTGCACATCATAACTTGGAATGAAAGAGAAATCACCACAAGTATAGGCACATTCAAGATAAGTATCATTACCTCAAAGTTGTTTGAGAGTTGTAACCTCTCTTTAATCATGTTGGGTTTTAGAGTTCACTTATTAAAAAGCATTTTGAAGTTGTGATCCCTTCAGTCAATAAGCGGTTTGGAGTTATTCCTCCATTTAGGTATTTTGTGATTTGTAATTGTACCCTCAATCAAGTGCCTTGTGCTTCAAGTTGTACCCTTTCTCCCTACAAAGTCTACTTACAACCCTTAAAAGAAGGTTCTCTAGAAGATCAGAAAAGCTAAAATCTCCAACTCCTCCCTTTTTAAACCTTCTTTCTCTCTTCTATTTTTCCCCTCACTCAATCTTGTTTGTAACACATACCTTAAGTTCATTAGCATGAACCGCTGCAACCACTGCACTATCATTTGATTGGGAGGTTTAGAAGTACATGAGGCACCCCTCCCTCGTAGAAAGCTATTTTTCCATGTTCTCACTCTATTTTTCTATTACCTTCATTCCAACCTTCCCTAGCCTTTCCTTCTCTAAATTTCTTTTATGTTATCCCTTGGGACCTTCAACTTATTCTTTCTTTCCTCGTGCTGTTTATATTTAGCCCTCACAACAGAAGCCATATTTTTAAACCTTGATCTACATTGCCTTTGTTTCATTGGTGTGGACTATTATGTCTTCAATGCGGACTTATGAAACTATAGTCTCTTAAAATAACAATCCTGCACATTTAAAAAATAATAATCAGCGTATTTCCTATGCTCTACTGGTTATTGTTGTTGGCCCGCTATTTGTGAGTGATTGGTTGCTGAACAAAATTTTAAGCAATTGATTATAATATAAAGTTATGATTCACCTAAGAGGACTGAAATCCAAAGACCATGACAAAGCCTAGGCTGCATTGAGTGAGTTGGAAGGAAAAGATAGGAAGTTTGTTTATTTTTCTCCACTATATTTCCATATAAAAATGAGTATGTTAAAGCTCTCTTTTTCTTCCCCATTTATCAAACTAAGAAGATGGACCAATACTATCATTTCCTGTCTTTCTTCTCTATCATAACTAATGCCACCATTATCATTTCCTTTCTCTCCTGCTCATCCAAATCCACTAATAAGGAGTGAATATTAACATTTGTGGTTTGCCTCGGTATAGCTCATGTCCAAATGGGCATCACACTTAGAAATTTTTTAATCACTAGCGTTCTTTCAATAAGAAAAGCCAGTCTTGTGAATATGTTCCGAGTCATACTGATTATTTGCGTATTTTTTTTCCATATTGCTAATGTTTTCAGGATTCGGTGGAACTATACCAATAATAGCATAACAAGTCTCGTGAAGTTTTGTCTCAACCCCCTCTTTAGCAAGATTCTTTTGCAAACAGATGTCAATTACATTGCTTCTTCTACCATTTTCTTTGTTTTTCTTTCGACTGATAATTTTTTTTCCTTATTTCGCTACAATTCAAAAAATAAAAAAACCAAACCCTAAAATGTGTATATTTTAGATATATGTGCGTGTGTAACTCATGAGTTTATGTACGTATATACCCTAAAAAGTGTATATTTTAAATATATGTACGTGTGTAACTCATGAATTTATGTACATATATATGTGTAACTGAATAATTGAGTTACCTGGGAAGGGAATCCGAACATCAAGAGCGCAAAAAGTACGATCCTCCTGATACTTTCGTCTTCCCTGATGCATCGCCGTCTGACACCGCTCGGTCCGTGGTCGGGAGGCGTAATTTGATAGTTTCCAACGAGGGCATTTTGGAGACTGAAAGACCGCCGGAGCACCACCTTCTTTGTACACCATCAAGCACGTTGACGTTTCTCCGTCTGTACTTGTTACACAAACTAAAACCCCTACTACGAAAAGAGAAATTTTGTATAGATTCATCATTTATTGTGTATTATTTACAATACAAATTGAAATTACGAGAAGAGAATTGCATATCGATTAATCGAAAAAGAGAAAAAGAAGAAAAGATTCGCGCGGTTCTCTGAAATTTGCGTTTCCTCGGTGGCTTTACGTACAGAGACGCAAATGATGAGCCATCGTACCAGCCCCAAGTGCTTTTTTAATCTTTCAAGCAACTGTCGCGCCACTTTTGTTAGCGTTGTAAGACACACACGATGAGTCGTCGAACCAGACCCAAGGCCTCTCTTGTCTCTGAACGACTGTCGCAGCACGGGTTCGTCTTGTTACCGTTGAAAGGTTCCATTTATATAACGTCAATAAGTCGGTGCTCTAACTTCCCCCAAAAAAAAATAAGTCGGTGCTCTAACTTCCCAAAAAAAATAATTAATAAATAAGTCGGTTATCTTTTTTATAAAGTGACCGAATATCACAATCCCCGGGTCAAGTGGGAGCGGCAAAAAAAAAACGAAAATTCCTTAGAGTTTCTTACATCAATTAACCATACTTACGGCTGCAAACAAGGAGTCATTCGCGAGCTGTGTTCGTTGAAGACTCGATTCCTGTTCGATTATTTATTACAAGCATATTTATTACAAGCATTCGACGATAATATAGCTGAATCACTAATCGACAACAGTTGCAAATTGTGACTCTCTCTATTTCTCTAGCTAAGTCTTATTTCCATCTTCTATTAATATGAAAGTCAAGATCAGTGGGTATTAATATACATAAGTTCATGTGTGCATATTGTAGTTAATTATTTATTGGCATGGTATGAATAAACGTGTAATCAAGTTGAGCTCCAGCTAGTTGGAGCACTGTCAAGCCGAGCTCGATGATGGACAATCAAAGCTCGATTTATTTTGTCCCTTTGGTTGTGACCAGGGCCGGTTAGACCCTTAGGCGGTCACTTAAGGTCCCAGTCAATAGAAAGCCTACAAATTATTTTATTTCCTTAATAAGAGTTCATAAAAAAAAAAATCTAATATTATTAAATTTTTTGAAAATTTTGTTTCCTTGTAGTATTAGCCTCAACCAATGATAAAAATTTAATAATAAACTCAAATAATTTAATTCATTCTAAAACTTCTAATTTTTATTCCTATCTTAAAACCTTCCTCACTCCCCCATTTCACGGTTTTTTTTTTGAATTGTTGAATATATATTTGATAGATAATTATAAAAAATTATGAATTATAAAACTTTTCATGTTATCCTATTAACTTTTATCTTTTTTCTCTTATTTTTCATATTTTCTCTTCTCTCATTATAACAATTTTTGTTATAATTAATAATAAAACAACAATAAATTGAAGTAAAAAATCAACAAATAAACAACTCAGTCATCTAAAAAATCTTGCCTTGACAGCCATCACATGGCTTTTCTTAACACTCCTAATATTTTTGGTCTCTGTAATCAACTTGCAGAGAGTCATTCCCATATGATTGTCCATTGTTGCCATGCCCTTGTTGAGTGGGCAGCCATTTCTTGGAAACATTTTCACTTGTTTATTTTCCACGATATGGTCCTTGCTTCAAATGTCAGTGATATTTGGAAGGAGGGGAATAATAGTATTTTCCAAAAGCAAATTTTCGATTCCTCATGCTCTTGTCAATTCCATCACGGAGATTATTCAACTGCATCTTAGTTTTATATAGGTTCATGAAGAATTCAAGATCTTCCATGTTAGCTCATTGCTTCTACGTGGTAGCTTCCTAGTTTAGTGATACGCCCAGCCCATAAACCACTTGAAAATATCAGTGCTTAGCTCTAGAGCTCCAGTTTATGTTTCATGTTGTATTTTTTGCTGTTGTTGGTTATGCAACTTATTTCCAGCTTCTTGTATGTTTGGCTGCTTTATTCTCATAAGCTAGCCTTTTTCTCGGTTAATTAATATACTTATTACCCTTACTTAAAAAATAAGTTGATGTTCATATTGGACAACTTGACATGGTTGTTTTGTTAACAACACTATGCTACAAAGAGTGCACTTCATCGTGGTCGTCGTCGTCATCGTCATCGTCTTCCATATAAACATTTTTGTCACTTTGGTTAGAAGTTATATGCCGTAGCTCATCCTGTTTGTTAATTATTGGCAAATCTTTGAAACCATTTACTTCCCCAGTAGAAGGTACCTTTTTGATAAATCTTTACCAAATCTCATAGTAGTCCTTGACAATGAAGAGGCCTATAAAGTTATAGGCATCTAGGGCCCGTTGGAGCCTTAGCCGACTTAGGCAGTTGCCTAAGCCTTCAATCAATAGAAGGTCCCCAAAAATTTTATTTCCATTTTTAATATTAGACTTCCCTAAAAAACAAAAAATCTTACACGACAATCAAGAGTAAAGATTTAATAATAGACCCAAAGAATATAATTCATTCTAAAATTCTTAATTTCTATCCTTATCTCACTACCTCCTTTTTTTTTTCTCTCTCTCTCTCTCTCTCTCTTCCATGTTTTTTTCTCTTCATTACATTTATATACCTAACCGATAATTGTGGGAAATTGAAAATTATAAAACTTTCCATCTTCTCCAATTAAATTTTATTTTTCACCCTTTATTTCTCACTTTTTTCCTCCTCTCATTACAATGTTTATTTCAAATAGAAAAACACTACAATTAAATGTTAAATTACATAAAAAGACTAGATTATTTTCCAAATGCATGTATTACTTACAAAGAAGTTTGCAAAGTTAAAGTTAATAAAATCATATTTATGATCAACTATGTCACAATAAATATTAAATGGACTCACTATAATATCTATTGAAAAAGATACTTTAGCAAAACTTGAATACAAGAATCTAATTAGCAATTTTGCATCTAAAAACAAGAAGAATAATTTTTAAATAAATATTATTAATTATTATTTGATATTAATAAGTTACATATTAAAAGGCCACTTTTATATTTTTCGTCTAAGGTCTCAAATTATATTGAGCCGCCCTCGCATCTACGCTAGGAGTTTTTTGAGGGAGTCATGAAATTTCAACTTATGAAGTCTGTTTTTTCCCCCAAATATTTGTACTCAATCTTGACCATTCTCCAAGTATCATGAAGTACGTTACAATTATTAGAATCCAAAAAAATTAGCGCTCTCTCTCATAAACCTTTACTTGTGTTGCTGGTGCTACTAATAGTTATTAAGATAAATTCAAACACTATTCTTTATCCCTAAGAATGTTAAAAAAAATGATAGTAGGGTAATATAATACAATGTTCTAGTAGTTAATGAATTTTTAGATGAGTGTGGTGTATGATTTATGTTAGTTTAATTGTTTATATGTTCATATGACTTTTGTGTATTAGTGTCTGTCACTATTTTTTTCTCCTAAATTCTATTGTTATTTTTTCAGTGCAGTGGTGTTTGGTTAAACAAGAATGAGAGCTTTGTTGTGCTAGTTTGTGCAAATATGTGGAGAGAGATGAAAATTTTTTTGTGTAATGAGTCTACGACGAGATGTGTAAGTAACTTGAGAATCAAATCAACTATTTTATCCAAATAAAATTAGTTTTTTCTCCTTCAAGAAACCCTCATAACCACTTTGCTCCTAGGAAAGTAGCATTAGATTACTAGTTTTGATAATAATAATGAGTTAGCAGTTTCATTTTTTTTCTTTTTCTTTTTCTTTTCTGATTTATTTTTTTAATATTGTAAAGGACAAATTTAACACTAAAATGATGACACATTAGCGGTAACGAGAAGATTCTTCCTTACATTGGAGAAAGTATATTAATCTTTCATAAAACGTCTTTGCACTATAATTCTTTATTTTAGCTCTAATGTATTAACTTTTTATCAAATAAATCCCTGAAATATTCTAAAATAAAATTCTTTTTGCCATCAAATTGTCCTTTAAAAGTTCACAACAACGTCGTAATATATACCTTCTTTGTTGACCAAAATGTCTCAGGGGACTTGGGTAAATAACCTTTGAGGTTCTGAACTAAACTAGAAATGACGTTCCTTTCTTTTTTTTTCTTTTTATTCCTTTTTGGGCTACTGATAAATTAAAAGCTTCAAAGCATAAGTGGATTTTCATGAAATTAAACTTTAAGTGTTTATATATTTTTAATAATCTGAATCATAATAAATAAATAGAAACAATATGCTTAAAATAATCTACTTAATTATCTGCATCTTTCAAGCTGCTGCAATTAGTTTTGAATTCAGGTGTGGAGAGTTAAAAAAAAAGAAGTTATTCATGAAGATTATTGCCTAGATACCCCTGTCCCTGAGGAATATTGCCTAGATATATACAAGATACTTTTCACCTTGTACAAAAATCGGATGACCAAATTTCAACACAAACTAATCATTTCACATTAAATACTGAAAAGGTCTCACAACAATGCTCTCGCGAGGGGCTCTCTAAACTTGAATAAGAATCCATTGTAAGGAAGAGTGGATATGACCTCTCATATATATATATATATATTTATTTATTTATTGGAAAGTTGACCCTGCCCTACGACCGTTTGTTACACTAGAGAAGATCCTGGTTGTACTAAACTTATTGTAAACGTACTACAACAATTTATGATTTTGAGATTGGAAAACTTGATATAGTTACATGTTGAGAACACTATACTATATATGAAGAGTGCACTTCTTCTATTTCATCATCTTCTTCTTCTCCTTCTCTCTGATCCCTAGAAACATTTTTGACATTCTGGTTAGAAGTACTTGTAGGTGGCAGCTCATCCTGATTGGCAAGCACTTCTTCTATTTCATCACCTTCTTCTCCATGTTCTCCTTCTTCGACATTCTGGTTAGAAGTTGTAGGTGGCACCTCATCCTGATTGGCAAGCACTTCTTCTATTTCATCATCTTCTTTTTCTTCATGTTCTCCTTCTTCTGTGCCTTGGACATTCTGGTTAGATATTGTAGGGGGCAGCTCATCCTGATTCGCAATTATTGGTAAATTTTCCGTAGCATGAACTTCTCCCGTAGAAGGCAAATTTTCGGTAGGATTTAGATTTACTTCCCCAGTAGAATACAAATTTCGGGTAGCATAAACTTCCCTAGAAGACAAATTTCCGGTAGCAATAACTTCCCTAGTAGAAGGAAAATTTCCGGTAGCATAAACTTCCCCAGTAGAAGTAGAAGGCAAATTTCCGGTAGCATTAACTTCTCCAGTAGAAGTAGAAGGCAAATATCCGGTAGCATTAACTTCCCCAGTAGAAGGTTTCCAAATCTCAGAGCAGATTAAGCATGCTAAACTAATACCCCCCATGACAAGGAAGAGGCCTACAAAGTTATAGGCATCTAGGCTAGGAGTTGCTAGTGGGAGTCGTGAGATTTCAACTTCCGAAATCTGTTTTTTTCCGAAATATTTGTGCTCAATCTCAGCCATTTTCCTACTATCAGTGACATTTATGATTGCCTTCGTAAAGAACGGGACTAAGAAAGAGCCCAAAGGGAATGCCTGTTAATTTTAAGAATGAATAAATAATAATTAAACAAGAATCAAATATAATTTTACGTGGTTATGTAATGATTGATATGACAAACACAAAATTAAACGTGAAAGTGGATGATCGACATAAACACGTACTACAATAGATATGCCATGTTTGTTATGTACGTTGGTCATAAGATGTGCAATAAATATATTATAATAATTAATTAATTTAGTAAGGACTAAGGAGGTTTGTTTAAACATGCATATAATTAACTAAACTTGGAAGGCTATGTCGGTGATGGACCATGGAATTAAGCAATGGAAAATAATAATGACAGAGATATATATATATATACAGAGCTAGAATGAGAGAGAGACTCACAAAGCCAAAGCCATTAGTTCTCAGTATTGGTCCAAACACTGTGTATTGAGAACCATACTTGCGGAGGAAGAGTTTGATATATGGCAGCTCGTCAAAAATGGCAACAACACTTCCATTAGACAAGGCATTGTAATAATCCTTCATGGTTGAATATCCCTTGAGACGAGGCATACTGTAGTTCATCTCTTGTATTAGAAATTCTTTAACAAAGGAACCCTCTTGGTGTCCAACACTGTAATTCCCTTTCTTATTGAAGAAGGGTCGTAGCTGATCTATTGTCAATATTGTGGTCAAGTTTGCGGTGTAACTCTGCATTATTATGAATGCCACAAGCAACCATACCACCAACACAAGTTTAGACCACATGCTCACTACCATCCTTCCTGTTACAATGCCACCAAAGGTGCAACCACATATATATACATATACATATACATATATATTTAGTCTTCTTATATAATTGCTGCTGTAGTACTATCCACCAAAATACCATAATTAACATGCAAAATTAATCAAGGATAAGGAAGAAATTACTTTCAGGGAGGACGAGCATTGAAATTGGATACCAAATCATCATACCGAGTTGCTGAGGCAGTTCACCTGAAAAATCTCTGTTGGTTCTGTTTGAACGGATCTCTATAATTCCCATTACAATTCCAACAAAAATGAAAGAAATGAGAATCGCCAGCCAAAGATCCCAGTTTAAGGGCTTGAGGAATGTCCATATGCTTTTGCGGGTATCATGTCTAATTGGTACAAGAGCATAAATACTGGAGTCCGCATATGACATTGTGAAATCAACCCATGATGTCCGATGAGCCATTATGGTCACGTCTCCCACTACAGCTCCATAGTGCTGGGAACAAATTCAAAAACATCATCGACCCATTTTAGGTTGATTCATTTCTTCAATCAAAATGAAACCAAAAAAGATTAATGGTGAAGAGAGTGATTCCGTGCGTGGATTTGTAAAAGAAGATACAAGAGGAAGGATATGAAAGTGACCTTGACAGATAGGTTCGTAAGAAGGTCATCATAAGTCCCAGCTTCTCCAAATGAGAGAAACTCTGGTTCAACCTTGAAAGGTAACAACTGTAATGCAGCACAGAACGCATCTATGGAAAACCCAGTGGCACGTATTTGATTGGTACTAGGATCTTTATAGTCATTAACAAATTCGGTGAATCCCTTCTTCTTTGGAATCCCTACTTTAAGGTTCAACGTCATAGGTACAGTCAAATCTATTGGTGTGGGTGCGGGGATGTCCTTCAACTTATTGGAGAGAGCTGAGCAAGTTGGGCATCTTTGCTCACCAATTGGACTTGATACCTGAGATATTCTTTTCCGTGGTAGAGTCCGGTGCTGAACAAATGCCTCTCCTTTGTCAATTAATTTAAAATAAGAAATTAGTGTTTTTCTAGTGTCTTGATTAAAAGAAAGATAAATAATAAACTACATTCTCCTGCGATAATTAAGTATTTACTATAGTTTAATAATATTAAGGCATCATTAATACACAGGCCAATTTTAAATTTTACACTAAACAGTCTAGTGGTATCTCCACTACTTTCTACAATAGAAAGTCGATAATTCAAATCTTTGTAAGTTACATGATAAAAATAAAAAAAGGTAAATTACCTAATATTTCTTAAGGTTTTATTATTATTATTATTTATAGATTAAAGTTTGGGTTAAATGCAATGACTTCCCTTTAAGTTTGGCCTAATTACACTTGGATGAAACTTTTCAAAAATCTTGCATTGACCTCCCTTCCGACATAATCAATTTACTTTTTGGTGTAAATTTACCTTCGTACCTCTAATATTTTATTGTTAAAAAAACCAAAAATTTTGCTTATGTAAAATGACCAAATTGCCTACCTTAAAATATCATGGTTTAAAAAATCATTACTATTACTTGTGAATCTATAGGAGCATATGTCATAATATCATATATATAACTAAACAGTTCGGTTTGGTTCGTTCCGATTTCAATGGACACAAAATCGTAACCGAACCAAAAAATTAAAGATTGAAGTTTTTGAAACCGTAACCAAACCGAACGGTAAAAAATCAAATCATTTTGTTCGGTTTGGACGAATTTTTGTACAGTCCTAGTAAAATTCATGTATAACTCATATATATGATGAGTAATGTTACTCAGGTAGAATTCTTAGACAGAATTCGTAGGCAGAAACATTTACATCTATTGGATGCATGTGGTGAGTGTATGTGTGGTGAAGCCTACCACATACATCTAATGGATGTAAATATTTCTGTCTACGAATTTTGCCTGAGTAACATTACCCATATATGATATATGCTTGTTCCCATTAATTAATTTGATGTAGATCAGGAGTTATGAAGTATTTTCAATTTGTAGATAATCTTATCTTCAATCTTATATATCATATTGGAAGTATATGTAATGTATTCTAAAACAACGTACTATTGAACAGAACTATAAGTTTCTTTTTTTTTACCTGCAGAAGCAGCATCGGGAACATTTACCAACACGAAATGGAACCACAGCAATAAGATGAAGGAAAAGAAAGGAACGAAGGCAGGGCTTTCTGTCCATTTGCGAGTCATCATCCCAAATGCAACTTAATTTGTTCAATTGCTTGCTTGCTGATTTATAGATACAGAGTTTGCCTAAATCTTATTAACCAAGCAAAAATAAATAAATAAATTCCCAAATAACCACCGGATTGAACAAGTTCCCAAAGCAAAGTATAATATATAATTCAGTGTATATATATATATATATGCGCTTAACCATCTCCTGCAGGCCCTCTGCAGGAAATTTCATAGCCATTTCACCTCCAGGGAGAGGAGCAAAAATTAAAACCGAGTATCCAAAGCTTTCTCTTGTCAGCCCTTCACCAATCATGAGCTTCCCTACATTATAATCGGCGTCAGTGATGCGTAATATTATTTAATTAATATAATGGGCCGAATGCTGCAAGATACCTTTGAAAATTAATAAATATATAATTATAAATAGAGAGAGAAATTTCCTGTAAGAAACAGAGAATGAGATATATACCTTTGTATTATGTTTACCATTTCAACTACTCTTTAATAAATTTTTAATTACAAGAGAAAAGAAAAAAAGGGATTATCGTTAACCTGTAGGTATAACTGGATCATCGTATCATTATGGTTAAGTTTCTTGATATTTTCACAGGGCCGGCTAATACCACTCGAGGTCAAAGCCGAATTTTTTTGATGTTCCAATCAAATTTTCAATGAAACTGCTCAGGTCTCAAAAAAAAAAAATTTGCTGAAACAATCCTAGATCGAGTAAAAAAACTCAAGCAATGGATGTTGATATTCTTTACTAGTTTAAATTACATTTCAAAGTTTTTGGCTCAAAGAGGATGTTGATGCCAAGATAAAATTATTCATTTTGAGACAAAAAAATTTCTGGTTTACCTTTTATTATTCTGAAAAAAATTTAAAGACTAACTGTTGTTTAGGATTACCATTTGAAGATTGAACATCACACGTATAAGTAGATAAGATGATGTTTCCAAGAAAAAACAAAAGAAGTTTAACTGACGAGCCAATTTTAATTAGTCATTCCAAGAGACTTGTTGTAATGACCTGTAATTTTTATAAATTATATATTATTTTAAAAGATATTCATAAACAAATGTCAATGTAGTATTCTCCACGTGAAGGTGAGTTAAATGAGTATAATGTTGTCTATGTTTTGACTTAATAGAATTCATATTTTTATTGTTATTTTTATTATTATTAAAATACTTTTTACAAATTTATTTTATAAAATAATTATATAAAGGTACATATATGTATAAAATTATACATATTACCATATGTATAGAAACTCAATGATTACACTTAATGAGAAAAAATTAACTCAAGACTCTTGGGGTTCTCCAATAAATGTCACTAATGTTCTTTAGGTTACAACTCTTTCCTCTTACTAGAGTAATGATAAGGTCATAGGTTACAACTTTTCATCTTACTTGAGTAATGATTAGAGCTTAGGTATCAGTCTCTTCATTGACTAAATTAATGAATAGTTGATTTGTATTATTCTAACAAGTTTAACATTCTATATAAATGGGTGCTTGAGAAGACCCACATGATCACATGATAGTTTATGTGTGATGACCTGAAATTTGTTTTATTATTATGAAATTATTTTTTTTTATTATTATTATTATTAAAAAATATATATTGTTACAAATTTGTTATGAGATAGTGATATAAAAGTGTAGATATATATATATATATATATATATATATAGGTGAGTGTGAAAAATAGTAATGCGAAGATGTGAAGAGGTTAGTAATGATAAGTTATTTATTGCAAATGGTGTTATTTATTGCAAGAATTGTTACTTATTGTGTTATTAATGGAAAGTAAAGCACCAATTAATAGGAGACTTTACAGTTTCTCAACTGACACAAAATTTATATTTAATTATTACTCAAATTAAATGTCAGACTTTTCATTTCTTGTCAGTTAAAAAATGACTATGTATATATATATAACCATAGAGCTCTTTTATTTTGGGAGATAACATTCGGTCATTCAAAAGTTAGAGAGAGAGAGAAGAAGGAATGAGAGAAAAGACTAATTGACAGAGGAAAAGAGGTACAATAGATAGGGGATTTAAGGGGTACTTTATTTTTATATATATGCTAGTAGATGAAAGCTACAGAAGAAATATATTTCTTATTTTATATTCTGTTTTGTTATACATTTTCTTATATATTTTCATATTTATGGAATTCATTCGCTAATAGGTCTATATAATTAACGATATCGGTCTTGGAATAACTTGTTAGTATGGCAGTGGGTGGTATACATATTGTAAACGGTTTGTAAGTTGTTGATTTTTTAGTTTATATATGTATTTCATTTGATTCTTAGTATATAATTAAAATGATATATATATTATATTGGTATTACTAGTTGTTTATATATATACACGTGTGTATTATTTGCATGAAAACAATGGACCCAAATTGTGGGCAAAGGTAACTTTATATATATATATATATATATATATATATATATATATTCTTTAAGATTGTAAACTCACCTTTGTTAGGTTTTAGTTTTATAATTTGAAATTACTTGTTCTGAATTAAGTTTAGCTAAATTTATAGTTATAAGAAATAAGCCCATTGATGCTTTTTGGTGTTTTATTTGTTGTTTAATTAATTATTGATCAAGTGAAATTTTGTAAATGAATAACGTTTTGAAGAGAAATTCTATCTTTTGAATTTGGTGGTATATAAGTATTTGACTTGAGAAAAGGGTACACGAATTGTGTTCTGTTTATGACTGTGAATGAAATTTCATTGTGTGTGCTCGTACATGTATAACTGGATGAAAATAGGCAGGGTTGTAATTCCTTCGGTTGAAAATTCGAGAATTGTTCGGAACTATAGTTGGGTTCAACGGCCCGCCATTAGAATGACCGAAAATTCGCAGTGTGTGTGTGTGGTATACATGTCAAGGGCTTATATTATGGTTAATTTATCAATAATTGATTTATACTTGCACTAGTTATTTATTGAACGATTATTTGTACGGTATATATGATGAGGTTATAATAGTTTACTGAATATGCTCGGACTTGACTTTATGCTAAAATCTTGAATGGTGGTTGCATTTTGCAGTAGTTGTTTTATTAGTATTTTTTTTATTTATGCGTAAATTTATGTATATTTAAGTTATATATTCTTTTGTATGTTGTTTTGTGTATATATGGAAGTAAAGTTGTTGTTTTTCCTACTGGGCGATTGTTGTGCTCACCCCAAAAATATTTCAGGTCTGGCTGAAGTTTGAAGTAGCAAAGAATTTATCAGAGGTTACTTGGAGCGTGTTTTGTCATAAAGAGTTTAAATGGAGGTTATTTTATTATAATATCTTTTGTAATCGGAAAGAAAGACTTTGGTTGTAGGTGTAAGTTATTATTTTAATGAGATGAAATATTGTAGTTGAAATATTAAGTCTATATGGTTTTAATTAATTAATATGTCTATTTTATTTTATTTTATCACGTCTCGAAAATTTGGGACGTGACACATGTGACGTAGAGATAGCCAAGCTTAAACGTCACGGAAGGTTAATGGTATAAGAGATAAGAATTAGAGCTATAAATGAATCAAGTTTTTGACAAACAGCTCGAGCTCTAGCTCAGCTCGCTAAGGACTTAGTTCATGTTTACTTATCTAATAAATGAACGAAACTCAATCAGAATTTTCAAGCACGATTAATAAACGAGCCAAAGTCAAACACCTCATTTCTTGACTCATTTGTCCTTGAACGCGTTTACGAACAAAGCTTGTCTAACGACTTAGTTTATTTATAGGTTCATCTTACTGACTATTCTAACCTTAGCATGTGTAGCGTATGTGATTGTGTTTCTCATCTTTATTTTCCATTATTGCCTTTTCAAGTTTTCATACACAGCAGCGACAGTCTTACACCGATGGCCACCAATCAGCCATTTTTTCCATTCACAACTATCTCTCTCTCTCGCAAAAACTCTCTCTATATTACTTCAATATGCTGATTTTGGAGCTTATTATTGACAGATTTTGGGGCTTATTGTTGATGGATTTTGAGGTTTATTGTTAGTGGTTGTTCTATGCATCTCTCAACTATCAGTGGTGTCAACTTCGGAGTTTTTTATTGATTCTCTCGTAAGTTGATTTCTAACAAAATTTATCATTTGTTTGACTCTATTTCCCTCTCAATTTTTTGTTTGTTACTACTTAAAATCAATTTCTAAGTAACAGGTGGATGCCCTTTGTCAGATCCCTTTTGAGCATTGAGAGAAAAATAAATAAACGAACTATCGAGTCAAGCTCGAGCTTTGTCAAACATAGACGAGGCAAGCTCAAAAGATATTTTGAAGGCTTGAATTGAGCCAAGCCGAGCTCGAACAACCTTCCTATTTTACCAACCCGAGCTCACGCACACCACACTCAACTCGAATCCTTTACAACCCTAATAAGGATAAAACCTATCTCTTCCATTTTAATGAGGAGCAATTAGTCTCCCAAAGGAAATATATACAATACTTCAATGGTCATAAATATATATATTGGTCTTCACAAGAGGTACGACACAAATCCCTACAAGAGTGACATTCATTCTCTGACTCTATTATTTTTTTTCTTGAAAAATATATCTAACTTGACTGTCGGAGTGGACCCGGTGAGCACTCCACCGACCCATGATTCTAACTCATCTATCTTGCAGGGACGAAGCTCCAAGCTGGATCGCCTGCCAAAGATTGGAGCTCAAAGGCATGAGGAAAGTCCATATGTTTTTGCGCGTAACTTGTTCAATTGTTACAACAACATAAACACTGGAGTCCGCATATGACATTGTAAAATCAACCTATGATGCCCGATAAGCCATTATGGTCACGTCTCACACTCAGGGACGGACCCATGTTGGGCCTAGTGGGGGCATTTCCCCCACTCAAAATTTTTTCTCCCTTTTATATACTCTTATTTTTTAAATTATATACTTATATATAACCCCCTTGCCCCCCCTAAAATTACAAAAAAAAAACTCCACTAGGCCCCCCCTAATTTTTTTTTTTAAATCTCTCTCTCTTCGTCCCCTCTCTCTCTCTCCAATATTTCTCTCTCTATCTCTCTTTTTTACCCTCTCTCTTCAAGTCTTTGTCCCCCCTCTCTCTATATCTATAAAAATAATTTAAATTAATAAATTCATTTAATTTTTAATAGATAAATTAAAAAATAATCAAGTAAATATTTTTTTTCAAAATTTTTAATAATAAAGTAAATGTTATGATAAATTTATTCAATAGAATTATTACGATAGCTTGGAAAAAAAATTTACTGTGTTAAAGGTTGCCCTCCTCACAAAAATTTCTGCGTCTGTCACTGCTCCCACTACACCTTCATATCGACGGTCAAGACAGTAAGTACTCACCGATTAAGGATCTAAGCTAGTATTATAAAAATAAATAAATAAACATTAATTGTAAGAGAATTAAGATACAAAAAGGAAAGATATGAATGAATTGTCCTTGATAGATATATTCTTAAGAAGGTCATCGTACGTAACTCCTAAATTACCGGGATTGAACTACTCACTAACGCAAAGTGCTATATAATAATATGGTTATAAACTTGAATGATGCTTAATATAATTGGGCCAATGGTGGCATCTGAAATAGTCAAAGTTCACAATATAAAATTATAAATATAAAGAGAGACATAGAGGAGGGGATTTTTCCTTGGAAGAAACACACAATAAGATTTTACATTTCAACTTTTATTTTTATAATTTTTTAATTAAGACTTCGTTTGTTTCGACGAAAAATAATTTTAAAATTTTTTAATATTTGATTGCATATTTAAAAAAAATATATTATACTCATAAAATATTTTTACACCAAAATGTTTAGATTGAGGCTGACTTGCTTGGTTGATGCTATCAAAAAATATAAAAAATATTTTACGTCAAAATAAACGGAACCTAAAATGAAATTTTTTACAAAATGTGGTCCGTGGAAACAAGAAATAAGTGGCACAATTATTGATTCCCGTTCATCAAGTAGATGAGAGGGTTCTCTAAAATGGCATAATTTTCTCAAATCAGTATTTTTTTATCATTTAAAAAATATAATGCAAAAATTCTAAATTAATATTTTTCTAAGACATTCAGACAGAGCAATACAAACTATTAAACCAACTTTTTAAAATATAATGCATAAATCATGCCAAAAAGAAAAGGCATAATTGCAAGTTCAGTATAGTTTTACAAATAACTAATTGACAGCTCATCATCTCTCTCTCTAACCCAACTCTCGCTGGGGGTGCACAAGATTTGGATGAATCGATTTAGAAATATTTTTGAATCAAATCAATTTTTAAGTTTTTATAAAAATTGGAATCGAATCGAAACTGTAAAATCAATGGAACCTAACTAAACAAAATTATGAAGGAATGATTCAGTTTGATTCTATCATTTTGGAATAAAATGAAATATATATTGTATAAATATACATTATAATAAACAAAAATGTGTATATTTTTATAAAGACTCGGTTCGGTTTGGTCTTGGGATTCCAAACAGAAATCAACCATTCATAAATGATTCTATGTTTTTGGAACTTTAGAACGAACCAAACCAGAAAAGAGTCAAATCAAACTGACCAGTCTAATTCGGTTTACCATTCAACTGTTTGTTTTTGCACCCACCAAAGCCAACCATCTCTCTATCACACACACAGCAATAGTCGAGATGACGAATTGGTTGCACTTGTGCAATTAGTAGTTGCGGCTGTGCAATGAGTGGTGAGAAAGCGTTGAGACTGGAGATAACCATTCACATTGACTTCTAGTAAAAGTCTTCGAGTGTGTTCGGATTTAGGTGTTTTTTTTTTTTTTTTTGTAAGGTAAGTCTGTATATAAGATAGATGATAAAATGTACAAGATAAAGGCCCTGTTTGGATTGGCTTTTGAAAAACGATTTTTGATTTTTCAAGTTCAAAAGCTATTTTGGAGAGTGTTTGGATTGATAAGGCGGAAGAGTTTCGGAGTCCAAAAAGAGCGTTTAAAAAAAGTTGGGGGTATAACTTCCTGATTTAGCTTCTGCTTCTCTTTTTCTTCTGCGTAAAAATTGAAACAAAAACTCTGTCAAATAGGGCCTTTTAAGTCCTCAAGAGAACCAGAAAACAACCCGAGGCATGAGCCTCAAACAAAAGAGAAAAGACAAGAACAAACAAGGCTTGAGCCATCACCATGGAAAAACATCAATTACAGAGAGAGTAAAGAGCAGTGAAACAAGCAGCAATCTGTCATCAACTAGCGATAAGTGAAGGGTTTGCAAAAGAGGCAGACCTGGAACAATGTTCGGATTTAGGTCTTGGTGTAAGAAATTTGGAATTTTCAAATTTGGTATTGATGGATATGTGATGTGTGTTTAGTATTTGGGTGGATTTAAATGAGATGAATTGGAATTAGAATTAGATGTAAATATAAATAAAAATGGGATTAAAATCGGTGGCAGTTGAGGGGATGAAGGTTAAATATCGATATATACTCCTTTTTTTAAAAGACTAAGTTATGGAGACTTTATCCATAAACTAGCAATTTTAGGATCAAAATTTCCAATTTATATATGGATATATATGTATACAATAATGATTTTTCAGAAAGAGATTTTATCCTCCTCTTACCGTAGTCTTCTAATAGTCACGTTCTAAACTCACTTATCTTTTTTCATAAATCACAAAATCACTTTCTTTTCCAATTTAAATTTTTTTATCAATGTTACCAATTACTTGACGATTGTAAAAACTGTAATTACCAAAAAACAATGTTTTCAAACATGTCTGTCAAACCGTTGTCCTTACACAGCCTCAAACACAAGCGAGTCAGACATGATTAATCATAGTAATTTATAACATTAGCTTGGCTTAATGACCTCTACCAATGAATTTTACTTTGGTACTAATAATTCATAACATTATTGATTTTCTTCAAAAACGGAGACTATTTAAGGAGGACAACATTTTGTGAAAGTTCAAAAAATATAATTTTAAATCAATTCGACAGAGATAGAGTTAATGGTTCTCCATTCAGCTGGTTAAAATTAGTTTGGTCTCGTAACAGACCTAGGAATGCTTTAAGTGCCTCATGATGCTTTGTCATCTTTTCACAACTCGAAGAGGAGAGAGATATATGCTTTGCCACCATTTGTCAGTTTGACCACAAATATAATTTCAAGTCTTGTTTGTGTTAGAAATTAGGGCTGATATTTCTATTATAATTAAAATTTTATTTTAGAGTTTCAATTGAATTGATAATTTTTTGTTAGATAAGGTATGGGAATTATTGTTTAAGAAGGAATTGGTTTCGAAGACTATAAATAGAGGTAAGGTTAAAGGAAAGAGAGAAAGAGGGGCCGAAAAGATGTAAGGAGTTGGTGAGTGTTCTGAGGAGAAGAGAGTGTATATATAATTTTGGAAAAAATATGCCAAGAGAGAGTAAAAAAGTGTGTATGGTAGGCATATTTTTTGCGTGTTGTATATTATCTTCTCAATTGTAGTGAAATTTATATATGTTTGCATAATTGTGATGTGATGATATGTTTTTGATGTGCAAACAAAAAGAGATTAAATTTCCAACCATTTGGAAGGGTATTATTTGAGATGAGTCCAAGGTTTAATTAGTTTAATCATAGGGACCTATTTATAAAAATGTTCGATGTATTTGGAAAAATTCAACTTGATATTGTCTTAAATATTTATTTTATTTTATTGTGACAATGACTGATGCATATGCTTAAGGTGCGTACTTGTCTGGTAATGACGTTTTCCTGTAATTTGGTGAAAGAAACTCTTTTGTTATTTATTTTGGCTAGGCAACAACTAAAAAATCTACATTTTATAGTCATCTAAATCTGTATTACAAATAAAGACAGATAATAAAATAAAAGGGTTGATGTAATGGTAAAAAGTTATTAAAAAAATAATTTTACGGTCTAAATTATCTTTTACTATTATCGTCTAAAATTACTCCATTTAACAGTAATAATAATTGCGACCCATAATAATAGTACTTTAAATACACTAGTATAATTACGTATCACCACAATTGTAATGAAGCTTCCCGGTGCGATTAGTCAATACTAGTGACAGAAATAAATGCGTGGTCTAAGCTGGTTGCCGGATTGCGACTGATGAAGGAAAAGTTAAAATTAACACGGATACAAATATAAGAACTTTGCTGTGATGGAGAATATTATTGTTTATTACATGTACAATTGTCCTTGATAAATGTTTATATTAAGCAAAATTTTGTTTATATATAAGTATAACAAGTTGTGATGTCGTTTCTAACGTATCACTCATTCCTATTATTAAGAATTTTTTAGATACTTTTAAGCGTATCCTATACGTCTAGGATACATTTCTTATACGTCTAGGATATCTTTAAAATACATTTTGGAACAAATTTGTAATTTTTTATTCTATAAAGTAAGGACAAGACAAAAATATTAAACCCCCCCCCCCCCCCCCCCCCAAAACAACAAGTGAGTCATGAATATTAAAAAAAATAAGAGATTTTTAGATTTTAACTTCTTATATTTTGTATAATTGCTTTAAGTATATTTATTGTATGGTTGAAGAATAAATCTTAATATTTTATGTATAATATTATATTTTTATTTATTTGACATATCCATGCCGTGTACGTATCCTACTTTTTTGAAATTTTTTGTATCTTCGTATCGTGCCGTACTCAAATCTCGTATCAGTGTCTATGCTTCCTTGTTAAGGACGATAACGTTTTAGGCGAAAATATAAGGAAAAATTTCTTATAAGTCTTACTTTTCAACTGTAAATACCAATAAGTGATAAATAAATAAAAAGAATAATTAAGTCTTACTTTTAGTTAATATTTTCAATTAAGTTCATAATTTCACTCACATTGATTTTCTTCTAATAGTGTCCTTTTTTTTATAGAATATCGTTAATGTTATTCTTATATAAAATTATTTAAAAAAAAGATTTATATCATTTTGATAAACTTTAAAATATATATATGTGTGTGTGTATTTGTAACATAGTCTTAAATTTACATAAAATTACCTTTAATTCTTGAAATTACATATTTTAAAAATAATATAAATAGAAAAAAGTTAAATAATTTATTAATTGTACATAAATACACCTCATTAAAAAATTGTGAAACTTTTTAGCTTGTTTTAATATTTATTTTTATTATAATTAGTTGAATATTTTAGATTGATTCAATCAGACATTTCTCATTAGAGCAATTAGAGATGTCATTCTTGAATTTTCCAAAGTCATTTACTTGAGTAGGTTAATGGATTCCATTACTTATAAAATACACGTTCAAAAATAGCTGAATTCGAAAAAAAATTATTATCCTTCTCGTAAAGAAATTTCTAATTTTTTTTTTAAAAGATAATACCCTTTTGTCACCTCAAGTGCAGCAATTGATCATCAGTTAAAATATGCATGCAACGAAGGCATGGACACAGCTAATGTCCCCACTGAAATTTTTTTTAGTATTATTTTCTTATATTTTTGTATAATATCAGAGCTTGTTGCCCCTAAAATTACAAAATAAAATAAAATTTCCATTAAGCCCCTCTTATTTTTTATTTGTTTTAAAAATCTCTCTCTCTCTCTCTCTCTCTCTCTCCGATATTTCTCTCTCTATCCCTCTCTCCACTAATGTTTTAATTTTTCTCCATCTCTCTCCTTTCTCCTAGGGGTGCATAAAAAATTCGCGAATCCGATTCGATCCGAACGAATCCAATCCGATCCATTAGCTAATGGATTGATGGCGGATTAAAAAATTAAAATCCGTTAGCCACAGATCGGATTGTGGATTGGAGGGTTAGAAATCCGATCCGATCCATGGCAATCCGTGGCAATATATTTATATATATAATTAATAATTATATGTATAATAATATAATATACTACATACTTACATGGGTAAACCTAAAAACTCAATATATATTATATTTGTTTATTTAACAATTGTATTCATTTAAAAAGTATTGTGTTTGTTGGATAAATTTTTTTTTGAAAATTTTGAAGTAAAAAAAAAAAATTCAAATAGGAGTACTAGGCCAATACATCAATCCGATCCGTTCAATCACGGATCGGATTGGTGGATTGCTACGGATTAGATCGGATTGAATTTTCGTCAATTCGTAATCCGCGAATCGGATTAGGATTATGCATAATCCGATCCGATCTGTGGTCACCCCTAACTTTCTCCTTTCTTTCTCTCTCTGTCCCCTCTCTCTCTCTCTATATCCAATGTCTCTATATATATATATACTCTATCTCTCAATATCTATAAAAAAATAATAATAATAATAAATTTATTTAATGTTTAATAAATAAATTAAAAATAATAAAATAATAGTTATTTTTAAAAAAATTCCTAATAAATAAAGTAAAGATTATTGATGAACAATGATAAATTTATATTACGATGATTTGAATTTTTTTTTTTTTTGCCATTGTTAAACGTCACCTCTCAATAAAAATTTGAGCCCGTCGCGTCATGCAAAGTGCTTGATCTCCATGTGTGTATATATATATATATAAAAGCAACACACATAAAAAAGTATCATGTGACCTTGTCTTATCATCGTTTATTTGATGAATAAGTCTGGACGGTTGAGATGGTATAAAACATTTCTCTTACTATCAAAATTTTCTATAAGGGTAATGCTACTCAGACAGAATTTGTAGGCAGAATTCATAGGCAGAATGTTTTATATCCATTGGATGCATGTGGTAGGTCCCACCACATACACTCACCACATACATCCAATGGATGTAAAACATTCTGCCTATGAATTCTGCCTGAGTAACATTACCCTTTCTAAAATTACTTAATACCTAAAACTGATTATAGGATATGCCATTAGCGACAAAGCTAATCTGGATAGTATAATTTGAGATATTAAGCGAAAATGTAAAAGTGATCATTTAATATTTAATATATTTATTTTAAATAATAATTAATAATATTATTTAAATTTTATTTTGTTGTTGAATTTTTACATTGTTTGATCATGAATGAAAACAAATTTATCAATAGTTCTTTTTTGAAATTGAATTAGTTTATCTATTATTCTCTTCTCCTTAAGTATATATTCAATAATATAGATAAAACAATGACAAACAAAATATACAATTTTATGACAATAAAAAATAACAAGACTACAAAATAATACAAGTTAAAGAACAATAGAACTTGGTGTTAAAAAAACAGG